>OX327684.1:30502500-32902500 GCA_946807835.1 Ailanthus altissimus
TCTCACCTTGCACGAATTTTTGCTTCACCTTGTTAATCAAAGTGAATTCACACTATTTTTTGTGCTCTAACCGCTTCACAAGTGTTCCACCAAAATTAGGTTAAATGGCCAATAACTAAAAATAATTTTTGGTTGCCACTTTTAATGGTCTAATAAAATTGACCATTAATTCTACAAAATGGTGCTCCACTTAATTTAATTTATGTTTCTCAAATTAGGTATGTCTTCCACTTATGAATAAAATAACAAATAAATAAAAATTATATTTATTTATTTAATTAATATTTATTTAATTATTCAAAAACTATTTGAATAATTAATATTTACCTTATTTGATTTTACTAACATGGTTAATGGGTGAATTCACGGTGAAACAATTCATGAAACAAAACAGTGCCACTTGTTAACATCTAATTAATTAACAACTCTTGTCAACTAATTAAGTAATGTACTTAACATTTAAGTTTAGATAAATGCACAACCCGAGGAACCCTGAAATATATTTTCAGTTTGCTGAAATTTTTATGATGGAACTGTTCAATCTATAATACTACCCCAGTACATAATGAGTACATTTCATATTATGAGACTTTTTAGGTCCACACGCGAATTGTCATATGAAACCCCTCTAAACATCCGTAAACGATGTCGCACACACATATTACGAATATTACAAAGTGACACATTAGACCATATAAGTTAAGGTTAAAACATATTCATATCATCTCTCAATCATTTATATCCGAGTAGAGCAGAGATATAGATCAATATTGTCAAATCTCTATATGCCCGACCGAAAGTTTATCTCTGTAATTGCATTTCAATAAATAATATTCTCAAACACATTTGTGATATTATTTATCCATATGATTAAACTATTTTTCCGAGAATTACTGCTTATGGCCATAAAACTTTCTGAAATAAAATCTTAAAGTATTAGAATATATTACTTACCCAAATGAGCTGATGGATCCGATATCTATGCACACCAGATTCCATGAGCATTAGACCATACCCAGCGACACCCAACGGTCAGACCATGAAATAAAATCTTAGAGCATTAGAATATATTACTTACCCAAATGAGCTGATGGATCTGATATCTATGCACATCAGACTTCATGAGCATTAGACCATACCTAACGACACTCAGCGGTCAGACCATGAAAGGTTTCTGATATGTATGCAACTAAAGTATGGTAGATCACTTACAAGCTTACCATGGCACTCAAGTCAAAAGATCACAAATACTACTCAACTCAAAAGATCCTCTATTGACGGCTTTATGGGATGTCTATTGGAGGTGTTTGTGAGTCTGTTCAGTATTCATTCTTTACTGAATACCTATATCTTTATAAAAGCTTACACTAAACTTATAATCTGCTAAGACTAACTATCTGAACCATCTAGATATAGACATACACCGATCTATATATTTATTAAGGCATTCACTAACAGACCAGCATCAGTGAAGATAGATCATGAACATAATAATTGAGAATATATTTGTATAATGACATTTTCTAATACTATTTGTAACTTTTTGCAACTACGTCATTACTAATATATTCTCATGTCTTTATTCCATTTCAGATAATGCTCTGACTATTTAGATATCGTTGACTCTTATAATATGATAACTCTTATCAATATCAACTCTTAGTATTTATAACTCTCAACGTTGCTAATTTTTAGCACTGATCTAAACTCATTTAGACCAAATCTAAACTCTTTCAGATCATACAATGTCTGAAAAATTACAAGCTTCTTATCATATAAAAAATATAATTAGCAATTTAATGAAATAATAATAATAATATAAATATTAAACAAATATTCATACATAAATGGATGAAACGTAAGCACAAATCTCAATATTATCATGGTGCAAATTTTGACTATTATATGCTTTGAGGAAATATGAGAGAGTTCTAGTAATGGTTTTGAGAGATGCATTGGATATTAAAATATGCACATGGTAGTTTTAAAAAATATTAAATATGAAGCGTTGTTGAGAAGAGTTTGTCATCTTCTGGGAGTTGATCAGGTGCAATATAAAAGACTATGAAGTTCAAGATTTATTTAAGTACTGTAAAGTTGAGACCTATTCCACTTAAAAATGATAACGATATGATATTGTGGTTGAGCGTATAGAAGAATATTAATACACATCTATGTGTAAAAATAGATGTTCGAGCTCTTAAATATAAAAATAATACAGAAGCATCCATGGAGAAGAATAAGGCTACACTAATAAATTCACGTCTGTAACCCTTGTGTATCTTCCAAATCCCCCAGAGAATTATCAGTATTCTCCTCCAATATTCAACAAATAGTCAACCTATACATATCATAATAGTTAGATATATAGAGATATTGGCATTGATCTCGGTTATGATGTTGATCATAATATTAGTTATAATATCGGTAATGATGGTAAAAATGACGAAAGTTATGCGAATAATGATCGTGGTTATGATGTTAGTTATGAGGTGGTAATGATGATGATGATTATAGAGAAATACTTGTGGATGAAAATGATGATGATGATTATAGAGAAATACTTGTGGATGAAAATGATGATAGTGACGATGACGATGACGATAATGATGATGATGATAATAATGATTATGCTACAGAATAAATAGTTAAGGTAGAAAACTCATTTCAGTTCCAACCTGAAATACCGCAATTTGATTTGAATATATCAGAAAAAAGATATAATATACTAGAATTGGAGATGTGTTTGTAGAAAAATTGTATAACAACAAAGATGAAATTCATAAGGCTATAAGCATGGTTGCACTAAAGAGTAAATGAAGCTTCAAAGTTTATAAGTCCACCAAAAATCATTTTGAGTTGAAATGCGACGATGACAGATGTAAATAGAGATTACAAGCAGTGTTGACGGAAGGGAGACATTTTTTTATCACGAGGCGTGTAGATGTGCAGCACACCTGTATTTTATGTCAATTATGGGGTGGTCACCGGTAAGTCAAGAGTTGTATTATTGCTAAAGCAACTAAAAATAAGTTTACATCGGTTAATGAAAATTATAGGTCGAAGGACATTCAAGCAGATATACGCGAAAAATTCGGTGTTTAGATAACGTATACTATATATTGGAGAGCTAGGGAGCATGCATTAATATTGATAAGATGTGCTTCAGATGATTCGTTCAAGTTGTTTCATACATACAGCTATATGTTGCAATAGAAAAAATCGGGTACAATTACTCACTTGGAAACTAATGCGCTTCAAGTATTTCTTTTTGGTGTTAGGACAGTGCATCAGAGATTTTAATTCATCCATCTGACTGGTGATTACAGTGGACAGAACATTTTTGAAAGGCTCTTATCTTAGTACAATGTTTGTGGTCGTTTGTAAATATTAAAACAATCAGATATTTCAATTGGCATGGGAGATTATTGACTCAAAAAATGATGCTTATTGGGAGTGGTTTATGGTTAAACTGCGAAGAGTAATTGGTGGCCATTAGAATCTTGTTTTTATATCTAATCTACACGCTAGTATTAAGAGGGCTATACGAGGTGTATTTCTTAATGCATATAATGGGTTTTACATCTATCATTTGAAGAAAAATTTGATGACAAAATATAAGTTACCAATAGATAAGTCTAAAAAGAGGTTATGCTTGTCGACTTATTATGTTGCTGCTAAGGCATATCGTGTCTTTGATTTTCAACACCAATTGAACAAGATGTGAGAAATAAAACTCAATTTAACTAAGTATTTGGAGGAGAATATTGGTACGGTAAGATGAACTTGATCAACTATCGCTTTCAAAATGTACGACTTCATGACCACTGATATTACAGAGAGAATTAATGCAGTTGCAAAATAAGCAAAAAAGCTTTTATATGACCAATTTGGTGGAGTGGATACGAGAGATAACACAATTGTGATTTTGTCATAGATAGTTGGTGGCACAAATGATGACGATTGTGTTGACGAATTGGGGCAAATCACAAAGTGATGAAACATAAAAATAATGTAAGTCGAATGACAGTTTACCCTATAGATGTTTCATGTTTATAGTTAAGGATGGTGGCATATGCAATATTTATAGTTAAGGATGGTGGCATATGCAGGATAGTGGACATTCGGATAGAACATGTAGCTGTCAAAAGTTTAACTATCAACAACTGGCTTGTCCTTATGTGCTCACTGTATGTAGATACATAAGATTATCGTACGAAAATCTTGTTCGACTTACTACTTATCCAATACTTTATTCCGTACCTATAGCGAGCCAATACTTTCAATTGGCCATCTATCGAATTGGATAGTCCTAAAGAATTTGAAATATATGGACATCCAGCCTCTGATAGCACGTCATCAAGTAGGCATGTATCGGATGAATCGAATTCCATCTTAAATGGAGAAATTATTGAAAAATATTTGTAGTTGTTGTAGACAATATAAACATAACCGACAGACATGTCAAAACTCTGTCGCTTTACATAGCAAGTGATGTATGTTTATTTATAAAACTAAAAATTTGATATTTAATTTTTAATTTCACTATAATATAAGGCTTTTTTTTGTTTCAGACAGGTGTGAGATAGAGGAAATGACTTGGATCTCGAGGCACAATTCTGTATAAATATTTTATTGTATGAAGGGTTATTATATACCATTTTCTAATTACACTACTTTGCGTTAGAGTGTTGAGTTTCATAAATTTTGTAACGCACTTATTTTATAATGCACTTATACTTTTTATTATGTACTTAAATTGTTGATGACAGATGTATTTTTCATTTAATGTTGATATTAACAATTTTCAGTTATGGATAAGTTATGAAAAAATATGTATAGGTGTCTAAATTGTAAGTTGCAGGTGTAGGATGTTTGATATTTTAACGAACATTTGGCAGAATCTCCCTTATTATATGGACATTCCAAAACTTACATATTGAAAAAATACGCTTCTATACAATTATATATTATCTTTGCACGCATCCATCCAGCACGCAGATATCAAAATAATAATATGATACAAATACACATATGAGAAATATATTATACATCTATGAAGCAGATACTTCAATGGTCCGTAAATCAATGGCCATCTTTTGTTTATGAAAAGTACAAATTTCAGGGAAAGACTTAAATGGATGACCTAATATAAGATATTCAATAAACATACAAATAAACGGGCCATAATCCCTGCTCCTGATCGCCTATTAAGGTACGTTATCCCTCAAACGAATGACTAATTAATGGTATATATCTGCATTCTGTTGTTCCCTTAAATTATAAAATCTACATCTACAAATATAAAATGGCATGGCAACACAAAGATTCCATAAATTTTTGGATGATATTGTTGGAGTAGTCGTTCACGTTGGAATCATATAGTGTAATTCTTCTCTGAACAAGGTCGACTTTTGTTGCAAACCAATATTCTTGATTGATATTTAACAGAATATATATCTGTAAAAACTATTATTATATTATTTTGAACTTATTGTATTTAATAACAATAAAAAGTTATTACTTCCACTACCTTATTGACTGAAACTCATGGTTTAGCACCAGGTAAATAAATTTTTGTTCCAAGTCCATATGTCAACAACGGTGCGATCCATTCATCGTTAAAGCTTTAATTAGGATTGAAGGACATTTGCCACATTTGTCTAATGCACTCTTAAAGAAAAATATATACCATATTAAACTCATTAATAGTTGTCAATAATATTGTAATATAATATGCACAATAGACGGGTAAAAAAATACTCACATAAAAATATGCATTTGTAGTTGTGTATTCTTATGAGTGCATGTCAGGAAACATATTTTGTCGTATACGTAAAATCTTAGGTACTCATTTATATGCTGCAAAATCGCGATAGAATGTATATAAGTTTTGATACTATTAAAAAAATCACAATAAAAAAATATAAAAATAAAAGTCTTCACCGTATCTTTAAGCCAATGAAATAATAGCTCATTAAACAATGTACTGTTAACATCGAGTTCATGTAAAGTAATAAGATGCACTTGGTCATTTTTATTTATCCAATCCACAATTTCCTTTAATTTTCTTGATGAATAGGAATCGGTTGTCAACTATAGTTTCTGCTTCCAATTCTACGAGTTTCTTTTTTACGGGCTTTTTTAACAAATTGGTATAAAGACTGATTTAAGTTTGCACCTTTTTGTAGTGGCACCCATACCTGCTCATATTTTGAGCTAATGCAGCGGGTATAGTTTTTACACTTGTAGGGCTCTCAACTATATAATGTATATCCATTAGCATAGGTTGATGCTCAGACTTGCTGTTAGGAGTATAAATCTAAAAGTCAGCGAGCATGAATTCGGTGCCTTAAAATCAAACAACACCAATCAATGTATTGATTTGTTAAATTTTGTACCAAATAAAATTTAGATTCAAGACGTACCATAGTCTACCCTACATCTTCAGAAATCCTATATGACTTCATATGATGCATCATGAGAGATATCTAATGCAAGATCTCTTCTTTATCCTTATCCATCGTGCTTTGAATCTTTGAGTCAACATTATTAATTTTTTTTAAAAGTCTGAGCTAACCTTATCAATCATGTTAAATAGCTCTACTTGAAGATCATCAATTCTCTTCTCCAGGACATGATACTTCGATGATGACATGTCAGACTCAAATTATACATAAGTAATTATAATCAATATTCACAATGTAATACCCATTAACAACATATAGTAGTAAATTCAAGAAAAAAAATTAAGTTATTATATCATTGATTCAGTCGCTAGCAGGGCTTGTAATTCATACTCGGGTTGAACATCCATATCAACTTGACGATCAATGAATTGGGTATTCAGAATCTCAACTTTTTCTAACTTTAGAGTCCCTCCCCATTTGTATAATGGAATGTGCAATTTTATCGCCATGCGACGGTTTGCATTCTTCTTATGTTTATGAGGCACCAACTTCTTACATATTTTCAAAACCTACACAAAATTTTCAATTTATTAATTATTAATAAGAAAACAACAATATTTTTAGGGTAATTATATACATTTTTTGTTGAATGTAAAATACACAAACACCATCAAAGAGAATGTTTGCGACGCCTTTATATAATGTGGTGTTCGCATTGGATTAATTTAGAAGATGCGAAAAATGGTCATCATCCTTGCGTACAAACACCTCCCCATATATCGGGTGGCTAGGTGGCAGTGCTAGGGTGAGTGGTTCTGATGAGTGCGCATTAGCCCACACGGTGTGTGACATGTGCGCCGATGCATAACGTCTCGGGCTGACCTAAAAAATGGCATAAATGTACCATTTTCGGTCATTTTCTACTACTTACACTTATTTTCAACATATTTTACATCTTATTAACACCTAATCTATGTATTTCTAACAATTATATACAAAACAACTTAAAAATTTACAAATTTTCGTTAATTTTTAATTTTTTAACTGCATAATTAATTATTTTAGTTCAAAATTTTAAAATATGCTAAATTTGCTGTAAATTTAAAAATTATAAAGAATTTTGAGACACAAATTTGGCCGAGGAAGGAAAGTGTTTTTTAGAAGTGTTTTTGTTGTAAGGTTAAAATGGTAAAAAAAATTAAAATTTTAGTTAATATATTTTAATAATTTTAACCGAAGTCAAAATAAATTTTTTATTCATTTTTTAGATAAAAAGGACAAATTCCCTTTTATTTATCAAACAACAATAAGAATTTCAATATATACGATTAACAAAATACGAGCAACACAACATGCGAGTAAGTAAAATAAAAATGGTTGGATGAGCCCATTCCTCGATGCAGCATTAGATGAAGCCCAATTTTAAAACTACACGTATTAGCATCCCATTTCATCCATATTAAGTTTTTCTAGAACTTTCTTCGAGCATAACAAGCGAAGGTCTGGACAAGACATTTTATCGCTGATGTGGCAGGTTACGGTTCGTCGACTTTTATGATGGCATTTGGGTAACTTAATAAAGAGTGAGAAGTCAAACTAATCACACGAGAAGCAGATCAACGAACATCGTCACGACTCACAAATCACAAGGCTCAAATCTAAGTACAGCAATAAAATAAATGAAAACATCGTAAAACCAACCGGTGTATTCTTCTTTCTCACACAGAGAGACTGAGAGAGTAGTTAAGAGTCCGAGAGAAATGGCTTGGCTAACAAGATTTCTAGCAGCTGTGGCTTTCTTAGCCATCGGAGTGATATTCTCGCCGGAGACATTTGGATCAAAATCGGACGGTTCCAGTTCTCCCAAGCTATTGATCTTCCTTAAGCTGGCACATCTCCTCTCTTTTTCTACGGCTTGGGGTGCTGCTCTATGGGTCACCTTCATCGGCGGCATCATCATGTTCAAGTACGTTCCTTTTTCTTTATATCCAAATTTCTTTTACAGTCTCTGTAGAGCTGTTAGTGGGAAATAGGAATTCTTTCAGTTCAGGTTGTAAAATCGATTCAAAATTGAAGTTTTGTTTATTTTGTAATATTCAATTAACCAGATAAATAATGGCATATAAATGGAAGTATTTTGCCGATGTGATATGATGATAAAGAAACGTGTAAAATTTACTATTATCTCTTTTTTTATTTAAATTTAATGGAATTAGGAACCTGCCGAGGCATCAGTTTGGTAATCTACAAAGCAAGATGTTTCCAGCATATTTTTCATTGGTGGGAGTGTGCTGTGCAACATCCGTGGCTTCATTTGGATACCTACATCCATGGAAGTCATCATCCACTGCCGAAAAGTACCAGCTTGGATTTTTACTATCTGCTTTTGCTTTCAATCTCACTAATTTGTTTGTCTTTACTCCCATGACAATTGAGGTGAGTTTTCTCAGAATCTAATTTAATTTTTGGTTTTTGGGAGAACTTCCAGTTATGTTCTGCCTTTTCATACTAGACATGGTTTTAAGTTTTATGTCTTGATAGATTGTTTTTGGTTAATCTGCTATTTGGTGTTGTTTTTGTTGTGCAGATGATGAAGCAAAGGCACAAAGTGGAGAGAGAGCAGAACATTGGGGAAGAAATTGGTTGGTCAAAGAACAGAGAAGTTGCAAAGGTTAATCCAAAGCTTGCAGCAATGAATAAGAAGTTTGGAATGATTCACGGATTGTCTTCCCTTGCTAATATTATGTCATTTGGCAGCCTTGCCATGCACTCATGGTATCTAGCTGGTAAGATCAACCTGTAATTGGCCCCTATCTCTCTTCTCATGGAAGTTTGTGTGTTGGTTTTAGATTAATTAATCAAACAAGAACTTGTGTGCGCTCTCCTGGGGATGTGCAACTTATGTATAATTTAACTATTTGTCACCAACTCATGGTATGGGATTTACTCTTTCTCTTAATTTCAAATAAAGTTTCATAAGATTACATGGGTAACTCTGTTCTATTGATGTCAATTTGAATTTTTATTCCTTCCTTTTTTGAATGGATATCAGTTTGCGCAGCATTTAAAACAAGTCATCTTTTTTTTTATTTGAAAGCTCTGTTATTAGTAACCACTGAAGATACTTCCTTGTTAAAACACTATGTTAGCATTGCTGATTTAAGCTCAACCAAACTGCTGAAAATAATGAAAAGGCAATTATTTATATAACTTTTGATAATTTATCTGTATGTATATCAGCTGAATCAGTTGAATCATGCAAGGATGTCCTATGAAATGACAATAAGATGAAGATGATGGATGTTAGTTGTTGAAATAATTGGCTGTGTGTTTATAAATGGGGATGACTGTGAATCCTCTGGATATTGCTTTAAGTTCAGAATGCCAATTGTTAGTGGCACTGGATGCAACTTTTTGAAGTATACCATGTCCAAATCTGCTGAAACCCTTTCCCATCACATTTTTACCTACTTACAGCATTTAGTCTTCATTCTGTGGCTTATATAGGAAATCCAAGTCTTTTGAAATTGTCCTTTATTTTTCACTTTTTGTTTTTGGTGTCTTTACAAGATATGAATCTGAAGTCTCACACCATCCTCGATCCTTTTACCTACATTTTTCATGCTAGAACCGCAGATTATTTGATAAATAATTTTCTAAATTCCTAGTTGGTATCTGAAATTTGAATTTCAACTACTTGAATATCTAATATGTCCCAAGCTACATAAGCTTGGCATCAATTTTAGTTTCTGATAATTAGCCTTAAAAATTGGTCTGCTGAGAGGCAAGATGAGATTATGTAGGTGAAATTGTCGGGCTAACTAATTTATGTAATGCTGTTTATTTGAGCATATAATCTTTGGGATAACCTACATTTATGGAATACTCCTATTGTTGTTGAGTTATTAGTTAATCCTGACTAGAGTGCAGTACAGACCAGAATCGATCTAAATATGAACTTTTTCATATACTTAACTCTTTCAAAAAGTATATGAAAAAATTTCGCTCTTTATGCTTTCAAGGTCGCAGCGCAGATTGATTTCACTTGTTAAGGCTGTTGCCTGTCATTTGAAGGTGAGCTATTCCGAGATATTTTTATAGTAGCATTGGACAATCACACTTTTACTTTTGGGAAAAAACTTATGGCCAAGTATCAAGTGGTATCTGGTTTGTGGGCATGATTAGATATACCGCTTTTTTTTTTAACCCTCTCGTGTCCTGGGTGTGGGTGATGGCCTTTCGTCCGTTCGGATCAAAGCAGGGTTTTTAGGGGCGGCATTTACACAAATGGAGAAATTATGTCTTTACTTGAGAAAGCGTGAAAATCGAGGGACTGGAATACTATTATCCCAAATATATTATGGATATTCCTTTTGTTTGCGTGTAAAAATAGCCGTTTATCAAATTTAGTGTGTGTTATTTATTTATTTATTTTCTATGTGGGGGAGAATTTAAATTGAGGACCTCCATTAAAGTGGAGTTAGATATACCGTGAGTTATTTACCATTAGCTGTTTAACACAAGTACTCAAATTTAGTATTTCATAGTCGGTCATATGTAGTTATAGCAGTTGGGCATCCTTCCCATCCTTGTAGCTCGTAAATTTTCTTGTTCATTTTCTGACGATGGTGCTCTCCCCCGTTCTAACTAGCCTTGATAACTGTGAATGAGATTATTTTTAGCAACGCTTTTCTATTTCAAGTTCTCATTTTTCTGATCTGCAATGGATCAGTCAAATAGATTGATGATTGTTCCACATTCTTGTTAAGGGTGGACAAAAAAAAACTGAAAACTAGAAAAATTAGTTAGGACTGAAATGGTTAGATTTAGTTTTGATTAAAATCGGTTTTAATGGATTGAAAAATAATAAAAAAAAGGCTAATTTTGGTTCTGTTTTATTAAAAACCAAAAGGAACCAAAAAAATCAGTTCGTTAAAAAAAATGCAATGTAGACAACATATTATTTGATGAAAAAAAAAAATCTTACAATAAATTGATTGTACCGAATTATTAATATATAAATTAAAAAAAGTAGACTTAATATATTTTTTAGACAAATAAATTAATATGAAACATACCCAAAAATTAAGTTTAAAATGGTTCAATAAATTTTTTTGCCTAAACAAATTAAAAAGATTCACAATTTAAAAGCAAAAAAGAGTAAAAAAGTTCAAAATTTAAACATGTCCAACTAAACTTATAACTAATATTGGATTGAATTGAAAAAAATTAGTTCGATTTTTTTCATACAATTTAATTTTTTTTTTTAAATTGATTATTTACAGTTCAGTTCAATTTTAACTTTGGTCAAAATCGAATTGAATCTTGCCCGGTCATAATGGTTAAAGTTGATCAAGAAAAAACAGCGAATCGTGCCTGACCAAGCAAAACAAAATAGGTGCAAAAGAATCTTGCCATTATTGTCGTCAAGCACTTGCAATGCCAATATGTTTCTAAAACACAATTGAAGCAAACGCGAGCACGTTCTTCTGTAATTTCATAAACAAAGACCTTGAAAAATTGTCATGATGGCAGCAAATTTATGAAGTAAGGTGCTTTGACATATCTATTCCACATTTCTTCATGGTGGTGAATTAATAGCAAATAAGTTCGTTACAAGGTTGGTGGGGTGGGCAAATACACTGTTCATATAATTAGAATTTTTATGGGCCAAGAGGAGAGAATGATCTAGGCCAGGAAGAACCCTAAGCCCATGGACCACATATTCTATTATTGGGCCTTTAATCACCGCTGAAACGCATCTTAGAAGAAGTCAAACATGTACGGACATAAAATTCTACCGAACCGTCGAAGTTGCACTCGCTCCCAAGTCTTTATATTTAACAGCGGTAACTTATACTGATCGACATAAATCTACAGCAAGAATAGCAAACCCGAGTTCGCTGGCGTTGACATAATAATCAAAAGCATTCAAATCAGTCCATAATCACGTTTATTTTTACAATATTATTATTACTCATTATAAAACTAGTGTTTTCACTTAAATTGAACAATCACATTGTTACAAGAGTAAAAGTTTCACCTAGTTCATTCGAGGATTTCTGCATGTTTCAAGTGAAACCTTATTCCAACTGAAGCGTGTTTCAAAACTCCATAATAATAATAATAATAATAATAATATAATTATTTTTTTAAAAAAAAAAAAAGTGAAAAAGTTATACCAACAGATGTATCAAAACTGTCAACATCGTATGTTATTCCAATGAATTTTACGTACTAATTTCATAGGGGTCCCAGACCCCTTTTTTTCTAATTTCTCAACCACATGATCGGACTCGGCCCCATTAATAGCACCAACCAACCAACTGCAATTGTCACAATCATACGTTTTGGCATTTCTGGGCGGCAAATGGTTCATTTCTAACTTTAGAGTTTTCCCATCACCCTTGATTTAAGCCAAATCTGTAGCAGTGATAAAACTCGATCCAAAGAGAGGAAGAAGACACGAAAACATCTACTCGCTTAGACGCTGACGCAAGGCCAAGGCGCGTATGATGATGCAGTTGGACACTTGGACTCGCCAACTATTCAATTATCTTTGGAGACGGAGGCTGATTCTTGCCTTGTTGGATGGATAAAATTGAAGAGCACAGCCAATATGGACTATGGGGGGCGCTACTTTTTTTTGTCGGCAATGAGCCAAGCGGACCAAAAGGCTCATGCCTTTGTCGATTTTCGCACGGTATCACCACGTGCTCTTAACAAATCAAATGAAATGAAGCTACCTGAATATACATTGACTTGGTGAGGTACAGAACTAACTAGATATCTCACGTTTGTGCAGATCATATTTTGTTTCCTTAACAAACATGATAAAAGCATAAGAAAATCTAATATGATTCCTGCACTTCAATAACCTGCCATTTTTGGCAACTTTTAAGAAGACAATTTACTGAAGTTGCATCACAAGTCTGAATGATATCTATTGGTGTTTTACGCATGACTCAATTATTGGTGACTGATTGAGATATTTCTTGATAGTTAAATACAGTCCACATGATGCCACCAATGGGCTAAGTTGGTGTTTATTTCACCTACGCAAGATCTTGCTTTCTGGCTTGTTTTCCGCATGAATGTTTCAACACTTGCGACTAGCTAAAAAGACAGTTGGGTCATTTTCCGGTGCCCCTTCAATTAGTCACGACATTAGATTTAAAAATGATATTTTTAACCTTTCCGTAAATCCCAGAAAATGGTTGATGTTATGCCAGCAAAAAATCTCAAATTACGGTTACATCTTCAACATTCAAAGAAATGACTCAAGACATGGATCACACCCACTGTAAATTCTTTCTGTATTCCATGATATTCAATTTTTTATCTGTCTACATATCAATTTAATTTCTCATCTAAAAAGGAAAAATGAGGAAACTAGGACATAATTTCTTATGATTTCCATAATCAATGAATAAAGAATCATCTAACCAATCACATTGCCAGCCACGTGCCTCCACTTTACGATATTCTACTGAAAGGGAGACAAATGCGCCAACCAATTAAGCAAGTCAACGGAAACCGATCACGTTATATGCCCCCAGAAGTAACAAACGTGCTGGGAAGAGGAGAACCACAAGCAAATGCATGTGCTGTGATGCAACAAGGCTGCTAAATCGTTTCAAGGACTCTCTACCTCTATGCATGATGCCAGAGAAGTTGAATTGGTGCTGACCCATGACCAAGTTGCCTGACGCCAACGGCCTCCGCACAATGATACCAGAATCAATGCCACTTGGTAACACAAGGGGCCACCAAAATTTGCGACGATGCTCTCTCTTGGCCTTTCTGATGCGGTTTAGCTCTTGGCGAATCACGCCCCGCAAAGATCTTAAATAAGAATTCATGTCGTGATCTCTCTGAATTGTTCCTTCAGAGCCATATGCAGTGCGATCACTTAGGATATCAAGTGGGTGTGGTGAGTTTAGGAATACCTTCTGTGCAGCGTGTAGCTGCTTCTCAGTATCACCACTGTCCAACAATGGGCAGTTCAAAAAATAAAAACCGCTGCCAGAGGGAAGGAGGGGATGATGAGGAGAAAACTTCTCATCTGGTTGTAGGATTAGAAGCTTACCCATTGGAGCATACAGTAGCTTCTGTAGTGAATAACAAGGATATAAAAGTCAGTTGAAATTTGGGATAACTTCTATGTTAAACATAAGAGTTCATCGCACTTCTTTATATAAATCTCTTGAGACTCACCTGGTTCTTTAGACAAGGATGATTCCTGAAGTTCCCATTAACAGCCTTCAGTAGCTCTGCAACATGATTAGGATAATTACAAGAGAAGGCTCGGGGAACGATATCTCTATGCATAGTTATAGCCTGAACATGACTTTGTGGCAACCCAAGCTTGCGAAGAAGATGATCACCTCCACACATGATAGATGGTGCACCAAATGTAATGACAGGGAGCAAGGAAGAAGCTGGCACTTCACCCCGTATGAGCAACATCAGATTTACAAGAAGTGACAAGCTTCCTCCTAAAGAATGTCCAGTGAAGCGGAAGGTTGCATATTTGCCATGAGCTTCTAGGTGGGCACGGACTTCGGGCAACATTTGCTCATATATGCCTTTTGCTGCCTCATAAATACCTCTATGTACAGGCACATCCAATCCCTGAAGCCAAAAGAGCTCGTCAGTTGTAGAAAACATATGATCTGTGTGTTTACTGCACTGATTATATGCATAAGATAAGTTTTAAGCATTGGTCATTATTACCTAAAACAACTTTGTAAGGAAGTAAACACATGAAACATTTCCCTTGAGCATTTTAGATTTATATTTCAGCAATCAAATAGAACTTGGTCAAGATACTACAGTTAGATTACCTCAAACTGCACGGGCTCAAAAAATAAATTTGCTTGCCAGGATGCCAATGATTCCGACCCCTGCAATAAGCCACCAAATGAAAAAAAAATAAAAAAGGTTTTTATGAGTATCTTATATAGTTGATTAATAACAGCATAACTGATCATGTCCAATGGTTTTAAAAGATTTAGATCCGTGTCCTAAAGCAGTAATTCGTCAATCCAATAATTTCAGACTTATATTTGACTTAAATATGCATATGCTACTCCCCTCTTACAATATGTGCAGAAAGTAATTTATTGAAGGATTGAATTGTGGAATTAACAGTTACTTCATACCTGAATCACGAAGAACCTTGTACCAGTCTTATCATCATCACAAATGAACCACTCACAAGGTGATGAATGTGTTGATTTCAGATCATCAGCAACAGCTTGCTTCACTTCCTCCTTTGCCGCAACAACAGCTGTCACTGAATCAGTAGTTGCCATGAAAGAGGCTACATCTGAGTCCATGATATTAATACTGTCATCAGTCCCATTCTGCCTTTCAGGTGAATCTTGTCTGCCCTCAGCCTTCGAAGATTTGAATGGAAGTATACTCCTTGTATGAGAATGTAGATAAGAAGCTGCAGAGGCAGCTATTTGATAAGCAGAAGATGCACTTATCCGGTAACCGCTGTTTTTCGGCTCCTTTCCTTTGGGCTTGTCCTCTGCTTTCTTTTCTGCTTCTGGCTTTTCAGATGACACCTGATTTTTCTCAGCCTTCATAGCCAATTCTTTCTTCTCTAGGGATGATTTCATAGCCAATTCTTTCTTCTCTAGGGATGAAGTCACAAAACGCAGACCACGATATTTTAGGAGATGTCCTGGCTAAACTTCCCAAAAAGGAAAAAGAAAAAGAAAAAAGTCCTGTTAATCATGTTAGATCTCATCAAATGAAAACTAAGGCGAATTTATGAAGAATTTCAAATTGAATGATGCAATTCAAGGGATCATTTCTTCATGTAACGAAAGCACTACAAAGGAAACAGGATAAAACATCAAAGCAGAGTCTGTATAAACACGTATACTAGAAGCTATTCACAAATCTATCAGACTATAGAGATGTCTACGACTCTACAAACCAAAACTTTCCATCCCGTTTTCTAAATCCTGTTCTTGATATATACATAGGGCATGGATGTGTTCATACTTCATATTCTTGGAACTTGGTATATGAGTTTTTTGAACCCAAAATGTTCGTATACGGAATGTCTCCGGCAGATATTACACTGCAAAACCTAAATTTTTCCAATAACCCCATTCAATTTATGATGGAACAGTTCAACCAAGGAAAATGAAAAATCAAAACTCTTTTAAAGATTCATACCTTGATTTTTGGAATGCAATAAGCCAAGCTCCCCAAATACGACATTTGAGCATAAAGCTTGGCTTCAGCTAGCGACACCCTCCTCAACAGCCTCGAAAACGAATCTCTATCAAAATGTACCTCCGTTTCATTATCATCACCGTCGTCAATTTTACAAACACCACACTCCTCTTCATCATCATGATCCTGATTATGATTCACTTGATCATTGGCGGCAACAATGTCCTCTTCTTTCTCCAACTCTTGTCCTTGTCCTTGTTTCAGCTCCTCTCTGTCTCTCCACAGGGACCGCACGTGCAAAATCTTCAACACCCAGTTCCCGTTTTGCCCTTCCGTATACGATGTCCTCATTGGCGTTTCATTCTCGCCGCCACCGGCCTCAACAACGCCTGTCTCTTCATTCTCCACCAAAAAGGCATTGTACCTTTTACTGTTTGCACCCCCATTCTCTCTTTTTAGGCCTGGCCACAGAGACTTCAAAGGGAACGTAAAAGAGAAAAAACCGGAAGAAGAAGACGACGACGCTTTCTGAGGCGGCGCAACAACCGTCGATTTGTCCACCGCGGACCTGCCCACCGCGCAAACCTGTTGCATTGAGCTTGTACGGACATCGAGGACCGCACCCACCGAGATCGAAGGAGTTATCCCGTTAATACCTGTTTTCAAATACAGAGAATCCATTTAAACTTTATTTTTAAATTCTGTGTCTTTGGTTCTATTTCTTTCTTTCTCTCTGTTTAATATAATTTTGTTGATTTCTACTTTCGCAGGAGGATCGGAGAATATTAACGTGTGCCGCCGAGATGTAAGGTGTTAACGTGCGCACACAATCTTTGAATTTTGGTCCTTTTCGTTCTTTCTTCTTGTATATTGGTTTCAGCTACTTCTTCTTGAATCAATTCTTTATAGACAAAAGAGAGAAAGCTAAGAGAAAATTAAAGAAAAGGAACGCTTAACTAAAGAGCCGCAAACAAAGCTTTGGCATGCGCTTTGTATCAGGTAACCAAAATATTTAAGGCATTATTGATCGGACTTAACGATGTCGTTTTGCTGTGGTTCTTGTGGGTTACCCTTTTCCGTGTTGCACATGCGTGATACCGGTGTCACTGTCAGGTTGTGCAGAAAATCAGTCGCTTTGAGTTTCGTAGGAAAGCGCGTGTGATTGTGGGACCCACGACCAAAGTCTCAACAATATGAGAAGTTTTAGAGGAGATATGCGTAGAGATTGCCACGTCAATAGATGCAGATGAACTACGATGTACCCAAGTGACGTGTCCGTAAAGCTCACCGCTTTTTTGTTCTGTTCTGTCTTTCTGTCGGTTGATCTTTCTTTCCAAACTTCTGGCTTTACACGCTGTTTGCTGTCGACACCCGTCCTCCCAACGGTTAACTAATTTTCTTCTGCTGGACGACGCCTTATTTTTTTAAAATAATAATAATAATAACGTGAATCGATTTTGTAGAAATTTCTTTTTAAAAAAAATGCAATCCAATAACAATTATATCATAGCGGACAGTTATTTAGATAATTATATCGAATTAAGTCGTGATCAATATCTTTTTGACTGGGGATGTGACCTGTCCAAGCGCACGCCTTATGAAATAATTATGATAATTAGTATCTCAAAGCACATTATGATATTTATGGGTTTGGTACATATGAATTAAAATGTTTTAGTTGAGTATTGACAAAATAAGAGTCGTGAATGTAATTGGGTTGTTCGATGTTGAGAATATAATAGATGATAAATCCTAGCCCTTTGAGATCCTGAAATCTCTCAACAAAAAGCGTTTAAGTTGGTGGAAGTTGAAATGGGCTGAAAGGAGTCAAGGACTGTGTCAATGTCAGTGTCAGTGTGCAAATGCAATTATTGATACTCCCAACTCCCATGATCCGAGTCTATTAAAGTGAGATTAAGTGATTGGTTGGGCCATTATTATTTTCAATAATGAAGAGGGCAGGGCTGAATTTCATTTTGGACGTTTAGATTGGGTATAAGACCTCGCTGCTTCTATTAGATTTTATGATAGATTTGACTTTTTTTTTTTTGTTCTATTTATTGGACCATGTTGACAAAACTCATCTGATAACGAAATACAGAATGAAGACTGCTGCCCTCGTGGGCTTGATCCCAAAGCCCAGTAACCTACAAGCCCGATGGCCAATCCGTCCAGGGTTCAATAAGAGGAGGCCCATGGAAGCATGATGCAATAGAAGTCAATCTCACTTATCCAGGACCACAAAATGAGGGGATTTTCTAAGAGCTATGATCACAAGCGGAAGAGAATCTACATTCCGAAAACCCTAATTATGATACGAGGCAAGTAGTCCTTATATTAATGACATTTAAAAAATTAATTTATCAAATAATATTATATATTTATTTTTATATATTTAAGGTATACTTAATTTTTATTTAATGTAAAATGAAGCATTCTTTCTATCTAATCACGTGACACTCTTATCACAGTTTAATTTAAACTCTGGAGTCAGTAAGACTTATATTGCCCATCTCCTAAGTTAGAATATCCACTACCCACATGTCAATATTAATTGAGGCTCAATATATAAAATTTTTTGAAGCTCAGAACACATAATTTTTAGAACTTATTTAACCTATAATACTCATACCTCTAAGAATATAGAGGAATCACTATCTACGTGTAATTTTTATCGGGATAATTTTCAGGAGTACAATCTTTATCGGCATAATTTTTTAGGGTACAATCTCCATTAGGATGATTTTGAAGACCCCACATATGAATAAAAATTTAAATTTATTACAATATTATTTATCACACCTCAAACATTTATTATTAATTCAAAAATTTAACTTATTAAATAACATTATACACTTGCCTATATATATACATAAGATATACTCAATTTTTAACGTGACACAAGATCCTCAAATAGTTAACCAAAGACCAGCCTACCAAATTCAAGAAAAGCACACACATAACCCGAGAACTAGGCTTCAGGGAAAGCAAGTTATCTATATCCCCTAAAGTACGAATTCACAAAAGCATTAAACCCTTCATCCGTATATTTTGAAGACTCTCACAGGATAAGAGACTTTGAGCAACCACATAAGATGATTATGAAAAGCAATCACATAAGATGATTATGAAAACGAGGGTTAAAAACAATGACTAAAATTCAAGCAACTAAACACAGCATTTTAAAAAAAAAAACGAATTTTCAAACATTATTTTTTGTCATTGAAATACTTTTTCATTCTCATGTTTAAAATAAAACATTAATTTAAATATCGAATTTTTTTGTCGAAAATAACCACTGACGCAATTTTTACAAATGTCGAAAACAACCGTCAAACGTAACTTTTATTAAATAATGTTGAAAACAACCACGTAATTTTTATTAAATTTCATAAGTACAGTGGAAGATTTCAGAAACCGCAAATGAGTGCTCAAGAGGCATAATTAGAGCTCATCGTGACAAATTGTTTCTAAAAAATATTATCTTTTAACCGAGACGAAGTTATTGACCAAGAATCAATGTCATTAAAGACTAATGTTTGAAAGAAGTTCAGTAATTTCATATTTTGTCATGGGATGGGATTATATATATATATATATATTATTTTCTTACAAAGGGATAGTTTTTTCTATAATTATGTTACATTGCAACTTAACAAGTTGTTTAGAATAAGTATATATGATTTTTTTATTATGTCTTTTATCATACTTTTTTTTTTTAATGATGTATTTTATCATATCCATCGATTAAAATCACTTGCATTTCTGATAGTGGCTCAATGATAAAAACCAGAATTTTCCGTCATTAGACCCGGTATTCAATCTTAACCAGGCATTCGAAATATTTGAATACTTGTCAACTGAAATTTAGCATGCAATAGATTACTGTTTCAGCCTTTTGAGGACAATAATGAGCAAGGAATTCTCTCCTACTTTGCACAATACGCCTAAGCAAAAAAGTCAGCACCTTTAGAATCAGGTTTTCCAAACAGATTTAAGCCATATAATTATACTTGTATCAGATTCAATAATAGATTCTTCTGACCCTCTTTACTTGTATCGGATTCAATAATCATGAACCTTGAATTCGTGATGAGAAGAAGTACAATAATCAGAATTTGCTACTGCTATAAGACTCAAAAGCAAATCAACAAAAGCATCAACAATGAACTCGTGATTCTTCTTCTCATTAACCTTCAAATATCATCCCAACAGTTCAAAAACACACTGACCCAATAATCAATTCAAACATAGTTCATAAATCTTGAAATTGAACTAAAATCAACAAAAAAGAAAAAAAAACGCATAGACAGATACGAGCTAAAGCAGCAGAACAAAGAGAGAAAGACGAGCTTGACAGAGACGAGAGGCTTCTAATTTCTGAGCTTGAAAATTGAAAATGTTTAGTGAATTAGGACAGTAGAATAGAAAGTTCAAAGAACGATTTAGGTTTTTTTTTTTTAAAAAAAGAAAAAGCTTATATTATTTTTTTTATCATTCAAATAAATATTTCCATGTGCGTTTAATTTTTAATTATATAAATTTTATTTTATAGTTAAATTATTGTCTTACACAAATAGACACATTCGTTTTTACATGAATTAATTAAATTTGTTTAGTTTAATAAGTTAAACAGTAATATATTTTAAACAAATTTGTAAATGGCATAATTTAAATAAATATTTAATACGATTAATAAATAAATAATACAAATTTAACTCATTTATAAATTTACTTCGTTTAAGATATGTTAAATAATTACACCTTAATCCATCTCGTCACTTTTAACTTCTGGTTATGGTAAACAAGAGGAGTTAGACGAGGAGTCAGACAAACAAGAGGGACTTGGGTGAAAGCAACCTTTTTTTTTTTGTTTTGTGTTTTTCCCCTATTTGGGCTTTCTATTGCCTTCGCTCAAAGACCAAAGCCATTCGGGAGTTGCTCCACTCCTTGAAATCCTTCTTCATTATTAACCATAGGAGGTTGATATTAGGCATAAGATAACTTACAGCAAAAAAGAAAAAAGAAAAAAGAAAAAGGTAATTGTTTTCTTTTTTCCAGCCACGAGGATTTCATTTACGTGATTTGGGCACAATATATAGAATATCTAGGAGAAAGTTAGGGTTTTTATCTTTCTCATGTCTCGTTAATTATGTTATGCTCTTTAGTTCTAATTCCTCGATCAACACCTTATAATTCTTGTCATCAAGATTCAATACTTTATAGATTACTGTTTCTTCTGAGTTCTTTTATCATTTTTCATTAAACAGAGTGGATGAATTTGTAAACGTCGACTTTAAAATATTAATAGAAACCAGAGGAATTGCTGTGAGAGTAGCCATTTGAGGATTTGGGATTCTTATTATTGCATTTGTAATTGACGTAACAAACTAGAATATATTTTCTTTGCTTATTATTATTAAAATTGAAATGGACGGATATATAGATATCTTTAATGAAGTTGATTTATGTGTCAGGTACCAAAGGAAAAAAAGACGCTGTGCTTAGAAGATGAGTAACTCTGCTGCAGGACCGTCATCAAAATCAAAGGCAGGATCCTCGCAGTCCAGCGAAACTACTTCATTTAAGCGCAAACGAGGAGTCTTTCAGAAAGATCGTAAGCAGATGCCTGCTCGGCTTGTTCTATTTTTGTGTTTATTTAAAAAAAAAAATCTTTTTGGCCATAGTACATACCTTCTGCCGTGTGTGTTCTCTTATTGTTTGTATATGTTTGTTCATTTTATTTTGTTTGGTGCTGCAGTTCAGCATATGATGTACGGTTTTGGTGATGATCCTAATGTAAGAAACACTATTCATATTGCAACTTTGTTTTGTTCTGTCAATGACATTGATTCTTATGGCTGAAAATTATTTATTAAGATGATTTGGCTGTCCTTGTTGTGTTTACTTATCAAAATTTATTTTTGGACATTGATGAATTTATATCACTTTCATGAAATCTCTGACTTGGATATGAATGTAAATGTGAATTTCTTTTACTTGCCAGTTCAATTTTCCTGTTATGTAAAGATATGCAAATAAGTGTAAACTGTATTTATTTGATCTATTGGGTCAGAGTTAGCTCGCTTCACTGTCTGCCCTGCTTTTCTTTTGTCAATCAATGTTCAGTTTGAACCAATTTGTGCATGCAAATACCATCAAAAGGCCTCTAGTTTACACAGGACAGAATTCTTTTATTCATAGACTAGCTGTTGATTGTTCTCATGCATGTGTGATATTTGGGGGGTCTCGGTTAACAAATTATTTGTGCTCGGGTGTTAATGCTCAAGAGAGAAGTTGTCATAATGTTGCAAGGACAGAAATTCGCAATGGTACTGAATCATGATTCTTTTATCTTTTTTTCAGTTCAGAAACTTTTCGTTGTTGATTTTGATTTTGTCACTCTTTGTTCATTCAACTTGAGCTTGGCTGAGTGGTTGGCGTAGGCTTACTGAATTGGGGAAGTCAATTGCATAAAAAGAAATGGTTGGCAAGATTGTTATCTAAGACAGTTCAGGAGTGAGGTTTGTATGTGTATCTGGTAGTTTGCACTTTAAGACTGCAAAGATGGTTTGCATTCGCAACATTCTTTATTTTTTGAAGAGACCTATTGCGAAAACTTTCTGCAGTTAAGAACTGCACAACAAGAAACGAAATTCTCTTCTTCAATGAACTAGGTGTGTCATGCTGTACTCCTTAAATGGCTTTCACATTTTTTAGTAGACTGTTTTTACTTTTATGTCCGAGCAGGAATTGGAATAACACATGCTTCCTTGACAGTAATTCCTTCATCTTTGGTTCCTATGTTTTGCTCGCTGCACCTAACGAAGAAGTTTCGGTTGTCATGTTTTTACATAGTTGGCATGCAACTTTCTCATTTTTGTTATTCAACTTTGAATATTTTATGGATTTTCTGTGTTGCCTCATCAGCCACTTCCAGAAACTGTGGCACTTGTCGAGGACATTGTTGTGGAGTATGTCACAGATTTGGTATGCATATGTTTGGCTTAGTATTAATCTCTTTCTTTGCATAAGATGCCACAGTAGATGTGATCTTTGTACATACAACTTGTCTTCAGGCACATAAAGCACAGGATATTGGATCAAAGAGGGGAAAGTTATCAGTTGAAGATTTCCTCTATCTAATTCGAAAGGTATCTTCCATTAGAGGCGTTTTTTTAGTTCATTTGCTTATTTACTGGACTATAAGTTATCTGTTGCATGTATATTTATTTATAACACCTATGTCCTTTCTACCATCAATAGTTCCCTGCCTTGCATAATGATTAAGAGTTACATGTAAGATTGTCAGAATATGTTTCCTGGCATATTTTTATAGGATGGTGGTTCTCCTGCAATAGTAATTTTTTTTTGGTTTTTTCCTCTAGTGATGTATATGCAGTATTTTTACTTGCTCCCAAGTTTGTTTCTGTATTACACTATTGCTGAAAGTTTACTTCTTGATCCTGCAGGACCTGCCAAAACTTAACCGATGTACAGAATTGCTGTCCATGCAAGAGGAGCTGAAGCAAGCAAGGAAAGCTTTTGAGGTTGATGAAGAGAAGCTTGCGTCGGGAGAGTGATATATGGGACCTAAAGTTTTAGATATGCCCTGAACAAATGTTTTTAACCCACCTTGTTGTACAAACCCAGATTATTTTCATTTTAAGAAGATTGTTAACAGATAATGAAGTTGAGGTCTACAAGTTGTGTATATAATTGAAATATCAATACTAATAGATTCTCCACTATTATTTTATTTTCCAACGCTCAATGAAATAAGTTGTAGAAATTGATGGGAAGTGTTCATTTGAGTTGAGGAAATTTATTATCTGATTGTATATAATGATTTTCACATACAATCAAGCAACTCTTCGACGCAGCTGCCAAAATTACACGGAGATGCGAAAAGAAGAGTCCAAAAAGACAAATGAGACATTATATTCATATTGGCCAAAAATAACAAGCCAGGAAGGCTCTACAGTATGCAAGACAATTGAAAGTATTACAGCAAAGACATCAGTGAACTCTGCACTATTTGTTAATGGAGGAACAAGGCTAAATTAGAAGGGCTAAGACAACTCAAGAGTTCCTGATTTGCCAGAATAACCTCATCATGTTACAGTGGGAACACTTTAGAACCCAAGAAAATGCATTTTACTTCTATATCCTAGCCAAGAATTGCTTTGATCTTTATCTTCTGATCCTCTGTTAGTGATGTGGGGAATAGAACCTCAAATGTGATATAGAGGTCCCCTTTCTTATTGCTAAAATGCCGTGGCATCCCTTCTCCTTTAAACTTCCTCACTTCCTTGGGCTTAGTGATTCCCTGAGCACAGAAAATAAGTATTTCAGAAAATAATTGGGTACTTGATTCTTTTTTGGCTTTTTTAGTCACAGATTTGAGTCAGGTCAAATGAAGTTTCAAAAGGCAGCTTCTGGCTTACCTTTGAGCTGATGTCAACTAAATGGTCATCAAGGTGCTTAATGTTCTTCTCAAAGCCAACAAGAGCTTGAACCTAAAACCAGATTGGGTAATCCAATGAGAATCAATGGTTTCCTTCAAAAAGGAACACTGACTAAAAAAACTAAAAGAAAATATTCCACAATTGAGCCTTACCAGAGTTATAGTGACAGTAGCGTGCAAGTCATTTCCTTCCCTTCTGAAGCGATCATGTGGTGCTGTGCGAATACGGAACTGCAAACAATGAGACAGTTATTGTTTGCTGGAAAGAAAATATACAAATATCCCAAACAAGAGTTCAGAACTAACCTTCAGATCTCCAGGCTCTCCATCTATTATGGGCTCCCCATCTTCATAGAAAACCACTTCCTGAGACACAAATATGCATTAAAAAGGCTAGTCCAAAGTCCAAAAATGTGGGGAAAAAAAGAAGAATAAGAAAATTCCATAGAACTACAGGCCTCTATGGTAAAACTCTGTTGAAATGCAGAAGGGACGTGTCTGAAACATTTGATAATACGAGTTGCATAATCAAGGGTCTCAAGAGGAAAACTGTAACTTCACTAAAAATTCCTGGAAAGAAAAGCTCCTTTTTGAGAGATATAAATAGAAAAAGAATAATTTCTCAAAGGTTTTGGACCATAAGATGCAGGAAATTGAATTCCATCAGAGAAGAGTGTTTACTGTTTAGTGAAAACAAATATGAAGAATTTTGTAACTCAGACATAATTTGTATAAAAGACAGTAAAAAGCAAGCATAATTTTGAGTCTGAAGCAAAAAAAATGCATTCCCTGACAGTTTTGAGGGATCCATTCCCACTGGTTTTCCTATTTGACAAGTGAAAATGATCTTTCATATAAAAAATAACAATGCATTGAAGAGCCAAAGATGAGGTTGCAACTTTAAATACAAAGTATATGTACTTCTGATTGCATGTAAGAAGCAATGTGATCAACAAAAATATTGAAAGTTTAAACAGATTTGAAGGCTAAGGCACACAACTTTTAACCAACCCAAAGTAAATATAAACTTCCATCAAAAACCAATATTGTATTACATATTTAAATGGTGTGTAAGACTTACCTGTCCATCTTGCATGCCTTTTTCAATATCAACTGTTATAAAATATCCCTCCCTCTCATATTTGACATTTTGGCATTGCTCACAGACCTGAAGAAAACAATGAAGAATGTAATAAAGCTGGAATGGAACATAACAATATGGTGTACAGTGGATTGTGAGACAGAGGATTGACAGAGCCATTATATTACCTGTTCAGTCATTTGTTGAAACATCCCTGGACCAATTTGTCTGTGATAGACCTCATTTCTGCAGTTACAGCGTCTTTTTCCAGGCGCTGGCTTAATAACATTTTTCTCCCTCCAAACCTGCAGAATCCAAAGAAAGATCAAACTGTAGCTCAACCAACAGAGAGTCTACGAAAACCCCGCTTGCAGATGAAAAAAGAATGTACTTTATCTTTCTTCTAGCTTTCTAGAAAAATATAACTTTCAAACAACTATTTTTTCCTTTATGAATAATAGTCTCCAATACTATTCATTTTCACCCTATGTCTTAATATAAGCCACAACCAACTTTATGTTTTATGTTATAGTGGACCAACAGGCCATTAAAAGTGCCCTAATGGCAGCTAAATAGATTCAATTTGTATAACAAGAATATCAATCAAATTTCAGAGACAAGCTAACAAATTCCCATGTAAATATAATAACTTACCTTCAGTGAACCTCCCATGTATAAATCTTCGAGTGTTGCATCGAGTTCAACAATAACATCATCACCCTTGACAATTTTCTCTTCCTCTTCCGTTGAACCTCCGCCAAAGAAACTAACAAAATCTTCATCTTGTCAGCAATGGTAGTTTATTGAAACAAATATGTACAACAGATAAATGAAAATGTTGCTACCACTTAAGAGGATTTTTTTTTAAAAAAAATATTTAATAAGACAGCTAATAAGCAATGAACAGGTCTATTCATATCCACAAATGTGCAATGTGAATGGCACACTTCTGCATGTATTAGCTGGTTACTAGGGACAGATAAGGTACAATGTAGTATAGGCTGGTAAGATAGTGATTCACAAGTGTTTGAAAGCGACTATATCATCATATTAGGATTAATGAAGGTCAATCTAAAGGCAATGTATTTTTCTACAGTAAAAATGATTCTTCTAACATTTACAGAAATAACTCCACCTGCTTCAACAGCAAGGCACAATAGTGCCACATGATGTAAATGGAGATGTGTACAATTTTGCGATTAATAGGTAAGACTCTGGCCTCAAGGCTAACGATCGAAAGCTTGTTACAATGTCACACTAAATACTCTATCAAAAGGGAGAAAATAGAAGTTCCTTCTTAATATTGATTTTATTTCTATACCTTGGCAGTCCAATAATTACATCAAATTATCCACTAGCAATTGCATTAAAACCAGCACCTCTTTAACCATTTAGGATGTAAATACCATGAATGAATAAAATGACATACCTGCTAAAAATATCTTGAATGTTGACTCCCATTCCTCCACCTCTGCCTCCATTAGCAGCGTACTGTTTAAGCCCTTCTTCTCCATGCTTATCGTATATATTCCTCTTCTCGCTATCCGACAACACCTCATATGCTATTATTTAACCAAACAATTAATATTAGTATTTTTATTTTTAAAAAAATAGAAATATATATAAAATAATAACAAAAATTAACTTAATTTACCATTGCTAATCTCAGCGAAGCGCTTGTTAGCCTCTTCATTGCCCTGATTCTTATCAGGGTGATACTTCAATGCCAACTTCCTATACGCTCTTTTGATCTGCTCGTCCGATGCTCCCTTCGGCACTTGCAATATCTCATAGTAGCTCTTCCTGCATCATTTCAACATAAGAATGTCACGTACAAGAATGAATAATCCCGCCATTTTCAGAAGAAAAAAAACATAAATATCGGAAAAATGTATACCCTGCAATGACGGTGAGAGCGTAACAAAAAGCGCATAATACAAACAAAAGCTTTGTTCGACGATGCGCCATTGCCGTTGATAGATCAGGAGAGAGAATTTAATGTCTCTCCAAAAACTCTGTATCTAGGGTTTAATTTCAGATCTTGACGATATTCTGAGATTAATATTTTATCTATTAAATGAGAGAAATTACAAAATCCTCACTGAGAGTCGTCTCTCTCGATCTTTCTTATTCTACTTTCCCTTTGTTTAATTTTTTAATTCTGTATCCATTCTATCAGGTGAAGCCGTGTGAAGTCCCTTCAACTGCGGGGTGGAGTTAAAACATGAAACAGAAGGCAACGACGACTTGACTAGTGACTACGTTTTGCAACGTGTTCCTTGTAGATTCGGCCCAATCAGCGTTAACTTATGGTTGTTCAAACCAATAATTATCAGCCACGTGGAGGTTACTTCCCCCGGTGTTTGTTTCTTCGGATTTTATAATTTCTGAATTGTGATTGGGTTACTGAAGAGAAACTCCGCGGGTTTTTGACCTCTACGACACCGTCGTTTAGGCCAATAAAGGTAATCTGCAAAGCTATTGGGCTGTGTATACAAGAGGAGCCACGGAATTTTAGGTTTAGGTGAGCATTCTGCTCAGCCCCCGTTGTCTCTTTTCAGACCCCTCCTCGCCAGAACTTTTAGATTTTCAGCCCAACCCAAGTCCTTCTCAGACTGGAACTTCGGTGTCTTCAGCTAATAATCCTGTGTAACTGCAACCTTAAGTAGTTTTTAAATCAATTAAAACAACGGGAATACAATGGCCAACGAAGATTTTTCTATGGAAGATCCTAGAAGCGAGGTTCCAGCTTAACATTGTGTGCATGGTTTAGAACTGGGGCCTGCCAAAATAAGGCCTGACAATTGAATAATTCATTGCGGGCGATAATGCCTTTGCATTCAGTTTCGAATTATTTTATTTATTATCTTAATATTGATGGGCTGCCCTGCCCTGCCCATCAAATTCAATTTCGACCCTTAGCCCACTACATGCACGCAGTAGCTCTTTTGTGCTTAGTAGCATTTGACAATAGCACGAAGCCGAATTCCATAGTTGTATATTTTTTCTTTATAATGAGATAGAATTCTTAGTTAGATTTTGAAAAGGAAAGTAAATTTTTTTGGAGAATTTGATAAATTACTGTAAATTAAAAATAAACCAGATGAGTGGTTTCCTTCTTACCTTCTATCATTATGGGACGCGTAACAGAACAAGTCCAAATAAAATATCTTGAATGTTGATTCAATTATTTTACAAATTATTCGTGCATCACTTTACAATATCTTAAAATATCGTTGAAATTGACAAGGAAGCCAAGTGTATCATGATTCATGACAACTTGTTTCAGAAATAATGACCTTCGATCATTTTCAGTTCCATAGTTACGAGGCAGGTGACTAATCAAAACTATTAAGAAGTTCCTCGAATACATGAGTCATTGCAATTTTGTAAATAGCCTTGTAATGAAGGAATAATTGCTATCAACGTTCGTTTCTTAATCAAATACAGTTGAATTTACGAGTTCTCTTTATTTTTTATTTATATGTAAGGTAAAAAATGATTAAAATTTTAAAATTTCGTCAAATGAGCATTTAAACTCTCGTAACTTTTTATAATATCTGATGAGGTATTTTTATATTAATATTTCTTTTTTATTTAAATGAATAAAAGGTAAAATTGTCTTAATAACAACACGTGAGACTTTTTTTTTAAATAAAATCTTAAATCAAATAAATTAAGAATTAAATTTAGATCAGCCCAATAATGGCGTTGTCATTCTCACTATCGCTAATGATGGCAACGAAAAAGACACCAATGAACAAAGGGGACAAGAGACCGCATTATTAGATTTTAAATGATCAAATTAATATTTTGGTGGCGATGAAATCGTCAACAAAGCAACAAAATAGTTGCAAGTGGTCATCCACAACACTCAACAGTGACCCCTAGAATGTTGCCATTAAACGACTGCAAAATTAAGGTGTCATATAGGAATGATAAATTTTGAATATGAGAGTTTTGTTCAATTCAAATTTTTTTTAATAAATTTGAAATTTAGAGTTTTTGAATTTTTTAAGATATAGGTAATCCAAATTTAAATTTAATCTCGAATTTATTTTTTGAGTTTTATTAAAATTTAGATTCAAATTTTAAAAAATATGGGACTTAAATCGGAAAAAAAAAATCAATTTTTTTTATTTGAATTTAAATTTTTTTCAAATTTAAATTCGGGTTCAAATTATTTTGACATTTTTAATGTCATGCTACCTTTATATATTAGATTCATCGACAAAAATTCTATTAAAGGCAATATAGAAACTTAACTCGTGTTAATGTTTTGGTGCTAACCTGACAGGCGATGTGTGTATGATTGTTTTGTTGCTTTGTTGAGGATTTCATTGCATAAATTTGATCATTCAAAATCTAATTGCGAGGTTTATGAGCCCCTTACTCACTGGTGTCGTCCATAGTGACAGTGATGGCAATGATGTCGTTAATGCTTTTATTAACTCATTCAACAATACTATATATAAAATACTTGTTTAATAGTACAAAATATAAAATATATTAGATTGTATTAAATTCGAGAATAATTTTTTATTTATTTATTGATTATACCATCATAGAGCGTGTATATAGCATCAGTTGTGATTGAGTTCATCATTAACTAATTTTGATTTTATTAACAGAATACAAGCAAAGGAAAATAAAAATATAATTAATTTATAAAGTATCGATTTATATAGTCGCGACTAATACTAGTACTCTTCTATTATTATATTATATTACATTAAATTCAGATTCTACTTTAAACTTTGATCAAATGATATAATCATATTTATAACAAGCAAAATGGATTTTTAACTAAAGAAAGTTACCAACAAAAGAGGATCTCTGTAGATATTTTTAAAACTACAAGACTTTAAATATTGAATTATATATACGAGTCAGAGGGAGGCCACTAATATTAAAAAAATGACTTTGTAAACGTAAATATTAAGTTCTTACAATGTAAAAGGCGATATTTTTAGTAAATATACATACATATATATATATATATATGCATGGTTGAAAATAATTTATAACAAATATAACTTACCAATAAAAAAATTATTTTTAAATGTAGTATTCTTTGAGTGGTACTAGATATTTTAAAGATATCTCTCAAACGTATATGATAGTGATTATGTGAAGAATAAAATTGTACAATAAATTATCTTAAAAAATAATTCACCCTCTCGATCAATGTCACCATTCATTCATTCATTTAAGTAGGGTTGTTAGGTATGAAATGGTAAATGACTATGATTGGTTTACGGGAGCAAATTCAAGGCAACATATATATATATATATGTAGGGAGAAGAATTTAAATTCAGACTTTAATTAAAATGTATTGTCCACCTTTTATTACGGAACTTTTTTTTTTTTTTTTTGAAGAGTATTACCGAACTATTAAGACAAGTAAAATTTCGTAAGTTAAAAAAAAAAAAAAAAGACAAGTAAAATTTCAAAGCCATTTTAAAAGCAACATAGATGTAAGTAGCCTGTGGGTCCGCGAACGGAAAGAATATATGAAATGACGGACGATATTTACTTGCCGACTAATTCGTCCCTCAAGTATATGTCAAAATCTATGTTGAAAAAGAAACGAGCGTCGATCAGAATCGGCATATATATCATTTTCAGTAATATTTTTTATCGAGTCCACGAGGATTACGATGTCTGTTAAAACAATAATTTATGTATTTTCGGCTCAGTTTTTTAATCAAGATTCGACAGGATTGGACCCAAAGTTGTACAAAACGTACTAAATAAAATATATGGTATATGTATATTTTTTTTGGTAAATTTACGGGAGACCTTTAAAAGTTCAAGATATATATATAAAGTACGAGGAGACTATTTTGTCCTTAAAAAGAATCAAGCAGTTGTGATAAAATTTTCAAAAAAAACAAAAATTGTGAGGAAAATGCAAATGTATGTCCTAAACTCCCAATGTCAAATTCATTTCCTATTTATATTTATGCATTTTTTAAGCATAATTTTTATTGTTGATTTAAAAAATTGGTCTATTAAACTAATGAGTTTCAAATTTATTTATCGAGAAAACATAATTAAGTTTTTTTCTTTCAAACAATGTTGGGATTAGTTTAATTGAGTTGCTCTGACTCTTTTGTAACAAAAAATAAGTAAAGTGAGATCTTGTTAGAGGTCGTTCTGATAAAAATTCTTCAATGATTAAGTTAACAAGTATAAATGTAATTGAAAGAGTAAGAGAGTTCAAAATTTTTTTTTTATGGGAGAAAATGTTATTATATTTTGCCGTTGTAATATTACATTTTTATGGTTGGTTTTGACCATTTCATCATAAGAAATTCGGTCTTTATTTTTATTGTATTCTGTGGTGACCTCAAGATTATCAAGATTGATTCTCGTCTCGAAATTTATGAGACTTCTATTGTTGAGTGACGGTTGATGAGAATTCCTTAAATTACAGAATTTTAAATTAATGTAAACTTTTAAACTCCTTAGAGTTTTACGCATATGAAAAATGTGCAAATGACCCCCCTAAAGACTTTTACCTAAATATTTAGTAGATTAATGTATGAGGGACGCATGTGTAGACTTTTGGCTTCTGGTCCACCTATGATGGCTCGAGTCAAAGTGCATTTAAGCTTTGGTTTATTTGGTTTAGGTTTGATATTGGATTAGACCCTTTAAAGGGATATCTACAAATAAATTTAAAAAAAAAAACTGCAAATGATAAAAAAAAAAAGTTAATATATAAAGAAGATGAGAAACGAATATTACTTATAAATGTAGTTAGCATAAGCATGAAATCCAAAAAATACAATGGAAAGTGTTTTATTTTTTTGGCCTCAATTATATAGTAAATAAAGAACAAAGGAGATAGAGTATGCATGATACTATTTTTTTTTTTCTATTGTCATTTGTAAATTTTTACATTCATAACAATGTTACAATATGCTAATAAGAGTTTATAAATTTTTAACATAAAACGTAATATTATGGGAAAAAAACATAAAAAAATTTAATGGGTTTATAAAAAAAAAAGGGGATATTTTGAAATAATACGCGGGTACTTACAACATTATTGTTATAGCCAAGGGGTTTATTCAACTGATTTTCTTTTGGCTAGTCCGGTTTAACCCAGACTGCGGTTCACGACTAAATTTAAATAACTTTATAAATGTTCATACTAAAAGTGTCAAATCAAACAAGTTTTCTGAAAGGGTATTGATTTTATTTTGACGTTAATTTTCGTGTAAATGAAATCAGCTCGTTAAAAAAGAAAATCAATCAGAACCGTCAGATGTAACATCAATTGTAAAATTAGATACGGTGACTATATGTATGGCCTTCACATGACTCATCACTAAAACTAATATGATATTTCCATCGCTCGATCAAACGCAATATACAGCATTACAGTTGGTTTTGCATGAATTCCTATTCCTATTCCTAGAAAAGTAAATGCCTAATCCCTGCCTTACCTAATATTTACTTGAAAATTTGGAAACTCTTTTGTTTTAATAAAGATCAATTAACAACTTGAGCAAAGAGTCCTTGAAATTTTATTATAAGAGGTCATGTAACGGGACCAAGATCCTCTCCTCTCCTGATCTCACGTTACGTTAATTAGTGTGTGTTTTGCCATTTAGTAAGATATGTAAGTATTGTGGATATATGAACGTTTACAATTAAAATCCTTTTTTAAATTAAGTTTTCACTTAAACAAATACAAGCATGTGATTAAAAATTAATTATAAAAAAATATAAATTTTAATTATTTATATTTAAATGCTAACATGTGTTAAAAGATTAAAAAACTTAAAGTAAACATAATTTAGAGAAGGAGTTTAATTCGAATGCTTAATGCATTGTTTGGTTTTTTAGTACATGAAAGTTAATGGCCTATCCCTAATTTCCTACATTACCTAAAATTTATATGAAAAATAGTCGATTAATTGCTTTGAGTAAAGAGTGTTTGCGTTTTTGACAATTAACCATCGGATGTCGTATTAAAAGCACCGTGCGGCAGCGCTTTTAGGAGTTGCATTTCATTATCGCAAATAAACTCATGCATGTTTTTGTAAGCCTAACATTGTTTCTTAGTACTTAATGACCTAACCCTAACAGATACCTAAAATTTATTTGAAAAATGTCCTATTAATCACTTGAGCAAAGAGTATTGGGAATTAATTATTATGAGGTTATATTAACCTAAGAATTGTGATGTAATGATTATTTTAAAAATTGTACTATTTTCATTAATTTATAATAAAAAAATTAAAATATTATTTAAAAAGTACAGTATTTATCTTAAACTAATACGTTGTTCAACTGTTAGCAAAGTTTTCGGTTTTTCATTATGACAATAAATTCATTGATGTAGTTTAATGTGTTAGAAGCTTAATCTGCTAGGTAGGTTAATCGTTAGTGTCAGAGTAGCATTCATTTCATTAGTCCTATGAATATTGGACATAACTAACCCCACTAGAGATTAGATCGACACAACTGTTGTCAACATCATCAATTTTTTTATATTTGGTTGCAAAAATGGTAATAATGATTTATTTTAATGAATCTTTAAGGAAGTAGAGATTTTGAGAAAAAATAAAATATTACATTATTTATTATATTCTCATAGATAATTGTTGAAGTAGTTATAAAGTTTTCAATATATATAAAAAAAAGTAAATTTAAAAAATAAATAAATTTAATAATTAAAAAAATATATAAAAGTTAATTTAATAAAAATAATTTAGAATAAAAAAAATATAAATAGACCTAATAGATTGAGAAGTCAAAAAGTTAAAATAAATAAATTAAATTAAATTAAATCAAATTTTTTAATTTTTTTTTTTATGCCTATGTAAGATGGAACTTTAGGAGGAGAGTCTAATCTTATTCCTCAAGTAGATAAATTAAATGTGCAGAAGATGTTTGATGAAAACTCTGCTATGACTAGAGTGGGCAATGATGCAACAATTATGATAGAGATTGTTGATAAATATTTAAGTACTTGTTATTGGATAAGATTGAACAATCGTTGTTGATTTTACCCAATGAGCAATAAATTGTAAAAATGATAAATAAAAAATTTGCATATTTGGTGATTTTTTTTCATTGACTAGTAACTCATAAGAAATTATTGAACAGTAACTGATGGAAAATAAAGTTAGAGATTAGCTTAAGTTGTTGAGAATTAAAAAGAGAACTTTTTAAAATGAAACATAAAATAAAAACCTATATAGAAATGGAAATAAAACAGAAATAAAAGATACGTTTGGAAATGAAAAATAGTTAATATTTAAAATAAAGTAAAAATCACATTTACGAATGAAAAAAGGGAGTTAACACTTAAATCAAGCAGAAAAATAAAAATCTCATTTGGAAATAAAATGAATTAACCTTTAAACAAAGTAAAAAAATAAAAGTCGCGTTTGATAATGAAAGGAAATTAAGCTTTAAACAAAGCATAAAAAAATATGTTTGGGAATATAAAAGGAGATAGATAATTTATAATAATTTAATCATATAATAAAAGAGAAGGGAGAAAAATAATTTATATGAATTTAATCTCATAAAAAAATAGAATGAGAGATAGATAATTTATAGGAGCTTATCTCATAATATAATAAAAGTAATGTATATAAACAAAAAAATAAGGGTTTTTTTTTTTTAAATATGAGAATAATGGCAAATCAAGGTAGATGTACTGTTTATGGGATAATGTTCACAACACTGTTTATTGGGTATTGTTCATGAGCATAGTTCATGATTATTGTTTATAAGAATGAAAAGTTAATAGATTTTATGTTAATATGCATAAAATGATTAAATTATCCATTAAATGTTAATTTTAAATTTTTATCATAATAAAAGCCTTTAATAAAAATTAAATAGTTAATATTAAATTAAAATAATAATAATAATAAATGAATTAAAATAATATTAATAACAATGATAAAAAATTAAAAAAACAAAAACAAATGTGAACAAAATAATAATAATAAAATTAAAAAACAAAAACTTGAATACTACTGCTTGCGAAGTACATGAAGTTGTTATGATAAGCTTGAAGATTATTTTTTACAAGAGCTTATATAATCTTATTACTTGTAGCGCATCTAATATCTATAATAACACATAGGTATCGAACCTCTTCTATTAATCCCCGTTGAAAACTACACATCTTAATAATTTAAGGTTAACAATTTAATATTCATTGTCATTATAGACACAAAAAATATTATAATCACATTGTACTTATCAAAATCCACAATACACAATATTGTTAAAGTTGTTGATAATTTACATCCCTCATAAACTAAAATTCTAACATTTTCATATCTAATATATATCTCTTGATTACTACTCAAATTCTCGCACCTTCTCACTGTTGGTGTTGTGTGCGTGTGTACTGTGTTACACGTGAATGTGTGTATGTTCAACAATTTAAATATTGCATGTCTCACATATAATACAACGAAATTAATACACATTAAAATAATCTTATTACACTAATGAGATTAGAATATTCACTTTTAAAACATGTTTTAAATAAATTTAATTAGAGATGTGATAGACTTTTTCAAACTAAACTAATAACTTTTCTATTTCTAAACTTTTAAAACAACACTTACTTCAGGTTTATTTTATCTTTCTGTCTTTTATTTTCTATGCCATTTTTTAACACAAAAACATAACAGAAGCAAAATCACAATTTTTTTTTATTGTTCAGCTCACAAACAAATTGGCTAATTTATAGGCAAAGTTTGCCTTACTGTTGACAAATCATAAAATTTAAAAATGTCAAATGTTGAAATATGACAAGGCATTCTCAATGCTTCAACATAAGTGGTAAATTTTTGAAGCAATTGATGGCAAAAATATTGTCACCTCTTACTACTTTCAATCGAATCAAATTTAATTAAAAATAATTTATTTATTTAATCAAATATTCAATTCGATTGAAAAGAATTTATTTGTTTAGTCAAATATTCAACTCTAATAGCGGAATAAATATGCAATAAGTGGCAATGTTTAATAAAAAAGTTACTATTGTTTACTTTCATTACAAAGTTTTTGTTTTACCAATCAAAAACAAACATATATTATTAAAAATTAATAAACAGTAAAATGAAAACAATAAATGCCAATTGAAACAATAATGGCCGAATACAATAATCAAATTCAAAATTTGATGGCCGAATAAAAATAATATATAAAATAAAATAATAATTATTTTATTATATATACATATTAATGTCTAATTTAATACTCATACTCATTATTAGTGTAATTTGAAACATTAATTATATAAATAAAAATGTCAAATTTTATTTAACATTTGACATAATTTCAGGTTAAACTTTAATATTTGTTAAGAGACCTGAAATAAATAAATACTGATTAATTTAATTTAAATAAAAATAATAATTATTTTATTTAAATAGTAATTATATCCATCAATGCTTAATTTAGTATCTATACAAATTATTTACAAAATTTAAAACATATACTAAGTAGATAAAAGTGTCAAGTCTCACTTTGCACAATTTTAGGTTTAACACTTAAACTTTAACTACTTCCCGAGAGATCCTAAAGTAAATTTATATTTTTCAAAAAATTTCGGAATCAAACAATTCGATTCGGTGCGCTACCCACGTACTCAACGAGTACACTTCATATAATAAGACTCCTTAAGATTACTAAGTTCATAACCGATGCCCCATACACACGTTATAGATAATATAAAATGGCGAGTTAAACCATACAAGTTGAGGTTAATCTATATTCGTACAACCCTCCATCATTAATATCCTAAAAGAATGGAGACTTAGATCAATACTATCAAGTCCTTCATTACTCAACTATAAACTTATATTTTTTTATTCATATTCTAATAAATAATATACGTAAATTCATTTGTCATATTACTTACTCCATAGGTAACTATTTTTCGGGTTAAATGCTTATGGCCATAAGACTTTATAAAATACAATCTTAGAGCATTAAAATATTTAACTCACTCATATGAGTTGACGAATTCCATATCTATACTCACCAAACTCCATGTGCATCTTGTTGGGAGTTGTCCATTCATGGGTGTATGCATGTGGGTTTTGTGTTTAACAACAATATATACATATCTCATACATATAATGAAGTAGCGGAAGCTTAAAATATTGTAGTAAACACAATCAAAATATATTAATTGAATTAACAGAAACGAAATTGAGGAATAACCTTTGAAGCCTTTGGATGGAGATTGTTGAAGTCCACCAAAATGTTGTCTTTGATCAATTCTAGTAATCAACAATGGTGGGTTTGATTATCTAGAATGACAGCCTTTGATCCAGCAGAAGTTTAACCACTTAAACTTATGATATTAATTTTTCCTTTTTGATTAATAATTAATCAAAACCTATTTTGCTAAATTGGTTTTATGCCTTAAAAGAAAATAATGAATTCAACTCTTGAATCCGTATTTTAGAAAACAATTTTTCTTTTTTCTCTTTGAATTGGCTGACCAAAATTTGCAAAATCAAATTAACAAAAAAGACTTATGAATTTAATTTTCATTTGTCTTATTTATACAAATGAAATTAATTTTATTTCATTACAATTAATTTCACTTAATTTCAATTTGTATTTAACCTAACCTAATCTTAGTTAACTCTTAACTTTAGTTAGGTTAAATTAACATTTAAATATTCTAACTATAGTTAACACTTAACTTTAGTTAAGTTAAAGAACATTTAAATATTTTAACTATAATTAACTAACTTAATCATGGTTATGTTGACTTTTACTTAACCATTAAGTATTGTTAATCTAATTTAACTAAATGGTTAACTCTTAACCTTAGTTAAACATAAATTATTTATTCAACAATTAAATAAATAAATATTTATTAGAATTATTTAACAATTAAATAATTATCAAGTGAAATTACAATTATGTCCTTACTCGGTTACTAAGTTAACCTAAAGTGGGTCCTACCATTTGACTATATACTTTAGTTAACGTAACCTTAGTAAATTGCTGGATTTTACTGTATTGAACTATTCAATACGGTACGCTGCCCAAGTGCTCAAAGAGTACATTTCATATTGGGACTCCCTAGGTCCACGCCCGATTCGTCAAATGAAATTATTCCACAAGTCCGTGAACGATGCCCCACGCACACGTTACGGATATTACAAATTAGCGCGTTAGACCATACATGTTGAGGTTACTCCATATTCGTATAATCCTTCCGTCATTATATCCAGGATGAACGGGATACAGATCATTACCGTCAAATCCCGATAATTTCATCCATTACTATATTATCTCCAGATTCGTATCTTTATGAACAATATACGCAAACACTTTTGCTATAATGTTCGAACCTATAGGAAAATCCTTTCCTAGGTAGATTGCTTACGGCCATAAGACTTTACAAGATACAATCTCAAAGTTCAGATATACAACCCATCTATGTGAGCTGGCGGATTCCATATCTACGCACACCGAACTCCATAAGCATCGGACCATACCCAGCGACACGCAGCGGTCAGACTATGAAAGGTCTCTGACATACGTGGAACCAAAGTATGATGGATCTCCCACAAGTTCACCATGGCGCTCAGGTCTTAGGACCACAAATACTACTCAACTCGAGAGGACATTCCTTTGACGGTTTCATAGGATATCTATTGGGGTCCTCTTGAGTCTGTTCAGTATCCAATCCTAACTGAATACCTATATGTCTATATGAACTTCAACCAAGTTCATGGTTAATTAAGAATAACCATCTGTACAATACAGCTATAGACATACACTAATCTATGTGTATCACCGATAGACCCTCATTGGTGAACGTAGATCAGGAACTCTTTATTTGAGAAGATACTTCCATAATGACATTTCTTAGTTTGTATTACAACTTATTGCAACTTTGTCATTACTAGTAGATTCTCAGGTATTTGTTACATTATAGATTAGGTTCTAACTTTTCAGATCCCGCTGGCTATTATAACCTGCTAACACTTAGCATTTATAACTATCAGCTTTGCTAACTCTTAGCCATGGTCTAAACTTCTTTAAACCAGATATGAACTCATTTAGATCATATCATGTTTATAATGTTACAAGCTTAACTACCATTTAATAAAAGTTATCAGCGATTTAATAAAATATGCATTGTATAAAATATTACAAACTAAATATTCATACAAATTGGGATGGCGCGTAAGCACATACCCTAACACATCTAACCATATCCAGTAACACCCAGCGCTCAGACCATGAAAGGTCTCTGACATGTGTGGAACCTAAGTATGGTGGATTATTCATAAGCCTACCGTAGTGCTCAGGTCTAGGGACCACGGATATTACTCAATTCGAGAAGACTCTCCACTGATGGATCTGTGAGATATCTATTGGAGGTATTCGTTGAGTCTGTTCAGTATCCAGTCCTTACTAAATACATGTATATCTATACGAGCTTCCATGAAGCTCATGATTTGCTAAGATTAACTATATGGACTATTCAAATATAAACATACACTGATCTATATTAATAAGTTATACTCGATAAACCATGCATCGATGGAAATAGATTAGGAACATATAATTTGAGAACATATTTACATAATGATATTTATTAACAATATTTGCAACTATTTGCAAGTACATCATTGCAAGTATATTCTCAGATATTTGTCTCATTTTAGACAATGTTATAACTATTTAGACCTGATTTAAACTCATTCAGATTAATACAATGTCTGAAATATTACAAGCATCTTACCTTAATAAAAATAATTTGTAATTTAATGAAATATTTATTTATTGCATAAGTATAAAAATATAATATTCATACAAAATTGAGATGACACATGAGCACAAATCCCAACAACTCCCATTTGCTCTAATTCCATTCGTAATAGTATGTAATACCTAGCGACTTCACGTGTTTCTCAAACACCTTTGGAGTTAAGGCATTTATGAATAGATCCGCTACATTATTTACAGAATCAACTCTATAAAATATAACATCTTATCGAGCTAAAATCTCTCTAATAATATAGTATTTTCTCTCCACATATTTAGATCTCTGGTATGTTATTGACTCTTTCGCTTGTGCAATAACCCCATTGTTGTTGCAATATAATGGGATAAGATCCACTAAACTTTAGACTATACCGAGTTCAACGACAAAATTCTTGATCTACACTACTTCTTTTGTTACTTTTGAAGTTGCAATGTATTCTGCCTCTGTGGTAAAATCAGTTGTGGATCCATGTTTGATACTATTCTAACTTATGACGGTGCCATTGAGAATAAACACATATTCAAATGTAAAATTTCTATCATTTGGATCAGACTGAATGTCTGAGTTAGTGTATCATCTAACATGTAAATTATTATTTTTTCACATATGAGAAACTTGTCATTTGTACCTTTAAAGTATTTAAGAACATATTTGATTGTCATTTAATGATTATCTATTGGATTAGACTGATACTGACTTATAACACTTATAATCATACTAATATTAAGTCTCGTATATATCATAACATACATAAAACTTTCAACAACCGATGTTAATTAAGTTATTTAATAAAACTTTCAATGTTAAATTGATAATTTAAAAAAAAAATTCAATTACTTGTAAAAAGGTTTAAAAGCGCTCAATATCTAGAAATATAAGAAAATTTTGAGAAAAAAATTAGATTAATTTTTTATTTTTTGACTTCTATTTTATATTAGTTATGCACGATAGAGATTTAGTTTATAATTGTTGTATCGTTTACTTCCTAATTTTATATCAATAACAAATAGATTAACAGAACTAAATTAAAAGAAAATTAGGATCGAAAAGAAATTGACTTTTCATTCTCATTTACATTAGAGTGGGAAGGATTGTAATATGGGAAATTCTCCTATTTTATCAAAAATAAAAAATAAAAAATATATTTTGACCTCAATTATATTAATTAAATATTTTTTTTCATTTTGCCCATTTACAAATAAAATCGTCTTCGGCCATTGCATCATTTTTTTCTCTTGGTCACAACTCATTTTTTTCTCAAAATTCTTTAAAAGTTATAAATCTGTTTTAAATATTGTATATATTTAAAAATCTGAATTAAAATAATTAATTGTGAAATAAAAAAATAAAAAAAAATAAAAATTAATGAGTTTTTATTCTAAATTTAGTTTGATTGCGTTTTTAAATTTTTTTTAATATAAAATTGTTAAAAATATATAAATTAGTGTTAAAAATAAGTAAAATATGTTAAAAATGAGTGTAAGAAGTCAAAAATAACAAAAAAAATATTAGAAATGATAGATTCTATCAAATTTGTGTCTTTTTTTAATTTTATAATTAATTATTTTAATTTAAATATTTAAATATATGTAATATTTAAAGTCAATTTACAAATTTTAAAAATTTTTGAAAAAAAAAAATTGAGTTGTGACTGAGAGAGAAGGACGAGAGAAAAAAAGTGTAATGGCCGAAGCTAATTTTATTTACGAAGGAGTAAAATTAAAAAAAATATTTAATTAATATAATTTAAAACCGCTGACTGAAGATAAAAAAAGAATTTTTAATATTTTTTTGTCAAACAGAAAAATTTTCCTTGCAATATTAAAGAGTATGCGGTAAGTCAAATTACGCGCGCACACAGTATTATTGAGCCGTAAGCCCCACTGCGTCCTAATACAAACGATGAAAACTGAAAAGGATAAATTTATATTATTAGGCGAAAGAGAGAAATTAAGGATGACGAGGACTCTGGGATTTTTTTATTTTTGAAAGGACTCTGGGATTTGAAGTTCCCTTTCTCGTTTTAACTTTTAAGAATGTCTCCGCTCCCGCAGGTCAAATTTGTATGGTATTCGTTCCGTGGCTACAGGGGTTGACTGTTTAAAATGTTCTCTCACGGGCTAAATGATAAACTTGACCTTTTGTGTTCCAGCTCACTATTTTTATATCGACCACACTATATATCTAGTTAATATTTTATTTTTTTAATTATAAATGATCAATTGAATTTATTGTAATTTTTTAAGTAAATTTTTTAGCCTTTAACACATTTATAAAATTTATTAGTTAAATATCATATTTTCAAATTATTTTATCTTTGAAGCATTTTTACATTTTTTTATAATTTATTTAAAATTTTAATTTAAAATATATTTTAAAATTAGTTAAAATAAATAAAGTTAGAGTAATATATGTTAAAAATTAATAAATTTAAGTGATAATAGTCCAAAAACAAAGAAAATAAATAAAATCTATTAAAAAATATTGAAAAAAAAGATTGAGAACGCATCCTAATGATGATGGCATACAACCTCTTTTTGCATTCATTCTCTTATCACGAGGAGGTTGCGGAGAATTTTAGAACATGTCCATTATTTGATAGTTGATTTTTTTATTAATAAAATTCATTTATTATTTTTTTAATTAATAAAAATTTATGACCTTTTAACGAAAAGGTTTGTAACTTTTAAAAATTATTTATCATCCAATAAATTTTTAATGTATCATTTATAATAAAAAAAATTGAAACCTTGTTTGTATAATGTTCATAGGTGGTAGTGGTACGCTAGGTAGATGAGACAATAAAAGCGAAAGAGAAATATGGGTGTACTTTAATAAACAGAGAGCCAATAGAGGGAGAAAATGTTTTGGTATAAGGGGCATCAACGTGGGAGATTGAAACCCCATCACGACGCTCTCGACGGTTGAGATGCCACGACCGTGCTGTTTGCTTTGAGGCACGCGTGGCACAATCTCGCACCACATGTACATCGCCATCTACTGCCCCACTTCTACGTGTCTTTGTATATAAATTCTGCCTTATTTTACCTTTCTTACTTCGCTCCAATAGCAACAATGTACAAGCTCAAACTCAAGTCCTACTCAACTGGCAAACACGTAGCTAGTTAGCCTATTTCACTTGACATTTTAGTTTTACATCTCCTCCTCTGTGCGAGTGTGAATGTGTATCTAGAGAAATGGGGAGAGCTCCTTGTTGTGAGAAAGTGGGATTAAAGAAGGGGAGATGGACAGCTGAAGAGGATGAGATTTTGACCAAGTATATTCTAGCTAATGGAGAAGGGTCATGGAGATCACTACCAAAGAATGCAGGTAAAGAAATGTCTTTTAGAACTACGTTTCTCTGTAATATCGACTTGTTTTTTTTTTCTTTTTTCCATTGTTGTTTCTTATTCCATTTCGAGCAAACAGAAAATGGTTCCTTTTTAACGATATCCTTCTTGGTGTTTAAAGGGTTGCTTAGGTGTGGAAAGAGCTGCAGATTGCGGTGGATAAATTATTTGAGATCTGACTTGAAGAGGGGAAACATTACTACGGAAGAGGAAGACATCATCATCAAGTTGCATGTCTCCTTGGGAAACAGGTTAAGCTTCTTTTCCAGAACTAGAAGAACAATGATGTATAAAGCTGAATAGCACATTATCACCTATCTGTAATTGGTAAAAACTATGTAGCTGGACTCTCTTTAAACTTTGTAGCTATCTCCTTCTATTTCTTTAAGCTATTTTGAGAAGGTGACGTCTCACATCTGCTAGAGTGGCCAGTTAGCAGGGAGGACATGTTTGTTTAAAGTCACTATATATCTACTTTTTGCATCGGCGATTTATATAAAGAAAAGGTAAAATATTCAGCTCTAACACCACCTATTCTCTTTCAGGTGGTCGATGATAGCCAGCCATTTACCAGGAAGAACAGACAACGAGATAAAGAACTACTGGAACTCACACTTGAGTAGAAAAATCCACCCTCTCTTGAGGCCTGCTGGTGATTCACTACGAATGATGGTTGACGTGACCGATGTTAGCGTTACAACCAAACGAATAGGCGGTAGAGCAAGTGGATGGGCAATGAAGAAAAACAGAATCTATACTAAAAAAGATGCCATTGTCTCGACAAAGAGACCCAATATAGGAAATGAATCTACAGACGAAGTTATTATACCATTGCCCGCCACACCAACGCTAGAAAAGGAGACTTTGTCCAATACTGCCATCAAAGCTTGCATGGACTTGGATCCATTTGCAGAAGATAAGAAGATAATGAACCCTGTTGCAGCAAGTCCTTGTCATAAAACTGCAGCGGTTAAAATATTGGGTTCAAGTGAGGAGATAGAAAGGCTGAGTTTTTGCCCTGACGAGGAAAGAACAAGTGGTAATTCAATGTTGCTGTACCCTAGTGGAGAAGAGAAAGAGACTGAAATTTTAGGACCATTTGAAGGCATTGATGGTGGTGGGATGTTGTGTTTTAATGACATTATGGACAATGGGCCTCTGGATCCAACTGGGGATTTGACTTTAGTGGAAGAGAGAGATAATGGTTTCGATAACTTTACTGAAATAAGAGAAAACGGGACTCTAAGTGCAAACAGTATGATAAAGAGCGAGGAGAGCACTGGTAATCTAAGCACAACTGGAGAGAGTGGAGACTTGTACTCTTGCTCTTCAATTGCTTCATATTTCGATGATAATAGCTTTGATAATTGGGACTGGGAGAGTGTTGTTGTAGGACAGAATCAACAATGTAGTGAAAAAGAGGAGGTAATATCTTGGTTGTGGGAAACCGATAATATCAATCAAATAAATAGTCCCGATATGGAAAATATTGACTGCGAGAAGGAAAAGGCCATGGTTGCTTGGCTTCTCTCCTGACGTTATCCATAGATTTTGATCTTCCCATTTTGTATTTTGTAATTGGAGAGTCCAGACAGAGTCTTGAAAAGGATTGTGGTTTATAGATAGCTAGCCTAGCTTCTTGATATGATTTGTATAAGGTAGTTAGTCGGGACAATTGTAAAGAGCTAGGCTGTGGATTAGTTTGTTAAGTTTTTGTCTGATGTTTCCTGAATTTCTGTTGTCTTTGTAAACGTTGATTGTGAAAATACTAGTTGGAAAATAAAGTTCAGGTTGCATATCGGTCGGGGACGATATGAATCAATTTTTATAATATTTTGTCGGTGTTTTCTTAATTATTTGGTCCCGTATGGTTGATACATATGTGCCTAGTTATGTGGTCGCGAATGGTCCAAAATACAAACTTCCAATACTTTCCTTTAAATTAATTTCAAATTTAATAATATTTTAATTTTTTTCTCTTATTTTAATAAAAATAATAATTTTATATTTATAAATAATCTCATTTATATATATTTTATAAAAAAATTTATGCTTATAATTCTTTTACATTAATTTTTTTAATTTAATTTATATAAATAAATTCACAATTATAGAATATCATATATTATTGATTTTATCTTCTTTTAAATTTACGTTAAATTTTTTTTCTTTAACTCAAAAAATAATTTTTGTTAAATAAGCTAAATTTTTTATATTTTAATAATATTTTTAAATATTAATTAATTTTTTAATATCTTACTATTATAATTTTATATATATATTTTATAAATCACATTCTTTATACTTTTTACTTTAAATTTATTAATTTTAAATATAATTTTAATCATTATCAATAATTCAATACATATTTATAATTTAATATTTTTATTATTTTTTAATAAAAAAATCATCTATAATTAGTTAATTAAAAAAAATACTGAAAATTTAAAATTTTATATATTATTATAAATTCTTAAAATTATGTTAATATAAACTTAAATCTCGATTCCACCCCTAAGGTTATTGGTAAAATTTTCCCACTCATAACTGAAAGTCCAACTACTGGGCACATGCATGAAGCGTTCTATTTTTCAGACGAGCAAGCTTCAATTCTTATCCTACTAAAATAAACACTACTAGCGTTGTAGGGACTGCCCACGTTGCCACGGATGAAGAAAAACTTCGGTTTGAGTGAAACGTCCAATCTCACTAATTGAACAACATATTTTTTTTATAGCTTGAAACTTTGAAAACTACTTGTTGCAAACTTGCAAAATTAATTTGGTCCTACTAACCTTGCTAGAGCCTTGAGGGAAATTAATAATTTAATAGGACGATAGTCCATAATCCATATTTGGTATTGTTTTGAATTGATAGGACTTAGGAGCGAGGGCCAAAAATGTGATATATTATACAAATGGAAATAATTTACATCTCTCAATAGTTATAAGATTATTATAAAAAGATATGAGAGTTTTGAGTACATTCGACATTGACTTTTTTATTATTAGTTGAAAAATACGTATTATAAAAATAATTATCATTTCATCCCATTAACAATCCTAATTGTGTCAATTACTTAATAATCTATCAATATTAACATGTATATATATAATTTAATAAATTACGTAATTTATTATATAATAAATAATATTATTATATAATAAATAATATTATTATATAATAAATTTATAATTTTTATATAATTTATAATATAAAATTTATTATATAATAAATTACATAATTTATTAAATTATTTTCCTATATTCGATATTTATGATTGATATGTTTAACAATTGGTGCGCGCAAGAGCACGAGGGTTCAGCTTAATTGGCTGAGCACCTCCAAGTCTCACATCCCTACCTGGGTTTGAATCCCCCCTCCTCTCAGGTGGTGTAAAAAAAAAAAATATATTATAACCTTTCCGTTAAAAAAAAAAAAAAAAACAATTGGTGCGCGCAAAAAATGGCCAAAAGTGATAAATTTCTCAACCAAAGCAAAATGGCTTGATTGGCTGGCTTCTTAATTTTTTTTTATGCTCTCGCCACTTTCGTATTCGGTATCTTTGTTTTTGTATATTGTGAAGTTGGAGAATTAAGAGACGCGCTATTGAAAAAGCTCGCTGCTTCTAGCGAGGTTTCCGAGGCATGTTTGGTTGTAGGAAAATTGGATTACTTTTTCAATTTTTAGTTCAATCTAGTGTTTGGCGCACACGAACCATGTTGAGATAAATTATTGTGGACCCATCATAATTTATAATCCTAAAATATAAGATTTTTCATTCTCAGATGACCCTGGAATAATGATGAATAGCCTATATATCTAAAAGCTACAAAATAATATTTAATATGATAAGGTAATATTTTTAAACATAACATTAGTAAAAGAATATTGTATTATTATGATCCAGTGATAATAATATAAATAGTATTATTATATATCTAATATTGTTACATTATATTATTTTATTTATCTAATAATACAAATAATAGAAATAATGGTGTAAATATTTAGTTAATAACATAAGAATATAAGTTGACTAATTCATTAATATTCAAGAATATTGTTGCTTGTGACCAAATTTAGTAAGTCAGGTGCTCAATGGTTCAACCATCTCTTCGAGTCTAAATAATTGAGAATTTGTTTTGTTGAGAGAGAATAATAGTTCAATAGAGGTTACTAAGATTAGATGCGATGAGTAAAGAATTACTTATAGAGAATAACTTGACTCAATTAGTTTAGAGAAGATTGTTGAGGTTGTGTTTAAAGTCAGGCGAGGTACTCATTAGGTGTAGAATTGAGGAATGAAGAGCTTAAAAGATATTTTAGAAGCTAAGTAGACTTAAGTTTTATAAAATAGTCTAAAGATGACCCAAATTATAACTAAAATTATAAAACTATCCAAAGGTAGTTATAACAAAGCATAACTTAGTAAAGTTTATTCAAGCTGAGCTTACAACTCAATATTAGTACAAATAAAGTTTTTGAAATCATTAACTTAGTAAAACTTTATACAATTAATTTGAAAGATATGTTACTAACAAAGTTTGCATAGTTCATCCTAAAGACTTACATCTACAAGTAAAACTTATCATCAAAATCCTCCGTATGAAAGATATGTTACTAAGACAAATTACAATAAAAGTAATAATACTCATAAGTTAGAATCTCATATGTTCTTCTCTTTTTTAGACTTGTGGAGGCAATTTTCATGTGCATTGATGGATGTTTTCTTAACAAGGATAAATGGTGATTCTTGATGATTTATCAAATGATTGGAAGTTGTTAAGTGGGTTGTAAGGCAAACCCTAATATGAATATAAAAAGAAAGAGAGTTCTCCAATAAAAGAGAATATAACGAACATATAAAAGTAGAGTAACAAGTGAACAACTTTCTTCTCTATTTATAGAAAGCAAGACATATACAACAGAGATTAGTGCGAGTTTATTGGGCCGTTTGGAGATGTTTTTAGAAAAAAAAAAATGTAACGCTATTAGGGCTAGGTGTCATACTTAAAGTATGAAAATATACTTTTTGTACTAAGAAACATCTTACTCAGCAAGTGTAAATATCTTAAAAGTGATTTTGACACATGTCAAATACAGAATAGATATTAGTGACAATGTGGTTCGCACTTAGTGCTTAGAATGCCTATACAATTTAAATGGAAAGTCTTGAATAGTTTTGGTCTTTGTTGAGCCAAATCTTTTTTCTCTTATCGTGGAGTTGAGTGGCTAATTTGGTGTAGAGCTCAATCTTACTTTTAATAAGCTATATGTCAAATTTATCATTGGTCCACATAAACAGTTCAAATTTAACCCCCAATAATTATATAAATTAATATTGAATTAAATATTATTAAAATAGTTTTATATAATTAATGAGGTGTATTCATTTATGAATTGAAGATTTATGTTTTGTTTATTGATTATTATACATGTAATACATTTAAATATTTAATAATTAATTTGAATTAATAATAATGCCTTAAAGTTTTAGATTTTCTTCTAAAATGCGTTCAAATAGTGTAGTGCAATCTTATATCACTGTGAACACAAGTCAATATTAAAATAAGAATAGTATTACTTGAATAATCAAGATACAAAGTTTGTGTTGAAGCGGAAGATAATAAACAAACAATTAAGAAAATTATAAAAATAAAGTAGAAGAAAAACACACACAGAATTTATGTGTTTCGACAACTTGCTTATGTCTACAACGGATTAAGATCTTACGCTCTTATTATTGAATTACAAGACACTAAAAAAGTATGCATTTTACAATAAAGAACTCAAGTATTCATAAAGAACATAATTCTCTCTTGTAACTTATGAGTTTCTCTTACTAAGAATAACAAAGAATGTTATGATCACAAATATTTATTTACAAGCCAATAGAGTGCCTTTATATAGACTTTAAGACGACCTAGGTTAACCTTAAACACACGAGAGACGTGTTAAGGAGACCTAGAACAATTTGAAGACAAACCAAAATAGAAAATAATTTACCGCACCAACACTATGACGCTGGCTTTCTAGCGCCACGACGCTGGCTTGAATTGAGCTCAGCATAGGGGCGCTGGGATCCTAGCACCGCGGCACTGTAGTTCCTACTAACGGGTGTCCCGACGCCCAGCCTTGGGCAATCACGCCTTCTCCAATTGCCTCATTTCGCTTCTATCTTTCTTTTTCGCACATCCAGTGCACTTGGCTTGTTTCTCAAATTATATGACAATAGTTTTAATCAATTTTCTCACAAATACCCTCTTTGATTTAAAATCATTCACAAAATACTCACAATCTCTCATATCCACATCTTTGGTCACCCTCACATAGTAGTGACTCTGGTTAAGTTATTGCATAAGATAAACTTAACTAATGACAGTGACTTAGTCAATATATGAGCAGGATTTTCAGACGATACTATCTTTGTTAGACTAATTTCACTACTTTGGACAATCTTTCGAATATAATGGAGCCACACATTAATGTGTTTATACCTCTCATGAAACATTTGATGCTTGTTCAGGAGTATGGCATTCTGGCTATCATAATACACACAAATGTTCACATATTTAGTAGCCATTACCTCCATACATATGCCTTTCAGCCACACGACCTTTTTAATAGCTTCTCCAATAGTTATATTTTCCGCATCTGTAGTGGATAGTGCAACTACACATTATAGAACTGATCTCCAACACACACTACACCCAAATACTTGAATACATAAATCGTTAATGATCTCATTTTTTCTAGATCACCTACATAATTTAAGTTTACATATCATTTTACCATTACACAGATATCTTCAGCTCTTTTATACATCAATCTATGATCCGACGTTCATTTGAGATATCTTAATATCCACTTATCTATAAACCAGTGCTTCCCCGGATTCGTCATATATCTACTCACTATATTCACAGCCTGTGCTATGTCTGGTCTTGTACAAACCATCGCATATATGATGCTTCCACAATGCTTGCATATAGTACTTTACTTACATGCAGTTTTTCTTATTCGAATATCAATGATTGTACTGCTGAAAATTTAAAATGCATGGCTAAATGAGTGAAGACAGCAATCGTATTGGACATACCAAACCTTATTAAGATCTTGAGTATATATCACTATTGTGACAATAAGATAACATCTCTTATTTCTCTCACAATATCCATACCCAATATCTTTTTTGCTGCTTCCAAATTTTTTATCTCAAACTTGTCACTTAACTACTTCTTAAGTGGCGAATGACTTGGTGATTACTTTAACCCAAATAATGACTTATTCAATAAAAAGCGTGCTCCTATTTTTCAAGCTCTATATACCCTTGCAGCTGTGCCATGTAAATCGTTTCTTCAAGCTATCTTTGTAAAAAAACTATCTTTACATTTATTTGCTCCAGATGTAAATCAAGGTTTGCACACATGGCTAACAGAATCCTAATGAATGTGTGCTTGACGATTGGAGAGAATATCTCATGAAGGTAAACTCTAACTCTCTAAGTAAAACCTTGTGCAACTAGCCTAATCTAGAATCTTGTAGGCTTTACTCTCGATATCCCCTCCTTAACCTTATACACCCACTTGTACCCTATTAGTTTCTTTTGAAGTTTTTCCACCAACTCTCAGGTATTATTCTTCCTAAGAGAACTAATATCTTCTTATATGACCTATTGCCAATGATTTATATTTTCACTCTCTATAGCCTCATAATATGTTATAGGCTTATCAAATTCAAGAGTGTAAGTAAAGTTAAAGGCGTGAGCAACCAAATTTGCTTGTGTATACTTGATTAATGGGTTAATCATTCTTTTTAGCTTGTCTCTGACTAGCTAGTACTCTTCAAGTTCCATCTCATAAGTCCTAGTCTTCCTTTGTACTTGGAGGAACTCACTGTTGGGTTATGGGTTGTATAAATAATAAAACTTAGGGTGCTTGCATGTGGGTTGTGTTCATCATACAAACAATATACATATCTCATACATACATGTGCACAGCGGAAGATTAAATATAATGAACACAGAAAATAACATTTGATTAAACTGAAATTCGAAATTGAGAAATATCACCAATGAAGCCTTTGGATTAATTTTCTTTGAAGTCCACTATGAAATGAATCTTTGATCAATTCTAGCAATCAACAAGGGTGGGTTTGATTGTCTAGAATGGCAACATCTTAATCCAGCATATATGTTTAACTCTTAAACATTTTTCAAAGTTAAACAATTTAACTTAATCAAATTTGTTTTTCCTTTTATTCAACTCTTGAATAAATAAAACAAATCTTGTTTTTAGTTATTACATTTAGTAACCATTTATCTAGTTTGTTTTGTTGTTCTAACACTTAAAACACAAAACAAACAATTTCAATTTCTCAAATTGAATTGGCTCCCAAAATGCAAAACCTAAAATTTAAAACCAATTTCAAAAATTTGATTTTCAATTTCATTTCACTTTATATACTAATGCATAAATTCCAAACTAATTTGAATTTCATTTGCATTTCATTTGGCTTAACCTAACCTTAGTTAACATTTAACCATAGTTAGATTACTTTAACTTAACCTTTAAGTTAATAAATATTTAATTAATTTAACCATAGTTAACTAACTTAACCATGGTTAGGTTAACCTTTACTTAACCATTAAGTAAAGTTAACTAACTTAACCTGATGGTTAACCTTTAACCCTAGTTAAGTTAAATCATTTATTTAACAATTAAACAAATAAATATTTATTTTAATTATTTAACAATTAAATAATCATAAAGTGAAATTACTATTATATCCTTACTCGGTTACCAAGTTAACCTAAAGTGGGTCCCACCATTTAACCATATACTTTGGTTAACGTAACCTTAGTAATTGCTGAATTATACTGTATTGAACAATTCAATACGGTACACTGTCCAAGTGCTCAAAGAGTACATTTCATATTGGGACTCTCTAGGTCTACACCCGATTTGTCAAATGGAACTATTCCATTAATCCGTAATCGATGCCCCACGCACACGTTACGAATATTACAAATCAGCGTGTCAGACCATACAAGTTGAGGTCATAACGTATACGTATAATCCTTCCATCATTTATACCCTGGATGTGCAGGGATATAGATCAGCACCATCAAATCCCCATTTGCTCATCCAATAATCTTATCTCTAGATTCGTATCTCGATAAACAATATACGCAAACATTTTTGCTATATTGTTTAACCCTGTGGGAAACTCTTTTCTCGGGTTTATGCTTATGGCCACAAGAATTTATGAAATACAATCTCGGAGCATCGGATATACAACTTACCTACGTAAGCTGATGGATCCCGTATCTACGTACACCGGACTCCATGAGCATCGGACCATACCCAGCGACATATAGCGGTCAGACCATGAAAGGTCTCTGACATATGTGGAACCAAAGCATGATGGATCACTCATAAGACCACCGTGGCGCTCAGGTCAAAGGACCACGATTATTACTCAACTCGAGAGGACCTTCCTTTGACGGTTTCATAGGATATCTATTGGGGTCCTCATAAGTCTGTTCAGTATCCAGTCCTGACTGGATACCCGCATGTTTATACAAGCTCTAAGCTCATGGTCAGCTAAGAACAACCATCTGAACTAGTCAGATATAGACATACACTAATCTATATATTGTGAATTCACCGATAGACCCGCATTGGTGATCATAGATCAGGAACATTATATTTGAGGCATACTTACATAATGATATTTCTTAGCTCCTATTGTAACTCTTTGCAACTATATCATTACAAGTATACTCTCAGGTCTTTGTCCCATTATAGACAAAGTTCTAACTCTTTAGACCTCGCTGACTCTTATAAACTGATAACTATTAACAGTGCTAACTATTAGCATTTATAACTCTCAGCTTTGATAACTATTAGTTATGGTCTAAACTCCTTTAAACCAGATCTGAACTATTTCAGATCAAAAAATGTCTGTAATGTTACAAGCATTTTACCATATTAATATGATATTAACAATCTTTATTCGAAATGTTTATTGTATAAATATTAACAATTAATATTCATACAATATTGGAATGGCACGTGAGCACCAGCTCCAACACTCACCAGTGTTCTTGACTCATCTTCAAGGATCTTCTTATTGAAGTTCTGATCTGGGGGCATATGAGATCTATATTTAGGCTCCACTTTAACTTCTATTGACTCGGGTGCTGAGTCTTTATTGGGCACATGTTCTTCTTTCTCATCTTTTTGGGAGGCTTTCAACATTGCTGTCTTATCGAACACCGCGTCATGACTTGTGATACTTCTTGGTGGTGTTAACTCTATACACCACACCTTATATTTTTTCACTTCTTTAAGATACCTTATGAATTCCCGTTTAATAGCTCCATGTTTTGATTTTCCTTCCTTAACATGAGCAAAGACAGGGCAACCAAAAATTTTGAGGTGGTCATACTTAGGAAAGTTAGTGGACCATTTCTTTTCTGGTGTCTTGAAGTCTATTACCAACGATGAACTCCTATTAATCAAATAAGCTGCAATCACCACAGCCCTTTCCCATAATGCCTTAGACATATTTGCATTGGTAAGCATGCATCTAACATTTTCAAGTAGGTTATATTTATTCTCTTAGCTACACAATTCTGTTGTGCTATTGATCTCACAATTCTATGCCTTACAATCTCATACTTGGCGTAAAACTCATCAAACTCTTTATTGCAAAACTCGAGACCATTGTTAATTCTTAGCCTCTTAACCCTTTTGCAAGTCTGATTCTCAACAAGAGCCTTTTAAGTCTTGAACGTATCAAACACTTGATCTTTACTCTTCAACACATAGATCTACAACTTTATTGAATAGTCATCAATAAAACTGAGAAAATGTCGTCCCACCATAAGTAGTTGTTTGAGCTAATCTCCAATGATCCGAGTGTATGTAGTAAAAAATTCCCTTAATCTTGTGCTCGCCAACACTAAACCTCACTCTATGTACTTTTTCAAACACATAATGCTCACAAAACTCTAATAGCTGGAACCTATCCTCACCAAACGCCTTTGGACGAAATAAGTCATTCAAGTTTCTCTTACCTATGTGTGTTAGTCTAAGATGCCACAACTTGATTTGTATAGTCTCATCATCTATATAGAACCACTTACAACCTCTCTTTCTAATGCATAAATGCCATTGTATTTTTTACCTTTCATTACTGTCATAGAACCCTTTAATACTCTCAAAACCCCTCTATTGATTCTGATAGAACACTCATTTTTGTCTAATGTTCCTAGTGAGATTAAATTTCTTTTGAGGTTAGATACATACTTAACTTCTGTCAACTTTCTCATTCGCCCATCATGCAATCTAAGTTTGATACTACTAATTTCTATCATCTGACAACCAACGTCATTACCTATTAACACCTTACCACCACTAATGGGCTATAAATTTATAAACTAAAACTTGTGTGGGCACATGTGAAAAGTACAACCAGAATCAAGAATTCATTGTTCAATACTCTTACCATCAGTAGCGATTAGAGTCTCTGTACTGTCGTAGCTATCATCACAGGCAAGCACAACGTCCGCTTTCTTGTTCGGACAGCCTTTTATGAAGTGCCCATATTTCTTGTGGCAATAAAACTTCTTAGAAAGTCATGAACTTTGATCTAAAGCCCTTCTTCTTTTCATCTCTATGTGAGGACATTTCTCTTACAAATAAACTTTTTGCATTATCCTCAATCTGCTTTCTTAATAACTTCAAGTCTAATGATGATTTCACATTGCTCATCGTTAAACTCTCTCTGTCATAGAGTAACGTATCAACAAATTTCTCACAACTCTTGGAAGTGAACTCAACAGAATAATTCTCTGATCTTCATAATTTATCTTGATGTTGATATATTCAAGATCAATAATGATCTTGTTAAAGCGTCTATATGGTCTTTCATCGATGTCCCCTTTGACACGAACAACTAATACAAACTTATTCCTTATATGCAATCTATTGGGCAATAATTTTTGCATATAAAGATAGTTAAGCTTCTTCCAATGACCAATTGTTGTCATCTTTTCCGTTATTTTCCTTAGTACTTTATCACTTAATGACAAAACGATTATACTATAAGCTCTTTCTTGAATGTCTTTTTTTTTTTGCTTCAGTTTTAAATGACTTTGGCGTATTCTCTTCTTCACTATATGGAGCTCTAGTCTCCTTTGCCTAACCGTTAGCTCACCAACAACGTCTTTACCTTTATCTTTCATAGATTGAAATTATTTGTCTTGTTGAATTTCTCTACCTCATACTTGTGTATAGTTTTGTTTGCTTAAAACCAAAAGCTCTAATACTAATTTGTTGAAGCGGAAGACAATAAACAAGTAATAAACTCAAAGTATATAATGCAGCAATCAAACAATTAAGAAAACTATAGATAGAAAGTAGAAGAAAAATACATATAGAATTTACATGGTTCGACAACTTATTTATGTTTACGGTGGATCAAGATCTCACTCTCTTATTATTAAATCACAAGGCACTCACAAAGTATGTATTTTATAAGAAATAACTCAAGTAATCATAAAGAATACAATTCTCTCTTGTAACCTATAAGTTTCTCTCACTAAGAATCACAAATAATTTTATGATCACAAATATATGTTTACAAACTAATAGGGAACCTTTATATATACTTTAGAATAACTTAAGTTAACCCTCAATATGTGAGAGTCATTTTAAGAAAATTTAAAATAACTAAGAAATAAACTAAACAGGAAATAATTTTTTCACACCAGCGCTGCGGTGCTGGCTTTCTGACAATACGACACTATAGTTATTGCCAACAGGAGCTGCGGCGCCCAGTCCTAAGTAGTCCTACCTTCTCCAATCGCCTCTTTTTACATTCGTCTTATTTTTTTTGCGCATTCAACGCACTTGACTTGTTCCCAAATCATATTAGTATGATTTTTAATCAACTTTCTCATTGTTTATATCTTAATTTACATGTTATTAATTAGTGGTTATTATTTATTAAATAATTATTAATATTTTATTTTTTATTAATATATTAATTATATAAAATTAATTTATAATTAGTACATTAAAAATTATACTAATTGAGATGCAAACTTTTATATCTGAAATATGAATGGAAAGGCGGGGTGAGAAGTCCAATGATCATGAAGATTATTGTCTTCGAACGTTTTTGTTTTTGTAGATTTATAATGAAGAGAGTGGTTAGAGAATCAAACTCAGACTGCATCTCAGTCACCTATGATGCGAATCGAATCCTTCAATGTATCATTACTTTTTTCGCCGGTGTACGTTACGGTTCTTTGGCCCATATGCTTCGTCCATTAATATAGTGTGTCTGTTTTATGTCAAAACATCTAACCTGATATTTCTGTGTTTTTTTTTTCACTTGAAAGGTTCAATTCCGAAGATGACACAAATTGTCGCAGACGAGTGAAACTTCAATTTGAGTTAAATGTAAAAAGTAAGATCTTAATGAGTGGAGAAATGCCGCAGTTTGTAGAACACCAAAGATGAAAACTACTGGTTGCAATTTCACAAGTCATAACAAGCAAATTTACGCTTTCCCACACCAATCTCGCCAGAGGTGTGCAGCTTCGGCCTACTCTACCCATTGAAATTTGACGGAAAAAGATTTATGGGCCCCTCTATCAAACTTATTTCGCTTTAGATTAGAGAGAGTGGATTTAATGCTACCTTCTCACTTAATTCATCTCAAATTATAAAAATAACTACATTATTATAACTTAGCACATCCTAGTTAGATTTGCACCTACTAAATTATCAATTATTTATAAATTTTAATTCAAATTATTTTTTTTCTTAATCTACCTATAAGTTTAATGAATATAAACTTTGAGTCTAATCCACCTATGATACATTATTTGACGAACTATCAAAATAATTACTAAATCTCGACCCACCTCATAATACAATTGCAAAACTCATTTAAGTTCCAACTACTCTGACCCATTTGTCACCTCTGTATCAGAAGACCGATTTGTCTTTATTAATTGATAGAACTTACAACAGATTGGAAGAGTTTTAGTTCGTTTTAAAAAAAAAAAAAATTAAGGGATGTGCGAGTACAAATAATTTTTTACTCCCTTTTATCTCTTTAAAGTCGAACTTAAGTGACAAGACGACACAAAATTTTAGTTTGACTTTTAAGTTCTAGAGAAATACACAAGACATAGCACATGCATATATATCAATATATAGGCCAGCTCCAAGACTTTTAATGATGAGTATATATGAGCTGGCCGATCCTTAAAATGCAAGTAGCAATAATAATAATAATAAATTTCTAAAATGTCGCGCGATTGATACACGCCAACTATAATATTAGGCTGATTAAATATACGGAATTTTTTTTTTTTAGATATGCACAACAACATATATATATATATATATAATTAAATTAATGAGTTACGTAATTTAACATATATTGAATAATGCTGTTACATATTATTGTTTAGTAAAAATTTATAATTTTTATTATTTTTTGTATAATTTACATCGTATTATAAAATATTATTATATATTCAAAAATTTATTATATAATATTTTATGTAATTTATTAAATTAATTATATATTTATATATATATATATCAATTTATTAGATTATATGGTAAACTCTTAAACACGTAATAGTATTTTGTAGTAGATTATAAATTATGTAAAAATTATAAAAAATTATAAATTTATTAGACAATGATATATGGTAGTGTTACTCATATTATAATGAGTTACGTAATTCACTCGATCAATTCTTAATATATATAATTTTATATATTTTAAATAGTATTATAAATTTTTATATTTTAAATAATATGTCAAGTAACAATTAAATAATAAAATAATATAATTAATAATTTTAAAACTTAGTTCACCACCTAAAAATTACTTAATAAGTCAATTCAGAATAAGTTTTTTGGAATATCACTTAAATAGTGTTGTTTTATATTTACAGTTATTCACTTATGAATATCTCTTTGGATATGGTTGGTAGTTTGGGTAAATAAATCATATTTATATTGTATTAATATAGTGTATTGCTAAAATTGTTTATATTTGTTTATAATTCATTTATATAAATGAATTAAATACTCGAATAAAAATTTAATTTATTTAATATTTGAATTACACGATATGGTTAGACACACTTAAATAAATGAATTAAATTTAATTCGCTTATACAATTATATGCGATTCGATTCGTTTATAATTATTCGTTTAAACGAATAATAACACCAAATTTAATTCGTTTACTCGAAATATTCAATTTATTTAATAAAGTAAACGTTTTCAATATCCGATTAATTTAATTTAAAATTACATCAAAAATTAAGTATTTAATGTATCTTGTAATAAAATTATTCTAAAATATAATTAAAAATATAATTTTTATAATTGAATTCGAATCTTAAATAAATAATAATACGAATTTATTTCTAAACAAATCACGAATTAATTCGTTTAATTTAACATTAAGTTACACAGTAACACGTCTTAAACGAATTTGTGAATTATAAAGTTTAAACACATATTTCAGTCAATTAATACGAATTCAATATATTTATTAATTATGTCAATTTATTTTTATTTATATATTTTTAAAATATGTTAAATAATTATATTGTAACCTAATTTTACACCCTATCTTTAAAGCAGTTATAAACACAAAGGGTACTGACCTTTTCTAAAACAAAATAAAAGAACAAGGTACGGACAAGAATAAAAACTACGCATATAAAACATAAGTTGTTTGTTTATTTAATATTAATACTTTGTTCAATTTTACTATATATTCGTGAAACATTTAGAACTTAAAACATTAATATTTTTGATATTGTACTAGTGGGGGAAAAAAAAAGATATATCAACGTCATAGATGCATATAAAATCGTCACTAAGTTTTTAGTTGATTTCTATTTAATTACATCACCGTCTTCTTCCGTATCATAACTCATGGGACATGCAAACTTGCCAGATAATGGCATTAAATCTTAATTGCGTATGCAAACAAAAATATAGGTATGTACTCCTGTAACTGTGGATCCAAGAGGACCGTCTCCTACAATGGACCGCACTAATTAAATTCAGCCGTTTTTAATGAACAAGAGAGGCTGTGCCACTGCCAGCACATGTATTAAATTTCCGATCAAGTAATGAAGGCAATTTGTCGAGATGGTCCACAAATCACAACCCACAAAGTTTGAACTACCCGTATACTAATTGATTCTGTCAATAATAATAATAATAATAATAAACCATGTACTAATTAAAGCCCGAGTTAAATATGTAGGCCAATTATAAATATGGTTCGTAGGTTCTGTCCTATATATTCAACTTTTATATTTCATCGTAAATGCCGGCCATGCAAAATTAACTAAAAAGCACAGTTTTATTTCCCAGTAATTGGGCTTCAGTTCACTTGTACGAATATATTCTTCATCGTTCAAGAGATATGATTCTCTGGTTTTCAACCGGATTTTTTTTTATAAACATTGCAATTGATATTGCATTGAGATTATATTATTAATATTACATCAATTATATTATATTATTGATACTATATCAAATTATATTATTAATATTATATCTAATTATATTATTGAGATTGTTGTGAATAATATTTACAATTTTAAACACACCCTATTTAAATTATAAAACCATCACAAGATAGAATTTTTTTTTTATTGCTCTCATATTTGTCGAGGCTCGAATCCTGACCTATGTTAGAGCCGTGCATAGAACAGATGAGCATACACTCAATTGTTGTCATTTTCAATCTTAGTTTTAGGTAGGGATCACAAAAATCTAATCCATGTTGGAGTTTTATACAAGTGAATTTGAATCTAAGTATTTTTTTTTATCTATCCCAAATTCGGATAATTAAAAAAAAAATTCAAAAAAATTTAAACTCGAATTATTGATCTTTTTTTTGTTTGAAAAGATAATGCAGATGAGCCTCAACAAGCAAGTAATAATAGTGAAAACACATTGACAAATGTAAAAAAAAATATTATCATACATACTATTAATTTAATTTTATCAATATCCTAAATTTTTAAAAATAAACAATAATACTTAATCATTAAAAAATATTTTATTAAAATTAACATAATTACGTAAAATGATCAACTCACCATTTTAGATATAAAGAATAATGAAATGGCCAATCTATTATTAGACAACTAATGAAAAATATTTTTTATAAAAATAATTTTACTTCTCAATAATAATTTTATTTCTTATTTTTTTAATTAATAACATAGTTATTGCATTAAAAAGAATAATTAAAATATAAAAAAATTAAAAAAAATCATTGCAACCACAACCAATATAATAAAAAAGAGTTTCGAGTGTGATTAAATGATTGTTTGAATATAAGAATAAGAGTGTTTGGACACTAAATAAAAGTTATTTGGACAAAATGATATTAAAATGATGATTTTACTATTTTTTTAATTAATTTTAACAAAAAAAATTTATGACGATCGAACATTATTACTTATTTATTATAATTGAGGGTATCATATTTTCTCATTAGCTTCACTTTTGACTCTTAATTTCATTCATTTTTTATACGCTCATTGTATACTTAATTTTATATTAATTATTCATTAATTTTTAATTTAAAATTATATTTAAATATAATTTTAAATTACTAATTTCAACAAAATTAAATATCAAAATTCAATAAAGAGATTTTTGTCAATCCTCATAATTTGAAAAAAAAAATGTTAGGCTTTCTTAGATCAGAAAATTACTAGAGTCGAGATAAGAAAATTGAAAAGAAACAAAGTTCAATTAAACAATAAACCTGCAAGTTGGCGGATCTGTGAACGGTGAGGTGAATTTCATAATGAGAAATGGAAGAAGAAGAAGAAGACTTAACGATGATTAATGAATTGAAGAAGCCCAAATTCCCATTTTTTTTTATCTAAAAGGAAGAACTCGGATTTCTTGGCCGAATTTTTTCCTTTATCCAAAAAATTTCAGATCTACCCAGATCTAAAAAACATTATATAAAAAAAAAGAAATCTGAAAACAAAAATTAGAAAATTTCAAATTTGTTTCTTAATCCGGGTTCAGATCCGATTTTTTTTACCAGTTATAGGATATAGGTGGCTCTTATTTACGGACATTAGCGCCTTCTGTGTTCATTGTTACACGGAAATGCTAACATCTTTTAAAGGGCTAAAGTAGAGAGGGTCTCTTCCCATATACAGCATTTCACTGCAATTAGAGGCGGAGATAAAATTTATGGGTTTGGAGTTAAAATATAAAATTAAAAAAATAATATGAGATTAAAATTTAATTATAAGAAAATTTTAGAATTAAATTTAAAATTTTGAGAGATTAAAGTGTAAAATATTTATTTTTTAAGATAAGATCGTAAAACATAATATTGAGTTTTTTATTTAAAAAAAAAAATGAAGGACCGTATCCCCCTAAATCTTAATGAAAGTCCGCCTCTTGCTGCAGTTACTGTTGCACCAATTTATGGATTCTAGTAATATTGTACAAGGCACGCAGTTGCAGAAGACAATTTTTTTTCTTTCGGAAATTGTGTTAACGATTTATCATAATTCATAAAATATCGGGCACGACAAATGTGCAAAATTTGCTATCACAATGTGGAGATATTGTTAACATGATTGTATGATACGATTATGAATGGTCTGCATGTCTTATCTGTTTAACGAGTTTTAAGCGTCATATATAATTTTTTGTGCAATTTTGCAAGAGATCCACTTGCGAAAATGAAAAGAAATTGCTAATTTACTAATTTTGTTTCAAGTGTAACGTATGTTTGTGCGGTTCGATTCATCTTTAAAGATCCAAAGTAAACAGCGGATACAACAAATAACATGACCTCCGATATCTATACTTTTATTGTTGATGCCTAAGCGAAATCCATCGGTCGAGAATTCACTAGCATTGAAGCTATAATTTTTAATCAGGTTGGGCCAAATCCTTACCTATAGACTAATATTAATTTTTAAATAATTTCAACGTACGAAATGTGTATTAAATGTATATAAACCTTTACAGTCTGTCAAGATTAATATTGAATAACATAATAATATATCTAATAATTATTGAAAGGATAAAAATTCAAACGAATTGTCTCTATTAAGTGCCTCAAGCTCAACACCACAAAAAATTTAGCTTTAAGTTTTATTTCCGGAGATGGTGGCCCCCTCTCCGGCAGCCCCCCACCCCTATTCGTTCCTCTCTCTCTCTTTCCCTGTGTTACTCCCCTTAGCTAAAGAGTAGCTTAGTTCTCTTCCCTCGTTATTTATTTTCTTTCTTCAGTTTTTTCTTGTTCTTCTTCTCCTGTTTGTTTCTTTTTGTTCTTCGTTCAGGTGGGTTTTTCGGTCGGCCGACTTGCTGCTTAGCACCACGACGAGCTGCTGCCCCGCTGACTATGCCTACTGAAGTCTACCGTCGGCCCTTGTCAGAGCTCCCTCGGCCCAACCATGTTGTTTCGACCGCCACGGTTTCCATGATTCCAGTGTGCCTCGTTGATCTAATTGAGCAACATGCTCGATGACCCAACCTCTGCCCCACGACTGACTTTGCCTACAAAATGTGGTCGATTGGCTTTGTTTTGATCCATTCGGAGCTGTCTCCTGTCCGGATCTGGCTGGTCATCGGAACTACTTGTTGGACCCCGTCAACTCCACAACTCTACGCCTATAGTCACCTATTTCAAACTGTCACCGTCAAGGTTGAACACCACGGGAGTTCTGCCGCTGTCAACTGAGCTAGCCACACTCATGGGCAGTCGCTTGAATCCAAAATCGGTGCGACACATTCTTTAGCGATCCATTTTGACATACAACTAGGGGTTTAGGCTTGAGGCTTTTGATTGTATTAGTTGTACGATCGAGATTATGAGATTTTTTAAAATATATTTATGTGAGTTGTGGATTGATTATAAATAATCTTCTGTTTGAAGTAGTTGTGCATTTAGAATGATGATTTGGGTAATTTTTTTTCTTATGTAAGACTAGGTTCATTCTCGTGAGATAATTTTTTTCTTTTTGTAAGGGTAATTTTTTTTTTGTGAGGTAGTAAAATCATTTCGTATGAGGGTAGAATTCTCTAGAAAGTTTCAAGTCCTTATTTTATTGTTTCGGTAATCCTTTGTTTTAAATAGCAATAGTCTTATAATATTTTTGAGATTATTAATGATATTAAAATTATTTAAAAAAATTAATTATTGATAAATAAAATAATAGAAATTATTTATTATTTTATTTTATTTTATTATATAATATTTATTTGATATGTTATTATTTATAATAATATAATTTAAAATATATAATATTATTTTTTAATTAAATTTTAACTAAAATCTTAAATATAGCGATTATGAGACTACGCAATTTTATTATAAAAGCAATTTTAAATTTATATAAGTAGGATATAAGATTATGGAGCGAAATCGATTAAAACAAAAAAAAAAAACTTTAAAATCAAAAAGCTCTTAAACTTTATATGGAGCCGCCGTTCCTTAATTTTGCTATTCGCTGAAGAGGGGACTCCTACCTCCTCTCCAGCGGCACCTCACCACCCAATAGCTTAGGTTTTATGTTTCCCAATAATCCTTTCCTTTTCTTTGCTTTTGTTTCAAATTTGTTTCATCTCCATTCTTTTCACGTCTCTCTCCCCCTCCCTTCAGTGTGCACCCCGTCAACTTTTTTGGTAGAGCACTTGCGATGCCGCCAAACTGTTGCGTAAGGCTGATGCACTGGTGTGCACCTCCTCGCCGTTGCGTCTCCTAGCGGGTGGTTAGTCCATTGTTTCTGCCATCGTGCAAACACCAACTCCTTTCGGTTTCGCAGTCTCTCCTCAACCGGCGTTTGCTTGATCAGGTTGACATTACGCCCTCTTTGCCATCCACCCCCCGGTGGCCATGCAACAAGACAATTCAGCGATGGATGCCGTTCCGGGTTAGATTTTGGTTTTGGGACGTTGCCGATCCGACGAGCTACCATGAGAGCCTTCTATTTTTGCCTTGTCCTTCATCTTTGGCTCAAAAACAGCTGCTACTGTTTTGGCCACAAGCTCCGCCGCCGCCGCCGGACACCCGAGTTATATGATGTAGTCTTTAGCTTGTTTGTTGTGTATTATAATTGGTTTGATTTTGGGTGTAATTGATTGTGTTGTAGGAAAGGTATTTTTGTAACCTCGCTTAGAATAGTTCTTCAAGTAATATATGATGTATATAATAGATTTATTTATATAATATTGTAAAATTATTTATAATATTATATTTAAAAATAAAAAATAAATGATTACTGTTTATTACATAATTATTAATATTATAAAATTATTAAATATAATAATTTATATTATTTTAATTTATATTAAGTACGTTAAATGTTATATTAATTGAGACATTCGAAATGAATAATAAAATTATTTATTATAGTTTATTATTATTTAAAATACATATTCAAAATATATAACAATAGGCTAGTTGAGATGTCAAGATCATTGTTGTAGTGGGCTAGAGCCCAGAAAGCTATAACCGCAATCTTCTGAGCACTGAATAGTGGGTTCCAGCCAGATACGATATTTAAAAGAATCAAAGTCCCGATGACGTGGTTAGCTAGACCTATAAATGATATGAGCAGTGAGCTATGTCTATGCCATAGACCCCACTTGCTACCTGCTATTCCGTGACATTTTCACAACTTCCCAAAATTACAGCTGATTTGCTGATAAGCTTGAATGCTTGTTTGCTGAAACCCACTTGGCTGCAACATCGCTTTCCGCGAAGACCCAAGATTGATTGATGCTTCTTTTGAGCTTTCGCCTTTCAGTCAGGCATAAGTAATGGAGTGAAGGTTTTTCTAAATTAAAATCGAAAAAATATTTTCTGAGAAACTTTGGCCTCTTATTGAAAATCAATTATTAATATGTGGTGTATATTCTTCAATCTTGAATCTCCAGTACGAAAAATGGTGTCCGTAATGCTCACCATTCTTGACTTGTTTACCGATTTTGGGTCAAAGGAGTTAGGTTGGGCCAACTGTCTTGTAATCTCATTTAGGCTTCTTCAATTCTCTATGATAATTTTAGCTTTTTAAAAATTTAAAAATGTTAAATATTTTTTAATATTTTTTTTTATTTTTATAATATACTTTTAATAAAAATGAAATTTTATTCAAATATATTTAATATAGTAGTTGAAGTTATCATATTTTCACAATATTAAAAATATAGTTTCAAACAAAACTTATTTGTTGTTGCTAATATTCTTTTTTAGTATAATGTCTTTATACAAATAAGTAAATTATTTAAGTTGTTTGTTATATATTAATAGTATTGTTCATGAATCTTACACTCCCGATTTCATATCATGTGACTTTAAGTTGAATATATTATTTGACTTAGTAAAACTTATTTGTAACTGCTAAATATGGATTTTTTGTTGTTGTTGTCCGAGTTTTATCAAAATAGTAAATAATTTGAATTGTTCGATATGTATTAGTAATATTATTCGTGAACATTACATTTTTTGTTTCGTATTATGTAACTTTGAGTTAAATATATGATTTGATGTATTTTTTTTAAAAATAATTCTAATACTTTTTTTTACCAATGACCTTTTTGATATATGTCATTTTAATGAAATTAATTATAACAAAAGTTATTTTAAAATTGTACCATTAAACAATCTTCTAACTTAAAAAGAATCCTTTTTTAGTCAACAATCAAGTAGTCATAAAAGTTTTGTGAAAATTTATGAATGCAAAAACTCTTCTTCTATAAGATCAATTATTAAAACTTTTAATTGAAAAGTTTAATTAAACAAACTCTTAGTGTATATTAATATTTTAAAATGCACATACAAAATAGAATATACCAAAACAAAATGTTTTGGTTGTAACTTTTTTTTATACAAAGCAATATTATAATCAATATAATAATGTTCTTCTTCAAAATAATATGGTGTTATCTATTGCCGGGTAAGTAATATTGCCTATCTCATATATAAATCTAAGATTTGTGGATTATATGGTGTTGCCTAATATCAACTAATATTATATCCCTACATACAAAAAACCCGACTCATGGCCATGTGGTGTTGTCATTTATTTAAAAGATTACTTTATTAAATAATGTTGTTTGCTTGCACATATAAATTCAAATTTATTAAAAAAATTATTCAGTAAATATTCATTTATTTAAAATATTAATTTATTAGGTGAGACTGTTTACCCATACATAAAAAATTAAACTCATTCAATTTTTATTTAATGTTCAATTTAACATTCTCGCCTCTCAATTATCTAAAATATTAATTAATTAGGTAATGCTTCATATATATACCAATAAATTTGATAATTTAGATAAATAATAACGCCATACATATAAACTTAAACAACTAAAATTCTATTCAATGGACACCCATTTAATTAAAAGATTGGTCTATAAGAAACTACTACTTACCACACATATAAAGATAAACCTACTCATTTTCTATTTGATGTTCTCACCATTCAATCATCTAAAAAGCTAGCTTATTAGATAATTCTTTACATCTATATAAATAAAATCAAGATGCACTTGATTTTTATTCCACTTTGAGATGTGATGTTCTCTTATACTCAGTCACATGATACTTTGATCACATTTGCTCATCCCTCACTTTATTCAACGAGCACTCATTTATATAAAAATATTACTTTATTAGGTAATGTTGTTTATCCACACATAAACCTAAACTTATTAAATTTTCATTCGATAGGAGAGCTTGACAATCTTTGTTACCTAATGGGATTTGACATTCTCCTATATCCAAGCATGTGATGCTCTTATAGATGTAAGACTTGACCATTACTAGGTAATGTTCCCAATCCACTTATATAAACTAAAGACACTCTTATTGCCTAATAACGTGATGATGTGACACTTTTATTTCATTTGGCCTATTAGGTAATATTTCTTATCTGTATATACAAATATAAGATATACTTAATTTATATTCGATGTGAGATGTGATGTTCTATATTATCTAATAATGTAACGACTTGAATCCCTCATCACAATTGGCTTATTAGATAATGTTCTCTACCTAGGTATATAAACCCTAGACAATACTAATTTTTATTTAATATAGCACATTACATTCTCTTATCTAATAACATTCCCTTATGTGAATTATAGGTTTAGCCATTCCCTTATGTGATGGGGGATTTTTTTATTGTCCATCTCACTTTTTAGGTTGTGTTTATCCCATACTTGATGAGTGACTTGATGACATGTTAGGTTATAAGTTTGGCTTATCCCTAAATGATGGAAACTCTTATTGTCCTTTTCCATTCTCCAAGTTATGTCCATCCCCCACATGTTTAGGGACTTGTACTGTCCATTTCGCTTTTTTGCAAAATCTATATTTTAAGTTTATTGGAGCTTAAGATACAAAAGTTTTTAAGCCTATATATAAATAAGAATTTAGTTGTTGTGATGCTACTTATATTGTCTACTCTTACTACTCTTGCACAACCCACATTTCAAGTAGCAATCACATAGAATTCACGTAAATGACTAACTTAAATAACGCAATTCATTTATTCAAATAAATTTAAGACTCACTTAATGTACTCACATCATTATTTTTAATTAACATAATAATTGAGGATAAATTTGTCAATATACAACGAAAAGAGATTTTCAATTAAAATTAATGGAATCTTACTAATGGATTAGGACAAAATTAAAATTTTTAAAAATTGTGGGATAAAGTTAAGAATTAAGTCAAATTCATAAGACAAAAACATACTTGTCCCCCCCCTTTTTTTTTTAAATAAATAAAATAAAAACATGTGGATGAAAAATTGTCTTCATCTCTAGCCCTATAGTATAAGAAAAAACATGCGAATTAAGAGACGAATCATGATAAATTCGTAAGCCATCATTAATGGTCCCAACTAAATAACGTAGAAGGCGCCTGATAGAAGATCAATATTAAGTTGTTAGACAATGCTTGTATTGGGACAACTTGTTAACAGTAAAGGCAATATTGAACCTTGTAATTAGTAAACATTGAAGGCCGCCCACTACTGTTCTGTACTATAAGAGATTTGATAAAGAAGTGCTTGAGTGTAACGTAAGAGACGAATTGGTTAGTATTGGAGTGAGAATAGGTTAGGCTTCGTGCAATTGAGTTTATGTTAAGATGTCCTGAATATAGCGTCTTTGAGAGAGTAGCACAATATTATTGTTGGGAACAACTTCTATGCCAAAAAATAGGTTAATAGCCTAAGATTTTTAATGGAAAATCGTTGAGCAAGAGCAGTCACAAAGTAGTTGACCATAGCAGTATTGTTACCTATAAGGATTATGTTATCAGCGTAAACAACGAGATATAGAATATGACCATCAACAGTAAAGACAAAGAGAGAAGCATCAACATGTGAATTTTTAATTTCAGGTAAAAGAAGAAATTTTTTTAAATTCTTGATACTATACGCTGGAGCTTATTTTGGGCCATATATGGCATTTCTAAGCTTGCATACATATGTTAGGTTGTCTTTTTAGTGAGAATTAAAGGTACATATATGTAATTGTATACATGTTAATTAATTTTAAAATTTATGTTCAACATATATTATGCAGTAAAATTAAACACAATTAATTAATAAACACACTTGAGATTAAATAAAAAATAGTGTGAGAATTTAGAAAACTTACACTTGAAACAATTAAGTGAAGAATCAAAATTTCAGAGCTCACTCAGAATGATTCCGTTGATCAATTTTAATCTGTAATAATTCGATAGGATTATGAAATTAAAATAATAATTTGATCTTCAGTTTTCAGCAAGATTTGAGTTCAGTTCAAATAATTTAAAGTTTTTCTTTTAAAATAGTCAAATATGAATTAAAGAGTTAATTGAAAGATTTTAAATTTTTTTTTATATATGACTAAAAAAGGCGATCTCTTTGCAATATTTACAAAATTTATATCTGATGAATACTTTCACACTTTTCGTTCATGCATCTCATGGATTAATAATTTTAATAATTCACTTATATCCACCAACGTTTTGACTTTATTTAATTGTACCAACTTTTCTGCCCCATTCTTAACCAATGTATCATACTCCTTTAACATGGTTCGATGCTATTTTTTATCTTTAAAGGCTTGGGTAATCTGGTTGGTTCAAGGTCATTGGAGTTGGTTAATTGAATGTGTAGGTTCATCTTGTTAAAGGGTTTGTGAATGTTGTTCTTAGCTCGAGTGTTCATTCTATGGGTAGTTTATGGATTATTTTGGGTTGTGGGCTGTGATGAAGTGTTTTGAGGACATTCAGGTAAATTTAAGGCAGGTAGGGTGTTGGGCAAGGTAATTGGAGTTTCACTGGGCATCTGTTGTAGATGGTGAATTGAACGGTGATAATAGAGGTGATGGGGAGACACAGATTAGTGGAGGATTTCAAGTGGCAATAAAAATGGATTGCGGACAAGATAGTTGTTTTGATAGATTGGCGAAAAGAAATAAAGATTTAACAAACTTGACATGCCGAGAGACATAGAGTTTTGAAGTTGAGGGATCAAGATAATGGTAGGCACTCTTGAGTTATATAATATCCTATAAAGACAGATGGTTTAGAATAAGACTAGTTTGTGAGATGTATATGGTTTTAGTCATCTATAATAGAGACAGCCATATATTTTTAGTTTGAAGTAGTTAGGTGTAGTCACAAAAATATTTTCACATGGAGAGGAAAGATTAAGTGTGGGGGCATGCAATTAATTAAGTAAATCGTTGTGGCAAAAGCTTGAGTCTAGTAAGTTATAAGGAGAGTATGAGAGAGGCTTATTTCAACAACGTGAAGATGTCTTCTTTAAGTAAATCCATTATGTTCAGGTGTGTGGGGTGGGGTAGTGAGATGAAAAACTCCATTGGTTGCATGAATATTGGCAGGGGCTTGTATTCTCCACCATTATTAGAGTATAATTTTTTTTTTGTTAAAGTACTTTTTAATAATGGTTTTAAATCTAATAAATATAGGTTTGACTTAATTTTTTTTCCTCTAAATAGGGTTAGATTAAATATATCTAGTGAAGATGTCTACAAAGATTACGTAAGAAAATCATCATAAACTCTCCAATTTGATATCATTTAAGTGTTAACTTTAGTTATAGCATTAATATTATTTATTATAGTTTTTACGTATTCTAATACGTTCATAGTTAATATTTAGTATCCAAAAATCACTTAAGTGTTTTGCGGAATATTTCACCTACAAATAACTAAGAATACAAAAGATCATACATAATATTGATAAAAAAATAATTATCACAAGATACAAGATATACATAGTATAACGATAAATACCGACGTTCATAACAGATTAAATATTTAGAGCTTCTTTTATTAACAATTCACAAAAAATTCTAGATCACAAAGACCTATAAGATCATGAAGATCTTACACAAAGAATTAATCAAGGAATACAATGAATAACAAGATCTCTCACTCAAAAAATCTATTATCATTTTTTTGTATACTTAACACTTAAATAATCACGTGGTAGTACTTTTTTGTGCACTCAACACTTTAGTGTCTACCTAACTCTTTATTCTTTTATATGTTTATATTTTTTACGCTTTCGCGCCCTTACTTACTTTCGGCTCTTCGATTTCATCATTTATCGTACATTCAACGCGTACTTGTCCTCATATTGACTCCTCATTAGTCTTTAACTTAAAATCATGCATAAACATAAATTTTAATCACCAAAATTCTAACATATTACATAATATTTAAAGCCATCATTTGAAATTATTGGTAAAGGCCATACATCTAAAAATATAATTTCAAGAGATTAAGTAGAGACAAGTGTGAATTTACAAAATAACAATTTATGGGTTTTATTACAAAGACAAGCATTACAAGAAAAATGAGCTGACATATAAGAATCTAAGCTTAGTTTATTGTTAGAAACAAAGTCTTTCATAATGGAAAAGGTTTGATGTTCAAATTGATGATGCCATTCAGATGCAAAAATCTTTATACTGAAAAATACAAGAAGTGAAGATGATGTCGGTCACTCATAGACACTATTTTTAATATTTTTTCTTTTGAAGTGTTGCCCTCGTGCAAAGTTTCTTTACAAGTATTGAAAAATTGGTGATTTAATAATCTTAGTTAGACAAGAACTGAGATGAATACTAAAGTGGAGAGTCACAAGAAGTCTAGAACGTGTAGGATATGTATGAAAAAGTTTAGGACGCGTGGGACACAAAGAGAGAAGCAAAACGGGACTCAAAGACACGAAGGAAGCAAAGAAAACACGTGGGGAGGCCACCAGGCTGAGCGTCGCGGTGCCCATCACAGAAGCCGAGTGCTGCGGCGCTCATTCCTGAGCGCCGCAACGCTAAACGCAACAGAGAGTCCATTTTTTATTCGAATTTTGAGTTTTGAGAAGTTTTGGACTTCCAAAACAAGTGAACTCTTACTCTAACAAGGAATATGGTTAGTAGGTACGAAATACACCATATATAAATACTTGTAAACCTTTTAGTTAAGATTAAGCATTAAGAGAGATTCCAAGAGAGAGGAAGAATCAAGTAGACATTAAGTGCTTGTGTGCACTAGGGTGAAACCATCGTTTGGGTAATCATTGCTCGTGGTAGAGTAAGGGTTCACTAAACGTTAAGTCCTTTTGAGGGTTCTTCAATTGGGTTTTCCTTGTAAAATCTCTAGGGAGATAGTAAGAGATGATAGGATCATTGGATCCACCGTGGACGTAGGCAATTGGCCGAACCACGTAAGATTGTATTGTGCTATTTTATATTATGTTTTGGATTCTTGCTATTTTGCTTGATTAACAAGTTATTTCGCTGCGCAAGAAAGTTAGAATTCCAGGATGAACTTGAAGTTTTTCGCTTCAACCTAATCTTAAGAAGGAGAAGGGTGTTCCGCTTTGGGAGCTCACATTGACGTTGATGATGAAGAAATCACTTTGGGGCTATGGAAGAGACAGGGAGTCTGTTTTTTATCTGGATTTTGAGTTTTGGACTGCCAAAACAAGTGGACTCTTACTCTAACAGGGAATAGGGTTAGTAGGCACGAAATACACCATATACAAACACTTATAAACCCTTTAGTTGAGATTAAGCATTAAGAGAGACTCCAAGAGAGGGGAAGAACCGGGTAGACACTAAGTGCTTGTGTGCGTTAGGGTTGAACCGTCGTTTGGATGATCATTGCTCGTGGTAGAGTAAGGGTTCTCTAAACATTTGGTCTTTTTGAGGGTTCTTCAATTGAATTTTTCTTGTAAAATCTCTAGAGAGTTAATAAGAGAGGTTATGATTCTTGGATCCACTGTAGACGTAGGCAATTTTTCGAACCAAGTAAGATTTTATTGTGCTATTTTATATTCTGCTTTGGATTCTTACTATTTTACTTGATTAATAGATTATTCCGCTGCGTAAGGAAATTAGAGTTTTAAGTTGAACTTGAAATTTTTCGCTTCAACCTAATCTTAAGAGGGAGAATGGTATTCCCTCCTTCACCAACAAGAAAAGTAAAAGGTAATATTCAAATGAATTTTGTTTGTGTTACAAAATTTAAAAATTATGATTAAATTTATTTTCATATGAGGAACACCTAAAACATTGTTTAATTGAAAAGTCTTTTATAGAAGTTGATAGATAGGTAGAACCGGTATGAATTGTGTGCATTGAGAGATTAGTGACATCAAATGTTACATAGTAAGAGGCACCATTAACAAAGGGCCATGATGGATTGGTAGTGTTGGTAAAACTAGCAGCATAATGTGCCCTTAATTGCCATGGTGTAATAGGATAATTTACTTAAACATTGTTTAATTGAAAAGTCTTTATAGAAGTTGATAGATAGGTAGAACCCGCATGAATTATGTGCATTGAGAGATTAGTGACATCAGATGTTACATAGTGAGAGGCACCACTATCTAAGGGCCATGATGGATTGGTAGTGTTAGTAAAACTAGTAGCATAATGTGCCCTTAGTTGCCATGGTATAATAGGATAATTTACTTGGGCATGTAAGTTGTTGGTCGGTGTTATTGGTATGAGCCTGAATGAGGGGCATCTCTTTTTAGTATGGCCTTGTATCCTACAAATCAGATAATATCCTAGATATGGACGGGAAGGTCGATTTCTTAGAATAGATGTTGGTCTGCCACCTTTGATGGTTAATGTGAAAAAGGACAAAAGAAAAGAAAAAGACAACAGAAATAATAAAGAGAAATTGTAAAACTTAAAAGACTACATTGTTATTATAATTCTGTTATACAATGCTATAAAAATAGCCTTTATATAGGCTTTAAGTCAACATAAATAAGAAAATATAAATATATAAAAGAAAATGACATATAACATATTAATTATAAAATATATATGGTAGGAAATGAATATTTTGATTTCTTATATTTTTAATATCCCCCCTCAAACTCAAGTAGAGACTTGAGTTTGAAAAAGAATATTATTATAATAGTGGACATTGAGAAAATTAATCACTTGCAAATGCAGACGCGTTGAATGAAATTTGAAACCAACCGTTGCGAGTGCAAGTGCATTGTCAACCACTGCGAGTGCAAGTGCATTGTCAACTACTGCGAGTGCAAATGCGTTGATAAAGAAACAAAAAATCAACCGTTGCGAGTGCAAGTGCGTTGTCAACCACTGCGAGTGCAAACGCATTGATAAAAAATAAATCAACTGCTGCGAGTGCAAGTGTGTTGAGAGATTACTCCACCAATTTATTTAAAAACTGCAAAAAAATAAAAAAAACAATAAAAATAAAAAAATATTACAAAATGGCCCAAAACTTAGGTCAATCTGTAAACTATCCATATAATTTTAAAAAGTTTGCAAAAAGACCCAAATTACAAATTGGATCACCGATATTTCAAAAGAAGACCTGAGACTGATAGATCTAGTGGAAGGGAGTTGAATGGAGCTGGCGGTGAGAAATCACTCGTCGAAAAATGGCGGAGATCTAAGGCGAACGGTGGCTGACGGCAGCTCTGTTTAGAGGCACGTGGGGAAGCGTGCGGCTTTGGATTGATAAAATTCTGGTGCTGTTGGAATCTCCGATTGATTCTGAGTGCAGCCGTCTGGGTGGTGCAGGCTAACGCGCCGAAAATCAGTCAGAATCCAAGATGAACAGTAGCGACGGCAGAAAGTTTGGTCGGCGCGTGAAGGAGCGTGCAGCAATAGAGAAGCTTGATTCCGGTGGGAATCAACCGGCCAACAGCGTCTGAACTTTTTGGGCTGGGCAGTGTTGATTACGGCGAACTCTGACGAACTTTCGGTGGCGTTCCGGTGAAACTCCAGTGAACTTCCTAAGAGTTTCCAAAACATTTCTGGCAAATTTCACTGAACAACAAAACAGTGAAATAATAGAACCTTAGGCTCTGATACCATATGAAAAAGGACAAAAAAAAGAAAAAGACTGCAGAAAAAATAAAGAGAAACTGTAAAACTTAAAAGACTACATTGTTATTATAATTCTGTTATACAATGCTATAGAAATAGTCTTTATATAGACTTTAAATCAACATAAATAAGAAAATATAAATATATAAAAGGAAATGACATATAACCTATTAATTATAAAATATATATGGTAAGAGATTAATATTTTGATTTCTTATATCTTTAACATCCCCCCTCAAACTTAAGTAGAGACTTGAGTTTGAAAAATAATATTATTGTAATGGTGGACAATGAAAAAATTAATCACTTACGGATGCAAACACGTTGAATGAAATTTGAAACCAACCGTTGCGAGTGCAAGTGTATTGCCAACCACTGCGAGTGCAAATGCGTTAATAAAGAAACAGAAAATTAACCGTTGCAAGTGCAAGTGCAAGTGCAAGTGCGTTGTCAACCACTGCGAGTGTAAACGCGTTGATAAAAAATAAATCAACTGCTTCTAGTGCAAGTGTGTTGAGAGATTATTATATCATGTGAAAAATGACAAAAAAAAAGAAAAAAATAACAAAAATAATAAAGAAAAATTATAAAACTTAAAAGACTACATTGTTATTATAATTTTATTATACAATACTATAGAAATAGCTTTTATATAAATTTTAAATCAATATAAATAAAAAAATATAAAAATATAATTAATTATAAAATATATATAGAATATTTCTTATATTTTTAACTGTTAAGGTCGATTTGTGTGTTGTGTGAGAGTCACCTGTAGTGTTTCTGCTAGTGGCATTCGCTGTAGTAGGAAAATAACATGGTTCTGGTTTAGTTGTCAGCACTGGTGCTTCAAAGTTTAGCAACTTTTCATGAAGTTCTGCAAATGTTATCAAGGTATCTTTAGCTTGATTCCTTCGAAAATAAGAGCAAGTTCATTAGCTCGTGCTTTTATTGCCTGTAAAAAATCAATCGCACTTTTCAGGACCTTTTATGATTTTCTTTAAATGGATTTTAACTTGTTTGATGCGTCCACGAGTGGGTTTGGCATATTTGTTGGTCTAGATGTTCCATGCTTCACGATAAGTTTTGACATGAGCAATAAACGAGATAAGTGCTAGGGAGAGGAAGCCAATGACGAGATAATCTGGATTGGGTACTGTGATGTTGTTTTGGGTGAAGGTGGCTGATGGAAATGGTTTTTGATAGGTAATTTATTTTCCATATTACCAAAAATAATCAAATATATAAAAAAAATTGGAATCATCAATAAGCATAATATATCAATAAATATAAATAAAGAGTAAGAAATTATAGTCTGACATTAAGCATAAATAGACATGTTAGATAACATTATTTTAAAGTTAAATAGTCTTCTATTATACGGATAGTGATGAATTTATATAGCTTAAGATTAAAATTTAACGCTCATAACTACTCTTTTTGATGAGTACAATTACCAAAAGATTAGACCAATTTTTTTTATTAAAATTGCTCAAAACACAACATAAAAAATATTTATATACATAAAATACTTTTTTTTTTTTTCACTCACACACCCACATTTTCAATGAAAGATTAACATCTTTTATATAATAGTAGTAGGTTTAACTAATAACTTAAGAATTAATAAGAATAATTTAATATATAATAACTCTATATAATAAATATTATAACTCTCATCATAATATAAATAAATATTACAACTCTCAAATATTTAAATTAGAATTAATGACTAATTTAAATATTATAACTACTATATAATAATGATATAATAATATAAATTTTATAATATATAACTTACAATATTAATAAATTATTACTTATTAACCATTTAAAATATTTTCAAAAAAAAATTTCCAACAGTTTTGATCCATCAATATTAGCTTATAAGATCATAGCCAATGAATAAGGTGTGGAATTGCAACTTCCAGGAAATGTAGTTGCTGGAGGTGAGTTTAAGAGGGGTTTGTGCAGCCATTTAATGGTGATGAGGGTGTTATGAGAGTCGTTGATGTTTTGAATGGTGGTGGGAGTTGAGTTAATAGCCATGGCTACTGAAATAAAAGGGATTGGCTTTCTCTTAAAAAGATGCTTTGATATCATAACAATTTTTTTTTTTTTAGTCAGGTAACAAGTATTTATTAGTAAAATTATTCAAATACAAATAATAATAAGTCTATAACAAAAAGAGAATAAATTACTGTTTATAATTTACCACCTAATTACAATATAATCTATATTTTAGTTAGAGATGGTAGACAGATATTTAATTTACAGTATATCTTTAATATATTAAAATACATCATTTGTATTTTGTAATTTATGTTAGAACACCACCTAGTTACGCTTTTGCCATATGAAATGGATGGAAGCACAGAAAGTGATTCTTCTAATTTTACTAAGCAAAGATTTATCTCTAATTTTTTTACAAAAGTATGATACCTCTCTTCTCCAAATGACAGGTTGTTTGTTAATATGACACTCCAGCAGAATTTTTTTTTATATTCCTTCTGTAAAACAACACTGAAAGAATAAGTGTGTCACCGTCTCACTGAGATTACCACAAAGTGAACATTTTGTGGAAATGTTGAGCCCCCATGTAACCAATCTCCTATTTGTAGATAGCTGGTTCTTTAGTGCAAGTTAGGTAATAAAACTATACTTAGGGATATGTTGTGGACCACAAAGTAGCATGTACCATTCTACCGTAATCTTTTTATTTGTTAAGTATCTCTATGCACTCGCAATAGAGATACTTCCATTGAAACTCCCATTCCAAATGATCATATCTTCTCTAAAGACAAAAATAAAAAAGTTAAGCTGTATGTAATTCTAGGATAGGGTAGTATGTGCATCCAAATAGTTAAAGAAGGTCTAAGTGCTATTGTGCTATAGGTCATTAACTTTTGCATCTCATGGGATGTCAGAATCACTAATATTAACTTAAGAAAATTTGTCGATAATAGATTCACCATTCAATCACGAATCACTCTAAAAAATAATTTTTGATCCAATGCCTAATTTATAACCAAATAACTTATGTCTTTACCTTAACAAAATTTGGAAAGTGAATTCACTTTCTCATATGTTTATTGATCAAAATATGTTTATATATACATTAAGAGAGTAATAAAAAGTAATAAAAAGCTTGGGAGTTGTTGACACCAGCTAAGTCTGCTATGTACCGCTAATAAATCTCTTTAAATAATATAAAGATAAAAAGAATAAATAAAAAATAAGATTCTTTTTTTTAAAAAAAAAGTTGGAAGTTGCATACAGAAGAAGTAACAAACTTGGAGGATGGGAAATTAATATTTAAGAGGGATTTAATGATTGGATTGGTCGTTTTCACAATTTCACTGATGAAAATGTCTTCACAAGGAACCTGGCTCAACGAGGAACAAGGTATATATGCAATTCTGATATGGATGATAGAGAAGTCCGAAATACAATGCATACATGAAAATGTTTTCTGCAAACCTGAATGAAATTTACGGCAATGATGTATGCATAATGCATTGGCGGTGGTGGATGCTTCAGATGGGATTCTTACAGAATTGGTTTAATAAAAGTAGTTGAGTTTGCTTTGTCTAGAATCTTTGAACCAATTCTGCTATTGACCTAAACACGTGACTTGCGGGCTCAAACTTTCGCTTAACGCAAACACCGGAATAAGCAAAAAGTTTCTGAAGTACGATACAATCAAACTCTTGCAGAGGATTATAATCACTATTTTGTAGTGTGTGTGGAAGAAAATCGAGAGTTACATCTGACTTTGAGCCGTGGCCAAAACAAATCTCAGATTAGAGGCAGGCGAAGATTAGTTTTAAATGGCCCAATGCTTTGTTAGTCTTTTACTCTTTTGACTCGAATGATCTGAATTACTGATGACGCCCAAAAATCGAGTCCACAGAAAAGCTGCCTGTCACAACTCGACACGTCATCATGAACGGGTCATGGCTGGGATCTTCGCCAAAGGAGCACAAACCGTCACACAGGTCAATGAACCAAGAGTGTGTCCATAGTATTCCACGTTTCACTAACTAATCATAGAACGCCGCATCAGCAATGTGCAGCTAGAGCCCATAGTAACGAGGTGAGGCTTTCCACTCTGGAGAGTATCCCTTTTAAAAATCGTACAAACCACCAAAAGGAAGACACGTATATATATATATATATATATAAATATCACAATGAGCCGAGTAAAAACCAAAATACCTGAGGGAAAACAAATAGAAATGGCGAAGTATCAGATCTGGCTAGCCTTAGGGACCTTGACTTTGTTACTTGTATCAGCTTTAGCAGAAGACGTCGTTGTGCTATCAGAAGACAACTTCGAGAAGGAGGTTGGTCAAGACAGAGGAGCTCTCGTTGAGTTCTACGCCCCTTGGTAAATAAATTATTCTTGATCCATTGCTTTTTGTTTACTATGTTGCTTCGTAATTCAATAACTTATCTGCCGGTCGCGATTAGTTATTTAGATCTGTGTTTGTTATGGATTTTTAGGAGTTTTTTTTTTAGTAGCAGCAAGTTTATATGATTAGATCGTAGGAATCAGAATTAATGATACTGCTGAGGATAGTGTTTGTGAAGTTAAATTAGAAAAGATACCAAACGCACTGATCTTGTTTGTATACTGAGGGAAGCGGCCTGATGATGGTCTTGCGAAGATAGTTCTTCACTTAAGTTATGCAATTAGTGCTTATTTTTGGAAAATACTAATAAAGAAGAATGCATTTGTTAACCGTATTTCTCTCAGTAATCTTATCACAATCTTAAGGTTGAAATTTTCGTTGGGCATATATTCGAAATTTCTTATATTTTTTGTGAAGAAAGTGCGTGGAGTGGTGAAGTGGAAGGACAGTGTTAGTTGGAAACATGCTAAAAGTCCTTAATGGCTAGGTTAAATGTTATGAAGGTTTTCCAGATATTTTTGTTGAAGTTTTTGTTATGTTTTGTTCAGTCTCTGCGATCTGAATTTCTTAATGTCGGGTGTGTAACTTGAAACTATATTTGCTGAATTTGTTTTGTTGTTACGGCGACAGGTGTGGACACTGTAAAAAGCTTGCTCCTGAGTATGAGAAACTTGGCGCAAGCTTTAAGAAAGCAAAGTCTGTCATGATTGGAAAGGTGAGCTCTTTGTGATTGCCTGCTCCTTATTTTTATAATTGTTAGGGTGGCCAAACTACCATTTTATAATTCCATTGTTCAAATAAATAAAATATTATCTTGAGCAGCGGATATTTTCAATCATGCTTAGTTTCTTGTCATGTTTCAAGTGTCGTTTTACCTTCTCATTGCTGCTTTATTGATAACAAACTCATATATTCTTTCTTCATATGTATCTGCTAATGTGGTGTAGGTGGACTGTGATGAGCATAAGAGCTTGTGCAGCAAATATGGTGTTCAAGGGTACCCAACAATTCAATGGTTTCCTAAAGGATCATTGGAACCCAAAAAGTAAGTCGAATTGACAATTTTATCTTTTATTTATTTTATCTTTTTTGGTTCAATTTTGCCTTCCTTATAACTCTGCATCTATATCTGCTCACATAAGATTTTATCTTCATAGGTATGAAGGCCCACGAACTGCAGAGGCCCTTGCTGAGTTTGTGAATAATGAAGGAGGTAATATTGCTAGTTCTTATACAAACCTGTTCATTGAAGAGCACTTCTTGGTAGCTTCTTCTTGCCCATTCTGTTATTTATTTATTTATTTATTTTTTTATTTTTGGGCTTCCTTAATGTAGATTATGTACAATCATCTGGAAAGAATAATTTTCATGTGAGGGGAAGGGATTATGCTAGGGCCAATATGTGCGTATGTTTCAATTTTATGTGATGCACCTTGTATGTGGCATGGTGCTTTTATTGTCACCTTGCCCCTCTGCACTCTGTACTTTGATGCTTAATCTTTAACAGTTTCTTGAATGGTTTATTGTTTTTTCCTTCAGATAAAATCTTATGGGGCTAGCCTTGGATGTGTCTCTGAAGTTGGTTACTTGGAAAAAATTTTGATCTGTGTGTCCATGTGTGTTGATTCCTAATCAGATCAATAATTTACAGGTACCAATGTCAAGATTGCCACAATCCCATCCAATGTAGTGGTGTTGACAGCTGATAATTTTGATGAGGTAGTTTTGGATAAAACGAAAGATGTTTTGGTAGAGTTTTATGCACCATGGTGAGTATGCACCTTCTTTCTCTCAAACTTTTCCATGACTTCTGCAATTTCTTTCATTGTCCTTCTTTCTTTTCACTACATCAGTTTTACCTATTGATTTGTACTTGGATTGTGCTTCTGTCAGGTGTGGCCATTGTAAAAACCTCGCTCCTGTAAGTATATGACTACCTTTCTTGTAGATTGGTTTTCTATTCAACTTTTGTGTGGTTAGCCTTCTGTATTGACTTGCTTTTTGGCTCAGACATATGAAAAAGTGGCCACAGCATTTAAAATGGAAGAAGATGTAGTCATTGCTAATCTGGATGCTGACAAATACAAGGATCTGGCTGAAAAGTAAGTGGAAAACTTCTACTTTAATCATGTTTTTCTGCAAATTATGATTTTCGAACATTACAGAATTGTAAGAATGGAGGCGACTATCATATATTATGCAGATATGGAGTAAGTGGCTTTCCTACATTGAAATTCTTTCCCAAGGATAACAAAGATGGTGAAGAATATGGGGGTGGCAGAGATTTAGAGGACTTTGTCTCTTTCATCAACGAAAAATGTGGCACCAATCGAGATGGAAAAGGAGAACTTACTTCACAAGTTAGTAATTAATGTTGTGGATGACTGTCATAGCCTGTTTATTGCTATTTACTGTATATTTACTTGATTATTCTTTTATAGGCTGGTATAGTTGCAAATTTGGATGCCTTGGTCAAGGAGTTCATAGCTGCCAGCATCGATGAGAAGAAGGCAGTCTTCTCCAAGATAGAAGAGGAAGTTGAAAAGCTCAAAGGTTCCAGTGCAAGGTACTCCGTTCGTGTTGCTCTATGAAAATCTAAAAATCAGTTTCTGTTGTCTCATGATTAATGAATTTGTATCAGATCAACTTATTATTGTTTTCAGTTCCCAACTTCATAGCAAAGTTTGACCTATTCCTCTCTCATAAAGCTCCTCTGATAATTGATCTCACTCGAGTTTTTCTTTTCTAGGTATGGCAAGATTTACTTGAAGATTGCAAAGAATTATATGGAGAAAGGTAGTGATTATGCCAAGAAAGAAATTGAGCGGCTCCAGCGCATGCTCGAGAAGGTGAGGAATTGTTTACTGTTTATCTCGGTCAAACACATCTTAATGCAGGATTAAAGTCATTTCATGACACTGAATCAGTAGAAAATCTGCTCTGTTTGACGTCATAGACGTGCTTTTTTGATTTCTTTGCGGATGATATATTTTTTACATGTGATTATAAGATGTTGATCATTACAGTATCATCATAATAGTAGTAATTAAATAGGATCAATTTCATAAATATGTAACACTCTTAATGGTTGCTCCCAAGTTGTTTTCTTCTGGTGATAATATAATACCTTGCCAAGAGGGAAATAAGTATTTGAAGTGGCTTATCTTCATTAAATGCTGCTTTACAAATATTAAGATCTGTTTTCACCTTGCTTTTGATTTGTGCAGACGATCAGCCCGTCAAAGGCAGACGAGTTCACCCTCAAGAGAAATATTCTCACGGCGTTTGCTTGATTTATTGGATTATGTATTTCATATCGGTCTGGGGTATACTAACATCCACCTTCAGGAGATTGTTGGGCCTCCGTCATCTGATGTTTTACTATTTGGAAGAGCTTTTAGCGGTGGACTGTAGACACCCTTAATGAGCACATATGTGCTGTAGCAAAGAACCTGTTATCAGAAGTTTAGTTGGCCAGTATCATGATTTTGGTGGAAACTTTGGTTCGCATAATTTCAATTTTGAGACGCTCATTACATGCTAATCTCTGCTGAATTGCATGATTTTGTTTTTCTTTCTAGCTGCTCTGATTGTCAATCCCTAGCTTGATGGGAACGTACAAATAGTATCGAGCACAGATTGTACGGTAAGTGGTAAGTGATAAATTTAATAAAATTTATCCGATTGCTGATTTACAGCATCAACGTGACCGTACAATTTAAATCCAGAGAGCTCTTCAATCGCAGAAATTTTAGCAAGTCCTCCATATTATGTGTATAACGAGGACGCATCTGATGCAAACTGGAATACGCGTACTAAAACCAACTAAATTTTTTAGTTGGGTTAGAAAAAAAATTTGACCTACAAGACAAGTTTATTACAATTAAATCTGTAATACTCTGTTATTTTTTATCATAAGTTTAGATAAAAATTATAGTTTTAATATTCAATTACTAGTTTACTCTTATTGATTGTCCTCTAACTTTAGTTTTAAACATATGACATAATTTAACTCATTCGGTACTTTTAAACACGCAATCTTATTTATTTAATTAATTTAAAAAATAAATTTTAATAAAATAATGTGAGATATTATAAAAAATAACAAATGATATTTGTTATCATGTAATTGATTTATATTTTTTAATAAATTTTTTAAAAATAAATTAAACTAAAATTATAAAAAAAAAAGCTTTAATTAGCGGTAGGCCGTTATCGACAGCCAACCTCTAATAATAAAGATGATTGAATTTTATTATTATATTTTATTTTTCATAATCTATACAATAATAAGATAATTTTCGACCTAAAACAAAAGGTGACCAAATATAATGGGAGGGCAACAATGGCAGTTAAACGATGGGACAATGAAGTCAAAAAACAAATAAAAATAAAAAGTGACCAAATATAATGGGAGGATGACAGTGGTCGTTAAACGATGGGACAATGAGGTGCACTACTACCACCGTTTGACACAATATTCTGTCAAAAAAATTCCACCATCTCATACATCGTAAAAATTTGAATTCAATAATATCAATTTTAAATTAAACCATCACCAATCATCACGCAACTATCTAGCGGTAGAGACAACTACCACTAGTGATCGATGACAGTGCGAAAGAGAATGTGAATTTTAATTCCCTCAACAAATCAAAACTTAACAAGTGTTTTTGACATGACATAATTAAATTACTTTTTTACATTTTTCAAATTAACGATAAAATTTAATAAATTAAGGCAAAATTTAATATTTCAAATTTAATTAAGATACCTATCTATTAGATAAATTTTTGGGATATAATTGTCCTTAGCCCTTTTATTAAAGGCTTGCTATTAAACAATTACAAGAACCAACAGATGGGTTTTGAACGATGATTGCAACCCAATTCCTGAGGCATCTATTCCCGAGATTCATTTCCTTTCATATCCATATTCAACATCCTGCATGACTTTTCTTGACTAAATCTAGGCTCCGACATATGCAAAGAAGAACACTCCTCAATCTGATATTCCCTGTCATCTGCTAAAGACTTCAGATACGAGCATGGCCGCTCCTCAACCTCTATATGAGGTACAGGTTCTTGTGCTGAACCAAATGACAATTCAAAGGAAGACAAGCCAGGAGGTTGCGTTCTCATCTGCACAGATCTTAAGAGTGCAGCCCTTCTTAAGTCACCTGAGTGGCATATATCACTAGGTGATGATGGGAACCGACCCTCGGAGTCTGAACCTCGTTGTCGTGGTTGTGAACAAGTAATGCCACTAACAGAGCAGCCTTGGGAAGCATATGAACTTGTGGAAGGAGCAGAAGAGAATCCACTTAGTGGTCTCTGATACCTATGTGGAGAAACTGGGCTAGTTGGCAGGCTGTCAGATTGGGATGAGCAATTGTTTATAGGGGCTTCACAAAATCTTGAGTCATCTGAGTCTTCTGACATTGGGGAATATTGCATGGACATTTCATCCCTGGACACAAACCAGAATTTACAATGAAAACGAGTGCGACGAAAAGTATCTACCGTGTCATGTGAAAATTAAGTCGTAGAAATACAAACATAACCAAGGGCAATAATAAATTTATGACATAATAAGTGATCTTTAGGAAGTAGTGATCACAGTAAAATGGTATACTTATCAGCAATGCTTAAAATATAGTTACTGAAGCTCGCATTTGGTTACATGAGGAAAGATATTCAGCCAATCCAAGCCCCGAGTAAGTGTGAAGTTGAAGTTCAATAGGGCTCAAGCTTGTAAACCTTTATTCATGATCAAAAGGCCAAGTATTTGGCTCAGCTTGTTTCAAAATCATTTAATAACCACCAAACAACAACATTGTATTATATGCATGACAAACTGAAGATAAACTAACACTTGATCAGCTAGAACATCTGCATGTTAAGAAAATCTGAAATGATATTATTCCTATACTTCCTTCCCTTCTTTTTCCCCAAGACTCACCAACAAGCTTTATTTAGACCTATAGATCTATAGGAATGAATTTTAATGTCCCGTATTCAATAGGCTCATTCGCAGTATGGAAGAAAGATGCACAGCATTATGTCATACCTTCTCGTTAACTTGTAAAATTGATGTGTGGCTACTGGACAATCCAAAATGGAGAAATTTCCAAACAAGTAAAACAGATATTGGACACCCATAAGCAACTATATATTTTATGGAATTATATAATAAATAGACTGTATGCGGATTCCAGTCTTGCAAAAACCCATGGAATTTATGAAAACCCGTAAATTTTGAGTAGTATCATGACACATATCACTTGCGTCTATACCTTGTGACAGCATTGCCTAGTTTCATTTCTAATTAGGAGAAACTTGTGTGCAAACATATTTCAGCCTTAGTAGAAAGGTTTCTCCAGACTTCAGTTGTATCGTGTTTCTAGCACAACAAGCATACCCAAGTTATGAACAGTTTAAGAACCAATCAAGCTGATAGTTATAGATTCTTTTTTTTTTTTTTAAATCTTTATCCTCTCAAAAAGAATGTCTAGAACCATGACCTTTCTGTTTCCTGTTGAGCAGCATTTTAATATCCTTCTACTGATTAGACTTGCTATCATAATTTTTAGAACGTTCATCATGTTACATACTTTAGTAATCCATATGAGATTCCACAATTGACAAAAATGCATGACTAAGAATAACTAGGCAAACTGATCGCATCAGTCCACTGAACCAATTAATAGGGATTGCTAGCTTTGTATTTGCTTCAAATTGAATTCGATGATTATGCCATAATTAATGATAGACTGCGAAATAAGCTCAAATCTCCGCAGTTATTTAGTAGCTCATATTGACTTCCAATTGCAAACCTAAATCAACCTCCAAAGGCAAATATTACAAACAATATTCATTGGTTGTTAATTTATAAAAATTATAGTAAAATAGCAGTTATATTTCTAAGAGCAGGAACATGAATGCAACAGAGATACCCAATAAACCTGGCTGGAGATTCTATCAGATTATCGGGTAGCGGATCTCCAACAGTTAATCCATTTAAGCTAAACGCCATTATCTGCACAGGATAAATTCTATTTCAAGAAGTACATTTTATTGGTGAGAAATACCTCGCCTAAATCTTGACCGAGCAAGTAAAAATCCATAAAATTTAAGGAAAGGCCCAAAAAAAAAGACAAATTGCAAACAGTAGCCGTCCATAAAAAAATTACAAAAAAAAATTCCACGATAACACAACTGAGGAACAACAAATCAATCCCAAAACAAATGAATTAATAAAAAAATTAAAATCGAAAACTGGGGACAGACCTCACTGAGATAACGTTTGTGAGAGTGAAGATTGTCGAGATAGACTTCATCCTCCGGATCTCTACTTCGCTTTGCACTCGGAGATGGTGTTGATACTGGTACTGACGTTGATGTCGAATTCGATTCTGATCCCATTTTTAATTGAATTTGATCTCATCTGATTTTCGTCAAATCAAAATAATTAAAGAAATTTTACAGTTTCGATAATGCATTAATGTCGTTCTGTTCTGTTTTGTGATCCTCGAGGAAAGGAAAAAGAAAAAGAAAAGTGAAAAAGCAGAAGCACTGTATCAGCTTGGCTCAGGCGTGGGAAGGAGAGGGATATTAACACTGTTAACCCTGAGGTTGGCATAAATTATATTTCATGGCGGATTTATTTTTAATTATACTGTTACTTTTTTATTTAATTAAAAAATTAAAATTAGAGGAATATTTTTATATTTTCAAATAAATAGAAGGATAACAATTAATAGGAATATTTTTATAAAAATATTTATTTGCGCCAATTCAGGGGGTGACAATGTTAATACTTCGCAAAGAGAAGCATCGATGAGAGTTACGTTACTTTTGTTAGAGTGGAAAAGAAGTTTGTGGATCCGCTCCAGGCGAGGACATTTGTCCACTTCGATGACATCTTGGTAATTTTATCTAAAGGAAAACGCAGCGTTTAACTATCTGTAGAAATCGACAGTTCGGCTTTTTACATTTTGGACACGCCGCGCATTGGGAGCCCTGTGATTTTCTTCACACACACACACAAAAAGAAAAAAAAAAAAACTCTACAGTCGCCTTCCTATAGAATTAAGTTAATTTAGTAGAACTCTGGAAATATTTGAATTAGTTGTCCAGGAAAAAATTAAACATTTATATTTATGTATAATTACAAGTTATATATCTCTTTAACAAAGTGAATGTATCAAATCTCTAAAGTCTCTTTTTATGTGATATTGAATTATTGTAAACTTTAAATAATAATTAAAACTGCCGATAAAGATGAATTAATCTCCCATGAAGCATCTATAAACACCGGACTTTTTTTTTTGGTAATCTTTTAAACAAAATAAATGTGAAACTAACAAAAATAACAACGAATCTTCTAAAAGAAGATATATATATATATACATATTTTGTTTATTTATAATAAGAGAAATTAGCAGGTTGTCAACGAAGCTGGGCCCAACCATGACGTATGTGTTGTATGAAGGAGAATGAGCTCGTCTTTATCCGAAGCAAGAAAAAAGAGATTAGCTCAACAAAGGGATGTGGAACGAGGAGATGTGACGCGTCAATCACAAAAGATGCCATGAATAATATCAATACGTGATGTAGCTTAAACAATGCAAACTCTAACCGTCATCCAAAAAGATGTAGGCTCGGGAAGCTCTCGCAATGTACCCGTGATTTGTCGCCTTAGATGCAGACGAATATTCTTACGGTTACATTATATTAAAATTATGGTTACATGTTCATGATATTTTAATCTGAAGATAAGATGGGGACCTTTTTACTCATTTATAGCGATGTAAGATTCTGAACAACAAAATGTGGTTTCGAGGCTTCAGCTCAGCATGTTATATGTGTAATCTGTGAGTCACCCATTGTTCTTCGTTTGCCAATGTTTCGTCCTGTTCTGCTTTCAACATGCACACCAACCAATTGAAATGACTTAAGACTTGTTAATCATCTAAGCCCAGAAGATGAAGTTTCAATCCACGTCTTATACAATCCTATGAAGATAATGCCTGCTGGTCAAATATATAGATATTAAAATAAAAAAAGCATGCCCTTCAGTTTTTTATGGCATTAAAATCCACAAATGCAGAGCATTAACTAACTTGTGGCTGACAAGTTGATGGAATAAATTAAAAGTCATGGCAGGAGCGTGGAAAATAAGGCGCCACACCACATTGCCTTGAAAAGTATTCCGAAGCGGTAAGAGAGCTTTGGATCTATTCAGTGATGCGAAGGCAAACACGCGCGGGTTTTTAGCACAGAACAAAGCAATTAGCTAATATTTAAGTTTTAGTCTAACAAAAGAAACAAATCACCTGGCATCCACGGCTTAAACAACTGCAGTAATAGGTATTCAGTCCATTTAGTATAAAGCCGAAGGGGCAAAAAGATAACCAGAAAAAAAAAAAAAATTTATCGCCGTATCAATCAGAGCATTGTGTCCATTCTCCTTTCCCCGTAAAAGTAAGTTCGTCAACCTAAAGTGGGGCCCACGAAAGAGTCCATCAAGATTTCTTTGATATCTCTTAAGTCTCGAGCGCTTGTAAATATAAGTGCCCTTTCATTGTTATTGAATGTAATTACTTATCAATCCTTCCTCACCCAGCTTATAATTTTATTTTAACCTACTTCAAACCCAGCGAAGCTAACACATAAACTACCTTCGTCACAGAGACCACACAATACATATAAATTAATAGCGCATACGAAGCAATGGCACGATATTGACAAAGCTAATTACATGCCTAAACGCCCGAGTCCCCCTTCACAGGCAAGTTCCTAACTATAGGCTACAGGAGGCTTATGGTCTTAACAACTAAAAATAATAATATCATCATCAACCAGAAGAAAGGCCCACCGCCTGCATCTTTCCGGTTCAATCAATACATGCAAACAAGAAGTTAGTGGTAAGAAACGCCCAAAAAGGTTATATAGACGTACAAAGGCTTTCAGGGGTCTGTGGGTCAGATCCATACCTAACAGGACACTAATCGCCCATGTGGGTCTCGTCAGTTCACAGTCTCACAGTATCAGAACTCCAACATCGATAAATACTGGAGACGCTTACAGCTCACCTAACAGAGCCAACACTCCATGTGTGGGTCAGCTAATTTGAAGCAACTAACAAATGGATCTTGAGAGAGATGCTATTATCCCACAAATGAGAATCGGAGATGACGTTGTAATCTCAAATTTGCATCTATACCTCCTTATAGTCATCCAAGGAACATGTGGAAGTGATGCTTTACTCGGTTGAAAGACCATCAAATATCCCACAATTGAAATAATGATAAACGGAACAATCAGTTCCACAACCAAATAAAAACTAGAAGACAAACTCCCACAGATGCAATTACTGTTTCACAGAAATCATACATACGAAGTTCCCAAGTATCTACAGCCGCAATAAATATCATCACATTCACCTTCAACTGAAACATCATTTATACGGGGTACCCAAAAGAATTGAAAAGGAATCAAGAGAGGCAAATGGAAATCGAATACCCTAATTCCCAATATCATTTTCAAAGACTAACATCTGTTCATACATATACCATGAAATTACCGACAATAAGTTAAAGCAATGAGGCAAATATCAGATAATACAATTGACTATCTTTCGAGGCAAATGGAAATCGAATAGCCCATTAATTTCATCAGCATCAGCTGAAGAAGCAATGCCACTTGAACAGTGATTCAAACGTACCTTATCTAATCTCCACTGTACAAAAACGTTAAAGTCATCTTAAAAATCATAAAACAGGTACAGAGCATTATGTCATAAATTAATCATCCCAAAAGCCAATCTCTATACAAAAGTTAAAATCCTCTAGGCTTCTCACAAATCTATCTAGAAGACACAGGGTTTAAAGACTTGGCCAGTCCATTAAGCGCACCGTATCCTTTGGAGCTAAATCCTAAGCAACCAAACAGCCCTTGCCTGTACGGCAAGTAAGTCCGCTTCTTCATCTCCTCCGCTTGAGCTCTATTTGCAGTGTAATGTAACTCGTGAGCCGACCGTGGGACCCTCCTCTTCGATATCCCATTTGTTGGTTTTGCGGTGACCGTCTTTTTCGCCGAACCTTGCTCGTTTCGCTTGTTTTTCTCCTTCTGCTTCTGCCTTGGCTTATCTTGATTTCCGTTACTATTAGCGTCGGAAGGGGACGGCTTACCTTCTGAAGCGAGTTTCTTTTCCTTCGAAGGAGAGAATGAAATTGAAGAGAAGAATCTTTCCTTGGCATTTGCTCTGCCTTCGCTTTTGCTTCTGTACAGAAGGTCTTTCAAAAATATCCATTTCTTAGAGTTCCTTCCAGAAGATGAAGACCTCGAAGATGAAGCGGAACAAGATGGCGTCGTTTCATTTGAAACAGCTTCGCTCTCTTTTCCCTCAACGAAATCTTGCAACTCTAAAATCTTATCGCTGACCTCTCCGTTAGTGCCAATGTTCTCTTTGTGCCACTGAAACTCCGTGCTTCTTAACGGAGACAGAGATCTAGCCTTTCTGTGAAGAGATCTACTCCGCAGCTTCAGATCTCTCCCTCTTTTCACCGTCCCTTCGCCGTCTTCTGTGTTATCGTCGTCGTTATCCTCAATGTCCAGATCAATAAGAGGAGCCAAGATCTGAGGTCTTTCTAAGTGAGAGGAAAGCTTCATGGGCCTAATCTGGCCGTTCAAGAACAGCTCATCAGCCGAGGTCATTGATCCAACGGCTACGGACCCGGTACTCGAGAACCGAGAGGAGAACTCAAACTCGAAGTCAGTTTGAGTGGATAAGAACGACGACTCGGATGGGAGGCACGTGGCAGACGAGGTCGAAGACAACACGAAATGCATGGGACTCGCTGGTGCACTGAAGAAATACCCGGCAGTGGGGGTTCCACGGCCGGGACTGGAAGGCGCGCTAACGTACGGCGTGGAGCAAGTGGAGTCCAAATCTTCACTGAAACGCGGCGTTTCAGTGAGGTCCGGATCAACATTGTTAGGGTTTTCCAGAAGAACCATTATGGAATATGGAAGGAAAGAGAGAGGAAAAAAAATCGGGGCTGTAACTAAAGGGACTGACTGAGCAGCTAGTGGCTTGTGTGACACGCAATTATTTTGCAGAGGGAGCGCTCTGAGCGAGGAGAATGCATGTGCGTATGCGCATATGATATGAGCAGTTGAGTCATGAGTGAACTCTCTCCCTCGGACGGTTATGTTTATGTTCTGTTGTAATATATTTTACAATAATGTGCGTTTTATTACGTCATTCAGTTTGTCTTTGCCTTAGGCTTAAAATAGTCGAATGACTACTTTGTCCCTGTCGAATCTGCCTGGATATTCTAATTTACCGTAATACCCATGGGCACATGTGGCGGTGACGCCAAAACCTGGCTTTGGCTTCACTCTATATATATATATATATATATATATATATTTTTTTTTTTTAATGGGGAAACGAATTCGGATCTTTATTTTAGTAAGTGAATAATATATTGCAAGTTTTTTATTAATGGATCGTTCAAGTGCACTACACTTACTATATTAACCTTCAAGTCTGCGTCTGTAAAACTGTGCGGTAATTTAGGCAGATTGTGTATAAACTACAGCAGAATTTTAATAAATTAATATTATAATTGAGATTAAGAAAATTATATTAATTAATTATAGTTATTAATTTATAAAAATATCTCTTATATTTGTAAATATGTAAGAAATATTAAATCACATGTGATGTAAGACAAATTTTTAAAATAAGAAACTTTTAATTAAATTAATTTAGATTTTTCTTGTTTTAGTAGGATTAGTTTCTACAAAATATAATAATAATTTTTTCTTGTCTCTAACGTTTCATAATCTATAAAAAAGTTTTAGTGGACATTCTCATATTACAACATAAAATAATTCAATATCATAATCACTATGATAACTTCTTTGCATGAGATGGGTTTATAGTAAAACTATCATCTTCAACTTTGTATTCTCAAACATTTTCTGTAACATTCTCAAATAAAATAAGAAATCAAATAAAATTATTATCATATTTTAATACGATTGGTCATACTAAAACAAGGAATATCCAAATTAACTTAAATAACAAATTTATAATTAGAATTTTGTCATATGCCATGTGTGATTTTAAATTTTCTTGCACATTTTGAAAAATTAAGAGATATTTTTATAAATTCATAATTTATTAATTAATCGATTGTTTAATATCACTTTATTAATATTTTTTATTGGTCTTAAGGTTTTACTGTAATTAAAAAATTATTTTACGTCATGTGTGATTTTGATTTTTCTTACACATTTTGAAAAAAAAAACAATGGATATCATTATAAATTAATAACTTATCAATTAATTGATTGATTAGTTTTCATTTAATTAAATTTTTTTTGTCCTAATAATATTAATTTATCGAGGTTATATTGTATATCATATGGATTTAGTTGATTATTAATTATGTAGTAAGTGGGTTTTGTATGTAATTATAATTTTTTTTTTATTATGTATTGTTTTATAAATTTAGCGAATTATTAATTTAACACATTGGCTCTAAATCGGTACTAATAAAAAAATATTATTTAATTAAAGTTATTAATTATCAAATATTAATTTATCAAAATTCTACTATATAGCATTTATGTATTATATGCGGCTATACAAAATATTTATATATTGATTAAAGCTCGTAGAATAAAATGTTATGCAATTTTGAAATTAATGATTATTTCATAGGACAATACGTTGAATAAGAAAAAAATAGAATGTGATGGATACTTTAATTATTCTTCTTATATCGAAATTAGTTGCACAACTTAGTCCAGGGAACTGGTATCATAACAAGTTGTTAGTAATCTTTGGAATCAATAAGTTTCATCAACACTGTGATATTTGTTACACTTATAATTCTTAATCTTAAAAATCTTAAATGCTGAAATAATACAAAGCTATTAATCTAAAAAGTAAGGCCATTGGTGTACACTATTCATTCTCATAATATTAATTGAATTGATAAATGTCATGGAACCAAAATTATAACAATGACAATTTTATCTACCAATGCAAATTTTATTTGAAATTCTGAACTTGATTTTCACGTGACGGATGAGATTAAAAAATTTAAGTAGGTTGAGTTGAGTTTCACGATTAAATTAACAATTGACTAATGATCCGAAAACATAAATTTTATAACTAATTATTGAAAATAATATATTTTTTTCAACCAACTTTTTATTTTAGTATATACGAAATGGACAAAAACTCCCATCTTTTCTTCTGACTAGAAAGCGTCGGAAGTTAACGGGATAAAATTGGGAATACAAAAGGAAGTGTGAAAAGGAATAAAGGGTAATTGGGTAAATGAAGGCAGTGGTACATTGATCGTCGTCCGGGAGCATTGCATGTGATGTCAGCCGTGACCAAACTCATCATAATTCAATACTTCAGCGAAGATGTGGCGGCACGTGCCTGGCTTCGACTTCCCATGTCTTGTTATTTTTTTATTTCTGAGTTTCCCGCCATCCCATGTTATGTTTATATGTGCCCAACACCATGAACACCGCCATCACATTCTCTGCTTTTGGGTTGATAACGATTTGGGTTTGGCCCCATTCTATAATGGCTGGTTTCTTGTTCTTGCAAACCGGTTTAGGCCATAAGCCGCGTTCTTATCGTGGATGTACTTTGTATATTTTAAGATTTAAAAGTGATGATTATGATTATTATTTGTTAATAAAAGATACACTGAAAAATTAGATTTTAATTTTTTTAGTAATTGTATATAAAATATTTTATTAAATTATTTGTTGAATAAAATTGTAGATTGATTGAGCACAAGATTTATTAAACAATTTGACCAAAATAAAATTAATCAATTTTGTTAATGTTGACTCCAAATTTCGGGAGAACTTTATTTCATGAATTGAATTTGTTTGTCCTTAAAAAAAGTGAAAGAATTTTAAATGGGCTAAGTTAAAATAATCTCTCTTTGATGCATTTTGGGCTTTAAAATTAATAAAAATAAAACAAATATAAACAAATATAAACAAATATAAAATTATACTTATTTGGTTCAACACTGCATTCATTTCACCGAATTTGGTGATGCACTATTAAATAATATTTTATATAAAAAAATAAAGAATCAAATCAACTATTGATATAGTTTCTAATAATGGAGCTTTGTGCTTTAATGGAGTTATGTTGTGCATGTGCAATTTTTAGAATCTGTTATGTCTAGAAAACGTTTATCTATAAGAAAAGTTCATTTTGATGATGAAAAAACTCGTTCCTTTCTTTATTATCCAGCATTATTTTTTACAAGTATAAGTTGTAGAGTTTTATTAAAAATAGGTCGTGTAGATTTATTTTAATACTGTGCCATGTAGAGTCCTTTCAAACTTGTACCATCTTTAACTTCGAGGTCCTTAAGAATAAGGGTATTGAGAGTGTCAATTATAGGTAGATACATTCTCGTTTGCCTTTAAGGTTATAAGTGGTCGACCTTTTAAATGACTTTTGGGAACGAGGACATTTCCCTTTTGGTTCGGAGAGACCAAAGTCTTAAGAGCCCGTGTGATGGGTCTTCTGGTGGGCCTTATAAGGGATTGGGCTTGGGTCATAATTCGAGGGGAGGGGGGAAGGGACTAGATCCCTCAGTTTTCAATATTGACTTTGTCGATACTGAAAACTTTAGTGTAGTTTTCGACCTGATGACCTTGTGGAGTTCTTGATAAGAATAAAGTACCTTTATTATGTGTGTACTTTTTATTTGAGTGTTCTGAAATCATACGAAGTAATCGTCATGCTACAATAATTATGAGGACTGTTGTTGAAAATTTTAAAGCAACAATTCGAGAAATATATGTTAATAGGCAATTAAGTGAACAATTGTGTCTTTTCAAATTTATTGATGCGGTCGCATTTAGGACTATTAATACTGATTGGACGGTTGAGTATGCTATTAAAATGACGTTTCATACATGGATACTTTTTACTTATGTACGTCTCATCCCTTAGATCTCGAATCAATGTTTAAGGTTTCTTTGATAACTTCATATATATAATCACAACCTTCTTATTTATTCATTTTTTTTTATATTTGGTGATTTGAAGAGATAGAAATTGCAGTGATTTAAAGAGAAAGAATTTGTGTGTTCTTTGTGACCATGTTCCTTCATTTTCAATAAAATGTGTACTAGTGTTCCTTTACTTAGAGTATTATTTGTACTAGTGTTCTTTGTGACCATTATTTATTTTTAGAGCATTTTATATGTTGTTATATTTCATGCATTCTTTTAGCATTTATTCTTCAAAGTTTAAGTGTTTGGTTTAAGGATGATTTGAGTGTTCATTCGTGTGTATTTTAAGTGTTCAGTCTCATAAATCATTGTTAAGTTGTCCACCTTATTTGTCTAGGTATTAGAACCATGTATTTATCCAATGACTCTCATAACATACATGACCGTGAGTGTAGTAGCTTAGATAATGACTCAATTGTCAATAGTAGCTCAGCTCAAGAAGTCAAGAGTATGAGTATCTGGAGGCTCAAGGTCTCTAATTGACTGTTAGGGGATCTATCCAAGGAGGGGACACTTAGACAGAGTTTTTTGAGGGCTCCATTGACTTTGATCAGACACCCAATATGTGAAAATACCAAATAGTGCTCACCGAGGGGTGAGTATCAATTTTTGGTTAGTCGAGTAGGCTAAAAAAGAAGAAATTATTTATTTCTTTGACTGATGATGATGACTTATTTAAGTTATACTACTTGCCCCACCATTTTTTTAAGGGGAAAGTAGAGTGATCTCGACCTGTTAAAGGAAATATATAGGATATCAAGCATGATTACACTAAGGGTGCCTCAGGACAATGAATACGCTAGTGCACTGTTGGTTGGAGAGATGACGCTTAGCCATGTCTTTGTCAAATTAGGGTTGAGACTTCCATTTCAACTACATTTTATACATATGTTCACCTATTTAAACTTAGCACCATTCTAATTAAATTTGAACTCATTGAGGATATTGGTCGGCTTGTATGTTATAGTTGAAGGCCGACTATAATGAGTCCATCTTCTTGAACTACATCTAATCTATTAAAGTACAGTGAATTATGGTCAGTAAAAATTGTTTTTTTTTAACCTCGCTACTTATAATAGAGAGAAGAATAATAACCTTATATGGGATATGCCCTCAAGTAATCATAAGTGAGAGTAATTTAAGTTATTTACTGTTGCGGAATAGGGTCGAGAGCATGTCGTGTTACTCGAGCGCCTATCATGTCACTGTGTTTTTCAAGATTAGGTTCTTATGTGTCATTCTTTCATGATCTATACTTATAAAAAAAAATTATGGTTTATCTTATCTACCCTTGTTATTTTAACAACTTTTTAAACGGCCAAACTTGAGCTGACTTGGGAAGAGAAGAATATGGTTACTCAGTCTCGAAGACAAACAGTTTTTATTATATGCTTCTTACTTGAAAAAACTTTGAGGGCATAGGTCTAGTTGGTCGACTTGCTGATTTGCCAAATAAAAGAAAACAAGGCAAAAGAAGATGTGATCCTCAATTCTTTATTGATGACTCTTGGTCTTTATATTAATTTGTTATTTATTTTGAGTTTTTCTTTAGTCTCTTGCAGTAATAAAACATAAAAACAATAGCAAAAAGTGTCATTATCAGTCTCAGAGGGTCTCATCGTGGCTATCGCCTCTTTACTCTTAGTTTTTTTATACTCATCAGAGGATTTCTCAAGAACTTCATTTGATCAAAAGGGTTACATAATGGCTATCACTTCTACCCTTTCGATTATTCGATCATATCCACTGAGTGGTCAGGAAATTATTTCCAACATAGTTTTTTTTTTGTAGTGTTTGTACTTATAAATAAACATTTTTTCTAATGAACATTGTTATTGCATTAACGAAGATTCTAAAAGGGAATGATTATTATTAAATACATTTTAATAATCAAATTATAAATATATTTTTGGTAAGGCTTCATTTTAAAAATACCCATTAGTTTACGAAATATGCAATAATGCCTAACCGTTAAGAAATCTTTTGTGAAAGATAACAAAAATTGTGTTAGATCATGTGAAATTACTTTATTGACCTTTTAAGGATTAAAAAGTAATTATATAACTATTTTATCCTTGCACAACAAACGGATGCACTATTTTATATGCAAAAACTGATTTAAATTTTTTATATGTTTTAAATAAATTAATAACGATGATGATATCACGAAGACGCCCATTCACATAATATTTTAATTATTAATTTATCAACTTTTGAAATCTGCAAGTGACCATAGGCAGTGATGTTACTGTAAATGTCTGACAACTATATTCACCTTATAATATTTTTAAATTTATAATAAGGCTAGACTTATATAAATTTAAACATCGGCTTGAGAAGAGCTTGCAACTCAAAGACACTAACAATTAGTTTAGACACCAATATGAAAAAAAGAACCAACAAATAAACTCAAGATTAATTAGCTCATTGTTAACATTTTCTTCATGAAAATTGTAGTAACCACTTATTCAATACTGAAAAGAATAAATATTTATATATATGTATAATATTTATATTTTATTTGTATATGAATGATACTTAATTTATGTATTGTTATTAGTATTGTTTGTATAGATTAAGAACATATTATTAGTATTAGGTTTATTTGCAAGACTTTTGATTTATTTTAGGGACCAAATTATAATACTTTAAAATTTTAGAGGCTAATTCGTAAATATTAAAAATTAACCTCTTAGTATAAAAATACACATTTGAAACTCTAATTTACTCATTTTGGGTTGAGCCACCCCTTTAGAGAGAGAAAAGAGAGAAATAGAGGGGAGAGAAAGAGAAGAAGAAGAAGAATAAAAAAAAGAAGAATAATTAAAATTTTGAATTTTAAGAGGTATATCATAATTATTTCTCAATTTATTGGTGTTAATTAAGTTAATTCTTTTAAGTTTTGATTTCTGGACAAATGAAAAATTGGGGATTTGATGTGAATTTTGTAAGATATATTGAGAATTGATGATAATTATGTAGATAGTTTGATAAATCATGATGAATTGTATAATTTCTATTTGATAGTCTCTTGATCTAGAAATTTTATAAATTGTTGTGCTTTGATTCTAGTTTTGGCTTTTGAGACTATGAAATTAGACATGTATAAAATCATTTGAGACTTTGAATCGATTGAAAATTCCAAAAATTTAATTTGTAGTGAATTTACCAAAATGACCTTAAAATTCTAAAAATTTCCTGTGTTAACAGTATGATACAGTGACAAACAATTTTTGATCTGCTGAATGATCTTAAAAAATTACTAATTTCTGGAATATGATAAATTTATATGTCTAATATGATATATTCAAATTTAGAATTTAGATCAATGTGATTAAATTTTTATGATTTTCTAAATTGTATTAGTTTATTGCAGTATTTGATTAACAGATTTTTAAAGCTATGGAATAAAATAGTTTTAAAATACTTTTAGCAGAGAATTTGAAGTGAAATATTTATCATGGATTTAAATATGTGTCAAGAGTAATTATGTGATAGTTTTATAATTTTTGAGTTAGTATATGATTTTATAAAATTGAGAGACTAAATACTGTTCAGTAAATATCTTGATCCCGCTAGAATAATAGTTTGAATTTGATGGTATTTATGAAATGTATTGTGTAGGAATTATGATGTAATATTCATACATAAAGAGGATATATGAGTTAAGAAATATATATTTTGATTTTGGAACAATTGGACATCATTTAATGTATAAGAAAATTTTATTAAGTGTAAGTGGTCAGAATGACAAGTTTTGAGAAACTAAGTAATTAGACCAATTCGATGTGATAAATGCAATATGTGTAATTTTGTAAGCTATTTAAAGTGCTTTGTGTGAATGTTGAGGCTTATGAAAGGATTAATCTCCATTGATAGATTAAGGAGAATTAAGTATTGTATCTGAAAGTGCTAAGAGGTAAGTATACTAGACTTTTACTGAAATCACAATAAATATAGTAATTGTCTATGTATGATTTTGTAAATGTGCTTAAAAATATGTTTATGTTATGCTAAAGTATATTTGATATGAAATGTGAAAGACATATGTTTATGAATGCGAGCATTGACATTGAGTATGAACATACATGTGTTTATAAAAGTGAGCTTTTAAAATGAAATGTGTTTAACAAAGAAAACTTTTGAAGTGAAATTTTTTCATGAGATACGTTTTGTGTGTTTGAGGATGCTTGAACTCACTATTTACTTAGTAGGCACCTTATGTGATTTGTGGAGCCTTTATGTGTAGCATTTCCTTCAGAATTGGTATATGTTATATGTTCTGTATGTAGGGAGGATCCTATTGGTACCTAAAGGAAGATTGAATCATCATATTCGTGTGGTGGCGTATTGGTGCATGTGAGAGGACTCACCGATGATCAGGGTGAGGATTTGACTCTTACCTTCGGGCATGAGCATTATATATGTGTAATTTAAACCTCGTTTATACTATTCATCTCATACGCTATGTCACCTACGAGTGACATTTGGCTCATTACGTGATATGAAAGTCCTATTAAGTAGTAGTTGGGTGATGGTATTTCTATTATATATTTTGAAAGAATGTGTAAGTGTTTACCTAAGTATTCCTATTATATATTTTGAAAGAATGTGTAAGTGCTTACCTAAATATTCCTATTATATATTTTGAAAGAATGTGTAAGTGCTTACCTAACATGTAATTTGATAAGATTTTGATTTTGATTTATCACAACATATCATACATATGCATTGTGTACATATATGTATTTGTATTTTGATATATGAAGAACTAGTATGCTTATTGAGTTTCATACTCATTATAGTTTATGGTGATTTCAGGTAAATAAGGCACATGTGTGCTTAGCGGATTTGGCAAAGCTTCTGCTGTCCTTTGGGTTCCCTAAGTTGCTAGGTTGCTAAGTGTTTCATTTATGGACACATAGTTTAAAATATTTGATTTATCCTTATTGAACAAATACTTATGTGTTATTTTATTAGGTGTGGTTATATTTGGTTTATGTTTCACCAAGTATGATCATGGGTTGATTTTTGCATTAAACTTACTAGCAACTTGATAAGGATTCTTATGTTGAAGTCAAGTTTGAAATTATGCAATATTAATTATGAATGCACATTATTGAATGAGTGTAAGTTATGTTGTATGTCAAACCTTTTGGGTTTAGGGCGTGTCAAAAATAATCTCTTGTAATTAAGTTGTTGCTTTTATCTCATTTGTTGCAAAAAATATTGTGAAACACAACCAACAAATATTTCATTTCAAGTGAACTATAGAGTAAGAGATGACCTATTTCATTTTGGGTATGGGGCGTGTAAAAAATAAGTAATTAAGTTGTTGCTTTTATCTCATTTGTTGCAAAAAATATTGTGAAACACAACCAACAAGTATTTCATTTTAAGTGAACTATAGAGGAAGAGACGACTTATTTGGGCACTTGAAGAATGTAAGAGTATGGCTTGTTGAAATAAAAGTGAGAGAGGCTATGGAAGTGTTATAGTGATAAATAAATTGTGAAGAGATTTGCACGAGCCTCAAGTTAAGTCAACGATAAGCTAGGTGTTGATAAAGGTGATGAGATGATCTTTTTAATATAAAGTTTTGACCTGGTAAAACATATAAGAGAGCTAGAGCCTCGGGGAATTAGAGGAATGGTCATAGGTGATTTAGTTGTCAGGGAGGTTACAATGGCCAGAGGTTGGAGACGAAGAGAAGGGGATGGGGAAGGACAATGTAAGGTTGTCGCATTTGAAAATGAAGCAATCATTATAAGAGGTGTCGTTTTGAGACTAGATAAAGGTATGGAAGGGGAATGACAAGGTAAGGTTGTCTCATTTGAAAAGGAAGCAATCATTATAGAAGGTGTCGTTTTGAGACTAGATAAAGGTGGGGAAGGTGGATATTACTATTACTATTATTGTTATGGTGGGTATAAGCAAAAGAATGGAGGGAGTTGAAGCTTTGGTTGCCATTGTTGGTTTTTTTTTTTTAAAGGGATACATATATATAACAATACTCGCACCACTTGGAGGGGGGGGCTTTGGAGGAGATCAGCCAACTCGGCTGAGCCCTCACGCTCGCCATTGTTGGTTATTGAATTTGCTTATTAGTTCTAATGTAATTTTTAAGTAAGCAAACGTGTGTTTTTTTTTAGCAATCCAAACGTGTGTTTTAGGCTGTGGGTAGTTAGCAAATTACAGTGTTTTGACTCGAGGTTCAATGTATCCTTAATAGGGATAAATAAGTTTAATCATATATTTGTGCCACATGTGTATTAAAAGTTGATAAAAGTTAGACACACTTTGAAAAAGACTTAACTATCATTTTCTCGTTATTTTTCATAAAAGATTCTTTAACAACTGAGCAATGTTGTATATTTCGCAAACTAGTGAGTGTTAATGAAATTAAGCATTACCTCAAAGGTATTCATGAATATCTTTAATAAAATGAGGGCAATACAAGTGCTTTTTATTGCAATGGACGTAAACAAATAAGATTAGGAAAGAAAATAAAGTATAAATTTGAGGATATTTATTTTTTACGAGCTTGGTATCTCATGCTTTTCTAATTATTAGTTTTTACATGGTTAGACTTGTATGTCTATGTCCGACTCTCTCAATCATTTTATTATGACTTCATGATCAGCATCAAACTATTAACATTAGATTTTATGTCAACAAGTTGAATTTGTTTATTTTTGAAAACAACAAAAGAATCTCTTAATGTACGGGGCGAAAATGATATCACTTTGGTGTGTATTAGATTTTGAAGGCTTCAAACTTACTCAAGATCAATCAACATGAGATAAAACATAAATAAATAAAAATTTATAGTAATTTGGTTCAATATAAACCTAAATCTACTTCACCGCGCTTGATGAGCTTACTCAAATGCACTATTACATAATAATTTCACATTAAGAAGCAAATAATTGAAGTAATTATTTATATGGCTTCTAGTAATGGAGTCTTAGGGGTTTCAATTGAGTCTTAATGGCTTTAATGGACTTGTGTTACACGTGTGCAGCTTTTAAAATCTGTCATATACTTGGAGAATGTTGCTCCAAAAGAAAAGTCCATTTGAGGGTGAAAAAAGTCGTCCCTTTCTTCAATATACAACCTATGTTTTATATATTTAAGTTGTAGAGTTTTACTAGAACTAAGTCATGTAAAGTCTTTTTATAATTGTGTCAATTTTTATTTCGAGGTCTTTAATAATGTAGATAATATGAGTCTTTGATCAATGGTGAATAAACACCTTTTTATTTATTTCTGAAGTTATAAGTGGACGGCATTTTAAAGGGTTTATATGATCGACTTTTTAAAAGGCTTTTAAGATCAAGAAATTTTTTTTTGTACTTCAAAGGATCTGAAGTCTTAAAAGCTCATATAATGGGTGTTTCAATAAACTGCCTTTCAAAAAATTAGGTTTGAATCTTGAAAGGAAAACAATGACTAATGCGAAAGATTCATCTTATATTATAAGTTCTTGCTTAACATATTAATTTTTTTTTTGTTGCTCCTGAACTAATTCCCAGTTTAATATTTAGCCTTCAATCACAAGTCCAGAAAAGGAAACAAAATCCGGAAGTTAATGCAAGGGTATCAGATATGGTCTAACATGAATTTTAGATTAGTGTGAACTTTTTTGCAAATAAAATATAATTTAATTTTTTTAAAGTATCTGTAAAAAAAGTAATTAGAAAAAAAGCAAAATGAGTGCAAAAAAAAAAACGCGTTGCCATTGTTGTTGTTTTAAAATATTTAAAGAATTTTAAAAGAAATTAAAAAAGAACTAGAAAAAAAAATTGGAAAGAGTGATGTTTTGGTAAGAAGCATCTTAAAACCCTAAACCCACTCAGCGTCACGTTTCACTACATTCACATTTCACTCTGCGCCTTTCGCATCTCACAATCTAAAATTCCTTGTTCCGTGGTTGCAATGACCAGTGCTTTCGCAGCAAAAACTGACCTCTCGCGTTGTTTAACATCGTCAATCGCTTACCCTCCCAACAAACCCAACCCCACCAAATCTTTCTTACAAACAAGCGCAAGTAACGGCTTTTCTAGTAAATTTCCTAGTCTATCAGTAGCCACCGATCAACTACAACTTGGAAGAATTAGAAACAATACTCATGTGCTCTCAATGCCGGAAAGGAGTTCCGGTGGGCTGACGTATAAGGATGCTGGCGTGGATATAGATGCTGGGGCTGAGCTTGTCAAAAGAATTGCAAAGATGGTTCCTGGGATTGGAGGCTTTGGAGGGCTATTCCCGTTCGGTATGATTTAATTGTTTTGCTTTATTGGATATTCTATAATTTTTATTTTACCCCACAGGTACTTTGGCTTGTTTATATTTTGATTGAAATGGATATTGAAAGACTGCATTATGCGTTAGCTTGTAGATATGATGGTGAAAGATTGCATTATGCGTTAACTTGAGGCGAATGGCTAGGTTTATGCATGTTAGGATTAACAAGCCGTGGGTTATTGTGACGTGAGGAGGCCTTTGAATTGTTGTCTGCTCATTTGCCTTTTGGACATCTTACAAGAGATATTAAATTTATTCTTTTAGGTTTATTGTGGCAATTTAAGGTTTAAATGTTTTTAGGTGCTAATAGCACCTTGGTCCAATTGTCTAGGTTCCATTAAGTCGCTAATGAACTCCTTAAGAACAGGTGATCATTACCTTGTTGCTGGCACAGACGGTGTGGGAACTAAACTTAAACTGGCATTTGAAACTGGTATCCACGATACCATTGGGATTGACCTGGTAAATTTTTTTTCTATTAACTTTGTTGTATTGATTTTGACTTTAGTAATTAGCTTTCTTATACACTTATTCTTCAGGTTGCAATGAGTGTCAATGATATTGTTACTTCAGGAGCAAAGCCATTATTTTTTCTGGATTACTTTGCTACAAGTCACCTAGATGTTGATCTTGCTGAAAAGGTACATGTTGTAGTGAAAATTTTGTTTGGGATGCATGCACCATATGATTTTCCCGTGGCAAGTTGGTGTCATTTTTAATTCATTTTTTAGGTCTTAAAAGGCATTGTTGATGGTTGTCAACAATCTGACTGCAAACTTTTAGGAGGAGAGGTATGTATTTTCATGTATCCATTCATTTATTTTCAAGTAGTGTGTTTCTTTTTTCTTTTTTCGCCCGAGACGAGGATGCTTACTGTAACTGAATTGTTTTTCAGACTGCAGAGATGCCAGATTTTTATGCAAAGGGTGAGTATGATCTGAGTGGTTTTGCAGTTGGCGCTGTTAAGAAGGATTCCGTTATTGACGGGAAAAACATTGTGGCCGGAGATGTACTCATTGGCTTGCCTTCTAGTGGAGTCCATTCCAATGGTTTCTCTCTCGTAAGAAGGTCAGAGTTGCTTCAAAGAAATATTTTGCATAGTTGCACTGAATTTTACACCAAAATCTTCTTTGATTTAATATATATTTGCTGCAGTTTTTTTTTCTTCAAACCCTTTAGACTAACATATGCCAAAATCTTTGGGTGTACTTGTGTATGATTATAGGGTTTTGGCTAAAAGTGGCCTTTCTCTAAAGGACCAACTTCCTGGGGAAAAAATTACATTAGGAGAAGCTTTGATGGCCCCAACTGTTATATATGTTAAGCAGGTCTTTCATCAATCTCTGTGTCAGAGATTTGTGCTCCATGTTTTCAGGCCCAATAATACTAAAAACCTTTTCTTTGATAAAAAAAGGTGTTGGATTTAATTAGCAAGGGAGGGGTGAAAGGGATAGCCCACATCACTGGTGGTGGTTTCACGGACAATATACCTCGAGTGTTTCCAAATGGTCTTGGTGCTGTAATATATAAAGACTCTTGGGAAGTCCCACCTGTACTCAAATGGATCCAACAGGTGATAGTTTTTTTTCCATAGCTGCTGGATTCTATAATAGTACATTAATTAATTTTTGAGAATTATTTTTGCATCTGAACCAAACTAATCATCACTTTGGAGAAATAAGTTTACGGAGTGTGGTTACCTTGAAAATTATATGGACTCTTTTCTTTATGTATGTAATTTTTTCAGTGATTCCATCTCCATTATGGTCTTCAATAGTTACATGTGTCTTTCTTATGATTTTGATTATTACTTTTATTTAGGCTGGAAGAATAGAAGATGGTGAAATGAGGCGGACTTTTAACATGGGTATTGGGATGGTTCTAGTTGTGAGCCAAGAGGCATTGGGCAAAATTCTTGATGAAGAAGCTTATACAGCATACCACATTGGTGAGGTTGTAAACGGCGAAGGAGTGAGCTATAACTAAAATGTGTAATATATTATCTTTGACACTGCTTTAAATTATTTCTTGTTGAGATGAGGTATAAAGTTGCCATCTGATCGTTGTTTCTATACTTTCAATTTAACAATTGCAATAGATTGTCAATAAATTAAATTGATCCTGCTGAAAGTTGATGCTTGGCTGATTACATATTGTGGGATTTTTTTAATTGCATGTAAATATACTATAGTTGACCTTTTGTATGCACTCCATCCTATAATTTTTGCTGGGACAGTTGCAAATCTGACTGTTGAGAGATTTATGCATCATTTTTGTCTTCAGTGTTCAGTTTCTTTTTTCTCGACTGCTGAGAGATTTTATGCGGCTATTTGAATCTAATTGATGTTTTGTTCCTCGACATATTTTTTCATCGTCACACTATCCAAAATTGACAAGTAGCAGCTTAACTATGATCCATGAACAACACTACCCAAAATTGACAAGAAGCACCTTAACTGCAATCAATGATCGTTGTTCTTTTAGCCATTCAAGCACAAGTAGCTGCTTGATATTCCAAAAATACGTCCTCTGTTTAACACTTCTTTAAATTAATTCTCAAAGTCAAGCTCTTTTATTAACAATAACAAATTCATCTCGTTGTTTAATATGTTAAATTTTGTTTTCCATCTTTTGATTTTCAGATGCTCTAAATTACAAATAAAGTTTTGTGAAAAGGAAAAGGAAAAAATTAAAAAATAGGGCTTGCCGGTCCAATCTTAGCAGCAGAAAAGAATCTGGTCGAGTTGACGATCAGTGTTTGCCTTCTAAATTCCACTGGTGTCTAAAAAAAGTATTATTAAATTGAAGAGTTTAAAATAAAAGTTTATGACAGCTAAGGAAGGTATTGAGTTGGGTTTATAGTTCTAAAGGAATAAAGATGGGCTATTCATTGGCCCAAATGAATTAATGGGCTCAGAACTCTCCTTGAATTGTTTGAACCCGTCTCTTTCATCTGCTAAAGCAAAAACCAAATGTAACCAAAACCGAACTAGGTCAAGTTACCCTCTTCCTGTCTCTGTATTCTGTCTCCAACCGACGTGGATTCATCTCTTCTTCTCCATGGCGCTCGCTTTAACCCGTCAAAAGATCTTCAGCATGACTTCTCAGTGCATGAATTTTTGGTAAAATGCTTTTCATCTGTCATCTCTCTAATTTTTCTATTTTCTCTTGGATTAGCTTTTTATGGAAAATTTCATATGCAGGCGGCAAATGAGTACAGTGTCGGAGAAAAGAAACATAGAAGATCACAAACGCAGATTACTGGCGTCTAAATACGAATTAAAGCGAAAGCTTTACAAAGCTCTTCATAGAGATGTCAATCTTCCTGCCGAGTTGCGAGAGAAGTATCTCTGTAAGTTAGCCCAATTACCCAGAAACAGCTCCTTTACACGGGTCAGAAACCGATGTATTTTCACGGGTCGATCTCGTGCCGTGTATGAGAAATTCCGAATGTCTCGTATCGTCTTTCGTAGTCTAGCTTCTCAAGGTATGTTGATGGGCATCAAGAAGGCGTCTTGGTAGACATCGCTTTCAGCTCATTCACAAATCTGCTAGAATAATCTGGGATCGCCATTTGATTATTTTGATTAGCCTTTTATGGCGTTTTTTTTGTAAGACTTTGATGCTTCTTCAAATTATTATTTATTTTGGCTCTTCTAAAACATTTGTCGCTTGATAATGAACGGAATTGCGCCATATACGATTTTGCAAAGTTGTGACTTGAAAATTTGCCGATGTGGGTTAGTATATTAATGATTTAGAGCAAGTTTACAATGTGCAGCAATTTGGATTATGTGAGAAGTGGAGACATAAATCATATGAGCACCAAAAATAGTGCTGGGAAGTGATATTTCGTCTATCACTATCTTCTTTAGTCTGGAAATTAAGATTAGTGAACAAAAATACAAAATGATCATTGATCTATTAAGTGTTGTGGTTTCGTGAGTGCTTTCATTCACATGTTTAGAGAGACTGTTTGGAAAAGAGAAATATAAGCAATAGTAATTTCTGTCGGTACAGATTGCTGAAATTGATTTTGATCTTTCTTTTATTAATAAATATCGAAACAGTGGAAGTTTTAGAAGTCTTCTTCCTCCCCATCTTATAAACTTTTGGTAAATAGGATTCTCTCATCTTTAGATCATCCAGCCCTTCTTGTGCTTCCTAGAATAATTCGTTCTATCCTTCTTGTTAGCCTTGCCAAAGTAATCTGCTTGATCCTTGTTGATGCTTTGAAGTGCTCCTGCTTGTGCACCATTAACAGCTGACCCTATGAACATAGCCTCTTGGGCAACAAATCTCACCATTCTACAGGTTTCATTTTTGCTAGAATCAATTTGATTTTGTCTCTTTTGTTGATTAGTTACCTTATTTGATGAGTTCATCAGATGCCTGGCTACCATATTTTTTGCATAATTGCATTGTATGTGTTTTTGGTCTTTCTCACCAGCTGGTATGCAGCTCTTATAGTGAATCTGAGGGGGTCCTCTTCTTTCACTTTTAGGAGATGCACCCACCATTTTCTTTCCATAACATTTGTTCCTTGGATGAGCTGAATATGCATATTCTTGGATTTTATGAGGCGTCGGCTTCTCCAGATTTGTATCATTGTTTTGTGCTTTCACTGACTTGCCTAATTCAGATCTTGTTCCACCATTACTGAACACAGCATACATGCTTTTGCTACTGAGAACTTGCTGATTGAAATGAGGATCAATGTGGCATCTGGGGTTCAATGTCTGCAAGTTGTGAAAACTGATCCTATCCAATTCATGATCTCTGTTTTCCTTCTCCGGCTCAAAGAGTTTGCCAGCTACAGTTTTAGGTGGATATCTTAGTGGAGGAACTATTATCACTGGACTCTGATTCTGGGCAATGAGAAAAGCTTCCGTTCTATCAAACCCAAAATTTGAATACTCGAGCTCTTTTGTCCGAAGCCGACTTGGCAAAATCAATTGTTTCCTGTTGATAGGTGCTGAAAGTACAGAAATGCTTTGTTTATGCAGCATCTTAACTTTAGCCTCCTGCCTGCAATTGTTTGTGGAATTAAATGGTTATCCTCATGCAGATATAATTATAAACTAAGCTCACAATATGAATGCGTTTTTTCATGCTAGAGATAGCTGAAAAAAAAAGAACTACTACATGTGATCATAACTGGGGATCATATATCCTGAATAGATTTCTTCTTTAGAAGCAAATGTAGGAAAGATTTTTGGGTGAAAAAGTGCAACAAAAAAAAGCAAAAATCTCTTTACACTGGTCACTGTTTCATTGAACTAAGCCTGGGTCAAGGAAGTGGCTCAACCTTACTGAAGCATGTTTGTATCTGAATATAAAACAATTCAGTATCAAACAGAGAGTGAAAGCATATGAATCTTACCTTTGATGGGGTGATTGTTGCATATCATGGTCCATTTTCTTCCAGTCGATTCCTTTCTCTTTGAGAACGATTTCTCTAGGTCTTGCATTGCCAAAAGGATTTGGTTTCTGCTCCGAAAGCGTTTGAGCTCGAGTCGCGGTCACAGCTGCTTCTTCTAACTCCACCTCGTCAGCCCATGAAAGTACAGATTCAAGCTTGCTTTCACCTCCTTCCATTTCTTTGTTCTAAGCGCTCGCCCAACGGCTCTTTTTGCTGTTCAAATTTTTGGAGATAGGTAGCAACCAAGCAAAGGTAAATGACCTAGATGCGATGCCCATTATATATATAATATTTTTATTGCCAGCTGACATCTTTAAAAAAATGAATAGTACTAGACTATTCTCTTACGGGGTAGCTCTTTGCCCATTTTGTGGCCAGTAATGCGCAAAGAATAAATTTGCCCTTTCATTCTTTCGAGATAAAAAATAAAAATTCAAGGTAAAAAATAAATTCCCTCAAAGGTGATTTTCAATTTTCAAAATGAATATGCCTTTAGGGAAGATTGTTTAAGATTTCAGTATCCTTCAGCAATTAGTTATAAGCGTAAAAAATAAAAAAAAGGTCAAGTTAGTGGAAGCATATGAATCAAACAATATCATTACAAATATTCATATTCGCTGAGGAAAAATAAAAAAAAATTTAAAAAAGAAGGAAAAGAATTCAACTCGTTGCAGGCATATGGTACAAGATGTATGGATATGTTTTTGTCCTTCCACTAGCACAAAGAAGAAGATCTATCATACCATTATTGTGATATGCCTTTGTCCTCGTAAAAAAGTCTGATATTGTCATTGTCCCGAACTCCTCAACTGAAATGGTACAATTATATCTGAATCTTGTAAAAACATACGTAACACTAACTATATGGGTAACTGACATTATTGTATAAAAAAAAAAAAGTGAAAATGGTGTTGGTTTTAAGTGACTTTTGATAACGAGTTGAAAAATTGGCAGCCAAAATAGCAGTATGGTTGGTAGAGCCAACGAGGAAGAAGCAGACACATCACAACCACAAAATTTTTTTTTTTGATAATATTACATGTTAATAAATGTAAAACAACAGTTAGTGGTGTCATACTCATATCATTGCGACAGTTTTTTTTATTTGTTATATATTTATTTTTAAGAATATTGTAGACTAATTTTTACTTGTTTGTATAAAAACAATTTTGGAAGAAGGAACAGAGAAAGGAAAAAAGCGACACTTTATAGATTTGACATGGCCACGTAAATGGTTACTTAAGGCGGCGTCCTTTACATAGAAGCCCAATTTTCGAGTCCCGCAGCTCTCCCTCTAGGTTTATAATTGGGTTTAAAACCAGCAGTCAGCAAGTGACTCGCAAGCGAACAAAGCGGACGCGCGTTTACGCTTCTTCAAGCTTTTCCCGCTCGGACATTAACTCATACAATTCGCCTACAATAATAATCAACTGAGAGAAGAGACGAGGAAAATCAAACAAATAGGGAAAATGAAGTACGTGTTGGTTACTGGTGGAGTAGTGAGTGGGCTTGGCAAAGGCGTTACGGCCAGCAGTCTAGGGGTCGTCCTCAAAGCTTGTGGCCTTCGTGTCACCTCCATCAAAATCGGTCTCCTCCTCTCTGTTTCTTTTTGTTTATATTATTTTTGAAATTTGCAGCAATTTGAGTCGGTATTTTATTTTATTTTATTGGGATAATAATATTGCTTTTGGCAAATGATATTTTCAATTATTATTCCTTTGATTGTTCTGTTTGTAAGTATCTCTGCACAGTACTAGTTGGCGTTCTTTGTACTTCTATTTCATAGTTTAGTTTGTTGCATTTCTTATTGATTGGATGTGGCTAGTTTCTGAATGTTGCCTGTGCTTATCTTTGATTACTCGTTACTATATCAACCCCCTGGTATTCTCTGGTTTATATTTTGCTTTGGATCACAATCCCATCCATTATTTATGTTCTTAATTTCCTTTTTCATTTCAGCTTCTGTAACTGTTTCCTAACGTTTTGCAGATCCTTACCTGAACACAGATGCTGGTACCATGTCTCCTTTTGAACATGGGGAGGTTTTTGTTCTTGACGACGGTGGAGAGGTCTCTTCGTTCTCTATTTATTTTCATTGAGAAGTTGAATTATTTTGTGAAATTTATCATGAATAATTAATTTGGGAGGTATGAAATATGTTGGTCAATGTCTTAACAAGTTTATTGTTTGGTTTTCTGTTTAAAGGTCGATTTAGATTTGGGTAACTATGAGCGGTTCCTTGATGTTACACTTACGAGAGAGAACAATATCACCACTGGAAAGATATATCAGGTTCTTGAATTTCTTTGATGTAAATTCTGATTCATGAACTATTTTGTGTTGTATGAGTATCTCAATTTAATAATTTTGGTTCTTTTTGTGATCAGTCTGTCCTTGAGAAGGAACGAAAAGGAGATTATCTTGGAAAGACTGTTCAGGTAATGCTTCTTATAAACTTAAGGATGCTTCTTATCCTAATTGCACAAAGAGAAGACTGGTGAGTCGAGCTTATGCCACTTTTTGGTGGAGCCTAGGTGGTTCCACACATCACAGATGCCATTAAGGATTGGATTAAGTCCGTGGCTGTTATTCCTGTGGATGGGAAAGAGGGTCCAGCAGATGTTTGTGTGATCGAGTTGGGGGGAACTGTTGGTAAGAGCTATTTTAGAAAAAGTGACTTATGTTGCATGGAGGGTTCTTGATATGTTGTTTGATTAATACCAGTTTTTCTGTAGGTGACATTGAATCGATGCCATTCATTGAGGCTCTGCGACAGTTGTCATTTGCAGTTGGTAAGGTTTCAAATATGATGCTGATGTTGATCTATATGGATCCGCATTAGTGTCCTAGACCTATTTGGATGACTGCTTAAGGACCATAATATATTTGGTCCAATACTTTGTTAGCATTATGGTACAGTTTATTTTTATTAAATTATTCATATGGTCATTGTGTTGGCCATTTGTATCATTTCTTTGGACGTGTGGATTTCTGTTTTATTATATAAGCTAGTGGAAACTCATAAGTCTTTTTTCATGTACATCACATGGGTGGAATATGCAATTGGGTTATAATTTCCAGCACGAGTGCGGTGTTTGCTTTCTTTAATTTTCTATTACTTCTCAGGTCCAGACAACTTCTGCCTTATTCATGTGAGCCTGATACCCGTGCTGGGCGTTGTTGGAGAGCAAGTAATACTTTATAGTTCTTTTATAAACCTTTTATACAGGATATGTAATATGTCACTTTTCGTATCATACCATTAGAGACCAAGGTTGATCGTATTCCCTGAAATTCATATATATTTTCCATTTTTGCTGGTTATTCTCTCTCGCTTTTGCTTCATTCTTTTTAATCTCTCTTTATAACTGCTTTTAGAAAACAAAACCTACACAACACAGTGTCCGGGAATTGAGAGCATTAGGCCTGACACCTCATCTTTTGGCATGCCGTTCTGCTCAGGTACATCTTTTTACCTGCGAGGTACCTATATGATGCAAGAGGGATTAATGGGTGGTTCAAATTTGGTTTTGGAATCTTGTAGATTTTTGGCATGAATTTGCTTGATTGTAGTTTAGCTGCATTAATTCATTGTGTTGCCCAAGTTATATGTTGGACTGGTGATCGTTTCACATGACATCATATGATATGAATTTTACATGTTGTAATTCAAATAATCTCAACACTGACCATGTTGAACTTACTTTGTGAGCCATTGATATATTTTTTTTAAAATTCTATAACTGGTAATATGTTATTGTTAATATTATTGCAGCCTTTATTGGCAAATACGAAGGAAAAACTTTCTCAGTTCTGCCATGTTCCGGTAAATTGTTGAAGAAGTTTGTTTCTTTGATCTTTTTTCATTGAACTCTGTTTACTTGATTCACTATCTTATATATCTTTTTTTATGGTTTCTCTCAGATTGCTAATATTCTTAATATTCATGATGTTCCAAACATTTGGCACATTCCTCTATTACTCCAAGTGGGTATACTAGCAGTTTTGTGGTTCCTCCTAAACTAAAAACTAACAGTTTATTTATATTTACTTAATTTTCTTTAATTTGCATGCCTGTTTCAGAACCAAAATGCTCATGGTTCAATACTAAAACAGCTAAATTTACTGAGGTTAGTTTTTTTTTCAGCTTGTTTGCTGTATATAAGGCTTTAATTTTTAGGTCAGACTCCAATCAATCTGAGAAATTTCTCAAGAGTATAAAGAACCCAAGATGAGCTATTGTTTAAATGCAGGCTAAGTACTTAGATATCTGTTTTTCCTCCTTTTTTGTATTAACTCAAGACCTCTTGTGGATGTGTTGATTATATCTGTGATTAGTTACTATATCTGTGATTAGTTACAATGTTAGGATTGCCACCACTTAAACTTGATTGACAATAAATTAAGAGGAATAGTTGTCTTCAGAAGACGATGCTGGAGGCAACATCGTCTTTTTTGTTAACTAACTGATTGAAATCTTCTTTGCAGCATAGCTACACCTCCAGATCTGCAAGCCTGGACAAAGATGGCTGAGACTTATGATAATCTCACCAATTCTGTTAGTAGAACCTTTTGATAAACTTCCAGATCTTTCAATACATGAACAAAGCTTACTGATTCTGTTACCATTTCCTTAGCTTGTACTGCTCTTGTTCAATATTCTTCTCTTGTTATTGAGACAAGAACTTACCCACATGACAGGTGAGGATTGCAATGGTTGGGAAATACGTGGGCCTAACAGACTCTTACCTGTCTGTTGTGAAGGTTTGATTCCTGCTTTAACTTTTATCATCACTTTAAGAAGCTACTTGTAATTGATATTTCATTTACCAATCAAGAAAGTTTTATAAAAGCATGCTCATGGATGCAGATGCTCTTGTGCAGAAGAACTTTTGCCCCCATTTTTAATTATCAATCTAAATCATTTCGAGAATAAAATGGTAAAGAAGTCAGAAATCCAAATGTGACTAGATTAATAAATGTGTGGCTGTATTTTGACTTTTGGTTAGATAATCTTACTGAAGTGTGGACTCGAGAAGACTGCTTAGGCTATGTAGACTTGAGAAGATTGCTTAGGCTATGTAGCTTCCATCTAATAGCTTGAGGCTTTGGGTTTCCCAATAATTATTATCAATTTTGAAGGATTAGACACTGTCCCATGATAGCTGCTAAATCATGGTCGTTGAGTTAAATAATGCTTAGATCTTTGTTATTTGGAGTGAAAATATATCCCAGTTCTCTCTCTCTCTCTCTCTTCCCTTTAATATAGTTTTCTTATGTAAAACACATAAGAGTTGTGTAATTGGACATCAACTTGTTATTTGTCTGCTTACTTTTGCGGTGCAGGCTCTGCTTCACGCCTGCATTGCTTGTTCTTTGAAGCCATCAATTGACTGGATTGCAGCTTCTGACCTTGAAGATGATAGTGCAAAATTGGTACCAAACCCTTACTAGTTGCATTTCTGAAGACCTTTAGTCTTATATTTCTGAAAATTTCCCTCTTGTAATTGTTTTATCTATATACTACAGACACCAGAAGCCCACAGTGCTGCATGGGAGACTTTGAGGGTAAGCCTTATTGAAGTTATTTATTTGTGTGTTTATCTTCATTTGCACCATAATATAACTACATGCTATCAGAATAAAAAAAAGGGTGCTGTATTTGGTTATGCTGATTTTAGTTATGGCAAGACTTGCCTCATGCAGACATCAGATTCCTAAAGCCTCTAGTTTGTTTTGCCCTTACATCTCCAAATATACTACATTTTTTTATTTCAAAAGGTGTAACTTTTGAATGCATTTATAGATTTAAACTACTGGCAAAAAATTCATTTGCAGAATGCAGAATGTGTATTAGTTCCTGGTGGATTTGGAGATCGTGGTGTGAGAGGAATGATCTTGGCTGCAAAGTATGCTAGAGAGAATAATATTCCTTATCTTGGGATTTGCTTGGGCATGCAGATTTCTGTGATTGAGATCGCTAGATCTGTGAGTGACATTCCTTCCGATATACTGTTCTGTTTTTCAAACCACATGTTATTTATACTCTGAGTGCCTCTAATTACTTGTTTTAGGTTCTGGGCTTGCAAAGGGCAAACAGCACGGAGTTTGATGCCGAGACACCGGATCCCGTTGTAATTTTCATGCCTGAGGTGTAACTTTTATTTCTTGCGTTGTTCTTCTCAGTAACTGTCATAAATTGCATTTAGTGCACTAAGTATCCTAGGTATGCTTTATGTCCATATGCAGGGTTCAAGAACACATATGGGAAGTACAATGAGACTAGGTTCTCGAAAGACGCTATTTCAGACCCCTGATTGTATTACTTCAAAATTGTATGTAAAATTCTTTTTTAATTATTTAATAAAAAAAAGAAATTCAAAGAACATGAAGACCATCTGAGTTGCAAGATACAACTTTAAGATTCATTTATCTCCATTCTTACTTGTATCATCTCTGCAATAATGTATACTTGTACCATATAAGTGGATCTTAGGGTGAACTATTTTTATATGCCAATCTGGTGGTTCATTTGTCACAAAGTTAGTCTTGTCCTCCATTTTGTGTTGCCTTTTCACCAGCAGCCATTCGGTAGATTTGGGGCTACTGCTGCTGGTGGGACGGAATCTAATAGGTTGCTATGAATGAATATTTGATGTTTGCATTTAATGCCATGAATTTAACTATACTTTTTTCTTATTTGCTAGGTATGGTAATGCAGAGTATGTGGATGAACGGCACCGGCACAGATATGAGGTTAGTTGTAAAGCTTAATTGAATGCGAGAAAAGGTTTTTGGCAGGCCTTGTTTCTGATGGACATAGTGTGATACTTTGATCATTACATGCTGTAGGTGAACCCAGAGGTAATTGGAGTTCTTGAAGAAGCTGGCCTAAAATTTGTAGGGAAAGATGAAACTGGAAAAAGAATGGAGGTGGGTTTTCTGCAGTGGTGATAATCTGTTATAATTGAATTAGTTACAACTGCAAGGCCTAGATCATTTTTGTTAAGCAATACATCACATTCTTAGACGATATGCCTAAAATCTGAATCATTTAGACACATCTTTATTATGACCAATCCACTTCTGAACAAATTGCAGGTCAATGAGTTCTAATAACCTAATTGCCAGCTCTTTAGCTAGAGAGAGAAGTTAGTATTTCACTAACTCAAGTTATTTAAATTTTGAAGTTCTTTCCTCATTCTGTTTTTGCAGATTTTGGAGCTTCCAGGCCATCCATTCTATGTAGGAGTACAGTTCCATCCAGAGTTCAAATCACGACCAGCGAGGCCCTCAGCTCTATTTTTAGGTATATATCTGTCAACAACCAAGCCTTATCATAAGCTTTCATCCATTTTCAAACAGAGCCTATATATGTTCTATGGTAGGCAGAACATATTTAAATGAGTTTGGGCTATCTTAGACTTAATTATTGGTAGGAAGGACAACACAGAAGTAAAGCCATGGAAGGGGGTGAGTGGAGGCCATCTCCCTTAAAAGGGACGATTGCTTTTCTTTTAAATTTACCTATTTCACTTAAAAAATGGATATTGGAAAAAATTAATTCTATCTATGCTTTACATCTTGGACCAATTTTTTTCTCCTTCCTTTCGCCCAGAAGATAATGTTAGTTTGTTATTGCTAGTGTTTAGAAGAGAACATGAGTCGAGTCCAAGAAGATATGATTTCCTATGATTTAAGTCAAAATATGGTTGCATAAAGCAGTGCAGATATTATAAATTTCTTTAACTTATGTCCAATAGATTACGTGAGACATTCTTGGCTCGATATTGCTACAATTTTATTATTGTTAGTTAATTGAGAAATGCGGAAGAGTGAGAGATGAGAGAGTTGAGAATAAACCAGTAACCACCGGTGGACTACATTTGTACTATATTGGTTATTATGAAATGGCTACAAAATGAGCTTTTATATAGGCTCCAAACTAAACTAGTTACAATGTAAACATATACATATAATAGTCATTAATTGCGACTACAGAGTGTGAATATAAATATATAAAGTCAATAATGACGACTGCATTATTAACTTTAACATTCCTCCTCAAATTCAAGATCGCAGATACTTGATTTTGTAAAGGAGACTATGGGTGGTGTAGATAGACAACCATTGTCGAAGGAAGCAACCATAGTCGGAGAGAGAGACAACCATTGTCGGAGAGAGATGCCGCCATTGTCGAAGAGAGATGCCACCATTATCGGAGAGATGCAACCATTTGTCGGAGAGTGACGGCGTTGCGGTGCCTTTCGACAAGTGATAATGTTCCGGCGATGACAATATTGTCAAAGAGTGACTAGGTTGTTGGAGAGTGACAAACGTGTCGAGAGATTTTATCCACTAATTTATTAGAATTATAGAAATTTAAAGAAAGACCTATAAAATAAAAAAATAAAAAATAACCCAAAATTTATTAAAAATTACAAAATTGCTCAGAACTTATTTGAATTGCAAAATTACCCTAGAAGGACAGAGAAATTTCAAAAGGACAGAGAAATTTCAAAATGACCTCAGAATTTTGTAAAGTTTGTAAACTGACCCTAGGACAAATTTGAAACTTTTGCAAAGAGACTCCTATAGAAAGATCAAGAGCCAAACCGACAAAAGAACACGGTAGATTGATAGATCCATTCAAGAAGAGCCGAATGGTAGCGGCGGTGACAAGTACTTCGTTGAAAAATGATCGGGATCTAAGTTGGAAGGTGTTGGACAGTGGCAGAAAGTTTGAACAGTGCGTGTGCATTGTTTCAAAGTCCTATTGATGTGACTCTAATGGGTTCAGAAGAAAAATGCATTCTTAGTCATCAGGAAGGGGTTGTGAACAGTAACACCTAAAAAAATGGCCGGGATCTGATTTGAATGATCTATGGCGATAGAAACTTTTGGAGGCAATTACGGGTTACGTTGGTACTGGATTGGACTTATTCTAGTGGGGTTGGAATGGTCGGCATGTTCCGTACCGTTTGGTGTGGGTGGTGAATAGTCACTCTCGAGAGTAGTAATTGGCAATGATGAATAGTACCACGACGAGTGAATAGTAATCCAAAAACTGTCACGGTTTGTGGAAATGTAAGCTGATCTGGCCAGCATGAAAGCCGGTTGGCCTTGCAGGCTGATCTAATACTAAAAACAAAGTTTCAGTGAATTTTCGGGTTGTGAACAGTGTATTTCGAGGTGTGAACAGTGACTGAAACAGTGCCAGCGCGGATAAACAGTTACCAAAAAGTGAACAGTAGATAAAAAACTGTCCGTTGAAGATTCCGGTAAAGAGAGAACCGAAAAAAAAGACTAAAACTTTGTTGACTCTGATACCATGTTAGAAATTGAGAGGAGATTGCTCTGATACCATGTTACAAATTAAGGAAAGCAGCAGAAGGGAGAGAGATGAGAATTGTGAGGAAACCGATAACTACTAGTGGACTACATCTTTACTATAATGGTTATTATGAAATGGTTACAGAATGAGCTTTTTATATAGGCTCTAAACTAAATTAGTTACATTGTAAACATATACATATAATAGTCAACAATTGTGTCTATAGAGTGTAAACATAAATATATAAAGTCAATAATGACGATTGCATTATTAACTTTAACAATTATGTAAAACATTATTTATAAATTAATAAAAATCTCTTCCTCTGCTATAGTTCCATTTTACTTTTGAGATCCCTAATGCATGACTTGTTTATTTTAATGTCGTCACTTGAATCTCCAGAGTGGACCTGTCATGATATAATGGCATTCTGCTTGTTGCAGTTCCTATATGCATACAGCATACAAGCCAATGTTCATTTCTCTGTTGTCTTCATTGAGTGTTTAAAAATGTATTTTGATTTCAGAGTGCTGAGTTTGGTCCTTAAGTAAACATGTTCTTTTTCAAGTTAATGAAATGATATTGCAATGTAGGTCTCATATTGGCAGCGAGAAAGCAGTTGGAAGCATATATCAACACACGTCAGAATGGAAATTGATCTATGCCTTCTCGTGGTCTAGATGGTTCTAGATCATTACTATAATTACTAGGTAGGCCATCTTCTTTGAGGGGGCAAAACTTTGGGGAATTCTTAGATGCAAGGTAGCATACCCTCTAGTCATATCTGCATTGTTTCGAAAGATGCATGGCGCATATATTCTAACGTGAATCTATATCAGGATAAGTTCTCATTGTGGTACAGCAGAAAGATGTTATTATGGTGGATATATGTGCATGGAGTAGATCCTTGATGGTTGTTTGGTTCAAAGCTGATACATCTTCTCTTGCGTGCAGGTATTGATATAGATTAGTGAGTTCTTGTTTCCTGCATTTGGCCATATAAGCCACAATCCCAGGATGAAGAATCAGAGTGGGGTTGAAAATTTTTTTGTTGTATGTTGACAGAAATGAGCAGTTATAACATTCTTTAGTCTTACTGCAAAATGACAATGGTATATTGTCCATAGTTTATGTATTTGAATTTCTCTTGTTTTGGTTATGTTCTCAGCTCGCTGGGAAAAAGTGTTATAAGTAGGGCTGATTGAATTCCATTCCATAATTTCTGTTATACTCTTCTGAACACTAGTATATGGATTGGACAATTTGCTAATTGAAAATTCACATAGGGAAAGGGTGAAATCATTCCCATTATATTATATTTACAAATCCGTTCCATAACTTCCGTCTGATAATATCTTTCTTATTCCAATTCGTTGCTTGGAATGTGACTGTCCGTTGAAACTAGTGGCTCATAAATTTTCAATTCTTACTCCTTTCTGGTGATGTGAATGAATTAAGCTAATCCTTTCTATCACCTGAGCGAGGCAAATGGTGCCTGTTTCCATGGTTTGGCACTTCCATCCCCTCGTCCATAAAATGCTTGCTGAATCGTTTGTCATCCTAACTTTTGCAAGACGTCCTATCTTTTATGGTATTAGAACACTAATATCTTGTTTGTTTCAACGGAATGCAATTTCTAGCTGTCGCCAAAGGGTGAATTTGAATTCCTTAATCATGGAACTGGAAGAGGATAATCATTTCTTGTGATTAGCACGACAGACTACTTTGAAAAAAAGAATTGTGAAGGAAACTTAGTAAACATGCTAATATTAACAGAGTAACAAAAACAAAACAGTTCTTAAAAAAAAAAAAAAAACTCTGTATATTGTTTATTGGTAAAAATTGTAAACAGTTCAGAACTCAACGAAAGCCTCCGTATCTACAGAATGCCGCATTTAGAAGGAAGAATCGAGAAAAGTGAAAGCAGAATGAGCAATGTATAATAAATAGATCAGCTTGAGCTATTACATAGCCTCTCATTGTACTCCAAATATGAAATCTGCCTTTGCATCCTCATTTGCTGATAGAACTTTGCTATGAACTCCTCAGCCCTCAAGTCAATCCCTTCTTCCTCTATCGGAATTTTCTGTTCACTACTCTCACATCCATTCTCTTCTTCTTCTTCTTCTTTGGCATCTTTCAAGAAACTCTTCCTCCCAGAATTATAGCCATAAACTCCATCATCATAATCATAATCATAATCACCAACATCATCGTCAAAATCATAATCAAAATCAACCTGCGGGGTTATGCAAGGGATCAGGTATCGCATGGAGGCTGGACGGTGCATTTTCACATGGAAAATGGGTGTCTTGTCAAAGGAAAGCTCCCGCTCTCCATAATGTAATTGATCCCGTGGAGTTGCATGGCCTAAACTTTTGATGAATTTAGGCACAAGACGTAGTTCCATCATCAAACGTCTCTTAAACACCCCGCCTTTTCTTGCCCACAACAATGCTAGACGCAGCAAGTTCCACGCTCTGCGAGTAACGTTACTGTTTTTTTTGGGCATTTCGGCTTCTAGCAGAGAAATATACAGAGGTTTGCAGAAAGTTTGTTTATAGCAGAAGCTTGAACTAATTAAAGAATAAAGAGAAAAGCATGAGTATGTTGTGTTCTATATATAGAGAAAAAAGAATGAGCGAAATTTGAAGGTGGATTTTGAAAGAAATTCGAGTGGTGAGAAGTTCTTAGTGTTTAGAAATTCAGGTGCTTAGGGAAGAAGGAGATAGTAGAGCTTATTTATACGAGTAAGAATAAATTGATACGCGGAGAGAGAGAGGCGTTTGAAAATGTGAATTGTGGTCGGTGTAGCCTCGTGGCTAACACGGCCTTACGCGGAAAATCATCCGTTTTACTTCCAAATCTACCCCTCACTTGTTAGATTTTATTAGTTGTTTCTCTGTAGCAGCACCAACTCCAACATAATAACATGTTTTGCTTCTTAATTACTTGGTATCAACTAACTGAGAAAATAAAAGGATATGTATGTCCGTTAAGGCTTAATTTCATTCAGAAAATTGCATCTCTCTTTTTGTTATGACGTGAATTCTTTTAATTAACCAAACTCAATCGATCAAGTTAAATTCTCTTCCAAATCTCTCAAAGATTTCTTTTTTATTTTTATTTTTTATTAATCCAAGGATATATATATATATATATAAATTAGAGAATTTTTCATTAACCTTTTTTGTTGTTACTTGCAAGAAAAAGCAATCAGGAGATGGCGTGTAAAATTAGATCAAGAATGTTTTGTTAATTTGAAATTTTTGCAAATTTAACACTGGTTAGAATGTATAATATTAGCCGTTTCCAAGGGTTATTTTGGTCATATGAAAAATGTGTGACAAAAGCAAAACAATGGTCTGGCCCCACCTACATAAAAACATCACACTTTTGGTTGGGTTTTTGTCTTTCTAATTAAGAAAGATATTTTTTTTATATCCCTTGAGAACATGTTCAAGACTTTACACACAAAATAAAAATAAAATAAAAACTTTGCACAAGTAAACGTTTGCTTGTTAGTTTTGTAGTTGATTCATTCAACTTCTAAAAAGAGCAAACAGAATCCTAAGCTCAGAAAGAGGGAGAGATGTTTCTTTGTTGATCCTTCGAATGGAACTTACAGTTGTGTCTTTGATTGCTTGATCAGTATCAACTAAACCGTGTCTAGGAACTGTACTAATCATTGATTTATTTGATATCTCTATTTTTTTAATTTTCATTCACAATGCGAGAATCTTCTCATGGAGTACTTAATTATAATATTGAATAGTATTTTTCCAGTCAAAAGAAATTAAAAAAATGATTCGGTAAAACGACTTAAAAGCTTTTACAATGTCAGGTCAATGAACTAATGGAGAAACGCAGAGGGAAGCCCTATACTCAGATCCACGATTCTTGGTTTTAGATTTGAACATTGAGTGCTACCAGCTGGTTCGAGTCCGGCGAGCTTTACGATCCATCTCTATAAAATTATGTGAGTAATTAATGGTCTAATATTCTATCAAATAAAGATAAGATATTATATATGATTCAGTCTATGCAATGCATGCTAATATTTACACCGTTCCCACGCATTTTTTAAGCGCAAAGTTTATGAAAGTACAAAAAGGGTATATAAATCTATAATCTACAATCAAATTTTGTCTTGTTCCTGAGAAACTGTGGGAAAATTGGTGCTGCAAAGTTTGCAGATGCATGGTAAACGGCAGTTTCTTTGCAAAACCAAAATGTGCAGCCACAGTAACAGTGTTTCGCAAGCTAAGAGCTATGCTACATCTATCACACAATCAGACAGTTGGAGTGAACTGGCTTTACCAGCTAATTGCGAATTTTTTTCATTTTGTTGTGGGTCCTAATTGATAGCTAAACTTCACCAAAATAGGGTAACTTGTAAAATTTCGGTGCCACCTGTCTCATATATTATGGCGTGCACACTACAACTTGTCACTTTAATAAGTTTAATTCATGCCCATAAGTGTGTTGATTTGAAGAAATTTCAAAATATTCAAACTTCTTTATTTGTTTCTTTGTGGGTAAATGAATTGCTGCGATGAAGTATCTCCGGAAAAAAGTTAAAAAGGAAAAGAAAACAATTGAAGCAGTCAGCTGCTTTCTTTTCTCAAACAAGTGCAATGACAGGACATTGTTTTCAACATAATTGCAACCAACAACTGTTCATTTGATTAAGTTGTAATTAGCATAAAGGACAAAGAAATGACAGGAAAAAACAACGAATGTTTCATAAACGGCCAAATTATTGATGGGAGATATAACTTATTTTAATTGTTTTTATATTAACTTTTAGCTTCAAGAATTTCCTACCAAGGTTCTCAGATGGTTCGAAAGAAAATATACAACATTTTTAATAAATATTACACGCATACAATTTTGAGCCTTCCATAAATTTTCCATTGAATTTGAATACTTAGAGAGAGAGAGAGAGAGAGAATAATGAAAATCAAAGTAATGACTTCTCTCCTCATGGGAGCGCGCGAAGTTACAGGTCCAAATTCCACTGGGTGAATGAGCATTTGTCAAACAAATTAAAGAATTTCTATCATTATCATATAAAATGTGGAGGTTAGGATGATACAATTCTTAAGAAATTAAGATCCTCAACTTATTAAAATAAATATAGTTGTAATGTTTGTAGTAAATTACTATATACATAGTTGCAGAACATTCTTTTGAATGAATATTTTTTTAATTAAAATTTAAAAATTTAAAATTAAAGTTAAGTTTGATTTTGAGTTAAAAATTAACGAAGAATCAACATGAAGATAAATATACATTGAACGTACGAGGTCGAAAACAAAAATCGAAAGCAAGAAAGAGAGCACAAAAGGAGCAAAAAGACTGTACAAAATGTGGCCTCTGGCGTCTAGGTACCAAGATGTGGTGCCTAGGTGCCAACTTACGAGGTCTTTGGGATTTATGTATAATTGCATCTTAAAATTAGTCTTCGAACTCCTACAATGTATAGACTTTTATTCCAATTAAAAATAGAGTTTTTAAGGACTTTTTTTTTAAAACTTTAATATCATTAATAGAAAAACTAAGATATTATAGAGTCTACTACTATATCAATAGAGAATTACAAAGATAACACAATTTATACATACTGATGAATGTCCAAACCTAAATGTCTTCCAAAGAAGAGAATTAAACTAAACCCCGACATTGGAGCCAAGCCCTAGAAGGGCATATTGATCCTCCTAATGAGGAACCTAACACCCTTATAGTAAGGGGATCGATTACCTTCTTGATGAGGGACCAACTACCCTTATAACAAATGACAAAAATCTCTCATGTAGTAGGGATTTAACCTCACAAGAAGGATATCATCCATATGTAGGAGGATTATTACACAAAATTCCATCACATAAGAGAAAAAAGTACATAATACCTCTACACTTAACTACAATCATCGTTCGCACCAAAATACTATTCAACTAATACCATCCAATACATAACCACAAAAGTTAAATCAAAGACAAGAGCCGGCGACGAAGCTTGCAGTGATTGAAAACAGTAGATAATAGCTAGATCTAAATGTGGTAGGGCAAGACAACAAATAACGGCATCTTGTTGGAATCCAGCAGCGCCTCAAAGATGTAAATATAAAAGAAAATAGTGAGCTAGGTAGTGTTAAAGGATATTAAGCTTAGCATTAACCTCTCTTAACGATTAACCTTTGCCCTAATACCCAATTGTTACGAAAGCATTCAATCATAACAAAAAACAAGAGCAAGAATAAGAACAAGATCACAAGAAAATACATAATTAATTATGTGTTTGGCATAATGCCTACATCCACGATGGATTAAAGGATTTAGCTGCTCTTATTAAAGTTCATATAAAAACTATAGATCACTGTGATCTTTCTCAAGAGATTATTGTTTGTGTATTTTCTAAAGTACAAGTATACGCTATCGTAAACAAGTAATAAAGGAACTCTTAAAATTAGATATCAAACCCACATGAATACTTTTTATTCTCAATCAAGTACTAAAATTATATCTTTTTAGTAATTATCTAGAAAATTAAATCTCAAGATTGCAAAATAATTCAATAACTAATTTAGAATGCGGAAAGAAATAATACAACTTAAATAACCTAAGAAGATAGTAATATAGAGAAAGTCTAGGGTTAATTACTATCTTTTAATATATTTTTTAAAGATTAATCATTTAATATTAATAACCTTCAATTCTTATTATCGGTCAAGACACTAATGTATTCACAAGCTTATCTCAAGGTCAAGTAAGTATATCTCAATTTACCAAATATTTATATCTCTACGGTAATTGCAATAAATCAAGATTCATTAAAAATAAGTCTTATTGATTATATATGCCAATTAGGTATATCTTTATTCTAAATTGAAACTTGTAAATTTCTAGACAATCATGTATCAAATTTTTTAGGTCTAAATACAATAATACCGCTCTCGAGTTTATTAAAGTATTTTCAAATCAATTATAATATTGATCAAATACAATGAAGAATTAAAAAAAAAGTTTGAATAATAAAGAATTGAATTCAAATAAACATTAAAAAGATTCAACAATTAAGCACATATATTGAATTCAAGTAATAACTGTTAGGGTATGTGCTTACGTAACATCCCTGTTTGTATGAATACTTATTTGATAATATTTATACAATATATATTTTATTAAATCGCTAATATCTTTTATTAAATGGTAATGATGTTTGTCATATTACAGACACTATATGATTTGAAAGGGTTCAGATTCGGTCCAAATGAGTTTAGACCGGTGCTAAGGATTAGCAAAGTTGAGGGTTATAAATGCTAATAGTTAGCACTGTTAAGAGTTAATAGGTTATAAGAGTCAGCGAGATCTAAGGAGTTAGAACCTTGTCTATAATGAGACAAAGACCTGAGGTTACACTAGTAATGACATAGTTGCAAAAAGTCGCAATAGCAGTTAGGAAATATCATTATGCAAGTGTGTTATCAAACACTGTGTTTTTGATCCATTTTCACCAATGCAGGTTTATCGGTGAATCCCTTTCATATAGATCAGTGCATGTTTATATCTGTAAGGTATAGATGGTTATTCTTGGTTGACCATGAGCTTAGAGCTCATATAAGCGTATTCAGTTAGGACTGAATATTGAACAAACTCACAAGGACCCCAATATATTTTCTATGAATCCGTCAATGGTAGATCCTCTCAAGTTAAGTAGTATATGTAGTCCTTTGACCTGAGCACCGCAATGGACTTATGGGTGATCCACCAGACTTTGATTCCACGGATGTCAGAGACTTTTTATGGTCTGACCGCTACGTGTCGCTAGGTATGATCTGATGCTCATGAAGTTCAGTGTACGTAGATAAGGGATCTGTCAGCTCATATAGGTATGTTGTATATTCGATGCTTCGAGATTGTGTCTCATAAAGTCTTATGATTGTGAGCAATGAACTCGAAAAAAGAGTTTTCTATAGACTTGAACAATATAACAAAAGTGTTTGTTTATATTGTTCATCGAGATATGAATCTAAAGATAAGATTAGATTGGCACATTTGGATTTGACGATGCTAATCTATATTCCCGCTCATCTTGGATATAAGTGACAGAATGATTATACGTATGCGTTCTAACCTTAGCTTGTATAATCTTACACGCTGATTTGTGATATCCATGACATGTGTGTGGGGCATCGATCATGGATTTATGAAATAGTTCCATTTGACGAATCGAACGTGGACCTAGAGAGTCCCGTAATATAAAGTGTACTCGTTGTGCACTGAAGCAATGTTTCGAATTGAATAGTTCAATACAAAAAAATTCAACAAAGTTGAATAATTATTTTTTGAACCCTTATAATGCATGCGTGTCAATACTTAAGTGTTAAGTATGATTAATTAAATAATAATTATTATTGATAAATTAAATGGTGACACGTGGTGCATAGTGAGTCCGTAGTTAAATTAACTCGAGTGTGAGTTTGGTGAGACCCACATTAGGTTAAATGAGGGCATTTTAATAATTATATATATAATTATTTAAGAGTTAAATAATTAAAATATTTTAATATTATAATATATTAAATAATGTGAATAACTCAACCATGGTTAATGGTTAATCAAAGTTGAGTTAACAATTATTTAATTATTATATTATATTATATTAAAATATAAATTTCTAAGATATTTAACCAAGTTTGTTGGATAAGTTTGGTTAACCTAACCACGGTTAGGTTAATAAACATTATTTTTATTAAGAATATTTTATTGAACATAACTAACCTTACCATGGTTAAATATTAACCATGGTTAAGTTAAGTGAATAGTGCTAGTATATATATGTGAAATGAAACAAATTTTAAAAAGTTGCAACAAGGGTGGCTGTTTTGAGAGAGAAAGAAAAATGAAAAAAAAAATTTATTCATTTTTCAAGTGTTGAAATATATTTCTCTTCATCTACTTTTATTATAGGCTACCTATTACAAGAACAAAGTATTTGTTTTATTTGTTCAAGTTGTTAATCAAAGGGGAAAACAAATTACTTATGTTTAAGGTTAAACCAAATTTGTTGGATTTAAGTTGCTGTACTAGCTAATCAAACCTACTATAGTTGATCATTAGAACTGTGAATAAACTATATTTAATTTGATTAAATGTTTAAAATGTGACATAATATGCCTTAATTGCTTCTGCTGCGTATTTGATGCGTATATGTATATATATGATGTGTATATATTGATTATGAACACAAATATCACATGTATACATCGTATTTTAATCGGTATTTTTAATAACTTAAAAAAATAAATTTAGTTCATTATAATAAGAGAATTATGATTGAAAAATAAAATAAATATGATATAATCAAAAGCAAACTAATATAGATGTCAATTTGTAGTTGGTTGATACGCTAAAGATTTGTCAATAATATCTTACTTCTCTTGATATTTTCTCTAAATTGTTTTAATTATACTCAAATTACTCTTTTGGCTTTAAAGAGCTTTAAGTTGTGTCTTTTCTCATCATTTCTTCTTGATTGTTGAAATAGGCTTTTTAGTCTTCTATTTATAGGCTTATGTCTTCAAATTATAGTAAAATATCAAATATATAAGTCAGATTAAGATTTTTTTTTTCTGTGTTAACACTATTCATGTAGTTACTGTTTACGTAACTGAAGCGCTATATTTTGGTTGTTAAAGACACTAGAATTGTCGCCTCAGTAGTAATTTTTGGACGCTCTAACGGTGACACTATAATACATCTCTATTCACGATTATTATAGTATTTTACTATAGCAGATTTGATATTTTACCTTATTTTCTTTAGATTTTCATCTTAAATAGCTCTATTGATTTTAAACCTACAAAATAATAATAAAGTATATAAAAAGCTCAATATTCTTATTAAACTAAGTAATTAATTAAGTTAAGTGAGTGAAAATAATAGATACAATTTACACTTTTCAATTATTAAAGAATACAATATAAAGAACTTTCAAATGATCTATTTGGTGCTTCTCTTGTTCGCACAAGAACAATGACACCCATTATGGTCTCATCCTAATGTACTCAAGCATTTAGTGTCTACCTAACTCTCTATTCTTTCTTGAAGTCTTTCTTAATGTTTAATAAATACTAAGGAGTTACAAGGGCTTATATAATATTTACAAAGGCCTAAAGAATGCTAAACTTAGTTGGAATAAAAGTTCTTGCATGTGAGAGTCCAAAACCCACTCAAATAAGTCAATTTGAACCATAACAAATTTTTTCGAACAAGCAATGTTAGGACATTAAGGCAACTATTCCAATGCAGGGCTGTTCCTCGATGAACACTAGGGCATTGGTATGATGTGTTGCCAGAGAACATCACAGCATTACGAAAAGGTCGCACTAATGCCCCAGCATTTTTTAAGGAGGAGTTGGTCTTTCTAGAATCAACGCAAAGGCATTTTGTCTTCCAACGCCGAGGTGTTCAGACCTATATATCCCTCATTGTGATTCTAAGCTCCTTCTTACTTTCGGCTCTACATTTTATTCCTTCCCTATACGACCTTCGCATATTAAACTTCTTGTTGACTATTCATTGGTATCCATCTCAATTCATACTTAAACATAATTATTGAATCGCCTATTCTAACAAATCCTTAATTGATTCAAAATTTCTCTACTAGAATACTTTTGAATCCATCCACACCAATGCTCTATCACTTAAAGCTGATTCCAGATAAGTCTTTATCTAGATTTAACTTATTTTGGGCTCATGACTTTGGTCTCTAAAGGTAAAAATGCCTCTTGCATAGGGTTTTGATGCCATGTGTTCCCTTTAGACCTTCATCACTTTAGTGAGCTAATTTTGGATGTCACTTTATGATCTACATTCCTTCAACAACCCATGTTGTGGCATTTATGGCCATCCTTTTAAGCATATAAAGTCATTCTTTGTACTTTTCATCCTTAATCATTATAGATTCATTTACTACCTTATTCTTTTTTTTGTTCGAATTGAATACACTTCTTCATCTAGCTTTCCTAGGGATATTAAATTTCTTCTTAATTTAGGAACATGTTTTACACCAAGTAAGCCCCTAAGCTTTCCATCATGTATTCTCATCTTTATGTCGCTAACCCCCATAGCCTTACGAGCTATGTCAATCTCCATTAGTATTTTACTCATAATGGCTTTATAGTTAGTGAATAATGATCTATCATGGCATATGTAGACACTACAGCCAAAATCTAGTATCCATTCTCCAACATGCTTTCTTTCAGAGGCTACAAGGGAATCTACAACTTCAAAGTTATACTTATGACAAGCTATTGCAGCATCTTCATCCATTCTTTTTATTTTGGACAATCTTTTATAAAGTTTCCTTATTTCTTGTAAAAAAAACACTTTTTAGATCCCCCCTTAGATTGATTGTTCTTCTTTCTACTTGTAACCAAACTTGTTGCATTATCATATTCGAATCTCTTTTCTAATTCTTTTGAGTTTAATGAGGCCTTAACATCACTCATTGTTAAGGTCTCCCTACCATACAAGAGTGTATCAATAAAGTGCTCATAACTTGAGGGTAATGAACATAATAGGATGATGACCTTAACTTTATCATCGATCTTGATGTCTATTGTTTTAAGATCTATGATGATCTTATTAATGGCATTAATATAATCTCTTATTGAAGATCCCTCAGATATAGACAACTCATTCAACTTATTCTTTATATACAGACGATTCGCCAAGGACTTCGTCATGTATAAGGCATCAGGTTTCTTCTATAGACCAATTGTCATTTTCTCTCCAGCCACCTCCCTTAATACTTCATCATTTAATGATAAAACTATGGTACTGTGAGGTCTTTCCTGAATAGTTTCTCAATCTAACTCCCTAGGTTTCAAAGTTTTCTTCCATTCGCTGGTTGTTTCTTGGGTTTCCTTCAGGGATGAGTTCAATCATTGACTCACTAATAGAGCTATAACATTTACCTTCTATAGATTGAAATTTTTTTGTCCATTGAACTTCTTTATCTCATGTTTGCGTGTTACCATAATTAATAACCTTTACTCTGCAATCAGGCTCTGCCGTCTAAGCTCTACAATTTAGATCTCAACCTGGTTCCGGTACTAGTTTGTTGAAGGATATTAGGCTTAACTTCTCTTAACGATCAGACTTTGGCCTAATATGCAATTGTTATGGAAGCGTTCAATCACAAGCAAAAATAAGAATAAGAATAAGAACAAGATCACAAGAATACACATAATTAATTACGTGTTTCAGCACAACGTCTATGTCTACGATGGTTCAAGGGATCCTAATTTCTCTTATTAAAGTTCACACAAGAACTACAGATCACTGTGATCTATCTCAATAGATTATCAAGGAATATAATATAGAGAACTCTCAAAGAATATATTTTGTGTTCTTCTTATTCACACAATAATAATGTCACTGACTATGGTTCCACTATAATGCACCGAAGCACTTAGTGTCTACCTGGCTCTCTATTTTCTCTTGGAGTCTTTCTTAATGTTTAATGAATCTTAAGGGGTTATAAGGGTTTATATAGTATTTAAAAATACCTAAAAAGTACAAAACCTAGTTTGAATAAAAGTTCTTACGTATAGGAGTCCAAAACCTACTCAAAGAAGTCAATTTGAACCAAAACTAAATTTTTTCGAACAAGCAATGTTGAGGCGTTCAACATCCAACGCTGAAGGCATTAATGCAACTATTCTAATGTTGTGGCATTCCTCGGTTGGCGTTGGTGCAAACTTGTCACAATGTTGCAATGTTCTATGGAAATATAGAGGTGTTGGTCTCTTTATAATCAACGCAAGGGTGTTCTATCTTCCAATGCTAGGGCATTCAGACCTGTACGTCCCTCTTTGTATTTTCAAGCCCTTTCTTACTTTCGGCTCTACATTTTGTTCCTTCCTCATTTGACCTTCACATACTAGGCTTTTTTAAAAAAAATTTATTAGTATCCATCTCAATTCATGCTCAAACACGATTGTTGAATTACCAATTCCAACAAGTAAGCATTATAGTGCTAAGTGTGACAGATAGTGCTATCATGGGATCACTTAAATATTGATTGCGTAAGATACTGATGATAGAACCTTTGAGAGAAAACTCTGACTATTTGTTGTATTCCTTGATTAATCTCTTATTGTAAGATCTTAATGATTTGTGAGATTTTTGTGATCTGATATGTCTTTGTGATTTAGAGTTCTTTGTGAATTGTTAATAAAAAATAAAAAGTTGGATCCTTGATCCGCTATAAACATAGGTGTTTGTTGTCGAATCATGTATATCTTATGTCTTGGGATAATTGTTTCTAAATTTTCATTGTACTTGATCTTTTATATTCTTGATTACTTATAAGTGAAGTCTTCCGCAAAGTGTTTAGATAATTTAAAAGTACTAAATATCAGTCATAAAAATATTATGGTACGTAAAAATTTTAACAAATAGTATCAGTACTATGACTAAAGTTAATACTTAAGTGATATTAGATTGAAAACCCTAAATTATTTCCTAACAATAATACATACATTGACTATTATGATAAATAATTGTAATCAGAGCCATGAATAATTATTCTTCTACATTCGATGCTAACTTCAAAAGAGGCCATTTTTCTACATACCTTCAACTTCGTAAATTATGGAATATGTTGCATTTAGTCTTCTCCGAGCTGTCCAAATTGTCAATATTATGGGAATTTCGTAAACATTTCGATGGCTTATAAACCGGGGAAGCTATCTCATACGTGATACTAGATAGTATTATTGCCACAATTCATGGTCACATATAGCACATTAAGTTAAAGCATACTAGCTAGCTAGATTCATTCGTCAACGCATCATAGATGTTGTAAATTGTATGTGAAAATTATTATATAACGACCCGTTTGTCCCATGTCCTGCGCAAATTTAGCATCATTTTATGATCTTTTGCTTGTTTTCCAATCTCAGAATAAAGCTAGATAGTATCTATATATAAGTTAAAGACAAAAATACGTAACTTAATTCCCTTTCTTCTAAATATATATAAATCATAGCACCATTATTATACAACCGGGGAGAGTTAGGAGAATATAAAACTTACTGGGTATTTTTATATTAATTGTCCTGTCCACTCTTAATTTGTACTTTAACTAATAAATGATAGCAATCAAACACTGGAAATGGATTGAAACGGACTACGCGGCCCTTTAGTTGATTCCAATCATCTATCATATTTGTAATCGTATTATTAGCTACGGTGAAACCAATTTAAGTAACAATAATTCCATGAAGTGTAAATATAACGTTGGAAATACGTGACTCCTCGACCAAAATAATTATACTATAAAACTCTTTCTTATTTATGTCATTGTCAAATTTGACAATAATGGCAGTCAGCAATAATCTAGATTGGAGTTAATTTCCAACAAATTTCAATACTTATACGCAACTACGGCTCCTCAAGATAAATGATAATAGGATGACATGATTGATGTTAATGATTGAGTAATTTTTGAAAACAGGGCAGGTTTATTGAGTAATAATCGATAATATGGGACATAAATTAAGTATAAACGAGCAAATGAAGCACGGAATATTAGGTGTACAATGTGGTGGGGCTCACACTATCGAGGTGGAAATATTTGATTTTGATGTTTAAATTGTAATCGTAAAATCAAATCAAATATTGGTGACGCTGGTTGCATGGTTTTGGAGGGTTAGTTTTCATGTAATTTTGAGGGATTGTGATTGTTCTCTTCTCTCATCATGCAGGGCTGTTGCCTGTTGCTCTCGTTGGTGATACATGTGATGTGAGAGAGGGAGAGAGAATTGGAGATGAGATGACCAATTCAAGTATTCAACTAACCGAAGGAACATAGCCCATCGAAATAAATGATGGCCGTCAAATTATTGACTTCTTCCCCCACCAGCTCACCAGTCATCCCTTCCTTCGCCTAAAACAACGCTCCCACGTTGTGCTTCTCTCTCCCAAATAACCCACGCATTTAGCCTCTTATTACTATTCTGCCACCACAACGAAGTGAGGTTTTACCTTTTTGACCATCTTGCACCTGTCGACTGCATGTCTTTCTGTAATCTCCAGAACTGATTCAGAATCTCGCAATCTCTAACTAAATAACTAATTACGTTACCAAGATATTGCACCGGCGAATAAAATCTGTACTCAGCTTGATAGTTTAAATGAATATTTGAACTTTCACCTGACTTGGCTACGTTATGAAAATCGGTCCATGACGAAATGCCTTTAAAATCTCGCTTGTATAGTATAATGTTACATTTTATCAGGCACAACTATATTGATAGAAAATTAATCAGATTCGTGAAATTTACTAAGACAACTGATGAAGCGCAATTTAGTAAACATATATCATAATAACGCGTAGAATTACAAGTGTTTTTGCCGTTTAGAATAAATTGCTGGCAGGTTTATACCCTAAAATATTATTTCCATATATACGGTTAGACTTTTAAACGTGCATTCTTAGTAAATAAGTTGATATATATAGTTAGCCGCCCGTATATATAGTCATTGCTCGTAGTTCATTTGCTTTTGAGTTTCTCCCCGAAAGCAAAAGCCAAAAAGCTTTAAGCCCTAACCCTGCTTTGTGCAGGAGAATCTCTCTACGAAAAGGGAACCCTTATATATTCCTTTTATGGAACAAAAATCAAACACCATCATAAAAAATGACAAGAACAAGATGACGATGAATGAGCAAAACTTGCCCAAGCCTAAGAAAAAGCGCGGGGCAATGCAGCTTATCAGGGTAGCGTTGTACATGATTCGTAAATCTGGAAAATCAAAATCATCTATGCAAGTTGATGTTGCTTCAAAGAGTCCCTGGAAGAAATTTCTGGAATCAATGCGTCCGTTGCATCTGCAAAGCAACCAAAATCCGCCACCGTCAAATGGAAAGGGAGTGGCTCTGGCGCCAATGATTGAGCATTTCCAGGAAGCGTTTTCGCCGCCTATGTCGCCAGCAAAGGCAAAGTCATTGGCTTCGTCCAGTTCTGTTGATGGCCTGAGCCAATACGCATCTGCTCTGAATCTTCAAGAGCTTGATACGTCTGAAGAGGACAATGGGGATCATGATTATAACGATGGCGATGAAATGATTGACGCCAAGGCTGAGGAGTTTATTAATCAGTTTTACGAGCAAATGAAGGTTCAACACTTTGGCTATATTAACAGTTCCAACGAGGAAAAGGATTGAGATGGTGACGATCATGAAGCATATACTAATTTTTATACACACACACACACACACATATATATATATATGCACGTTCGTTTGCATGCATGGCTGGCTTTGGTTCATGGGCTCTCTTTTTGTTCTTTTATCGTTTTATCTCCAATATCTTCATTTCAATCCATCGTGGTCTGTGCGGAAAATGGCCAATATTCGTTCGGTGCGATTTCGTGTTGAAGATAGAGAGAAAGTTTAAAATATATATATATATACCATATACGGGGGTTGTTAATTTTTTTAATTCTTTAAATTTGTAATCCTTTTTGTAATTTAGGTAATCGCCAAATGACGGTTGCGAGAGATATTCCTGGGCAGAACAAAGTAGTGGAAGACAAATTGAGGCGGATGTTTACCTCTTGTCGCGTGTTCCTTGTTTCGTTCTTTTTGTATTTCATTTTCATATTTTTTGCGTGTGTTACTGTTTCCAATTTTCGGTGTAATACTTAATCTTTTATTTATATCTATAATTTATATATATATATATATATATATATATATATAAACGAGTAGTTACTTCTCGATTCTACTTGAGTTCATAGAGAAGAAAATAATGTTATATTTCAAGATCTATAAATCTAATAATGCAAATAATTATACCGTATATATGAACAATGCTTTATATGAACAGTACTTTAAATATTATTTTACAACTAAAATAATTTTGTAAAATTTAGAATCCAAATAACCACAGCTTTGATATAATTTATTATGAAGAATTTATAAGTTAAAACAGTATTTTAATTTAAAGTAGTAAAAATGAGAAATTGAAAGAGAATAAATGATATACAAATTTTACGTAAAAAAACTCTTAAATAAATTAAAATAAAAATCACGGTCAAATATAAGAGAATTTCATTATATAAAAAAAATGAAGATTATAACCTTCTCTCTAATTACAATGAGAGAACAATTTTATCACTTTCTTATAAATAGGAGATGTACTTCAATCTTAATACTTTCTGTCTTAATAAATAAGTAAAAATTAAAAACTAGAGAAATTAAAATATTTTCTCTAAATTCTACAATGAAAAGAGATTGGGATTACATGAGATAATTGGGATGAGTAAAACTAAGAATGAGCTCCTCTATTCATTTGGCAAGCGCTCCTATGCATTTGGTAGGTTGTCCTATTTATATAGTAGACACTCAGTTTAAATTCAACTGTCTTGGTCAATTTTGGCAATTGTCTAACCATAACATTTCTTTCACTTGAAAACTTGATTAGAATAATCACATTTTCACATTCCATCACCTATACTTACCATCTCTATGATGCTTACGTTTCTGTTATAATGCAGTATCTAAAGTAACTTAATATATCTCAAAATCCTATTTATAGTATTTTAATGCTCTTTACCAAGATTGCTCATGAATCTATTAACCACTCTCATTACTTGTGTAAAGTCCAGTCTTGTACAAATTATTACAAACATTAAGTTTTTCATTGCTGATGCATAGGTATTCAAGACATCTCTATCCTCTCTGCTTCATTGTTAGGACACATACTTGAGAATAACTTGAAATTAATAGGAAGTAGGGTCGAAATTGACTTATAATCTTGCATATTAAAGAGCCGCAAGATCTTTTTCAAGTAATTCTTTTGTGAAAGTCATATCTTCATATTATTTCTATCTCAGTGAATTGGAAAAAGTTCACAAATAGCCTTTAAATTATTTTATTATTTTATTTTAACCAAATATAAAATGATTATACTTTATTAGCCAAATAATTTAATTTTGGACAAATTTATCCTTATATCAAATTTATAACTTCGTATTTTTTTAAAGAAACTTTAAAGAAATAGCTTACCGAATATTTTTGAAGTTATTATTCTAAAAATCAAAGAGTTGTTGAGGATCGCTTCGAATCAAATCAAAGAAATAGCTCGGGTAAATTTTCTAAACTTGTTAGAAATTAGATAAATTTACATTTGAAGTTAAAAGTAGTTGTTATTAACCAACTAAATGAGTTAGAATGGTATAAACGGCGTTAAAATCCGGCCAAAAATAAGTTTTAGAGTGTGTTTGGCGAAAACCAGACGGCGGTCGCTGCGGCGGCCGTCAATTTAGTCATCGCGGGACACATCTCGGGCCCGAGATGGCCCCGCGGCGCCCACATTGTGTGCATCTCGGGTTTGAGACGTGCCCCCGCGATGCGCACATAGTGCGCGCCGCGGGGCCGTCTTGGGCCCGAGATGTGCCCCCGCGATGCGCATTTTTTTTATTTTTAAATATTTTATCGTTTTAAAAAATTTTACTAAATTTTCCATTTGTGAACTTTTCTTAATCTTTTTTGTTTTTTCAGGTCATATGGAGTGTGATGCGATAGTTATTTGTTTTGGAGGAAAGTGGGAGAGTTCTAGTGACGGGGAAGAAAGTTATGTTGATTATAATAATTTTGGAATTTCGGTTCCGAAAGATATTAATTTTGAAGATCTTTTAAATGCAGTATGTTATACCTTGGGAGTCAACAATGTGAAGTGTAAGGTGACTTTGAAAATCAAAATTGATGCAACGAGGTATAACCTAAAGCCTATTGAGATTAGAAATGACAATGATGTTCGATTTTTTTTAAGCGCCAATAGAAGATCGTACTGTCCTTTATGTGTAACAGTGGATCCTAGAGCTCCTGTTTATGAAGATAATGTACAGCCCCCCAATCCACCATCAATTCATGGTCATTTTATGTCAGCTAGCGGTAGTAACCAAGTGAGCCATACATCTCTATCAGTTCCAGCAGTGGTTCCTGCAAACACAACGAACGAGTATCACAATGTTTCTCCTATACCCTTTAATGAAGACCCAGCCTATACACATTACGCTTGTGATGACATTGAAAATGTTGGGGATGTGGAAGGGGACTATGATGATGTTAGAAATGTTGATAATTTAGAAGGGGATGATTTAGCAGAAGGCGGACGTTGTTATGTTTCGACAAGCTCCCTAAATGTTGAAGCTAGAAGAATAGATTTTTGTGAAGCGGAAAATCCCTTTGCGTTTATGCCTCCAATACCACCATCAGACTTGGTCATTTCAGATAAGATATCGAGTAGTGGAATTGACGATGTGTTTGTAGGAAAGTTGTTTGATAGCAAAGACGAACTTCACCAGGCTATTAGTATGGTAGCACTTAAAGGTAATTGGAGCTTTAAAGTGTCAAGGTCGACAAAAGATCGTTTTGAGATCAAATGTGATGATGATAGATGTCGATGGCGATTATGTGCAGTGTCGACAGATGCAAGGAAACATTTTATTGTGCGCAGAATTGATTCAAGTCACGTGTGCCAATTAGATCGATTGCGCGATGGTCATCGACAAGCAAAGTCTCGAATTATTGGCAAATTTATAAAAAATAAGTTTGCATCTGCGAGTCGACTTTATAGACCGAAGAAAATCCAAGCAGACATACGTGAGGAGTTTGGTGTGGACTTAACTTACCCTACTGCTTGGCGGTCTAAGGAGCATGCATTGGTGTTGATACGTGGTACTCCAGAGGGTTCATATAAATTACTTCCTGCATACTGTCATATATTGGAACAACAGAACCCTGGTACAGTCACACATTTGGAGATTGACGATTGCAAGCACTTTAAATATTTCTTCATAGCTCTTGGACCATGTATTAGAGGGTTCCAGTCTTCCATCTGACCGGTTATTGCAGTTGATGGTATATTTTTAAAAAATGCATACTTGGGAACAATGTTTGTGGCTGTTTGCAAGGATGGAAACAACCAGATTTTTCCACTTGCATGGGGTATTGCTGACTCTGAAAATAATGCTTCATGGAAGTGGTTTATAGAAAAACTCCGATGAGTTATTGGCGATCTTGCGAACCTTGTATTTATATCTGATCGACATGCTAGTATCGAGAAGGCCATTAAAGAGGTATTTCCTAATGTATATCATGGTGTATGCATCCATCACTTGAAGGGTAATTTGGTAGCACGATATAAGATACCATCGCAGACAACAAAAGGAGGGGGATACTTGGCCTCCTATTTTGTTGCTGCCAAGGCGTATCGCATAGCTGACTTTCAAAGGAAAATATATAAGATGCGAGAAATGAAACCGGAGGCAACGAGATACTTGGAGGAAGAGGTTGGTTTTTCAAAATGGGCTCGATCAGTGGGAGCATTCAGAAGATATGACATCATGACCACCAACATTGCAGAGAGCATTAACGTTGTTGCGAAGGATGCACGTGCCATGACGGTGACTGCCTTAATTGAGTAGATCCGAGAGTTAATGCAAAAATGGTTTGTTGAGAGACGTGAGGCTGCAGAAAATATGTCAAACTTCTTGACCACTTGGGCCCATAACAAGATTTGGAAGCACAATGATGATTCCGCTCGCATGACGGTGCATGCAATAGATCGATCTCGTTTTGTTGTTAAGGACGGAAAAAGAAATGGAATAGTGGACATCCCGGGAAAGTCATGTAGTTGTCAAAAGTTTGATATGCGGCAACTACCGTGTCCTCATGCACTTGCAGTATGCAGGCAGGTCAGATTCCAGTATCAGACTCTTTGTTCGCGATATTACACGACTGAGTGTTTGTTGCATGCATACAGTGAACCAGTAAATCCGGTTGGTCATCCGTTAGATTGGATTGTTCCAGAGGAGTTGAGAGCTGCTGACATCCAGCCTCCTATAGTACGTCGGCAATCAGGAAGACGTCGGAAGAATAGAATTCTATCGCAAGGTGAGGCTCCCACGAAGAATGTATGCAGTCGCTGTAAGCAGCATGGACATAATCGACAAACTTGTCGAAACCCAATTCCATTACATGGTAGTTGAAGTCATGTAGTTATGGACTTTATTTGTACTCTTATAAACATGGATATTTTATTTTATTTTCTAAAATTTCTGGATTAAAACGGACAAAGTTTCCCCTATTTTTTCTCAAAATCTATATTTCATAAACCTGCAGAAAATACATTTCAAATATTTCTCACATCTCTTAGCTGTAAAGGGAACCTCCCGTCCCTACTCAAATCAATCAACATCATTTTACAATCTTTATAAACATACATAAAAACATACAAATCAATCAACATCATTTCACTACTTTTTTGCACATTTTCATAAGTCGGTCGCCATTTTAGTCCTAAAAAATGACCCATGCTCAGGACCAAAATCTAAGGGATGACAACACATCAAAAACTCTATAAACATACAAACATAAACCCCACAATCTCCACTATTCACTGTCTGTTGTGGCACTCCATCCTTTAATCTAATTACATGAAAAGGGGTTAAGTCAGGTGTAATTCGTCGTTGCTCATATAATCTACAAGCATCTAAGTAACGGGGTAACAACATAGCTAATGGCAGGACATGATTCTCAATCACGCCATCGGCAAATCCCTTGATGCTAGAATCGTAGATCAATATTTGCCGATGCAAGATGTCCACCTCATCCGTTACCCAATGCTGTTGATTGTAGTTGACAGGAATATAAACCTACATAAAATTCAAATAAGTCTTAGAAATAGTACTACAAGTTATAAACAAAAATAACAGCATTCACACAAAATAGTACTACAAGTTATAAACAAAAATAACAACATTTACCTTATCAACCTCAATCCACATACGTGCACCGAGTAAATCTTCTTTAGCGCCTTGAGCATATGCCATCACTTCATCACTCCATACAATGCCAGTAATGTCATTTTTGTGCTGCTCATAAAGGAGTCTAAAAGACTCCTACAAATGCAGGGCCATCGAATAATTAATAAAATTGAAATAACAAAATATAAATAATTTAATTCATCACTCACAAAGAAGTACGAATCCACAGAAGTGGACAATTGAGGCAATGCATTAGTGCAACCGTATTGCCTAAGCCGAATCACCTTCAAATACTCATTAATATGTTGCATTTAGAAACAATAACCGTCAAGTGATTCTATAAATTTATAAAAAAACTGCAAGGGGATAATTATTCAATAATTTACTTACAAAGTCATTCAGCCAACTGTGTAGCAATTCCCGAAACCATGTCGGGTTAGCTTCTAGCCCAGGTAAGCTGACTACACCCTCATCCTTGTCCATCCAAGCCTGAAACTGAACCATGATAGTCGAGTCTATCGGCTGCAACGGATTCATGTCTGCTTGAGGTTGCACTTCAATTTCAAATTTCTTCTTTTCGTGTATCCTTTGTGGAAATGGATTTGTATATGGGGTGTGCAAATACCATGCAGGCCTATACTGTCTCCCAAATTGACTTACTCCCTTATGCGGGGCAGGCAAGATCTCAACACTTGCAGGACTGTCAATCAGTGGCTGGGGCAATATATCATGACCAGTAGCTGGGGTCTGAAAATCATATTGACAGCCTGCCGGTGTGTTCTCTCCATACTACAATATATGTATATATTAAAATAAATAAAACTGCAATTAAGGTAATTGTGTTTAAAATTTATTTTGCTTACCATATTATGGCTTTCGTTCTGTTGGAATGAGCATGACTGCCTAAACCACATCATCATTTGCTGCATCTGCTGTGTAAGATCGGTCCGGAGTTGATTAACACTTGTTAAAATTTCATCTTTATCCTTGTCCATTCTTTGTAGAAGTGCAGCTTCAGTATGCTCAATTCTCTTAATCATCTCCTCCCGCAGCTGCTCAATCTGATGTGTTACGCCATGGTCTGCAGATGCACTGTGTTCAGACTACAAGAAACATAATCATAGTTAATGACTTATTTAGAAATATTAGAAATATATTAAAATTTCTCTTTAGTTAATCACGTAAATAAGTAATATACCGTTGCTCTTGCCACTGGTGCTGACATTTGTGGGTTTGTCCATTCATATCCACCCCCCTCTACATCCATAACATCATCGTTAGGGTCGCTAAAATGGGCATAGGTCCTGGGGCGCTTGCTCTCGCTGAAATCAAACATATTTGGTAAGTCCCCAGCATAACTTCCGCTTAGAATGCCTACACGTCTAGCCAGGCGCACAATTGCCTCTCTCTTCTCATGGTCTTTTGGTACTAATTTACGATGTACCGAAAGAACCTATAAAACCAACCATATTAAGTTACGCTTAAAACAAAATAAAATTTATAAACCAATATATATATTTTTCATTCATATCAACACATACCAAATCCTTTGCTAACATTGTATCCTGAACCTCATCGAACAATGGAGTCCCTCGAGTCGTCTAATTCAAAATACGAGGGAAGCGATCACCATTATGATAACCAAAAATCTCTCCGCACACTGGAATTGCCTCGAAAATCCATACCTAATATAATTATATTTAAAATATAAGTTTGACGTATACAAACAAAATATATAATTAAGATCAAAAAGTTAAGTACATATGGCGTACTAGAAATGCGTGTGAAAAGCCATATACGTTGTAACTCTCAAACTTCTTCTGTGCAAACCCTTTCCTTTTTATTTTCTCAAGTTTTTGGAATGCAGCCTTCTTAAGTGAGTTATGAAGTACGGTCCATGCAATATTGCCCCATGGATACTTATTAAACTCATCAAGGTCATCCACTAAACATAAAACAAAATTTTGAATTCCACTACGCTCGTCACGTGGAATCAAAACACGATGCACAAAATAAAATAAACTCAACTTTACTGCATCTGCATCGTCCATTTTCTCCAAATTTAGACGTGCGTACCATTGATCAAGAAATATGTAAGATAATTTCTTTACCCCAAAAAAATATGTATCCCATAATCGAGTGCCCAATTTCCTATGCAGCTGCTGGGCGGGAGGGTAATCTCGCATTTGTAGTCCAATGATTAGTACAAACTCCTGCCGGCTAAAACGGATGCGCTTCCTCCCTATGTAAAATCACATCTCATCATCTACATTAGAGGTATGCATCTCACGCAACAATAACTCGTGCACCAAAATACCAGAGAATGTCAACTCTGACATATCTAAGAAATACCCCATACACGTCTGCCTAAATAATATTTTCTGACTTGTTGTCAGTTTATCTTTAATGCAATTTAGACCCCACATCTTAGCATAAGCCGTCACTGATGCACGAAAAAACATATGCTCTGGAATTCTATATTCTTTCGATACGTTCTCTTTCCTGTAACAATAAAAAAAAAAAAAAAATACATTAATATTAAGAAAAATAATAATCAGAGAAAGATTATTTACAGAAACAATTAATTTAACATACATAATACATTAAAATAATTAATTACTAACATATTAATCAACATATTATAATAATAAAATCAAACCAAACTTAATAATTAATTTACTAACATATTAATATTAATCAACATTAATTATATATTAAAATCAAAATAATCATATATAATTATAATTACATAAGGTACTCATAATAATAATAAAAAATGTTACAAACCAAAATTAATGAGTCATTTAAGCAAATTTTCTCATCTATTAGATCAATTCCTTCTAAATAGAATTTATGAAATCTTTTATTTAATTTAAATAAAATTACATTTATCTAAATTATTAATGTAATTTTATAAATATATTTAATTAATTTAAATTTAATTAAATTTAATTTTAAAAAAAACCTAATTCAAAAAAATTCGCGTCACGTGGCGCGAATTTTGCGGCATCGCGGGCCCGAGATGGCCCCGCGATGCGCCTGTTGAATGCGCATCACGGGGTCGTCTCGGGTCCGCGTTGTGCGCCCGCGATGCGCGTTAAGGGCGCATCGCGGACCCGAGATGGCCCCGCGATGCGCCTGTTAAACGCGCATCGTGGGGCCGTCTCGGGTCCGCGTTGCGCGCCCGCGATGCGCCCTTAACGCGCATCGCGGGGCCATCTCGGGCCCGAGATTGGCAACGGTGGCCGCCGCCGCTCCGGCCACCGTCTGCATCGCGAATATGACCCAAAAATCACGATTTTTTGCCCATTTTCAACGTTTCTTACACCATTCAAACCCATTTTTCACATAGAATTCAATAATTTCATCTATTGCTAGCTTTAAATATAAATTCTAATAATATTATAAACAAATTAAAATTTTTCAAAACTTAAACAAAACTCACCAAAAATCGGCCATTTTCTTTGTTTGAAGTGAGAAATCTGTTGTAAAAGCTCCGATCTATGCAGTGATAACTTCAAATTTTTCGATCTAACGAATTTTGATAATTTTTGATTTTTTTGATTGATTTTCGGGTGAGTGAAAAGTTAATAGATAAAATGGGCAAATGTGTCCAAAATGTTTATGTTTGGTTAATAAAGTATATTTGATTTTAAGTTGGTTAAAATATTATAATAAAAAAATAATGAGGTTATTTGTGAACTTTTTCCCAGTGAATTTGCATCCCTAGAATCTTGTTTGTTAGTCTCAAGTCCTTTATGTCAAATTTCTTAGCCATTTGAGCCTTTAACCCTGTTACTTTATCTTTGTTGGAGCTTGCTACCAACATGTCATCAACATACAACAACAAGATAATGAACTCATTATCACCAAACCTCTTGAAATATACACAAGGGTCTGCACTTAGTCTGTTCTCAAAAGTGTCCTTGCTGAAGAATGGACTTTCCAATCATATGTTACCAAGTGTTGCCCTAAGGGAAACTCTCTAGGCTATTTTTTCTCCATGCTCAGAGTATATCCAAAACCTTTGAACACTAATAAGAGAGGTAATTGATAGGCGTATATATACATATTATTTAGGTTTATGTAAATTTAGCATTTATTCATTTTAAGCCTTTTATATGCTTTATTATTATGTTTTAGGTTTGAAATCAATTGAGTAAATAGAGATAAAAATTCAAAGAAAATGAGGCAAAAATAATATTTTTACTACAGTAACTGTGAACAGTAATTTGCTATAGTACTTTGCTAAAGTACTTAGTACCACAATGTTGACACACCCAAAAAAATGTAATTTGAGCAGAATCTGAGTGCCGCGGCACCAAGAAGCCAAAGCCACGATGGCCAATGTTGGGTGTTGATTATGAAAATTCTAATGTGACTTATATTTGATGTTTTGCTTTAATTTAAAGACATAAACCTATAAATAGGTGACTGAAAAATCTATTTCAAGAGAAATAACTTTCTAAAGAGTTAAAGCAACTTAAGGAAGATCAAGAAGTCTAGAATATTGAAGATTACAGAAAAATAGTTTTATTCTTTTCAACTCTTTATTTTTCTAGTTCTATGATTTCATAATATTTTTTCTTAATGAGCTTTAAAACTCTTTATTTCATTATGAGTTAATTTTTTTTTTCATTTAAGACTATAATTTGAACTCAATATGTAACTTGAATTAATTTATTTTCTCGTTGTTATGAATTCAATATAGAATTGTTCAATTTATTATGTGCTTAATGCTTTCTAATTACTTGATCACTAATTAAATTATTGTGGGAACCCTAATGAACTTGAAAAAAGAATTTAAGTGTTAACCTTGAATAGATTATTGTATAATTAAATTGTAATAGTTTTGAGTTTCATGTGAGATATTAATATATTCATATGGTATACAGAATTGAGGGAGAACCTATTTATAATGAGTTTTGTTTTAATCTGATTAATATAAGAATATAGATAATTAAATAGGCAAAATATTTTCACTCGACCATCGAAAAAGGCTTGTAAAAATATTAGGTTTCTTGATTAATAATTCATATTGATGAATTAACTTAAGAGAAATAATTGAAATTCAAGTAAAATATTGAGGGATAATTATAGTTCTATACTCTTTATAATTAATGAATTAATATCTATTTTCTCTATTCTTTTTTACTTTACTTTGTTTGTTTATTTGATTTAGGTTTTATTGATTTGAATACTTAGATTGTTTGGATAAGAATAGGAAGACGTAATTTTAGTATTTAATAAATTATAATAAAAAATTTATATGAGAACAATACTCTACTTATATTATATCATTTGTTTATGATAGTGTGTTTTTGCGCTTTAATAAAATCAACAACAAGAACTCAGTACACTCAATAAGTAAAAAAATATATTTCTCCTTTTTTTCTCAATCTCTCTTTAGAAAAAAAAAATCATAAAAAAGTAATAACTACTAAAGTCGCCATTTAACTTAAGCGTTTGAGGGTAATTGTTGGCCACTTCACCAGCACCAACCTCAGACTATTTTTTGGGCTCAAAAGCATAACATCATTCTCAATCATCCTTTGTTACTCATAGCTTCAGATCACATTCTCCACCATTCATTAGATGACCCAAATATAACATAATCTAACAAATAATAATTAGGCTAATTCCTATTTTAACAAATTTTTAATATTTTGGGGCCATGAACACTTTAAACCCCAAATATTATAATAATTTACATGATGATTATTTGATATTTGTGTTATTTTTTTAGCATAAATGATGATAAATTACTTCACATGTAGATTCTAAATATTCGTAAAAAAAAAGTTCAATGTAATTGATAGAAATAGACTTAACGACAAATCCACTTTAGGGGTCCTATTTATGTTTGGGAAGAATAAAATGATATTTGCGATACAACGTATTTAGCAAGGATATTGTTGACATTTGGGTAAAAATAGGGACATTTATGACACAATAAACTTAGTTAAAAATATTGTCGAAGTTTCAACAAAATATAAGGACATTGCTGATAATAAACTTAAACCAAAACTTAAATTACAACCGAGACTGGGCCAGCCGGCCAGGCGGAGGAGTGAAATCTAAGTTTTAATATTGACTCTGGGCTGGGCTTTTACTAACAAGTCTCATTGAAACCTATCCAGCTTTGGACGTTTTCATAGTCATAAGCCTAAGTGCTTAACAGACTTCAACGACGATGGATGGGTAAGGAACAAATATGAGGCAATTACATTTTTGAAGAAAAAAAATGCCAGAAAATATTTCATTCTAATTGAATTACAGATTAAATAATATAAGGACGATATATATGAAATTAGGACAGCCAGAGAAGACTTTGTTCTAGCCTCTTATGGTCACACTATAAACTTGACATGAAATAAGAGGGGAAAACTGCAAAAACCTAAAAATAAGACAAATAAATACCCAAATATCATAATTAAATAAAAAGGAGACCGAAGAAAGAAAAAATAAAATTGACCTATACGACCACGCACCATTTTTCTCTCTCATTTAGCTACCAGCACGTCGTCAAATTTCCCAACAAGATCTTGGCAATTTGGCATCCAGAAAAGGGTCCCAGCTGACGTGTATTCATCAAAGGCACACATTCTGTTTAGCAAAAAATTCTAGTAGCCATGGACGATTTGAGAGCACTTGTTCTTGATCCAACGAAGGCCTTTTCTCAAGGAAGCCTTGACTTTACCTTCCACGGTGTAAACCTTATACTTGGCAATCCTTTTCTTTCTCTTCATCTCAGGATCGGTAAATCCCCACGGCTTTAACGACTCGCCGTTGCTTGGCTGAGTTACACGTGGCGGAATCTGCGGCAGATCGTTAGTCCCGTAGATCTGGTTGCCACCAATACCGCTACTAAAGCCCTTACCGCTCACAATCTCCAGCCTCCGATCACCATTATATGGCCTCTGGCCCGCCCCGGAACCGTACCCGTCCATCTAAATAACCGGAGCTTTGATTTCAAAAGAAAAAAAAATGAGGGAGAGAGGAAAGGATGTGTTAGGGTTTATAATGCGATGGTAAGTGATCCCTAGGGTTCGGGGAAGTGATGGGTAAACTGGGAAAAGAAATAATAAATTAGAGGACAGAAAGGGCGTTTTACGTTTTAGCTGGAACTTTTCCGTGAGTTTTGTGCCGGTGGTTTATGTACTCGATGATTACATTTTTTTCTTTTTGCCCTTTTTGCGAGGGATTAAAGAAAATTTATTGTTTAGCTGTAACCAAATGTTTAGTATTATGGACAGCCTCGGATTTGTCAATCTTTTGGTTGGATGAAACCTTCTGTCTGGTTCTGATTACGATAATTAATTATTACTACTTAATTGCTTTTTCTTTATTATATTGACCGACGAAGCGAGATGTAGTTTATGCTATAAAAAAAAGGTGTTACAAGATAGCAAGCATATCGTTTACCTTAAAAAGCATTAAGCTAATTGTGTTATTGAATCCACGAGACACTTAGTTCACTTTTAAAGCCTTCCATGGCTTGGATGAAAATTCAAGACGATCCCAAATCTTTTTAGATTTTCCTTCGATGAATCAAAACCCTATCATCTGTTCAACGTTCTATGTATTATTCTTCAGATGCAAAGGTAAGACTACAGTTACGAGTGACATTTAATTTAATCTAATGATCACAACTGCCATATGAAGTCAACAGGGAGATCGAAAATTCAACTGTACATACATAAAATATATAGAAATGATCGAGCAAAATGATACAAGCAGTTCTCCACTTAATGCCTTGAAAGAAAGGACATTATTCCTTGAAAATGCAAAATTCATGGATTATATTAACCATAATCAACCTGATGAAGAAAGTTTAAGATGGAGATCAACTCCTATGTCTCCCTCAGGTAATTTACCAGAAAATTCGGTATGGGAGCTGGGCATTGCAGGAGCAACATGCAAAGGCTGTGCTATATAAATTCGAGTTGGAAACTGAGAAGTCGGCGGTGATGGAAGCAACAACGGCCGTGATGGATAATAACTTGGCCGCTGCACAAATTTAGCAGCAGCAGCAGCATTTTTGCTATCAGTAAACTCTCTTGGATAAGTTGGGGGTACTGATCTCACTCCATGCGAGCTAATAATAGGTGCAGCAGCAGCTGCCATGAACTGTGGTTTATCACTAGCAAGTGGGGAACGTCTTGCTCTTTGACGCTCCCTTTTGTGTGCATTTTGATGCCCTCCTAGCGCCTGAGAGTTAGCAAACATTCTACGGCAAAATTGACACTCGTACTTTCTGTTTTCTTCGGAATTTTCTGTTTTATCTAGAATCTCATCTTGCCGATCAGTTAAGAGAAAGCCGAATAGCTTTAATGCAGAAGGAGGCTTATGATCAGATTGTTTGTACGGTACCATTTCCGTAGATAATAATTTGGCTGAAACCGAACTCTCTCCCATAAGATTTTGTGAGAAGTGGTTGCATATGATTTTCAATGAAACCCCGTTTATTTATAGAGAACTGGCTTCATCCATCTTTCTTCCTTTTTTAATTTTAATTTTAATTTTTAATATTGTTATTATTATTTTTTGGCGTTTGTCGTTAACAAAGAACAATGAAAAGTAATATACTCCCAGAATTTGCCACCTCTTATTAGGTTGAGTAATCATGTAAATGAAAATCACCAACTGTGTAGTTCATTTTCCCATATAAAAGTTAAGTAGGGGGAACATAGCTATATATAGCTAGGCCAAATAATTAGTTCTTTTACTGTTAACCTTGAGTTTTCCTCGTGGTACCTCGTATCAAGCATAGACGCGTGATAATATAAACTTTTTATCGAGTCATTTTCCAATAAAATATATATTTTAGGACAATTTTCTTTTAACTTTTTTATTATATATTTTTCCAACTTTTTGTGTTACATATTTCAAAATTTTTACTATATGTCAAAATATAAGATATAAAAATTTAAAATGTAGAAGAAAAAATTTTAAAATTATAACAAAAAAGTTTAAAAACAATATCGTATATCATATAATGCTATATTTATATAATTGAGATACATATTTTATATTATAATTAATGTTATATTTAATATATTTATTATTAATTAATATATTTCACAATTATTTTACAAAATAATAATCATCAGTTAATAACACATTAATTAAAATATAAAATATGTATTTCAATTTTATAAAGCTAGCATTACTCGTATACAATAAATGTATATTAGACCTACCCCTATTTTAATATAATCAAAAGTTTTTATTGGTGGTAGCAGTCAATGATGGTGAAAGTGTGATAACTCTGAAGCAAAGAGCCCGAGAATGACGGGAGATTGGCGTTTTGGTACATCGTTCATTGTCTGTAAGTGTAGGGACGAGTGGAGCTGTTCTTAAGGTTGTCCAGGCCTGACAAGTGTCATAGCACAAATAATCAACATGCTAGGGACGAGAAATCATCATATTGCATAGAAAGTTTACCAGTCAGTTAAAAAGAAAAGTGGTGATAGATTTTCTTTCTGGTGGATCCTGCAGAAAGTGAATTTGGTACAATAATAGAAGGTGGGCAAGCATGAGCTCGGTTTTGAAATCCATGATAGGGTTTAGCTTACCAACATTATCAATTAGCTAATTAGGCCAAGGCTTCATCTTTTAGATGAATGTTGCTAAGCTACACTAGGTAGCTAGTTTGGTCCCTGTCTAGTTTCACTGAATCAAGCGCGAGTTCTCTTATCCTTTCACGAATATCAGGATCTCTTAAGTTTTTCAAACTCCTAAATGCATGCAAAATCAGGTAGATCGTGTGCAAATTGAAAGGAGGACGACTTAGAAATCAGTGGGCTACAAATTTAGCACACAAAATTACACCTTGTTCATGTAACTGGCTTCTTACATGCATTCTCCCTTCAACTTATTGTTCTCCATCTTGCTTGATATTGAACCTACGAGGACCCACCAGTCAAATTTGGTGACGTAGCGATTCCTTAACTAATTCCCTTCAATTAATCACAAGCTGATTAAACTAATCTTCAAACTGAGAAAGACTTTGTTTGGGCATTTTATCCCAAGATTAACTAATAACAAATGTCATGTCAAGTCAAGCCAAAGAAGGCGAAGTCTAAAGTGAAGTAGTACTGTAAGAAGATAGTGTGGTAGAGAGACGAGCATGACAAATGACAATTTATCTCCCAATAAGTTTTTGAATGGAAGAAAAAGCATTTTCTCGTACTTCCTAGAGACCACCATTGTCACCATGTAAAGACACGTGTTAGTGCGTAGTTAGTTGATCGATGAGATAGGATGTCGGCCACTAACGTGCGCATGGACGGACTATCATCCTTCATCCGTTGTGGGCAGGTTTTGGATGATCACAGTGTCTCCCACAATCCGAGCTAGCTTGATTGATTGACATCACCTTTCTTTAATAACTTTAGCTGGAATTAAAAGGCATAATCAAATATCTAAAAGCATCTTGCTAACTCCGTATTCGGACCTTTATGATTTCATGGCTAGACGTGCTGGTTAGAAGCCCTAAAACCTGTAAATTAGTATATACACAAAGTTATTGCCTCGTTGAAAATTTTGTAAACAGAAACTATAAAATCCAAACTCTAGCCAAAGTATGTTTTGATAATATAGAACTAGCTAGATGAGTTTTATACTTATTATTTTCACTTAGCATTTGTTAATTTTAAATATGATTATTAAGTTTTTTATATGTTTTATTATTATTTTACATATTTAAAACTAATGGAGCTATTTGAATAAAAATTTGAGAAAAGCAAGGCGAAATTCTCGAGATGAAATCAAGAACTCCATGTCGCAACCCCAAAATTGAAGCCATGGCTCTAAAAATGAGAGAAAATGAGCAATTTGGCAGAAACTCAAGGCTATAGTGCTAGGAGTTAGTGCTACGACACTAAATGCGATAAAATTTGATGTTGCGACGCCTTATAGCAACATTGCGGCGTTGGCCCAATGCAAGATCATGGCTTTAGGTGCTGGGATTTGAATTTTAATCTAACTTGATCTTGAAATTTTTCCATAATTTAAAAATAAAAACTTATATATAAAAAACAAAAAGCTAATTTTGAGGAGAGCATTAGAAAGAATAACTTTTGAGAATTTAAAGCAGACTTTTAGAGAATAGAAAAAAAGGAAAGTCAAAGAGAAGAAGAGATTGAAAATTAAAAAATCTAGAGCACCATAAACTTTACTTCTTTTCTCTTTGTCTCTCATAGTTTTATTACTATCTCGATGATATTGAACCTAATGTGTTCTAAAACTCTTTATTTCATCACGAGTTAATTTACTTTTTTTAAAAATTACAATTTGAACTCAATATGCAGCTTGAATTGATATATTCTCCCTTAATTTATAAAATCAATATCGAATTGTTCATTGTATTATGTGTTTAATGCTTCTAACTACTTGATCACTAATTAAATTAACTAAGAAAATCTTAATGAACTTGAAAATTAAATTTTTGTGCTTGGCCTTGAATATAATGGTGTATGATTAATGTGTAAACTTTTGAGTTTCATATGACATAAAAATATACTTACATGACATATTTAACCGTTTAGAAAATCTATTCTTAATGAATCTTGCTTTAATCTAAATTATCATAGAAATGTAGATAGTTGATTAGGTATGATATTTTTATTTGACCACTAGAAGAGACTTGTGAATGTATTAAGTTTCTTGGTTAACAATTCATATTATTGAATTAAATTAAAATGAGCAAATTAGATTCAAATGAAGTATTGAGAGATAATTATAATCTTTGGCTTTTTGATATTAGTGAACTGATACTTGTTTATTTTATTTTACGTTTTTTTTTTGTTTATTTAGTTTAGATCTTAATTTCTTGAGTTATTGATTGTTTAAATAAGAATAGGAAGATACAATTTTAGTACTTAACAAATTTAATAATAATTCATCATGGAAACAATACTCTATTCATCATTATATTTCTTGTTTGCGATAACGTGTACTTGTGTTTTAAATTTTCACAACAAGTTTTTAGTGCCGTTGTTAAGAAATTATTTATTAATTTTATTAATATTAATACCAATTTGTCTTATCCTTAATTTATTTTGCAGTTACTTTTAAGCCATTTATGCAACGGTTAAGAAGTTTTGAACTGGTTTATTTTGATCCAAAAATTGAGCAGAATTTGCAAGAATAAAACCAAGTTTGACATTAACAAGAGTTAGTGATCAAAATCAAAATCAAGCTTAAGAACAAAGATCACTGTGAGATTATGCAATTCCACTTGTTGATGATATTCATTCTAATATTCTGAAACTTGCCATTAATGCTATAAACACATATAAATACCATAAACACACATAAACAAGAGAATGTGTTATGTATTTAAAAAAAATAGTAAGTTAGTACTGCACCACCTAAATAGACAGAATGCAGCCGTCGTGATGCCAAGAAGCAAGACCGCAGCGCCAAGATCTAAATGCCACAATGCTAAGTCACATTAGCTTATCTAGTCCCACAACTGGACGAGGATGATGATCCAATCGATATGGAAAAAAATTGAGCTCGACTATCTGCTGATAAGGAAGTGTTTTATTCTTATCTTTCTCTTTATATTGGGATAATGTGTATCTTAAATTTGGGAAAGGGAACGTTGAGGTTACAATGCATTATTGCACGGTACTTCCCTGATTCTTACCCGGAAGATCATGTGAGACTGTTGTCCTTTTCACTCTATACTGTGAATTGTACCTAAAATCCTAGGGTACTGTGTTGAAGGTTTTTGGAAAATATGAGTAGGCCATGCGTGGAAAGTTTCGAAAGCTTTGTAGTTTTTTCAGCTTTGTGTTGAAGTTGCAGCTCTGTCCCGTGTGGAAGTTCTATGAATGGTTTCTATAAGACATTATGGCTATGCCCAATTATTTAATTTTCGTCTTTAATACTTTGCACAACATAACTCACATGTCACTGAGGAACATCCGAGATGCCTAAACAGAGTACCTTTGCCCCCACCACTGCCTTATGGTGTCCTATAACCATTTCCCTCCACTGTTTGGATTCAGGCAGCGACGCAAATCATTGAGTGGCAAATTAGCCTTAATAGCGCGTTATGATGATCTTGTCCTGAGCTCACTCTCGCAACAACTAGTTGTAACATAGATATATCACGCTTGCAAACAATGATCATATATCTAGATTCGATATGCTTTCTCAACTGTTGTAATTCTTAATTATGTCTGATCTTATGTATTCTAAAAATACAGTTTTGCAAAAATCATTAAGATTACAATAAACTCTCACCATAAAATTTTGATCGCTTAAAACAGTATTGCAATCTTCCACAGCTCTCGAATCCCTTAAAGCCTGTAGTAGTTTGTGGGCTTGTGCTCAGTTCTTATCAATAGTAATTCACGAATGTTTCTGGGATGAGATATTAGACCATTATCTTATGGACGCCAAAAAAAAAAAAGGAGAATTCAGGCCTTACAAGGCAAGTAAGTGTTTTTAATAAAGCATAGTTCCATTTCTTGAAGAAAAGAAAAAAAAAAGATCACGGTAAATGCTTGCAAATATATATTTTGTGTTGCTGAAGCCTGAAGTATAGAAAATGGCCCACTTCATGTTTTTCTTTAGTTTCCTATCCCTAATTATCTTAATTTCGTGTTGCTTTTGAGAAAACTCCCTACTTTGAAAGATTCATATATATGCAAGAGAATTTATGCTCTCACATTTTGCCCTTTCCACTAGAGCTTGATAGAAGCTGCAAATGTGCAATGATTCCTTGATGGTTGCTTAGGAGAAATTATGTTATTCTTGTTGATCATATTACCGGTTCGGTTTCAAGTCTGAGCGTCAAACACTGCATTTTGAGCGTTGCAGCCCAAGTCAAACCTTCAAAGCCACGGCATTGATGCAATTAATTTATTTCAAATTTTTTATTTTAACTGCTCTAAACTTCATTTCTTTATACAACTCATACTAGGATTTGTATAAGATAAAGAGGTTATAATTATGCTACTATTTTTGCTTAAGATCATTACCAAAAAAAAAAAAGAGAGAATTTATTGAAATCCCTAAAGAGAAATATCTATGAGAGATCATTGTATTTTGTAATTCAATAAAAGAGATTATAATTTTAATTTATTATAAACATAAGTAATTATCAAATTTCATAAATCTTGTCTTGTGTGTTTGATTTTGTATTTTATTTTCTTCTTAAATCTCTTATAATTTCGTAATTCTCAATTTTTTGTAATTAAAGAATCTCAACAAAACTCAAATAAATTTGTACTTGGTGTCTATGTACTACCTTCATGCAATACCGGGTCTAGGAAACAATAATAATTAATATCACCACATTTTTTTTTTTTTTGTTAATTTCACTTTTATAGAAATTCTGATGCTATCTAAAGGTGAATTGATGTGTATGGTCGACCTGTGTTAGCAATACAAAAAAGCCCAATTACGCCGTCGCTAAGCACTCTAGATCCATTAATTGTTAATTTTGCAATCCTAAATGATATGTATGGTTAAAAATCTGTAATCAAAGTTTTCAAAAACTTTAATCAGATTAATTAATTAGCTGGAGCTGATAGTTAAATAACAGAGGCTGCGGCATCTCCTGGTAGTTGAGACATGGCTTTCGCTATAATTGTAGCTTGATAAATACCAGTAAACAACTCAAAATCATAAATAAGCCAGATTTTACGACAGTGGTAAAGAAAGAAGGCATAGCTGACCCATTAAAAACCAATGACTAAAGATTGCAGAATCTCTTTTTGATGGCCCACAAAGCTCCATAGTCCTTATCTGAAGAGACAAAAGACTTTTTTTTTTTTTTCAGTTATATGGTGCAGCACGAAGACCTTTTAAATGGCCATGCGTTACTCTCTCTTACAGTTAGGTCAACTTTATACACCATTGCTGTGTTTCTATAGTTGGCGCATTATCGATGATTAAACACTTTTCACTTTTCAGCTTGAGATGATATCATAAGATTTTGTTGGATCGAGATGTCATCTGCGATTATGCTCTCCATGCCAATTTTTTTTTTTTTTATCCCAATTCGTTTTGCATACATGTAAAGCTATCTAAAAACTTGGTATTGAACATTGCATATTGTTATTATACTATACAGATGAGCACACATTATCGCAATGCTTGTTCATTTGTCTTTACAGATGTAGGTGGGTCATGGGTGCATGATTTCTTGGCATTTACCTTACACCAAAACCCCACAAGACACGAGACATGTGATTTGCGCCACAAATTGAGTACAGCAATTTACTTGGAGGGACTATTTCTCTTGGCTATTGAATAATGGTGTTTTTTTAGATACATTTCAAATGCATGCCCTTATATGCATAAGTGTATGAGGATAATTATGGTGCTGATAACCGCAGCATCAATAGAGTTGATATCTTTGTATATACCGAATTAACCACATGTTTTCTTCCCTAGATCTACGTTCAACTAGAACCCCTTTTCTTTTGATTGAGTGCAGATTCTTTTTCTTCTTAAAAAATTGGTTTCGTTTCTGCTAGAAAATTTGCTCCAAAAAGAGTGGTGTCCACTATCCAGCCAGATTTACTGAAAATCCAAAATCTTTCATTTCATAAGGCACTATTATGGTTTATAGGTCTCTAACCACCGGCCTCTGGGATGTTTGCCTACCTACTTTGGCAGGGATGGGGATCAAATCATTTATAATTTTTTTTTCTTTTGAAACAGCTTGATTGCGCACGCTTGCTTTCTTTCTTTCTTTCTTTCTTTTAAACAAAAAAAATTGAAACAGCTTGCTTTTCTAATTATGTTTCTGTAAAAAGAAAAAAACTGTTGTTTCCAAATTAACGCCAAAGGTTTGAATGACAAGTTGAACTTACAACAATTCTATGAGTAGAGCTACTCAAACCCTTCTTTTATTTTGGTAAAAAATAAACTTCTTTATCTTATCAAACCCCTTTTATTATTTTTTGTTTTAATTATAACTTTATCTTGAAGAAAATTATTAAAAAGAACATTCAATGCCTAAATTTTCTTGTTATAGGCATACGCACCTTGCCAAATACACAACACACTTGTCTACGGAATATACTGAAACTACTAATTTTCAATTTGGAGCCTTTTAGGACATGAATTTTGTATTTCTAACCATGGTTTACATTTAGAGACTAAAGAATTGGAGAGAATTAAAATATGGTGATGGATTTTGCTCTGAAAACGTGATTAATATTAATAAGGACAATAAATTAATTAAATAAAATAACATTAAAAAAAAGAGCGGGGAATTTAAAAATATAATAGGTGTATAATTAGGAAAAGGGGATGAGGAGACAATATAAGGGGTTTAAATAGCTTCACTCTAATTCTATACTGAATCCAACAACCAGAAGTCCAATTTGTGCAATTCTTCCGATTTCAGCTCAATCCAAGGGCTGCATTGTGGGCCTGAAACCCATACAAGAATTTGGGCTGACACATTTTCGAAATACTCTCTTGTGGACTGTTGAATTGATTCCGTCGCTATCCGAATTTGTTGATCACAACTCATTGACCCAGCGCGACGATGTGCTCTCGCGCGGTAGCTCTCTCTGGCTACATTAGCTATTGTCCTCCATGGATGCGCGTTATTCACTCCCCACCACGAACCTGCCCGCCAGTTTTACCTATGCTTTAATTTCACTTGAAACGTTTTAAATTCTCTTTTTTTAAATTAAAAAAAAAAATCTATATTTTCTCACTTGGGTGCGAAATTATTTAATATTTATGGTCTCATGTTAATATTTACTCTTCGGTCAGAATCAGATTAGTGTTTCGTATTTCGATTGAGTCGGTTGGTCTTGGAGCTGTGGTCTGATCACATTAAGATGAAGGTACCTAGGGTTTCAAATGAAGTGGAAATTAGCCCCGTATCCAAGCATTTAGCTCATAAGTAAGTTCACCTTTTTATCAAATTAGTCGTCAATAAATTATTTTAATCACATGTCTGTAAGCTTTCGGAAACTTAATAATTTGTTGATGCTCTTAATAATTTGGAGTGGACAATCATGGAATGAATTGTTTCTTTGGTTGTGTGCTTCTACGAGATGAAAATGTGCAGTCGTTTTACTAGGCATTGAAGGTAAGAGGCTGTGTAGCAAAATTTTGATAGATGTTGGGTTCTTTGGCACCGATGGCTTAGAATTTCATACTGCATGTATTCTTCTAATTGCCATTCTAGAGTCGCAAAAAATGGCCAGACTCCTAACTGTGCCATAAGTCTCATCTTGCAATTACAGTCTCCTTAAAAAAAAAAATTTACTTTCCCTTTTTATTTTTCCTTCTTATCATGAGTTTAAGCTAGCAAATTAACTTTTCTAGTGTATTATGCATCTAGCTCTTTATCGAAATGGGATATTATCTCTCCTATTCTTGATGATTTTTTTCTATTTATTTATTTTAATCAACACTTCAATCTTTTCTCAAGTCTTGGGATCTTATCTTGGGAGTTTAAGATTTGATGGTGATGGTAGATGTGTTAAGATTTGTGTTTTGTGAAGAGTGTAATATGTGTATCTAACTGCATTTCCTTTTCTTTTTCATACTTCATTTACTTATTTAGTCTTGGTTCAATAAGATAAAGTTATCTTTTCTACATAAGTCTAACATTCAACAGGTCTTAATACAAAGTTATCTATTTGTTTAGCAATTCTTCACAAAAATATATTGGATTCTTTTTAAAGTTTTCTTTATTTTTTCTGCCGCTGGATATGCAAGGCAGACATTCTTAGACTTCATGAATGGAAATGCTCCAGAAACGATATTAACTGACCAAAATATGTGGCTTACAGAAGCAATTGCTGCTGAAATGCCAAGGACCAAGCATGCTTTCTGCATATGGCATATCATTGTGAAGTTCACTAATTGGTTTTCAGTACTGCTTGGATCACGATATGATCAATGGAGGGCGGAGTTTCGGCAGCTTTATGATTTGCACTCAGTAGAGGATTTTGAAGTAGGATGGAAGGAAATGGTTGATAAATATGGACTACCTGGAAATAAGCTCATCATCAGCTTATATGCATTACACACTCTCTGGGCCCTTCCATACATGAGATGTTACTTTTTTGCTGGAATGACCAATGCATTCCAATCAGAGTTGATTAATTCTTTCATCCGACAGTTTTTAAGTGTTCAGTTTCACAGTGATAACTTTGTAGAGCAGGTAAATGACCATTGCCTATATCTTTTATGTTCTTGATTTTAGTGTTCCGCATCCTTTATTTAACCTCCTATTTGCAGGTGGCTGCTATTGTTGACTTAAAAGATGAAGCAGGAGGAAAACAAAAGATTCAATGGAAAGTCCAGAAAATCTCTCAAAACAGGATCTCCAATGGAATCACATGCTGCTGCTGTTCTTACACCATATGCCTTCAGCAGACTACAAGAAGACTTGTTTTGGCTCCATAGTATGCATCACTAACGGTCAATGAAACTTATTTCATTGTGAGACACCATAGAGATATGGATGGAGGGTGCAAAGTTCTCTGGATCTCTCATTATGACTTCATTAGCTGCAGCTGCCACTTCTTTGAGTTTTCAGGAATCCTTTGTAGACATGTTCTTCATGTTCTATCAACTAACAACTGCTTCCACTAATTTCCCAACCGTTGGTGTGATGTCAGCTCGTTTTTGACAAAGCCATTCCACATTTCTACTTCAGATGAACATGGAGAAAAAGTTCAGTTTTTGCAGTCCATGGTATCATCACTTGTTGCAGAATCAGCCAGGACAGAAGAGCGCCTTCTTGTTAATTGTGAGCAAATCGCCATGTGTTATCTCATATCAAGGAATCTCCTAAGCCAGCAAATGGCGCCAATGCCCTTGGCTATAACAGTCCATCTGATTCATTAATTCTTCCGGAGGTTGATGATTCTGATGGAATTGTCCAAAACTACACTGTTGGGCGTTCTCATGAGCCTTTAACCCTGGGAAAGCTGAAAGAGAGGAGACCAAGAGATAGCGTAGATATTTATAGGAAATGTAGGCGATGCTCTGTGCGTTGCTGTGGTCAATTTGGACATGATGCAACTGATTGTCGAATGATGGGAGGTGATGATTTGAACGAGGATGGGTTGGGATTTATATAAGACTAATTGCCGCAGTTGGGTAAATGCATGTAGTAATGGTGTACCGGTTTACGATCATATGTCTTCAGAATTTTTTTCAATTCTTGCTACATTTTCTGTGTCCACTTTCTTCTGTAGAAAATCACTCTTAACAATCTAGCAATACAAGAAAGATTGAGAAATATGTCTTCATTCACTAGAGTAAACATATCCTTAATTACATTTGGACATCCGGTTTGGTAAATGCAATGCAGTTTGTTTCTTTTTCGCTGACACCCCAACCTAAAAAAAAAACATGAGTTGGAACCCGGAAATGAAGATATCAAGTTACCGGCAATCACTTCTGTCAAAGAAGCTAGTGCATATATACAATAGATTAATCTTGTATACTAATCTTTGCCTTGTGGTTATATTCCTTTCTTTGTGATCTGTTAGAATTACTTAATTCAGTTAGGTTAGTAGTGGTCAAATCTTAATATGCAATGCTTGTTTATGTAAATAAATGGACAGAATCACACTATGCAGCTTAAATCTATGATAAATAAATAAACTACAACAAGAGTACATCCAGTATAAGAACATTAGGGACAGAGATTTAACTCTTTTCTTCTAATTTCCAGAATCATCAGCCAACGAAACTTTACTCAGCCTACTTGGTAATGACCTCGCATCGCTGGTTCTGTCCTTTCTGCTTCCACTTCCAACTCCTCGGGTGCTTGAACCATAAAGTGCTCTATGTACAAGTGCTTTGCTGGACTTGCTAGAATCTTTTCTCTCTGATGGTTGTGGTTGCTCGGAGTTGGAGGAATTGTCTCGGATGTTGTCATTGTGATTGTCTGCGACTTCAGCTTTTGCTTTCTCAGTTGCCATCTTTATCTTATATTCCTAGTCCTTCAATGATTGGAAGGAATTATGAGCAGGAAAGGAGAAGGCAATGCAAGATGCATGGGGAGACTGGCAAGTGGCTAGTTTTATACTGTTCCAAAAGCAAAAAGATTGATAAAGTGAGCACAGATTTTTCTGAAATTTACCTCAGGAAATTGGTGTTGGAATCTGAAATATCTGTTTCTAGCCGAAAGATCGCTCTTTCACAAAGCACTCTTTCACACCGTTTTACCTACTTATAAGTTATCTGAATCATCGATCAGAAGAAACTAGAAATTGCCAATGCAACGCGCGCACACACATTTACATAACTGTATCACTATATAACCACTATCTGCAAACCAAGTGCAAGCAATCATGTTTGACAAAATTTAAGGTTCATTTGTCATAATAATGTTTAGATTAGTAGTTGCAAATAATCTTATTTAACGCAATGCAAGTCGTACTAATGATCGTACAGTCACCCTATTTTAAGACCTTGCGGAATAGTTTTATTTTATCTACTTTTTTTCTGCACCGCAAAGAGACGGTATCTTCAGCTTTTATTAAATATTATTCTGCTGCCCGTTAACGTAATGAATACGAAAGCTCTTCCTGCGAAGCTCCTTGGTCAATTTTCCTTCCTTTTTCTTGTTCTCTGGAATCACTTAAAACTGAGACAACCTAATATTTTATCGTCCTATTTCTATATTTTTTTAAAAAAAATTATTGATATTACATTAAAAACTATTAGTACAATAATTAGAACTATTAGAACAAAACCTTTTTATGAGGGTTTATACTTACTGGTTCTATAGAGTCTGCCAATTTTCAGCTTTGACCAACCTACATCGACTAACAACTACCAATCTATGATTGCAAGTAAAAAAGTTAACGGACCTTGTTTCACAGCACCATAAAACGAATAAATGCTTTATAAATGTACGTAATTGTTATCGGAACAACGAATGAACACCAAATTTTATAAATTAATTGTTTATATAAGTTAATTTCTTATTTAATTTTATTTGTATATATATTATTTTTTAATCAGTCAAGAGAAATTTATTAATAAAACTATTTACAAAACAAATGACCATGAATCCTCAACAAAAAGAAAACAGTATTATATAAAGAATAAACTATCAACTAGTTATAACATCGTCTTATCACTTTGTTAAATATATTAAAAAATTAAGATAATTAATTCTTACCGTATATATTTTATAATTAATAAGTTATATTTAATTTTTTTATATATATTTATGTTCTTTATTTATATTAATTTAAAATTTATATAAAGGTTATCTATGTAATATTTGTAATATACAGAATTATAACAACAATGTAGTCTTTAAAATTTTTCAGTTTCTCTTTATTATTTTTACTGTCTTTTTATTTTATTTTTATCTTTTCTCACATGGTATCAGAGCCAAGTTACGATCATTTTCAGAACCTAATATAGAATTTTTCAACGCACTTGCACTCGCAACGGTTGATTTTCTGTCTCCTTATCAACGCGTTTGCAATCGCAGTGGTTGATCTTCTCAACGCACTTGCACTCGCAACGGTTAATTTTTTATTTTCTCTATCAACGCGTTTGCAATCGCAGTGGTTGATTTTCTCGACGTGCTTGTCACTCCGACAACATTGTCACTCTACAACAACTTTGCCTCTCTTCCACAAGGGTTGTCTCTCTCCAACAAGGGTTATCATTCACCGACAGCGGTTATATCTTAATAAGTACTATTACAATCAAGAATGTTCTTTTTCAAATTCAAGTTTCTATCATCTTAAATTTGAGGGGGGATGTTAAATATATAAAAAAATTAAGATAATTGATTCTTACCATATATATTTTATAATTAATAGATTATATTTAGTTTCCTTATATATATTTATGTTCTTTATTTATATTAACTTAAAGCCTATATAAAGGTTATCTATGTAGCATTTGTAATACACAGAATTACAGTAACAATGTAGTTCTTAGAGTTTTTCAATTTCTCTTTATTATTTTTGTTGTCTTTTATTTTATTTTTATTTTTTCTCACACATCTAAAAATAAATATATTTATATTTTAACCACAAATAGTAAAAAAATAATTAATTTAAATTACATCTTTAATACTACAAAGAACATCATTAACATTGAATTTTTTTATATTAAAATACTACTTGGTTGCGCTCCAACTATATTAAATAGATAGAAATACAAAAAATAATTCTTCAAACTTTGTTAAATAATAACTTACCTATGATTTTTTTACAAAAATAAGATATTTTTCTTCTCTAAGTGACATTTATAAAATTATATTAAAAAAATAAATATTTCATCGTCTCTCTGTCTTTACCACAGAGTAGGCAGATTATGAGTATATTAAACCCCTTATTTTGCAAGTCTCCTATTGATTAGATAATTGGCTATTCAGAGTCAACTAAGTGATAATTTATTTGTATAAGATAAAAACATTTAGGTTTACTCTTCATCTGTATTTACCTTTTCATCTTATAACACCTAAACCAAAACGGTTTCTTGAGAGTGGTCGGCCTTAGACAGGACTGTCTTACTTCACTAAAGCCAATGAACTGCGAAATCAGTGTGTAATTTCTTGCATTACATCATTTGAACTTTGAATTTTTTTTTTTTGAGATATAGGACTCGTTTAATTTTTGACAACTATAAAAGGATTTTGTTAAATCAAATTTCCATTCGTACACCTGATTGTTTCTTTATCCATTGCATGACAAATATTCTTTTTGTTTTTCAAGAAAATTAATTGAAATGCATACATTTGGATTTGATATAGACCAAGGGAGACAAAACAAAGACAAAGTGAGAGGGAAAATAAAACAATGCCAAAAAGAAACAATATAAGGGGTGGTTCATTTGAAATAAGCACGGATGAAGAATATTTGAGATCCTATATTTATTGAAACTATAGATAACTGGATTAAGGATGAGGTGGGAGTCAATTGTTAGAATTTTATATTGTTATAAAATAATTGGTTATATATATAAAAACTATTCTTAAATTGAGGCATTTTGAAAATATTTAAGAATAAAATTATTTAGGTTTATACTTAAAGTGAATAATATCATACTGTATGAGAATATGTCATTATAAATAATATCAAAGTTAAATCTATAAGTTATTATAAATAGTATCAAAGTTGAACCTACTTGATGGTGTAGGTCAGAAAGTCTGTAGTTTAAATCCAACATCTCTTATTATAAATGGTATCAAAATCAAACCATAAGTCATAACCTTTTGGTCATAAAGTGAATAATATCATACTTTATGAGAACATCACCTATGTGAGAGCGAGTTATTATAAATGATATTAGAACCGGACCTATAAATTGTAGCTTTTTAGGCCTGAAGTAGACAATATATACTATATAAGAGCGATGAAAAATAATGAGAACAAATTATTATAAATAGTAACAAAATTGGACCTGTGAGTCGCAACCTTTTAGGCACAAAGTGGACAGTATTATATTGTGTGAGAGTATTGGACAATATTATACTATGCAAAAGTGAGTGCATATAATTATTTCTTAGATAAAGTGAGTAGCACAATGCCTCAAACTTATCTCACAATGTGGGCCAAAGAGTTTACAATATGAATCCCATATCACCTATATGGGAGCAAATCGTTACAAATAGTATAAGAACCTAACCTACAAGTTGTGGTGTTTTAGGCAAGTCGTTACAAATGAGAGCACTGGGCAACAGTGAGAGTGGGTTGTTATAAATGGTATTAGGACCAGACTTGTAGATCGTGACCTTTTGAGCTTAAAGTTGACAATATTATATTACATGAGAGTGGCGAAAAATATCATACTATGTGATAGCGAGGTCATTACAAATGGTATCAAAATTAGATATGTGGGTCATGGCCTTTTGGTCGCAAAGTGGACAATATTTTATTGTGTGAGAACATCGCTTGTGTGGGAGTGGTTATAGTAAATGGTATCATAATTGAACTTACCGGTCATGCCCTTTTGGGCCTAAAATAGATATTATTATATTATATGAGATCAATAAATAATAGTGAGAGTGGGTCATTATAAATAGTATCATAATCAAACCTACAGATTATAATCATTTTTTAAGCATAAAGAGAACAATACCATATTATGTGAGAATATGTGCATATAATCATCTAGTTAGATAAAGTGAATAAAACTATGCCATAAACTTACCTTGCAATATAGACCAAAAAGTCTACACTCTAAATTCTACGTTACTTATATAATAACAGGTTATTATAAATAGTATAAGAACTGAATTTATGGGATGTGACTTTTAAGCAAATTATTATAAATTATAACAAGGGACAAAAATGAGATTGGATCATTATAAATAATATTAAAATTGAATTTATTAATTATGATATTTTAGACTTAAAGTGGACAATATTATATTGTATGAGAGTGATGGACAATATAATACATATAATAGCATATATATATATATATATATATATATATATAATTTCCTTGTTAGATAAAGTAAGTAGAGTAATGCATTTTGACTACGAGCTTCTTTTGCATTTCAATTTAAAAGTCATTTATTCTAAACAATTCTACCAACAATAATTGCATCACATTCCCACCAATATTACTCGAACACAAGCAAAAGAAAGGCAATAATAGTGAAAGCACTTGCCATAGAAAAAGCAAAACGGCGGTAGCAACAGCTCAGGCTTGGACTGGGCATTGTGGAAGTGAAAGAGAAGCAGCAAAATAGCGGCAACAATGATAACAGAAGTTGGTAATGACAAGGGCAGTGGTGGTCCGGTGGATGGGCTTTTGAATTTGTAGAAGCGAGAGAAATCAGACTTAAGTTTTGTTTTTTTTCTTCTTTTCTTTCGGTTTAGTTCAAATTTCAGTTTTTGATTTAAACCAAATTGAATGGAACCGAAAATTAATAAAATTGATCAATTTTATTGCAATAAAACTGACCAGTTTTAGAATTTCAAATGGAACTAAACCAAAATTTTTAATTTGATTCATTTGATTTTGCAACAGTCAGAGGATCGTTTAAACCATGCATTTGCTTCATTATTTTTGCGAACTCACCACAGATTCCCCGATGCCTTTGCATTCCCAACGGGTTATGTTAATAACTCAGCTTGTTTAGGAAAATTAAAATAATAATAATAATAATAAAAAGAAAAAGCTACATCTGAAGAAAGGATCAGAGTAGAGCCAAACAACTGTACTGGTTGAAGTCATATTAGTGATGAAAACGGCAGTGGTTTTTTAAGTGTAGAAGAGCCAAAAAGCCTTTAGCCATGTTGGTGGCTTCGCGTCTTTGCATGCGATGTGTAGGTTCTTGAATTGTGAGGGAGTAATGTCTTTGTAAGGGAGGATAGAAAAAATATTCATCGTTTTGTTGTTAATTAATTTTTTTTTTTAAGTATTAGGTCGTTATATATTATTAAAAATATTTATTTATTATTAAATTATTAAAAAAATATTTAATAAAATTTATATTCAAATTTTAAACAATTTAAATTTTTTATTTACAAGTTTATATTTATTATGTATTTTTTAAATTTTAATTTCTTAAACATAATAATCAAGTAAAATTAATATATAATAACCAACAAATTTATATAAATTATTATGTTTGGTACAAAAATTAAAAATAAAATAATAATTATTTTTATTTAAAAAATAAAATAATTAATAAAAAAATTTGGTAGATTATTGTAAAAATATAATAATTGTAGAGATACATAAAATTTAAAATATGATGACTTTTAAAAAAATACTGAAAATATATTAGTGGAATATAATTTATTTTTATTAAAGATATATTATAAAAAATATATTATTAAAATATATATAACATTACACAAATATTAAAAAAGATTCTATTTTTAAAATTTTAAAATTTAAATTTTTATAAATAAAGATAAAATAATTTTTTTAATATTTAAATTTTTTTTTCTAATTATAATCAAACGTCATTAAAAAATTTTAATATAAAAAAACTCTTTTACTGAGTAAAAAAATCTAACTACACAGGCAGTAAATAGTTCTGTTTTTACGTTATGGTAATTCAAGGTGTATATCATTTCCGTATGTACATGTATTACGGAGAAACGGTGTCGCTTCTACAACTGTGACGTGAATCTTGCCAGCTGCCCGTCCAAGGTTTTTTCTTTTCTTTTTTTGGCCCGTCCACGTTTACCGAAAGAAAATAGCCTAGTATGTTTGCTCTTGCTTTTGTGTACCGGTTGCATATGATAATTTCACATTTTCACTTGCTACGTGACTTCTTGCTGGAAAGAAACCAAAAAAGAGAATGAAAACAAAAATAAAAAAAGCAACCAAAAAAAAGTAATACACTGTCCATTTGGTATTCTCCGATTAAATAACATTAACTTTTTTCCACATGATATTAAACAAAACATTAGAGAGATTAAAAATTTGTCAATCAAATAATTGAAATCTATGAGATATTATTGTTGTAACCAAGACACAAAATTTTTCACATGTTTTTTTTTTCCGTGTATGAAATGATGATTTAGTTTTCTTTCAATTTTAGAGTTCTAACTATTATTTGTTTCTTACAATATTAAAAAATTTCGTATAGAAAAAATAGAATAAGAGAACTTTATAGGGAAAACTGCATGATATTATTGATTTATTTCAAAATTTGGTAAGAAAGTAAACCATAGAGATTTTGAAAATCCTGAATATGCCTTCAAATTTATCCTAGTTTTATTTTTATGATGTTTAAAATTAACATTGTTAACTTAAAAAATATAATTTGAAATGGTTAGAAATCTATAAAAAAAAAATTTACTTTTAACATAAGGAAAAAACTATTAAAAATAATTTTTATTTTACCCAACATAAGAGAGCAGTTCGTTATCATAAAGAGTAGTCAAATTTTATTTCTAGACCTAAAAATTGCTCTTTTAGTATCACTTTTATCAAGCCCACGAGAGGGTTTATCTATATAATAGGTCCTCCATTCTTTAAGGAACAGAGGCTAGCAAGCGAAGTCCAACAGAAAAGCATGCCAATAAAGATGCAAGTTCTTGCTCCAATAGTGGGATAGGGGTGGGATGCTGATAATTTAGTAAGTCCAATTGCTTAAAAAGGGATCATATAACCTATAGAACTTTAAAAGGGATAATCGAGTGGATGCCTCCTCCAGGTAATTGAAGGGAGGCAAGCCAAGCATCTTTCTGTCTGTGGAAGTCATTTCTGCCTTGAGAAAAATAACAACTATGTCTAAATCTTTAATTTGCTTTTTATTGGATTATATTTCCTTCCCAAATAATTTTTTTTAACAGAAATTACTTAAACTTAAATTTAAAAAATAATTATAATTTAACACTTGGATGTTTGTCCCAATCGCAAATTTTGTGCATCTTTTTAACTTTGATTAGGGGTTTAAAATTTTATTTTTCCCCTTTTGTGGGAGCTGTTATTTCTCAAGCAATTATGAGTTGTTTAATTAAATATTATAAAATAATTTTTAAATTACATATTTATTTTACTCAATTATAATTACATAAATATCCTACAAAATAGTGAGTAATAACCACAAAACTCTTTAATAATAAAAAGATTTGAAATTATTATAATAGCATTTTAGTTTATTATTGTTTTATCTTATTATTATTTTGTCTTTATTCTTATTTTGTTTTATTCTTATACTTTGATCGTTAATTTATAATTTTGTTACAAGACTTCATGATGGTCATGTAAGAGTTATGCAGTAATCTTATACTATCACATAAGTCAATATAATATATTGTGTTATTGCACGAAACTTTATGTACACAGTCTTGTATAATCTTGTACTGTCAATTATGTAAATGAACTATTTTTTTTGTTTTCTTACAATACTTAACTTGTATAGTCTTATATGAGTCTTGTACTGTCATCGAAGCCAGTCTAATTCATATGACTTTGTGTCAAACTTTGTATATATGGTCTTGTGTGATATTGTAATAGTATTGTACTATCATATAAGGTATTGTAATGCATTATGATTTGTTAAATAGAGTTTTGTATCGGACTCTAAGAGTATATAGTATTATAAGAGTTATATAATAATCTTATTTTGTATTTATGTGAAGACTTAATATAACATAAGCTTGTATTGAATGCATAATTTTTGTGTTGTATTTAACAATAATTTGTTAAATAATTTATTATAATTAAATTGTATTTTAATTATTTTTTTTAGATCAATACACATCGTGTGCATGTTGATTGTTTATAATGATGAATAGTTATAAAATAGGGGCATTTACAAGTTTTGTAAAAAAGAAAAATACTACAATATTTTAAGTTTTATGATCAATAAGTTATGACCAACTTGTACAAGAAGTTGTTGTCACTATCTTTAATCTTTCATAATATTATATCACTTTAACGTTTAAGGTAAACACAATGAATTATATTCTATCTAAACATTTTGACAAACAGTTTTGTATATTTTTTCTTAAAAACTTTTTACATGTCACTTACGATATAAATTCGAGTAGAGAGAAATGCCCACAAATTATATATAATTATTTAGAAGAAAGTCAATGTTATTAAAATCTTGTGTCATAAATATTTATTAGCGAAAATACGACGGCAAATGAATGCGAATATTCAAAACAATGTCTTATAAACAAAGATGACAATACAATATTATACAAGTTTTTGAGTTGGTGTTCGAGTGTCATTCCAATTCGTATAAATTTTATTTATATTTATATTATATATATATATTTATATATCATTATTTATTTATTATATAATATTAATCTTATTATTTTTCATATATTGTAGATCTAAAATAGTTTAAATAACAATTAAGAGTCAGATCATATTATTTATTATAATTCACCACTCATTTTATTATAATGAATCGTTCACTGACGGTATTATTTACTGTTTACAGTGAGGCTACTGTTAATAAAATGTTGATTTACTATAATACACCGAACTTACTAACTAAGGTTTTCTTTTAATAATTTATAGTATTTAATAGTGTCAATTTCATTAATGACAAAATGGTAGTCACCTATTCTCTTGCGATATCTATGTAATTGTTTAATATAGGGCATATATTATGTAATTTAGAGAATATGTTAGCATATATACTGCAATTTGCCCGGCAATTATTTAGGGTTGTTAATCTTTTATTTGTAGGGCAATTATTCATTTATTTACGAACATTATCTAGTTCAGCCATTTATTAGTGTGTAATGTGACATTATTCCGTTATTGTCTAAGTTGATATACCCTTAAGAAATAATTATAATTTTTGTATTTAAAAATTAAAAAAATTTGAATCAAATTTTGAAAAATAGTATATTAAGTTACACAAACTTTTTTTTTCTTTTTTAAGACATTGTTTCTTAAAGATTATATTTAAATTTAGAATAATACTATACTTACATTGTATCCAATTAACTTAGTTTGTTATTGATAAATCCACGCATCAAATTAGATACAAATTTTACATTTTAATTATGTAAATATAATATTATTCAATAAATTTATAAGTTTCATTCTAATGGATGACAGTTAAGAAATCTAATGATTGTATTTAGAATAAAGTTTGAAACCTATTGAAACAAAAATCCAGCTATGTGATAGCAAATATAATATCTTTGGGAAATAAACACGGTATTAAAGTTCGTCTATAACATAATATGCAACAAGAAATTGTAGTATTTCTTCTAAAATATATACAACAATAAATTACATACTAAATTAAATAATTATAATTAGGGATGGTAATAAGGTGAATCGTAATCACAATATTTATTCTCATACTTGAATAGTATAAGGATTCTCATACCCACTTCATATTTGATATATATTTTTTAAATTTGATGTTGGGGTCCTCAAATGAAGATAGGGATTCTATGGGTACCTCGTACCCTATATTTTTTTAAATTTTTAAATATTTTTTTATTTATACCATTTAATTTTATAAAATAATATTATATCATGTACAGTTATAATATATATAAAAAAATTATATACATTACATGAAAATATAAATTATTTTAAAATCTTCAACGACTAATTTTACAATTCAATAATATGAATTAAAATTTTAAAATCACAAAAATTAATAATTTTTTTAAACTTTAGTATTTAAATCATCATACTTTATTTGTAATTCAAACATTAAGTCTCTATTAATATTTTTTTTAAATTTATAATACAAAATAAAAAAAAATTTGAATTAGATGAGTGATGACTAAAAAATAAAGAATGATAATAAAATTATTTATCTTTTTTGTTGTTCCTTCTCATCTTTTTTTTTAACAAATGAGTTCACTCAAATTTAAAGGTAAATGTTTAATATTAAATATAATTAAAAAATAAAGGAAGGATTTAAAAACAAAACATATGAATAAGAATCAAACATTTTAAAAATATAATGTAAGTAAATTTTATACCTCAATATTTTGCACGTAGTCAATTTTGATTTATATAAATAAGTAAATTTTTTATACACTAATTTTTTTATTTTATTTTTAAATTAAATATTTGAAATGAATTTGAAAAAATTAACTTATTATCAAATTCGACACAAATTTAATTTAAGTTTGGGTTATTATACCAAACTCGTCCCATTTTTAAAAAATACCTAAAATATAACTTAAATTATTTTCTATTTAAAATAGGTCTCCACAAGACCTTAATCCCATGGAGAATTATGTCACCCCTAACTATAATGCATGCATAAAAAAAAAATTATAATGCAAATCTTGTCAATCATCTTGTAGGCAGGATAATTATGTGTTCGATTCAATTTTCTTTTTATTATATACAGAATGTAAATGTTTTAAAAATTTATAAATTTCACTAAAAAATTGGGCCGTAAATTTTTAGATTATATTATAATAAATTTACAATAAACAAGAATTCGGTCAATATCCAATACAAATCATAATAAGCCTGAGGCATAAACTAATAAAATGGTGTTAATAATTTTTCTTTAAGAAAAAGTTGTTAATTATTTCAGTCCAAACACGCGCAATTACAAACAAAATGCAAATTATTTTTGTAAAGTACAAAAATTAAATATGAACCGATGATTGGATCCTGTGGTTTCCATTATGCTATTGTAAATTCAATATTTACTGACATTCAAAATCTAAAACCATCTCGTTTGTACACATATAAAAGACAAAATGTTAAAAAAAAAAAATCCACCATTCAAACGGTTCGTTGCTTCTCATTATTTTAAATTTTTAATCCATGACGGCAGAGGGACGTTAGGGTTTCCCCCAACTTCAAATTCAAAAACCAGTGGTATTTCCGTAAATAACATTCCATCTGAACCTAATTTGACATGTACTAGTTAATTGAATCACTTTATAATGACGTCTACCTCTCCGTCCGATTATATGAAATCCGCCCTCCTGTCTGGCCTCACTCTCTCTGTCATTTCTTCCCAAAAACCGCGTCACTTTCATTCCTTCTCCCTCTCTCTCTCAAAAACGAGTTAGGGTTTTTGTTGACTAGATTCGATTTAGTTAAACAAAACGAAAAGACGATGTCGTTGAGACCGAACGCCAGAACCGAGGTTCGCAGGAGCAGGTACAAAGTAGCCGTAGATGCGGAAGAGGGGAGGAGAAGGAGAGAAGACAACATGGTGGAGATCCGAAAGAACAAGAGAGAAGAAAGCTTGCTCAAGAAGCGACGCGAGGGACTTCAGGCTCAGCAGCAACTCTCCTCTTCTCTTACGTCCTCCTCCGCTCTCGATAACAAGAAGGTACTCTCTTCTTCTTTTGCAACCAACGATTAGGGTTATGTTCTGTTCTTGATTTAATTCTGAGGCTATGGCTGATCTTGTTTACTATTATTTGTTAATAAACACTAAATTACTGGTACATAAAGTGACCGCAAAGGCAATTTTTATCTATTGAGACATTATTCTTACATGAAAATAGTTGCTTGGATTATTTTTGTTAGTTGGTGTGCCAAGTGCTAACCGCTTTTACCATGTAACTGTACTGTATAGGCCATTCCTTTTGTATATGTTTTAGTAACTGCTGCATAACGTGTCCTTTTTTTCTCTTTTGAAACTAATCGATCCAACGTTCTTTTCAATGGCCACTGCAGTTGGATAGTCTCCCAGCTATGGTTGCAGGGGTTTGGTCAGATGATAGGAACGCACAGCTTGAGGCAACCACTCAGTTCCGGAAGTTGCTGTCAATAGGTTCATGTTCTGTCTTATGTTTTATTTCTTTTCACTGCTCTTCGCCTTTTCTCATGTTGCTTGCATGATTATTTTATTTATTAATCGGTTATAATCTGTTTGCAGAACGCAGTCCTCCAATCAATGAAGTTATACAATCTGGTGTTGTTCCTCGCTTTATAGAGTTTCTTTCAAGGGATGACTTTCCGCAGCTTCAGGTTTGACATAGTTCGAAATAGTTCCCTATGTTATTTGATGTAGGCTTGTAGCCCTTTATATGTTCATTTGTTTTGTCATCTATTCATTTGATTTCTTACCCTGTTTTGAGTATTTTCAGTTTGAGTCTGCTTGGGCTCTGACAAATATTGCTTCGGGGACATCAGAAAACACCAGGGTAGTAATTGAGCATGGTGCTGTCCCGATATTTGTTAAACTTCTAAGTTCTCCAACTGATGATGTTCGTGAGCAGGTATATATGTTGCTTAGACACTAGTCATGTATTTGTTTATGCTTTTTATGAATTTTTCTCCTTCAGTGACATTTTAGTTGAAACCTTTATTTTGAAATGTAGGCTGTTTGGGCCTTGGGAAATGTTGCTGGTGACTCACCTAAATGCCGTGATCTTGTCCTTAGCCATGGGGCTTTAATGCCACTGCTGTCACAATTCAATGAGCATGCAAAGCTTTCTATGTTAAGAAATGCAACATGGACATTGTCAAACTTCTGCAGGGGCAAGCCACAGCCTTTGTTTGAGCAGGTTGGAATTTTAAGTTTAGACCAGTGAACGTTGTGTGCTTTATACATCTTTTCCAGATATTTGTTGTTAATATCTTCTGCTTTCGAATTTTCTTGAGCAGACAAGGCCTGCTCTTCCAGCTCTTGAGCGTCTTATCCATTCAAATGATGATGAAGTCCTCACAGATGCTTGCTGGGCGCTATCTTATCTCTCAGATGGTACCAATGACAAAATCCAAGCAGTTATTGAGGCAGGTGTCTGCCCCCGGCTGGTTGAACTTTTACGGTGAGTATTATATATTCTTTTTGGTGGATTAGTATTTCATTTTTTCTTTGAAATCTGAATCTATGAACTTTCCTTTTTCTTGGCAGTCATCCATCTCCATCGGTGCTCATTCCTGCCCTTCGCACAGTTGGAAATATTGTTACTGGTGATGATATGCAGACTCAGGTATTGTTTGCTTTAAAGGGTCAAAATCCAGTAATGCTAAAAATATCTTGACATCAAATTTTTTATTTCAAATTCCACGGGGAATTGCATTAGTTTATCACTACTGATGTGTTTCTTATATCGAAATCATGTAGCTCTTCAGATATGTGGGATTCTATTTCTATATTGCTCGATTCTCTGAACAGTGGCATGACAATTGTTTTTATGTTGCTTTTTCCTTATGGAAATATTTACATTTATAAGTCTTGTTGGTCAATACAAAATCCACAGGTTGAAACATAGTAGTTATATTCTAAAGTATGTATTAGGTGTGTATCTTGACATGCTGTCTATTTTATTGTACTAGGATGCACAAGGGTTTAGATTTGTGGCTTATATTTTTTTGGTTCTAATATGCTTACTCATTGTATTTGAAAGGTTGACTGAAGATATTTTGCTGGCTATCTCTTATTCCAAATCTTCCCCTGTTCTCGTCCTAGGATTAGCTGTTGAACATGGCTTACTTTAATTTGTATTCATGATGTCTAGGAACTAAGATTGTCTTGTTTATTGAACATTGGCGCTTTCATCAGGTTTTCTGAGTTTAGAAAGAATTATTGTTAGTTTAGAAACTACTTAAAGCTCAGTAATTGTCTTCTTCTGCAATATTTGATAATGGTATTGTGGGATTGTCTTCAATTTCTTGTTGGATAGCTATCAGTATCTGTTAATGGTTTTGGAAGAAAGTGGGTGGGGCTAATAGAAGATTTAGTGTCAGGATTATGAAGTGCTTGTTTAATTGTGAAAGTATATACTTGCGCATGTAGTGTTCCTTCTTTTATTATAAATTTGAAGGAAGATATGCTCATGATTCTCATTCCCGGTGTATGGGTGTTATTTTCCCATTAAGATGGTTTGCATCTTGAGCCATTGTCTGATCCTTATAATCCATTTTTTTACAGTGTGTAATAAATTGTCAAGCTCTGCCATGCCTTTTGACCTTGTTGACACAAAATTATAAGAAGAGCATCAAGAAGGAAGCTTGTTGGACCATCTCAAATATCACTGCTGGCAATGTAAATCAGATACAGGTGAGCAAACCACTTTTATTGTTCTCCAAGAACATCTGCTTTCCTACTTATCACCGATTTCTTTATCGTATATGTTTGATAATTTTATCTTATCTCATGAATATTATTGACCTGCTGTATTTTCGGATGGTGGTGTATCGAAAGTGTTTTTGGCTATTTCTATTCCATTTGTAAGCCTTATTTGTTGATATTGATCTACATGCAGACTGTAATTGATGCTGGTATCTTTGGGCCTCTCGTCCATCTGCTACTAAATGCCGAGTTTGAGATCAAAAAGGAGGCTGCATGGGCAATTTCAAATGCTACATCTGGGGGCACTAATGAGCAAATCAAGTATGCATTCTTCTGCATCACAGTAAACTTTTTATCCTTTTTAATCACTTCTCGACATAATAATCATCATTCTATTGTATCTGATAGGTTCCTGGTGAGCCAGGGGTGCATTAAGCCATTGTGTGATCTCCTGAACTGCCCTGATCCAAGAATTGTGACAGTATGCTTGGAAGGGCTTGAGAACATTTTGAAGGTTGGGGAAGCTGAGAAGAATATGGGCAGTACAGGAGGCGTAAATCTGTTTGCTCAATTTGTTGATGATGCTGAGGGATTGGAAAAGATTGAAAACCTTCAGAGTCATGATAATAGTGAGATATATGAGAAGGCAGTGAAGATTCTTGAAACATATTGGGTGGAGGAGGATGAAGATGAGCCATTACCCCCAGGTGATGCTTCCCAATCTGGTTTCCGCTTTGGAGGCAATGAAGTTTCAGTTCCTTCTGGTGGATTCAACTTTAGTTGAAGGTTTGTACATTTTCAAGCTATAACATTTTGTTTAAGATAAACATATCAAGGAAAGGTGACTTGGTAATCCTTCTTGCCAGTCACTGTTTTCATGAGTGAAGGTGATAGCAGTTAATTATGATATTTGTTGCCCTTGTCGGAACTGGTTTGTGATTACGTTTGTTTTGTGGTGACATTGCCTAATCACTACTTGAGAATGAATTTATTTTATCTTTTATTTTGGTAATGTCTTGGTTGAGATAGTGTTTACCCATTTTTTTGGTTGATTTTTGTGCATGGTTTTGAAACAACTTTCTCAAATACAGTTGGATAGGACGGGCTATTATAGTGCAGTCTGCTACGTAGACACCAACGAAACTGAAGGTGATAGTCTTATCATTAGAAGGATGATAGTGATTTTTGATAGTGTTTACCCATTTTTTTGGTTGATTTTTGTGCATGGTTTTGAAACAACTTTCTCAAATCCAGTTGGATAGGATGGGCTATTATAGTACAGTCTGCTACGTCTAACCAACGAAACTGAATGTGATAGTCTTATCATTAGAAGGATGATAGTGATTTTTGGTTCATATTATTCATCACAACTATTGTTACAATTTGCAGGGCGTCCAATTGTTTGTGGAATGAAGTTCAGAGTTCAGGTCTCGTGAGGCTCTTTGATCTAGTTTCTATCTGGAGTAATGTGTCTCTCTTGTAAGGGTTGAATAAAAGAGTGGTCTATGGTCCCATGAACTTGTTGAAGTGCTGGAAACTGCTCGCAGGCCTGGAAATTATACAGTATAGAGTCTCTCTATTTGTTTTACCATTTGGTGGCTATTCTTTTGTGTCTATCTGAATTCAAGGGTGGGGCATGTGGCCACCAATCCAAACTGATGCTTTTCTCATGGCTCCTAGCTTAGAGCACCAGAAATCAAGAACTATATATAATTTTTTCTCTAGGTCCTTTTTCCCTGTGTGATTGTTGTGGATCGCATGATTTTGTCTTTGATGAGAAAAGCATATTCTTATTCAGTTTGGAGGAAATTTTTGGTTGTGCATTATCTTGAAACATCTGAAGATTAATGAAATATAATGTTTGACTTTTATTACTATAATATATATATTTTTTGAAAGGTTGATTAATTTCTTTTAAGCCACTTGATTTTGCAGTTTGCATGGTTGTTGCGCTATTGAGACATTTTTATTTCTATTTGCCAGTGGAAGAATTGAAATATAAAACCTTCCAAATATAAACTTTCTTTTTAAGTTTCAAGTTTTAACATTCTTTTCATGGAGAAAGATTGATGGTTTTCTTAATTTGATCTAAGTGCTTAAAATATATTTTTTTATTTTTAAAATTATTTTGGAGACTTTTGTTTGCCGGTGTTCATTGTTTTTTTTTTAACAATTTAAAATATTTGTCAATTTATTTTATATGTAATTAATAAAATATTAATATGGTAAGAATTAAGTATACTAAATTTTTATTGAAATCACAATAAGTATAGTAATTATTTATGTATGATTTTATAAATATGTTTAGAAATATGGTATATTTGATATGAAATGTGAAAGACATATATTTATGAATGTGAGCATTGACATTGAGCATGAATATACGTATTTATGAAAGTGAGCTTTTAAAATAAAATGTGTTTAATAAAAAAAGCTTTTGAAGTGAAAAATGTTTATGAGATACGTTTTGTGTTTTGAGTATGCTTGAACTCACTATTTATTTAGTAGACCCTTTATATGATTTGTGGAGTCTTTATGTGTGACATTTTTTTCGGGATTGGTATATGTTATGTGTTTCGTATGTAGGGAAGATCTTATTGGTACCTAAAAGAAGATTGAGTCATCACATTTGTATAGTGGTGTATTGGTGCATGTGAGAAGACTTACCGATGATCATGGTGAAGGTTTGACTCTTACCTTCGGGCATGAGCATTATATATGTGTAATTTAAACCTCACTTATACTATTCTTCTCATACGGTATGTCATTTACGAGTGATATTTTACTTATTATGTGATATGTGATATGAAAGTTCTATTAAATAATAGTTGAGTGATGGTATTTCTATTATATGTTTTGAAAGAATGTGTAAGCGCTTATCTGACATGTGATTTGATAAGATTATGATTTTGATTTATCACAGTATATCATACACATGCATTGTGTACATATATGTATTTATATTTTGATATATGAAAAATTAGTATGCTTACTGAGTTTCATACTCATTATATAGTTTATGATGATTTCAAGTAAATAAGTCACATGTGTGCTTAGCGGATTTGGCAAGGCTTCTGCTGTCTCTTAGGTTCCCTAAGTTATTAGGTTGCTAAGTGTTTCATTTATGGATACATAGTTTAAGATATTTGATTTGTCTCTATTGAATAAATAGTTACGTGTTATTTTATTAGGTGTGGTTGAATTTGGTTTATGTTTCATCAAGTATGGTTATGAGTTGATTTTGCATTAAACTTACTAGCAACTTGATAAGGATTCTTATGTTGAATTCAAGTTTGAAATTTTATGCAATATTAATTATGAGTGCACATTATTGAATGAGTGTAAGTTATGTCATGTTTCAGATCTTTTGGGTCTGAGGCGTGATAAGAGAAGCATAGTAGAGGCACGTAGAGCCCAGTCATTCAAGCAAAGATTAAGCTATAGTTAGTCAGTTAGTGGATCAAGTAGCAGTAGAACACCTAGAGGAGAGACATCTCATACAAGGTATTCTAGTAGACAACGATATGGTTAGAACCCTATGCTATCAGGAGGATAAAAACAGAGTCCTAGTAAGAGTTTTGTGCCTCAATCTGTTAGAAACAACATAGGAAGTCAGAGGCCTAGAGGTGGTAGCCAGATAAGTAGTAGTGCTAGCATGAGAAGGAACCCTCAGTATTTCATTTGTGGCAGGAGTTATGAGGGATAGTGTTTGAGAGGTTTTAAAGGTTGCTACCATTGCGGACAAGCTAGACATTTGAGGGGAGATTGCCCTCATCTTCTTCGAAATAGCAGCTTAGCACAGAGTATAGCTTCTGAGGGTTTTCAAGGTGGTAGTGGTAATATTCAGAGACATGAAGGATCACAGACAGGAGAGCTTATCTCTAGTACTGGTGTACAACCTAGAGCTTTAAGAGCTATTAGAGATCCACAGAGGGGTTAGCTAGGTCGACCTCGTAGCTAGGCACGTGTATTTTCTTTGACTCAGCAAGAGGCACAAGCTACCCCATATGTTGTTTACAGGTATGCTGACTATTTTTGGTTGAGAGGTCCATATTTTAATTGATTCGGGCTCTACGAATTCTTTTATTTCCCCGTATCTTTGTTGTGCATGCGGATAGAGTGTTAAAATCCCTAGATTATATCCTGGTGGTAGCTACACCGGTTGGAGAATCATTATTGGCTGGGAATGTATTTCGAGGTTGTGTTATCAAAGTAAGTAGTAGTGAGATGATAGCAGATTTAATTTCTCTTACTATACATGATTTTGATGCAATACTTGGGATGGACTGGTTAGCTAATCACTATACTACTATAGACTGTTTTCGAAATGAGGTTATATTCAAAAGATATGGAGAGCCTGATATTACTTTTTGTGGAGAGCGACAAGTTCTTCCATCTTGTGTTATATCTGCTAAAACAGCTAAACGATTGCTCAAAAAATAATGTCCAGTCTATTTAGCACATGTTATTGATACTAGAGTTAATGAGGCTACATTAGAAGATATTTCGGTGATCAGAAATTTTTCAGATGTATTTTCTGAAGATCTTCCTGGCTTACCACCAGATAGAAATATTGATTTTAGTATTGATTTAGTTCCATACACAACTCCTATCTCCAAAGCACCATACAGAGTGGTTCCCTCAGAATTAAAAATATTGAAAACTCAGTTACAAGAATTGGTAGATAAAGGTTTCATCAGACCTAGTGTATCACCATGGGGAGCACCGGTATTGTTTGTTAAAAAGAAAGATGAAACTTTGAGGCTATGTATTGATTATCAGGAGCTAAATAAAGTCACTATACGCAACAAGTACCCACTTCCTCGCATTGATGATTTATTTGATCAGTTACAAGGTGTAAAGGTTTTCTCAAAGATCGATCTACGATCAAAGTATCATCAGTTAAAATTAGAGATATTGATGTGGCTAAGACTGCCTTCAGAACTCGATATAAGCATTATGAGTTTTAGTAGTGGCTTTTAGGTTAACTAATGCTCTAGTTGCATTTATGGACCTTATGAATAAGGTATTTCGTCCTTATCTTGATCGATTTGTTATAGTTTTTATTGATGATATTCTTGTGTATTCACGGAATATAGAGGAGCATGCATAACATTTGAAGATAGTGTTACAGATTTTGAGGAATAAATAGTTATATGCTAAGTTCAGCAAATATCAGTTTTGGTTAGATAAAGTTACATTTCTAGGCCAAGTAATCTCAGCAGATGAAATTTATGTGGATCCACAGAAATCTGAAGCTGTGGTAAATTGGGAGCGACCAGCTAGTGTGACAGAAATTAGAAGTTTTCTGGGTCTAACAGGTTATTATCGGAGATTTGTTAAAGACTTCTTTAAGATTGCTGTACCGTTTACAAAGTTGACCAGAAAAAATGTAAAGTTTATATGGACTAATGAATGTGAACGTAGTTTCCAAGATCTTAAAAAAAGATTGACTTCAACTACTGTTCTCACTCTTTCATTTGGCATCGAAGGATTTATAATTTATAGTGAAGCTTCTAGATAGGGATTAGGTTGTGTATTGATGCAGCATGGTAAGGTGATAGCTTATGTTTCTAGGCAGCTTAAAAAGCTCGAGTTGAATTATCCAACCCATGATTTAGAATTGGCAGCAGTAGTATTCACCTTGAAGATTTGGAGACATTATCTCTATGGTGTTACATGTCAAATGTTCACTGATCACAAAAGTTTAAAGTATTTGTTCACACAGAAAGATTTGAATCTGAGACAATGGAGATGGTTAGAGCTAATAAAAGATTATGACAGTATGATTGATTATCATCCAGGTAAGGCGAACGTGGTAGCAGATGCACTTAGCAAGAAGTTTTCTTTTTAGCTTTATAGCTTATTTGAATGTGACTTATCTTCCATTGTTAGTTGAGTTAAGGTCTATTGGGGTTGAATTGTCTATAGACAAGTCTGGAGTCCTTCTAACACATTTTCAAGTTAGGCCTATGTTGATTGATCAGATTCGAGAGACGCAAGATCAGGATCCTAATTTAGTTAAACTTAAGCAAGAAGTAAAGAATTGAATGCAAACTGATTTAACATTGAAAGATGATGGGACATTAGTTATGGGTAATAGGCTTTGTGTTCCGAATAACTCAGAGTTAAAGAAGCAGATTTTAGAAGAAGCTCACAACTTAGCTTATGCTATGCATCCTGGCAGCACTAAAATGTATCGTACTCTGAGAGAATATTACTAGTGGCAAGGTATAAAAAGAGAGATTGCAGAGTTTGTATCTCACTGCCTGATTTGTCAGCAGGTTAAAGCAGAACATCAGAGACTAGCAGGATTATCTCAATCACTCCCAGTTCCTGAATGGAAGTGAAACATATCACCATGGACTTTATTGTTGGGCTTCCTCGTACTCGAAGGGGTCATGATAGTATTTGGGTGATTGTTGATCGACTTACAAAGTTTGTTCATTTCTTACCTTATAAGATTTCATACTCATTAAATAGGCTGGCTCATTTATATGTGAGTGAGATTGTTTGGTTACATGAGGCTCTAGTGTCCATCGTATCAGATAGAGACCCTCGATTCACTTCTAGATTCTGGCATAGCTTATAGAATGCCTTAGGCACTAAGTTAAACTTTAGTACAACTTTTCATCCTCAGACAGATGGACAGTCGGAGAGAACTATACAGATATTAGAGGATATGCTCAGAGTTTGTATGTTGCAGCTTAAGGGTAATTGGGATGATTATTTACTATTGATGGAGTTTGCATATAATAATAGTTATCAGTTTAGAATTCAGATGGCGTTGTATGAGGCTTTATACGAAAGAAAATGCAGAACTTCGATTTGCTGGGATGAGGTTGGAGAAAAGAAATTGTTGGGTCTAAAAATTATCCAGGCCACTAGTGAGAAGATCAATATTATCAGAGATAGACTTAAGGCAGCTCAAGACAGACAGAAGAGTTATGCAGATAAATGCCATAGATAGCTTGAGTTTGCAGTAGGAGACAGAATCTTCTTACGGATCTCACCATGGAAGGGTGTGCTTCGTTTTGGAAAACAGAAAAAATTAAGTCCTAGATATATCAGGCCATATGAGATTTTAGAAAAGGTTGGTGTGGTTGCGTACCGCTTAACATTACCACCTAAGTTGTCATGTATTCATGATGTGTTTCATGTTTCTATGTTGCGAAAGTATATATCTGACTCTTCTCACATTCTAGATACTCAGCCAGTTCAGTTGAGGATAGACTTGACTTATAACGAGGACCCTGTTTAGATAATGGACTATTTCTAGCAAGTACTACGTAATAAGACTAGTTCGCTAGTTAAAGTTATATGGAGGAATCATTCAGTGGAAGAAGCTACATGGGAGTAAGAGGATCAAATGAGAGTTCAATATCCTCATTTGTTTCAGAGAGGTACATGAATTTTGAAGACGAAATTTTTATAAAGGAGGAGGAATTGTAATACACGTGTATACTATATAAATTGATTGGTGGTAAAAAAAAGAAAGAAGAAAAAAGAGCAAGCAGTGTCCGTTATATATATATAGTTTTGTTTTGCTTTGTTGAAAGAGAAGCAAATAAAAACAAGAGAAGAAGAAGAAGCAAAAATCGGAAGAAAAAAAAGAGAAAGGAAGAAAAAGAAGCCGAGAAAGAAGGGAAGAAAAAGAGAAAGAGAAAGAGAAGAAGAAGAAAAAAGACAATCGAGAAAAAAAAAAGAAAAAGAAAAAAAGAAAAAAAATAGAAAATTTTAGAAAATTAGTTTGGGTAGTTAGATTTATACCCAGTAATTTAGCGGATAATAGTTTTACGATATTATAATATTTATATTTTAATATTTATAATACATATCGATACTAATGATGTATTTTTACACCCTATGATATAGGAGGTTTGCTAATAGCGAGTAGATATCAAAATCCAGACTCAGCTCAAGATTAGCGCACTTTTGTGAGTGGATAACTATATATATTTTATATATTTTTAATACAGCCGTTTATGATTAAATTACGCGTTATCAAATTTAGTCATGATTTATTTTAGACGGATAAATATTTATACTATTTAGTATATTCAGTAATGTTTTAAAATTTATTATATTATAGTTTATAATTATGTTCAGTATAAAAATATTTATTTTAGAACAATTATATTTTCTAATATTATATAGTAGTAATTTTTTGAATCACCACATGCGTACCCTCCCCTTTAGTGTAGTTGCTTTGTGCATGTATTAGACCAGTTTAGTATGTTTTGCCCAAGCGATGTAGCATTTCGTCGGGTTAGACCAGCTTAGATCTCCCGTTTTGCCTGTGCTTAAGTTACTCTGCTAGGTTAGATCAGTTTTTTCTCAGGTACAAGTTTAGTGTGGTTTTCAATGTATATGTAGTATATGTTTCCAGAGTTATGTTACATATATTCAGCTTGATGATGGATTTTATGATAGTTTACGCTTTCAGACTTTCAGATTTTCAGTATTTTGTTATAATTTTACTTTTAGTACAGATTTTATGATAGCTTATACTTTCAATACAAGTTTATTGATTACTCAGTATATAGTTTCACGATTATTTTATCTTATAGATTTATACATGTACAATGCGTATAAAGTATATAATATTTTTAAATTATATCCACTCATTGAGCCACAAACTTACCATTTTTTTCTATTTTTTTTAGGTTGTTACAGGAATTCGTGCAGTGTGATACAGTCATCACATTTTAAGGTTGGCTCATGACACGCATAGCTGCATAAGTGTCTCAGTCTGTGTATTTGTATATTTTTTTGTATATTAGAATACATGTATATATGAATAAAAAGTATGTTAATCACGTGTCATCGCAGAATCTACCTCAATTCTTGAAGAGGACTCGAATATAATCCAAATCATTCTCGCAGGAGATTCGGACCCATTTTTTTCTGATCCTTCGATAAAAAGATTCATTCTCTTCATAAAAAATCGGAAGTAGAACCGATAAAGATTTTTTTTTCAATTCATTTCTGGAGTTGAATACCTCATTCAAGAATTATTTTTGATCCAATTCGTAGGAATCAATAAAAAAGGCAAATCTCTTATGATACACCAGATCCGACTTGGTTATTGATAGAGTGAATAGATCTGTCATTTCTTGAAATCTCTCTTCTAATTCAAAATCGTGGTGTAACGTGTATCCCCCCTATTCTGGTCATGGAATAGATGAAATAAATCAAAAAATGAATTTTTGTTTAAGAATGAAATCTTATTGTCAAATATGTACTTCCTACCAACTTACCCTAACGTGGTAATCGGTGCTACCTTTGTGCTTTTATATGTGATTAATCCATTAGCATCGTTTTGTCGTAAGTACTGGCGTTGTTCTCCTCAAAGTATCCATTGATGTAAAACACGACTTGTCAATTTCTTTTGTGTCAGCTGAATACTATGCAGTGAAACTTCGTTAGTAGCAAAGAAAAGCCAAGAACAGTCTTTCATTATGGTTGCAGATGAGAATCCCGTCTTGATCTTTACACACGGCGACATGTGGTGACAGGTTATTAACCGAGGAGAGGATCGATGATAGGCTGAAAATATGTGAATCGTTTGGTGTATCTGAGACCAATGGATATACGACATTGTGTACCTCACAGAGTACGGATTTCCCGCAGAAGAATGTGATCCTGTTACGGCATATGCCTTAACTGAACAGAAGCTGTATATAGAGCATTGCTAATCTCGGACAGGGTCATATTTTAAAGAAAAACCTTATAGACTGGCCAATTCTCACATTTTCATGGCTTAAGTGCTTCATTGCCTCTTTCTTCGCATTCCCTGCTGACATTTGCTCAAAACTCGGTCATGGAGATAATAAATAGAAGTTGTACTAGAGATTATGGGCAAGTGAGGAAGCATTTAATCTTTGTATGATTTGTAGTAATATCAGTAATCTGGTGGTTTGATTATGTAACATGTTTTCCAAATGTTAAGACTTGCGGAACTTAAGAGGTTAATTTAGTGACTTCGTACAACGAATGACACTGGAAACTTTTTCAAATTAATGAGAGTCTGATTTTATGAATTGTGAGTATTCATTCGAGTGCTATAGGAAATGCCACAATAAATTAACACAGTTATGAATTCCTCATGATTTCAATTTTAAAGAAATTAACAGTTATCAAACTTTGGGTTATATGACTTGTATTACGAAGCGGACCAAGAGAAATCTTGTAAATTTTTTAGGCTATGACAGGTTATAAATACTTGGTCTGATGTGATTTTAAATTCCTAGCCAAATATAATATATATATATATATATATATAAATGTATGTATATGGATGAGCAGTGACTTTTCAAGTAAAGAAACGTTAAGGATCAATCTGTAGAATCTTTCATAAAAAGTAATGTATCGATCTGTAGAAGTATCAGCTTTTGAAAGACTTACTGACCCAAAAAGACAAGCTGTTCTCGTAAAACTAGTACGTAGAGCTAAAGCCAGTACCTACGCTTAACTATATGCTGGCCAGCCTCCACATAGATGTAGGCTTTTTGCATCTTAAGAAAACTCCATGTCTTCCACATCTTTTCTGCGACTAATATAGAAGAGTAGTTTTATTCATCATTTTATTTTTTGTCATGAAGTTGATTACAGCTCATCTTCTATTATAAACAGACAGTGAACTGTTTATAATTCATAGCGAGAAAAAATAAAAAATTTTAAAAATTACATTATTATTGTTATTCTATATATTATAATATTAAAGAAATAATTTTTATATAAACTTTAAATTAACATAAATACATAAAAAAATTAAGTATAATTTATTAATTATAAAATATATATAATAAGAATCAATTATTTTGATTTCTTTATATTTTTAACATCCTTCTTCAAATTTAAAATAGTATAAATTTGAGTTAAAAAGAAATATTTTTTATTGTAATAGTATACGTTGAGATACAATCACTGTCGGCGAATGATAACTCTTGTTAGAGAGAGATAACCCTTGTGGAATAGAGACAATATTGTCGTAGAATAATAATGTTGTCGGAGTGACAAGTATGTCGAGAAGATCAACCACTGCGATTGCAAATGCGTTGATAGAGAAAACAAGAAATCAATCGTTGAGAGTGCAAGTGTATTGAGAAGATCAACTACTGCGATTGCAAACGCGTTGATAGGGAGACAAAAAATTAACTGTTGCAAGTATAAGTGCGTTAAAAAATTTTATATTAAAAAAAATAAAAATAACAATAGAAATTAACTCTTAAAAATAATCTAAACTTTAAAAATGATCATAACGTAATTTTAATATCATGTGAGAAATATAAAAAAAATATATTTCACTGTGAATATAAATTATATAATATAACTTTTATATAAACTGTAACTTTATTATAAAATAAAAAAATAATATATATAAAAAAAAAATATTTTATATTAATAATATATATATATATATAAAATAGAGGGTATAAAAGAATTTCCGAATTAATTTTTAATAGTCGTTAAGCGCGAGAGAAAAATTGCCTCTATCGGAAATCAGTTTCTGCCAGTTATTCCCTGATGCTTTCTTCTAACACCATCTACACATTGCAAAAATTTCACAGGTAGAATGGTGAAGAGCATGGTTGATATATTTGTTTCTAAGCATAAACATAGCCGCTAGATAGAGCCATCAAAAGTACAGCGGCTTGTTCTTCCTCTCCTGATGATCTCTGCAAAAGCATTTCTTTTCCGGCAGCCATATGTCTCATTTTTAGTGAAGCTCCGAGCTTACCAGCAACATGACTATTCCTTTTCTGACGCTTCTCTGCTCTTCCTTTTTCCAAACCTAGTAGAGCTCTCTTCGTCTTTCTGTATCTGATCCCACATGCATTGCATAATGACTGGAAACAAGTGAAAATAAACGAAAATAAATAAGTACAAACCGTAACTAATATTTTAACAAGAAATATGCTAAATGAAGTAAATGAATGTGATTAGTCACGGTACCCTGGGGCCATCGGGGCCGCTCCTCCATAGAGGCGTCGTTCTTGTGTGACAATCTATACAACTTCTCTTGATATCGTTAAACACGCATTCCGGTGAGTTGTTCACATCCGCTGGATTTGGTCCCTGTTTGTACAAGGAAGGGAAATTAATGACAAGTTCATAGCATGAAATACTGGACTAAATAACAAGAGTTGATCACATTAAAGAGCAAAAGAGATGACTCACTTTTGTCTTCATATCCATTATAGCTAGCTTTCAACTCACTGAAGGGAATGAAGCACCAGAAACGGTTTGCGACGTTGGCCTTGATCAACTCCCTTTATGATGAGTTTAAAACATTTTTGGGAAATTATGAATAATGCAAATAAGACATAGAGGAAGTGATTATAAGTGTCGGTCAGATGACTGCAAGCATCTCAAGAATACGTATCTAGCACATACCTACACAGATTTGTAAACATAGAATTATGACTTTGAATTGATCAGAGAGGAAGATGCCCAATGGGTAAAAGGGGGAAGTATCAGACTATATAAATATTCGAGCCAAAGGAGCAGACGGGGGAAACAGCAACAAAGATTTATTAAATACATCTAGAACTGTTGATATATTAGTGCCTGATAGGCGGATAGTCCTTTTTAACTTTAGCTTTTTGGCAGCAAGGCACATTCACAAGGGAATGAAGACCTGTCTCACCATAATTATTCTTATATCAATGTAACCCACATACATACATACATATATATATATATAACCGTGTCGAAATTAAATAATATATCCATTTTATGGTATCAGCAGTTCACTTAGTTTGTAATAAACTCTTTTAGAGCCTGTAAGGATCTAGAATCGAATAATTCCATTATCATAATAAACAAAAAGTTTAAAGAGGACGGAGAGAGGTATGACAATTCTGTAGTTTATAAAAGCCTTGATCAATCTAACTTACCTGGCCCATTGACCTTGACCTGATAAGTTAGAGAGACAAATAGGGGCTCTGAGATTTGGCTTTTACATGTTTAATTACTTTTGAATTTTTTTTTTTTTTTGAATTAACCAAATAAGAATTGTTATATGCATGCTAAGGAGCAAGTATGTTCCTCATTGTGGTTCACCTTTATATTTTTTGTGGTCTATATCATGCGAGTTATAGTAGTCCTAGGAAATTTGTTTAGTGTCTCGAAGTTGTAATATTTCTATTAATGATATTGTGTTCAAGAGAAAATCTGCCTACCAGTAAGTGATAATAATGAAATACTCCCCATCGCCATAAGTCAGGACCCTCAATTTGTGGTAACTTTATAGTGCCTTTTTTTTTTCCTCCTGGGTGGTAACTTGATCCTGGTTGTCCGAAAATTCACTGTAAAATGAAGGGAATTTGGAGTAATTACCCCACCACCAAACATTCGATGATGTTAGAAATGGGAAGCAAGAGTATTATATAATTTATATATAATGTGAGTGGTTGAGACAGGTGATGGTAGTGATAGTAGAAAATGCAAGAATCATGAGAAGTTAGTTTTATAATTTTGTTTTTTAGTAATAATTTTAAAAATAATTGAGACACAATTAAGCTAACAAATAAGAAATAAAGAAAGATATAAGGACGCGAGAAAAGACGAAACCTGGCCCATATATTCTGGTTTACATGCAGAGACAGCCAGCCATTGCTTTGTATCTTGTGTCTTAAAGACTACACGGAATCAGAAAGGAACCCGCGATGAAGAAAAAATAAAATGGAACCTTCAACATTTTCAGCAACCTTTATATATACCTGTGATGTGGTCCAAATGCCCTACAAATAAAAGAACCATCCACTTATTTATAGGAGAAAGAGATGGTGATTTGGTTTGTTTGCCTCCCACTAACAATTCCCTGAAAGCTTCATGGGTTTGAATTTTGTTCTTAAATCACTCCTTTAAAATTTTAATAATAGGAGGATCTTGAACGATTGAGTCATCACTTTTATTAGCGTCAAACTTGCAAGATAACAATAAAGACCGTTAAAAATATAAAAAAAATTAAGATAATTAATTTTTATTATATATATATTTTATAATTAATAGGTTATATTTAATTTCTTTTTATATATTTATATTAATTTAAAACTTATATAAATGTTATTTCTATAATATTGTAATATACAGAATAACAGTAACAATGCAGTCTTTAAAGATTTTCAGTTTTTCTTTATTATTTATATTGTCTTTTTCTTTTATTTTTTATCTTTTCTCACATGGTATCACAGTTTTAATTTTTTCACTGTTATTTTGTTTAGTCGGAGATTTGTTGAAATTTTTTTTAAAACTCGATGGAATCCACCTGAGTTTTTTGAAAAATCGCTAAAAAACCCAAAAATTTTGCCTTCTTAGCCACCGCTCTTCTTAGATTACTCAGAATTCTCCGGCCGTTTCAACTCCGTCGACAACGTGCCAATCCAAAGTCGAAAACTGTCGGATGCACCGCCGGAACACCACTGTCGCTGGCCACTGTCACTTCAAATCCCAGTTGTTCTACGGCGACGTGACCGACACCACCAACACTAAAAGAATCCCTAGTCACCGACCGTTCAACGCCGTTGCCGACGCTCCAATCCGAGGTCAGCAACCACCAGAACACCACTACAGCCAGCCACTGTCACTTCAGATCCCGGTCGTTCTACGGTGACGTGACTGACAACCCCCAGACCAAAAGAATCTCCATTCACTGGCCGTTCAAACAACGCTGAGTTTAAGTCAATCGGAGGTCGGAGCAAGCCAGACGCGCTACTTGAAGTTCACTGTTTCCTGTTAATTGTATGTTTGCAAACTTTTCAGTATTTCAATGTCAGATCGTAATTTTTTATTCTTTTGGGGTATTTTTGAAATTTTTAATAATTTTGAGGCTAGTTTATAATTATAATAATTTTTAGGGGTTATTTTATAATTTTTAAAAAGTTTAAGGGTTATTTTGAAATTATTTTATTTTATAAGGGTTAATTTATAATTATTCAAATTTGAGGGGTCAATTTGTGATTGTTAAAAGTTTAAGTGTTAACTTGTAATTAATATAAATTTTAGGGACTAAGTTGTCATTAGTTAAAGAAAAAAAAGAAGGAGTTTTAGAATTTATGAATAAGTGTGGTACTTCTCAGTGTTATTCTGCTGGTTCTGCTCTACCTAGAACATGCCACATACCTGGACCATCTCAAGGTGATGCTTTTATAGGACTTGTTGTTACTCCTATACAGGATAGTGTGAATCGTTCTCCTAATAACCTTTAATCTTTACTCCGTCTACTCCTTTCTAATTCTAGTAAATCCTTAATTTTCACTTCTTCTAATTTTTCAGATAATTCTTCTTGATATTTTGACTCTGCATGTTGTAATCACATGACTTCTGATCCTACAATTTTCTCCTCTAAAACTCTTAATTTTTATTTACCATCTATTCAAACTGCTAATAGTTCTCTCATGAAAGTTAATCATGTTGGTCAAGTGTCTTACCATAATCTCTTTATATCTGACACTTTTTATTTATTCCTAACCTTACATTAAATCTTTTGTCTGTTGGTTAATTATGCGAACTTGGTCTTAATGTCTTGTTTATTACTTTTGGTTATTGTGTGCAGGATTCAAAGACCGGTCGGACGCTTGGGACAGGCAGCAAGATTGGACGTCTGTATGAACTTATTTCTTTAGATCTATCCTTTCTATATCCTTCGTCTGCAGCATCTACCTCTTAAGTGCTTTCATTACATCTTTGGTACTCTCGTTTGGGTAATGCCTCAGTTAATCGCATCCGATCTTTAGTATCCAGTGATCATTTAGGTATTGTTTCTGATAATAAAGATGATTGTCTTACATGTCATTTAACTAAACAACCAGCCTCACCTTCTCCAAATCCCACAATAAGAGGATCCAAAAAATTTGTGATCTTTGTTGATGACTATTCTCAGTATACTTGGTTGTTCCTTATGAAACAATGATCTGAATTTACTAAAATTTATCGAGATTTTGCTCAGATGGTTAAAACTCAGTTCTCATGTCCTATTAAGGTTTTCCGCACTGATAATGCTATAGAATATAGAGATTATGATTTTCTAAATCTTTTACAGGAATACAGTACTATATGTCAAAGGTCTTGTCCCGATACATCTTAGCAAAATGGGAAAGCTGAATGTAAACACATACACATTTTAGATACTACTTGTGTTCTTTTTATCTCTTCTTTTTATCCTAAACGTTTTTTGGGAGAAGCTACTTTAACCGCTGTCTTTATCATTAATTATATTCATTCTCCTGTTATAGAGAACGAGTCATTTTATGAGCATCTTTATGGAACTCCACCTAATTACAAACTCCTCAAAGTATTCGGTTGTGTTTGTTTTGTCCTACTTCAAAAATATGAGCACACTAAACTCGAGTCACGTACTCAATTATGTTGCTTCTTGGGATACGAGATAGAACATAAAAATTATAAATGTTAGGATCCTATATCTAACCGTCTTCGTGTTTCTCGTCATGTAGTATTTCTCAAGCATACGATGTTTTCCTCTGTATCGAACTTTAAATCTGTGTCTCCTCATATGTCACAATTTTTTACAGATAATTCTGTTGATCTTTTTCTTGATACTTTAGCTACAGATATTTCTTCTGAGTTTCATACAGGTGAATCGGCTGATATGACGCTTACTTCTAAGCCTCCTATCTCATCTGAAAGATCTGCTCTCAACATCCCTGAGGCCTCCTCTACACCATCTCTTCATCGTTTATCTCGAGTAAGAGAACTTCTTATTAAACTTTGTGATTATCATTGTTTCTCTACTACCCTTTCTTTATATGAGCGTCAATCATATTTCGAAGTTAGTTTTAATCATTTTTGGCAGCAAGTAATGACAGAAGAATTGTAGGCTCTTGAGAAGTCGCATACTTGAGATTTTGTTACTCTTCCACTTAATAAAACTGTCATTGGATGCAAATGGGTGTACAAGATTAAGAACAAATCTAATTGATCTATTAAACGTTATAAAGCCCACCTTGTTGCCAAAGGCTTTACTCAAGAATATGGAATAGATTATGTAGTAATCAGTATCCACAACCGGTAAGAATAAGTATTTATATATATAAATATACATATTTTATTTGTATGTGGGTGATACTTAATTTATGTATTTTTATTAGTAGTGTTTGTATAGGTTAAGAACATAATATTAGTATTGGGTTTATTTGCAAGACTTTAGATTTATTTTAGGGACCAAATTGTAATACTTTGAAAGTTTTAGGGGCAAATTTGTAAATATTAAAAATTAGCCTCTTAGTATAAAAATACACTTTTCAAACCCTAATTTACTCATTTTTGGGTCGAGCTACCCCTTTAGAGAGAGAAAAGAGAGAAATAGAGGGGAGAGAATAAGAATAAGAATAAGAAATTAGAATTTTAGATTTTAAGAGGTATATTATAACAATTTCTTAATTTTTTGGTGTTAAATTAGTTAATTCCTTTAAGTTTTAATTTTTGGAAATATGTAAATTTGAGAATTTGATGTGTATTTCGTAAGATATTGTGAGAAGTGATGATGATCTATGTAGATAGCTTGATAAATTATGATGAATTGCAGAATTTCTATTTGATAGTCTTTTGATCCAGGAATTTTATAAATTGTTGTGATTCGATTATGATTTTGAATTTTAAGTATATAAAATTAGACATATTTAAGATCATCTGAGACTTTGAATTGATTGACAATTCTAGAAATTGAATTTGTAATGAATTTACCGAAATGACCCTGAAATTCTAAAAATTTTCTATGTTAACAGTATCATACAATGACAAATAATTTCTGATCTACTTAATGATCTTCAAAAATTACTAATTTATGGAATATGATAATTTTATATGTCTAATATGATATGCTCAAAATTGAGAATTTAGATCAATGTGGTTAAATTGTTATGATTTTCTAAAGAGTGTTAGCTTATTGCAGTATTTGATTAACAAAATTTTAAAGTTATAGAATAAAATAGTTTTAAAATACTTTTGGCAGTGATTTTGAAGTGAAATATTTATCATGGATTGATATATGTGTTAAAAGTAATTCTGTGGTAGTTTTATAATTTTTAAGTTAATATATGAGTTTATAAAATTTGGAGATTTAATACTGTTCAGTAAATATCTTAATCCTGTCAGGTTAGTAGTTTGGATTCGATGGTATTTATGGAATGGATTGTGTAGGAATTATAATATAATATTCATATATAGGAGGGATATATGAGTTAAGAATGATATATTCTGATTTCGGAGTAATTGGACATCATTTGATGTATTAAATTTTTTTGTTAAATGTAAGTGGTCAGAATGACAGGTTTTGAGAAATCAAGTAATTAGACTAATTTAATGTGATAAGTGTAATATGTGTAATTTTGTAAGTTATTTAAAATATTTTGTATGAATTTTGAGGCTCATAAAAGGATTAATCTCCATTGATAGGTTAAGGAGATTTAAGCCTTGTAGCTGAAAGTGCTAAGAAGTAAGCATACTAAACTTTTACTAAAATCACAATAAGTATAGTAATTGTCTATGTATGATTTTTTAAATGTGCTTAAAAATATGTTTATATTATGTCAAAGTATATTTGATATGAAATGTGAAAGAAATATGTTTATGAATGTGAGTATTGACATTGAGTATGGACATACATGTATTTAAGAAAGTGAGCTTTCAAAATGAAATGTGTTTAATAAAGAAAGCTTTTAAAGTGAAAAATGTCTATTAGATACGTTTTGTGTTTTGAGGATGCTTGAACTCACTATTTACTTAGTAAGCATTTTATATGATTTGTGGAGCCTTTATGTGTGGCCTTTCTTTCGAGATTGGTATATGTTATATGTTCCGTATGTAAGGAGGATCTTATTGGTACCTAAAGGAATAGTGAGTCATCATATTCGTGTGGTGGCGTATTGGTACATGTGAGAGGACTCACCGATGATCAGGGTGAGGGTTTGGCTTTTACCTTCAGGCATGAGCATTATATATGTGTAATTTAAAAACCTCACTTGTACTATTCCTCTTATACGATATGTCACCTACGAGTGACATTTGGCTCATTATGTGATATATGATATGTAAGTCCTACTAAGTAGTAGTTGAGTGATGGTATTCCTATTATATATTTTAAAATAATGTGTAAGCGCTTACATGACATTTGATTTGATAAAATTATGATTTTAATTTATCACAGCATATCATACATATGCATTGTGTACATATATGTATTTGTATTTGATATATGAAAAACTAGTATGCTTACTGAGTTTTATACTCATTATAGTTTATGGTGATTTCAGGTAAATAAGGTACATATGTGCTTAGCGGATTTGGTAAGACTTTTGTTGTTCCTTGGGTTACATGTATATATGTATGTATGCATACATATTATACATATACATTGTGTACATATATGTATTTGTATTTGATATATGAAAAATTAGTATACTTACTGAGTTTTATACTCATTATAGTTTATGGTGATTTCAAGTAAATAAGGTACATGTGTGCTTAGCGAATTTGGTAAGGCTTCTGCTGTTCTTGGGTTCCCTAAGTTGCTAGGTTGGTGAGTGTTTTATTTGGGGACACGTGGGATAAGATATTTAATTTGTCCCTATTAAATAAATATTTATGTATTATTTAATTGTGTGTGGTTGAATTTAGTTTAAGTTTCACCAAGTGTGGTTATTGGTTGATTTTAAGTAAGAATTCACAATGAATATATTCTGGACTTCCAGTAACAAAGTTTTTACTGGTGACGTAGTAAAGTATTAATCTCTGAGAAAACTCTGCGTATCTCCGGTTTACTAATTGTCCCAGTCATAATTCAGTTGTTATAATTCTGAAAGAAATTGAAATGAATGTTTAAATATTATTGAATGAATGTAAGTGATGTCGTGTGTCGGATCTTTTGGATCTGGGGCGCGACAAATTATGAATAAACTTTTGCCTCAATTGCTAGACTTACTTCTATTCGAAGTTTATTGGCTGTTGCTGCAGTTCGTAGTTGGACATTATTTCAGATTGTTAAAAATGTTTTCCTCAATGGTGATTTCACTGAAGAAATGTGTATGAAGCCTCCTCCTTGTTATCCACATCCTCCAGGCAAAGTTTGTAAACTTCGCCGTGCTCTGTATGGTCTTAAACAAGCTCCTCGTGTAAGGTTTACAAAGTTTAGTGGGATTATTCTTCAATATAGTTTTTCAATCTAGTCCCTATAACTCTGCTCTTTTTGTTCGCAAGACAGCACAAGGTTGTATTCTCCTTCTTATCTATGTTGATGATATGATTATTATGTGTGATGATCTTCTTGGTATTTTCACTCTCAAGAACTTTCTTCAGCATCACTTTGAAATGAAAGATCTTGGCGACTTTAGTTATTTTCTTAGTCTTGAAGTACTATCTGACTCTACTGGGTATTATCTTTCTCAAGCTAAATATGTATCCGATCTACTTGCTAAAGTTGGGTTGATAGACAGTAAGACTGCCTCCACTCCTTTAGAGCCTAATGTCAAACTCTTATCCTCTGATGGTACTATTCTCAATTATGCTACCCTCTACATCAATTGGTTGGTAGTTTGGTCTACCTTACAGTTACTTGCCCAGACATTACTCATATTGTTCACGTTGTCAGTCAATTTATAGCCGCTCCTCATACCTCTCATTATGCAACAGTTCTTCATATTCTACGTTATCTCAAAGGTACACTTTTTTACGGTCTCTATTTTTCGACTCACTCTCCTTTTGTGTTACGAGCTTATGTTGATGCGGATTGGGTGGGTGATCCTACGGATCAACGATCAACTACTAAATTTTGTCTTTTCTTGGGTGATTCTCTTATTTCATGAAAAAGTAAGAAACAAACAGCCACTGCTCGCTCGAGTACTGAAGCTGAATACTGTGCTTTTACAGATACTATCCAAAAAATTGTCTGACTCCGCTGATTTCTTGAAGATATGGGTATTTCTTACACTAGAGTTACACCTCTTTATTATGACATTCAAAGTATTATCCAAATTACTTACAATGATATGTTTCATGAGCGAATTAAATATATTGAAACATATTATCATTTTGTTCGACAACATGTTTCTCAAGGCACTATCATGTTCCACTCCATCTCATCTAAGGAACAACTTGTTAATTTCTTTACCAAATCTCTACTTCCACGCCGTTTTCATGCTCTAATTTCGAAACTCAAACTTGCTTCCACTACACTATCTTAAATTTAAAAGGAATATTAAAGAATAATTCTAAAATTATTCTAAAATAATTTTAGAATAATTTTTTTATACTCTTTCACTATATATATGTTATTAATATAAAATATTATTTTTTATATATATTATTTTTTATTTTATAATAAAATTATAATTTATATAAAAAATTTATTATATAATTTATATTCATAATAAAATATACCTTCTTTATATTTTTTATGACAATTTATTCTTATACTTCATTTTCTTTCAACCTTCTTTACAATGGCTCTTACTTCATCACATCATGCTCTGGCTTACTGGATTCGTTTGTTTTCTAGTTAAATCCTTTGTGATGCTTTTCTTTCTGGTACTGTGACATATGTTGCTAGTGGTAAGGAGCTGAAGTTAATTAATATTTAATTTATCCAAAAATAACAAGCTTTTTTTTTTTTCTCTTTTCGTGAGAGCAAATAATTAACAAACTACTTGAGATAATAATAATTCGTCAAAAAATAATTAGACATCCTCTGATGTATGTTAATACTGTGACATGGCTGAACTTGGCTGTGCCAGTAACTCAGATGCGAGGTAGTTTTGCAGGTTTAATGGTATACATTCTGGGGTACAACCATGGAAGCTTATGCGATTTACTATTTTCCTCTACTATTACTATGTATGTCAAGGAAGTTCTCCGTTTCATCAAAATACTTTTCGAACTTTCCAAACACACGTTTTATTTTCCATGTTAATTCCAAAAATCCGCCCAGTGACGAAGGTCTTTTAGTTCTATTATCTTCCGGATCCAAAATCCAAATACAGCTCTTCAGATTAACCTCGTATATCAACAAGTTCAAGTTCGGACACAGATAGTTCGTGTGGGGCCAAATCCTAAGTGCCCCGACACAGTAATTTGTAATGATTAGCGATGCTAGCGTGGGCCACAGAATAGATAAAATTGCAATTTCTAAGTTCACCACTTAGAATTTCCTAGAGAATTCTAGTTGACCCTATTCAACAGTTCTGTTTTAATTTCTAGTTGTTCCCTCGAAGCAGGAGGCGACTTCCCAAAGCTTCTGGTGGCCTCTTGCAACGCCACGTATATAAAGCAAACGAAAATTAAGGTGACACGCAAGGTACAGCAGGGCACTTGAGCGATTGCCACGTTCCAGAAATAGATTCGTGTCTTCACAACACCACCTCCTCCCTAGAAAGTCCATGCAGTCACTGTTTCCTACGCATTAGCAACTAAGACATCCCAGAAGTTTATCACAAAATCAAAAGCTGAGGTGGAGTAACTTGCAAACTAGAATCATGCAATCAAGATTAGCAACTTCCGCAGCGAGATGTTGCTGGATTTTCTCTGCAGCTAGCAAACGAGGTGTTCAACGAGAATTCGTTGCTGCAGCATCCACGGCTGGTCGGACTGCTGACCCTGCTATTCACTCTGGAGAAGTTGAAGCTGGCCCTGATGTCCATTATAGGGAACCTGAAGTAAGACTTTCTTACCATATATTTATCAAATTCATTATCACAAGTAAAATTCTAGGCTGTCTAAAACTTATTACCTTTTAAATATGTTGCAGGGCTCATGGAAGGTTACGGAGGCTGAACCTGATAATGACGAAGCAGCAACGGGAAACAGACTCAGTAAAGATTCAGAAACTGAGCCACTGGTGCCACCAAAACCACCACATATTCCTTCTCCGAGGCTTGAAAGCCACGGGGTGAACCAGCCATTAAACCCCCACGTTCAACAAAAGCGCCAGAAGAGTACTAATGAGGCTCTGGAAGACGTGGTTTGTGCAGCTGTAGACGGGACGCCATTGTCAGAAGACAAAGAGAACGAGCAAAGAAATAAGCAAGAGAAAATAGATGATGACAAGGAATACTTTAGGTATCGCAAGGCATCGCCCTTATCAGAAATTGAGATGGCGGAAACTAGAAAGCCAATAACACGAGCCACTAATGGGACGGCAGATGCGGGCTCGGATTATGGGGTTAGAAGTGATGTAATTGGATGGAGGCCTGAACAGCTTGACACTGCTGAGGAGGCGTTGAGGAGAGCTGCAGAGATTTTTAAACAGAATGCCATGCGTGGTGATCCCGAGGTGTTTCCGCACTCGCGGGTTTTGAGAGAGCTTCGTGGCGAGTGGTTTTGATGGTCAAGATGGATCATGTTATTTCTATTGCTTTAAACACGCTTTCGAAGTGCTGTGTGTATAGAATCGGATAAAATCTTTAAATTGTTGGTGTATGCACATTTTCTTTTCGAGTGTTGATTGAAGAAATGTATTTTCTCTTGTTACTGGGAAATAAAATGTTTGGATCGGAAAATCTCTTATAAATACAAAAGTGTCAAAATTGCAATTGCGTCTGATGTTGATTTCGAGTATTTTAATAAAACTGGCTTGAAATAGAGTTTTGAATCTTTAAATAAATGAAGGAACTAGTGGGAAAACAATTCAGAAACAGAGCAATGTGTTAATATGGTTCAGCTAACCTACACAAATTGACGGAGAGAATAATTATTATGAGCCAGGAAAAAAAATCAATATGATCAAATGTGGATATTCAGAGAAAACGCACAAACACACTATTTTCAAGAATTTAAAATGAGGCAGCATCGAAAACTGCCTCGTGAACCCGCTTTCTGGATTAGGAGCACTTCTACTTTTTAGTTAGCTGCCACCTGTGCAGTGGCTTCGGCCGCAAATTTGCAACTAACTTCCAACTGATTATTTGAATCACTTTTATAGCCATATCGGAAAGTTGACCTAACAAACTTTGGCTCCTTAATAATCGTTCCTGGAAATCGGATTGATCATGGGCTTAGGCTTATCTTGAAAATCAGTATGAGGCTATCAACCCAGACTCTCTCTTTGGGTTTAACCTTTATAAATTGCATTTTGGGCCTCTCCTAAGTAGCTCGGGGTATCAGCCAAACGAAATTTGAGCCAGATTGAATACCCTTAAGTGACAGTTCCTAGCTCATCTGGAATATTCTATCGGCTCACCAGACCCTGGAATTGAGTGTTGTAGTTCTGTAGCTGAGGTACATATGTATGTTGTGGCATTTTCAAGCTACATGCCCAACCTTGTAGCAAATTTGGCATCTTGGCTTGTTAAACATTTTTTAGGTACCAAAAAACTTTTAGTGTCCTCCAATATACACATTTGGACTTCTTTGATTAAAGTTTCCAGTCTAACTGATTTTCTCCTTTAAAGAAGCATCTACCATTATTATAGTATCTTGTTGAAAAATTGATGATTTAACAATTTTGATTAAACAAAAATTGAGATGAATACTAAAGTGGAGAATCACAAGAAGTTTAGAACATGTGGGATACGTATGAAGAAGTCTAGGACGTGTGGGACACGAAAGGGGAAGTAAAACGGGACTCGAAGACACAAAGGAAGAAGGAAATCGCGAGAGCTTCCAGCGCCGCGGCACTCAAAACAGAAGACTAGCACCGCAGCGCTGGACGCGAGAAGGGATAGCGCTGCAGCGCCCAGGGACGAGCGCCGCAGTGCCAGAACGCGTGGAAAAGTCCGTTTTGGCTCGGGATTTCAAGTTTTGGAAAGTTTTGGACTTCCAAAACAAGTAGACTCTTACTCCAACAAAGAATAGAGTTAGTAGGCACGAAATACACCTTATATAAACACTTGTAAACCCTTGTTTAAGATTAAGCATCTAAGGTTTCAAGATGTAACCATAAGAGAGAATAGAGGAGTTAGGTATGCACTAAGTGCGTGGTGCACTAGGGTGTAACCTTTGAGGAGTATTTTCTTCTTTAGGTTCTTTGAGTAAATAAAAGAGAAACACCATAGATCCTTTTGACTTAGATGCTCGGGCTATTCTTGTATTCCTTGTAAAAAAATCTTTTATGAGGAGATACGAAGAGGTCTTAGGGAGTCATAATGATCAATGGTAGATGTTTAGAGGTCTCTATGGGAGATACTAAGAGGTCTTGTGGGATCATTGATGATGTAAGAAGATACTTTGTGATCTATTTCAATGGGAAGAAGCTGGATCATGGATCCTCCGTGGACGTAGGCAATTTGGGTCGAACCACGTATATCTTGTGTCTTGTGATTGGTTTGTTTTCTTTATCTTTTATTAGTGTGTTAATCTTATATGTTCTTACTTATGGTATGAGTTATAATTTTTCACTTCACAAAAAATATTAAGATTGTGGCTTAATTGATGCTATAAGAGTATCAAATTGAAGTGTGGCTTGATATCCGTCAACATATCCATTAAAACCAGAACTTATGCCTCTTACCACTTTGAGCACCAAATTTCTTTTGGTTTATTTTGACTGAGCCAGAATAGCTTCAATCCTCGTGGTATTAGTTCTTTGTTCTATCCTACTTTCTTTACTTTCTTGTATTAACATCATTGACATTACTTCAATATAATCAATTGAGCCTATCTTGCTCTGAACAAGAACTATTACTGGATCAAAGCTTTCGTCAAGTCCATCTAAAGCATACATTATCAGATCTTCTTCATTCACAGGATTTCCAGCTATAGCTAAACTGTCAGCCAATTTCTTTACTTTCATGAAGTAATCAGCAATATTTGAAGATCCTTTAGTTACGTGTGTGAGTTGAGCTTTAGTAGGCATAACAAGTGCTTTAGATTGATTTACCGATTTGTCGATCCACTGTTGTCCATAGATTAGCTGAGGTTTTGCTCCCTATCACAAAGCTTAATATCGATTCTGATATTGAAGCTTGAAGACAGCCTAAAAGGATCTGATCTTTATCTTTTCCAGTTGACATAAGCTGGATTTAGCACTTGATCAGATGATCCAGAGTTCATATCTGAGCAAGATTGGTTCAAGTACTGCATTGGAGGTTTGATTGATCCATCTATATAACCATCAAGTCCATGGCCACTTATGATTATTTGAGTTTGAAATTTTCAGAGGAGAAAGTTGGTTTGATCCAACTTGATCTGAGCTGGCAAAGCAAATGTAACAAAATTTGTTTGTGAAATAGTGGATGCGGCTGAATTTTCCATATAAAGGCTTTGATACCAAAGTTTGAGAATGCGCTGGTGATGTCTTTGGCTCGTGAGAAAGTTTGAGAGAAAATTTTAGAGAGAAAATGAAAAACAATAGCTCTGAATTTTATTAATGAATTCTCGATAACAATAAAATTACATGCTTAAGCTATTTATATGAGAAAAAGACAAAATAAACAATCTACAGATATCTTCTAACTAGCTCTGGTTTCTGGCGGGAACAGAGAAAATAAAATGTGTCCAAGTGCAAACTATTTATCTACCCTACTACAATCACAATCGTTGGATCAATCATCACCATATATCTGATCTTCTTTTCTAATGGTAAGTCTCCGGGTTACTAGTACTCTTACCCGAGTTCAAAGCTACTGAGAATAATATTAGGTCAGTTATAGATCAACAACAACGATATATTCGAATAAATTAATTATGCGAGTCATTGTTACAATTTGTCGGCTCTATTACCTTCCTTGGGGCCTTGCTTACTCCATGCCATGGTTGTCACTTGTCAGCACTGGCGTGGTCCAGAGTTTTAGTTATGACATTGAAGCAAGGACGACCGTCTCAAGTATGAATTGTAATTCTGATTTTTTTTCTTTTTGGCTTATTTTTAACGTGTATCCTAGTAAATTCTCCTTGATCTCCAATATTCTACCGTTTTAATTCGCAATTAATATGCCTTTTAGAAAGAGGTGGATCTTTTTATCAGATGCTACCTTTTGTGATGCCTCGAATCTGTAAGGTAACGTGGCTTTGTCATATTAGAAAGTAGAGCACTTTCTTGTATCATAAAGCATGGAAAATAAAGCTACGAGTGTGGAAATTTACTTTACGACAAGGCAAAAAACAGTAACTATAAACCGGGGTTCTGTAAGCAAGGAGTTTCAAAGGCAAGGCTTGGAGAATGAGCGGTGGAGCTATAGGCTACAGCCCAATCGTTATGGCTTTTGAGCTGTGATAAACGTTCTCATATCTCTTTTTTGTTGTATTTCGCTAGCTAGTGATAGCCAAATTGACTTTGAAGTGTATTTTATATATATATATATAACGAATAAAGGAAAAAGAAAAAGAAAGATAAGAAAAGAAAAGATTGGACAAATTCAGGTAAGCAAAATCTGGACAGAACAAAGAGCTACCTCTTCATTTACAAATTTATTTCTTTTATTTTTTTTATTCTTCATTTTATAATGGTGCCGTAGAAGATAAAATTCAAAGGCATAGTGCGGTCACCAAGACACATGCAATCCTCTCCCCCTTTCCATCTATCAATACCAAACAACACCGTCATCTTCTTCATAATTTTGCTTGTTTTCCAAAAAGAATGGCCAAAAGCATGACAATGCTACTCACTCTTTTCAGCTTCATCGTCGCAATTCAATCAAACTTATCGTCAGCAAAAACAACTAACAAAGAGCAAATAGCATGCACAATGTGCGAATCATGCGCAAACCCTTGCCAACCTCTGCCATCTCCGCCACCACCACCTCCAGAAGTGATCTGTCCACCGCCACCTCCACCGCTTTCTCCACCACCTCCACCTGCGTTACCAGAATGCCCACCACCGCCAGCTCCGCCAATATGCTCTGAATGCTCAACACCTGTTCCACAACTTTCTCCGCCAAGAATGCCACTGCCGTTTCCGCCTCCGTCAGGTGAGTTTGCACTACCGGACAGAGTCCCCTACTTTCCAAATTATTATAATCCTCCACCGTCTGAGACTTCTAAATCTCCCAGACTGAAACTCAAGTCTATCATGCCCTCCGTTCTTCTTTTGCTTACTTTGTCCTGCTGCCTTTAAAACCTAAATGCATTGCAGAGAGCCGTGAAGTAGACGTGCCATTCTTTGTTCTTTTCTAGCTCTTGTCAGTTGCGTGTCTAGGGTTATTTACTGAAGCTGATCTTGTTTTAGTTTCTAGTGACAGCTTTTCCGTGAAAAAGTGGAACCAAAAAATAAGGCTTGTTTACTGAAGATATTAATCTCTCTTCATTGTATGTTTAACTTCGAATAATATGTGCTCTGTATGGGTTATTAGTTCTGGAAAATAAACATGTTTCTAATTTTTCCTGATATCATTAGTTTGTTATGCTTTATATTTTATTGTTCTTCTTTTCTATGTATTTTAGAAATGTGTTTGTGCGACTATAGAAAGCGCTGGCTTAACAAATTAATTTCCGAACACTTTGCCAAGCCTTTATTGCAAGTGGAGGGTTTGAATTTGCCAAAATAGATTGTGAAGTTGCTTGAAGAGTTTAAAGATGTATTTTTAGAAGAGTTACCATTGGAATTATCACCTATTCAAGAGTCAAACATGCAATTGTATTACTACAACCTCCGCTATGGTGCTATGCTTATCCCATCTCCAATACACACGAGTAACAAGGGCCAATGTCTGAAATCAAACCTCACTTAATTGTTTGGCGGGAGTTAATGTTTTAATAACTACGTAACTCATTGATTTTGTGTAAAATTATTAGTGACTCTCTTTTACTATTTTTATTTATTAATGTTAGAGATTTGGTGATTTAATAATTTTTTTTTAAATAAATTGAGATGAATATCAAAGAAAAGAGTCACAAGAAATTTAGAACGTGTGAGACACGTATGAAGAAGTTTAAGCCGTGTGGGACATAAAAGGAGAAGCAAAATGAGAATGAAGCCAAAAAAAATGTGCAGAGAAGGTACTAGGGCTGAGCGCCGCGGTGCCCAGATCAGAAGCGCAGCGTCGCGGCGCCAGAGCAGGAAAATTTCTATTTTTGATCCGAATTTTCAGTTTTGGAAGGTTTATGACTTCCAAAATAAGTAAACTCTTACTCCAATAAGGAATAGAGTTAGTAGACACGAAATAACCCATATATAAACACTTGTAAACCTTTTAGTTGAGATTAAGTATTAAGAGAGACTCTAAGAGAAGGGAAGAACTGGATAGACTAAGTGCTTGTGTGCACTAAGGTGGAACCATCGTTTGGATATTCATTGTTCGTGGTAGAGTAAGGATACATTAAACATTAGGTACTTTTTAGGGTTCTTCATTGGATTTTCTTTATAAAATCTCTAGCGAGTTAATAAGAAATGTTAGGATCATTGGATCTACCGTGAACGTAGGTAATTGGTCGAATCACGTAAGATTGTATTGTGATCTTTTATTTTCTATTTTGGATTCTTATTATTTTGTTTGATAAACAAATTATTTTACTACATAAGAGGTTATGATTCAAAATTGAACTTAAAATTTTTTGCTATAATCTAATTTTAAAAAAATGAAGGGTGTTTCTTTCCTTAACAATTAATTTAAATATTTAATACAAAATTTGAGTTATAGATGTTATTCAAGCTGATGGTTGAAATCAAAGTCAAAAAATAGAGGCAACTAATCAACTTTATCTATAATTAGATTACATTAAATCAATGAATTAAAATTTGTATAAAAAATTTTAGTTAAGGAACTCATCTTAACTAAATTTTTTAAAGTGCACACCGCTGTAAATTCATATTAATTTATGTTTTTGTTAGAATTTCAGTGTTGTGCACCAGAGAAAGATATTAATTATGTATAATTTAATTTAAAATAAACTCGAAAGGTAATAGTTTAAGTAATCAACTTAAAAATATTCAAAAAATTAATTCAACTTCAAATAAGATAAATTATGATGATAACTCTAAGTACAAAATTTGTTGTAATATATTAGTTAAAATGTTAAGCATAACATAATAAAATGAGAAATCGACTATAAAAAAATGTGTTAAATTAACTGGGGTAGGCTTTCATATTTTTCGTTTGTAAAGACTGAAGAAGAAGGTTCTTAAAGTGGGCAACAAGAAGAAAAAAAAAAAAGCAGTCTATCGGATTCTGTGCATCTGGAGTCCACTGCGGATCGTGGGTTAACCTTTTATTTCCCAGGACAAAGTGGAGACTGACGAGTTTTAGGAAAGAAGAGATGCTTTCTTTAATATTGCACATGCCATGGCATCACATATTCTGCGTTCAATTAATTCACTCGAAAGTTATGAAGGAGACAAAAGAATGTGGACGTCAAAGGAATCTGTGTGTAAATGCTTGTGGCATGTGGAGATAATTACGAGTGTCCGAAATTTATTGAAACACAACTAGCCACACAGCAGTGCAAATAAGGGATCAGGTTGAGTTTGGGCTTATATGGTTTTACGTATCGAGCTTGTACGTCGAGCCACGATTACCTTCCATGTCTTTATGCCCTTGCCAGAGTATTTTTCTCTAATTTTTTTAATAAACCTTCATGAGCAAAATTTTTGAAATACGGTTTATTCCCAAATTTGGTAAGTTTACGGATTTAGAGGTCAGCCATTTTTTGAGCTCAAATGAATAAGGATTTATTATTTAAAAAAAGGAACAGCTTAATAAAAGTTGTAAGAGTTTGAGAAAATTACGTAGAGAAATACTTAGAGAAAATAGCTTAGTTCAATTAGGTAAAAAAAGACTATTGATTCATGTTTAGGGCCAAAGAATGAGCCTAGGGGGTGAAGAGCTAAACATGAAATGGCTTAAAATATATTTTTGAGACAGATGAGACTTAGGTTTTAAAGAACGGTTAGAAGATGACTTAAATCAGAACAAAGGTCAGAGAATTATTTAAAGATAATATATAAAGCAGGACTTAGCAGTGTTCATCTGAACCAAGCTCACAATTCAATATTAATATAAAAAAAGATTTTTGAAATCATTAGCTTAGTAAAAAAAGAAAGGGTTAAGGTTTGCATTAGGCGTATGTTTGTATCAAGATTGTGGTTTCTAAGTTAAATATAATCTAGCAAATAATTAATAAAAAAATGTAATATAAAGAGAACTAACACATAAACTTACGTGGTTTGGCTTAAAATCTTATATTCACAAGTAAAGCTCTTTATTAAAATTCACTATATTGAGATAATATTACAAGACATAAATTGTAATAAATTTAATAACACTCGCAAGATAGAATCTTATGTTCTTTCCTTCTTTGGACTTGCTGAGACTAATTTTATGTGCCTTAATAGTTGTTTACTAATAAGGAGAAATAGCGATTCTTGATGATTTATCAAATAATAAAAAATTGTCAAATGGGTTGTAAGGTAAACCTTAATATAAAAATAAACAGGAAGAGAGTTCTGTAAGAGAGGATAACGAAATGAATATGAAAAAGTAAAGTAATAAATGAACTCGATTTGCTCGAGGCTATTCACTTTCAGCCTGGTATCTTGAAACCTTTTTACTTCGAGGGCAAGAGTGGAAACGTATGGGAGAGCACTTCATGAAAGAATTGTGTGGCATGGTGAAAGGGTTCTCGTTGGGGTTTCTGGCACCCCTGGATCTTTACCTAATTTTAGAAGAAGAGAGGTGAGTTGAGTATCAACTCTTTTTTTCATGCCTTCCTTCTCTTAAATTTGTTCCTGTTCGTTATATAGTGGAGGTTAGTGTGAGCTCGTAGGGTCATTTAGAGACTTTTTAATAGAGAGAATAATGTAATATATTTAGAGCTAGATTTCGTGTTTAGAGTATGAAAATATTCTTTTTGTATTAAAGAATATCTTATTTAACAAATGTCATTACAGGAATAGATATTGGTGATAGCGTAATCCTCACTCATGCCACTTAACAATTTTATGCTGATATGTCCATTGTGGATATGGTAGCATGACGTGGCACTTCAAAATTGGTTCTTTGTTGATTATACGTATGATCTTACCTTCAATAAGGTGTTGAGGTAGATTACAGCTTTTATAGTACCATCTATAATAAAGGAAAACTATTTATAGTCCTCTATTAAGTACTTTTCAAGGCTAGGCCAATCTTTTTGTATTTTCTTATCTCTTCTCTTACCAACTATTCTAATGTGATTTCTGGAAATTGACATGGAAAGTGTGCGGCTCAATGGTGATGTGGACTGCTGAATTATTTTGTTAGTATTTTATTTTGACTATTTGACTATTACTTGTGTGCCAACATAGCAAGTGTAAGGCTTTAGTAACGTGTAGATTGATTTGGGGCCCAATAATAATATGACAGGTGACTTAATCATGTTGACTTATCCTTTGACTACGAGATTGAGTAGTGATGTAAAATTTCAAGTGAGTCCTATATATTATGTCCTCTAGATCAAATGATGAAAGCTGATGAGTTTGGACTCGTATTAAGTCTAATAATCAGATCTCAATTTAAGTTAAGTGACCAATCTAATATTGAATTCATTCTTACTTTTAACAAGTCATATATCAACCTATCATCCATCAACATAAGCAATCAAAAATCATTCCCCTTCACCTTTCTTTTAACTCCTCTTTTAAATAAGATCATATTAATAGGTTGGTGTTAACTTATTAATTTTCTCTCTCACGTGACAAATAGAAAAGGTTCGTATGTTTGATAGTTGTGTAAAAAAAAATCTACTCATATTATGAAAATAGATTAAGACCTCTTTTTTATGAATTGCACGATTTTATAAGCTAAAAATATTAAGCCACAAGACATGTCACTAAAAAGGTTATTTCAAACTCTTCTTGCTAAACTTTTATTTAAAAAAAAAAAATACTCTTTTTTAATTGAAAGAGAAATCTCTCATTATTTGACGTTATATCTTCACCCCCTTGCTCCTCTAGCTCTTTTTTTTTCTTGTCTAAAATCTCCACTCTTTCACGAGCTTGGCTTGAGAACAAGCTCGAGAAAAACGGAGAGTACTTACCGAGGACACTTTAATGCTCAAGCTAATTTTGGTGTTAATAAAAACTGAGAGAAATCAAAGATAGAATTCGGGGGAGTGATGATATAATGTAATCTGAAAAATGAAACAGTTAATAAAATACTCTCTTTTATAGGAGGACTTCGGGGGAAAGAGGAAGATCTATCTTGTGGCTCACGATACGGTCTAGATTATCATCTTGCGCCTCATCAAACTTGCTTACTCTCCAGGGGCATTTTTGTCAATCTGCATTCTATTGAACAGGTGCCATGTAGTAAGTGGTTCGTTCAATTTTGGTTATTGAAGCATTAATAGCAGCATCCTTTCTCAAAGAATCCAAGTCTATAAATTTTCAATATGATTACGATGTTCTCCTCCTACAAGCACAACACATGAAAACCAATACATCGCCGTCATTGCTCAAATAATGTAGTTCTACAATGCACTACGCCCGTCTTAAAAGATTAAATTTGCCAATTAATACTGACATGTGAAAGAGAGATGTGATCACTTGCGAACCGGGAATTTTTTATTTTTTAGCAGCACTATTGACGTTGCCCTCGAAAATTTGTATGCTCGTGTCAATGGTATGATCCAGGTGGCTCTCTGCACCAAATTTATTTTTACATATTCTTTTTAAATAATTAAAAGGTAGCTCAAACACAATATCTGCCTCACTTCCAGCCTCCAACCCACACTGACTCTATATTTTGTAAAACTAAAACCAAGTTGTCCTCCAATAAGATATTATTATATTTCAATTTGCACTTATATAGGACTAGAAGCAGTCGAGTGCAAATACTGAGTATGCAGCTTCACATATATCTTCTTTTGTTAGCAATAACCTATATGTTTTAAGCAATTTTTTAGCTTATGTATTTGGTTGCCTATTTCTTTTAAACACATCAATTATATCAGTCTTGCCAGTTACATTGCTACCCTTCAAATATTTTAAACACATTCATATTTAACGTAAGTTACAAATTTTCTTTTTCTTTTTTTATTTTTAACGTATATTTATAAAAAAAATCTTTTAACCACTTTATGAAAAAAATTCAATCATAAATAAACAAGAATAAGAAAAGATCTACAATCAAACGATAAACAATCACACATACTAAAAAAAGCACAAACAATATACATGATTCGACAATAACTTTCTACATCATGATGGATCTGAGGATCCTAATTTTATTTATTTAATTCATACAGAACTTCTCATAAAGATTACAAGGAATATCTCATAGCTCAAAACTCCCTAAGATCTATACCCGCACTATCTTAAGCATTTAAAGCACTTAAGCGCAATCTAAACTCTTTATTGTCTGTTTTGTTGATGCTTGATCAAATCTAAAGAGTTGCAAAGGTTTATATAGGCTTCAAAATCTCCCTAAAAATTATAAACATGGTTGGAATAAGAATTCACTTATTTAAGAAGTATAAAATAAATTTAAACTCACAAGTGAACCTAAAAAGAGCGATTTTAGCACCACAGTGTTGGGCTTACTAACTTGGGTGTCGCAGCGTTGAGTACCTAATGTCGCGGCACCCACACCTAAGGATGTGATCCCCACTTATGCTTTTGCTTCCTTTTTACATCTGGCTTTTCTTTTTGCGTCTTTTCTTGTTTGTCCATCACGTTCTTAACTACATGTCAACTCTCTATTGGTTTTTAACTTAAAATCAAATTCAACATTGATTTTAAATCACTAATTCCAATAAATTCCTCCTTGATTCAAATCTCTCTTCAAGAATCTTTCCAGAATCAATTCATATCAATACTCGGTTACTTAACATTAACACCATTCAAGTTTTTGTCCATATTTAACTACTTTTGGACTCGTAACTTTGGTCTCCAAAGATACGAAGGTTTCATGCCTAGGGTGGCTATTTTATTGTAATCTCCCATGTCACGCTTAACACCATCACAATACCTTCGTGGCTCAATCTTGCCAGTAACACCATTTTTATATATCCTTTTTTACCCTTGTCACAACATGAGTTTCTCTCTAATTCTACCTCTTGGTCTGTCTTCTCTCAATAACTTATGTTGAGTCGTTCACAACATTCTCATCAAGCACATATAGCCTCTTGTGTTTCTCACCATTCATGACCACTATAATCCTTCCTTCTCCTCAAATATTATTTTTTTTACTTTGTATGAATACATTTCTTGATCTAGCACTCTTAAGGATATCAATTTCCTTCTAACTCCAAAAACGTGTCTTACATTAAATAACTCCCTGACTTTTCCAATCATGCATTTTCATCCTTATATTATCAATCCCATGAATTCACTAGCCAAATTATTACCTATTAGTACTTTGCCATCTTGAATGGACTTACTATTGGTAAACAAAGACCTATCTACACACATATAGTAATTGTAACCAGAATCAAGTATCCATTCACCAGTATACTTTCCATAAAAAACTATCAAGGATTCTTCAATTTTTAAGCCTTATTTAAAGACTATTGTAGTCATTCTACTATTTTTTATCTTTCTTTTTGGACAATCCCTCTTGAAGTGCCATTCCTTATTGCAATAAAAGCACTTCTTAGATCTACCCTACTAATTATTATTTTTATCTCTTCCTCCAATCCTGTTGCATTATCAGACTCTGATATCTTCCTTAATCTTTTAGAGTTCAATGAGGTTTTAACATCAGTCACCATTAAAATCTCCCTATCGTACATGAGTATATCCATAAAGTGTTCATAACTTAGAAGTAGATAACACAATAAGACAATTACCTTATCTTCATCCTTAATCTTGATGTAATCGTCTCAAGATCTAGGATAATATTGTTGAATGCATCCATGTGGTCTTTCATTAAAGTTTCTTTAGTTATAAACAACTAATAAAATTTCTTCTTGACATACAGACCATTTGCTAGGGACTTCATCATGTAGAGTGTGTCAGATTTCTTTCAAAGACCTAATGTCATCTTCTATCTTGCCACTTGTCTCAAACTTTCATCACGCAATGGTAGGAACCATAATACTATGGGCTTTCTTTTATATGGTCTCTATATCTGACTTAGATTTTAGCTTCTCCTATTTTTTTTCTTTATTAGTTATTGCTTGAATTTTCTCATGAGCTGAATCTAATTCTTGACTCATTAAATGAGCTATAACCTTCACCTTTCACATATTAAAATCATTGTGCCCATTGAACTTTTTAATTTTATACTTGTGATTTGCAATGGTTAAGTATCCTATGTTTGGTAATTTATCTCAATTTAATTCTAGTACCACTTGTTGAGGTTTTTAGCATGCACTCTAAAAAAACCTTCTAAGCACTTTGCGAAAGACTTTCAATCACAAGTAAACAAAAACAAGATTAGATCAAACAAGTAAGAGATAAATAATCACACACACCAAAGAAAGCATAAGCAATATATGTGATTCGCCAATAACCGTTTATGTCTACAGTAGATCTCAGGATTTTAACTTCTTTCATTTAGTTCACAAAAAACTTCTCACAAAAGATTACAAGGAATACATAATAGCTGTAGTAACCAGTATCCACGACTGGTAAGAATAAGTATTTATATATGTATAAATATACGTATTTTATTTGTATGTTGGTGATACTTGAATTATATATTGTTATTAGTAATATTTTTATAGGTTAAGGATATACGATTAGTATTGGGTTTATTTGTATGACTTTAGATTTATTTTAGGGACCAAATTGTTATACTTTGAAAGTTTTGGGGGCAAATTCATAAATATCAAAAATTAGCCTCTTAGTATAAAAATGCACTTTTAAACCCTAATTTACCATTTTTTAGGTCGAGCTACCCATTTTAAGAGAGAGAAGAGAGAAATAGAGGAGAGAGAAAGAGGAAAAGAAGAAGAAAAAGAAGAAGAAATTGGAAATTTGAATTTCAAGAGGTATATCATACGTATTTCTCAATTTATTGGTATTAATTAAGTTAATTCCTTTAAGTTTTGATTTCTGAAAATATGTATAATTGAGGATTTGTTGTGTATTTCGTAAGATCATATGAGAATTGATGATGATCTATAAGATAGTTTGATAAATCATGATGAATTATGGAATTTCTGCTGGATAACCTCTTCATCTAGGAATTTTATAAATTGTTGTGATTCGATTCTGGTTTTAAATTTTGAGTATATGAAATTAGACATGTTTAGGATCATCTGAGACTTTGAATCGACTGAAAATCTCGGAAATTGAATTTGTAGTGAATTTACCAAAATGACCCTGGAATTCTGGAAATTTCCTGTGTAAACAGTATGATACAGTGGAAAATAATTTTTGACCTGCTGAATGATCTTTAAAAATTACGAATTTGTGGAATATGATAATTTTATATGTCTAATATGATATACTCGGAATTGAGAATTTGGATCAATGTGGTTGAAGTGTTATGAATTTCTAAAGTGTATCAGCTCATTGTAGTATTTGATTAACAGATTTTTAAAGTTATGAAATAAAATAGTTTTAAAATACTTTTGGCAGTTATTTGGAAGCCAAATATTTATCATGGACTGAGATATGTGTCAAGAGTAATTATGTGGTAGTTTTATAATTTTTGAGTTAGTATATGATTTTATAAAATTGGGAGATTTAATACTGTTCAGTAAGTATCTTGATCCTGTCAGGTTTGTAGTTTGGATTCGATGGTGTGTATGGAATGGATTGTGTAGGAATTTTGATATAATATTCATATATAAGAAGTATATATGAGTCAAGAATGATATATTCTGATTTCGAAGTAATTGGACATCATTTGATGTATTAGAAATTTTTGTTAAGTGTAAGTGGTCAGAATGACAGGTTTTGAGAAACCAAATATTTAGACCAATTTGATGTGATAAATGTATTGTGTATAATTTTGTAAGCTATTTAAAGTATTTTGTGTGAATTGTGAGGCTTATGAAAGGATTAATCTCCATTGATAGGTTAAGGAGATTTAAGCCTTGTAGCTGAAAGTGTTAAGAGGTAAGTATACTAGACTTTTTACTGGAATCACAATAAACATAGTAAGTGTTATGAATGATTTTGTAAATATGGTTAAGAATATGTTTATGTTATGTCAAAGTATGTTTTGATATGAAATGTAAATATATGTTTATGAATGTGAGCATTGACATTGAGCATGGACATACATGTGTTTTTTGAAAGTGAGCTTTCAAAATAGATATGTTTAACAAAGAAAGCTTTTGAAGTGTAATATGTCCATGAGAAATATTTTGTGTTTTGAGGGTACTTGAACTCACTGTTAACTTAGTAGGCATTTTATGTGATTTGTGGAGCCTTTATGTGTGGCCTTTCCTTCGGGATTGGTATATGTTATGTGTTCCGTATGTAGGGAGGATCCTATTGGTACCTAAAGGAAGTGTGAGTCATCACATTCGTGTGGTGGCGTATTGGTACATGTGAGAGGACTCACCGATGATCAGGGTGAGGGTTTGGCTTTTACCTTCGGGCATAAGCGTTATATATGTGTGATTTAAAGACCTCACTTGTACTATTCCTCACATACGGTATGTCACCTACGAGTGACATTTGGCTCATTATGTGATATGTGATATGTAAGTCCTACTAAGTAGTAGTTGAATGATGGTATTCCTATTATGTGTTTTGAAAGAATGTGTAAGCGCTTACATGATATGTGATTTGATAAGATTATGATTTTGATTGATCACAGCATATCATACATATGCATTGTGTACATATATGTATTTGTATTTGATATATGAAAAATTAGTATGCTTACTGAGTTTTATACTCATTATAGTTTATGGTGATTTCAGGTAAATAAGGTACATGTGTGCTTAGCGGATTTGGCAAGGCTTCTGCTGTTCCTTGGGTTCCCTAAGTTGCTAGGTTGTTGTGTGTTTCATTTGGGGACACGTGGGATAGGATATTTGGTTTGTCCCTATTGAATAAATACTTATGTATTATTTCATTGTGTGTGGATTGGATTTGGTTTAAGTTTTATAAAGTGTGGTTATTGGATGATTTTAAGTAAGAATTTGCAATTGATATATTCTGGGCTCCCGGTAACAAAGTTGCTACTGGTGACGTAGTAGAGTGTTAATCTCTGAGAAAACTCTGCGTATCTCCGGTTTAATAATTGTCCCAGTCATAATTCAATTGCTATAATTCTGAAAGAAATTGAAATGAATGTTTAAATATTGTCAAGAGAAGTTTATATTTATATGTTAGGTTATGGTTGATTTTAGTGTTGAACTTACTAGCAACTTGCTAAGGATTTTTGTGTTGAATGAAAGTTGAAAATTTTGTGTAATATTATTTATGAGTGCACATGCAGTGAATGAATGTAAGTGATGTCGTGTGTCGGATCTTTTGGGTCTGGGGCGTGACAATAGCTCAGAACTTCTAAGGATCTATACCGCACAATATTGTGCACTCAAAGCAATGAAGCGCAACGTAAACTCTTTATTCTCTCTCTTGTTTATGCTTTTGATACTTAATCAAATATAAAAGGTTATAAGGGTTTATATAAGTTTCAACACGTCTATAGAAACCTTAAACCTAGTTTGAATAAGAGATCATGTGTTTATAAAGTCTAAAATCAACTTGAACTAGTAATTAAACCTAAAAAATGCAATTTCCCAAATAGTTGGCGTCGCGACACCAAATGTGATTCGACCTAGTGCCGTGGTGCTAGGTTACTGACTTTGGCGCCTTAACGCCCACATTGAGCGTCAAATATAAAAGGTTATAAGAGTTTATATAAGTTTCAACACGTCTATAAAAACCTTAAACCTAGTTTGAATAAGAATTCATGTGTTTATAAAGTCTAAAATCGACTTGAACTAGTAATTAAACTTAAAAAATGCAATTTCCCAAATAGTTGGCGTCGCGACACCAAATGTGATTCGACCTAGTGCCGTGGTGCTAGGTTACTGACTTTGGCGCCTTAACGCCCACATTGGGCGTCAAATATAAAAGGTTATAAGAGTTTATATAAGTTTCAACACGTCTATAGAAATCTTAAACCTAGTTTGAATAAGAATTCATGTGTTTATAAAGTCTAAAATCGACTTGAACTAGTAATTAAACTTAAAAAATGCAATTTCCTAAATAGTTGGCGTCGCAACACCAAATGTGATTCGACCTAGTGCCGTGGTGCTAGGTTACTGACTTTGGCGCCTTAACGCCCACATTGGGCAAGTCCCCACTTATACTTTTACGCCTTCTTTACATCCGACTTTTTATTTTACTTCTTTTTTTTATCTTTTTATTATATTTTTGATCACGTATTTGACTTTCTATTAGTTTATAATTCAAAATTAAACTCAAAATTAATTTTAAATCACTTATTTCAATATTTTTTAAGGAAAAAAAAAAATTAATACCGTGATTAGCCAAAAAAGAAAACGAAAATCTCTTTTTGCAGCAGATATCAAAGAAAGAGCATTATCAATAGCACAATTTAAAAGATGATGTATTAGCGAAAATTGATTGAAATACACTTATTTTTTAAAATCATATTATATACTTCATTATTTATTCATAAATTTTTTATCTAGTGATCTGGAGACCTTCTAAAAAGATAAAATTATCTATCTCAAGTATTATTATTTGAATTAATATTTATTAATTCTCTGAACAGCATGTCCCATTATCGAAAAGTTTTAAACATGATGCAGAAAATGGATTACTCGAGGATGAAAATTAAAGTGAAATATAAAAAAAAAAATAGATTATTTGACTGGATCTTGATGGAGATGGCAAAAAAATTAGAACCCGAAAAAACTATTATTTGAACCTGATTTCAAATTTAAAATTCGGTTAGAAAAATTCAAATTTTTTTTCATATCTTGATTTTTTGCCAAAATTTAAATTTGAATTTTTTGTGAAAACTTAAACCCGTTTTTGCAAAAATCGAGACTTGAATCTATTTTTTATTTTTTTATTTTTATTTTTTTAAATCTTAAATTAATTTATAAAAATTTTAATTTTAAAAATATTTGAATCTAACAATTATTTTATAAATAATTATTTAAAATTTACTTAAAAATTTAAATAAATTAAAATATAAAATAAATTCAAACTTAAATTTAAATTTAAATTATAAAAAAATTAGATAAAATTTGAGTTTTGAATTTATTAAAAAAATTTAAATTCAAATTTAGAGTGTACAGAACCCAAATTTGAATTTAAATTTTATCATATCTCGAATTCTCGATCTCGAGAGTGAGTGGGCGATAACAATTTAATAAATTAATCGACAATTAGTGTGAAACGAACAATTCTCTACCGTAATGCACATGGCCTCGGGGCCTACGTTCTACAGTAGTTTCTTTCACCTCATGATCAATAAATACGAATAAGGTTGGCTTCGCCAAGCCCATTATGAAATAACGACAAGCACTGGATAAGAATGAAAAACTAATACAAAAGAAGCCTAACCCACCAATCATACAAACCTCTCGCAACACCACTTTGTTTTTTTATTTTTTTATTTTATTCTTGCATGATTGTTTTTTAGATTAATATACATCAATTCTTTTCTAATTTCATAAAATATATATAAATTCTAAAATCTCTTTATTACTATAAAATAGATCAACATCTAAATCTACTTGAATTTCATTTAAGCCGCCACTTATGAACTAAAATTGAGTTTATTCATTGTTGTTGGGTCCAAAAAGTAGCACAATATAGACCGTCAAAAGTCTGAACTACGAAGCAACATAACTTATTCCTGTGGTCCATTAGATCTAAGATTAGCCGAAAACCTAAAACTCTTTTTCGTAAGTCTATGTCTATGCATGAATCCCGAGGGTTCGCCGACTGCCGTACTCATTATATCTCTCAAGACTTAACTCTCTTCTACCACCTAAAGTGCTCGCGATTGCCTGCCCTAAGTCTCCCTTTCTCAGCTGCTTTATTAATAATACCATTAATGACAACCCATGGATTGCTAACATCCATTTTTATCTCACTTTATTCACTAATATATTATCTCTTTCCTTTTTGTCCTGTTTAAACACACTCTTACATTCTAACTTAAGATACAGTGTTGTGTATGATGCAAGTAAATTAAAATATAAGTTTATATCCATAAAAATAGATGAGATCGTAAATGAGACTGCAATATGAGATAAACAAGCAAGCCATGGCGTTTTATGCTTAAATAGAGCCAGTATTCGTATTCTTTAAAAAAAAGAAGTCAATATTCAAAAGTATGAAATCGAAAATATTATTGATTATAATGATAAGGCAGACACGTAGTCAATAAAATGCGTAATTAAGAAACAAATTTAAAATAGATTCAATATCCAAAAGTATGAATTTGGAGATATTTTGACAATGGAATCGAAGAGATTATTAGTTATCATCATAGACACAGTCAACAAAATGCATAATTAAGAAGAAAAAAAAATAGAGTCTATTTTCAAAAGAAAAAGAAAAAAAAATAGAGTCAATATTCAAAAGTATGAAATCGACAAGAATATTAGTTGTCCAAAAAAAAAATTAGTTACGATAATAGAGAGAGTCAACAAAATGCGTAATTAAGAAATGGGTAAGAATGTTTTGAAGTATTAACAATACGAGACCTAAAAAGAATTGGAAGGCGATGATAATTATCTGTAAGTGGCACGTGCAAAGTCCACAAAAGTAATGAATACGGATCGCGACTCCCGTGAGAAATTCAGGTACAAATTAGCATCCGTCATTTAAAGAATCACCGCCCATCTGCCATTACTATTATTTCTCCTCTCATATACCATATAATATAAGTTACAACTATATTCTATATGGTCTTACCATTATGTGTGTTTATATATTCATCTTATTTATCAAACCAACCTTTATATCTTCTTCAAGTCTCACCCACTTCCATCTTTCTCTCTATCTAAATTTGTAAAAGAAAACAAGAAAGAAAAAAGAATGGAAGGTGTTTCCACGAAAGTGTACAAAGGTTTGAGAGGCTACTGGAGGAGGAGAGGTTACGAGAAGCTAAATGGGGCGGGGCGGCGGCGAGCGAGCCGGGCGGAGCTGGGTTCCACCCGGAGGAGACGGTTCTGGCGGATCAAGATCAGACCAAAGCTTAAAATACTTAGAATCTCTTCTCCGAAAAAGTTCTTCATTTGGCTACGTGACGCCTACGTGAATATGATGATGGGATTTGCTAATTCACGTATTGGTACTAGTAGCTTCGGTGGAGCCATGGCCAGTGATGGGATTTTGGGGTTTGGAAAGGGCCCACTTAAGGAGTATGATGAGAAGACTATCGTTGAGATCTACAAGTCCTTAATGATGGCGCAGGGCCAGTTGCTGCCCCGTGATGCGGCTAAGCTCGGCTCTCAGTCTCAGATCGTTTGTCGAAGCTAGTTAACGGTAATATGTCATTACTATTTTCAGGTATGATCGCAAAATTAAATTGCTGCAAACAAGACTTAATGTTATGTACCAATTCAGATGAGACATGCAGTAAAGATCATGCCAATTCTTCAGGAAGAAAAGAAGAAGATAAAAGAGAACCTTTTTTCTTTTTTTTTTTGGGTTTACTTTCTTAACTTTCTAAATGCTTTTAATGCTGTTCTGGTAAATGTAATAAATAAATTGTTCAGTTGATAGTTGTTACCTTGTTGGCAATAAGTCTTGTAGTTCCTTCTAAAGAAACAAAAGAATTTTTTTAAAAATATATAGAATATTGTTATATTTATTAAATATTATGTTAAATTTTTTATTTTAAATAATGAGTTGTTATAATAATTTTTTTAAAAAAATTATATAATTTTATTATTTAACACATTAATTTAAAATAATATTTAAAAAATATAACATTATCTGTATATATAACTCTACTAAGTTATGACTCATGGGCACGTGATCAAGATTTAAGAGGATCGACCATCTTTTTATGTTAGCTATTGGTATATCTCTGATACAAAAGCATATGATCGTAGTTAGCCGGTCAGATCAAGTGGGTTGGACATAAAAAGGTTATTTTCAATTAAGGTGATAGTCACGGAGCTACAAGCCCACATAGCCGTAAAGCCTCTAAAGTTGGTGGTTGTGTTTATTTGTTGTAAGTGCAAAATTGGCTAATATTTTCACATTTACACTTAGAGGGAGAGTGAAACAATGCGAGCTTGGAGCGCGTGGGATCCAACAATTCGACTTTGACACGGAAGATGCATGAAAGGAATCTAACAAGTCACCCTCACACACAACCCATGTGCTTCATAATAGTTCATACTGTGCGATTGATCTACCGTATCTTCGGCTTCACCCTTAAATCTTTTCAAAGATTATTGGGAGATCTTCTCATATATTGCAACATACCGTGTGTTCCACATGCATACATATATATATATATATTAAAATCTCTGCCGTCGATCTTTCTTGCTTGTAAACTTACTATTTGATGACACGATCTTTCAGGATACGAATCTTATCATTCTATAATTCTTTGTTTATGCTGGAAGAGATATGACGCGGTACATTGGACAACATGTTTTATAGTTAATTGATAGACACCAAAGCATTTTTTTATAAACATGCGTGTCTTTTTCTTGATATTACTTTAAAAAAGGGTTTATTTGGCTTAGCGGCTGCTCGTCGTTTTCCCCTAATGCTTCAAATTTGTCAACCTGATTTTGATTTTGGTACCTACTATCATTATTGTCTAGACAACTTTCTTTCAATTGGCCCCCTTCAAAGAGTACTCGTTTTTCTTTTAAGAAAATTTAATTAAATCGGGAAATTAACGGAGAATTGTTGTTTTTAAATTATAGAATTGATCATGAAATTATCATTCTTTAATTTATGACTGATGAAAGAATTATCACCCCTTGCATTCTAAAATTAATAAAAATTAAATACTTTTATAATAATATTCCATTACTAAACCTCATAACAATTAGAAAGTAAGTTATCTCAGGGCATTCAAACTCTTTGACTCTAATTTTTTGTTATTTTTATTATTTTTATTCTTCTCTTCTGCTATTATTTTTTTTCAATGATTATAATATTTTTTATTGTTATTATAAAATAATTATTAAATAAAACATTCAAGTGAATTCATTAAATTAAATAGGGTAGGTATAAGTTCGATTGAACCGAGCCAATATATTATCGATATTTTTTTTCTTTATTTTTATTTTGTTATTCTCAATTAAATTATTTTTAATAAAAAGTAAATTTAACTTCTTAATTAAAAATTGCTTAAATTTTTGAGTCAATACTTTTATTATTTTTTTTCTTTTCTATTTTCGTATAGATACAGGTACATTTGAGCTTTTTAATATTAACCAAAACTTTCTCCAAAACCTAATTGAAGAAAAAAAAACGAAATCTTATTTAAATGAAAATTAAATGACCTTTACTTTTCTTTTTCTTTTTTAAGTGCTCGATACATAACAACAAGCTATAATCAAAGCTAACTAGTTTTCAACCAATCACCAAAAATAATTCTCACCAGAATGATTAAAGAGAACTAATATAAAATAGCTACGGCTCAATTGTTTAGATGTATGTTACGAGAATAGCCCATTTACGCGTTTTTATTAAAGACCGTGTCATATATATGTTGTAATCTATAATTGATACTCTGGTTTATTTGAACCACTATTATCAGAATAAGTTATTTATTAAAATAAGAAAAAATGTTATCTTGGTCATTAATTTTATTGATACATATCAACTGAATCTTATTTTTTTTAATATATATTACGTTAATTTTTATTGTACTTTTACAATAATATTCTTAATATGATAAAATGACAGGTGTTTGACACCATGTGAAGAGTAATAAATATTTAATAATATGAAAATTTTTAAATACCCTTAATAAATGATACAATAAAAATAATATAAAAAAAATTCATCATCAATTTTTAAACAAAAAAAATCAAATCAAATAATTTTTTTTACTCTATCTAATCAACTGGACCTATATTAATCTAAGAATAACTTTTCTTAATCCCTTTCCAAAAAAAATTACTATAAAATTTTCATACTCTTTTTTTATCTTATTATAAATTTTATATTAAAAAATAATAAATTTTCCCTTCCTTAAGAACCAAAACCAACCGCCCCCTCTCCCTTTTCCCTAAAACCTAAAACCACCTCTCTCTCTCTCTCTTCTTTAACATCTCTCTTCTCTTTATTAAGAAGCATAAATACAAAATTAAATAATTAAAAAAAACTCGAATCACTTTTATTTCTTTTTAAAATTTAACTAATTCTAAAACCCCACCATAATCACAGACACTTGTACTTCCTCTGTCATGGCCACTACAAAATTTCTACAAAATAAAAATTATTTTTTCTCTAAAACCATCCCTCTTCTTTAACCTTAATAAACTCAGTTTCCTTTTTTCAAAGCTGACCCTACAACATAATTTCTTCTTTAGCCATGACAAACTCAATTTCATTTATTCAAAATTGACCCTACAACAGAATTCGAATCCATCGGGCAACACGTAAATTTCTTAAACTTGAAGGGCTAATCCGTAATTGTGAAGGAGCAGCTGATGTTGACCAAGCTTTGGGCTTGAGATCATGCAAAAAGCGCTTGGACTTGACTTGGTTCCAATGGCAAAATTATGGATTTGGTTTTTGGATTTTCAAAAGTTAGAATTTAAATGACAATGGAGTTCTCAATTTTCTTTGTATAATATTATTTTTAATTAATTATTTCTTCGTATATTATTTTATTTTATTCCTAAAATTGACATTATCTTTATTTTAAATTTTTAACCTTTTTGTCTTTCAAAAGTAACACTTACACCGATACATTATAACGGTAAAAATTAACGTGATATATATTAAAAAAATAAAAATTAAATTAATATAACTTGTGACGAGATTTTATCGAAGGAGCGGACATACTCGACACTCTCTGAATTGAAATTTTCCTGCACCCCAACTAGCTACAACCTACTTGGCAAATCCAATAGTGCTTGATATAACCACATAGGCTATGGCTTAACCTGAAGATATGTAAGACTGGGCTGTATCTAAGCTATGTTCTTGCTTCTCTAGTGACTATTGTTGATCCAGCCTGGGCTGTTCTTAAGCTGCAAAATCCTTGTACATGTTATCTTCCTTTTGAGTATTAGGAAAAACCTATGAATTAACTTTACTCGAAAGTTGCTGAAAGAGTGAATGGGCTACTTATCTTACCATGACAAGAAAAATATGGTTTGAGTAGTGTTATAAAATTGGTATACAAAATTTTGTATACTAACTAATATGTTATGAATTGATAATTATTATTTGTTAAGTAATTATTGATTTTTTAATTCTCTTTAACGTGATAATTATATTATACTGATCAACATTAAACACATAAAACACAAAATTAATTAAAATATAAACTTTATATCTAACTCTGTAAACACAACATTACCCATATAGTTCAGAGAAAAGTTTCCATGAAAATATTAACTCGACGTGTTAAAGCAGCCAGACCTCGAGAATCCGTAATTTGCTAGCTTCCAGTCCAATCTAAAATCGAAATGCTTCAATTTGGGCCATCTCGAAGTTATGGAGCCCAATTTTGTTGTCAAAGCCCAAACCCAAAGGTGTATGTAAATACGATTGCTAGGACGTCAGGGAGCCTCAATTTCATTGAGCAGAAGAAAAGAATGGACCAATTATTACGTGTCGGTGGACTTTTTATTTTAAAAATATAAATAGATAAACCAACAAGAAGAAGATAGAGAGTAGAATGACCTTATCCCTTTGTATTTTTGTGTAAATTTACGAGACTAGCCTAACTAAACAGTCAGTGAGTAAGTGAACGCTTTCTTTTTGTTTTAGGCTTTTAGCCGCCGGTCAACAAATTTATAAAATAGGTACAAAAGTACGAGACTGACGAATATTACAATAGCTTAACCGGTACGATATATATATATATATATATATAAGAAGCAAATAGATAGAAAATGAAGGAAGGAAATGTACAAAGAATATGCTTAACAAGGTGCTTTGCCTGCAAGAACATCTAAAACCAGCGAAGCGAGTCTCTTTATTATTTTATCTCCAAAAATGTAAAGGTGTAAAGTCATTTTCCTTGAGGGCTGAAATTCAATATAAAACGCATGATTGTTCGAAAAATGTAAACATAATGTTAAAATATCAACTCAACTCCTTCCCTTCAAACTTCAACATTAGATATTGCTTTATTTCATGTGTCGGAAACGTATGATTGTCCTCTTTACCTTTCTTATTTTCTAAGTACTTGAATTGATGCTTTATGAAATCGCCTTTAAAATCTTCCTTTACTTATTTTATTGTCATTTTAAGAAGAAAAAAAATACATTTGTGCATGTAAATACAGTTGCCTCGCACTTCTTTGCGGTTGTGGTAAGTCATTTATAGAATATATTATTTTTCAACTTTTTTTTCTCCTTAAAAAATGTGCCTTTTTTAGTCATCAGGATAATGTTCAGAACCGGATCTTTATTGGATCGTTCATCTTTACCCAAATATCATACTAAACTTTTTTGTTAGATCATGTATTATCCTTTTGGTTTATATTTTTTTGCAAAAGCTATCAGATAATTGTTAGTTGTTTAAAAAATATAATAGCATGTATAATTGATTTGTGAATGCTTAATTAAATATGTGGGTTTGATACATGCATGTTGCACTTTGTATCTTACATATATATATATATTTTTTCACGGAGCTCAGCGATTGATCAGTGGTGGTGACGGAAGACTGAGTCAACATTGTCTATGTGATGGTCCGTGACACCGACCATCCAACGGTTATAAAAGTGGATTTTTCGTAGTAGGTTTCAGTTCTGGATATGGAAATTAGGCTCCCGAGAGATGAGAGTTGAGAGTTGACAAGTCAATTTAAAATGACTGCTAAGTGCCAACGGCTAGCCCTATTAACGTCTAAAATCTAAAAAACTGACGCCACCACTTGACAATAATGAAATGCATACGCTGCTTTTTGGCTATTTAATTAATCGAATTTCAGTGGTTTATCAAGTCTCCTAACAGCTGTTCTAAAAAAAAAGGTATCTCTGTTCAGGGAAAACCAAAAAAATAAAAACCTTCAGTCTCTCGATGATGAACATGGATAATATGCTAAGCCAAGATGTGATAACTCAAGTGTCAATAATGTAAACTTCAATTTAACACGATGATTGGATATTAATCAAATACAATGGCGTGCCGACCGGAGAATGATCCGTGTTTGGGGGCGCGTTCAAGCTTCCACGTTATGGATTTATACAGCTGTTACATGTAGTTACTGGCCACTTTTAAAGATCATTATCCGACTTCTGATAGACAATTATGTTACAAAAATGCTGGCCATTCAAGGATGGGAAATTTTTGGCAATAGCATTTTTTAGGGGCTTTACTTTTGTAGCCCCAAATTTAAATTATTAACTTTTTTTGGTTAAAATCATTCATTTTTATTATAATATCCTATTCGTTTATCTCTATCTCAAATTATTCATTTTTATTTCTCTCAAACGCTCAAAAACTCATTCCTCTCAAGCGACGATAGCAAATTTCGATGACAACGGCTACTGACCACGACAAATGACTGTTGACAGCAACAATGAAATTCACGGCAACGACAAAAAAAAATTATGAGTTGTGATAGGATTTATTTAGCGCGATAAAATTTACCATATAAATCTTATCGCGTCTTGTAAATTTTATCACGCCATAGAATTGGGGCGATATAATCCTATTGTCTTAGTACAATTTATGAGATAGGATTCTAAAATTTTTTGAATTTTTTAATCTCCCACTATGAGCCAATATGTATCATTTACGCACAAATTTATTTTTAATAATTCAATATATATTTTTAACAAATCTATATTCAATTTAAAAATTACAACACATTCTCACATTACATTACAACATAAATAATTATTAAAAAAATAAATTCATCTTATCTTTTTATTTTTAAAAGGTGAATATTCCAACGACTGTTGCGTTAATGGTGGAATTTTTTTTTTTTTGGTATTTTTCTTGCACGAATTTGACTAAAAAAAAGTGAGGGGTGAGTGTGTTACGTCAAGAAGCGTTCAAACAATAATTAGCACTATTACCAATTGTTATGCGGACAATCAATAATGCTAGTCATACCACAATGAGGTAACCAAACATCCAACAATATGCAAAAAATGAAAGAACACCAAGTTTAACGAGGTTCGATAATGTTACCTACGTCCTCGGGCGCCGCTAGAACAAATTCACTATCTTCAAGAGAAGTTACAAAGTTTTTGAGCCACAATACAAATTCACAAACTATTGGGTTAAATTGTAAATACCCAAATAGTAGGGTCAATATTATAATTACCCAAACAATAGGGTATTACTACAAATGCCTAAAAATAAAGAAAAAAGTATATTCTTACAACTTTCAGGGGTTTAAATGTAATACTCTTGAACTATGAAGTTCTCATAAAGAGATTCTACAAATAGAGGGAGAGAAGAGAAATATTCCAAAAGGTACACTTAATCTCAATGAGGGCCTTGCCTTATATAGGCCTAACCAAAATACCTCAATGCCATCTCCCACTAATGTGGGATTGGCTCAACTTGGCATATAAGCCAATTTTCAACAAATTTCCACCTTGGCGAATATGCCAATCCTACACAAAGCTTCAGTTTTCCAAAAATTCTCTATCTAAAACCAACGCCTCCAAATTTGTGCCCGATGGCGCTATCAAACTCGAATTATATTGATCAAGTCTAAACAATGATTGAACTTGATCGCTGTCACCACTTTAGTCAACATATCTGCGGGATTCTCGACAGTCCCAATCTTCTGAAGTAAAATTCTTCCTTCACTAATGATCTCCCACACAAAATGATACCGAACATCAATATACTTCGTTCGAATATGGTATACTGGATTCTTCGCTAAATGAATAGCACTTTGACTGTCAGAATAAACATGAATTTTCTTCTGACCAATTCCCAACTCATCCAGCAATCCTTGTAACTAAATAGCTTCCTTCACAGCCTCTGTAACTGCCATGTACTCTGCCTCTGTAGTAGACAAAGCAACTGTAGACTATAAAGTAGACTTTCATTTCACAGGTGCTCTCGCAAGAGTAAACACATAATCGGTTGTTGACCGACGTTTATCTAAATCACAAGCATAATCAAAATCAACATAACCGAACACGCATTAATCACATGTATCATCTCTCTCAAAGACTAAACCAACATCTATGGTATTCAGTAAATACCGTAGATTCCATTTCACAGCTTGTCAATATCCTTTATCAGGATCATACATTTATCTGCTCATTACTTTAACTGCATGTGAAATGTCAGGTCTCGTACACACCATATCATACATTAGGCTACCAACTGCATTAGCATATGGAACTCGAGACATATACTCTAGTTCCTCATCTGAACTATGAGATAAAAATGCACTGATCTTTATATGAGCAGCAAGTGGGGTAATTACAGGTTTTGATTTCTCTGAAATGCCAAAACGCTGTAATACCTTCTTCAGATATTGCTTCTGAGTCAAACAAATTTTGCCTCTTTCTCTGTCCCTGCTAATCTCATGCCTAGTATCTTTCTAGCTTCACCTTAATCTTTTATCTCAAACTCTCTGTTAAACTGAATCTTCAAATTTTCAATTTCTTCGACATTCGTTGAAGCTATCAACATGTCATTGACATACAAGAGTAGATAAATGAAAGAACCATCATGTGGCCTCTTAAAATACACACAATGGTCAAATTTGCTTCTTGTGTACCTCTGACCCATCATAAACCAATCAAATCGCTTATACCACTGCCTCGGTGATTGTTTCAAACCATAAAGCGATCGTTTCAGTTTGCAAACTAATTTTTCCTTACCAGCAACTTTGAATCCCTCTAGTTGAGTCATATAGATTTCCTCTTCAAGTCACCATGTAAAAATACAGTTTTTACATCGAGTTGAACTAGTTCCATATTTAACTGAGCTACTAAGGTTAATAAAATTCTAATGGAAGAATGTTTCACAACTGGAGAAAATACCTCATTGTAGTCAATTCATTCCCTCTGTGCATAGCCTTTAGCCATCAACCTTGCCTTGTAGCGAACATCTTTCTTATCAAGAAATTCATCTTTCTTTGCATATACCCATTTGCACCCAATTGCCTTCTTACCCTTTGGTAGTTGAGCTAGCTCTCAAGTTTCATTCTTCTGAAGAGACTGCATCTCTTCCTTTATAGCTATCTTCCACTAATCATCTTCAAAATAGTTGACTGCCTCTTTATAAGTGGAAGAAACATCATCATCTACAACTGAAAGTGCATAGGCCACCATATCAACAAATTAAGCAGGTTTCCGAATCTCACGTCTTGGCCTATTTACTACAATAGTTTCTTGTTGCTGTTGAGGTTCATGAGTAGAACCTTCTCCATCATCTCCTAAAACAACATCTGTCATAGGAGTACCATTATCTGTCTTTACAGATCTAAACGGGTTCAATGTAGTTGTTTCCAACTCCACTTGCTGCTGAGTACGCTCCACCTGTTGCGGAGTACTATTTACTATTGTCTGAATTTCTGATTTCTTCAACATAGAAGACTCATCAAATGTTACATCTCTACTTAATACAATCTTCCTCGAACTCGGACACCAAAGACGATATCGTTTAACTCCTAAAGAAAATCCCAAAAAAATTTTTTTTTTTTGCTCTGGAATCTAGCTTCGATTCTTTCACATGATAATATGTAATTGAACTAAATACATGTAAAGAATCATAATCAGAAATAGGTTTTTCCGACCAAACCTCCAATGGAGTTCTTGTTGGAGCTGGTGCTCACGTGCCATTCCAATATTGTATGAATATTAATTGTTAATATTTATACAATAAATATTTCGAATAAAGATTGTTAATATCATATTAATATGGTATAATGGTTGTAACATTATAGACATTGTTTGATCTGAAAGAGTTCAGATCTGGTCTAAAGGAGTTTAGACCAGAACTAATAGTTATCAAAGCTGAGAGTTATAAATGCTAAGAGTTAGCACTGTTAAGAGTTAGCAGGTTATAAGAGTCAGCGAGGTCTAAAGAGTTAGAACATTGTCTATAATAGGACAAAGACCTGAGAGTATACTTGTAATGATATAGTTGCAAAGAGTTGCAATAGGTGTTAAGAAATATCATTATGTAAGTGTGTCTCAAAGATAATGTTCCTGATCTATAATTACCAATGCTGGTCTATCGGTGATTCACTTTATATAGATTAGTGTATGTCTATATCTAACTGGTTCAGATGGTTGTTCTTAGCTGACCATGAGCTTAGAGCTTGTATAGGCATGCGGGTATCCAGTCAGGACTGGATACTGAACAGACTTATGAGGACCCCAATAGATATCTTATGACACCGTCAAAGAAAGGTCCTCTCGAGTTGAGTAGTATTCGTGGTCCTTTGACCTGAGCGTCACGGTGGTCTTGTGAGTGATCCATCATACTTTGGTTCCACATATGTCAGAGACCTTTCATGGTCTGACCGCTATGTGTCGCTGGGTATGGTCCGATGCTCATGGAGTCCGGTGTGTGTAGATACGGGATCCGTCAGCTTACGTAGGTAAGTTGTATATCCGATGCTCCGAGATTGTATTTCATAAAGTCTTGTGGCCACAAGCATAAACCCGGGAAAAGAGTTTCCCACAGGGTTAAACAATATAGCAAAAGTGTTTGCGTATATTGTTTATCAAGATACGAATCTGGAGATAAGATTATGGATGAGCAAATGGGGATTTGACGGTGCTGATCTATATCCCCGCACATCCAGGGTATAAATGATGGAAGGATTATACGTATACGTTATGACCTCAACTTGTATGGTCTGACACACTGATTTGTAATATTCGTAACGTGTGCGTGGGGCATCGATTACGGATTAATGGAACAGTTCCATTTGACAAATCGGGTGTGGACCTAGAGAGTCCCAATATGAAATGTACTCTTTGAGCATTTGGGCAGTGTACCGTATTGAATTGTTCAATACAGTATAATTCAGCAATTACTAAGATTACGTTAACTAAAGTATATGGTTAAATGGTGGGACCCACTTTAGGTTAACTTGGCAACCGAGTAAGGATATAATAGTAATTTCACTTTATGATTATTTAATTGTTAAATAATAAGAATAAATATTTATTTATTTATTTGTTAAATAAATGATTTAATTTAACTATGATTAAAGGTTAATCATATAGTTAATTTAGTTAACTTTACTTAATGGTTAAGTAAAGGTTAACCTAACCAAGGTTAAGTTAGTTAATTATGGTTAGACTAATTAAATATTTATTAACTTAAAGGTTAAGTTAAAATAATCCAACTAAGGTTAAATGTTAACTCAGGTTAGGTTAAGGCAAATGAAATGCAAATGAAATTCAAATTAGTTTGGACTTTATGCATTAGTATATAAAGAGAAATGAAATTGAAAATAAAAAATGTTTTTAGATTTTAGGTTTTGCATTTTGGGAGCCAATTCAATTTGAGAAATTGAAATTGTTTGTTTTGTGTTTTAAGTGTTAGAACAACAAAACAAATTAGATAAATGGTTTCTAAATGTAATAACTAAAAATATGATTTGTTTTATTTATTCAAGAGTTGAATAAAAGGAAAAATAAATTTAATTAAGTTAAATAGTTTAACTTTGAAAAATGTTTAAGAGTTAAACACATATGCTGGATTAAGATGCTGCCATTCTAGACAATCAAACCCACCCTTGTTGATTGCTAGGATTGATCAAAGATTTATTTCATGGTGGACTTCAAAGAAAATTAATCCAAAGGCTTCATTGGTGATATTTTCTCAATCTCGAATTTCAGTTTAATCAAATGTTATTTTCTATGTTCATTGTATATAATCTTCCGCTGTGCACATGTATGTATGAGATATGTATATTATTTGTATGATGAACACAACCCACATCCAAGCACCCTAGTTGATTTGTCAAACCCAACACCTCCAACAGTTTTATCACCAATAGCAGCTGACGGTAGACGATTAATGAGATGACACGCATAAATCACAGCCTCAGCTCAAAACTCTTTACCTAATCCCGCATTGTACAACATACACCGAATTTTCTCCAGTAATGTCCGGTTCATGCGTTCTGCCACCCCATTCTTCTGCGGTATACCTCTCACAGTAAAATAACGTACAATACCCTCATCTTGACACAATTTCAAGAACTGATCACTGCAATACTCACCACCATTGTCTGTTCTGAGATGCCTGATTTTTCTGCCTGTTTGTGTCTCAACCATCTTTTCCCATTTAAGGAAAACATTCAGTACATCATCTTTGGATTTCAAAACGTACACCCAAGTTCTTCTTGAAAAGTCATCAACAAAAATAACATAGTAGCGCAAACCTCCCATAAATGTAGTATGAGAAGATCGCCATACATCTGAGTGAACATAATCAAGAATACCCTCGGTATTATGAATAGCGGTGCCAAACTTCACTCTCTTCTGCTTTCCTATAACACAATGCTCACAAAAGTCTAGCTTGCAAGTCTTCGCACCTTTCAATAAGCCTCTTTTCACTAAACTGAATAAGGCTTTCTCACCTACATGCCACAACCGCATATGCCATAATCTAGTGATCTCTGAATCTGCATCATTATCAGAAACTATGGCCGCTGATCCAATCACTGTACTACCATTGTAGTAATACAAGTTGTTCCTCCTAGTGTCTTTCAATGTCACAAGAGGGCCAGAAGTAACCCTCAGAATTCCATCTTGTATAGATACAGTACAACCTTTAGATTCCAAGGCTCCCAAAGAAATGAGATTCTTCCTCAACTTCAGTATATACCGAACTTCTGTCAGAACTCTAGTTGATCCATCAGAATTTTTCAACCGAATTGAACCTATCCCAGCAGTATGACAACTATCATTATTGCCCATATACACAACTCCACCATTAAGCTCTTCAAAATTAAAGAACCATTCCCGATGTGGACACATATGATAAGTACAACCCGAATCCATAATCCATTCGTCAGAACGAGACATGGATGAATGATCACTTAAACAAAAATCTGATAAACTATCATTGCTTACGCTCTCAATAACACATGCATCAGAAACAGACATATCTTTTTCTTTTATTTTCAATTTCGAACAATCTTTCTTCTAATGCCCTTTCTCCCGACAAAAAGCACACTCAGCTTTTCCTACTCTACCTCTCGACTTAGATTTTCCCTTTTTTCCTGGTGTTCTACTTTGGCTACGCCCTCTCACTGTCAATGCTTCTACTGACTCGTCTCTATGTTCTCTCTGATCCTTTCTACGAATTTCATAGTTTATCAAAAAAGAACAAACTTCTTCAAATGACAATTTATCTTTTCCATAAATTAGAGTAGTACATAAATGATCTAATTCATCCGGAAGAGAACTAATCAACAACATAGCCTTTATTTCATCTTTGAAGGTTTCCTCTAAATTTAATAAATCAGCAATTAACTTATTAAATTCATCAATATGAGAACTGATACTCGTACTTTGTCTCAACTAAAAACGAAACAATCTCTTCAATAGATACAGCCGGTTCTCATTGCTTTTCTTCATATATTTGTTCTCCAGAGCCTTCCATAATGCATTGGCAAACTTTTCTCTAATGAACGGATACTTTTGTTCTCTATACAGACAAGAACGAATCTACCCATGAGCTTTTATATTAAGCCTGTTCCAGTCTGTCTCTTTGATATCTTCTGGTTTTGTTCCCTCCAGAACTATATCCAAGTCTTGCTGACACAATTCATCCAATACCTCACTCTGCCATAAGCCGAAATTATTCCGGCCATCCAATTTTTTCACATCTATTTTTGCACTAAACACTGTCACTGTCCTCATTGATGTAGATGATAATGATGATGCCATAGCTACCTCGCACAAATGAGCTTGATACATAATATCACAAATAACCAAGCTCCACCAAATAATTATATCTAACAATTAGCAATTCAAAATTTACCAACCCAGAATAATAGTAAATGCTCAAAAGAAAATAGCCACTCACTGTCCTAAACTTGGGGCTCTGATACCACTTGTTGCGCCAAGAAGCGTTCAAACAACAATTAGCACTATTACCAATTGTTATGCGGACAATCAATAATGCTAACCATATCACAACGAGGCAACCAAACATCCAACAATATGCAAAAAAGGAAAGAACACCAAGTTTAACGAGGTTCGGTAATGTTACCTACGTCCTCGGGCGCCGCTAGAATAAATCCACTATCTTCAAGAGAAGTTACAAAGTTTTTGAGCCACAATACAAAATCTCAAACTATTGGGTTAAATTGCAAATACCCAAATATTAGGGCCAATACTGTAATTATCCAAAAAATAGAGTATTATTACAAATACCCAAAAATAAAGGAAAAAATAAAATTCTTACAACTTTCAGGGGTTTAAATGTAATACCCTTGAACTATGAGGTTCTCATAAAGAGATTTTACAAATAGAGGGAGAGAAGAGAAATATTCCAAAAGGTACACTTAATCTCAATGAGGGCCTTACCTTATATAGACCTAACCAAAATACCTTTATGCTATGTCCCACCAATGTGGGATTGGCTCAACTTGACATATAAGTCAATTTTCAACAGAGTATTTATTTTTTTGTCAGGTCAAGTAAGATATATGTAGAGATTATTTTCATCTAAAATAAATGGATTTAACTAAAAAAAAAGTTCAAATTTTTAAATGGAGACTAAAAAAATTAAAACTCCTTTAATTTTAACTATTTTTTAAAAAAATTCTAAAGGAGCAACGCTAATGATAGATGTGTTCCATTAAATAAACACCCCAATAAGGCAAGAAAAATATCTAAAAGTAATCATTTTTAAAATGTAAACTTTTATAGTTAAAAATTATTTGACAAATTTTTATTAATCAAGAAGGCAATGAATGAACAAAATTGTCATTGTAAATAATGTAATTAAAAAAATATTTGTAGTTTGAGCCACAAAATTAATAAAAAAATGTTATTATTATCTAAATAGATTTGAAAAAAAATACTTTATATATTAAGAACAAATAATTTTGTGCATCAATGTATGAAAATGATGAAAAGTAATGAAATCAATAATAAAAATAGTAGATAAAGTCAAAATTTCTCGCACCTACACGAGGTGTGGTGCAAGGCGTTATGCAAGGAGGGCACGAGACCCAATTGACCTCAACCTTTTTATTCGACGTTTTTTGTCAAATTTTGTTTCTTTTTGTTTTCACAGTTTTTCAGTTATTTTTAATTAAATTTATTAATTTTTAACCTATTTTATTTCAAATTACTTATTTTAACTAATTTTAAAATATGTTTAAATCAAAATTTTAAATAATTTAGTGGGTGAGATATGCAAAAATACTTTAAAAATAAAATGGTACGAAAATCAAGTGTATAATTAATAAAATTCATAAATTTATTTTACAGTTAAATTAAATTTATATTTTAAAAAATGGCTATTCTGAACATTTCTCTTAAGGCAAATACACTTTTTGTTAGGCAAATACACGTGTTACTTTAACTCAATTGAGTATAACATTGAATTGGAGATCAATGTATCTATTACATCTACATTCATCTCATCGATATATTTTTTTTAGATAATAATAACTTTTATTACATATCTAATTCATACGTTTTTAATAAGAGTTGGCGATTGATTTGAAAGAATGTGGTTGACGATTTTGACATGTAAATATAATTTCATAACTTAAATTTTAGGTGAAGTGAGGCATCGATAATATTGCGAATAAGAGAACGAAAAATGACAATTTCGTTTTCCAAAGTATTCTACCAGCACTGGCTATTTTCATAACATAATCGAACGAATTTGCTTAACCGAAAACTGAAAAGGAGGCTTAGCGCTGAGTGGGGAAATGTACGAGTCGATGAACAAAAAACTCGATCCACAGAAATTGACAGTGGAAGCCAGGCTGGAATCTAAAGAGTAAAGGCGTACGGACTGTAAAAGTCATTACAGTGCTCTCACCGAGGAACACGCTTCACTAAGTATAATCATGCAGTGCACAGCTGTGGTGCAGGTCCACCGTACATCTTCACAGTCTGAGAAGGATTAGACATCACTTTGCTGGACTACCAACGTGGCAAGAAGCCATTGGTTTGACTGGACTGCTGGCCTACACTAACCGATCATTTCCCTGAACAAAAGAGCCGGAGCGTCTGATGTTTTCTGATGGACCTCACTTTATTTTCCATCACATGTAGACCCTTTTTACCGTCTGGATTCTCGTTCAAATTTAGATTTGCATGTTTAATATGCGCTAAATGACAAAGAATAGTAACAAGCAGCATGGAGCCCATAGATTCTGCGGGACCCGGTCTACCGGGACAAACTTGTCGAATTAACAAATAATTGGGCCTCACGTCTGCACCATCACCACTTCACCTACTATTAATTTTTTTTTTTAATTATGTAATTTATATAAAGATTATTTTTTTTTTTTGGAGAAATACATAAAGATTATTTACATCCATTGGGGATCGAAGATCCACCACTCCCTCTAATCTATCTCTTTATATTATTCCTCTTGTTCTAAAGAGCCTATAATACCGAACCTAGTTGCAAGCACATGAACTGCTGTAGCTGTACCAATAGTATTGGTTAGGTTCTAAGAGGCAAGGTTTTATATACGTCCCATTAAGGGTGGGAGAAAAAAAATCTTCCAATCGAAAATTTGGTTTTTTTGTAATTATTTATTTTAAATTAAATAAATTATAATTTTATTTTAATATAAAATAAACTCAAAAATTATGTCAAAAAATAATTTATTAAATTATTTAGACAAATGAATTAAAAAAGCATATAACTTAAAATAAAAAATTAAAAAACTTAAAAAATAGTTTAAATTATTAAAGACTTATATTATATATAAGAACAAATTTAATAGTTTATGTAATGTGTAATAAATTTTTTTTGATTATATAATATATAACGTCTAATATATATTAATTTAGTTAACTTGATTTTTTTAAAAATTAATATAATAAATAAGAATAAATTTAATTATTTATGTAACATGTAATAAATTTTTTTTTATTATATAATATATAGCGTGTAATGTAACGTATAATATATAATAATTAAATCAACTTAATTTTTTAAAAATTTATACAATATATAAGAATAAATTTAGTGGCTTATGTAATATGTAGCTAGATTTTTTATTATATAATATATAACGTATAATATATATTAATTTAGTCTCCTTAATTTTTTAAAGAATTATATAATAAATAAAAATAAATTTTGTGACTTATGTAACGTGTAATGAAAAAAAATTTAAAAAATAAATTAAAATGATCTATTAAATTATTTTAAAAAGCTCACAATTTAAAAACTATTTTTTTTAAAAAGTCAAAAAATAAAAAAATTGAATCGAATTTTTTTATTAAATTATTTAGACAATTTAATTAAAAAAATCCACAATTTAAAATTAAAAAATTAAATAAAAAAATTAATTTTAATTTTACATATTTAAAAGATCGAAGTGAATTGTGCCCACTCATACGTTACATCACATGGGCTCTTGCTCCTTGAGCTTCATAACAATTCCGTAGTTTGTATGCTTGACAGACCGTCACAATTAAAGCGAAGCTAGTTCTTTCTTTTATAATATGTATAAAGAGAACAACCGTCCAGATTAAAAATGAATTTATGTTGTAATGTTCTTTTCCAACATTTAAGCCTGAAACACGTATCAATGACTAAGGATGGATAAAAAAAATTGAGAACTGAAAAATTGAATCGAATCGGTCAGTTTAATTTGATTTGGTTTGGTCTGTTTTTTTTTTAAAATCGATTTGATTTTTTAAAAAAAAAACAGATCGATCTGGTTCAATTTTTTTCACTCAAAAAAATTAAAAAAATACCGAAAAAATTAAAAAAAATCAAACCAAAAATTTAAAAAAATTCATAATTTAAAATAAAAAAATCAAAAAAATTAAACCGAATCGAACAAAAAAAACCAATTCGGTTCTTCTTATTAAAAAAATTAATTTTAATTTTATATTTTTAAAAAATCAAACCAAATCGGACTGGTTCGATTTTTGCAAAAAATCGAATCGAATCAGACCGTATCCACCCCTATCAATGACAGTTTATAAATATATATATGTTTTGTTATAAAATAATGTTTATATTTTATATGAAAAAAAAATTACATCGTAAGAAAAAATGAGCAGTGTTGTTCTCGATATTCCAATTTTACATCAAGGTAGAATTCCAATTTATTTATTCCGTAATTAAGTTTGAGGGTACGAAACTGGTAGGTTATGATCTGGTTAATTTGAGATTGACACCGACTTGTTTCCTACATTCAGAGAATGTTTCAAAAGATACACGCCAGACATTGAAGAAAATTCCTTTCCTTGGTTATACATATTTTATAAATACAGGGGAGACTGTAGGATTAAATACAACTATTTTCCAAAATAAGATACTAGTGTAGTGATACTGTGGTGGTAATAGTTAACTTATAAAAGCAGTTAGCTTCAGAGTTTGAACAATTGTAGTAGAAAATCAAAGTTGATAATGATATTTAATATATTTTATAAATTGAAATAGTCAAGTCTGCCGATGATTTCTTCCTTTACAGAGAAAGATAATACAACTTTGCTACTATATTATTTATATTGTGTAGTAATTAATAACCCCCCACAAAAAAAAAAAAAAAAAATCAGAATAAAAGCCACCAAGAGAAAAGGAAAGGAAAGAGAAAAGACGCTGAATGTTTTATTTATCGTCCATGCAATTCATCCTTTTCCTTGAAAGCAAAACCAGTTCACAAGAAGTCTCTGCAGGATCACTTCTTTTAGGTGTAACTTGTTAACATGACGGTGATCCATTACCCACTTTTTGAAAATAAGAGTGAACCAATCCGGGTGGGCTCAGCACAGATTCTGGATCAAGCAAAGCTTTTGATCCAGTTAGTAAACAGTCAATACACCTAATAAATAGTTAGAAATACTAAACTAGAAGGGAGAGAGTGACGTGTACAACCATCCAGGTGTACAAAATGTCCGTGATGGGGCGGGGACGCAATCGTCATTCTGATAGAAGACAAGGACAGCTGGTCCTTTCCTTCTACAAAGCTCTTGTCAACCTGTGCAATACTTGTTCTATTATACCATATAATGATATATACTAAAGTCTAAAACGCTACCGAAAAATAGAGAGAAGTTTTTTATTTCCTAATTAAGCTTATATTATCCCGCTACTTTGTTTATCCTTAAAAAAAATTAAAAAAAAAAAAATTCATGTTTGGCCGTGGATTTCTACGGTGGAAAACGCAAAGCTAAAAAAAAAAAAAAGGAAAGGGGGCATTCTCTCTCTATCTCTCCCCAGTATCCACTTGTGTCTTTGTTCCGCTCGAAGGAGTTAATATAGAGAGAGTGAGTGAAAGTAGAGGAGAGAGAGGGAGAGGGGAGATATAGAGTGGGTGCCTATACGGCGGCGTACGGTAACACCGGGCCCTGATTTTGCGGCCTGACTGGGTTATATGGATTCTTCTACTTTTTCTCTCCTCCGAGATCGCTTCGTTCCCACGGCAATTATACTTTGATAGCCAGTAAAAGATCGATTCCTGAAGTTTTTATTCATTGCTCTTTCATATTAAAATTTTATTTGTGTTCATTAACTCTGGCGGACCTAAAGGGAACTCAAGCGTTTCTTCGATTTTCTTCGATTATAACAGATCGGTTCGATTTCAAATCAAAGAAAAAGAAGAGGAGAGGGATTTACCGTGTGAAGATGCTCTGGATTATGAGATTATCTGGATTTTTCTCAGCCGCAATGGTGATGATCGTTCTCTCTCCTTCTCTCCAATCGTTTCCTCCCGCCGAAGCCATTAGATCCTCAAACCTCGATAGCTACCTCCGGTTACCCTCTCAGGTGTCGCCCATTGATTCGCTCAATCGATTTTCTTTTCGAAAAGCTTCAGTATTCCGCAATGCAGATGAATGTGGCTCCACTGCTTACAAAACAACCGGCGGAGCCGGCGTTTGCGATCCCTCGCTGGTTCACGTCGCGATTACTCTCGATGTTGAGTACCTCCGTGGTTCAATCGCGGCCGTCCATTCCATTTTGCAGCACTCCATGTGTCCAGAAAATATTTTCTTCCATTTTTTGGTATCGGAGAATAATCTGGAAACCCTCGTGAGATCCACTTTTCCACAATTGAAGTTCAAGGTGTATTATTTCGATCCAGAGATTGTACGGAACCTGATCTCCACTTCCGTTAGACAAGCGCTTGAACAGCCGTTAAATTACGCCAGAAACTATTTAGCTGATCTTCTGGAGCCGTGTGTCCGCAGAGTGATTTATTTAGATTCCGATTTAGTGGTTGTTGACGATATTGCCAAACTATGGGCTACAGGCTTGGGTTCTAGAACAATTGGTGCGCCGGAATACTGCCACGCGAACTTCACCAAATATTTTACTGCGACGTTTTGGAGTGACAAGCGGTTCTCCGCTACTTTTAACGGGAGGAAGCCGTGTTACTTCAATACTGGAGTTATGGTCATAGATCTTGTGAAGTGGAGGCGGGTCGGGTACACGAAGCGGATCGAAAGGTGGATGGAGATTCAGAAGAATGATCGGATCTATGAGCTCGGTTCATTGCCGCCGTTCCTGTTGGTTTTTACGGGACACGTTGCGCCGATCGAACACAGGTGGAACCAGCATGGATTGGGTGGAGATAACGTGCGTGGCAGCTGTCGAAACCTACACCCAGGTCCGGTTAGCTTACTACATTGGTCCGGTAGCGGGAAGCCTTGGCTCAGGCTCGATTCGAAGCGGCCCTGCCCTCTTGATGCATTATGGGCGCCATACGATTTATACGGGCACTCACATTGAATCATCATCTCGCGGTGGTACACGCCGGTAAATTCCATTCGAGGACCTTCTACTTTTTCTGTTTTTTTTTTTCTTTTTTTCATTTTGTTATTTTTTTTTTACTCTTCATTAATTTGTCTTCTACATTTTCTCTTTACTTGAGTACTCAATTTATTTTATTTTTTAAAAGACTTTTGTTATAAACTCATTTCTCAGGCGATTTGTATTCTATACTATTATTCCTGCCTCTGAAAATAAAGGGAAAAAAAGTGATTGAATATTTACATTTATACATGTTATAGAGTCTGTTGTCAGATGCTCTTAATTGTAGTTACAGTGGCCAAAAAGAGCTTGCACTATCAAGAACACACAGAAAAAGCCATCCTATCAGTCTCGCAGAGGACGCAATACACGTGGTGGGTATAGTGGCATCAAAGTGGAGGCTTTGAAATGACCAATTTGCCTTTTCAATTAGCCAACAGCAACCGGCAAACATAAATTATTATTAATCCTCAAGGCTGGTGTCGGTCTAGCTGTTTGTTTCTTGGGAATGTCCTCTCTTTGTTTTTAGGTAATAGTACTCTAACCTCACTCTTTTCATTTCCCTGAAATGCCCTTGACTGGCTTGGTTTGGGGAAGGGAATCAAATTCATTTTTCCTTTATTTGCACATCATGCTACCTGGTCGTGGTAGGACATTTCGGCAATATGGTACACAGCGTTTTGTAGGGCACTATCTTCTAGCTTTTTTTTCCCCTTTGCACCCCGTTTTCCTGTGACTTTGAAGTTACATTATCGCATAAGATGATAAGAGATTAAAAAAAATGAATAAAAAATAAAATTTATAAGAACTTTTGTAAATCGCATAGGTGGATTGTAATGAGCAAAAGGTGGAGGGTCCATGTGAGTTGAAGTGTATGTTGGTTGTCCATTTTCTATTGTGGCCAAAGGGAACCGAGTGAGACTAGTTTGGCATCTAAAATTTGGGCGCGGGTGCCGGCTGGACAGCTAAATGAAGTCCTTGAAGAATCCAAAGAGGTGGGGATGGTAGCCAAGTCGGTTGGCTCTTTTTAATGAGTGTACTTGGGTGTCAGCGGCTGAAGATTTGTGAACAAACAACCACTCACTCTCTGTCCCTGCACTTAGGTGGCAATTCTTCGTCATCTTTATTAGTTTTTTTTTTGAATTCTTTTGAATTGTTTATTAAATAGATAAAGTGATAATTATAATTTTATTTATAAATAAGACAATTGAGTTGTGTTAAGAAAGTTAAGAAGCTGAACAATCACATTTAATTGTGGCATGAACGATGGTTTTTAAATGTTGCGTAACAGGGACCGATTCTTTTCGCCGCCCTGGCATCACACGTAGCCAGTCGCTTGGAGTTTTGTAGAACCAGCGGGCTACATGTGGTTAGACTGCAGTACAATACGAGATCGTTTTATACTCCCATGTTTTAGGTGATCTCATGGAGAGTTAAATTATGTTATGCTTTTAGTATATAGATCAGTTGTTTTTATGTTATTTTATAATGTTGGTTGCTTCTTTAGATATATAGGTCTCGTCTATTTTTATTTTTTTGGCTGATATTATAAGTTTCAATACGGATTAGGACGCAGCAACAGACGCTGGGCCTATCTAATTCTGGCGGTGAAATCGTGAAAGATAAATCTGACTTTGACAGCTTTTTTTGTTGCATTATTCTAATCATATGCTAATTTAATAATTATTTGTTTTAATCATTTGGGATGGTTAGATGGTTCTAGAAGCAGAGAAGAGATAGGCGGGCAAGACGAGCTGGCGATTGACCAAGCCGACCCGTCAGTTTCCAGTGGCAATTGCATTGCCTAAAACCCGAACACGTGTGGCATTTGTGACGATAACATTTTGATCCCAGTTCCAGGGGTCCAAGTTTGCAGCAGCAAACCGATGGATATGAGAGGGGTACAAGATAACATTTTATTCTTTTTCTTTTTTGTGTGGAGGGAAAGAGTAGGTGATTCATGTGGAAGGAGTTGCACGTTGATATTTGTCATGCAGATTTTTCTTTTCCTCTTTTTAATTAAAGGTAAATCGAATAATAGCATATGATCTATGCAAAAAAAAAAAGGCCAAAAACATACAGAGAAGCATTACGGTGTTGAGAGGCACAGGAATGGTAGCCCCATTATACATCGCGATCAATTGTTGGTCCACGTACAGGATGTGGTTTTTTCTTCAGTAAATAGTAAATGCTAAATGGGTTGCTGCCACTCATCTAAATGTACCACTTAACTGGTAATTATGTCGCAATCACAGGAAATAGGTTCTTAAAGCACCAAAAGGAAATTGTTTTCCTTAATGGTCTGGCTGAAATACTGAGTTGGTCGACATATTTAGTGGGTTTTGAAAAGAGGCATTAGCAAGATTTTTTAAATGAGTAATATTAAATATTTTAAATTATATTTAAAAAAATGATGTATTAAATAATTATTAAGTAGTGAAATAAAATAAAGTTTAAAATTATTTATTATATTTAATAATTATTTAACATATTACATTTTAAAATAAATTATTTATTTTTCAATTGAAGTAGCTTGAAAACAATAAATAATATCAGCCTGTTTCAAAGAATGTTGTTGATTTTCTTTTTTTTCTCGTTAATTTTGCACGTGCTCATATCTCTGGTTATTTAGCTCTATAACTTGTGTCCTACTTTGTGAACCCAAATCGAGTTTAATGGTATATCATGTACGAGTATGAGGAGTTTTCAGTATTTGGGTGTGAAAACATCCTCCCCTCGATGTGGCATGTTTGGAAAGGAACAAAAGAAGAAAAGAGGCAAGCACACATGATGGGGAAAAAGAAGCTTGGACCTTGAGTTGGCTTTACAGCTATGAACAGCTCCTCGCCCCTTGGGTTAATGAATCTCAACCAGAATAAGGGACCACCAACCGTTTTGGTCCACCATCTCAAATTGTTCTCTAAATGAGTGTAACTATCTACAAATCAGGGCTTGTCACATTTATGAACTTGGTAATGTTTAATTATTTTGAATTTAGATTTTTTTATTATTAATCTTAATTTTTACAAAAAATTTTTGCAAGTATTTTATATTAATTATGTATGGTAAAAATTTATTTTATAATTATTTTATTTTTTATTAACTACTAACTCTATGTTAGTAAGAGATTAGATAAAAAAATGAGATTAGAAGAGAATCCTAATTCTATTATTATTATTATTCTTTCGGAGGGGACTTGTTTTAAATGGCAAAGGTAGTCGAATTTTTGTAAGGGCCAACTAATTTAATTAACTTGAAGAAATCCCTTCTAATTAATGAAACAAACATTTTGGGTATGGTAGTTCATGGCCAACAAATGAAGTTAAGGAGCTTTGTAGCAATTTTGGGCTATACCTGGTTAGGAAAGCTAAGATAGACAGATCAACATTTGCTGATATGCCATGCCCAGTCAGTCCCACTGCAATTACACACCTTCTTGATTGTGATCGAGTGGACCAATTTAAAAATCTGATTTGTGGATTCTAACTATTGACTGTCAAGGTACCATTCGCATGGTATTGCCACCTGCCAGTGTTTACTCTTTGCGTTACAAATTTATTAATGTGCATAACATGGATGGGTAAGTTCAAACTACAATCTTAGATTAAAGGGAACAGCTTCTGTTGCAGGTGGAAATGAAGTCATTAACCATGAAGTCAAATTGTAAAGGTACACAGTTATGGAGTTGCTATGAACATCAATGATGAATCTTCACCGTGCTTTAGCCATAGAAGAAGATGAAGAATTTTAACTCCGTTGGGGTGTCCTTGTCCTGCGGTCTTTGCTTGGAACCATCGACTACGTAGCTACAAACATAACCTCAAGCTAGGAAATTTTTTAATCGTCCTTTATTGAATACTTGAGAACAAGTTTAATACTATATAGCTCACGAGGATTCATTCTATCAGCTTTTTTCTACAGGGGCGCATGACAAAAAATTCGAATGTCATAGAGGCAGTCTCGAACCTACCTGCTTGGCGAAGATCATCACAATTGCCTTGCCTGCTTCTCCTTTCTAAACCAAGGATACACAGTATTTGACTTGTCCACAATATGGAGCAATTTTGAAACTAAGGAAACAGTGGCTCACAGTAGAATTTGCATAGCTTCAACTATTACACAGTCATGCTTAGAGCATCGTCTGACAGTACAAAGTTAGCTTTTGATTCAAAATGTATTTCCTTTGACCTGAATTCCAGAATACTTTACTAAAATGACTCGGAACCAGAATCTGACCCCAGATGAGGTGATGGCCTAAACTTGAACCTCTATATATAATAATGAACAAACCTACTTGTAGCTCGTTACATTCAAATTAATGAATAGAGTTTTAGAGATGACAGAGTACAAGTCAAATACATATTCAAAATGAAATCTCACTAAGTACAAGATGAAGTTGAGAAACTTTAGACATCAAGGGAGTTACTTCATTTAATCTTGACTTCCAGATGGAGGGCTTATGTACACCCAGAGCAAGGATATAATGATAGAGAGCAACCCAGACCAAACAAAGATGATTGTCGGAACCTTTCCTCTCTTTCCCATCAACCCCTTTGCAAAAGGATAGAGATGGCTCAAGACCCAAAAGCTGAAGAACACTCCTCCAACAAGCTTGCTCCACTGTGGAAATGGACTGTACATCGTTCTTGCTACACCCACTGCAATTGCAATTACGTTTACCATCATGATTGTGATTGGAGGAACCATTAAGAAGCTCCACCTGACCTCATACAGCTCCGCAAACTCATTGTCTCCATCATCAAGTGTGGCAGATTTAGATGTCAATGTGAATGAGATGTCAACTCCTGCTATGACCTTCAATAATCCTTGTAACACAGCTGCAGGATGAGCGCTTGTCCCACCAATCAACCAAAACTGTTCATTGCGCCACCATTCATGGAGAGCAATTCCAGACCATCTGATTTCAAGGAGAGCAAGCATGCATAAGGTGATTGTGATGGCCAACAGGAAGATAAGAAAGGTTACGCTGAGGGACTGGACTATGAACTGCCCAGAGAATAGAGATGCCGCAGGTAGGATGCAATAGACTATGAGAAACACGGACGTGAAAGGGTACATTCCTACATTGAAGTATGCCACTCTCTGCAAGAACTTCATTCGGCGACTGGAAAAAAGTGCATTGTTTCTTGAGAAAAAGATCTCAACAGAGCCGGTTGCCCATCTAAGTACTTGATGGAGCCTGTCAATTAAATTTATTGGAGCTGTCCCTCGAAAAGCATCCCTTTTGGTTACACAATACACAGATCTCCACCCTCTATTGTGCATTCGATAACCAGTCACAACATCTTCAGTAACAGATCCATATATCCACCCCACCCTTTTTCCCCACTCAGTTTTATCCTCATAGAAGCAAGAGATAACACTTATTGCCTCTGCAACAGTAGCAGCATCTAAAGGCTCACGAGGGACAGCAAGAGAACCAGCTGGCCTGCCTTGATTACCTTTTCCTTGCAAATCTTGAAGCAGCCTTCCCTGGTATTCTGCAACTGGGATAGATGCAGCCAGAGAAGTAGAGTTCCCAAACCTTTTTGGAAGAAGCAATGACTCAATATCTGCATCATCATCATCATTATCATCATTTGGATACCCATTAGTTGGCAAAGCTACCTCGTCGTCTACCTTCTTTGCTACCTTTGGTTTTCTCAAAAACATCTTAATTTTCCTTCTACCGAGCCATCCGTGGTGTTCTGTGGCTCTAGGAGGACTAAACCCATAGAGAGCAGTTCTCCTGAAAATGCAGCCTGTGCCTACATACATCGGTCCCTGTAACCCGTCAAGAGCTCTCATAGTCACATCAAAGAAGACAGTATTGTGGTTCGCATACCGGTCATTTGGATCAATCCCCTCAAACCTTTGAGGGAATTGAACATAGCAGATCCTATCACCACCTCTATCTAACATGAAGCACATTCCTTCTCTCAGAGCCAAGGAATTGTGTATGTAGTGATCACAGTCGAGATTAAGAATGAATGGACCATTAGACATAATAGCACTTGTTCTAACCAGAGCATTCATTGCTCCAGCCTTCTTGTTGTGATCATAACCTGGTCTTTTCTCACGAGATACATACACCAACATTGGCAATCTAATATCCACTTCTGTTGTGTCAATCAAGTTCTCTCCAACTGCTGCTGCCCCAAAAACTGGTTCTACATTTGGTGGAGCAAGCATTGCCTACAATTGGAAAGATGAAAATTTTAGTTCTTCAAAATTACATGCTATTCAAAATTAAGTTCTGTTACTCCATGTGCATTATAAAGTCTAAAAATTACCTGAATTATACCAGCATGATCCCCTTTTGAGTGGTCTGGTTCTCCAGAAGCCCAAGTTCCAGGCCAGTGAGAACCATCTGACATCCAAGTAGCCTTAGGAACCTTAACAGGCTCTGCGGGATTCCCTCCCATTTCCTTCTGCTTTTTCTTTGCTCGAAGTTCTTCATGAGCATTGTAAGCATCAGATCTTCTCCTTATGGATTCTGGTAATGAATTGATCCTCACCTTGAACTCATCATATTCTCTCTTCACCCTTCTCCTTTCTCTAACAAAATCCAGCCTCACTTTGTTCTTAAGAAAATCACGTTTCTGCCCAAAGTATGCCTCAGGATTCCTTGGTTCTATGTTATGCTTTCGACAAAAAGGAACCCAAATTCTTGCAAAGGTAGCAGTCTCAGCAAGAGCTTCAAATGTTAAAAGAGACCCACCGTCATCGGATAGATAGCAAGCAAGTTTCTCCACAGGATAATCAACAGCAAGAATTGACAATATGGTGTTTGCTGTGACAAGAGGTGGCTCTTTCTCTGGGTCAGCCGTGGAAACAAATACATCAATACCAGGAAGGTCTGATCGTCCTTTGGGGTTTCGAAGGTTCGGGGATTCAAAACGTTCTTTAAGAACAGTGAGGTCAGTAGTTCTGTTTACCGGACAAAGCTTAGGGAGCTGATCTAGAACCCATGAGAGAGCAAACCATAACTCACAAGTTATTGACATTCCCCATAACCACATTGCATCATGATTGGGATGTTGAATTCTCCATGTCAGAAAGAAGCCGAGAGCAACAAGACGTATGATAATCAGGAGCCTATAGAGCAGGACAATCAAAAATTGAAATTTACACAAAAGATTGTATACCTTTCAGGGAACCATTATGAACATAATAAGCAGCATTCATTACAATGTTTGTCTTGACTTCAGTTAGCCATATACATAAATTTTCATCTTCAAGTTGCAATTACTAAAACATAAGTGTTCTATGCCTTCTAGAGAAACGAAAGAAAAAAAAAAATTTATCTGTCTAATAGCCATGTAACTGACATCTCCTCACTAAAACCATAAAGGAACAAATTTAAAACAAAAATTAGATTCCACAGATGCAATATAATAAATGTTGTGTGGGAAACAAATAGCAGCAAGCATTTCAATGTTCAAACGGGAAAGAAAGCCTATTAGACTGAATAACCAATATTAATAATCTTCAAAGAGTTATATATTTCAAGTAGCCTAATTGAACAACCATATGTGTAGTATAAAAATAAGAACTATCAAATCTAAAGTTCAAATAGCTGCCCAGATTCCAATATCTCAACAGATTTAAAAGAATTACCTGTATGGACTAAGAATTGCAGCAGAAACCACCTTCTTTCTTGTAAACGGCCTCCTGCTTCTCCCCCCAAAATCCAGAGGGTGCTCAAACCCATTAGCTCCAGATCCAGCACCATATCCATCTTTAGGCCACACCGCATTCCCGTACCCATAAGTCTCCTTGGTCTCAAACAACCAACGCGTGTGATCAAAATCAGGCGGATGATTTTGAGCCTTAAATGATTTAACAAGCGAAAGCCTCTTGTCCAACTTGAAATCCGCCATTGAAGGCAATGGCAAAGCCTGGTCATCTTCCTCAGACATAATCTCATCCTCATTTTCTCCATCACTAGCATCTTTTTACGGTTCTTTGCACCCGGGACAATGCCTTCCAATTCCAACGTAATCCAAGTAACATTCTCTACATATCCTGAACCCACACTCACATTTATTTTGCATTGCTTTCTCGTCACAACCCTTCATTCCACAGATCAGACCTGATTTAGCCGGTTCAGTAGTTTGTTCCAAAGAACATTCAATAAAATGCCCTCTAGTCACCGAGTTGAAACCTCCAGTAAAAAAAGTACCTGAAATGAAACTCCTGTCGGGTTTGGCCTCATTCCTGGTATCTTCATTGAGGCTTGTTTGCGAGGCTGACATGGGCTGATGATCAGGAGTGGGAGGTATATGAACAGTGTAAGTGACAAACTCTGAACTGATCTCTTCCGTGGCATCATCTTTTGACATCGAAACGTATCTACCTCCGCTTGATCTCCTATTTCCTCCACTCGAAGCCCGGGTTCCTCTGCCACTGAGGGGAGAATTAGGGTTGTTTGATACAGAAGCGCGTGGTACTGGGCTAGTTAACCCCATGCTTCTGCTTCCTCCACCTTTGCCTCCTGATGACACCGTTATAGTCACTGGAGATGAAGAAGGAGAAGAAGCACTTCTCACCATTTTTTTTTTTTTTTTGGTATTTGCTTCTGGTTAAAAAAAAAAAGGCCCTTTCAGAGAAAGAAAGAGATCTCAAATCACATAAAATCCAGATCACAAATGAAAGAAAATCCCCTTCAATACCCAGAGAAACTGGAAAATCTTGAAGTGAAATAAGGTATAAGCTTATAAAAAGGTCATGGGATCAGAGAGATCAGCAAATGGTAGTTCAATTTGGTCTGGATTGAATTTGAATTTTAAGTAACGACAAAAGGTTTTTTGAGGGACGAGGGTTTGTTTGCAACGGTCGACAAATCTGAACCGTGGATAAACATCCAGCGGTTGTTTTTTAATTGAAATAGTGGGTTTGGCTTGTCACGTTTCTAGTGGTCCCTGAGTGGGACGAAAGTCAAAATCTGGAGAACTTTTAACGGCCGAATCATCTAAACGGTAGAAGCCTTGTGCTGCCAATTTTATTCGAAGTTTTGCGCTTCATGCAGCAACTTGCTTGAAGAAAAGCTATTTTAAGAGAAAAAAAAAAAAAGAAAGAAAATAACCCTTTTTAAAAAATATATATATATGAGACAAAAGACTTTAAATTAACAAGAATATGCCCACTTTTTACATCAGAAAATTTAAACAATAATGAATATATTAATTTTATTAAAATAATAATAATTATTGTTAATTAAATAATTCTCATAACGAGTTTGATTTTGTATTTATCTAGTTGATTCAAAGCCTATGATAAAGTAAAGAATTTATGTTATTCTAAGAAAAATTGTCAGTAATCTTTTTTGTAGTTTTACAATTTTTTAAATATTTTAATAAAAATATTTTATATATTATTTTTAACGTGACCAATTATTCTTTAATCACAAAGGGGAGTAACAGACAAAACGGGAAGGCTAGCTCCTCATACAATATATATATGTTATTTTTACAAAGTAATCCAGTTCGGATCAACATGTGATTTCACTAAATCGATAATATAAATAAAGAAATTTAAATAGGAAAGGGAAAAAATAAAAGGAATATAGGATATAGTTTAATGTAATAGTACGTAATTGCAGCCGTCCATGTCCATTGTGGTAGCTCCATCAGATGATAGTCGTGCTTTTCGGAAATAAAAGTAATCTGACCTCTTTTTTGTGAAGATGAACGATGTCTTCATGCCCATGCAAAGCTGTATTGAAATTCACAATTCAGTCATCACTTATTCAGAAGTTGCACAATGAAGAGATAATTAGGTGTAAACGAGAGAAACAACAACATTTCATACTCCTCTATTTGATTCACAGGAAATATCGTTAACTATTCTACATATCAAGTTTCAATTTTCTCTTTTCAAGGTTTGTGTTAAAACACCTCATCTTCTGTGTTAGACATTTCAGTTTAAGGCTTCAAGTTTTATCTAAAAAATTTTAAGTTATATTTCAACTTTGTGTTAAGGCTTTTTCAGTTGTTGTGTATTAACTCTATCTCTATATCCTTACAGATTTGTATATTATCTACTTCCAATTAAAGTTAGAAGCTAATTAAATGTTAGCTTCAATTTCATGCCCTTTGTTATAAAATATTCGAATTAGTTATTGATATATGGGTAGCATGTTAAAATTTGTATGTGCACTAGGCATAATCATTGACAACTCAATCAAGTGTTAAATATTATTATTTATGCAAATATGTTATGGACAAATTTAATTTGAAACTATGTGATATACGATACATGCTAAGATAGATAAGAATTATTTAACTATTAAGAGGTCAGACTCTTTATTTTAAAATGTTTTAGCTAACCTATTTAGTTAAAAAATATTATCTTTTAACAAAATAAACTTATTAGTGTAAAGAATTTGGTTTGGACCTTTGATTTATTAGTGTTGAGACTAAGATTAAGTGGGGATCGAACTGAGGACTAAATGTGATCTGTGCTATCTTAGAAAACCTAAGAAACACAAAAAATATGAGGTTAATAGTAAGCGCTGACGAGATGGTCAGTGAAAACCCCTCGATGCTCAAGCTAGATAGTGACTTAATGGTAATTTTATCCCTAGGGTTAACCTTAAAAAAAATATAGAGTTTAGAGCAAAGATTGAAAGAGTTGTTCTCTTATTAGAATTGTTGTATTAGTGGTCATTCTTCTCTTATCTTCATTTAAAATTAGAGATAAGTCTTGAGTATAGAGAGAATTGACCTAGAGATTACCTCTCAATAGTGACATGTGACAATATTTAGTTGTAGAATCGTCCCTTGCATAAAGAGCATTTTGAAGAACTGACTCATATAAGGGGCATATGGATAATTGTGCTCCTGTAATTTTTATAATACTAGATATTTTCTTGATTTTGTGTTTTTGGAGTAGTCAACTTTATTAGGTGAGTTGGGAATATTGAGTGGGTAATAAACCTTATCCCCCTAAGGTAAGCGGATTCAACATTGGATCATTTCAACAACTCTAAACATTTTTTATCCGTATACCAATAGAGGACAGAGACATAGTGCCTACTAACGTGGAGGCTTTTCATTGGCTCTTTGAAGATTTCTCTCATAAGATCTTATCTTTAAGTCTAATAATCAAATGATGTGGCTTTAGCTATATCATTGATGGGACTCGATGGTGACATAGTAGGGCCTAAACTCTGCTAACGTGTATACCCTTTGGTGGGCCTGATGATGATGTGGTAGGTAACTTTGCCACAATGATGTATCATTTGATAACGGTACTAAATGCTTATGTGTCTTTGTGCAAGCCCCACTTGATGAATTTTTGGAACGAATTATAGAGGCCCATGTATTTAGACTCATGCTCAACTTGTTAAAGTAGTATATTTTGAACTAGATTGCTCACAAAGGAAATTAGGCCTAAGGGCCTAATTAGGCATTTGTGAATAGACCGAACGTCACTTAGATTTCTCCCAACACACATACATAATTTTAGGTGGCAATTTGTGTACATAAATCATATTCCAATTATGTTAATATAGGACATGGTTGAATTTTTCTTAAAGAATATGGATATTTTTGTCCCTAGAATATGGTATAATATTCAAATTTGTCCCTATTATTTTGAATTATCTAGATTTGTCCCTCTGCATTAGTCAATAATCGTTAAATTTAACAAAAAAGTTAAAATAATTTGTACAAAAATATTTTTACCCATGTTAAAATTCAAGTATTAATACTGTTTTTATGTCAATAAATGATTGGTCATTGATAAAAACTGAAACGTGGCACATTTAGATTGGTTCAATTTTAATATTTTTTTTTTTGAAATTTATGTTTAAAAATAAATTATTAAAAAAATATAACCCTCTATTGGCACAGACATTCCACCACCGTTGGCTATCGAGTTCTGACGATAAAAATAATCAAAATTTATATAATTGAACTCATTTTTTCGTAATCTAAATAATTGTGTGATCATTTTAACAAAAAAGACAAGAAGCCTGCTAAATATGCAATAGAAGCCATGGGAGGTGACGGCCACCAGCAGTGCACGTCAAACAAAGCGACAATGACGTGCACAACCGTGTCTACCACCCTCCTTTATAGAACGATAATGCATGTTAAACTGGGCGGCGGTGATGTGCACTGCCTATAGCTGCCGCCTCCCATTGAATATGTGACTACCTTCTAGTCTTTTTTTTATTATAAAAAATGATATCGTTATTGTGTAGATCATGAAAAATGGAGTCCAATAATATAAATTTTAATTATTTTTATCGTCGGAGTCCAATGACCGATTGTGGCCTACCATTATCGGGATGTCTGCTGCCGATGGTGGTGGCCCATCAATAGAGTTTTATTTACTTATTTATTTAATAATTCATTATTATTTGATACATGTCATAATGTATAAATATTTTCTTATTAAATTATGATTTTGCTTTTTAATAATAAGATCTAACGATAATTGATCTAACGGAGATGGACAAATCTGGATAATTCAAAATAATAGAAACAAAATTGAGTATTATACTGCCACCCATTTGATGTGCACCATTGATGTTGCCCTCTCCCATTGCATGTTTGGTCGCCTTTTATTTTTTTATAATAAAAAATAATATTACTATTGTGTAGATAAAAATAAAATAAAATAAAATTTAATAATATAAAATTTAATTATTTTTATCATTGTTGTTCGACGGTCGACAACGGCCTGCTGTTGAGCGAACAATAATAGGTTATTTTATTTATTTATTTAATTAATAACTAATTATTATTTGATACGTGTTATAATATATTAATATGTTTTTGTTGATTTTATCTTTTAATTGTCGAAAGTAACTGAAACTAGATGATGAAGAAGGAAAAAAATTGAATAATTTAAAATTATATGAATAAAATTAAGTATTAGGCTAAATTTTCGTAACAAAATTATCCTTATCTATTTTGTATCATAAATTGAAATGTTAAATAATTATTAAATTGTAAAATTGTATAAATTTTAAATTTATCGGTTACACTATTTTATTACTTAATAATTGCTTTATACATTATTTATGTTTAAAAAAAATTAAATTATCATTTAAAAAATGTTACATTATTTTTTTATTAATTTATTTTTTTAAAAAATATTTAATATTTGGCGAGACCATCGGAGAAGACCTTAACGGCACTAAAACCGAAGGATAGACACCCTGTTGATTGTTGCCAACATCAACATGTTAATGTTATTATGTTGTCACTTGTCAACATCAACATGTGATAAATAAGTCTCTACAAACCTTTGATATTTACCCTCAACTACAAGGATGAGATACATTGTCATTAAATCACACTTACTGAGCATGGAAATCTCAAAATTTTACCATAGGCTAACATACCATGGTTTCAATGATATTGTAAAAGCTGATTTCATTTGTAATTCCAATGTGATCCTTATTCTTTTAAAGTTTATATATATCATTAAATTAAATTTAAATTTTCAAAAAAAAAGACATTCTTTTTTTTCTAAAAAATAAAAGACTTATTCTTTTTTTTTTTTTCAAAAATATATTCAAAATGTATTGTAAAACTTTATATTGCTAGTTTTCTTATTAGGTAATGTGTTTACTTGGCCGAACTAATATAATTTAAATCACCCGAGTTCCTCTTGCCATCTGAAAGGGCTTAACTTTTAAGTATTTGAACCAATTTGTCCTAAGTTACCAATGAAGCTGCTAAAGTGTGTCAAATATAAAACCAAATTCAATTGTAGTTAAAAAAACCTAACAGTCGGGTAAGTTTCACTAGGGCGTTCAAATCTCCATCAAAGCATTTACCAAAGTATAATTATTTTCTGAATTTTGAGTAGAAATAAAAAATTAGTGCAAACAATACATAACGCTATAATAGATCGATTTAAGAGTCCCAACAAACCACGGATATGAATATTTGATAAAAAGTGAACAATAATACTAACGTTACATAATTGATATAAATATAAGTTTGTATTTAAACTAATGTGACATTTAATTTATTTATTATTAATTATGTGTTATATACCTATTACAGTAACAAAAATCAAAAAGTCAATAATTACCTAACGTATGATAACAACAATTGGTGACACTTTGTATCCTAACCTTGTAAGCTAGAAGAACTACGAAAGTAAAAAAGAAAAAAAAAACAACAATTGTTCTAAAGTCGTGGCAAATGAACAGTACTAAAGGTTCAGAAGGGGAAGCTCAATAACTAATTATAAATTAGACGACTCAGTTGTGACGATCAACTTAATCAGTTTATAATACATATTTAGCGAAGTGGATTGGCCTGTATGCTATAATTGGTAGAATTTTTGGATCACAGGTCGTCTAGATATTAACATGGCTTTTATTCAAAATCTGGTGCGAGCGGGCCAAAACCCAAAATGGAAAAGGAGTGGAGATTCAATACCCTGGGAATGGAAAAATCCTCCAGTGCTCATCCCACAGTCATCGCCCATGTCAATTACCTTCGGCACTAGAGCTCATATAAATATACTTCACCACAACTGAAAGTAAATTGTAATAATTCTTGTGCTTTCATTGAGACAATATTTGAAAGAACGAATTGCTATAAACAGAGAGGATATACTCACAAGACCAGGTGAGGAAGTTATAAAAGAATAAACCCATTCCTCCTGTCAAAAACTCTAGTGATTGAGCAATTTTGCAAAAATAGCAAAAGAAAATGAATGCTCCAGCTTATACACGATTCCTAGAATCAATATGGATGAGTCATCTCCAAAATCTTCCTAGTCAGCTGCTCAGCTGAGTAATCCTTGCATTTTTCTGACGAAGCACGTAGTACTAGCAGACTGAACCCAGTAACAAACAATTATTCGATTAGAATAACAATTCTTTGAGGATCAAGAGGACCATCATGACAAAGCACATAATGACGAGCACTGTAGCACACTTAACCATCCCTCCTTTCTTCTGTGTTCTCTCTGCCTGCAATTGAAATTATTTCAGCATGACAGTGTTCCACATAACAAGAATGCAATTAATTACCAGCTGATTATGCAGAAAATCTTTTGCCTGAAACTGTAAAACATATAACATTACAAGATACAAACTTTTTCCTTAAGACATACACAGGGTGTTAACACCAATTAACCTAAAAATCATACTTCAAAAAATCCACGTTCCATGACAAGTGACAGATAGGAGGTGTGCATACAAGTATGCAAGTGCGTTTGAGTATCTGCTAGAGAAAGAGGGGAAAAACCTTCTGCAGCTGTTTAAAGCCCTCCTCAACTGATATAGCAACATTTGAAATGTTGTGATCTATACGATCAACAATTGTACCCTGGTAGAAGACTCAACATTGTTAGGCACTTTTACACTGCTGAATCTCTCTGGGTAATATTATACAAGGATGTGGCTCAAACCTGATCTATCACAAGAACTGACAAGTCCTTCATGATTTGAGCAAGCTCATTTACAGATTCCACAACCTACAGAGAGACTTTGAATTGATTATAATTGAATCGGTTAAATTTGTCTCTGAACAGGAAATCAGGTGCCTCCAGATACCTGTTTGATCTCTCCCTCTCTTTCCTTACTGAAATGCTCACTTTTTTGTAGTTTCATCATTTGACACTCATCAAAACCCTGGATTGATCAAGTGTGAAAATTTCATAATGAAAAGAAACACTAATTATAACTTGCACAAGAAAAGGCTCAAAGCTATGCGTGTTGAGAATCGATAAAAGGGGTAAATGCCTAGCAATCAACAGTCCATAACTTAAATCTACAAATAAGAATTCCAACCAGGAACAACTTTATTCAGATATAAAGCATAAATTGAGTGCCAAAAACATTTATATCAGAAAATTTGCTTCATTCACTCTATAGGTTCAGAGCCAAGTCTCAAAATTTTCTGACCTTAATTTCCATACCATGATCTATCATTTTTCACAATTGGATTGATACTATATGCCTAATTTCCTACATTCAAAAAGGATCCTATCAAATGTAACCACAAAGAATAACCTGCATACCACATCCCTAAATCCATCATCTTCCAATCTAAATTTGTTCTCGTTAAATTTCATCTCCAAGTCAATGCCATCATGTCCCTGCAAAACAAAAAATAAAATAAAATCTACTATAATCACAATGACCAATAAACTTCAGAGCAAATAGTCACCAGAATCTTAAGTAGGTTATTAACTTAATATGCACCAGTCAATGGTCTACAACAAGGGGAAAAAAATGAAACGGTTCTGCATGACTATGAGAAAAAAAGTAAAGAATGGAAGAAAAGTATCCATATTGTTTCCTGCAGCCAAATTTGATTATTCATACCTCTTTTTGCTGCTGCAAACGTTTCAAATATGTTGACTGTTTTCTCCTAAGGTCCATAGAGAGGTTCTGAAGGTCTGTTGCAAGAGAACACTGTCAAAAAAATTATAGATAAATGTCAAATGAAAACATTTCCAAAGATGATCAAGGATAGAATCCATACATATAAAAGAGAAAGAATCTGTCAGCCATCAGTTAAGACAACGAACATGCACCAATGATTTACGACACCATTAAATGAAGAAGAAACTTTGAAGATAGCAGCATTAGCATAAGAACATCAAATTATATTTACTGGATGTACCTCCTTTTAGACATCAAATCATGAAAAACTTAAGCCCATCCGTACTATTTGTAACATTTGTATAAAATAAGATTATAGATTTACAAACAAGTAGATATTCAATGTAATAAGAAACTGAAGATGATAAGATCTAAGAAAAGAGTCAATTTTGGCCAGTGGTGTCAAGTGGCATCCACAACTTTTCCTCCAACAGAGAATGCAACACAGAATAATACCTGTATGTTTTTTCTAATATGTGAGTCCTCTGAAGAGCCAGTAGCAGAAAGTTTCTGTAATCTCTTCTCAGACCTCCTTAACAGATCCGTAATCTCATGTGTAAGAATCTTGATCATGCGTTGATCATCTTTACCATCTCCAAAAGATGGCATTAAAGCCTTGGCATGAGCCTTGACTAATTCTGCCATTTTGACTCGAGCATGTTGTATATTTACTGCTATTTCTTCAGAGTCATCCACCCATGCTGGTGGTAAACCCACCGTAAATGCATCATTACTGCACCAAGGAAATAATATTCACATGGGAGGATCTCACATTTATTAACACTTCCTTCAGTATTGTAGAATTCAACACAACATGTGGCTTCTAACTAGCAGAATGCAAGAGAAGGATATGATGCCTGTATAGATGACATATGGCCTTGACACATCTCGTCAATAGAGAGAAATACTGCAAAGCTCCTTAACTCTCTACTCACTCATTATCTTCCATTCGCTCTAGACCTACCACTCCATAAATATTCACTTAATTGGTCAAAATTTCATCACATTAATACTAGTTGTGCAACAATACATGCATGATCTCAACAAAAATGGCAACATGATAAGAAATGAGAATCTTATCCAATGCTATAATCCACTTATGGAAAAAGAATCCAACTCAAAAACAAACAATTTTGGCAGATATACCAGATAAATACTTGAGTCTGAAACTATAGTGGATATACACGGCGGAGTTTATATATCAGTCACGAACCCTGTAAGTCACATGGACCAAGTAAGTCCAAAACCTATAAGAATGATGAGATCTTAGTGCAGCTGGTGTCAAGATGTGGCAGAGAATCAAATTTGGACCTCTTACTCCTTAAGTTTGGTCCCTTACCAACTCAACTACCGCTAGAGCTCAAAAGATAGTTTCTACTCTCAAACAGAAAACTGCTTCACAAATGTCATTGCATTATTTCAATTTCCAATTTCTCAAATTCTCCATTTATTTGAAACTAAAAACGTGAACGAATAATTTTACATGAATAAGAATTTTCAACTATTTATAGAACAAGCAGAGAAACAAATAATTACCTTTCTAGGACAACAACCTAAATTGTCAAAACAAAATCTCACATGCAATTTTCATTCTCTTCATTCTTACTTAATTCCATGACACATACACAATATGTGCTCGTTTCGTTTCTAGCATGTGGAAAATGAAAACATGAATGCTGAATTCAAAATGAAAATCTAACATAAATTTATTTTTAGAATTTTAATACAGCTAGCCTAATAAGCGTTACCTAGAAGGACCGGGATCTTCAGTGCTGAGAGGAGCATAAGAAGTGCGATTGGAGCGAAGAAACGAACCGCTCACCATTTCAATAACCGGACCGGCCGAACCGATCGCCGATGAAGACAGAGGAGTCCGCACGCTCTTCAAAGCATCTCTTTTCTGTCTGTAGAGTGTCGTCCGGTTTCTCGTCGCCATGGAAACCGGAAACAAAAACTGAATTATAATTCAATTACTTTTATATCGTAATTTGAATTCAAAATTAAGGTGAAATTGCGGAGTGAAGAAATGCTTTTAGCGGATTGAATTGAAATTTTGAGGGTTTTGGAAGAAAGTTGAGTACAACTGAGCTTTAGAATCAAAAGCTTTGAAAGTTAAAACCAAACGCCACTTTGCGCCTTTTTTGGAAATTGGGCTCGTGGTCCAATGGGCCACATAAACGCTAGATGGATTCAAATCTAATTCCAGGAGAAACAGAGGCCCAACATCTTCTCATTTCTGCCTCTTTTTTTTTTTTTTAGAATTTTTCTCATTTCTGCCTTCATTGCCAAGAGATGTAATTTAATAACTCTTTTTTTTAAATTTAAATAAAATAAATCAAGTATAAAGTTGATTTTGAAAAGTCAGTTATCATCGATTATAATATATTTTATCATATTTCAGAACTTACGTGTGGATCTCGTTTATTGATTATTAGCTTCTTCTTCTTTTTTTTCGTTTTACCATATACATAAATGGAATATTCAAAGTGTTTTTTTATATTGATAGAAGCATTTTTAAATTATCAAAATACTAATTTATATCGCAAATCAATAAAATTTGTTAGAAGTTATTCTCTTGAAAATTGTCGTTAGGCCTAAGATGATCAAGTCATTTAAAGACATTTATACATAAATCTATCGTTGAATCTCATGTTTAAGATGAAACAAGCCATTAAAAAGTATTGACAAGGAGCTTAAAAAAATGAGTTTTTTTATTAGAAACTAGCTCGATCGCTTGAACTTAGTCCAATTTAAGATACCTATACATCAGCTTCGCGTAATCCTCGACTAAGATTATGAATACCACAACTAAGGCAAACAAAGAAAAACCAACTCAGTATAAGTATTATAAGGAATACTAGTTCAATATGAAGCACTAAATCGCTTTTATAGCAAAAAGGATATTAAACGGTTATCAAGTCGACCTAAGGGCAACCATTTTTGTTACGAAAATACTTAAAAAAAAAAAACTAATGTTACAAGGAAAATAAAAATATAAACAGAAAAAAGTTGCAAGGTTCTTAAGAAATAATCTCACAAATCACGATAGAATATTATGATAATCTAAAACTCGGATAATATAAAATTAATAAGACTTATTCAATTCAACTACTACATCAATGAGAATAAATATAAGAAATATTCATAGAAGACCAATGCTATAAATATTGAGGTAAATACAACAGAGAGGACACATACACTTTTTTTTTTACAACAACTTTCAAATTTTTGTTAAACTTTTTTTCTCATCAAATAGTATTTTTTGACTTAAGGATCAAAGAATCTTTGCCGAAATTCATTGGAGCGAGGTCTTAACGATAATTTGTAGTGTTTTACAGGTGTTCGAACGTGATTGTCAAAAAAAAAAGATGAAATCTAACTCCCGAAGTCTAATAAAGTAAAGCCCAGTATACTAATTTCTGTCTCAAACAAATTCAAAATTTGTTGACTTAATAAAATTATTTTTTTGAGTCAATAAAAGTAAATGAATATTTTATAAATAAAAATTTAGCAAATGTTTATACAAAATACATCGTTAAATATTTATAAGACACAAAAACCCTTTTTCCATATGTTCTCAAATTTTCACTCTGGTATAAAATTCTTTATTTGTTAAGTTATTTAATATGTAATTTCGAAAGAAGAGGAAAAAAAAGGAACTTGGCGTAGAAGTTGCCTTTATTCATTAGCTTTTTCAGTTTAATTTCTTGCGCTTTGGGTTAGCAAAGTTAGGCTTGTATGTTGTGGACGGGAACTTAAAAAAAAAATGCAATGAATCACAACCGCCGACACATCGCTCAACAGAAAATAAATCAAACCGACCAAAGCAGAGAAGTAAAATGACCAAAAACAACCCCGAACGGTACGCGCATCTCCATAAAACTAAACCCATTATTAAAAATTAGAAAGTCTATTCTCTTTCAAGCGAATAAAAAATGGGCCTAAAAGTTAATTAAAAAGAGTGTAATAAAGAATAGTCAGGGATTGGTAGTTGAGAGTAGTAGTTTATGATAAAAACGGGGGAGTTGTTGGTCATTTCAGAGCATAAGAATTCTTGTCCATTAAGAATTCACACCCACATATTAACCCAAACAATGTCTTAACGTTTCTTCCCCGAATTTCACTTGGTTATTTAGTTGCTGTGAGTAGCTCACGTTGTTTATAAACTTATTGACCAAGTGAGGGAGAGAGGAAGAGATTGAAATTAAATTAAAGGGAAGTTTGTTGTCGTAGATTCTGAAGTGGGTTTTTTTCTTGAAGAGTTTTGATTAACTTACGAAGATTTACAATGGATTATGATAGATACTTTGCTCTCTCTACTTCATCCTGGAACTGTCAGTCAACTCTCAAGTCTCGGTTTGATATGTTTCAAAATCGTTATTATTATTATTATTATAAGTTTGTGTAAATTATTTATTTTATTTTTGTGCTGAATGGTTAGTTTGTTATTGAAACAGATACTTGCATAGACTTGGAGGAGATAGAAGAGGATGATGAGGAAATGAAAGGGGAGTATGCTTGTCCATTTTGTTTAGAGGATTTTGATTTTCTTGGATTGTGCTGTCATATTGACGAGGAGCATCATGTTGAAGCGAAGTCTGGGGTATTTTTCTTTTTTTTATAAAAAAAATTCTCAATTAATTTGTTTATTGTTTTTTTTTTTGTGGGGCTTTTGCAAAAACATTTTAGACCCGTTATTTAGAATTAGTCCCAATATCAATCTTATTTATAAATATATAAAAAAAAGCACAAACTAAGTAACAATATAGAGTTGCATGAACTAAAAAGAATTTTGCAACTTTATTTGAAGTTATCTAAATGACAAAGTAATGAACCTTAGGTTCTGGATGAAATCACCTTTAGGTATTTTGTGGCTTTCATTATTAGCCCGTTGCAATCATAGTTTAAGTATTTCATGAATTGAGATCTGTCATCACTGAACATTGTGTAAATGCATAGTTTTTAGGTGGGCTATGCTTTTAGAAGTACAGTTTCATTTACAGTTAGCATGTATATGTTTGCAGGTATGTCCTGTTTGCCGTACAAGTGTAGGGATGGATATGGTTGGACACATAACAACAGAACATGGAAACATCTCAAATATATCCTTCCATCACCTCATTGTAGTTAAATTATAAATTTCACTTATCTTATAATATTAATGTGGCCATGATAGTAAGTCGAAGCTATGCTCTGAATTTCCTTGACTAGAGATTACAGTTGGCACAGACTAAAACTCCATAAAGGCTACTCTCATTCAACTATTTCGTCTTCAAGGAAAGAGTTGCAAAATGAGCATTTTCAATCTCAGCTTGCAAGATCATCATCTCTCGTATCTTCCTCAAAAATGGCATGTGATCCATGGCTGTCATTTATTTACAACGTGCCAACTGCTGATGTGTGTGAAAGCGTACAGCTTGATTCAATTACTGGAGAAAGAGACAGAGATAAAAGTTCTTGTGAGAAAATATTTGAAACGTAAGTTGCTTGATTATGTGCTATAAACTTTCCCTGTCATGTTTTGATGCATTTTCTGCATGTTTTCTCTTTTTCTTTTTCCCCTGAAAATCATTATTCATGGGACAAGCTTTCAAGTATTAACGATATTTTTCAGGTCAATACAGTTTATAATTGAGAACGTATAGGATTTTCTGTTTAAAGAGAATTTGAAGTCCACAATGAAAAGGACCATTTAAGAATAGTTGTTGGAGTAGATGAAAAAGTAAGAGGTCTAAAAGAGTAGGGAAGCATTTGACAAGAGAGAGAACCCACTGAAAGGGAAAGGAGTTGGTCAAGTTAGGTGGTAGTTATGCAATGTTAAGAGGTAACTGAATCAGGACAAATTACATAATATGTAACTGGAAATTGTTGAACATCTGAACCAGATAAACTTGGTTAAAAGAATTAAATTTGTATCTTTCAGTGGAAATACTAGAAATGAAAGAGTACCATGCACTACCTAAGAGATCTAACAGTTGCTTGAAAAGGTGCCATCTGAAGAAGTGCTGTTTGAGATGGGCTGGTTGGGTACTAGTGATGATGAGGTATGAGGCCTAGGAATCGGTTAAAGTTACAATGAAACTTGAAATGGATTGAAATTTGCTTTCTTTAAAGTATAAAATGTTAAAAATAAAGAAAAACAACTAAAATGATGTTCAATTAAAGTGCATGCCATTTGTTCTGCATGATTGACAGGAGGCAAACTTTTATGTACACTTGAATGTCACAGCCTGATGATTTCAGTAATTGCAAGTAGTGAGAGAAGGAACTGTGAATGCAATATTTGTTTCTGAAAGTGAAACCGAAGAAAAGTTGGTTGTTAATTTTATTTATTATAGGGCACAAATTGTCACCATCATCGTCATTATCATGAAATTTTTAACAACTAGAAAGCCAAGAAAGGAACGAGTGGGGAAGATGTTATAAACAAATATGAAGGGATAAAAGAGTGTGAGATGGAAAACTGGTAAACTTGTGATGCATTCAGGATTTGCCCCTTTTTACCATATGCTTAGTGCATGGGCTGGATATGGAATTTGGGTGCATGTATGTGGCCTGTACATTTTTTTTCTGTTTCTATGTTTTGGTTTAATGATTTTTGTTGTTAAAAACATTCTGAATTCTCCCTGTGAATCACAATTTTTAACTGAGATGGGATATGATATTTCTTGTAGTATTTTCTTTTGCATTACTTTGGTGTAAGCTTTTCCTTCCATGCCACAAAGTAGCTTCCCTCTAACCCAAGCTTGATTAGAGCCCTAGACCTTAATGTCCCCTTATTTTTTCAAGTGGTGGCAGTGCCATAGGGGCAAGCAGCCATTTCCTTCTTATTTAGCTAGACTTAATTGTACTTTTATGTTTGCAGAAATGTTCAACAACCTTCCTTGTCAGACAAGGACCATCTGGAGAAGGTGAAGAAGTGTGAATTTGTACAGGGACTATTGTGGTCTACCATCATGGATGATGGCTTATGAGAGAGACCTATATTGGTCCCAGTTGTCAACATGATTGGTATTATCTTTGTTGAAGTAATAATACCTTGATAACGCAATCCAGGTTAGAAGTAGGAATTGAATGTAATGATGATACAATTTAATGTAAATCCATTTGGCCAGAAGAGAATCATACTCTTGTATCCCCCATCTTTTAAAGCTTTTTGAAGATGCAAGCATCACCTCTTTCACGTTTCATGCATTAAATGTCGTTAGCTTATTTCATTTTTTCTTTAGCTTTTCATTCGTACACATGATATGCATTCAATGGAAAGGGAGTAATAAGTATCTAAAATTCTCTTATTCCAAGCCCGCTGCTTTAATAAATTAGTCCAAAGGAAAAGAGAGTTGGATTTTGTTCATCATATCCCGTTAACAGGTCATTTTGATCCGTAAGCTTCTCAAACTTTTCATAGGTCACTCGTTAAATATATTACCGATTATTGCATTCTTGTATAATCTTGTTTTTGTTTCATATCATCCTTCTACTTTCCAGTCATCAATAGCTTTGCTAGCCAAATGGAATGTGGTCTACTTCCAATGCATGGTCACTTGAATTTAGATGTTTAAGGAACTTGTTCGGTGTAATGTAAATTTAATATAAATTGGCTGTCAAGGGATAATAGAATTTGCAGCCAAGGACGATGTTTCCTTAACAACCATTCATTTTGTAGTTTTAACATCCAGGGCCATAAATGTTTTTGCTTTGGTTTCATCTTCTAGGATATCACAAGCATCCAATATAAGATCTTCATCCATGTCTGGTAATGCCTGGACCGCTGCAATAACATTTTCAATTGATACTGAGTTCAAGTTCTTGTCATCGTTTCTCCTATCTGATAAGGAAGAAACTGCAATTGTCATCTCACGAGGAGCACTAACCACGCCTACCTCTTCGCTTCATGGTTTTTTAAGAAATCCATAGTCCAAGCACCTGTCAAATTGGCGTTTGTTCGTAGTACTAAGATGTGGTGACTCCAATAACTCACCAAGGTCATCATTACTAGAAGCCGATGCCTTCGATGCCCCCTGAAACTTGAGATCTTGGACTTCATTTTGCATCTCCAAGTCGTGAATAGCGAAGCAATCGTTTTCATCAATACTTGGATGACCACATATCACACACACATCTTTATAGTACGGAACAGGTCTGGTCATGAATTGTCGTACATCTGTATGTATCTGCATGTCATCATATTAAAGCCTTCTCAGACCTCGTGCAATGAAGTGCCATCACAAGCACATAAATTATGTACGTATTCGTACCTTGACATAGTCTTGCCACACGTAATCATCAGCAGTCACCGTTTGATGAGCATCATCCCAGACAAAACCATTCAACTCTAGAAGATTCTTTATAACATTATATTGCCGTCTCAGTGTTTTATAGCGATTTTTTAGAATTTCCATGTCATAGTTGAAGCCAAACTTAGAATTGAACGAGCTAGTCATCTCTATCCGTGCATCCTTGCGAAACACACCATCAGTACGATTCGCTTTCTGCACTTGATCTAGCATAAGATCAATGGAAATAACAATCCATTGGTGGTTGCCAGTAAGTCCTAGAACGACTACCGACTACTGTTCCTGTTCCATTTTGCATGGCCTGCAGGGTATCGACCGTGTCACTTTTAGACACGAGAGATTCCACTATCCTCATCAAAAACCTTCACATCTCCCTCGCTAGCACTCTTTGGCTGAGTACCTGCATTTGTTTCATTCCCTCCCGAATGTGTTATCTCTGGCAGCTTACCGCCTGCTTATTCAAATTAAAGTCGTCCAATAAATGAACCAATACATATTATTGCCGAAGATAGCAATACTACTAGATTGTTACCTTTTTGTTCGCTAGCCTTACTACCATATATCAAACAAAAATCATTATAATAAGGGAGTGTTTTTATTCTGTATGAACGTGCCTCCGGATGCACCTGCAAGTGAAACTTGTAAGACTTCATAAACAATAATACTGAAAAAGAGAGAGAGGGAGTTTTTCAGCTCATTAAGACAATAAGGATTGCACATTAATATACTCCTCCCAGACTTATCGGCTGTCATCATTGGTCTCATTTCATCCCAGCTGAAGCCCTTCTGATCAAGAAGATTCTTTATAGCCTTGTAAAGACTTCTCAAAGTTTTGTACGGATTTTTTAGAACATCGTTATGGTACTGAAATTTTAATGGGAAAAGTTCACAAATAGCCTTATTATTTTTTTATTATAATATTTTAACCAACTTAAAATTAAATATACTTTATTAACCAAACATAAACATTTTGGACACATTTGTCCATTTTCTCTATTAACTTTTCACTCACCCGAAAATCAATCAAAAAAAGCAAAAATTATCAAAATTCGTTAGATCGAAAAATTTGAAGTTATCACTGCATAAATCAGAGCTTTTACAACAGATTTCTCACTTCAAACAAAGAAAATGGCCGATTTTTTGTGAGTTTTGTTTAAGTTTTAAAAAATTTAAATTTGTTTATAACATGATTAGAATTTATATTTAAAGCTAGCAATAGATGAAATTATTGAATAATATGTGAAAAATGGGTTTGAATGGTGTAAGAAACGTTGAAAATGGGCAAAAAATCGTGATTTTTGGGTCATATTCGCGATGCAGACGGCGGCCGGAGCGGCGGCAGCCACCGTTGCCAATCTCGGGGCCATCTCGGGTCCGCGATGCGCCCTTAACGCGCATCGCGGGCACACAACGCGGACCCGAGACGACCCCGCGATGCGCGCCCCGCGATGCGCTCTAAGGGCGCATCGCGGACGTCCGCGATGGCGCGAATTTTTTTGAATTAGGTTTTTTTTTAAAATTAAATTTAATTATATTTAAATTAATTAAATATATTTTACATTAATAATTTAGATAAATGTAATTTTATTTAAATTAAATAAAAGATTTCATAAATTCTATTTAGAAAGAATATTATTGATCTAATAGATGGGAAAATTTGCTTAAATGACTCATTAATTTTGGTTTGTAACATTTATTATTATTATTATTATATATGATTATTTTGATTTTAATATATAATTAATGTTGATTAATATTAATATGTTAGTAAATTAATTATTAAGTTTGGTTTGATTTTATTATTATAATATGTTGATTAATATGTTAGTAATTAATTATTTTAATGTATTATGTATGTTAAATTAATTGTTTTTGTAAATAATCTTTCTCTGATTAATATTAATGTATTTTGTTTATTTTTTTTTATTGTTACAGGAAAGAGAACATATCGAAAGAATATAGAATTCTAGAGCATATGTTTTTTCGTGCATCAGTGACGGCTTATGCTAAGATGTGGGGTCTAAATTGCATTAAGGATAAACTGACAACAAGTCAGAAAACATTATTTAGGCAGACGTGTATGGGGTATTTCTTAGATATGTCAGAGTTGACATTCTCTGGTATTTTGGTGCACGAGTTATTGTTGCGTGAGGTGCATACCTCTAATGTAGATGATGAGATGTGGTTTTACATAGGGAGGAAACGCATCCGTTTTAGCCGGCAGGAGTTTGTACTAATCACTGGACTACAAATGCGAGATTACCCTCCCGCCCAGCAGCTGCATAGGAAATTGGGCACTCGATTATGGGATACATATTTTTCTGGGGTAAAGAAATTATCTTACATATTTCTTGATCAATGGTACGCACGTCTAAATTTGGAGAAAATGGACGATACAGATGCAGTAAAGTTGAGTTTATTTTATTTTGTGCATCGTGTTTTGATTCCACGTGACGAGCGTAGTGGAATTCAAAATTTTGTTTTATGTTTAGTGGATGACCTTGATGAGTTTAATAAGTATCCATGGGGTAATATTGCATGGACCGTGCTTCATAACTCACTTAAGAAGGCTGCATTCCAAAAACTTGAGAAAATAAAAAGGAAAGGGTTTGCACAGAAGAAGTTTGAGAGTTACAACGTATATGGCTTTTCGCACGCATTTCTGGTACGCCATATGTACTTAACTTTTTGATCTTAATTATATATTTTGTTTGTATACGTCAAACTTATATTTTAAATATAATTATATTAGGTATGGATTTTCGAGGCAATTCCAGTGTGCGGAGAGATTTTTGGTTATCATAATGGTGATCGCTTCCCTCGTATTTTGAATTGGACGACTCGAGGGACTCCATTGTTCGATGAGGTTCAGGATACAATGTTAGCAAAGGATTTGGTATGTGTTGATATGAATGTAAAATATATATATATTGGTTTATAACTTTTATTTTGTTTTAAGCGTAACTTAATATGGTTGGTTGATTTATAGGTTCTTTCGGTACATCGTAAATTAGTACCAAAAGACCACAAGAAGAGAGAGGCAATTGTGCGCCTGGCTAGACGTGTAGGCATTCCAAGCGGAAGTTATGCTGGGGACTTACCAAATATGTCTGATTTCAGCGAGAGCAAGCACCCCAGGACCTATGCCCATTTTAGCGACCCTAACGATGATGTTATGGATGTGGAGGGGGGTGGATATGAATGGACAAACCCACAAATGTCAGCACCAGTGGCAGGAGCAACGGTATATTTACGTGATTAACTAAAGAGAAATTTCAATATATTTCTAATATTTCTAAATAAGTCATTAACTATGATTATGTTTCTTGTAGTCTGAACACAGTGCATCTGCAGACCATGGCGTAACACATCAGATTGAGCAGCTGCGGGAGGAGATGATTAAGAGAATTAATGAGTATTTGAAGGTGATTCGACTTAGGCAATACGGTTGCACTAATGCATTGCCTCAATTGTCCACTTCTGTGGATTCGTACTTCTTTGTGAGTGATGAATTAAATTATTTATATTTTGTTATTTCAATTTTATTGATTATTCGATGGCCCTGCATTTGTAGGAGTCTTTTAGACTCTTTTATGAGCAGCACAAAAATGACATTACTGGCATTGTATGGAGTGATGAAGTGATGGCATATGCTCAAGGCGCTAAAGAAGATTTACTCGGTGCACGTATGTGGATTGAGGTTGATAAGGTAAATGTTGTTATTTTTGTTTATAACTTGTAGTACTATTTTGTGTGAATGTTGTTATTTTTGTTTATAACTTGTAGTACTATTTCTAAGACTTATTTGAATTTTATGTAGGTTTATATTCCTGTCAACTACAATCAACAGCATTGGGTAACGGCTGAGGTGGACATCTTGCATCGGCAAATATTGATCTACGATTCTAGCATCAAGGGATTTACCGATGGCGTGATTGAGAATCATATCCTGCCATTAGCTATGTTGTTACCCCGTTACTTAGATGCTTGTAGATTATATGAGCAACGACGAATTACACCTGACTTAACCCCTTTTCATGTAATTAGGTTAAAGGATGGAGTGCCACAACAGACAGTGAATAGTGGAGATTGTGGGGTTTATGTTTGTATGTTTATAGAGTTTTGATGTGTTGTCATCCCTTAAATTTTGGTCCTGAGCATGGGTCATTTTTTAGGACCAAAATGGCGACCGACTTATGGAAATGTGCAAAAAAGTAGTGAAATGATGTTGATTGATTTGTATGTTTTTATGTATGTTTATAAAGATTGTAAAATGATGTTGATTGATTTGGGTAAGGACGGGAGGTTCCCTTTACAGCTAAGAGATGTGAGAAATATTTGAAGTGTATTTTCTGCAGGTTTATGAAATATAGATTTTGAGAAAAAATATGGGAAACTCTGTCCGTTTTAATCCAGAAATTTTAGAAAATAAAATAAAATTTCCATGTTTATAAGAGTACAAATAAAGTCCATAACTACATGACTTTAAAATACAAATACAAATATAACTCATAAAGAACACATCAACTACCATGTAATGGAATTGGGTTTCGACAAGTTTGTCGATTATGTCCATACTGCTTACAGCGACTGCATACATTCTTCGTGGGAGCCTCACCTTGCGATAGAATTCTATTCTTCCGACGTCTTCCTGATTGCCGACGTACTATAGGAGGCTGGATGTCAGCAGCTCTCAACTCCTCTGGAACAATCCAATCTAACGGATGACCAACCGGATTTACTGGTTCACTGTATGCACGCAACAAACACTCAGTCGTGTAATATTGCGAACAAAGAGTCTGGTATTGGAATCTGACCTGCCTGCATACTGCAAGTGCATGAGGACACGGTAGTTGCCGCATATCAAACTTTTGACAACTACATGACTTTCCCGAGATGTCCATTATTCCATTTCTTTTTCCGTCCTTAACAACAAAACGAGATCGATCTATTGCATGCATCGTCATGCGAGCGGAATCATCATTGTGCTTCCAAATCTTGTTATGGGCCCAAGTGGTCAAGAAGTTTGACATATTTTCTGCAGCCTCACGTCTCTCAACAAACCATTTTTGCATTAACTCTCGGATCCACTCAATTAAGGCAGTCACTGTCATGGCACGTGCATCTTTCGCAACAGCGTTAATGCTCTCTGCAATGTTGGTGGTCATGATGTCATATCTTTTGAATGCTCCCACTGATCGAGCCCATTTTGAAAAACCAACCTCTTCCTCCAAGTATCTCGTTGCCTCCGGTTTCATTTCTCGCATCTTATATATTTCCCTTTGAAAGTCAGCTATGCGATACGCCTTGGCAGCAACAAAATAGGAGGCCAAGTATCCCCCTCCTTTTGTTGTATGCGATGGTATCTTATATCGTGCTACCAAATTACCCTTCAAGTGATGGATGCATACACCATGATATACATTAGGAAATACCTCTTTAATGGCCTTCTCGATACTAGCATGTCGATCAGATATAAATACAAGGTTCGCAAGATCGCCAATAACTCCTCGGAGTTTTTCCATAAACCACTTCCATGAAGCATCATTTTCAGAGTCAGCAATACCCCATGCAAGTGGAAAAATCTGGTTGTTTCCATCCTTGCAAACAGCCACAAACATTGTTCCCAAGTATGCATTTTTTAAAAATGTACCATCAACTGCAATAATCGGTCGGATGGAAGACTGGAACCCTCTAATACATGGTCCAAGAGCTATGAAGAAATATTTAAAGTGCTTGCAATCGTCAATCTCCAAATGTATGACTGTACCAGGGTTCTGTTGTTCCAATATATGACAGTATGCAGGAAGTAATTTATATGAACCCTCTGGAGTACCACGTATCAACACCAATGCATGCTCCTTAGACCGCCAAGCAGTAGGGTAAGTTAAGTCCACACCAAACTCCGCACGTATGTCTGCTTGAATTTCCTTCGGTCTATAAAGTCGACTCGTAGATGCAAATTTATTTTTTATAAATTTGTCAATAATCCGAGACTTTGCTTGTCGATGACCATCGCGTAATCGATCTAATTGGCACACGTGACTTGAATCAATTCTGCGCACAATAAAATGTTTCCTTGCATCTGTCGACACTGCACGTAATCGCCATCGACATCTATCATCATCACATTTGATCTCAAAACGATCTTTTGTCGACCTTGACACTTTAAAGCTCCAATTACCTTTAAGTGCTACCATACTAATAGCCTGGTGAAGTTCGTCTTTGCTATCAAACAACTTTCCTACAAACACATCGTCAATTCCACTACTCGATATCTTATCTGAAATGACCAAGTCTGATGGTGGTATTGGAGGCATAAACGCAAAGGGATTTTCTGCTTCACAAAAATCTATTCTTCTAGCTTCAACATTTAGGGAGCTTGTCGAAACATAACAACGTCCGCCTTCTGCTAAATCATCCCCTTCTAAATTATCAACATTTCTAACATCATCATAGTCCCCTTCCACATCCCCAACATTTTCAATGTCATCACAAGCGTAATGTGTATAGGCTGGGTCTTCATTAAAAGGTATAGGAGAAACATTGTGATACTCGTTCGTTGTGTTTGCAGGAACCACTGCTGGAACTGATAGAGATGTATGGCTCACTTGGTTGCTACCGCTAGCTGACATAAAATAACCATGAATTGATGGTGGATTGGGGGGCTGTACATTATCTTCATAAACAGGAGCTCTAGGATCCACTGTTACACATAAAGGACAATACGATCTTCTATTGGCGCTTAAAAAAAATCGAACATTATTGTCATTTCTAATCTCAATAGGCTTTAGGTTATACCTCGTTGCATCAATTTTGATTTTTAAAGTCACCTTACACTTCACATTGTCGACTCCCAAGGTATAACATACTACATTTAAAATATCTTCAAAATTAATATCTTTCGAAACCGAAATTCCAAAATTATTATAATCAACATAACTTTCTTCCCCGTCACTAGAACTCTCCCACTTTCCACCAAAACAAATAACTATCGCATCACACTCCATATGACCTGAAAAAACAAAAAAGATTAGGAAAAGTTCACAAATGAAAAATTTAGTAAAATTTTTTAAAACGATAAAATATTTAAAAATAAAAAAAATGCGCATCGCGGGGGCACATCTCGAGCCCGAGACGTGCCCCCGCGATGCCCACAGATTGCGCGCCGCGGGGCCGTCTCGGGCCTGAGACGTGCCCCCGAGATGTGTCCTGACCAAATCGACGGCCGCCGCAGCGATCGCCGTCTGGTTTTCGCCAAATACACTCCAAAACGTATTTTTGGCCGGATTTCAACGCCGTTTATACCATTCTAACTCATTTAGTTGGTTAATAACAACTAATTTTAACTTCAAATGTAAATTTATCTAATTTCTAACGAGTTTAGAAAATTTACCCGAGCTATTTCTTTGATTTGATTCGAAGCGATCCTCAGCAACCCTTTGATTTTTAGAATAATAACTTCAAAAATATTCGGCAAGCTATTTCTTTAAAGTTTCTTTAAACTTTAAAAAAACACGAAGTTATAAATTTGATATAAGGATAAATTTGTCCAAAATTAAATTATTTGGCTAATAAAGTATAATCATTTTATATTTGGTTAAAATAAAATAATAAAATAATTTAAAGGCTATTTATGAACTTTTCCCAATTTTAATTTGGAACTAAACCCTGCAATCAGTTGCTTCCACGCTCGTTTACTAAACAAGGGATCATCAAATTTATTTCTTTTTAACATTTAATATGTTATTGACTTAGTTAACTAGCAAAATAACTTATCATAAAGTTATAATATACTAATAAATAATGTTATTTATATCAAATTATAACTCAAATTATATTCAAAATAATAATATGTCAAGTAATTATTAAGTAGTAAAATAATGTAAGAATAATTTAAAATTTTTATAATTTTACAATTCAATAATTACTTGACACATCATTATTTTGAATATAATTTTAAATACATCTTCGAGTGTATAGCATTATTGTATAATTATGTAATTTAAAGTTTGTGTTAATTATTTATGAGTTATTTTTATTAGTTTTAATTTAAAATTAGAGTTTAATTGTAATAAAAATTTTTTTTACTAAACTTAAATTTATAATATGACTTTATTGTTATATTTTATTAATTTTTTTTAAAATTATAAGTTATACTTTTATATTTTTTATTATATTAATTTATAACCATTTAAAATTTATGACTTATTTATTGTAAGTTTAGTAAAAAATACATATGCTAAATAAATTTGATAATAAAATTTCAAATTTACACACGTTATAATTTTTTTTTAATATTTTATTTTTGGAGGAGGTGTAGATGCATATTTAAAAATATACATCTCAAACTCAATCCGTCGTGATCCCTAATCCCTACTTCTCCTACCGAACAGAAGAACCTAAAATTAAAGTTTGTTTTCTAATCGAAACCCTCCTAATACATCTAAGACTAATCATGAGATAAATTGATCCCACATTGATCAAGAACTGCCTCCAAGTTTCGATCTGACGCAAACCATTCTTCGATCACCTTGCATACCCTCTCTACTTTAGGATCCGCACTCGACTTAACACTAACACTTTCAGTTTCAGTTTCTATTTCAAGACTATCTCATCAAATTCCGCGTCAGCAACAAAATCTGAATTATCATATGTAATACTAAAAAAAACCCAATAGTTCTCATAATTAAAATCCATAATATTTTTCTTGTAAATTCTGATTGGCCAGTGAAGAAATTACAACACTCATAGTTCCATTTATATATATATATATATATATATATATATATATATATTGGATACAGGACGGAGTGAAGAGGAGTGGCAAAAGATTTGGAATTTGATCTTAGGAAAAATGGAGAATACAATGAGCTGAACAGTGAAGCAAACGAGACAAGGACAGAGAGCTACCACAAGACACCCACACTTCTCTTCGAAGTCGTTACTCTTCTTCTTCTTTGTCTCTGATTGAAAGAGAGTAGCTCGGTGGTCTAGCAGAGTTGGCCGTGGAAGGTTGAAGAAGTTGGATAATGTGACTACGACGAAGCAAAATCGAAATTCTGCTGGATTTTCTTATAGAAAGATTCATCAGGATCGAGTCTCCATTAACTAGAAAATGGACGGCGAGCGATGGAGATCGATCCGGGTGGGTGGATGTGACTCTGGAACCAGAGGTGCAACTAAACGGTAGGTCGTCTGATTGTCCCCGGTCAGATCATGGATTGGGTTTGAGGATTAATTTAAGCCCAACGGAAAAATGGCATCCGTTTGATTGAGCCGGGCCGTCATAAAGGATTTGGATTTGAGGACCTTAATTAAGCGCAATAAGAAAATGGAAAATCGTTGGATTGAGAGGGGCCAGATCGTGGATTTGCATTTGATGACCTTAAATGAAGCCTAATGGAAACATGGCCATCGTTAGGTTGGGCCCGTCTAGATCAGGGATTCGGATTTGAGGACCTTAGTTTAAGCCCAACGGAAAATGGCAGGCTAGCGTGCGTACGGTTTACATTTTGGCAAGCATTTGCAGTGCGCACACCAAATTCCGGCCAAGAGTTGCCTGTGGTACCCTTCCAGTCTCCAGATCCCGCCTCAGACGCTCAGTTTATTTTTCAACCATAGTAGGATTATTGTATCCGAGGCCAAGGCTGGCATCTCATACTCATATTGGCTACGTTGCCAAACACATCTCGCCCAACAGGGTACACCTAGATAGCATCATAGCTTCGGCAAGGAAAGATTGTCGATCCAGTATACCAAAATCTCAAATCAGTTTCGAGTACAGTGAACTTCCAAACCTCAAATCAATTTGCTTTGTGTAGCAACTGAGGGCATCAGGAACTACGCGCCATGACAAATTCAAATCAAATAAATGTCCAGTTACTTAATTCCCGTGAGCATCCACATTGGACCATATCCAGATAATCTAGCCATGGATGATACTGTCCTGAAAAAGAAAGTAGAAAATTGCAAGGTTCAATACTGAGCCCATGAATAATAGATATAGGCATTGTGGTTTGCCATCGTTGAAATTCCAATGATCAAAATAACCACAAGACAAAAGCTTTCACTCCAGAGGGCTCTCTAATACTGACTGCAATTACGCTAAATGAAAAAAACTGGATGCGAACATGCTCATAATTAAGATGTCTGATGACCTTGAGAAACAACTAATGCAAACATAAGCAGCATCTATATCAGAGACTCCAAAATAGAAAATTGAGAAAAACCTGACAAATGTATTGCCTGTTTGGAAAACTACAGGTATAAGTATATATCTGCAAATAAAATTACAGATGTTTCAAATTTTCGTCACTATTTACCAAAGTTTGTCAAAGAATCACAGAACACAGACAACAAAACATGTTCCGTAATTCACCAATTTAATTGGATCATAAAATTCTCAGCCACCCCACAACCAATAAAATACTTGAGAGGCCATCTATATTCTGATGTGCTGACCACAGTTTCCCATGCCCCAACAGAAATCAAGACAAACAGCCGCCTTGTGCCCACCATCCCTTCATGCACTCGCAATTTGAATAGGATGAGGTTGCACAATAAAATACCGTCTCCTTCACTACACCAGACTGAAGCCACAAAAATTTCTCACTTCTTGTGACACTGCTGTATTTATGAAAAACTTAAAGAACTGAATGGATGCGAGGGCTGACAATGTAGCTGTTTGTTAGCAACAATTTCTAAGGCGAGGTCTTTTAACACATATCATTCCAGAATTGGGCACCTTGAACTTCTCTGCCTATGTGGATGAGTATCATGAAGGGAAATTTATGCCCTGTCATCTCCAATGTGAATTATGGTGGGAAACAAAGAACTGAAAATCAGGAAGATTAACCTGCAAATGCCTAAGCCAACTATCAGCAGCTTGCAATAGAGAATTCGCTTGCTCCCATTCAGAGGGTCCATTAGGTGTCAAAATTGAACCTATCAATTTATAGGAAGCAAGTCCAAAAACAGGCAGGGGAATCTTCGAAGATCCATCTACACCATAGACCTTCCTGCCCCTAGAAGCATTAAACTGTGCTTGATTTTTGCCTACACCATTCAGAAGAAAATTCAAAATCTTGACTTATAGAAAGGCACATTGTATTGACGGATTTCCAAAAAAAAAAGAGAGAATGAGTGAGATGTTCTTCTACCATGTGTTGATAAGGAATGGAACGTTAGAAAAGATGCATCCAAATTTTGTAGTGTCGGGCCTACAGGTATTCTATATATTGGATACCTGGATGCGAGTTCCATTCCAATTCATCAAATTTGGATAACACAATGAAATAAGATAAATGGGCAGTTCGATAACCATTCAGTATTTCAATTCTTAAAAAGTTTGAGGTATCTTACCAAGCCACAGAAACCCAACTTGCAGGTAACAGGTCACAACTTCTGTACATCCTGATCTCTGGATTTTGAGATGCAAGACTCAAAACCTGGTAATACAGTCAGAGAAGGGCAGACTCACATTGGATTTACTTATCATATAGAGCAAAATATGGACTGAAGACAAGAAATATTTGAAGAGACAGCAAGATATGCAAGTCTTTGTTAACATGGACTTGCCTTATCATATAGAGGTTGCCGATGATGTGGTTGTTCTTGTTCCAAATATTCAAACACCAGCAATCCAAGGGAGTTGCAAACCTCATTTTCATCACTAGGTGAACTCATGGGAGGTTTGTCTCTCAATGTAAGCCTGTTCAATCTCTGGACGTTCAAGTTCATGAAATTGTGCTGACCCCACATCCCATTAACAACACCTTTGGCTCGCCTTTCTGTTTCACAGTCACTACTCACAGAACTACTTGTCTCCCTTGAAGACTCAGCATCACTATCCTCACCAGGCCTTCTAATAGAATATTAGAACAATTTCCAAAAATAATAACCAAGCATTAGTTCCTAGCATCTCATTGACAGATATTATCTGATATTAGATAGAAGTGTAGAAAAAGAATAATAAGTCCTCATAGGAAACAAGAAAAATAATGTTAAAAAAATCTCCAGATTAGACCCACAACTCAATGAATTCGTCCATTTGAGGGATTAAGACAGAAACAAAACTTAAAAGTCTTCTGAACTGGAAGCTTCAGGGCAAGGTTAGTGCCAGCTACACTTGCAAGGCCGCTTAGCAAGGTATCTCTCATTCAAAAAGAAGCAAAAGGAAAAGACTAGATACAAAATTTCTTTACTGCACGAGGTACAAGGGTGCCACGAAATAAAACAGTATCTAGTACTAAATAAGATTTCCTGTGCATGTAAAAAGTAAATAGATGTATTCCAATGAAATGATATTGATTTTAGCAAAGTACAAAATTCAAACTAAACACTCATACCATTTGTTCAATCAATAGATGAATGTAATTAAGCAACTCAATTCAACATAACCTCAGGCGTAAGAAGCTGCACCACTATAATATAAACAACTATGAGAAATCTCTTCTGTACTTATGACCACAAAGTCAATCCCTATTGCAAGTCAAATTATCAAACCCGCTCAACAAAATGTGTGACAAGTCTTTACTTGCATATGAATCTGGGATGTATATTCTGTAAAGGAAGATTTTCCACCACTAAGGTATGAAAAAATACACCTTATTAGGAGAAATCTTCGGATGACAGAGGGCTATTTGACAGAAAGTACTTTGATTACAATCTAGGCATCTAGGCATCCTTGTATGTGCTCCGTTTTTACAGTGAAGCAAATATGATCCAGGTACTACACATCTCAAAGAAACTAAAATCTAGCCCCTTCTACATTGCTTTTCTTGGTAGACTTATTGCATCACGATTAAACCTAGTCCATTTTCAAATTCTTATATGTTGACAGACTAGTCTACCTTCTATAAAGAAGAGCTTAAGATTCAATGAATTGATGCAATGAATCAACAACATATCGTAGATGAACATATTTTTTATTTTTGATATTGAGAAATCCCTGGCCGTTCTCACATTTGCACCAGAAACTGGTGACTACTGCCATTGGTTAATCACATCTATTTTAAGGTGGTCTAATTTGCTCAATCAACATCAAAGCTGTGACCTACAAGTCTTAAAACAACACGGAGAAAATAGAACCACATCATTCCAAGTGTCTTTCTACAGCCTGATAATATATGATGTTCAAACTAAGAAAAGAGCATTCTAAAATTAAATTGAGGTGCATTTGATAATTGTTCAACATTTGCTTTCATGGAAACAAAACAGAAGAAAGATTGCTCTATAGGCATGTAAGAACAAAAAAGAACTTGTACTGAGACCTCCATTCAGAAAGTTTGATTCCATTATAGAAATGATGTTGCAGCCAATAGAATGATTATGTAAAGGATAAAGACTGATAAATATATAAATGAGAGATACCAAAACAAGAAATACACTATTAAAGAACAGCAACGAGAAATTAATTACGCAAACATGTGTCAAAATTAAAGGTGCTAGATGAACTTAAGTTTTTGCAACACACACACACACACCAAAAAAAAAAAAAAAGGATCAACAGATGAGAGAAGAAACTAAAAGCAATCCTGTAACTAAAAGAAAATTCAAATTTGCAAAATCCAACCATGGCCAGAAGACCACATTATTCACACGTAGCTAGTGAAAGTAAATGGGTAAGAACAATGCATCCAAACATGATTTGAAGATACTAAACACAGATCTTCAACAGTCAAACATATTCATTTATTGCACAGTAAAACACGGTCACATCTAAGAATATAGACAAATGGCAGCTACAGGACATGGGAACGAGTCAAACGAAGAAAGACGACAAAACAAACCAAGCTAAACAACAAAAATGAGCTATCTCTGTCTAGCATGTTCCACGCTAGTTTGGGGGTTAAGAAAATGTCCCAATAAAAGATGACCATTACCGAAGTGGTGACAAAATTCAAGATCATCATTCAGAGAACAACAGTCACAAGATTTATTTTTTAACAAATAACCAATAATAAAAAGCAGCAATAACTATAGACTACAAATTTTGACCACATGGCAACTCAAATACAAAGAGTAACACAAACAAGCTCACCTTAGCCTATGAGGGTCTATGTACAACTGAATGCCTGACAAGGATGGAACATAGTACTGTTTAGCAGAGTTGCTACCATTGAATAATAGTGACACTCCTACTCCATACACACTCCACTCACTGAATGATTCCCATAGATCCGCAAGACTAAAGAACGGTTGTGTATCAGCCTCACAAGTTCTCCATCCCATCATTCTCGCCTATGGACCAGAAAGCATACCAATGAATAATATAAACGAACACCTTTATGTTTTACTGTAATGCACAGACAACACGTGGAAATTGTAAACTTAAAGAAAACAAAAATGAATCTTAAAAAAAAATTGGATACATAAACTTAAGGATGTGAGAGAACACTGAGTTAAGTTCAGCTCAACTCTTAGCATTTATAGACAAAAAAAAGAAGAATTTGGATACATAAGCTTAAGGATGTGAGAGAACACTGAGTTAAGTTCAGCTCAACTCTGAGCATTTATAGACAAAGAAAAAAAAAAAAAAAAGAGAAAGCAAAAACAATATTTTCATTCCTTTCTTATATCTGTTTTCTCAGTATTTAATCACCGTAGCCAAATAAACCATAAAACCCCCAAAACAAACATGGCTCTTTAAGGAGCAACAAACACCCATGATTAAAGTTTCATCCACTCAGTCTAATTTAACTAGCTCATAAACAAATGACTTGAGTTCTTCGCTAATTAGGAGCTGAAATGTCAACAAAATAACTTTTCCTATCAATCACATCAATCAATTCCCAAACAGCCAAACATATGTAGGAAAATCCATTAATTCTCTGCTTGATTAATGAGAAACTATATGACTACTATATGAAAATAACAATTTTTATCCTAATTTTTCATTTCTTAGACCTCCACTAAACCCAATCCTAATGACTACTAAAATTCAGCTAAATTTTCATTTTTAAATCAATAAAATGAACAATATTACCAAGTCTTAATATTTTATAAAATGATTATTTTAAAGTTAAAGTAAGAACATTCCGGATTTTTTTCTATATTAAGCAATCTGAGGAACCAAACAGGGGACAAGTTCCTTCACTACCTCGGGTAAGTACTGAACCGGAACAAATGGAGTGACAGAATCCATTAGCCGATCCAAATTAGTCAAGTCGGCATTTCTAGGTGGAGAGGCAGGCGGCGCAGAGCAGACCAAGTTAGGCCTGGACAATGTCGACTCGTCCGAGTCAGCCCGGGCATCCGCCTCTGCTGAGTCAACTCGACTCTCCTTTGGCAGATGCCTCTGTAGCTGCCTCTGCAGCTGCAGCTGCTGTTGCTGTTGTAAGAGAAACTGCTGATGCCGTCTCATCCCCGGAGGGTTGTAAAAACTGTCGCCAGTGTGAGTCCGACTCACCGCAAAGCCACCCGAGTTGGACATTTTCGTAATTTAATGGAAAATTTGAAGATCAAAAATATATGCGAATGAGAGATTGTTAAAATTAAAGTAAGAAATAAAATTTGGGGATAGAGCGGGTATTTTGGGGTTTTGAAGGGTTTTAAGAGGCAATTAAATTCTTCGATGGATGACTGTGAGAGGCCATGAGCTTTTGTTTCGGGCTTTTTTTTTTTTTTTTTTTATCTTCTTACGGTTTCGTAGGCTTCAGATTTGGTGAAGAAGAAATAAGAAGCATTGACTGCCCGGGAAGAAATTGATGCTGTTGAGTGCTGATGATGATGATGATTATTATGAAAAGGGCTTTTCAATTTTTAGGTATTGGCAAAACTTGGTGTGTTATGTAACTCCTGTAGCTTTTGAACAACAATTGTCGACACAAAATGGCCATATTGGCCTCCTTCGAGCTGAAGCATGTGGCTTTTGAGGTCCTATTTTACCGATCAATAATTGTACGACATTTTAATTTTAAAATAATTTTTTTAAAATAGTCATATCGGCCTCTTTCTTCGAAGTTTTTTTATTAAATACTAATTCAGAGATCTCAGATACATTGAATTATTGTTATCGTGTAATTTACACTCACTGATTTTGCTAGTGTAATTGTTATCATCTCATAAAAAGTTCTCACTTCAAGCATCACGGTAAATATTGTTTATCGTGTTTTACGTAATGCGTACATAATTACAAACTTATTAAAGATATACAAAAACACAATTATTTAATATAATAAGTCGCAGCACAATGTCATATCATGTTATCTTTCAATTTTCAACTTTTTTTTTTTTTAAAGTTTCGTAACTTCATTAAAATGAAAAGGAGGCATTTTCCTGCCAGTGCAACAAGCCTTTGAAGCTGAAAGCTTTTTCGACTAAGAAATGGACTGATTCGTTTCAGGTTCTGGGAATATGATTGATTACAACTTGAGACTTTTCATGTAATTTTCTTTAAATGAGATCAATAATCTATTTAATCTCTTTTAAAGATTGAGTCTCCATTTTTTGCATTAACTCTGCTATATTTTTTTTGCATCTGACGCGATGATCAAGGAAAAATAGTTCTGCTCCACAACAATTCTTAAGTCAAAAAATAGTGCCTCGGCTTCTGCATACTCTATTGACACTGTTGTTTTTGCTTAATGTTGTCCTTATCAAATATTTGCCTTTGTCATCTTTAAATATTGCCGCCAATTCTGAATTCTTGGCTTGTAATTGCAGCATTAGTGTTTAATTTTGTCCAACCTTCACGTGGGGGTTACCAATCTTGTCTGGTGGTCTCAGCATCTGTTCCACTCCTGATTAACTTTGGAGACTTTTGCCATTGAATTTGGTCCATAAGGGCTTCAGCTTTTGCAATTACTCTCATTAGATCCTCTTGTTTTTCCTCCATTACAAAACAGTTCCTATCTCTCCATACCATCCACATCAATGCTATTATCTTTATAAGTTCTCCTAGTGATGTGTTAATTATCACCTTGTGTAAGAAAATCAGCTAGTTCATTCTACTGGGAGCCCTTGATGAGGTTTAAGAATTTTGTTAGTCTCCATATCCTCTTAACAAGTTTGCATTTGATCAAAGCATAGATTATATTTTCAGAATTGTTAGAGCATCTACTGTACGCAGAAGAACTCAAAACCTTTTGAGTCTTCAGAGCTTGTGTTGTAGGCAACAGGTTTCTAGCAACCCTCAATATGTAAATTTTTGTTTTCTGAGGAAGTTGACACTATCGTATTTTTTTCCATAACATTGATGATCATGTAGACGATTCAGGAACATCATTGGATGAGTTCTCCATTTTCAGGTGATATCCACTTCTGACAGTGTAAAAACCTATCTTCTCATGGTGCCAACATAACTTGTCAACAGATTTTGTATGAGAAAGAGGAATTTTGAGAATAAGATCCCCATATATAGGGAGGAAGATCTCCATTGTCAGGTGATATCCATTTATGACAGTATAAAAATCTCTCTTTCATCTTAAAAGTTCGAAATTTGTAACATCATTTGTTAAAAAGTTCTCTCAAAACATTAATACGAGTATTTTCTCTCTTATTAATTAATTTTCAATGAAAGGAACTTCTAATGATATAAACAATTTATTTCATATAAACAGTACCTTTTTAAAAATGTTTTCCAGAAAAGAAAATTTAACAAAGCCGAAATGAACGAATAGAGATACGAATTTCTAACATCCCAAAAGGGGGAGGACACTTTAGTAAAACCTAAATAATTGCCATTTGAATCGAACATTAGCATGTAATCCAATTGGTAGGGAGCGAATTGTCTGGCAAACTAGCGCAACCAGCTAAAATCCACCAGTTTGTATTTGACCAAAATGCCCAGGTGCTTAATGTCGTATCTGTCAATGGATAGTCCAGTCCACATAAACAATCTGCAGAGGACACTTAAACGCCAATGGGCGGGCCATATGCAGTAAGAAGAAGACACCAATTCCCGGCGTTGAATATAGCAGCAACTAGGGTACAGGGTTAGGGAGAGCGACAATGACCTAGAGTTTTAAAAAAATGAGTTTCACGAGTTACATGCGAACACGAAGGTGATAATTGAACGCAATTCTATTTCTTTAAATTTTGTATTATTACGGATAAAATAAATAAAAACTAAATTTTATAATTAAAAATATTTATTTATATAGCCTATCCGGTAAGAACAAATGACATCGTAAAAAGAAAAAATTATAGCCAAATTTAAGAAGAAATTATATAAATAATAATGAAATACAAGAAAACCATTTGATACTTTTATTACAATAAGTTTATTATGCTGTGTGGCTTTTGTTACGTCTCACTTCGAATAAAAATTAGGTGAATTTTAAGTATATAAGTGTGGGTATATAACATTATTTAACAGGTTAGTCTTTTTGATTAATTGTAAGCGTCCGGTCCGTGACAAGTGGTATCAAAGCAGACCCAAATTCTTATTCGTATGTGAGCCCCTAAAATCGCTTCAATGGAGATTACCACATGGGATGTGAGTCTCTTATACCGCTAAGGGATTGGCAATACGGGTTAAGTGAGCCCTAAAATTCCTGCGTCTTGAGCCCCAATAAAGATTGTCACGTGAGTAGTGGGTTCCCTATCCTTGGAGGGGATGGGTAATACAGGCCAAGTTGGTCCTTGAGTTTAGGCTACACCGTGACGAGGGCGTCACGTAATTGGGTGGGGGAGAATGTCGCGTCCCACATCGAATAAAAATTAGGTGGATCTTGAATATATAAAGGTGGGTATGCAACATTACTTAACAGACTAATCTTTTATATTAATTACAAATGTCCGACCCGTGACACTTTGAATTGAGGCATATTTCTAAATTATTTATGTACTGGTTTGGCTTATGATCTCAAGGTGACCTGAAACTTTGTTTAAAAAATATCAACTTTTTTTTTGTATTACAGGTTATGAAGTATCTGTTTGGTATTTTTTATTAAAAAAGTAAAGTTTATGTTAGTAAATTTTTCAAAAATTGAGTTATATATATATATATTTAGTTGTCACCCATAATTGTATAATTATTTAAATAGATAATTTATTTTGAAGTAAAATCTTTAAATAAAAAATAGTACTTTAAATATTTTAACACTTTAAGAAACTCTGTATTTGATATTCTCAAAAGTTCAAATTTTGAATTTCAGTGTTATAGAGAAAAAAAAAGTGTTATTATAGCTTTTATAACTAGAGTTTAAAAAAAAAATATTAATAATTTGCTCACCACTCATAGTATTTAAGAAAAGTTGTATAATTATTTTAATAGATAATTTTTAAAAAATTATAATATATATCCCACACGTTCTAAACTTCTTGTGACTCTCCACTTTGGTATTCATCTCAATTCTTGTCCAACCAAGATTGTTGAATCACCAATTTTCCAACAATTGAAGGGTTGTAAGTCTTGGAAACCCATTCCTCTTTCACTCTTGTTTCGACACAAATCTTTCAGTGAACACCAATGAACTTTTTGTTTATTCTCATCACCACCCCACCAAAATCTTGTCCACAACCGAATCCATTGGAGGTAGTAGGTATCAAATTGTCTGATCATGTCTAATTTGGTGGCGATTTAAAACCGTGATAGCCAAGAGTCATTCATTGGCTAGTACCAAGGTATACAGTTCCTCTAATCGTCATGGCATTTGTCAAATTGCACAGATATATAGTTGGCCAATCAAGATTTTTCTTTTTATTATTGACGAGTAAAATTTGTATGTAATATGACAATGACGATTTTCTTTTCAGAAAATAATTATAGTATTCCAAAACAAAATTCAATACCTAGGACGTCTATTGTTAACAATTTGAAATCTGGCATTGCATGTCCAAGGTATATGTAGTACTACTACGGGCCGCGGGCTTCTTTAGACAAACCTATTGGCTGCTATATGAGAGCAAGGCCCGGTTCACTTTCTGATCGATATGATAGACCATGGATGAAAAGAATTTCAATTTCACCTACATCAAGTGATCGAGGCATATTGAGGTTTTCTCCAATTTTCAAACTACTAGTCATGCTTTGCTCCATTGTATCTGTTTGGCAGTCAAGTTTCTTTGCAGAAATTTTTTCTTCTTTTTGAGGTTTAAAAGTGGGTGAATTTTTGCTTACCACTTATAGAAGAACTGAGTTGAAGAAGATTGAATTGTTATTTATGTAGTTTTGGTGTTGTTTGCGCGAGCGTAATTCTTGGATTCACGAGGGGAAAACTCATTCGAGTGCAATAGGTGCTTGATTATTTTTTTTTTGGGTAAATAACCAGAGAGATTTTATTGCTTAAACCAGCAATATACAACAGTCCAGCAAGTCAAGAACACAAAAAACAAGGTAATCCCTAGAAAGCACAAGTCACCACCTATTAAAAGTGTTATCTACTCATTGATCATTTATAGCTCTTAGGCATATAATTCATACTAAATCTTTAATGTTCTAAAAAACTTCAATAGTAGTGAGAGTTTTAGTTTGAAACACAACCTAATTGCGCGCTCTCCATATGAAATATATGGATACACAAAGAGCAATCCTCCGAACCTTGTTTATGATAAATTTTTCTATAATTTTAATACATAAAAAAGATATCTCTCATCTCCAAGTAACTGGCCGTCGGTTGATCTAACAAGCCATAAGGACTCTTTGCTAGATATTCTTAGAGAAGTTGCATTGAAAACATAGACGTTGAACTGTCTTACTGTCTCTACTCCGAAGTGGACAGTCATTTGATGGAACTAGACCCTATTTTGCAATTCTCCCTATAGTAGATTATAAGATTTCTATTTAGTTTGAGAGAAAACTAAAGAAAATTAAAGAACAACTTTACAGGCTAATAGAAAGCTTTTGTTATTTTCTGTTTATTGAAATTGATCAAAGGAAATAATACAACAACGAGTTCTTTATATAGTATTTTCAAAGAATACAAAAGTACACGTGGTTGCTGATCCACATATTTTGCTAACAGAATTTAGAACTCTTATAACAAACTTTTTGAATGGAAAGTTTGTTATATTAGCTCTGCTCTACTTCAACATAATTCTTCTGCTTCTGCTCTTGAACAACTCTGAACCAGTGACCAAACACTTTAATTAGCTTCAGCTCTTGAACAATTATGAACCAGCGACCAAACACCTTAATTAACTATATAGATTAACATCCCCCCACCCCCCTCTCAAGCTTAAGGGTGTGCTAACACTTTAAGCTTGGTTCTGAAATAATCAAACTTAGAAAATGGAAGTGGTTTTGTAAATATATCTGCAGTTTGATCTGAAGTGGGTACATATTGATCTCTAGCTGTTTATCTGCAACTTTCTCTCTTATAAAGTGCACATCTAGTTCTATGTGTTTAGTTCTTAAATGAAAAATAGGGTTAAGGGCTAGTAACTGTGCACTTTGGTAGTCACACCAAAGTATACGTACAGATGATGGATACATATGAAGTTCAGTAAATAAAGACTTTAACCGCAAGATTTTTGTGCAAGCAGTAGCTAGAGCCCGATATCTAGCTTATGTGTTTGATCTGGAGACTACATTCTGTTTCTTAGAGGAACAAAAGATTATATTGTCTAATAAGAAGATACAAAAGCCATAAATTGATCTTCTATCCACTGGATCATTCCCTCAATCAGCATTTGCATACCCTGTTAATTGATGACTGCCAGTGTTCACAAATTCAACTCCATAACCTACTGTAGCTTTAAGATATCTTAATACACGCTTGTAGGCCAATGTTGAGTTGTAGGTGCTGATAAAAACTGACTGAGCTTACAAATAGAAAATGATAATTCTGGTCAGGTTAGTATGGTGTATTGTAGAGCACCAACGATGCTTCTATATAATGAAGCATCTTCAAATGGATCAACATTATCAGGAAGCAATTTCTAACCAGCAACTGCAGGAGTATCACATCCTTTACAGTTGATATATTTGCCCTTTTTAAAATATCAGCAATATATTTGCTTTGAGATATATGCAGACCAGTTTTTGTGTGAGTAACCTCTAATCCCAGGACATAATTGAAGAATCCCAAGTCCTTCAAAGCAAAGGTGTTACCAAGTAAGCAATAAAGTCCTCTAATAAGGATGAATCAGGACTAGTAACCAAGATATCATCCACATAGACCAAAACCAATGTCAGCTTCTCATTAAACTTCTTAATAAACAAAGAAGTATCTGACTTAGAATTGACAAATCCCCGTTGAAGAAGAACAGTCTTTAATTTATCATACCAAGTTCTTAGAACTTGTTTTAATCCATAAAAAGGCTTTATTCAATTCGCATACATAATCTGGTTTATCAAAGTTTATAAATCTCTCTAGTTGCTTCATAAACACTGCCTTTGTCAAGTCTCCATTCAAAAAGGCATTGTTAACATCTATTTGCCTAATTGACCAGTGATGCATTACTGTTAAACTTAAAACCACTCTTACTGTTGATGCTTTAATCATTAGACTAAAAGTTTCAAAGTAATATATGCCAAGAGTTTGTAAGAAGTCTTTTGCAACTACCCTGGCTTTGAACTTTGAGACTGAACCATCTGAATTGTATTTAACCCTGAAAACCCATTTTTTTTATCAACAATTTTGGTTACTGCTTCTGCTGGTACAAGTGTCCAGATTCTATTTCTCATTAATGCAGAATATTTTCATCTATGGCAATCTTCCATCTCTTATCTTTCAAAGCATCAGACACTGTCACAGGTTCTAAAATAGTTGTTTGCATTCTTTTACTTAAATTGAGATAGGCTTCGGGTTTATAAATTCCATTTTTTGATCTGGTTTGCATGCTATGATGAGATACTCTCTGTGCTTGAGTAAGTGTTGTTGGTTGTTGAGCTAATGTAGATAGATTTGTGTTTAGTGAGGGTGAATGTGTAGTTTGAAATGTGTTGTATATATCTGGTTGATGTGTATCTGTAGTGTTATTGACAGAATCTGATGTAGTAAATGGTCTATGATTTTGAGTGAAAGTTAAATTGTCATCAAACAAGGATTCAGAGCTTTTTATTGCTGCAGGATATGTTATTATGATATTTTTATTTCCATAGGTAGAAGGGAAAGAAAAAGAAGGACTCATTTGACCTGAAGTTGAGAGTAACTGACCAATTTGATACTTTTGATGACTGGAGGAATCAAACATGACTTTGTAAGGGAAACAAGACTCATTAAAAGTGACATGCCTAGCCACATAAATTCTACCTGATGGGTGTAAACATCTGTACCCTTTATACATTTGACTATATCAAATGAAAATACACTTATCTGAATGGAAATTCAACTTATGTTGATGGTAAGGTTTGAAAAAAAGAAAATATGCATACCCAAAAACTTTTAGAAAGCTACAATCAGGTTTTTGAAGATGAAGCAACTCAAATGGTGACTTGTTGTTTAGAATTATGGTAGGCAGTCTGTTAATTAAGTATAAGGCTGTATAGAAAGCATCCCACCAGAATTCTAAGGGCATTGAAGCTTGAGAAAGCAATATAAGACCACTTTCTACAATATGTCTATACTTTTTTTTCTACAACCTCATTCTGATGGTGTGTATGTGGACAAATATGTTTGAAAAGAATACATTTTTGGTCAAGATATTGTGTAAAGGATCTAAATTCACCACCCCAATCAAATTGTAGATTTTTAATAGTGTGTTCAAACTGTCTTTCAACTTGAACCTTGAACTGTTTAAAGATATTCAAGGCTTCAGACTTTAATTTCATAGGGCATAACAAGGTGTATCAAGAGTAATCATCAACTATACTGAGATAGTATTTATAACTTTCTCTAGTTTCAATAGAAGAAGTGCTCCAAACATCAATATATAAAATATTTAAGGAAGCTTTGGATTTTATACCAGTGCATGGATAATGAAATTTATGCAATTTGCCTCTTTGGCAGGAATCACAAAAATCTGGTTAGAATGTTTTATTTTTGTCAAAAAAGGATATTACGTGAATGCATTACACATATAATATCATGAGAACTTGGATGACCAAGTCTCCTGTTCCATGGATTGTAATCATTCCTATTTTGATCAGAAGTAGACAAAAAAAAAGCTATACAAGTATTTGAACCAGCTGCACAAGACTGATTCTTATTTATGTTACAATATACATTGAAGAGGGATGTGTATATGACAATGATCTTGTGTTGAGTGTTTGATAGTGGTTTGATGAATTTGATGAAGTACATGGAACCATCCTATATAGTCCTTTCACAGCAACACCTTTGAGCAATACAATTCCTGACCTCTTATCCTTAACAAGACAAAGATCAGAGAAGAATTCTGCATAAACATCATTATCATTCCCAAGTTTGGATATACTAATCAATTTTTTGGTAATTGAGGGCACATGTAGTAAATCTTTAAGCAACAGATTATTCTCATTCATGCATTTAAACCATGCAAAACCTATATATTTAATATGTAAGCCCAAACCATTTCCAATTATCAAGTGATCATTACCTGCAAACTCATCTTTGTTGTTCAGATTATTCTCATCATTAGTTAAATGATGAGTAGCTCCGAAGTCAAGATACCAGCCATCATCTACAGTTGCTTCTTGTTGAGTTGCTAGATAAGCACTTTTCATTTGTCCTGCACTACCAGAGCTGTAACTTGACCCTCTAGAGCCATAGTTGCCATGGTTTTGATTCTGATTTGCTCCATTTCCACTTTGTTCTCTAGGCACATATTCCTTATAATATTTGTAATAACATTTTGAGGCTAGATGGCCTGGTTTCTCACAAATTTGACAAATCAACTTAGGTAGATAACCATAGTTACCACCTCTTCCATTAAATCTTCCGCCTGCAAATTGTTGTCCCCTGCCTCTATTCTGAAAATTTCCTCTTCCAGCTCCATTAAAAGTTCTATTAATACCTACACCAAAATTATTGCCACTATAATTATTTCCTCTGAAACCACCATTATTATAACTAGAAAAGCCACCTCTTTTCTGATTTTTCTGAGTAAAATTTGTTGAGAAACTGCCATTATCAACCTTATTTCCTGCATTATATAAGATTCTATTTCTTGTGTTAATAACATTGAGTAGGCTTCATTTAAATTCACAGATCCTAATCGTCTTGTTATTAATACAACAGTTGCATCAAACTCTGATCCTACTCCAGACACAAGATATTCAATAAATTCTTCATCATCAATTGGATATCAAGCAGTCACTAACTCATTTACTAGATTTTTAACTTTCAAGAAATATTCAAATATAGTCAGAGAGCCTTTTCTTACCATCGATAACTGCCTTTTTAGTTGTATAGTTCTAGCTTTTGAATCTGAACCAAATTGCTTCTCAACTGAGATCCACAACTCCTTTGCAAAAGAACTCTTGATCACCAAAGGAAGAATTTGGTCATGAATTGTTGAGAAAAGCCAGCTTAACAGTAGTTGATCCTGTCGAATCCCTAGTTCAAACTCTGGGTTTTCAACTTCTGATACTATTTAATCTGCATTCCAGTCTTTAGAAAGTGATCTGGTGCATTTCTAGCTCCATCAATGAACTGCTCAAGTTTGTTACCTCTAATAGCAGCTAAGATCTGTGATTTTAGAGATCATATAATTGGATCTAGTAAGTTTTACTGTGGATGGAAATGAATTGAGTGTGTTTGAGCTAAGAATGGTTCTTGCAGTGACAATATTTGTGGTTACTGAATCGGCATTTGCCATGTCAGGCTTTGATACCATATAAGATTTCTGTTTGGTTAAAGAGAAAACTAAAGAAAATTTTGACAGGCTAACAGAAAGCTTTTGTTATTTTCTGTTTATTGAAATTGATTAAAGAAAAGAATACAACAATGAGTTCTTTATATAGTATTTTCAGAAAATAAATGAGTTCTTTATATAGTATTTTCAGAAAATAAAAAAGTACACGTGACAGCTGATCCACATATTTTGCTAATAGAATTTAGAACTCTTATAACAAACTTTTTGACTAGAAAGTTTGTTATATCAACTCTACTTTACTTCAACATAATTCTTCTACTTCTGCTCTTGAACAACTCTGAACCAGCAACCAAACACTTTTATTAGCTTCTACTCTCGAACAATTCTGAACCAGCAACCAAACACCTTAATTAACTATATAGACTAACATAGATAGCCTGTTCTGCAAGGCCAACCAACTGATGAATCTATGTTTAAGAATATGCTAATTACCCCATAACAATTATATCATCCAACCTTGGTGACTTTTTTGGTGATTATCTAAGGAATTTCAGGAGATGCAGGAAAAGTTTAAGCTTCAGTCTCCAACTTCGTGAGATGGTGCTAGATCGATGCTGGCAATACACATTCTTTCTTGCTGGATATTCTTTCTATATAATATTCATTCCATTTTGGATTTTTTTTTAAAAAAATATTCAAAAACATTAATCATTAAACAATGTTTTTTTCTTTGAGAACATTAATGATTAAATAAGAGTAATCAATAACTTAAAATTTTCAAAGGTACGGAGAATTTGTATTGTTTGTGGATCACATTAATCTAACGTCGTCAAAATTTTAAAGTGTTCAAATGCTCTATCATCCTTAAAAAAGAAAAAAAAAATTTATAACATAATCGAAAGATACAGTTATTATGACATATCATTTAACAATCTTATAAGCCATCAAAGTAATTACTATTTAAAAATAAATGATTTCACAATCTTCAACAATTAAAGGAGTTATAAGTTCATATACATACTAGAAATCTGATCGAACATCTAGCAGAAAATCGTATTAACAATTGCATATAATGACAATACGGCATCCCTAAAACTACTGTCTCTTGAATCAATAATTAGTTGTTCTAAATTCTAGAGTTAGTACACCTCAGAAATGGCATCTAAAATGGGGCTCCACTGCCTATGCTTCCCAAACCGGTAACCAGAAAAGCCCGTATCATTCCCGCCCAAAACCGTGACCTGATCACCCTCTTTCTCTTCCTTAACCTCGTCACTCGTAGTCACAGCCGGTAACACTTTCGCTCCATTTTTCTTCCTCCTCTTTAACCTTTTTTTCTTTTGACAAGCAGCCTCAATCATAGCAATATCCTCCCTTTTGACCTTCCCGTTGACCCTACTCACAGGAAAAAACAAATAAACTTTACCCGCCGAAAGTTCATCGTTGGCTCTCAGGGCCGATATACGGTGAGTTTTTTGCAGCTCGTCTACCGGAGATATGACGTGGCCAGGTTCTTCGAACATGACCTCCGCAGCTTTTATTGGGAGCTTGACATGCCTCAGGTTTCCCGTAGGGTCGATGAGTTTTGCTTTGTAGCTTGAGTGCAGAAGAAAGCAACTCGAAGTGTGGTTTCCCATTTGATACACACTACTTAGTTAATACAGTTGTTTGATCTTCTCTTCAGTTGTAACAGAGAGAGATGCGAATGAACTGCTCTTCACTTGTAGGAAATGGTTTATGAATTGTGGCTCTTGAATCTTGATGGGAGTGTAGTGTTAAGAGTGTGAGGTATAAATTGATATTACATAGTGAGGAGAGAGGAAAGAGTCAAAAGTCAAATATCAAAAGTGAAAAGGAGACTGAAGTGCGTGGATGGTAAGTTGGAAGTCTTGCAGACGAGTGTTGAAATGCGGATCTTGTCACTGGATTGCCTAGGCGTGATTGTGAAGCTGTGTTTTTGGCGTATGGTGATGGTGATGTCCGGGGCCTTCTTTTTAATAAGTAGTTCTGATTTTCGTTCTATTTTGGTTTTCGGCCTGTGAAGTGGTAAAAAGGCTAGAGAGCGTATGGCCTAGAACTTATCTTACGAGGTTTAAACTTTAAAAAAATAATTACGCTACCAATCTTAAATTTAGATTTTTAATTTAAGATTTTTAATAAAGTGTTAAATATTATTAAATAATTAATTTTTAAAATTACTTATAATAATTATTTAACACCTCATTTAATATTAAAAAATTAAAATATAATTTTAAAAAAAATGACGTTACTCTTAAAAAAAAAAAAAATTGGTCCGAGGCCCGCCCCTCATGGATTACTCTACTTTGGAACTTCACAATAGTTGTGTTGTTAAAACCTATTGGAAACGGAATGCAATTCCACCTGTCAATTACAGAAGCCATAAACCCATGCAGTCTCAATACGCGTGATCATCACGAAACCGTACCCAGAGAAGAATAATTTTACCATTTGAACAATAATTCGGGCAAAGCTTGACGTTGGCTCAGAAATCACATCAAGGGTTATTGGCAACTTGCTGCAGTGAACAAACATAGGACTTATATCGAAATCAGTACGATTAATGAATGACCAAAGTGCGATCTTCCTCTAGTTCCCATGTTTACAAATGACTAATAGGGCCCACTGACCATATAATCTTTGCTCACTGAACTACATCGAAGGCATCCTCCGAAATAGACAAAAAGACATTAAATGGGAAGAGAGAGAATATACGCTATCCAATGCCTATGTTTGGAATAATATTATAATAACAAATAGAAATTTCTAAAATACCAGATGACGACCTGCTACCATAAGTAAATTGTACAAAGCAGTTACAGCACTACCTCCTTCCATCCAGACTCAAAACACACTACATCCAGTTCAAATCCCAGTAACAGGCCAAGGGTCAAACAAGGAGATGAATACAGTTGTTTTGTGAAACAAGGTGTCGGTGGGAATGGATAGAAGTTTTAAACCTGCAATACCTCTAATGCACTTCCTGACCATTATCCTAGTTGATATATTGAGACAGCCATTTGAAGCCATCACCATATCCCATTTTGCGTACAATGCTGCACATAAACACCTCCAGTGGACGGACATTTGAGTCAGCTAGATTGACCTTCCCCTTCCCAGTGGTGAAATTTGTTAGGCCAAGATGGTAACGTAACTCATCCTCTGAAGCAGCATAAGGGATGTCAATCTTGTTCCCTAGAACAAGAAAAGGGACATTGGCCAATGCCTCATCCGACAGGAGTGCATCCAGTTCTTTCTTTGATTCTGCAAACCTCTCTTTGTCATTGGCATCCACCAAGTATACCACAGCATCCACCTGTAAGACATGGCAAACCATATTAGAAGTATTTTATCCCCAGAGATGTAAAAATAGAAGAAAAAAACATCACAGTAACAACATAGAAATCAGACATTTCAAACTTAAAATCACCAGGCATTTCAATGCAGAAAGAACACAAAATCATGCAACTTATAGGCCAGACCAAGATATAAGACATCGCAAATGCATGTGCATCACATTCGTCCGCTTAGCAACATATTCATAGACATCAGACATACTGTATCAACATTGCTTAAGATAGAACATGAACTATAATTACCTAATGATGCAGTTCAAGAATTACAAGAATTCTTAGTTAAATTAAAGTGCATTATTTTTAGGAATATCTTAATTAGTTTGAGTCCTATTTTAATTTATTTTCTTTTTTAGTGTTTTATTAGTTTAGTAATTATTTTTTGAGTTGTATTCCTAATTCAATAGAAAGTCTTATTTGAGTAGGTTTATGATAATTAATGATTAGTATAAATATGTAGCTTTTGTAATATTAGAGGAGGGCTTGTTATTTTGATTATTTAATTATGGAATAAACTCTTTGAGTTGTTCTTTGTTATTTCTTGGCATTCGTTGAATTAACGAGATCTAACGTGTTATTTCTCGGTATTCTTTTGAATCAACGAGATCTAACATTCTAAATTTGCAGGTATTCTCAGAATCAACGTGGCTTTAGTCTAGTTCTTTATTCCGGGCATTCTTAGAGTAAACGGAATATCGAATTTATCCCTTTATCTACCATTCCACCTAAGCTTCTACTAAACTATCACAGCAACAACAGTGTGTGTGCATGGATCAATGCACTCTAATGCTCACTGTTGTGACCGGCAAACCTCTTTCATAGAGAGTAAAGAAACAACGAGACACCACAGCTTCCATAGACAATTCAAAGAGAGATAGAATAGTAATTTCTATCCAACATATAGATTAGCCCATAAGAAAGAAATTGAATGACATATTAAAGACGAAGACTTCTTTTTTTTTTTGGGAGGGGGGGGTGGTGGTGCGGCAAAATGGCAAGATAACTTTGATCAAAATCACTGAAGGAAAGCAGGAGGCAAAGTAACAAAGGCATATTTAGGGAAACCATGCCAAATGGAGAAAACCATACAAACTCTGTCTCAATTCTATAAGCCTCACATAAAGATGGCACACACACTTTCGTGAATCTAGCAACATGTTAATGCACATTACAAGTAACTATAAACCATAAACAACATAAACCATCAAAAGAAATATTGATAATCTGAAGTGGTCAACTAAAAACATTTTGAGCTTGACTTTCTAATAAGATCTCACTATGTTTATTTATTTATTTTGGTTGTTATGGGGGCGGTTAGGTTTTAAAGTAAGATTGAAAAATCATAAGATAAGCCTCGACGCAGAGAACTTGTGACTTACAAATGAGACGTAAGTACTGCTGGAGGCCTTTCTTTTGAGTATGTTAAATGAACTGGATTTTAGGACATAACCTTCAAAAAAATGCTAATAATCTCATCACTGAAGTAATAACAAAAGTTGAAAAATTAAATTATAACTACATAATGATTTTTCTTCAGTATCTTACAAATCCTGAATATAAAAGAACAACCCCAGAATATTGTTCATGCAGACAGCTAATCATGCTGTGCAAAAATCATCATGCTAAGGTCTACTTCTAAAATTTCTTATAGGAAACTTAAAGAGTAAAACATGAATGAGCAGAGTTTCCAATAACTTTTGAATAAAAAACATATCAAGTGTGGATAACATTACAACAATGCATGGGGCCGTCAACAATAAGTTCAACCATCACCAAGTATAAAACATATAGATTTCTAAGGAACAACCAAATAAGCTATATGTAATGGGAATTGCAATATTCAACCCAATGACGCTGCATGCAGACTATTTAAAGTCCTAGATCAACCATGAAACAACATTGTAAAAAAGGGGGGATTCAAACTCGAGAAACATAATGGCATGTTATTGATGAGGCGCTTGTTAACAGTGACAAGACTATCTAAAAATACGAGTGCACACAAAACCACTGAATACAATCATACCACTTAGAGATAATCAGCAGCAACAAAATTTCAATAAAAATATACTACATTTTCTTAAATTAAAATGGGACAGTAGTTGCAGAAAGAACCAAACATATTAACAATTAATCTCATAGGCAGGCCTACAATCACTGAATTGTTAATGGAACCAAGTCAATATTAGAGTTTTGAACAGGCAAAAAGAACTAGTGGGGTATGACGTAAATAAGCAAAAAGACCAAACTAACTGTTTTAAAACTAAGTCACCTTCGCATAATAATCCTTCCAGACTCTTCTGGCAATCTGATGACCTCCCAAATCAAATGCCTTGAACTTAATTTTCCCAATACTAAGCTCCTCTGATGTGGGATATTGTGTTGGCTGATGTTGGACCAATCTCTGAAATCAATCGAAGAATGAGAATTGCAGCAAAAAGAAAACTGCTACTTATGTCTGATAGGGTTGATTAAGAATCAAATTCTTCCATTATACTTAACCACACAACAGGTGATGCAATTATTAAGATTCCTTTCACTCCTCGATTGTTTTTCTTATTCCCTGGGAACCAATCAGAGACTAACCCCAGGTTGCCCAGAAAAGCAGAACATACGGGAGTAAGTCTTTTTAAATTCCCAAAATAAAGAAACTCAAATCGACAATGACAATTAAACGAAGAATAATAGATTAAACATGTTTAAAAAGAAATCACTTGAGGGGCGAATTTTGTTTGTCCAAATCTCAAACAGTGACAATAATAACAAAACGAAGATCCAATTTTCTACTTCACTTACCAACCCGTCCTCAGTAACTAAACAAAATAACTTAATTCAGAAACAAGAGAGGATCAATTTCACAATGATAATGAAAAGATAAAGTGCATACCAAGAGAGAAAAAAAAAAGGAAAAAGAAAAAGAAAAAGAATTAGACCTCATCTTTCAACATGTGGAGCAAAGTGGTTTTGCCAGCGTTATCGAGGCCTAAAAACAAGATCTTAGCTTCTTTTTGCCACAGGCCGAGAGAGGCCAGCACGCCGTAAAACCAGTCTAGGAGAAACATGGTTTCGTTTGGTAGCTGAATCCACAAGACGACGAATCGACCTTGAATTTACGACGATCTAAGCCTGAGAACCAACCAGATCGTCCAATTCAAGGACTCTGTTTATATTTTATTTTTGCAAAAAACTAATTATTATTGACCCTAAGATGAGCAACTTAAGTGGGAAAACAACCAGGGATTGTTGGTGTAAATTGACATTTTTGTGAGATGGATCTCGTTCGCCGCGGGGGCCCCCGTCCTTTTTTCTGCTGCTGTGTGACGTCGTTTTGCGTCATGCTGGGCATTACTATTTCACTATTCTACGTAGAATTTAAGACGAGTAACATTATTATTTATTTAATGCTGCCGTTATAGATATTTTTTTAATAAAATAATAATATTAAGTATTTTAAATTATATTTTTAAAAATTATATTATATTTTAATTTATATTTAAAAAAATAATATGTTAAATAAATATAGAGTATAATGATAATTTTAAAACTATGATGAAAATATGTAACACCATCTTTATTTGACTTAATTTATTTTATTATTATTACTCTGAAGGTATCTTATTTGACTTCTTATTAAAATATATTACCCTCAATTCAAAGTTATCACGCCAAGCTGGATTTTTTATGAGAATGAAAATATCAAATTAAGCTCCCCAAAAAGAAAATTAAGTTACACATTAATACAATGGTAAAAAACAAGCGGTAATTTTTAAGGACGGAAAAAAATGGTTTGATTTAATTTTTATATTAAAAAAAATTTGTTCAATTATTTTAAGTATAAAATTTGAATAGTATAATTTAATTTTTAATAAAATCGAATCAAATATAAAGAAATTATTTTTTAAATAATAAAGAAAATTAATTATGCCAGTTGATAATATGTTATCGACAAAACCAATTTGTTACAATGAGTTTGTCCGCACTTAATAATTCATATATATATTAAAAAAAGAAAACCATAACCTTAAATTCCTAATTACAATTTATAAAATCAACCCTACCCTCACATTTCACTTATCTCTCAACTCTAATTCTTTTTACACGTTGAAGTTATGATTGGCAATTTTTTGGTCGGATATGAATTTTTCTTAATTTCTGGACCCAATTTTTTTTATCTATCCCTGAACTTGATTGCACTCAAATTTTGTGAGTGTAGTGTTTGGGTAATTCAAAATCTGAATTTTAATATAAACTTTTTATTTTTTTTTTTTTTTTTAATTTTTATAAATAATATTTGAATTTTTAGAGTGTTTATTTTATTAAACATTTGTTAAATTGTATTGTATAATTGATATTCATAATTTATATATTTTTAAATTTAATATTATTTCCTCTTATACAATTATTTTCTTATTTTATTTCAACTTTCATTAATTCATTTATTAAAAATAATTCTCATACTAGTTTCAAAATAGGCAATGTACTAAGTACGATTTTATTTATTTAATTGTAAATATGTAATACTAATAATTTAAATTAACAAGTCAATCATTCAATAATTAAAATTATTTTATTTAAAGTAATAATAATATTTTGTCTCAATATACATTTACTTTGTAGTTAATAACTCAGTACTTACTTTAAAATAAAAAATTCAAATAATTAATTAGAACTTACTTGATACTACTTTCAAAAAAATTAAAATAAAATCACACTATTAAAATAATTCTAAATTTTTGATTTAGGAGAAAAAATTCAAGTGTTTGGATTGGATTTTTTTCGAATACAAAAAAAACTTGAGCCCATCCGTATCTGAAAAACATACAAAAAAAATAGAACCAGAATCCAAAAAAACTGAATTTTTTGAATTTTTTTCGAATTTATATATATATATATATATATATATATATATATTTTTTGTCATCCTTAGTCGATGCGAAGTAAAGACTTTGTCTTTCTCTTTATTCTCATTTGACTGGCTTTGAGTCTAACATTCACAACCATGAATCACCCCTCTCTCTCTCTCTCGAGTCTTATCTGCTTCCGGGTTGCAACTCTCATTCTCGTCTCTTTGTCGAAGTCGAAAAAATATTTGGTAAAACTTATTAGTCTTGAATTGATAAATACTCTTTGTTTATATATAATTGATATATAATTTATATCTACTTTTATAATTGTTTATGCAAAACTTACTCATTTTTATAAGCGAGCTCGATAAATTTAGTTGCTGGAAATTGTTATTAGAAATGACATTTGCAGTGTCTTTATGCAATGTGAAATGTTGCACACTGAAAATGGTTCTTTGGTTGCTGAAAATTGTATAGAAGTGAAAATTATTATAGCAAATTTATCTTTATTTACAAATTGTTTATATTTGTTTTTTATATAAAGAATAAAGTTATAAATTATATATTTTTAATTTTGATATATTTAATATTGAATACCTTTAATTTTAAGATATAAATTTGTAAATATATTTTCTAGGATATTATTAAAATTAGCTAAATTTAAGTTAATAGTAATTATATAAATATAAAATAGGCCTAAAACCTAGGTGTAAAATAACAGTAGAATTTTAAAAAAATTTAAAAACATTACTTAAGAAAATAAAAAAACTCACATTTTAAAAGAGGTTTAATTAAGTCTAAAATAAAAAAATCGAATTGGATAGAACAAAAAAAATCAGTTAGTTCGATTATGCCTCCTCTTTTAATTTTATTATGTCATTTTTTATAGTAGAATCGAACTACTGGATGCTAGTTCACTTCAGTTCTAGTCGAAATCAGACCGAACCCGTTTGTATCCACCCTAATTATTTTATTGTAAAAAAATATTGAATAGTAACGAACGGTTGTCTCGTGCTCTTGTGAAAACAAATGGCGCGAAAATAGAAATAAGAACTATTAAAGGGGACCTAAACGTAAATTTTGCAATCCGTGACCGGGTCATACAGTGTTCCAAAACCCTAACCTAACGCAAACAGCAGCGAGAAATCTTCCTGTCTGCCGGACATAACTCTGCACTCCCCAGGTTCCCATCCGAAACTAGTCCCTTTGATGCGTTCAGTTTTTCCATTTATACGAGCAACGCTTAAATTTTTTGATAATCAGTTTGATTGCATGCCAGAATCGTTTATCTTTCTCTGCGAGTTAAATTAACTTGTATAAATTAGTTTCAGATATGGCCAAGTCAAAGAACCATACTGCCCATAACCAGTCTTACAAAGCCCACAAGAACGGAATCAAGAAACCTAAAAGGCAGAGGCACACTTCTACCAAGGGGGTACGTACATTTTGTCTCGTATTTCCTTCCCCCCTGGTTTTGTTATTAAATTATTGTGAGTGGAATTGTTAACACACACACATATATATGTATTGTATATGTGTATGTATATATATATATATATATCCTTATTTTATGTATATGTATATGTATATATATATATATATATATCCTTTTTTTTATGATGTAGATGGATCCCAAGTTTTTGAGGAACCAGAGGTACGCAAGAAAGCATAACCAGAAGAATGGTGGATCTGCGGCTGAGGAGTAAACATTGAGCTGAGTAATGGTTATTCTAGCAATGCTGCTCTTAGTCTGTTTTTGTTATAGCTTACAATGTTGTGATTTGGATCAGAACTGATGTTTTGAGTATTCTGTAATTTGATAGTAATTACAATCTGGTGGATTGGTTATGAATTTTTTTTGATAGCTTTTTGTCAACGAATCATGATTCTGGTTATTAGCATATAATTTATTTTCTCTATCATAACAATTATCTTGCAATGTTGTGTTTTATTGGCTTTTTTTCTTCGAGATGTTGCTGTTGCATAGTGATTTTAGCATTGGCTTCATTGCTCTTTTTAAGAGTTTTTGCTGGATTTGTCAACGATTCTCCAATGAACTAGAATTTCATGGTCATTTCTGTTTAATAGAACTAATTGTAGCTAAATTTGGTTTGTGAAGAGTCATGTTTTATATTGGTACTGCCAGTTTGTGGGAGGAGAATTGGTAGTTTTTTAAGCTAGTTGTTGCAAGTTTAGTGAAGTCCTACTCTTAAAAAGATGTTATCAGTACTTAATGTCACTGAGGACAGGGTTTGGCAGTGCAGCAAGTGCAGTTTTAATTTGGATAACTAAAGACCTTGAGGGATAAATGTACCAACAATTGGTAATTTGGTATTATGATTTGTTGAATATATGGTTATTAGATATCAGTTTCTAACTTTCTTTAATAACTTAACAATAGTTATGGTGGAAACATATTGAACCTAACTGAGGGTTATTTTTAAGTAGTTTTAATGATAGGACATCCATTGGCACTCTTTTTGTACCTAATTTGGTTATGAGGTTGTATTATGTAGAGTTATTTACCTATGGCTATGCACATGTAATAACTGCTCGGCCATGCTTTTGTATTTCTTTTCTCTAAATAAAGAGATGTGTCATATAACAGTCTAGTTGTATGTTATTTCATTAAAGATTTAATTGTTTGATTAATGCCTTCACTGATGTAGTTGACATTTGTGTAGTTATTAATGTCATAAACATGTTTATGCATGCAAGTATAATCTTAAATATCCATTAAACGTCTTCAGCAAGTATTATATTTGCTATATACCTGTGGAAGTAAGTAGTTTTTTTCTTTCTAGTACTAAATATTGATAGGGAATTTATAGATTGGTGTTAAATATTTCTACTGTAGAGCACCAACTGTAGAGGCTGTAAGTGGATTGCCCATTTTGATTGTCATTAATTAAAGGGAGAAGTCCTGAGAGTTGCTTCTTTTGAGACTTAATGGCTCTTATTACTGGGTTTAGTCTCAGGACATAATAACATGCATCATAAACTTATTTACATAACTGAACTTTGTTCACCCAGATGCCTACAGAATTCTAACATAGGAAGTAATATTTTTGCACTTAGCTCACCTTCAATTGGGAAATTGTTGTGATCATCTATAATATTAACTTGATAGTTTAGATGGTTGGGTTCCACCCGGGTTTTGGTTGGGGTGGGACCTTGCAAAGGATTTAGACACCAAAAGTCTAAGATGGTAAAGAGAGAGAAAACTTCCCGCAGAAATCTAGGAACCATCTCTGGGTGTGGCAATAACATGATGCTAGTTCATGTTGCCTTCGCCAACTTGGCTTCAACTTGAGAAGTAGGGGAACAAATTCTCCTTAAAAGGTGCTAAGTAATATAGTTTTTGGAGATTCATAGAAGGTTACTGAAGGTTATTTGACGAGGCGCATAGGAGCTTGGTCAATGATATTTCTTTTCTGGTTTTTAAAGCAGCAGAGAGAGGCACTTATGTTTTAGTTTGCGTGTTTTCTTGTTTGCTTACGTTAGGCTTGTATCTTTGTCATGTTTTCTATTTTATAACATTTTCCAGATAATTTGTGTGCGCATGTGTGTGTGATAGATTCTTCAAGGAGTTGTAAAATAGCTTCAATTATCATGAACACATGTATAATGAAGTAGCTTCTTATATGCTGGAAGAAAATATCAAATTGCAATTTGGACAAGGATTTGGGCAAGGCTAGATTCAGACAATAACAAGCGAACTTTAGGTTTTCTGTATCAACATCTTAGAGTAGATCACCAGCACCCAGAGTCTGATTGTTTGATTGTCAAAAATATAAACATGGTTGTCAGGTATATTCATTGTACTTGAGGGCACAATGCCTCGCTGATGCTCATTTCCCTAGGATGCTTGACGATCACCACAGGGCACTTGACATGCTTGGCACAATAATCACTCACACTACCCAGCAGAGCCCTGTAAATTTTGAAAGGAGATGCATTTTCAGATAATCAGATTGCCCGTGATTCCTGTAAATTAAGCAATAATTGAAGGAATCCAATAGCTAGTAAAATTTGAGTTGCTTGTACCTCTTGATGAAACCATAGCCGTGACTTCCCATCACCAAGGTATCAGCTCCGAGTTTCTCCACTGCACCACATATTACGTCTTTGGCATCTCCACTCCCAACAACTCTATCCACGTTTATCTGTTAACAAAAAGAAATAATTAAAAGACAAGTCACTTTGGGAGGTATTCAATTAATTAAATAAGAATAGAATAGTAAGGGGATGCAGATTATTAAAGAAGAGAAGCTTACAGTGGTTCCGAAGTTCCTGTACACAGTTTCAGCTCGATTCATCACAGAATTCACCAAGTCACTGCCGTATTTCTCCAAGGCCTTGACGATATCATTGGAGAATATATAGCCTGTGACATGAAGGACGTCAATACTGCTGGCCGAGCAATAGCTTTCAAAGTTACAATACAATTATAAAAGCACAGTTCAGAAGTATTGACCTGCGGCATCAAGGGAGGAATGGATAGGAGGTGGAGGTTTCACGTAGAGAAGGACAAGGGTGTTCTTAGTATTATCTGAAAGTAAGTTGCTAAGACACCATGACAGTGCATACATGCTCTCTTCGCTCTCGTCCACTGCCACTACAATTTTGCGCTCTTTCGTCTTCATGTTCACTGCTTCCATTCCAACCAAAACCAAGCTGGTTTTGAGAGAATTTTTGGCCTTAAGATTTAGATAAATATGCGAAAACGATCCATATTTATAATTGGATTCACTGTGGTTTTGTGGTTTCTGGTTTTGAGTTTGGTGGGTTTCATATTAGATTATTGACGGTGGTTTTTTTATAATGATAACGACTCTGAACGCTATTTGTCAATTAAAGCCAACACCTCGCCCGCCAGGGATATTTGCTATGATCAAAGTCCAAGATTCAACTTCATTCTTTTATTAAAAGTTTTAAATTTGTTAAAAAAAAAAACTGAATTAATTATAAAATAACCACGAAAAATTGTTTGGATTTCGTTCAACGCACAAGGGTTGATGATTTTAAACCTACTAGATAGGTAATAAAACCGGAACAAAAACAACCAACCTAATCCACTAATATTCACAGGGAAGTTGAGTGAGGATAAAGTTCAACATGATAAAGAATATAATATCTAAATTTGCCGATGGACCCGTAAAAATATCAGTTAGGTGGTGGGACTTAATAATTCAGAAAGTCTCCCCCAATTATTAAGGATACACTTGGACACAAAACAAAAGTGGATTTTTGATTCTCTTCTTATCAGTTACGGTCTACATCTTGATGAGCAAAGCTAAAGCCCCAGTGGACTAAATATCTAGACTCGGCTCTCGGGCACCAAACGTGTTACAATCATAAGATGATCCTGTTAATAGAAGACGCTGTACCTTATTTCATTGAAATTTCCTATAATCTGTACCTTCTATGTGAAACGCTGAGGCTATGAGCTCATCGGTGATAGAAGATGCTTTGTATTTAATCAAACACTTGTTTAATAAGTCTAGATATTAAGTGCCCAAAAGTGCAAGGAAAGCTGGTGGTAGTCGTTGTCTGTTGCTTTAGTCTAGAGGAAGCGCCTAATCTTCTAATCCATTAAACGATTGGTTCCAGAACAACACACAAACTATCTTCCCGAAAGCTGAAGTAACTTTTTCTTTAACAAGCGACAGAGAAGAAAGAAAAATGACTTCTTTTTATGATGAACCGAACCTCCAGCAAATAGCGAACTTCTCATTAGTGTTTACTGTTGCTGTGATTAGATTTTACTTAAGTATCACACCAAAGCATATCACCAATAATTTAACAACTAGTGAATGCCCTCTATAGTTTTATCTATGTAACCAATAATTATACACATGCTTGATATTTTTGGGATTTACATAATGAGTAATGTTTTACTTATTAAATTATATATTAAATTTTGTATTTTAAATTGAAGTGTCAAACAATAATTGAATGATAAAATGATGTAAATTTTAAATTATTTATTATATTATTTCATCACATAATAATTGTTTGAATTTATTTAAATAAAAAATTTAAATACTATTTAAAATGTCTATCATTATTCTTTACGTAATTCAACTTCTCTCTTAAATCACTTCGTGTTGATTATTCACAATTTTAAACATGAGATTAATTCTATGCAAGGTCTCATTTCTCTTTTAAAAACACGATAATCCTGGAAAAAGAAAATCATTCAACACAATCGCTTTTTGTGGAAATCATAATCACGCGAGTTAAATGGTGATGAACAAAATCCACCAAACAATTAACATTGTGAGGCTAGGCCGGGCCCAAGTTTCATCAAATGTTAGTTTTGGGCTCATTTATGAGTTCATAAAATAGAATATAGATTCACTAAACACAAGCCATGGGCCACCATATCCTCAATCGTAGCGCGAATAGACTTAGTTAAACCAACTTTGAAGCCAAGACTTCTCCAACTGTAACAACTCCCATCTCCTTCCCATCAAACGGCTGATCTTTATATAATAATCAATTAATCATCATTTACTTCTACCAAGCTATTGATAAATTACTCTTTTCTCTGTTTCAACTCCCATCTCTTACAAAAAAAAGAAGGAAAAAAAAATTCTTATGGGTAGTACTCGAGGATCAATCGGTTTCCATGTAAATATTTGGTCACTTCTGAATTTTTTTTTTTAAAAAACCCAATTTTCTTTTGGTCTCGTACCATTTTATTAACAATTTAAACCACTAAAATTATTCAGGTTTAAATATTCTGAAAAAGCCAATCTCAGTTTCATGTGGAAGCTCGTAGGTGTAGGAGTATGCATTATTGGCTTGGCCGTTGGCCCACTTCCATGTCAGATGATTAGCACTAATCAAATCTCTTTATCTTGTATATAATTCTGGATTCCTGTCTTAAGACGTGAGCCTCATCACCAAACCGACGGCCGAGATCAATTTGATCAGATGAGCTGGTCACCACAGTCGCATATTTGTGCCGCCCACTTGCTTTCAAAAGTTCAAAAAGAGTTTATATGTGTCCCATTCACGCCATTTGTATGTGATAGATCGCTCATAATTGGATAAATAAAGTCGATAAGATCAAAGAGAAGATAAGCGCAAATGTCAGCATCCTAAATATCAAATTTGAAATAAATAAATAAATAATAGAAAAAAAGAGAATGATAATAACTGAATTTTAATTTTAAAAATTAAGGAATTATTGACGAAGCGGAATTTGTTTTTATAAATTAAAGTTTAAAATCCTGAAAGCATCATCGAGCGTAAAAAAAAAAAGGGGGCCCGCAGGCCCAGGTCATCAGAGCTACTCGTGCTTTTCGGTGAGCGCGTTTGTTTTATTTTAATACTTTTCGGATGCGGGCCCATTATTTTAAATTTCTGGTATTCAAACGACCAGCCTAAGACGGTTGATTGATAATCAAAGGCTTCGTATTCAAACTTTTGGGAGAGAAATTTGAATTGGCCAGAGGGACCGGACAGGTTAAAAAAGTATGTCATATAATAATTATTTTGTAACAGTTTCTTTTATAATGTTAGTTTACAATATTGCCCCTTTGTCCTCATTAAATCACTTACTCGGTAAAGAGAATTTGTTTTGGAGAGAAAACCTACGGCACGATTTAGAAGATTGCCAGAATAAGAAGATAAGATATACACTTTATAAATAATATGAACTTGTTTAACCAAATAAACCAAAATACTTTTCCTTTGCTAATTCTTTGTTTCACTAAACATGCGATAAAATTAGGCCGATCGGGTCCACGGGAATCGCTTTCATGGTTGAAAATGCTCAATATTTATTGCATTACCTTGTAAAGAATGCCAATCTTGAAAGTGGCAATGACGTCAATTAAAAGGAAATGGTCTGCAATTAGTCTCTCGTTACATACCCAACAGGTAATAATGATGGACCCATTTGTGGACGAATTTACACCTTGAAAATTGTATCATTAAGTAAGAAAAAGAATGGCACAAGATCAAAATACACGTGGATTAAATATTAGCAAGAATACGTAGGAACAAAAAGAAATTAAAAGATGGGATTCATTCCTTACGATACAGCTCATGGCACCGAGCAGAACACGCTAATTTATTGTGAATCTTACAAGCTTGTATGACGACGAGTCACAAGTTTTTGTTTTCATGTATGCACGTCAATGCTTAAGGACTTATAACGAGTTTTCAGATTCGTTAGCTGCGTATTTGTTACAGTTCAAATTGTTCCGAGTCCTTACAAAAGAAGTAATATAACCGAAGAGGAAAATAATAAAGAAAACAAAGGAATATTCATAAATCATAATTAATATTCATTTTGAAATTTACAAGGGCAGTTTTGGAACTGCAAGTCCTGTTACTTATATTTGAAGTCCTGTCTCCCTGGACAGAGAAAAGGGAATAGACAAAGCAAGTTTTGAAAATTAAAAAGGAGAAGTTTTTGAAGAAAGAGAGCTGAGAGATTATGGGAGAGTCAGGAGACGTTGTATTGTTCATGGAGGATTTAAAATTGAATTCTGAAATATCACACTGTAGAATTTGCCACGAAGAAGAATTTGAAAGCTGTAAGAGCTTGGAAGCTCCCTGTGCTTGCTCTGGAACTGTTAAGGTAACAAGAACAAGCAGTTATTTGATGTATTTGCTCCCGTGGGTCTGTTTTCATTTCGATACTGAATTTCTATTCCTTATAGTTTCATTAAATTCTATTTGTTCTTTCTTCCAGTTCGCACACAGAGATTGCATACAGAGGTGGTGTAACGAGAAGGGAAATACAATTTGTGAAATATGCCTCCAGGTTGGATTCAATTTCCAAATGAATTACTAGAAGCGAATCTATTCAATATTGATGGTTTTATACGTATTTTTTTTTTCAAATGATATTGATATTAAAAATAAACAAAAAGTTTTGTCTGCATGTTTTTATATGCAGTCGTTGTTGGGATGCGAATTGGGTTTGTCATTTTTTGGTTCTGAGTTTTCCAAACTATGTTCTTATCGTTTCTTGTTCAGTTTTGAAAACTTGTCCTCTGCAAAGTAGCGTTGAAAACGTTTCTATTGGTTTCTTCACCTTCAAAAAACTAAACTTCTAACTGGATGTAGATTTTTAATTTACTTTTTGTAAATGGAGTCTATGAAGTTAATATGAATTAACTTGGTCTGATCATTGGTCGCGATTAAGTTGACGTCAACCAAATATAAACGTTTTCAAAATTTTCCTATTATTTACATTGATCATGGGCATGGATTATGCAATATTACAGGAATATGGACCTGGATATACAGCACATTCAAAGAAGTCTCAGCTGATTGAGGCTGCAGTGACCATTAGGTAATTTACAAATTTACTTATAAAAGGACGCTTGACTTTCAAACTTTGCTGTTAGAATTGTTCCATTTACTTCAGCTAGAAACTAGTATGCATTTTATATTTGTACACAAAAGTTTCTAATAAACCAGACATGCTATACAATCAATTGTCCTGTTATCATGGACAAGTTGCCGTTCTAAAATTAAATGTGCGTCAATGTCTTAGCGTTCTTTAACTGACTTCCCGTGTTAAATATGTGTATAATTCCAACAGAGATAGCTTGCAAGTTCCAAGACGAGAGCATGAGCTACGAAGCCCAAGATTAGCCTCCATAACTGAAGGATTAACTGCGGAATCACATTACTCTGAATGCACATCTGCAGCTAATAGAAGTGCCGCCTGCTGCCACTCGCTGGCTCTTACTGTTAGTTCTAGCCTTATTCCGTTGTGTGAATTATAAGCTAGTACTTTCCCTGAGGGTACATGCTTTATTTATACAATTAATTAATAGTTTAATGAAATGATGGAAGCATAGTGTCTTAGCTTTAATGTGGCATGAATTGACATGTTGAATCGGTTGACCATTTCTTAGCTATGTAGCACCCGCGTAGGCAGGTATCACCCGGTGAATTACTAATGACAAATATTTAGTTATCTATCTCAATGGTTAAGAATTACGATGGTTGCTTGGAGCTATTAGCTGGGCAAGATTCAAGAGACCGTATATAAAATTTGATACAATAACCTTTGCTTCAGATAATTAAATTATGAAATTTCTGGTAAGAGATTTTTCTAATTTAGTTACAAGGATCAATAGAAACTTACGTTTGATTTGGTGATTGTATTGGCAGTTCACAGTTGTTTTGCTAGTCAAACATCTCTTTGCTGTACTTTCCGGCAGAAATGAAGATTACCCATTTACACTTGTCACTGTAAGTATCTGCAGTTGGCACGTCAACAACCACTGCCAACTCAAATGAATTGAAATTTAATGTCATTTTAATGTGTTGACTTTTATTGTGTGATTTGCAGATGCTTTTTCTAAGAGCAAGTGGAATTATACTCCCCATGTACATATTGATTCGGACAATTTCCGCCATTCAGAACAGCATTCGGAGGCAATATCATCATGCTAACGTTAGTATATCACCTGAGAACGTGGCAATAGCATATGTAATGAACATTTGTACCAGTAACTGCAAATAAGCTCACTCATTTCTCTGGATCTCTTTGCATGTTTTAGGATTCTGATGATGATGACACCTCAAGCTCTGAAGAAGACGAAGATGATGAAGATGATTTAGAGGAACAACAGCATCGGCATCATGCCGTTTAAATATATTTCTTGGTTTTCTTTGTATCGGAGCATTTATCTGATGCTCAACTTTTCAAGATTTCCCCACTTTGCGGGTACGAATATAAAGAAAAGATTTAATTTCTTTCGTCTGAAGACGTCCAGGGCACAACCCCTCCGACGGTCCCATCAAAGTAAATATTTAAATATTTCATTCATTTCCCCTAAAATAAAATAAGATGATTAAATTACGCAGCAACAAACTTGCTAAGTAGGACGAACAACCTTAACCTTTCGAGGCCAAACGTAATTACTTTGGAAACAAGCCATTTGAAGGATTAGAAAAATTCTATACATATATGGGAAGGCCAACAACCTCACACCTTTTTTGGGTGAAATCACCAACTACGTTACAGCTGTGTATGCTGGGGGCACAATTTACTTCGTCCAATCACATTTTCATTTTCTAACAAATCCAGCTACTATACAAATGGCAGGCCAACTAGATTACAAAAAAATGACCAGCTTTGGATGGAAATAGGAATCTAATTTACATTGCACACTCTTTTGAAACATGCTTGAAATTTCCTATTGAACTTACCTGAGAGAATCCTAGAAACTGAAAGCAAATGCTCTGCTGCAATGGGCGTTGGTAATACAGGCAGACAGTGAGGTCAAAGTTTTAAACAGCAGAACTCAATAGTTTTGCAGCATAAGCAGTCTTGCTTTATGCTGAAGTTCTGTTAGGGAACTAAGACCATGGCCCTCAGAAGACTTCTGACAACTTAAGTTTGTAGTCAAACTGACCAGTTCTTGGATGAAGACCATCATCTTGTACATCGGCAAGTTATCTTCAGATTCTTTTCTACGTTTATCATAAATGGCCTCAAATTCTGTGGACTTTGCAGCAGCTTTGTGAAGTACATTGTCAGAAAGTCCTGAAATAATTCCTAGTAAGAGCTGGAAAGTCTAATATAATAGAAGAAAATAGGTTGAGCAAATAGATTCAATAATATTTGAAATTAGCATTTGATCAGAACATAAGAAACTGAGATTCATGGATAGAAAATGGTATTATATGATATGCATTTTTTAATTTCTGGCATGATGAAAGAAAACATACTATTTCACCACATTTATGGCAAATTATTTGTAAAAGATAACTAGCACAAGTTCAAAACAGATGGTACAGTACAATTCTTGAGGCCACTATGTACCACCAACTAGTAAGCTGCATTATCACTATCAATGCTTGTGGGTCTTTAAGACAACAATAAAAAGGAAAGAACCTTACCAGCAAGTCGTGCGACGTTTACACCATAACTTTTGGGGCATGCACCATGGCTCAACCTATAAAGAAATGTAACTTCTTCCATTCCTCCAATTCCGTTTCCTACTTGGCAAGCCATATGGCAGAGTGAGACCTGCACAAAACATTAAAAATAAAATTATCATACAAGAAGCTCAGAGATTCTGTGGCCACCCATTGATTTAAGAAAGGCTAAACATTCACTTTGGCAATTTTAGACTGAGAAGATCCTAGTGCAAATTTCAATCCACTAATATCCATGCATCCCAACATCTCATTTATCAGAGAGCACTCTTGGTAAGTCAATCAGTGGATCCAGCATAAAATGTTCTTTCTCATAGGGCAGTTGTGAAGGTAAAGGCTTAAGTTTGAATAAACTGGCAGAAAATACAGAAGCATACCCTTGGATCTTTCTTATAGTCCATAGCTAAGCGGTGATAGTGAGTTGAAAACATTCCACGGCATTGAACCTTGTCAACAAAATGTTCAAGAACGGACTCCCTGCCAAACATTGAATTCAGAAAAAAAAAGAACAATGACAGAAACAGGATAGTAATCTAATTTTAAGGAAAATGCAACATCTGTTAGGGGAATATTCATAAGTTGAAAGGCTTATCAGAAAAAGGAAACTAAAAGTATCCTGGGGACTGGCACTCACGCAATGGCTTGTCCATCTGAAGTGGATGTCCCACGTCCAAGTTCATCTAGCACCACCAATGAGTTACGAGTTGCTGATGACTGCCATACGTACAGTAAATAAGTTAAGACTAAAATGCTTAAAAATCCATTTGTTACACATTTACAACCAAAATGTACTTGCATGTTTGGGACCTTGCAGAGTTTCCAATACAACTTAAAAATATAGGACTCAATAAGGGAAAGGAACCTTTATATGGTTTAGCATGAATTGATTCAAATATATGGGACAAAGTATGTATCCAGAAACTAAACAATCTATTAGTCTTAATGGATAATGCAATGAAGATCAATGATAGTTCTCTAACATTTGTTTATCTATAAGTGGCAAACAAGTGAAGAAGATACAAAGAGATTTATCAACTTCCAACGTTTTGCTCAACAATGCCTTCTCATGTCCATATTCACCCACATTTCCATACTTTGTACAAGCCATAATGAAATATACCTAAAAAATAGGTTTGCACTACAAAGAAATCTCACCAGCATTTGTGCAGTTTCTGAAAGCTCTGTTAAAAAGGTACTCTGGCCTGCCATAATATGATCCTTAGCACCCATCCGGACAAAGATTCGGTCAACAGGTGAGAGCTCAAAGCTTTCAGCAGGGACATTTGCTCCTACCTGGGAAGAACCAAAGATGGAGATTACCGAAGAGCAGAAAACCAACTCAAATTTGATGAGAACAAAATATTTTACCTGAGCCAAGATCACGGCTAAGCACACTTGGCGAAGAAGGGTCGATTTTCCTCCCATGTTAGGACCAGTGAGGAGAATAAAACTGGCATTGCCAGAACCACCAATAGTAACATCATTGGGGACAAATGCACCCTTGCCTAAGGAATCACTTCTAAGAACAGGATGTCCTAAACTGTTAGCAGAAATACATGGCACTTCATTTGAACATGATGAGTCTGAGACAACTGGTTGGCATGTTGGCCCTTCATAAAAGTTGCTTGCAATAGCTAAACTGATTAAAACATCCAGTTCTGCAAGCACAACAGCCAGTATCAGCAATTTAATTGAATAAAACTTGTATAATGTAAAATGCCCATTTCCATTCTGTTTTCAACAAAATGAACTTGTACAATACTTTCTTGTAAATGAACAATCAACTAAAGAACATATAATTCCAGAAACTAAGGTGCCATATGAAACACATTTTTCGTTAGGGTGTAATATTTTCTTTTTATAAAAAAATCGAGAATCAGTTTTTCTCATATATGCTGATACAAAACCATGATAAATACATTTCATGGTAAAAGAAAGTGATACTGTCACCCTAAGGAGGAAAAACTACTGGATTAAGAATGAATGTAAAACTAAGCTCCTATCTTGAATACACAAAAGTGTCAAACCTGCCGCAGCAGAAACCAACCGTCTCCACTTGTTATGGTGTTCACAAAATTGTCCAATCAACCTCTGCAAAATGCTCTTCAATGCAGACTCCTTTTCAGATCCAGCTTGTGAGAGCTCTCCCAACAGCTTTTTAATATTTGGAGTCCAGTACCTGAAGTAACCCTGCTTGAAACAGGTGGAAAGTAATCTCGACCAAGTAAATAATCATGGCAACGGATGACATCTTCATTAACCCTTCATTTTTAATTAAAATTCAGTCAGATGGGATGATATCAAGATTATTAGACATGTAAATATTAATATCAGAAGACATGACTCACTACCATTCTGAATGCTTCAGTTCTGGCATGACTACAACTTACAGTTGTCAAATAAGCAGGAAACATAATCCATGTTCTCACAAGAATTATATTCGCATAGGATGCAAAATGTGGAAGTATGGAATAAATCCATAGTATATCAAAGATGCAAGAGCTCCAATATATGCTGGATTACAACAAACACAGTAGGGCAGTAGGCCTATAATTTAATTGGTCTAAATATAACAAATCCATCCTAAATGCAGATACAAGATAGAAAATGTTTACTGCTTCAAGCCCTGTGCTTTATGATACATACCTTTTTGGATGAACGTAACTCATAATCCCGAGGAACACTCGCCCTCAAACTCTCTGGTACCTCTAGCAAGTATGCCTCCTTCCCAACTGTGACATAAGTGATCTGCAAAACATTATTTGATGACAGAAGTTTGTTAACTTATTAAGAAAATTGGAAATAGTAAGGGAAGTACATCATTGAAAATTTTAACACCGAAAGACTTCCAGACAAGTTCTTACTGATGTGTCTCCAAGTAACTTCCTTTGTTCCTTGAGGTGTTTTCTCAAACTAGATTCTATCTCCTTGACCCTTTTACAGGCAGAGTCATACTCCATATCAATGCCTTCATGAGGTATTATACGTCCAGAATTATTGGCTTCTACCCAATCAAAGGCATCCTTGAAATGTTTGAGAATTGAAAGGATATCAGGAAGACCTTTGCCTGCAAATCGATGAAAGTTGAGAGGTCAAAATGATAATGGAATAGTTAAAACAACATGCCAACCATACCAGTAGTTAACATATGATGTAGCTGTCTAGACTCAGTATTTTCCAAAATGACACCCAGTGATGAACATGCTTGAGCCATTAACTCGCAACCACGTAAAGCTGATATAAATTCTTGAAGCTGCTTCTTTGCTGCATCCTCATATAGAACTACTTTATTTGAATTTCTTCCAATAGCTTCACTGTGTTTGATCATTGAATAAAAAGATCACATGTTGTGTATAATCATCAGGGTCTCAAATAGAACAATGGATAAGTTTGTACTAGTGCATGTGAAATCTTCCTAAGCTTTACCTGCTAGCAAAGAGGTGAGCGAGCAATCGCTCCATGTCCGGCAGCCTGGACAAGGCTTTTCGGAATTCAAGTGCAGAAGGTAGATTTACTCCCTACAGAGCATGTAAGATATCAAATTGCAAGTACAGCAGTACATACAATCAAAATTAATATATACTCAGTTTGAAGCCTGAGACCATATATAATGGAATGCCTCAGCATATATATTTGTTAAATGCAAGACAGACAGCTTCAAAATAAGACACAAGTGATTTAGAATCACTTGCATCAATGCTAGAAGATATTTGTCAAATAGAAATTGCCATAGCCATAACCAAGAGCCAAGAAAAAAAGCTTAGCTAAATAACCAATTCCATGGATTTTTTAAACATTATTTCAAACAAAAATTGGAAGCAAAGAAGCTTTCCCACAAGGCATGTACAAATGAGATATATGAATATGAAAAGTTAAAAAAGAAAAAAAAAAACTCACCTGTAGACCAGCAACAGCATTCTGTCGTTCCTTTATTAATCCTGAATTATACAAAGGTCTTGCTAGCCATGTCTTAAGCAACCTCTTCCCAAATGCTGTCACACAATGATTAAGCTGTGTGTATAGCGTCCTTCATAACCAAAAAAATCAGTTCAGAGTGAGATGAAGACAGCATAATGTGGAATAATTTGACACTAACTAGCCTATGACAAGCATACCCTGAAGAGTCTCCATTCCTACTGTTCTCAAAAATTTCAAGGTTCTCTAAAGCAGCAGCATCAAGAACCATGTATGGTTTTTTGGATATATCTCCAAAACCAGAGCATGGAAGTAACTCTAACTTTGCAAATCTAAGCAATGTCTCGTCTAGAAAAGACTGCTTTAGATAATACAGAGTGCCTCCAAGAGCTGAGATTGCTAACCTTCCATTCTCTCCAGCACTTACTAGCTCTGACAAAATGTCTGGAAGGCCGCTCAACCCATCTTCTTCTGTATGACAATTAGCAGCACACGAATTTGGTTTATTTAAAGATCCAGAAACTGATTGATCAACTATACGCCTGTAGATATGTTTGATTTCATGAACAGTTTTCTCAGCATCCCAAAATTCTGAAACAGGGACCAATTCGTTCACCAAGGGGTTTCTTGTATGTCTCAAGATTGCTATTTCAGTTTCAGAACTAAGCATATTTGTAGGTTTTATAATTTCTACAGGCTTCAGCTCAGATAACAGACAACACAATGCACTGCAGTCTAAATCATCCATGACCTGGTAACAAGAGAAGCATACACGGTCAACATAGAACTTCAAAAAACATTACCTGCGAGGAGTCTTGATATCTAAGATTAGAAGCTCACACCTGTCCAAGAATTATCCTACTGGTAGCAACATCAACCACACAAATACCAAAACATCGCTCATCATTTTGGCTTGCAGAGCCCTGGTTGCTTTCTGTCAGTGCCATCAGGTAGGAAGCATCAGGATTTGCTGACAGCAACTCTCCCTCAGTTAAGGTTCCTTTTGTAACTACTGCACATATTTCTCGTTTCACAACCTACAAACAAGGGAAAGAGAAAGGTGAACAGATATACTTTTCTTTTCCTTCTTCCTTTGCCAAATTCACCATGAGAAATCTGAAGTAGAATCCAAAAGTATAAATTGCAAAAAACATAAGAAAATATAACCAAGGAAAAAAGTAATTATCTTTTAGTTAGAAAATTGATTCAACATAATAAATAAAACAAAAATACCCATTCAGAAACAGCAGTAATAACAACAGGATTAGAAATCAGAATGAACGTATGATTCTAACCACAGAATTTCAGGCTTCTAAATTGTAAGGGGTTCCATCAAGATAAAGGTCCACCTTATGTTGTTATTATTGACTTTGATATCTGGCAACTAGGATTACACATTGATAATTGACTACCAGTATAATTAGCATAGATGCTTTATGACAAAGTAAATGCATGCCTACTCAGTAGCCAATTATGGGATAAGAGGCAAAATACTTGATAGATGGAACGGAAGAGTCAACAATTCGGGAATCTTTATTTAAACAAATTAACAGACCTTATCTTTAGAACCTTTCTCTTTCCGACGAAGCTCCAGTTGTTCAGGTGTTTCTGTCTGCTCTACAACAAGAACTCGATAACCCTGCTCTGTCAAGATAGCTCAAATAAAATTTTTCTGAATATAAAGCGTCCATAAAAGAGAAAATGAGAAATAAGTGCAACAGTAGAAAAAACAGAGCAAAAAAACTTTCGGACCTTTCTAGCCAATTTCTCTACATTCATTGAGAAGTTCTTCTCTGGAAATCCACAATGAGGTTGTTCTCCCTGAGAATTGAAAGAGATGTTATACATTTACTTGGAGAGAGACTGAAACACAATGAATACAAAAAGAGATTCTACACGATGCAAAAGTGTATAATCCGTAATTTTTTTTTGTCCAATTAGTCCTTCCCTCCTTTAACCATGAGAATAATATCCTCAAAAAGAAAAATATAAAAAAAGGCAAGAAAAGGAAAAAGCCTCAGAAGAAATTAACATATAATACCAAATTCATACCTTCATATACTGCAAGTCAAGTTCTTTAGCACCTATATGTGCATCCATTTCAAAAAGTTCATAAAATTTGCCCATCTGGTCAAACAGAAAATTAATGTTAAGCATTCAACAAATACTGATGACAGTGTAGAGCTTTTTGACTAGTGTAAGCCACAGATATACCTTAAAAAAGATAACCTTGTCCATATGCTTTGACTTAAACTCCCACCATTGTCTCTGTATGATCAAAAGATTGCTGTCAATAAAACTCAAGATTAACAGCTCAGGAAACTTAAACAACTCATCTTTCATTGCTACTACCTGGCCTTCTGATAAACTCCTTAAGAAATCAGGTGGTATGTATAGAGTCCTTGGATCATAATTTGCATCTCCAGGACGTCTTTTTTTCGCATCCCTACGTTCGCTGTTTCAGGACCAAAGCAATTCAGCAGTCAATACAATGTTTGCATTATCTACACATAAATTAAATAGTCTAGGAATCTAATGCACTATGCACATGCTTGCACCAAATAATAAGCATACAAGACAAGGCCAACCAAATTTATATAGTAAAAATTCGCAGTTTCTAGATTTTTCATTCTTGACACATCAGCGATATGGTACAAACATACAGGTGTAGCAACTTGAAAAAAATAAAAAAGAAATAGGAGTGTGCAACAAGAACTTACGACCCAAGGAAGCGCAACTTCTCTGCCTCACGTGTATTAAACCTTTCTGAGCCATCAGCTGTTAGTGCCTCATCAAAACCATTTAATACCTTCTCCTCTGCAGCAAAACACACTCATAATGAATATCCAATTATATAAATCAGATCCTACTTTCAATGAGATGCAATGCAATGACTAAAATAAACCAATTTTAGCTTCTTGTGGACAAAAGGCTAAGAAGAAACAAGCAAGAGAACAAATCTGATGACAAATGACAAAGTAGATATAGCTGAAAATATTCTAGCTTCCAGGGAGAGCAGCAAATGAGAACAATCATGATTCAACAGTATTCCCATTGACGTGGCAGCAATAATCATGTGCAGACATAATAATTAAAGCATCAATAAAGTGCAAAAAGGTGAATATGGAAAATCAATTTGAGAGGGTAACAAATTCTGCAAATGATATGTTTTACTTATTTTTCATTTTAGAAAAAGAAATTTAGAAGCAATGTTTTCCAATTTTCCAATAGGCATAAAGATGGTAATGCCACAGACTAGTTAAAAAAAGTAAACAATTTGCAATATCTCACAAAGGAGACAAGTCTCTGATACCATCAAGGTTAACAAATTAATAAGCACAAAGCAATAAACCATACAACTAAAGAATTAAATAAAACTAGACAGAATATTACGTACTCCCAACATTCTTTACAGGCTCTTTGACAAAAACCTTAAGCTCTCCCATAACTGCAGCTCCACTATTATTAATCTTCTTCACTCCACTTGCTTTTCTTTTTCTCCCAGCCAACACTTTATGCTGCTCACCAACCAGATCCACTTCCTCATCCTCGCTTATCTGCTCCTTCTCCACATTCTTATCATTCCAATCATCATCACTCGAATCACTCTTCTCCTCTTCTACATTTTCCATTTCCTCATCATCTTCAATCACCACTTTCTTGAAACCCCGATGTAGTCGCTTAAACCGGTTTACACTCCCTTGGACCCACTCAATCTTTTCCTTTCCCAAATCCAACGATTCCTCTTCACCATCATTATACTCGACCAAATGCTTATTAGATTCCTTGTCAAAAGATTTTACACAACCATCGTACCATGCCTTATCCAAGGGCCAGTAAACCCTAATCCTCTTCTCCACAACCTCATCTCCATACGATTTTGCGACGATGGGCGTTGAAGGAGGAGGAGAGGGGGTTTGGCCGATGAGTAGGCGAGGCTTTTTAGGGTTGGATTGTAGAGGGGATGAGGTGGGGGGGCTAGGGCTATAATTGGGGCTCGGGCCGCTATTTGAACTAGGGTTAGGGCTAGAGTTCGATTTCGATTTCGATTTATTAGGTTTTAATTTGGAGAATGTGGGAGATGGAGAAGGGGAAGGAGAAGTGCTTTTGGAAAAGAAGGCAGTGATTTGGCGCTGTGGATTAACCAGAGGTGATCTGCCGTTGTTCTGTCGCTTCGACGAAGCCATTTTCAATTTTACTGCGTCACTAAGAAAATATTTCTATGCGGAGATTACGAAGAGAGCGAGCAAGAAATGAAAGCAGAACTTGATTTCATATCTGAGTGTAGAGAATGAAGAAGGGAAACGGCTGAAGCTTTACCTTTAGTCCTTTACCCTCAATAGATCAACATAGTACATGGACTAGAAGGTGGCGGGAATTTTACGCGGAAAATCTTGGGATTTGCTAGGCTGGGCTCTTTGGCGGGAGTTTGCTATGCGCACTGCACATGCTTGCAAAAATGTGAACCGCATGCACGCTTTGCTTGCCATTTTCCATTGGGCTAAAATTAGGGTCCTCATAATCCAAATTCATGATCTGGACCGGCCCAACCTAACAACTGCCATATATCCACTCGGCTTACTTTAAGGTCCTGAAATCCAAATCGACGATGAAATGATTTGGAAAATTTCTGTTCGGCTTAGGTCCTCAAATGTAAATCCATAATGTGGCCTGGCTCAATCAATTAGTTGCCGTTTTCTATTGGGCTTAAATTAATCCTCAAAACCCAATCCATGATCTGGCTCGGCCCGATCAAACGACCTACCGTTACTTCTCTCTCTCTAGTTCCACAGTCACATCCACCCCCCATCACAACCTTACGTCGGCACCGATCGATCTTGATCGCTCACCGTCCACTTTCTAGTTCATGGAGACTCGATCCTGATGAATCTTTCTTTAAGAAAATCCAGCAGAACTTCGATTTTGCTTCGTCGAAGAATTGATTCTCAGTTACATTATCCTACTTCTTCAAGCTTCCATGGCCAACTCTGCTCGACCACCAAGCTACTCTCTTTCAATCAGAGGCAAAGACGAGGAGAGAAACGACTTCGAAGAGGAGAAGTGTGGGTGTCCTGTGGTAGCTCTCTGTCCTTGTCTCGTTTGCTTCATTATTCTTCTTATTGCACTCTCCATTTTTCTCATTATCAAATTCCATATCTTTTGCCACACTCCTCTGCACTCCGTCCTGTACAAAAAATATTGCTAAATAGAACTATGAATGTTGTAATTTCTTCACTGGCCAATCAGAAATTACCAGAAAAAATTCTGGATTTTAATTATGAGAATTATAGGGGTTTTTGTAGTGTTACATATGATAATTCAGATTCTGATGCTGATGCTGACGTGGAATCTTACGAGGATAGTCTTGAAATAGAAACTGAAAGTGTTAATGTTGAGTCGAGTGCAGATCCTGAGGAAGTAGGGAGGGTATGCAAAGTGATAGACGAATTGCTTGCATTGGATCGAAATATGGAGGCAGTTCTTGATCAATGTGGGATCAGTTTATCTCATGATTTAGTCTTAGATGTGTTAGAACGGTTTCGTCACGCTAGAAAACCAGCTTTTAGGTTTTTCTGTTGGGCAGGAGAGAAGCCAGGATTTGCACACAATTCTAGGACTTACAATGCAATGATGAATATATTAGGAAAGACTAGACAATTTGAGACTATGGTGTCTATGCTTGAAGAAATGGGTGAAAAAAGGCTTTTGACAATGGAAACCTTTAAGATTGCTATGAAGGCTTTTGCTGCTGCCAAAGAGAGGAAGAAAGCGGTTGCCATCTTTGAGTTGATGAAGAAGTATAAATATAAAGTGGGCACTGATACATTTAATTGCTTGCTTGATAATCTTGGAAGGGCAAAGCTTGGTAAAGAAGTGCAAATGCTTTTTGATAAGTTAAAAGGTAGGTTTACACCTAATTTGACTACTTATACCATACTGCTTAGTGGTTGGTGTAAGGTGAAAAACTTGATGGAGGCAGGGAGAGTGTGGAATGAGATGATTGATGAGGGATTTAAACCTGACATTGTTGCACATAATATTATGCTTGAATGGTTGTTGAAGAGTAAGAAAAGGTCTGATGCAATTAAATTTTTTGAGGTAATGAAAGCCAAGGGTCCTTTTCCTAATGTTCGAAGCTATACAATTATGATCAGAGATTTTTGCAAGCAAAGGAAGATGAAAGAAGCGGTGGAGTATCTTGATGAGATGCTTGAATCTGGATGTCCGCCTGATGCTGCAGTTTACACCTGTTTGGTGACAGGGTTTGGAAATCAGAGGAGGATGGATGTGGTTTATGAATTGTTAAAGGAGATGCAAGAAAAGGGCTGTCCTCCTGATGGACGCACCTACAATGCATTAATCAAATTGATGACGAATCAGAGGATGCCAGATGATGCTGTGAGGATATACAAGAAGATGATTAAAAGTGGCTTTGAACCAACAATCCACACTTTCAACATGATCATGAAGTCCTACTTCCAAATGAGAAACTATGAAATGGGACATGCAGTTTGGGATGAGATGATTAGGAAGGGTTGTTGCCCTGATGATAATTCCTATACTGTTTTCATTAGAGGGCTAATTAGTCAGGGAAGATCAGGAGAGGCTTGTAAATATTTAGAAGAAATGATGGTGAAAGGAATGAAAGCTCCACAGCTTGACTACAACAAGTTTGCAGCTGACTTCTCTAAAGCCGGTAAACCTGATATACTAGAAGAGTTGACTCAAAAGATGAAATTTTCAGGTAAAATTGAAGTCTCCAATGTCTTTGCAAGGTGGGCTGAGATGATGAAGTCAAGGGTTAAGAGAAGAGATCCTGCTAAAACTGAATGAAGTTGCCCGCTGTCTTGTTTGCTGAAGACAGTACTTCTCCAAAGCTTAGCGGGTGAATTGTACTATTGTAGCTCGTCAAATATAGCCACACTGACGTTTTGTTGTATATCATTCTAGATTTTTTCATTTTATTGTTTCTTATTGGTTCAGGTATTTGTTCTTTGGATTGATCTCTTTCGTGCAGTGAAGTTTATGATTGCATCACCTGTGTTCTTGGTGCTAAGTTTTAGACTTTTCACTTAGGTTCGCATTCTTTCAACATTGTTGCTCTTGTGGAAGTTTTGACCGAGTATGGGTGCTAAGTTTTACTAGCCGGGTACCAGCAAATTATCTCTACTCGCCCTGTACCTGGGTATGACTTTTCAATCCCAATCCCCCGCGGGTAGAGCAGGTTATCCAACCCGGCCGGACAAAAAAAATACAAACTTTTGACCATCTATGGATGATGTCTCCTTCGGTATTTATTTTAAAAATCATATTATATTTTTTAAATAATGTTATAATATTTTCATCTTAAATAAGATGTCAACCATTCTTTAGATATTTGATTAATATAATTTTATTATTTAATAGTTTCATTTTGAGATAATAAATATTAAAATATAATTTGAGAAATGCATATCACTCTTATTTTAAAATTATTATTTATTTAAGTGGTTAAGCGAAAGTGAACTTAATTTATTTTTTATTAATAAATTTAGACCCTTGAGAATTTGCTTAAAATGGCACAGTAATATATTTGCGTTCTAAATGTCATTCTCCCTTCTCCAATGTAAAAATAAATAAATAAATTAACCCTTCAAGCGTGTATTTTTATTTGACAACTCGAAAAAGGATTGATGGTGTGGCAATAAGGGCTACTTGCAATAATTATGTAAATCGGCTTTAAAATTTCTTTTGTAATAGTTATATATTTTTGCAGACGCAAATTAACTTTGTTTATGAGATTGTTTTAACCTCACAAGCATTTCGTCAATCACAAAGTTGTTAGAAACACATTTGACATTTGTTAAACTCTTTTGCATACGTTACTGATTAAACCGAGCGTTCTGTGGTATGGTATGGTGTGAATGCATTAAAGTTAGCAAGGCTTCAAAATTACAAAAATCTTTAATAGCTATCCTTTTCATTTATTGTAGTATCTACTTAAATCACTATAAAGTCATTTTTAAATCACCTGCCATTATGAGTTCAGCATATTATATATATGGTTAAACCCAACCCGTCCTATCACAAAAGCATATAGTAAATCAGTTTTTCCTGTGAAAGAAAATGTGATTATTAATTCATCAAACATGCTTAATGAATTTATAATGATTAAAACATAAAAATTAACAATAATATTAAATGAGAACTAAGAGTATAATAATTTTTCATAACTAAATTTATATAATACTCAATGAAATATCTTTTTATGATAAAAAAAAGAAGTATAGGATAAAATATAATTTTATCAAACACAATCTAACTAATTAATATATGATTATTTAAAATAATTTTTAATGTATAATTATAATTAATATGTGAGTTTATATAAAATAATAATAATAAAATTTAACTATTGATATATAATAATTTTTAATTTTTTTTTTAATTTTTGTTTATCATATCAAATTAGATAATTTAAATAAATAAATTAAATTTATATTTTATTTAAAATAATGTATAATGTATAATTATAATTAATATGTAAGTTCGAGGTAAATAATAAAACCTAACTGTTGACATGTAATAATTTTTAAATGTTTTCTTCGTCTTGTATTATAATTTTTGTTTGTAATTGAACTAAAATTAATTGTCTTGAGAATACATTCAACGCAGGGATTCATAGTGTTGATAATCCTTGGAGTGTTAATCCCATACTGGTATAAGATGACCAAACGCGTCGAGCATGACGTAGCTCTCAACATCCACAACTTGCCTTCTGCATTGCTATCTGAAATCGAGAGCATCGGTACGCTACTACATCCAATGAATTCATCCGCAACAAATTTAGCGAGAAGGATAAGTTCATCTCTCAATGGAAGTGAATTCTCCTTCTCTGACATCCAGACTAAGGTGAGTTTAAATTTGCTTATTTATAATTGAGTTCATCTTTTCAGGAAAGAGCCAGGATCAATATGTATTTGTTTTTTGCAGGTGGCCCCTTCACTGTTTCAAGCATTCTCAACAACTCCTCACATGTCACAGATTCCATATATTGGTTTCAATGGTCTCTTTTCTCCTACTATATTGACAACAATCAAACCCTAGCAGTTTACTGCAACTCTTCATCTTCTCTTCACTTGCCTGTCCCAAATGCAACAAAGAAATGGTACACACAACCCATGAATCACGCCACCGGAAAGCTTTAAATAGTACAAATGGAATAGCCTCTTTAGGAACTGGATGGAATCAAGCTCAGGATCCTCTATTTCTTAACACTGTTGGTATATATGGACAAGGAGCTGTCTCATTGGGGTTTCCAGTTAAAGCCATAATCGATTTCTTTACTGGTATAAATCTTTATGGTGGTAGCTTATCAATGGCCACAAATGATGGGAGAATGTTGGTGGAAGGGCTTCCAAACAGTCGAATGAACGTTGCGAACAACTCAATTTCCTTTCAATTGACGAAGCCAAATAATGGGGAACAACTAAGTCATGTTGGATATCTATCATGCGTGCCCGCTAATGGCACGTTTCTTATTTTGAGTATCGAAGAAAGGGAATACAATGTTTATTGTTCACCGCTTGAAATTGCAGGTGTGAAATTGGTATGTTCATTTTTGTTGTTGTTTTTCTTTCTATTCTGATAGGTATTGCATAGTTTCAGCTTGATACTCGAAAAAAAACATTTAATACTATTTGCTACTAGCTAGTTTAATCATGTTATAGTATGTAATATCTTAAAGGATTGCGGTATTTGCTAAAAATTAGGATCTCTCTTAAAGCTAAGTTTTACCTAAATTTTTAAGAAATTAAGTATGGGTGGACATGCAATATTATGATACGTATAATTTGTAAAATGCTAATGAATTTTAGAGCACGATAGCTCAACTAGGAAAGCAACTGTTACATATCTTCAAATATTAGATTCGTAAGTTTGAGAAACAACCCATTTCTTGCATGTATGGCTCTTGCACTTATCTTTTTTGAATGGATCTGGTGAATAATTTTTATTGCCTATCGCATTTATAATTCTGTATCTTGTTCAGTCCCATAAAATGTAGACGATTATATTATATTGCTTAATAAATATGCATGCTTTTTTCTTTGTTATATATTAGTTTTGAGTACATATGATCCATTAACAGAAGTCTTGTTCGTGCATGTTACACACAGGTTTATGCCTTGGCTATGCCGCACAGAGGATTGGTCAGCCTTGTACACAAAACTAGCAAATTTGTGCTCATTCTGCTGCTTGTAGTGGCGGCCAGCGTTCTAATTGCCGTATTCAGTTTTGTTTTCATGATGGGTAGAACTGCCAAAAAGGAGATGCACTTGTGTGCCTCACTCATTAAACAAATGGACGCAACGCAACAAGCAGAAAGAAGAGTATGAATAAGAGTCTTGCCTTTGCAAACGCCAGCCACAATATCCGAGCTGCCTTAGCAGGCATTATTGGGTTGACTGAGATAAGTTACAAAGGAGTTGCTCCTGGTTCCGAGTTGGAGACAAATTTAAGACAAATGTTTGACTGTGCAAAGGAATTGTTGGGTAAGTTTGTACTTAAATTAATTTGTGAATCCTTTTCCTTAAGTACTCAGAAAAGTTTAAAATATCTCAAAGAATTGTATAGCTCGTACAACAATCAAATAAAATCTTATGATAATAGACTTATCTTGAAAACTATATATTAATCCTATTAGTGGTTTCAATAAATAAAGTGTACAAGTAACGTGATTTTAGACTGCATGTACCTACGAACCCTTTAACAGTGATGAAATGAATGCATTTTAAGTAGGTTTATTGAATTCTATTCTTGACACAAGCAAGATGGAAGCTGGAAAAATGCAACTTCAAGAAGAAGAATTCAACTTGGGTCAGCTACTTGAGGATGTAGTTGACTTGTATCATCCGTTGCTATGAAAGGAGTAGATGTGGTGTTGGATCCTCGTGATGGCTCAGTTATCAAGTTCTCAAATGTTAAAGGTGATAGGGGAAAACTCAACCAAATACTAAACAATTTACCGAGCAATGCCTTTAAATTCACTTCTGAAGGGCATGAATCAGTTCGAGCTTGGGTTCAGAAGCCTAGTTCATCAGGAAATCCGATACTCGCTTCTTCTAAGCGGACTGGTTGGTTGCAATATATATCGTGGTTGTTTTACAAGAACAAGAAAGCACGCAATGACTTGGAATCAGGGAATGCAGCCCAGAGAAATAAAACACTAAGGACTTTGTTTTTGAGGTGGATGACACAGGTAAAGGAATTCCCAAAGACAAACGTGTTTGAGAGTTACTTTCAGGTCAAAGAAGGACAATAAGGAACTGGCCTAGGCCTTGGCATTGTTCAGTCTCTGGTACGTAAAACTTCTTCAGAAGTTCATTTTCATTTTTCAAAAACATTTTGTCCAATTACATTTAATACTTCTACACTATCTTCTTGTACTTGAATGGTAAACCTAGAAATGGCTTCGCTTAGTTTCCTTTAACTAGTGAAAGATCCACATGTACATTTGTTAGTTAATAACTATTTTCAAGCCAATATAAATCTTGCAACAGGTTTATCTTACGGGCGGAGACATAGACATTGTGGATGAAGAGATTGATGAGAGAGGAACTCACTTAGGTTCAATGTTCTGCTCACAGTATTAGAGCCTTCATCCACTGATAATTCCAGAGGAGATATTGAGTTGGGAGGTGATTCAACATCTGGTGGCATACAATTACCTAATATGGAATTGAGCATTTCAGCTCCTAGTCCCGGCTTGAGCATTCTCACCTCCAGTCCCAGGCTGAATATTCGCAGCCCTAGGCTTGAGGGATCCAAAGTTGTTCTCTTGATTGCAAATGAAGAGCGACGAAGAATGGTCCAAAAATTCATGGAGAGTTTAGGGATAAGCTTATCGGTTGTAAATCGATGTGAGCATCTTCGTTCTGCACTCAAGAAGATGAAATCCAAGTTCACCGCCCATTCCCCCAACAGTTCTTTGGGAAAATCAGATTATAGTTCCAGGAGTGACAGTTCTAGTGTGAGCATGAAAGATGTGCCTTTAAGTGCCATGGAAGGAACTGAGCATAAGCTGCCTGTATACAAACACAGAGGCGCACCAAGCTTCATACTTCTGGTGATTGATGCAACTGCTGGACCATTTTCAGAACTTTTCAATGATGTGGCTGAATTTAGAAGGGACCTTCAGTGCATCTGTAAGGTTGTTTGGTTGGATAAACCAACAGCACAAAGTATTAATTTAGATGGTCTTGAAGAAGAGAGCCTGGATCCAAGTGATGATGTTCTACTAAAACCTCTTCATGGATCGCGTTTGTATGAAGTGATAAAGCTTTTACCAGAATTTGGGGGCATTTCACAAGAAGTTAATTCTAAACATCTAGGTGAGAAAGCTTCTAGAGATACCAGTTTTCCATACGCAAAGCATGCTTATAGCAGAGCGAGATCAGGAGATAGTTCGCGTCGTGGAAGGCTGATTCAGGGAGAGATAGAAGAAGAGGATAGCTCAGGTATTGATAAGTATACGAAAGATATTCTATCAAGTGATACTGTTCAGACTCATTCGAGGCACGGAGCTGGAGGATCCTCAACTCAAGGATACAGATACCAACAGATGGAAATAGAGGAAGAATTTGGTGATCAACGTAGCAGAGAGTGGCCCTTGAGTGGGAAGGGAATCTTGGTTGCTGAGGACAGTACTATGTTGCAAAGCCTGGCCTTGATTAAACTTCAGCAGCTTGGCGCAACTGTTGAGGTTTGTGGAAACAGAGAAGAAGCTTTAATTCTTGTCCAAGCTGGTCTCAGAGATCAAAGAATATCCAGCACTCCTCGTATTCTTCCTTGTGATTACATATTAATGGACTGCGAGGTAAAGATTATGGCCACCCTCAAATACAAACTATCTGTTAATGCATTTATGAATTTAGATTACATGGAAGTAAGATTTCGCTAGAGTCTATTATCTTTTCCAACTTGAATTAGATATTTACCACCTCACTTGCTTGGCAGATGCCTATAATGAATGGCTATGAAGCCACGGGACAAATCCAGAAAGAAGAGAAGTACTATGGAGTTCATATCCCAATAATTGCTCTGACTGTTCATCTCTCAGGTGATGAAGCTGATCAGACTACTTTGGCTGGTATGGACGTGCATTTGGGCAAACCTCTGAACCCTGAACATCTTCTGGAAGCCATTAAATATATCCGCAGCAAATGATCATATAATATTTGGCTTATGTATCATATATTATGTATGTAACTATATATAATAACCCTTTTTGGGCTTTGCCTTGTTCAACAAAATATGATGTAGAAGGGTGCAAACTTCTCCTGAAGCGCCAAACCAACAACTAAGACAAACAAAATATTACTTTTTAGAGACTGGAGAATCTCTTTTTAGAGAAGTATCTGTAGAGAATGAAGCCGAGAATTAATCAGAAGGGCATTAGCATAATTCTCAAGGTACCAAAGGGCATAATACAATGTCACAGGTAGCAGGGTCATATGGTTAAGAGTAATATGGATCTTTAACTTGCATATGCCAAATTGTTACAAGCTAAGACAGTTCTACAAATATCAGATCCCATACAAAATTTTCATTCTAACACAGAAGAATAGAAACATTAAGTTATTTTTGTTTTCTTTGATTTCACTTGAGGCTTCTCAGGGACATCCTCATCATCTTCAGAAGGGCCTTCATCTAATTCATCAGGAACATCAGTGGGAACATTGTGTTTGGTAATGAAGTCCTTCAACATGCTCATGCTTTGCTCTTTCATTGAAGCCAACTGCTCTGAAAGATTACCCTTGTTTGTTGCATTGAGAGAATATGTCTCAGACCCAAGGCGAATTGTAGCTACAACTCGAGGCTTAAGAGGAATTGCATCATCACATTGAGCCTCCATCACTGTAAGATGTCATCATAACCCATTCAAGAATAAGATGCACATTTTATTTTTATTTTTATACTTTTTCTCTGAATCTAATAAATTAACTAAAACTGATGATTATAAGAGCCTAATTAACAAACAAATATTTATCACAGGAATATTAACTACCATGGGCCGGCAAACTACAGACAGAGGAGAAACATTACACTAATCATTGCAATAGAAACACGAGACAAGAAATTCACTAAAGTTCTATCTGCTTTCAATCCATAAGCAGCTACAAAAGAGCAGGAAAATTAGCATACAAATTAATACCGGTAAACAATCTTTAAGTAAGAGAATGTTATGCCCGCAACTTCCTGAAAGTGGGAACTTTCAAAAGGCATACAAGTCGTCTACTCTAGCTTCTTCCCCAAAGAAAGGAATTTAATTTCTAGCTTCTTTCGTGCTTCTCATCCGGTTAAACAATTTTCACTCCAAAAGAATATTGTATTTCTATCGTCTACTCTACACCAACAACCAGGAAAAAAAAAAAAAAACAATTCCGCTCAATAATAGTACAAAGAGATGCAAAGTCGATATTTCAATTTTTAACCAATAATAAAACATATGATACAAGATTTTGGTCTAATGTCCACTTTCTGTTTTCAACCAAAAGAAAAAGGAAAGTCATAATAAAATAAAAGCAAAAAGATGAATAGAGTGGAAGGATTACTTCACCTATTATCAGCGGGGAGATGAAAGCAGATCGGCGGAATGGAATTCGAATTAGAGGTTTTTCTTTTAAGCAACATTTATCGAAGCCTCCCTGGGTTTTTAAACTTAACAATTACCTCCTCTGAAGTTTTCTAAATTGCATCTATTGCCGTGTTGTGTGTAAGCCATCGCGATTCGCCCATGAGATGCAGACCCAATTGGGTTTTTTATAAGGAAATTTTAAAATTCGTGTTTCATTTTTTCTTTAAATTTTTTTTTATAGATTACGCGTTCTTTTTTGATTGGATGGTTGCACATATAGAACTCTACGTATTTGTTATATTTCATTTAATAGAACCCTTATTATATGATGTTAGATATTGAGGGACACAACCAGATTTAACATTTTAAAAGAGATTTTCATATATTTTTTAAAGTATTTTTATGTAGATTGTAATTATTTCATTAGCACAATAACTTAATTGTTTTTACAATAGATTACCTTGAAGATCCTTTATTCACCATTCGTTGATGGAAAAAAAAATCAATGTAGGAATGGCTCCCATTAGAGGACATGCATGAATCAATCTCAATAGACTTTGATATTGATCTTGCTATATACATATAATTTTTCTCGTCACTGATTTATGTTGTTGAAGGGCTGCATTAAAAGAGCTATTGTGTACACATTAAAAGCATATATAGGAACTTCATAGTACAAATGTCATAAAATAAATTTGGCGAAAAAGGGGATAGAGGCATATGATTGATATCCATCGGCATGACTAATTAACATCGCAAAAGATTAGCGGACACCAAAGAAAGAAAAACGAAAAACAGGAGCACAAATGTTGGGGGAAAAAAATACTTGAATGAAAGCATGGTAAACAAAATTGGGTATACTTCCATGGAAATGTTAACATTTAAGACTGAAATCAAGAGAAGTGTATGCCAGCCTTGTTGAACAAAGAGAGTAGATACAAGAACTCCTGCTGTGTGAGCTTCGAAGCCCTCTTCTCTTCAAACTGTCCCTCTTTCAACACACCCAAAACCTTGTCTTTAAACTCAGATCCCTCACCTTCTGCATCATCATCATCACCCTCCACACCCATTTCATCATCACTTCCACCATCCATTTCCATACTTTGATCCCCCTTATAATCCCCCAGAACCGATATATTGATTCCAGTATCAATATTTCCCAAGGAGACATTTTGTGATGATTGTAGCGCCTGCAGGGTCTTGTAATTCTTCTCAAGCAATGACAGGACATTTTTTAGCCTGAAAATTGAGCCAAGGGTTTTATTCTTCCTTATGAAACAAATTCGTAAGAATCCATCCCACTCCTTATCATTTACTTGAGGACGGGGTTTTCTAGGCTCAATTCGAACAACTGAGGAATCAACCTTAGGAGGAGGACGGAAATTGTTCTTCCCAACTTTGAGGAGGTGGGAGACTCGAGCATAGAGTTGTGTATTCACAGAAAGACGGCAGTACAGCTTGTCACCCGGCTGAGCAACTAATCTCATTGCAAATTCTTTCTGGAACATAATGATAGCACATCTGAAGGCAGGTTGGTTAAATAGCAGCTTGAATGTGAGAGGAGAAGAGATTTGGTAAGGGATGTTTGCCACGCATATATCAAAGTAGGGTAGATCGGTCTTGAGGACATCACCTTGAATGACCTGCCGCAAAAGAAATAAGTTTACATTAATTTTACAGCTGTATGGCATTCAAATCCCCTCCAGCTAATCACATAAACATAAATTGGAAAAACAATCTCATGTTATTTCTCTATCTCAAAGCAGACAAATTTTAGGACATGATAGACTGTCTAACATAAACATATCAATGTCATCAACACCAATGATGACACAAATATCTAAAATTGAAGTTCATTGAGACACTGAGGCAAAAGATCAACTCTTAATTCGAAAAAAAAAGTTAAGTATTTAACAATTTACCCAAAGAGAACTTAAATTATAAATGAAAGAAACAATCAACTTTGAAAAGGGGAGAATTGTATAGTTCAATTTCCATTTCTTTATTGAGAACTTAGGCAATAAATAAATAAATAAATATATATATATATATATATATATAATGCAACAGCTTATGAATATGAAGTACCTTCAAGCGATTGGAGTAAGGGGTGCCTTGAAAACGGCGCTGGAGCTCGAGAACCATACGAGGGTCAAGCTCGACAGCGATGACCATCTTACCAGCTTCCAGAAGCTTCTTAGTGAGATTTCCAGTACCGGGACCAATCTCGAGAATGACATCAGTGCTTTTGATGCCAGCTTTTTGGACTATGGTGTCAACTAGTAAAGGGTTCTTGAGAATGTGCTGGCCTTTTGATTTGTGGAACGATATGCCTCCTTGATAAGGTGCCGTTGTGTGCTTTGCTTTCTCTTTCTTAATCTTGCCTCCTGCCATCGCTTGCTGATGATTCAATTCAATGAAAAAGAGATGTCCAGTTAGGGTTTAAATTGGAGAGTGACAAATAGAGCTAAACAATTAACACCAAATTCACGAATTGTAAACGAAAACAGAGGATAATTTCTTATCTATTTCTAACAAAAAAATAAAACTCACTCGAGTAGAAGAAGAACTAACCGGTTATTCTCGAGGCTGGAGTCGACTTCTGAAGCAGTTCGGCGGAAGCAAAACGAGAGGTTTTTGGGGCTTTTAGCATAGCGAGATTTATAGTTATATAGGTTTTTACAATTTGCATATACCTCCCCCGAAGTTCTTTAAAATTAAGTACGTTGTTTTCTTTTTTATTTATCTAATTTTTTTAAGAAATATCTTGGCCACTTTTAAAATATTATAAATTTTTATAACTAAAAATTATTTAATAAATATTTATTAATTAAGAAGATAATGAATGAATAAAATTATCCTTATAAATAATATAACTCAAAAAATATTTGTAATTTAAGTCATAAAATCAACCAAAAAAATGTTATTATTGTCTAAATAGATTTAAAAAAATACGTTATAGATTAAGAATAAATAATTTTATTTATTAATATAAAAATATATATAAAATTAATGAAATTAAAGATAAAAATGATGGATAAAACCAATATTTCTCGTACCTTACGTGAGGTACGAGGAATGACCTCGCACCACGCCTTGCAGGGAGGGAGGGGTGGTGTGGCATGAGTTAAGGCCTTGCGCAACGACCCACACAAGAGGTGTGGCGCGAAGTTCCATCTTGTACAACACCCCTACATGCAAGGCGTAGAGAGGGGCCTCGCACCACACCCGCGCACTAGGTGTTGCACAAGTTGATTGCAAGTTGGGGGTGATGCCTTGTCAAGTTTAGCCTTCTTTTTTGACTTTTTTTTTTTGTAAGATTTTATTTTTATTTTTTACACCTTTTCAGTTATTTTTAATTAAATTTATTTATTTATTATTTATTTTACTCTAAATTATTTATTTTAACTAATTTCAGAGTATATTTTGATTAAATTTCAAATAATTTGTAAGAGAGAAATATAAAAATATTTTAAAAATAAAATAATATAAAAATAGATGTATAATTAATAAAGTTTATGAATTTATTTTATAACTAAATTAAAATTTTATTTTAAAATATGAACTATTTTTAAACATTTCCCTTTTTTTTCTCGCTTTCTTTTCTCCTTTGTCGTACAGCTATCATGCTAGAGCATCGCCTCCACTCTTAAGTATGACCGCGTGGGCTTCTTCCCCTCAACGATATAAGCTATAATATCTTCCACTTCCCGGGAAGCATTTATTCGTTATTTTTTATTTGGTCGTAAACATGTGGGCACTTTGAAGTTCTTTCTACATAATTACATGCTTATAATTGACATATCTGGTAAGAACGAAGTTGTCTCATTCAGTACTTGTTTAGTTTAAAATTTAAACAGTAACGTTTATTTGGGTTCTAAATTCTTTTTCCAAAGAAATTAATTACATATTATATAAAATAATTAAAAGGATCGTCTAAATAAATTAAGCCTACAATCTACGCCTTTCCTCACACATCTCATTCCTCGTCTCACTACTTCCTAAACCTAAGTACATCGTACAAAATCGGATAGACGAGCTACTAAGTGTAAATCAAAATAAAAAGAAGAAATGTGTAAAACAGAAATTATGTGTAAGTATAAATATCTGTGTCACGACTTTCTACAATTTGTTTAGCGTCCTTGTAAACCAGTCCCTAAGGCGCCTCATCTTGGCTGAAAGCTCAGCATTTTTTATAAAATAAGAATCAGCATTTGACAGCATGACCTTTATGTCATCCTTCACTGCTTCCAAGCTCCTATAGTAGTTGTTCACTAATCTCATCCGGATCACTTCAGGATATAATGGAACTGGAAATCTGCAAAGAATGCCATAGAAACAAAGATGAAAAACTAAATTATTATACATTTCTACTCCAGTATTAATGAATTGAAACTCGTTCAAATCCGCTGCTTTTCTGAAACTCCCGGAAGTTGCTGCCTCAATATAGCATGCACTGAGGAAAAAACTTGTAAGCTGAAAGGAGGGGTAGCGGTAAGGTGGAAGCTTCAGAAAAGAGATACCTGTTTAAGAAATCCAGCTTCTGAGCAGCTTCATTGAATCTTTGGCTCCCGTAATAATCCTGCAACATTCAGAGCATATCAGAAGTCTTGAGGAAAACCTTCATATCTCTCTTCTGGAACTACTAAATATTCAAAGCAGTTTTCTTGGCAATTTGACCAGGATAAATTTATAACCAAGACAGAAAATAACCTGATTATTGCTCCCAGACTGCTCCAATTTACCAAAAGAAGACATCAGCTTACTTCTGGTCTCAGAATCAATTCGGGGATGCTCCCAACTAACTTCAGGATCATGCAGTTCCCAAGGATTATGTAGATGCTTTTCTCCATTCTCGTATTCAATCTCGTATCTTTCCCAAGGACTATCAGGAAAATCATCAGATTTGGCCTGGGAAGAAATAATCCTACCTTTCCACCAGGTGCCACCTTCCCCAATCTCATTCTTCCACCAAACCTCGCATTTGCTCCTTGGTGTCCAATTTCTGCTGATAGCAACATCATAAAGTGTTTTCTCAACAACAAAGTCAGGAAAATCTCTCAGTTCAGTGAGGGTCAACTTGAATGCTTTACCAACCACACTGGACAAAGGATCTACAAATCTGAGGGTGATTTTACAGCAGCTATCCCCGGAACCTGGAGATGTAGCATAAACAAGATTTTCAACCTTGCAAGTCTCAACCGCCCTAATATATCCTTTAATCGACCTCCACGGACCTACTTCTCGTGAGCCAGTTATTTCAATAAATTCTTGATGGCCCTGAAAATAACAGAAGCCCAACTATAAACTATGAAATTAGAACTATAACACCAATTATCAAAACAAATAAATAAATTACCTGTCTCAAATATACAACTTCATCACCTAGCTGAGGAATATAACGGTAACCCTCCTCGTGTTCTGACAACATCAACCATGACAATTTTCTAACAGGAAAATTTGACTTCCTTCCAGACGAAAGACTGGGATTTTCATCATAATTTTCTCCTTGCCTGTTTCTAGTAGTCCTTGGTCTTAATTTCACATTTGAAGTTGGCATCCATTCTTCAGGTAGGAATTCATCATGTGCTTTCATGGAGGAGTTTCCAACATTTATTGATGTCCCCAAAGAACCATGGCCAGATCTCAACTTAAAGTTGTGGTTAACAGCAATTGATTCCCCTGAAATTACCTTCATTTTTGTGGATCTGTTTTTGCATACTGAATCAGTGGCTGCTTCAGGGGAATCAATTCCTGAAGCCTCATAATTGATGCCCTCTGAAATATTTTCTTCCAAGCCACCATCAAAATCTTCTACATCAGTCCTAGCCTTGTAAGGCCTTTTACTACCAAAACCAGAAACTTCAACCTCTTCTGGTGCTTCAGAAATTAGATTCCCCTCCATACACAGACTTTCAGACATTAAATCAGCTTCACCACTAGGCAGGTCCTTTACTGAAGTAATGAATTTTTGTTTTGAAGAACTTTTAGGATCCCTCAAAATACTTTTTGTTCTAATTCTTACCTTGAGCGGTGGATTCTCTTTAAGTTCACGAGGGCAATTTGTGCCAACGTCTTCAAAACAAGAAGCTCCACCATCACCTTTCAGTTGGTGGTCAGCAATGGGTGATGAATCAAATGATGAAGATATCTTTGTAACCTTGGAAGGAGCGAACACGTTATTACTCACACCAGCCAGATCCAGTAGTGCCTCACTTCCAAAATGTTCCTTGTCCCTGCAAGAAAAGTAGACATCCATAAGGATAAGTTTCTGAGTTTGGTGACGATTTTCACATCCATTCTCAAATTTAACAAACCTGTTGTTATCACTTCTGCTATCATCATGGACATCAACATTTGCATCAAGTCCATCGGATGTACCAGCTGGCATCACTACTCCTAAACATGAAAGCTTGGATGTTCGGATCTTGTGCTCTCCCCATCTGATGTTGTCCTCCTCATCACCTTCAGATTCCTCGAAATGATTGCCATATTTTTCACCATGCCTTCCATCTATAAAATCAATTCTGCTGTGATCTCGAAACATCTCCGCATCACTCCCACCAGCAGAAGATGACTCCGGCACTTTCAATGCTAGATCAATTTTTCTTTCTTCGGTACATTCAAGAGAAGGTATAGAAGATGATTGCAGTAAATGCACCTGATCATCACCATTTTCCCTGGTGTCTTCCAAGGGCAGAGGCCTTTTATAGTCACGCAATGATAATTTTAGGACCAATCTCTTCCTGTTTCCAGTATTTGACTGAGATTCTGGGAGTTCTTGAGGCTTGGCTCCATACTCGGACTTAACTATTGTTTGTTCTTCTTCACTCTTATGTTGCTGTGGCATGTTCTGCAAGTTTCCATCAGCTTCTTTGCTTTGAACATGTGATTCTTGCAACATTGAATCACTGTGTGACGAATTGTATTCTGAATCTGAGTCGTCGTCACCTGTTGAAGTTCCTGTAATTCTAGAGAACATACTTCGAGCATTGCGTGCAGCAACTCGCTGAGGTCTCAGTGACTTTGCTTTAGATGACTTCCTTAAGGCTTTCTGGCTACTTTTTGATTTCTTAGCTCTGTTACTCCCAGAAACAGATCCATCACAATCATCCAAATTCCTCTTCTTGACACGCCTCCCAGATGAAGTCTTCAAATCAACCTAAAAAACAACAAAACTTAGTGTCCATTTAGAAAGCAAACAAGAATCAATCTGACACAGGTTGAAGACTAGTTACCTCAGTCCTATGCTTTCTTCTTCTCAATCTGCGAAGTCCGTCTTTGTGACTACGTTCAACCTCACTGTCTCCTGCACTGCAATCTGGATCAGTGGAAGAAGTGGAGCACATACTTCCTTGCTGAGCTTCGCTGGAATATTCCTCGGCAATATTGTACTCTGAATCAGTGTCATCACTTATGACTTCATTTTCTGGCTCCCAGTAGACAGCATCTATGAACTCAAGTACTGGCTCCATCATCCTCTCCAAATCTTCCAAGGGAGGCATTGCATAATCCTGGCCTAAACTAAAATCTGGTCCAACAGCAAGTTTTATGGATGAAGGACGCCACTCAAAACCCAGTGCACCGAGCCGACGTTGCTGGTACATACTCTGGTAAGGTTCTTCATATGGAATCATGCCTAAAATTTCCCATCAAATAAAATCAGAAAGGTTTTGGTGCAAAATAACATGGTTTATCCACAGAAATATGGAGCTGTAAACATACTTGAATCACAAAGAGGATCCTGAATATTCCTTCTATGCGGAGCAAGCTGTGTCTCCTGCAAAAAAGCCATAAAATACAAAACATTAAAAAGATCTTTCATCACTAATCAGCTTCCCTTATCTCATTGCTCTGAAATTAGCTAAGCTTTTCATATTTTCAAGTTCACATTAATAAATTCTTTTTTCTGATATCGCACATTTTGATACATAAACTGCTTATAATTGAAGAGAAAAACTGAAAAGCTTGAATGTTACATAAAGGTACTGCATATAAACAATAAAAACCAATCAGATTATGAGTTGGGAAGTTATAAGTTATGAAGCGAAATAAAAAGGTATGGGGATAAATGGAAGGATGAGAAAAAGAAGGAAAGAAAATATCGATGATATAGGATTCCACTATATAAGGTCATTATTTATCCATCATCACCTTACACACTGACAGCAAAGACAAATAAAATTCACCAAACAAGAATGATATAATGAGCGTTTACTAACCTGATCAAGAACATTTCCGTTACTATCTCGGATTAGGGGTCGATAATCCCCAAGGAAGAACTGTGAGAAGAGTTGCAGACAGAACCATTATAAAGCAATTGCAATATAACTACTTAAAAGTAAAAAAGACGAAAGATGAAAGATGGTGCGGAGATTTTTGTACCTGATTGTATTTGGCATCCTTTTGAGACTCACCCTGACCTGTGTTTAGAAAATATATCTGGCCAACATCATCTGAAAGAACTATTGATGTCCCATCCCTACATGCAGACAAAATATGCCTTGTCACATAAACAATGCTAAGATTTAAACACTGGAAGATAATAGTCTGCTAAATCTAGCAAATATTCAGACCCAAAATGCATATAACAAGTATTGTAGTATTACTAACTCGAAATAAAATTTTTTAAAAAAAAGCTTTCAGTTGTGAGATGTCAAACTACCTACAGAGCAGCTCCATACAAACTTTAGAGAGCAAGAAAAACTTAAGGTATGAAACACAAACCACAAAGCATATGATCAGCTATACAAGCTTTGTGGAAAGCAACTGACTGAACCATCTGTCAGTAATTATAGCCCCTTCCCATTAAGATAAGCACTATAGGAAAGAAACAAAGCGACCAAACCTTCCATGGCAGAATATACAAGATCACAGCAGGGTAACTACCCAAACAAATGATCTTCATAACACTAGACTATAGATAAAGAACAGGTCTGCCCATGCTTAAGGGCAAGTAAAAAGCTGCTCACCAATTTTAACCCCATTTGAAAGCATAAACTCAAAACATACATATATAGGGGGAATACAGGTCTCATACGGTAAGAGTGACGAAGTTATAATTTCATAAGATGGTTCCTGTAACAACAAATGAATTGGGCTGGAGAAATAGAAAGATACTTCATTATTGATTTGTTCTAGATGTTGAAAAAACAATAAAATTATCATCAATTCCAGTAGGCAGCACATATATATGCATGATATACTCTACAAGGTATAATGCCCCAACTTCGTGATTAGCAGTTAAAGGCAAGGCAAAAAGGAACTTAAACCGAGTACCAAGATGATTTTCCAGGAGAATGCTTGGCACAAGCCTAACACACTTTTTCATACCTTGTTGAGGCCTATGGATCAAGACCATATGCAGAAATGTTCCACGGTCTTCGATCTTGATCAACAAAAAACAATTTTGAACAACATAGTGGAGGAAGGTGCAAATACGTGCATAAAATCCCAAATCCTTATAAGGAAATAAACATTAAATATTCTATACGAAACAAATTGTAGGGAACTGAATCATTTATCAATAAACCTTTTTGGCCAGAGCACTGTCTATTCAACTGAATAGAAGAAAATAAGAACATGATTTCCACAGTTCACTTACGGTGAAAACTTCCCGTCAACCAACTTGAAGCGTCCTATTTCATATATCCGAATAGGTGTGCCCTCCCATATCTAGAAAGGGATACACCACAAAATTTCAATACACAATGAAACACTATAATAAACTGCAAGGAAAACTTTTAAGAACCAGAGACTTACATCCCAGACTATTGTTCTTCCATCATACCCAGCACTCATAGCAATTCTAGGGTTGAAAGGATGAACATCCAAAACATAGGACTGCAAAGATTTAAACAATAAGGTGAGCCTCTAAGCAACATATATGGAAAATAAAAATTCCAGGTGACAAACAAATAGATGGAGTAGAAAATGTGCCACTTGACCTAAATAACTAACATGTACCATATGAAGCACAATATAAGTTTCACATTAAACCCATGAACTTTAGTTCAATCAAGGACTAAGAAATAAGGATTGCTGCTATGTTGGTGGGGTAGACTTGACAGTGAATTGGAATTAGATAGGGCAATTGACTATACGAGTTCTCTAGATGTTATAGAAGTGACATCAATGTAGTGATTGCATTTTTGAAAGAAGAAAGAAAATCTTTCACGAGGATGAAATCCTCACAACACCTTAAAGAGGAAAAAGGTTTCTTTTAGTCAAGCCAAACAACAAAAAAGAAAAGGACATACAAACACCTTGTAGATCAAAATCTACCTTCTATGGGAGCAAAAGTAAGAAACCACTTACAGATGCAGTATGACCGGTCAAAGAATGTACCAAGCTACCATCAACCGCATTCCAAACACATATTCTGCAATCTGCATTCAAACGACAAAATTGCAGCTAGCAAGAAAAATAAACAAAGACGGGTTCCAACACTGAAGAAAAGATCTCAAATGAAACGACAAAGAGCATTCTATCACTTGAACCCTAAGCATTTTAAAACAGCAATCCAATGGTTTAACTCGTCTTATGCATTGCATGGTGAGATACAAGCTCCTTTACTTAGCTTTTTATGTCTAAATAATTCAGAATTCTCCAAAACTAGAAGAAGCTTGTGGTGTTTCAAAATCAGATGTCAATAAAAGTTTCAAAATTTCATCTTCTCTACAAATAAAGATTAGCAATACTGGACATTGACAAACCAAAAAGCTAATAGGCCTTACCATTCGCCAACACTAATATTGATTTAAAAATAAAATGAGATGTCAATAATTCTTTAAAGAAGAAATTTACTTTTCATTACATGAAATATAAACCAAACCCCCCACCACATGTGAGAAGGCTTTGGACCCCAGACCTCTTGTAACACCCTAACAGATTTTACCAGCTGGACCAATTGACCAAACAAGATGTCAATAATTAAAAACTTGAAAAAATCATAAAGATAATATTATCAGATTTGACATCAAATGCTTGAGGTAGTTCCCACTGAAAACAAGTTAAAATAGAGTGATCGGTTCAATTAGTGTAGATGCAAGGATATGATGGGGGCCAAAATATATGTAGCTTGAAAGCAGAAACTATGGGGTGGAATATGATAATTGAAGATGTGCCCCTAGATAAAGGATGATATGCAGTAGAATTTTTAACCACAATGAAGTAATATGGAGTAGCACTTGGTTGAATAATGATGAAATATTATGCTGGAAACGTTTATTCCAATGCTCAATCAAATGGCAACTATTTTACCCATGATAGCTGCAAGCACAAAGCGATTATCCAGGCTCCACACAATCATGTTAACACCACGAGGAGTTGGGAGGAGCCTTTGGCGAGGGCCTCCTCGAGGAGGCTGAGGAGGAAGTGGAGGGGGTGGAACTTTCAGATGATATGCACGTGTCCACCGTCCAACTTTTCCCTATAAACAAGGGTATTATAAGCTAAAGAAAATCCAAATGTGTTTTATTGCATGCAAATTTTCAATTACTATTGCACAACTCTTCATGAACTTGGAAGTATAAATAACTCATAAGAAAATTTGCATTTAAAAAAAAAATATATATATATATATATATAGAGAGAGAGAGAGAGAGAGAGAACACGTCTCCAACTAGAGCTCAGATTGAAAACTTTGACCTAAATTCATTGAAAAAACTTACATAGGATCTGCGCGACCTTGGTATCCATATAATTGCACTACCATCACGAGAACAGGTAACAATGTTTTCATGACAAAACCTGGAAGGAACAATAGTTCACAACAACATAAGAGGGTATATCATTAGACGCAAGAGCAAGTAATAATAATAATAATAATAATAATAATAGCAATAATGCAGAAATTGTTAGAAGAAGATCTTGACAGACCAATTGTTCTTAAATTTTGGAACTTTTTCCTCTTTCAAAGCATCAGACATTGAAGACCTTGAAGCCACGGCACAGCCACTGCAAATGGAAACAGCCAAACATGATACGATTTGTGAAGATGAGAAATATAAAAACGACGTACTAACCTAAATTGGACGTAATTGACATCATTTTCATGCCCAGATAATACATCCAACTCATGAATTGGTTGTTCCAAGTCATCTGCATTAGATTTATAGGCACTCCAGACCTGCAAATATCTGGTCATAAGTAAAACTATGCAAGTAATTCATAGTAATATTAACCAAAAAAGTGTAAAAAAACAAAGTAAAATAAAAAAATTTGAAGGATTGTGTAAGTAGTTCAAAGATTTAACACACCCTTGCAAAAGTGTCAGAGCTACCAGTCACAAAAACAGTTCCATTGGCATTGTAAGCGCAACATAGTATCTGATGGCTCAGTGGCCCATTACTTGATGAGGGTCCATTATTGGATGGAATATTGCTCTTACCTACAAAAACTTCTCAGTTCAAATTGTTTTCACATCTTCCAGATACAAATTTACGGTTGACAAGCAACACAGAAGTAATCATCTAACCAGTGATAGCATCCAAAGGCTTGGGCAGGTATATACGCGGACTACATTGGGAATATCGAGCATCCCAGATTCGACAAGTTCCATCATCCGATGACCTACAAATATTAGCAGGGTCAACAGCAATGCTAAAAGAATTCCAATATGGCATTTGCTGATCCCAGCCAGGTTAGGGTATAATAATTGTCCACCCAAGTATTGCATTTAGTATTTCGGAGAATACTTCATGATGCTCAAAATCTTAAAAGCAACCCACAAAGGAATCATGCTTTTTCCATTAATAGTAACAATAGATCAAATGAGAAACTGAATGGGACAACAATAGGGAACATAACACTGGAACTGAACTCACGATAAAAGCTGATAAATAGCACTAGGCCTAGGACTAAATGCAATGGCAGTGACAGCTCCAGTATGTCCCCGCAAAACTGAAATTGGCAATCCATCCGGCAAGCGCCACTGCAATCCAAAAGAACTATGCAGTTTTGAAAGCATACCAAATAGATACACTCAATGGTTAGGTAGGATATTCTTACAACTCGAATAACGAAATCATTTGAAGCAGATGCCACCAAAGCATTATTCGAACTCACAGCCAAGTCTGTTATGTCACCCTTCAGTGCATAAAATAGAAAAGCAGAGTCTAAATAAATGAACTTCAAAAGGCTTTGTTGATATATAGCACATTCATTTTAGAGAACAAGACACCCAAACTCACTTCATGTCCACGACAACTGGCCAAGCAGAATGCAGTTTCCATTGACCAGATTTTGACAAGGCGGTCATCTGAACCAGTAATAACATATCTTCCGGAGCGATCAAATATCGCTACAAGATACAAGCAATAATATATTTCAAAATCCTTATCCATCATAATTTTTTCTGAAATAGCTACAGAAAACTTATTAAGCAGCAAAAAAAAAATAATATAGAAGAAAAGATGGCAAGGGGAGTCATGAAAGTTCAGAGAACTGCAACGACTCTACTCATCATCTTTACACTCAGACCAAACTGTTTATTCTGTGGGCACACAGAACAAATCATTTTAAATGATTTGACAAAAGGCATAAAATTCAAAGAATACAAAAATGTGAAAGTAATTACTTAGAGTTGGTAATTATTGATTCCAGACTAGCGAAACCAACCAAACTACCATCACAGCTTACTGAAGATATTGAATGAAAGATTCTATATGTGTATATATATATATATATATATATATATATATATATATACATATATATATAAAGAGAGAGAGAGACTCTGGATATTGGGGCACATTTAGTTCAATTTGAAAATTTTATTGGAAACTCTTTCCGTTACAAAATATGAAGATGATGAAAACCTTATTTAGACCCCATTTAATTGTTAAAACGCATTCTTTCTTTTCAAAGATATGATAACACAACCTGAAAAGAACTTTTGAAGAGACTGCTGAACAAAATGCTTTTTTTAGTTGCCACTTTTATTAATTTTAAAAAGAAAAAGGTTCTCATTTGAAATACAGTAGATCAAAGCTATAAATATACTGTAATAACCACATCAATGTCACAGCTGACAAGCAAAATATTCCAAAAGTTCCTTAAACTACAAATAGTAAACAAGCATTGATTTTCACAATAAGTCCAGAAAAGCGCTTAACTGGAAAGTTCAAAAGATGAAAAAAAAGCATACCACAATAGACCGCATTGCGGTGACCCCTTAACTTCTTTATATTTTGCATCTTTTGGACCATGGTTAATGGTTTAGCAATGGCATAACATGCAGAGCGAATAGATGGGGCACGATGGTGTTTTGTGAAACCTCCTCCAATTTCCCTTAGACTTAACCCATGAACCTGATCGGCCTGCATGTGGGGCCATCGCAGGTAAGCTACCGGAGGTTTAACTTGCTTATATTCCATGGTCCTATCACCTGCAACAACAAGAAGAAAAAAATTCACAAATAAAGTAAACAAATCATGCAAACATCTGTATGTGCACAAAAAGAGGGACAATCCACTAATAAGGGCCATGGAGAAACATTTAATGATTTTAATTTCTGACAATTAAACAGATTATGCAATTGCCAAAAGGCAAAAAAAAGGGGTGCCGTTCTCATGTAAAGGACCAGGAAGAGATATTTAGACTTAAATTCCTACATATAAATATTTCTACTTCCTAAAAGCACAAAGGAGTCATCCTACGTCTAAACAAACCCTCCACAAACGTTCACAACTCCTACCTTTCCCTTTTCTAAGTAACAAGACCTACATTCTATTTCCAACAAAGAATCTCAAAATAACAAACTCATAAAGTAATGACTTCATACACTGCTATCAAACAATTTAGAAAGGAAAGGTGTGTATTGGGGAACCTACCCTGGTGAAGAGCCCCAAAAGTATTTACGTTACAAGGGAAGTAAGGTATGCCAACCATAATGCATCAGTCAAAATAGTTATTTTAATTGTCCCAGAAAATTTGAATTTAAAGAGCATAGTCAAACACAATTTCCAAATAATACAAAATCAGAGAGAAAAGAGAAAAAATTCATTATGTCAATAGACAATATCCAAAAATCAGATGGTGGACATTGTGAATTGGACGTGTCAAGCTCCAACCTTGGATAGTTGATCCATCTATTACACATGCATATTGTCTTTTCATGAAACAACTGCATGCAGCACAAATTTCAAGAGAACTGCCAAGTTTGTTTTTAGATCTTTGATGTTGGCAGCTGATTGGCAGAAACTGCTAGTACTTACCATTTCGATAGAATTTTTTTCATAAAAAAGCTCTGTGATGTCTCAAACCTGGGATTTCAATTGCATATTTCTAAAACAGATTTCTCCTACTTCCATCCAGCCACCATATTATCTATGCCTTCACAATAAGCTTATATGTTTTCTTCCCCCTTCTATCACTTACCCTAATTTACTTACAACTAAATGTAGAATAAATTTCTTTTATCATATACTTTATAATGTAAAATATGGAGCCAAAACAAAAATCCATTCAAAAACTATAATAATAAAGAAAAGTTCTCCAAAGGCACTCTCACTCTCAAAAAAATTATGAATTTTGATTCTCCCACTTTACAAATTGGCATCCTAACTCCAAACTATTATTTAGGATAATTCAAATATCATAATGACTATAACCGTTTAATTAAAAAAAATTTAAAAATATTTATAGAAAAAGAGAATAAATGAATAGAGGGAAAAATACATAATAAAAGCACATCTAATGCATCTGAAAATTTTGGAGCAAGCAATAAGTTTGGTCCAAATTTACAACCCTTTATGGGAGAAATTAAATTTATTTCAGAAAATAATCTCATAAGACTGAAGCAAATTACTACGACACATCACATACATTCCAGAAGCGAAAAGGAGCCAGATCCCAGCAATGTAGGAACATCAGCAGCATTTGGGGCAATCCCCCCAATTCTGCCATGCAAAGGAGAGGCTTTATATAGTATCAATTGCCTTAGAAGCTTTACTAAATGGTCGCTTTCAATGTGAGGATACCTGGTTAGTATACAAATGGAAAATCAATAAATTAGATATTGCAAAAGGAATGACACAAAATAAACTAAAAAATATTGAATAGAAAGCACAAAACTTGTATTATAGCATGAATAGTCTCTAAAATAGAATATGGATCTCACTCAAGCTCACTCTCAACTAAAGCACCACCCTGGACTTGATAAGTTACCAAACCTGACTTTAGCATCTGTTACCAGATTAATTACTTAATTTGTCAAGAAAAACAGTTAAAGCAACCAAAATTAACTCTTTAATAGGAAGTTTAAATCCTCTAGAAGTATTGGATCTTTTTTGTTTAAGGAAAAGCTATTAAAATACTTCCCAAAACAAAACACGTATTATTCCACTTTCAACCAGTGAGGCACTTAAGATGTAGCAGGTAGATAACATATGACAACATAGAATCAAATGAAATTGAAAATCAGGAGCAAACATAACCATCAGTTCTAAGATGTGATTCTGAACTTGTGAATGATTTAAAAAAGAAACTGAGATAAAGAAAAAAAACATATCAACCTCTCAACTAAGTTCTTATAACTTAACGGGAAAGAGATGTCATCATCATTATCATTCCCACTATGTGCACCGCTCCTTGAAAACCAAGCATGATATCTTCTAGGTAGAAGCTGATGTTCCAAAAGCTCATTCCAGAACTGCACAAAAGTCTTTTGGCATGGCCCCAAAGATAAAAATTGCATGATTAAAAAGTAAACTTCCCTCATGTCTACATTTACATCAGTCTCATCAGACTGATTAGTAACTATATCCTGTTGCTCTAACTGAGCCATCTGCTGCACCTTATTTGAAAAATTCAAAGGTGCTTTATCAAGAGAACATGCACCATCATAAGATGTACACTTTGAGGAGTCCATAATTTTAGTACAGCCTGAGACAATAGAAGCAGCAGTTATTATATTAATTAGGAGATTATCAATTAAATTACTTCTATATCTTATATGTGCTTTAACTTTATGCAGACAAAAAAGTGGCCTGAAAATATAACACAAACCGTTTACAGAAAAGACCTCCTAGTTAATCCAGTGAGATCAATTTTGTCTTCCAAATATCAATAACCAAGGGCATTAATAGATTGGAGCTGACATTCGTGGGATTACTAACCCTAGGAAAAGTAACTAGCACATAATTACTTCATAAGTAATACATGCATTCTTCAAGGGAACCTTGATAGTCCTTTGACACATGTCTCAATTATACCAGTCAAACAACAAATAATCCAATGAGTAGATAGTAACTATTATAGAAAGTGACATACTTTTCTGTTGCTTCCTCCCAATATTCTATCTGAATTTTCAAAGAAAGAAAAGAAAAAGAAAAAAAGGTACCTGGGTTCCCTCATGATCTAAAGTAAATACCAGATACACGCCACTAAGTTCTAAAATCGGCTTTAGAAATGGTATTAAATCAGTCAAAGCGGCCAAATGAAACTAAATTTCAAATCTCCGAAAATGACATTTAGTCACTGACCTGAAAAACTACGAAAAAAATTAACACAAAAATTTTGCTCAATTACCAAATCGTCATACAGTCTATTAGGAACACATAAACATCAAATTCATAAAATTTTCCACTCGAGCAATGCAAAAACATTATAATTAAATAACTTGGGATCTAATTCGAGACACACGCAGGAGCGCCAAATTCACAGTCAAACAGAAAAGGGAAAATATCTTATTACCTTAGTTAGAGTTGGTTGATACCAAACATGGAGCTCTTCAAGAAAGCAACTTACTAGCCGTGATTGAGAGTTCAGGAGCTAGCAGATATCGAAATTTCAGAATTATCGTCACGAAAGAAAAGAAACGAATCCTGAATTTTAGCTGTTGAAGATTGAGGAAAAAATACGAGACGGAGCTTACTCACATTTTATATTTTTGGGATTGTCAGTATTTTTGGGAATTCTAGTCGTCTTTTCTGTCAAGAGAGCAAACAGAAGGAAAACAAAACGTAGGAAATGGAGGGATTTAAAACTATCAAAAAAACAAAAAAAATATATAGGGAAAACATGGTACGAAATTTATTAAAAAATATATTTAATATAACAGGATATTTACATTTAACGAAGTGCAATAAGATATTGCATGACGATCCGAGCACTCCGTTTTTTCTTTTCTTTTTTTTATGGAGGCGCGCCCAAGATGTAAAGACATCCAAGCCCGTACTCGTCCAATTTCAAAGCCCTCTCTTCCAGTCTTTCGAGGATTGGCGTCAGAAGAAGGCTATTTTCGTCCTTACAGATAGTAGACAATTCGTGAAACGGCGGCGTCTTATAAATTGAGTTATTCGCATTCTATTTGAGTTATTTACGAGTCGATATTTGACGAACTACTAGTTATGATCTTTTTCTTGTAAATGGACACACGACTTCTAAGTTCTGACCCAACAAATCCCCGAACATTTTACAAAGGTAGATATAGTCACCATTGATACAAGAAATTAATCAATATTTTTTTCAGAATTATTCAATGCTTCGGGTAGCACTTTCCGAACTAGAAGCTCCACATGCTTGCTTAGTCTGTGTCGTATACGATCATAACGATAGACATCTTCAACAGAACTGATGCTCCACATGCTTTTTCAGTCATTCTGTTTCTGTCGATACATTTACATGATCAGGAACCAATTGCTAGCAGTCTATAAGTATTCAAGCAAAGGGTTTATCTGGTGTATTGCTCCAAGTAAAAAGCCTACATAGTTTCAATGCTAACCATGATGCATATCCTTTCCAATTTCGAAATTTCAATACAGTACAAACAGCTCTACCAACTGCTCTTCAAGTCTACAATGCTAACTATCTCTAGCAATCCAACAAACTGTTTGGAAGCAGTCCTAACTTCCAACTACAGCTCAAGCAAAGCATGATATGTCGCTGCTCGATCGGCCTAAACCGCTACTACAATTGCTGCCTTTAAATAATTTCTGGCAAGGGCAGATCAAGCATCAATGAAGCGGATATCAAATGTATGGGGATGTATCTGCCAGACATTTAATGCTGCATATTCCTCCAAACATTCTTTCAGTTGTGCTTCACTATATCCCTGTACATAAAAAAACATCTCGAGCTGTTAAAACTATACATCATATGGGAAACAGAAGTTCATATTTTGGTCAAGGTTGAAAGATATATTATCATGTGAAGAAAGTATCAAGTAAATACAGGAGCTTTTCTGTTTGAAGACATAACTTGTCAGCTAAAACAAATGCTTTGCAATAGGAAGAACGGTATATAGTAGAGTAATTTTAAACTTTTACTGAAAGAAATTCTTGAACTGCCTGGTTTTCTAAAATCAGATGTCAAATCATTTAAATATTGTAACTTCTTGACTGTAACTGCTCATGGTCTGGGATGCTGACAAGCCATTTCCTAATCAGAATTTCTTTCTGATTCTGATAGAAAATTATCCGCCTGTGAAATCAGTTCTCATGTGATTCTCAGAAATGGCATCAAAATTGGCCATTCTATGAAGTGCAGGATCATACAGTGACACAAAACTAATTGATAGTAACTCAACACGTGGAATGGCTTATTGCCTTTATGCAAACATTTGAGGGACTTAACCATCAAAGTAACCAATAAACAACACCTAAATTGTATTTTTTTCAAATCATCTACTAACCTTTCGAGAAATCCAGTTGAGTGCATGGGCATAGCTCAGGTCTAACTTGTTAGCCCTTGCAGCCTCGTCCCGCAAAATTGAATAGATATCAGAAATAGCATCCAGACCTGATCTCTGACGGTCATCAGAATACAAAGAGAACTTTGACATCTGCATTAATCTAAGTGCCTCATCAACATCACTCTGAGCAACAGTTTCTGACAACCGGAGTCTTGCTAGCGCCTGCAAACAAAAAATAAATTAAAAAAATTAAATAAAACAATTTCAAATTCCTTGATGAATTAAAAACAAAGATGCCAAACTTGTCACTCCACCAATGGGTTCAACTTGTGGAAGCACATCTACATAGCAGGAAAAAAATCTGGTTCAAATAAACAGTTGAACTCAGTTTCCACCTAAATCTTTGATCCTGAATGTCCCACCAAAATCAAACCCATAAAGAGGTCCCGTGTGCCCATAAACCACACCTTGACATCTCAATTAAGTGGTTCCTCTCTCCTTTGCCACCCTGGATCAGATTTAGTCCTCCAAACTCCATTTTAACAATCAAAATACACACGCATACACCAATCACAATATATGAAAAAGAAAAAGTATAACCTTCTATCATTAACAAAAACAAATGGCACCCATACTTACAGCTGATATCCGGAGAATACTTAGCAAAGTTCTCACTGTCGTATATGAGTGAGGGGTATTTGATTTAGCTTCTTCTTGCCGAATATTGGAGTATGCAGCAGCAATATATTCCTCTAGTTCCCTTGGAACACAAGGGGATAATCTTCTTGCAGCAGAAATATATGCACTACAAACCAGGAGACAAGATTAAATTAGAATCCATGTTCTGGATAACCAGACAAATGAGAAATAAGTGATGTCAATATTTGTTTGCTGCTAAACCAGTCAATTTCAGAGTAGTTATATGCCAAAGTATGCTTCTACATCAATATAGTAGGCATAAGTTAGATGGTAAAGAATGCCTATTACAAACACTAAGCCCTCTCATTAAGATCACAAAAAGCTTGTACAGCACTTGCACAGAATTGACAAAGATTTAAATATAAAGACATGCAGCCATACAAGATGTCAATGAACATAACATGTACTTATATAGACAAAATACCATCAACAGAGGTAATGGATCAGCTTCTTCATCAACACATATAGCACAGTATATTGTCTGTACTAGGACCAAATATCTACTGCTTTATCTAGTGATAGAGCAGCCCACTTATAATATTGCAATCTGTCAGCACAATTCAAATGTTATGTTACAAGGACCCGTGATCTGGAAAATAAAAGTTATAAAACAGGATTCAAAAACAAATCAACCATATAATTCGTACTAGTCACTTTTATGTGAAAGGCCATTTTGGTATTTACCGAAGAATAGATGGTTCGAGTGGAGTAAACCCAAGAGCAAGAGACCAATTTAAAAAGAAAAATCAGGCCATTAAGTAACGTGCTGAGCAATGGGTATCTAAAATTACATGATCTCTTTTGTTAAAACCTCTAAAACAAGAAAAGAACTACGAAGCTAATAAGCAAGGAATCCTTTTTTATGATAGGCAATGTGACAATAGCATGGTAGTTTGTAACTTAATACATTTATAAACATACAATGCACACTTTTCTATGTCACACCAACACAAGTATAATATCCGTGCTAGCTTAAGGGATACGTTGACACAACTATAAAATACGAGTCTCACCAATGCTCCTCCTTCCAAAACCATCTCATTTGTCACCGGATCTCTCTGCACGGCAGCAGTTAGACCAACTCCACTGCTTCCTCTTCCAGTTGTATAGACGCCCCTGGGTGCTACATTTATTATGTGCTTGAGAAGCTGACTTTTAGCAACCCCAGGATCACCCATCAGACATATATGTAGCTCTCCTCTAATCTGCAATTCCATTAAGCAATATTATAACTTTCTGCAAGTCCTATCACAATTTTAGACATGCTAAAACCTAATTACTAAAGGAAAGGAGCTATAACATATCTCAAGTAGCCACAACTGGATCCCCTTCCAAAGAGGAAGAAAAAAAAACCTATGCTCCATTTTGCTCAAGACTAAAACTTCCAGAGGGACACTTAAAAAGTGCATTATTTCAGTCTACTATATCACTCATTGTAGTGGTAAGCAAAATGTCAATCGGTTAGCAAGAGTGCTTAAATCATTTAGTAAGATATACCTTCATCCCATCCTTCAACTTGCGGTGAGCACCCACAAGAAGGAGTAGAGCCTTTTTAGTATCTTCATGCCCATAAATTTCAGGAGCCAATGATCTTGCCAACTTGTTGTAGATATCACCATCCTCAGCCAAACAAGCAATTTGTTCTTCCTCGTCTCCTCTGAGCTCATACCTGCAATGGTGAACAACTGGCCATATCAAGTAACCCCTTCTCAAACTGGTCATATGAATCATATATAATAAAAATCTAGCATGGTATACAGATATGCACAGGTTGAAATAATTGAGCTATGGAAGTGGCTTACTCCTCGTATTTTTTCTTAAAATGAGTGACAGACATGGCCTCTAAGTATGAATCTGCAACTAAGCCAGCATGAAGTGCTCTAAATCCAAAGTAAGGAATAGGAAGAAAGATTCCAGATAATTCAACAACATCTCCTGGGGCTACCTCTCAACATGCAAAAAAAAATAGTTAAAAGCCGATATAAGTTCATAATTTGATAGAAACAATATCAAGGGAGTATCTGCACCCATGCAATTTAGAAATGCATAAGTATACCACTTAATGGAGGTTGTAAATTCCGAGTTGCAATTCTTAATCCCACTCAGTTATTCACTTCAAAACCACACCAAGTCATTCATTTTCTTTCTTTCCTTTCAGCTGAAATAGACTTACAAAGGTAGACCAAATAATTCTCCCCCATCCCTTATTAGTAAAATAGATTGAATTCACAGTTTTAACCAAAATTTTCTATACCCACAAACTAAATATAATAAGTTAATTTAATTTCAGGCACAATAATAATAATAGCTAGTAAAAATTAATAGGTTAATATAATTTGAGGCACAATAATACTAATAATAGCTACTAAAAATTTTAATGTCATTTTGTCACTCACAAAAAAAGAGGGTGTATCCTTTCAAAAGTTCCATGGAATCCGAACTTTTATTGATCTAAAATAATAAGTGATTGAGAACAGTAGGCTTGAATATGTGTTAGAAATAGATTGTTACCACACTTTAGATCATATTCAAAGTTCAGAAACCCTTAGTTTCATAAATTAAACTTTAACTAAGATAGATATGGTTATCAGCACCATCACTAATAAGCTGCTGAAAAGAATAAACATCGTAAAACTTAAAATCTAGAATAATTCCAGTGTATTATAAGGGATTTTCTTCCTTACTAATAACGCTTAATTTCTGGAGGCATCCTCTGATGAGGATCAGAACCGTCCATATTATCCGTTCCATCCTCTGCGTCATCAGTATATCATGGTCATCATCCAGAAATGCCTCAGTAGGCTCTGGCAATAACTCATCAATTGCAGAGGCAAAAATCCCAATGTACCGGCGGGTGTTTTCAGTAACTCGCCTAAAAAATTCCTCATTGAAGTCTTTGTACTGTTAAATCAAAGGGAAAAAAAACAGTGAACAAAAAATTAGGGTTTCAAGCCAATTCCATAAACAAAGAAGGAGAGAGAAAGAGAGAGGGAATTACGTTAAATAAGTCTTCAAGATCGATCTGAACTGCACGAATTTTACAATTTGCAACTTCTCGCTGAAATAGAAAGAATACATTCAAACAAAATGAACATTACACTTCAATTTAATTGATTTTTGTCAACTAATATCAAAATTACTTCGTTCCTGTGTAACGAACGATACGAGAATGGAAACTATTATGCACATTTATAAGATCTAGGATTTCTAAATCTATGCCGTTGATTGTTTTTTTTTTTTTTGATTGAATTAATGCCGTTGATTAAATACAGAGAAAAGTAAAAAGCGAAAGAAGCGATGGCAGAAGAGACGCTCACAAGGATGCTCGCGTATTTGGTTTCACCATTTGCGTCCGAGAAGTTGGAAAGGAACTCCTTTGCATAAACTGCATTAGAAAGAAAAACGTTCAGCGTCTCGCCAAAATGAACAGCCGGATAGAAGTCAAGGAGATGAATAACAAATAACTTTATCTGCGTCGAAGTCGATAGTTTTCATGGCTTATTTTCTCAGAAGCAGAGAAGAGAAGAGAGAGGAGAAGACGAGAATGAGAGAGAAGAGGGGGCTTTGGCGTGACAATATGAGAGGGAAGAAAGGTTTGGCGGGAAATAAAGATGTGGGCTTATGCGTAACTGATTACGATATGCTAAATTTGGACTTTAAATTATAGTACGGCATACAGAATTACTCTTGATGAACGGTCGTGATCGAACTTACTGAGAAAAATACATCATAAGCCGGTGATTTATTATAACTAATCAGAAATAATGAGCCTATTAGAAAAAAAAAACACTTTGCACAAAAATGCAAACGTTTGTGGCTGCTGGGATTCGAGCCCAGGTCTCTACGGCCACAACGTAGAATTCTTACCACTAAACTACAGCCACCTTAACTGACAATTTCTTAGCCTCATTATTTTTATCATTAAATTTAAATTTTTTTTAACACTGAGAAAGCATTTCTAGTAAACTCACCCCGAAAGAGTGAAAGCGCATACAGCCTGAAATGTATAAATAAAATTATGACAATTTATAATTAACGAATCAAATGTTGAAACCTAGGATGTCGCGTGAAAGGTTTAAAAACTGAATGTTGCCTCCTTAAAAATGAGAGGTCATAAATAAAATTTAACATTATTTACTATGTTGTTAGAAACAATTTGCATTATATGACGCATCCAGGTTGATAATGTATTCTTTGTAAGAGAATAATTTAAGATTCCACGTACTAAGTACAAGTTTTAAACTGAACAAGTTCTAAAGAGATGTTTAGTTGGATGGAGGGAAATTCTCGTTCTTATGTAATTCATCTGTTTAATTGACAATTTTGACAAGAAATATGAATTCTCATTCTTTAAAAATAAGGAATTACGATTCTTCTTAAAGAGGGTAGAAATCTTTATTCCAGTCTATTAACTTTATTAAATTATTATATTTAATTTTAAATAATATTATATATACAAATTAAATTACATAAACTCATTTATACTATACATGATATAATATAATTGAATTTTTTAATTATTACATTATCTCTTTCATTTATTGTTTTAATATTTTATCTTATCTTTATCATTTCAACCGTCTCATGCCACGTCAAGTAATATAAATAAATTTATGTGATTAATTTATGCATAATAGTAAAATTATTTAAAAAAATAAATTAAGAATTTTAGGTAAATAATTATTTTTTAAGGAAAAAAACATATTAAATGTTAAAACGAAAATTAGTTAATTAATAGTCGATAAGTAGAAACTAATTATTTTAATGATTATTCGTGCCGCAAAGTTTCATGGATTACCCTTGCTAGCAGCTTCTAAGTTAGGATTTAGATATCTCAAGCAGCCATGAAGATGAAATGAGATTGTCCAGCCGGCAACAGAATGCTTAAATGTAACTAGTTATCTATTAACAATTTATACGATTGACCACTTTTATTGCATTAAACAAGATAGGGGACATAATAACGAAGAAAAGCACAGAAAAAAAAAATAAGGTCAACAAACTAGAGTCAGAAGAGCGCGGGAACATAAAAGTAATCATATCTATGCCTTAAGCTAATCGAACATTCCCATTTCCCAAAGAATTTCTACATTAAAACTGACAGGGAGCGCGAAAGCCGATATAGCCCAAAATAGCATAGTTCTGAGATGTCCAAATCCATAAAGTCAGGAATTACTGTCGCCATTCCAACTCAATCGAACATCTGATCATGTATAAAGAGTGCTAGGATGATAGTGGACACTTAAAAAGTTGATCATTCCTTTTGAAATACCTTGACATTGTAACTCACTAACCACGGGTAATTGAAAGCAATACTGGCAGAAGAAAACATTTACCCCACGGCTGACAACAAGTGGCCAACTTCAACAATTTTAATTTCCAATATTTACGAAGAAATTGAATTCTGTTCCCTTGTTTTCGCCAATTTAGCTTGTATAAGTTTGTCCAAGATGGGAGGCTCCAGAGGAATTGGATCAAGACAACGTTCTGCAGCAGCAACAATCACCTGCACAATAATAAATTGTCAATCCCTCACAACCATATTTTTTCTATTTCTTTTTTTTTTTTCTCTCCTCCTCTCACCTTCCTTATAGATAAGAACAATAAATAAACAGACAAAAGGACTCCAACAGAGAAGTTAAAAGAAATAGAGTTCAAATTCCAGAGATAAACATTTCATATTACCTCGTCGAGCAAAAAGTCAATAGCAGCTTCATCTTCAACAGCTTCCTTTAAGGGAGTCCTTAGGTATTGAATATCTAACTGAATTTGCTGAAATCCACTTCGGTTAAAAGTCTGGAGTCGGACAAATTCTTGCAAACTTTTGAGGCTAAGTTTTACTATAGCTGTTAGAACTGACTCCTGCAATTTATAATCAAAATCGGTTCATCTAGCTTCAATATACCAGTAACTATTTTCCCTATCAAATTTGAGTACCAACAGTCTCATACCTGTGTATATTCAACTTTTGTAAAAATTTCAACTTTTTGCTTGAATAATTTTGCTAGATGGGTTTCCAGAAGCTGGCTCCTGGCCCTCTGGGTATTTGACCGAATCAATTTATCCTCTCGTAAAGGATTGCTGCGAGAGGAGGTGGTGCTTCCATTACTGTCAGTACGACGATGCCTACGGAGGAGACCTCGTGGTAGAATCTGCTTTACCTCATTACCTACTGCATTCAACTGAAGCAGGAAAAGTTCATAGGAGTTCCCATTTCCCTTTTTATTTCATTCAATTAATAAATACTAGCATGTCTATGCATAGTGCATTTAACGCTTACATGATTTTAGTGTGGGCAAGTTTTCCAAATAGATACTCTAAACTTTTCAATTTGAAATCAGGAGACAAAAACCTAATATCATCAAAAGAAACATGGATAATCACCAACCTCATGAAGAAATAAATCGACAAACATGTGAACTTCTCTAGGCTCTTTGTGCTGCAGAAAATTCAAAAGTATTAGGATAGTTGAATAACAGATTATTATCTCATAGGGTACTCTCTAAATGCTTGGAATATAAGTCATATTCTGCACTGACCTTGATCCAATGTGGTGTTGTAAATCTTTTCCTCAGAAGAACTGATATCCGCATATTTCTCATATTTATGTACTGAAAGAAGAAGCATCTTAGAATCAGTTCTTTAACTAAGTTTTGAAATTGAAAACAAACTTTTTCAAATTAAACTTGAAACATGACATTTGCTATCTTCTAAAAGAAAGCATATGATATCACAGTGACATATTCTCAAATTCACGGCCGAAGTCTGAAATATCAACTAAATAAACTCATAATTCAGACATATACATGATGCAGAAGCTTTTCACCAGCAGACCGAAAAATTCTACAAATTTCCCCAGGAACAAAGGCAGGCCCATTTTCACAGCCTTTAACACTGCCATCAGAAAAGGAAGCAGCTATTTCCTGGCAAATAAAACATGAAAAAAGTAACTGTATTAGTTTACTCTTATAAAAGACTAGCATAAAATTATCAAGTGGCTCCTTGCCTCAGTGATTCTTGGGATGGCAGTTTGTTCAATGAAGACAGATAGTTGAGCCAGCACCAAGACAAGCCCAGCAAGAACTTTATCACCCTGTATTCCCTCTATCAAACCTCGAACTTGACCAGATGAATTATTTCTTCCAGAAAGCAAGAGGAATCGATCATCAAGTGTCCTGAAGAATTCTTGAAATCCTTCTTGAACCCAATCGATAATCAAGTCTTTTAGTTTAACTACTATCTCTAAGTTATCATCAAGAAGTTGGCGAAAGTCCTGGAACAAATAAAAAGTTAGAAACAGAAAAACTGAAAGTATAGCATTTAGTCAGCTTTTTCTGAAAGAAAAAAATGATAAAACCACATAAATCAAAATGAAAAAAGATAAAAGGAACAAGTAAAAGAAAAATTAAGATTGCTGGCCAAAATGTTAAAATCCAAGTTTCAAAACCAGAGTACAAGCACTGACAAGTTCATCCATACATAAGCATGGGGAGAGAGAGAAATAACAAGACCAAAGGATTACTTGACATGAATGCAGTTTATGTGGTAATGAAAATATCCACTATTCTGGCAAGCATAAACAAGAACAGTATCCATTAAATCTTATATATTACCAATAAGACATCCATGCTGCCTTGAAGCAATGCTTTTTTGCTGGCCTCCAGGGCAACCTGCAAGGGAGATTCTTCCTTACCCTCATTTTGTCCAACATAAACTTTCGTCAGGGCATCTGCCAGTTTGAACAAATCTAAATCAGAATACTACTTTTCAATCATATGAGCTCAAATCGTCAATCAAAACCGTCTAGTTATTCAAATTTCTAAGTGCATGCCATTGATTTTTCGTCTAGAGCTAATATCCCTTCCATCATCAATTCTCAAATATGCTAGCAGTGAAAGCATCAATGTGATCCTGTTGTCTGGTGATCCGAGACTCTTAAAAGAAAGTAATCCTTAAAACTATAACTCCAAAGTTACCTGTTATATCATTTAGAAGATGAGAGAACCTGCTGGCAACATAATGTTTGACAGTAATCTTGGCAGCCTGAAACCATATAAGATTGAAATAGTATATCAAACTCCATCCTTCAATAAAAAAAATAAAAAATAAACAACTTGTAGGTTAATTCCAACAAAAACCTCCAGAGAAAACTCAGAGAGAACAACTTCATGTAATGCTTCATCCATCATGAGAACATCTTTCCACATCATTCCTGCATGCAATTCGCATTTGGTGAAGCATTTCAAAAAAAATCAAATTCAAGTTAGAAATGAAGAAGAATTTTTATACAACATACATGAAAAATTTACAGATCAACTTACTGTTAGAAAGAAATGAATATTATTTAATGAAGTCAAGAATGGACATCTTTTCAGGGCAGGCCTTAAAGCTAACTTGAATACCAAGAAAAATTAAGGTAGCAGAGTCATGAAGCACTGAAATGTCGTTGGGGAGAAAAATCAAACTACTTACCAAGAACAGCCAATAAATCGGCTGAACGTATCCGTTTCTTTCCATATTGCTCAACAGTTTGAAAATTCCTAAAAGAGCAAATGATAACTACATATAATGAGCAACATGCTGTCATGATTTCACGTTCAATTCAACAAAAGACTATCAGCATATACTTACTTGGTAACCAAATCCTGTGCAAGTCTAATTAGTTGCTTCTCTGAATCAGGAAATATTACTCGATAAGCTTGGACAGCCTCCACAAACTCCCGAACAGAAGCCTGAGTTCAGAAAACTTAATTGCAGATCAAAAAAATTTACTACCAAGAACTAACTCAATAAGCTCAGACAACCTCTAAATATCAAAAATCTGAATCATAGAGGTGTAACCCAGTTACCTCGTGAACAGAAGCAGGAACCGACTCAGGATTATTTTCTTGTTTAGGAAGATCATTTGGCTTCAAGAAATAATTGCTTATATCTTCATCCTTAAGCTGAAGATCCCAAAGAGATTGTTCCAACTTTTCAAGTAGTTTTGCCTTCAAGCTGTCCACCTGTCAAAGCATGAATAAGGAACTTTATGCAAATCCACCAAACAAATGGATCAAATGAATGTAACTAGGAAAATTGAAGATATTTGAATAGAGAAATCCAATGGTAAAGACATTTCTGTCACATATGCTGCAAACAGTACCGGCCCAGGCAATCTGAGATTCTCAGAATAATATTTTAATAAAGGATAGAGAAGCAGGAGTGTTTCTGATCTTTCCACAAACATAAATTGAGTCAATTCCCTGTTTGTGTTATTTACCATGATAATCTAGTTACTGTTTCCGTTTAAAATTGAAAGATGTTAAATCAACTGACATATAAACCCAAATGGCATGTACACATTTAATTACAAACCGGGAAATCTAACTGCTTAAGAAGCACTGCAGCCTCTGCTCTAGCTTGTATGGATTCAGAATCTGAGAACAGTTTTCCCTGAAAAAAAATAAGATTCATAAGCCAAAAGACAATTTTTTTCTATCAGCTCAAATGAGAAAAAAAGAAAATGGGGCGGGTCAGTTCTTCTGCACTAAACTGCATTTTACTTAAAATTAAATAAGTAATAAACATGCCTCGGGGAAGCGAAGACTTTTTTGTATAGTGGCAAGATCTTCATTCTTCATAATAGTTTTTTCTTTAGTGACCCATTTTTTTTTTTTGTATGTTAAACACATATCTAAGGCCATAAATACTTAAATGCCTGTCTACATCATCTCAACATAATGTTAACAACTAGCAAAAAGTCACTAAGTACTGTCCAGACATAAGAAGCTTCAACATAGTTCCAGATATTTTCACCAAGAGTCCAGTAACATATGCAAATCTTAAAAAATCATTAGCAAATATGTTTAAGGTAGTTAGCCTATGGAGTAGAGTTATTGAATGTGCCAGATAGTTTAGTTAGTAAAGTTCCTCAGCTTGCAAACAATCAAGAGTAGAATCTGGCTTTCACCATGGATAAAGGGTTGGTCTAAACAACATGACCAAATATCCATCAATGAACACTAGAAGGAGAAATGCCCTCTGATGATAATGGAGCATTTAGCTCTAAATAGCATGAAATGACACAAATGAATTCCTGTAGCCAACCCCATTTGATTAGAATTGAGTATTACTTGAGAATAAATACAAGGTGGTGACCACCCTGAATTCTGACACATTTCACCTCTACGATTCAATCGAAAAATATTCAAGAATGTTGAAGGTGCAAGTTAGGAATATCTATCCACCAATCAAATATTTCTAGGTTTGATTCAGCTTGTTACCAAAACAAGCTGGCCTGAATCAGTGCACACAAGGAGGAAAATACCTGCAAGTTCTTTGTAATTATGGCAATTGCTTCTTCAGATGCTCGCTTGCAGTCCTGGAATGATGAATCCCCATATGCCTAGTGATGAGAATATTACAAAACGTGAAAACTTCTGACAGAGATGCAACATGAATACAAAATCACACCCCAAAAAAGAAAATGAAAAGCAAAAGTTAGCAGAGAGATTGACTAAATCATCAAAGGACCATGCAAGAAGTGAGTAACCTTAAAAATTGGCATTGCTCCAGTGTAGAACCTGACTGCATCAGCATAGGCTTCCAATTTGATACATTTTCCAAGTCTAGCAGGTAAATCGTAAATGAACTGCTCTTTATGAAAAAAATTGTATCTGTTAATTCACACATGGCCAAAAGGAACATACATAATGGATAAATTTGTAACTTGCATTGCTGATCATCAATTTCAAAGAATGATGCATTATATGTACAGCTGTTGCTGTTAACCAGAAGTAGCATCAGTAAATTGCTCTTAGTTCAGTTCATACAACCTGACTAGCTGTTCATTACTTATGAAAGCCAACTCTGATAGACTATATAACTGATTTAGTAGCATGTTGTAAGATATATGATTATAACTTATATTTGTCCTTCTTATAGGTCAATCCTCAGCACTGGTTAGGAGAATTTAGCAACCGCACAAGTGATGGATTTAATTCCATTTTCTTACAAACACACATATTTACATATTCACAGGCCCTGCAATATAAAGTAACAGCAACTGAGAAAGCCGGTAGAACTTTACGCAGAAGGTAAATTTGTTTAATACCTGAACTTTACGCAGAAGGTTGCGTGTGCGATGTAATTTCTCTATATGTTCTCTCTTTTCAAAAAGGGAAGTGTTGACCCCATCACTTCTAGATTGCACAGACTTTATCTGGAAGATAGATGAATAGGAATGTTCCTTATTATCCTCATAGTTTCTTGGTATTTCTTCTTCTTCCTAATCCAGAACTTGAAACACAAATTTAACATTTTGTAATGTAAGACCTATTACACACCTTCTCAAGGAGTTGCTCCATATTGGCTTCCATGCCTACAATATTATTATTCATCCTGTTGCAATATCAAGTGTTCTTGTTTCTTAAAGAAGGATATAAAACCAAAAGTATACATAAGCCAGCATAGTACTGGCTTCTACCAAAGTGTTACTAGCAATTCAAAAACTCCGAACAGTATGTAAATCACCAAAAAAGAAAATCAGCACTGAAGTAATGCAACAACTAAAAATAATCAAATAAATTAATATGGAAAGTCCCCCAAACATTCAAACATATTGAGCTGTACAAATTCCAAATTACCACCCATATAAGCTACACATTAAAGCTATACAGATGCAAATATCAAAGAATGCAGAGAACTACCTTTTGATTGCATCAGTGGCGCTGATAAATTTGTTGTAATTTTCGTAGACTAACATTTGCAAGTCAGTATCAAGATTTTTTATCTCGGCTGCCATTTCAACATGCCTCTGCAGTAGCCCTTCTAAACTTGACTTTTGTATCTACTCAATTCAAGACGTGGACGAAGTATCAAAAACTTCTGATATTCAACATTTTCTTCAACGGGGGAACAGCAAGATTTGAAGCAATATTACAACCATATTTGTCTTTCATAATAATCCTTATCTACTCAATTTTAGATCTGAACCTCTATAGATTTTATTCCAAAAACATATAGATGTAATTCCATAATATAGACAAATCAACCATTTGCTTCTACCTGCTAAGCATATTGAGAAAGAAGACAAATAAACCTTATACACAAACCAACAATGTTCCAGTACATACCGCCAGTCAATGTACTTCCATACTGATTTCCTAAAACCTTTGAGCAACACAAAACTTTTTATTTTGATACCAAGCCAAATAAATCACTTAATCAATCTCATTTACACAAACTGCATGATATTAGTCGCACCGAATTTACTAAATTTAGCAGTACCAATTTTTGCCTATGTATTCAGCTTGTGATATAATGAAAATTCAGGACCAGTAATGCCTCTGTAGTCATTTCCCTTACTAACCACGTCTCCTCAAATTAAATTTTAAACCTCAAGGAAAATCAATACAAATACAAATACAAATTTTAGAATATGTATCATCATATTCAGATCTTATATAGTGGAAATTGGAAAATCAGGATGCAGTAGCTTACCAGGAGATTCATGTACTGATCGGCATCGAATGAGTTGCTGTTGATTGCATCTAACGGCCCGTATTTGGAAGAGGAGTTGGCGGACACAGAAGGATCTGGACCGTAGAAGCTGGATAGCAGATCTCTCATTCTCTTTGCTTTATCATCCAACGGTGCATCGTCCACTCCCATTTTCTCCACTGAGTCGCTTCTCATTGTTTCCAAGTTTAGATGGAGATCGATTGATTCTGACCTGAATAAGGTGAATTAATGGAGAAGGAGAGTCTGAAATTTCACCGGTATGGACTGCTATGAACAGCGGGGAGATACGGACGGGATAATGGTTGATGAAGTGCTTGGCTAAACGACGTCGTTGCTGTCAATCTTCGGTCTATTTTTTGTTGTAAATCTCCTTCAAATATTGATATTCATCAGTTTACACCTAAATATTTTAAAAATCTACACTGGAACCCAAACCTTCAATGTTAATGTTAAGGGAGAGGATATTTTTATCCCAAAAATTTTGTCTAATATTCAATTTTATCTTAAGTAAATAAAAAAAGTACGACATGAAAAGTTTAAAGAGACTCATCACATAATACATAGTGCTTGCAAAATGGATTTAATAAGAGTTTTTTATTATCAACCAAAAATAAATTTACCATTTTAAGAATTTAACTCCTCCTCCGTCCTGTTACATACAAAAAAAGAAAATAATTTTCTTATTACTTCTGACCATAAAAGGAAGACCAAGATATTTAGCGTATAACTTGAGAGTATTAGCATAAACTCTACTCTTAGCATACGTCCTTGTATGGTCATGTGAAGTCTTTCGAGAACCGTACTAGCTCTCTTGATATCAGATCGCACTCCAACCTTCTATGTGGTCCTCTTCTTCTACAATTTTATCCGTCTTGTTTATTTGCTTCATTTTATTGTATTTTAATTGTGATTCATTTTCGGCATCTCTCTCTGATCTAAACCTTAATTTTGTTTATGCAAATCTGTGTATTTGAACGTTTTAATATTGTTAACATATAAGCTGTGTGATTGATTGTTTTGTTGGTGATTTGAGGATCTAGATTTGTTTTTTTGTGCGAGTTACTGTTTGTTGAAATTAACTTGTAAAAATTTATTTGTATAACTTGAAAATTAAGATTTATAGAGAATTCGCGAAAGAGAGAGAAAACAAATATATATATATATATTATTTTATAGTTCATTTTTAAATTATAAATATATATATTTAGGATATCTTTTATTATATTTATAATTTTATTCAAATTTGAGATTTTCACATTGGAGAGGTGCCCACGCTAAATTTTTACCGTTTTGAATGCGATTTACTTTTTTTTTCAGATAAGAAGTGGTAACTAAAAAGAAAAAAAAAATAGCACTTATTATAGCAATAATCACTTACTTTGTGTGCACCATTTGGACTTAAGGTCTACAGTTTAAGTTTTGACAGATACTAAAATAATGTAATAATTATTTTTTATTGTAAATAACATTTTTAACATATTTAAGTGTGAAAATGATGTATTGTCTTAATGGTTTTATAGTTGTTATACTAATAAGAATAAATGTAATGTATTGTTTTAATAATTTTGAGCATGTTTATATGGAAGTGATGCAATTGTATTAATAAGAGTGGAAGTGTTTTATTGTCTTAATAATTTCGAGTATGTTTAAATATAAAAATAATGTATTATTTTAATATGTTTAAGTGTAAAAGTGATATAATAAGAGTGAAAATGATATATTATCCTAACAATTATAAGTGTATTTAAATGTGAAAATAATGTATTGTCGCAATAATTATTTAGTTATTATATTAATAAAAATGTTTAAGTACTTAAGTGTTGTATTGTATTGGTGCGTTTAAGTGTTTAAGTGATGTAATTATACTAGTAAGAGTGAAAGTTATGTATTTTCTTGACAGTTTTATAATTGTTGTATTATTAGATCTTTGATTAATATTAGTAAAGTGTTTTTGACAAGTTTAATTGTAAAAGTAATATATTGTTCTAATAATTTTTTAATTATTGTACTAGTAAATTTCTAATGTAATATTAATAATATGTAACCTAAAAAAATATTATAAAATTATGAGAAATCTCTCCTTGTAAAATATTTGAAAACATATAAAAATTACTATTTGGTTAGAAAAAAAGAATACAAAAATACCTATCATCAATTTAATAAAAAAACAAATTTCATTTTGTGTTAAAACTTATCAAACAAGTGTCGCGATCAACTACATAACATCGTTGTTTACATAATTTATTTTGAGTTTATGTAATTTTAAATATTTAGTTATCAAAAAATATAATTACTTTATATTTAATATTTTTATAAATTACTTTATGTAAACAAATATTTAATTGTTTTATAACATTTTTCATTGAATATATTTATTTCACAATTTGACTCAACGATTTTTTTTTTTAACGCAACGAAACATTTAAAAGATCACCGTGCTCTAATGTTGGATGATCTTGCATTCATACGACATAACATCGTTATGTAATTTAACTGCAGTTGCATTTTTCACACCCAAACAAAAAAAAAAAAAAAAACCAGCAGTTAGAATTTATAAATTCATAAATTGACTTCTATAGAATTTGCCTGTGCAATTATACCGCCTTGAAAAAAAAAAAACAAGGGGGCAATCGTATTGTTATCTCTTCGTTCTCTTTTTTTTTTTTTTTAAAGTACTATAAATATAATTTTTTTTTTACAAATTGTTTTATTTATTTTTTATATTAAATGACCTATTTCACTCGTTCAATGATATATTATCATTTTATACGTGTAGTCTTATTTTTTATTATTTAAAAACTCGATATTTCACCATATTATTTTTTTTCAAGGATCGAATTGCTCCTTTAAAAAAAAAAAAATCCACGTTAAGTTTTTGTAAAAATTGAATACCTACTTTTAAAACGAGAAAGTACATATTTTGTCATCCAATTAATTAAACAAAAATTGTTTGTATTTAATAAAAAAAAAAAGAAAGTGAAAAGAACAATTTGAAGTAATCGTATTAATTGTTGTAATATCACGTTAACTTATGTTATTGGGACTATAATTTTCTCATAAACTAAACTTTTATCTAAATAAACACAAGTACATGATTGATTAGTTATCGATAAAAAAAATAATTAAAGAATAAATATTGACGTTTCATGCTTAAGTATTAATACGAGGATCTTAATCTATATTATTGACACGATAAAGATTTGTGTGGACGAGCTTTAGGTTAATAGTACAATGCCAACTCACTTGGGATAGTACTTTTATTTTGATTTAAAAAAATTTAAATATTTTAAATTTGAATGAAATTAAAAAATTAGAGTTTAAATTATTTTACTTTTAGGTATTTTTTGAGTGGATATTTGTGTGAATTTGTATGTGTTGGCTCATAAGTTCAATTGTTTTAATATTTGTTTAATTTAAAAATAAATAAATAATTTAAAAAGGTGAGTTATTTTATTTTATATTAAATAGTACTATATTTATATTGTTTGAATGTAAATTTTGTATATTAACTGAAGCATCACTAATTGATAATATTATTTATTATAAAATTATTAACTTTTTACTTCGAGATTTTAATTCTACAATCCTAAATTTATCTTTAGTTTCTCCAATATAAAAAAAAAAGATTTAAATCTTATTATTAGCTGAAACATTTTCTTTTCATTGTTAAGATGGGGTGTTTGGATTATTATAAACTTTAAACTAAGTTCTTTGTGAACGAAGATACGTGGGCTGCACGACCAAAGTTTTATTCAAAGTTAGTCACTCACAAGTCGTATTCATTGAATAATTGATTAAGACTATTTGCGATGAAAATAAAAAGAACAAATAGTTAGACTCAATATATTATTATTTACTTTTTTTAAAGATACTTTTTTGCCCACAGCCTTTGATCGAATGGTGGATAAGGATAACCTTAGTTTTTTTTTTTTTTTGAAAGGAAGGATAACCTTAGTTCTTAATTTGAAAATTAAAATCCAAGTTTTCTTTTATGTATAAATAGAGGTAAATTTTTTTAATATATTTTTAATAGAATAAATTTGATATTTTTTAATTTTAGATTATAGATTTGTCCATTTTTTAATCGAATAAAATTGACCATCATTATTATATATATTGATAGACGATTTTTAATTATAAATATTAATAAATTTATTTAATAAAAAAGAAAATTATTTTAACAAATTTCGATGGGCCAACTCCGCTGGTCGTTATGTTAAACCGCAGGTTAATCAGACTTTAGCAGTATCTCTTACTAATTTGCCATTCAGATTTTGACCACCCAACAACGTCAATTTTTTAAAATCTAAAATATAATTCAACAGCTGTTTTTTTTTTTTTTTTTCTAATTTAAAGCCACCATCATCAACAGCTTAATTGGACTTTAGTGTTGTCTTTTTGGATCTTGCCATTCGTATTTTGACCAACTACTTCTTTCTACTTGCCTTTGTTAGTCTAATTTGTACAACTAGTACTAGTACAAAGCACAAAGCCACAAACCTTACAAATAAAAATAAATAAATTTACAAGAATTTAAGAACTTTTTTCTTAACCAAATAAACGCCTTCTTTGTTATCATGGTCTATGGATAATAATTCCATTATAAAGAAAATAAAATATAAATGAGAACTTTTAAAATTTATTATCATCATTATTATTTTCAGACTCCAGAAAAATCAAAATAAGAGATTCACAAATCTAAAATCTCATTGCAATCAGAGATTTTTATTGGAATAAGAAAAAGTGATTGACAGTGAGACCCCCTACAGTCTGGCAAAATAAATATATAAAACCTTATAATTTTAAAAATAGACAATAGCATTTATTAATAATTTTCATTCATTTGGTCAACTTTCTTTACATATTTTAATCGCACTCAATTCATAACCACGTTCATTTAATGATTATCAGAGTATAATAACAAATGAATGGTTTACAAGTTTCTAATAGTTTAAATTGAAGGCATCACTAGTCTCAATGTCTTATTTAGTATTTTTAAAATTAATAATGTTAGACATTTAAACAAATGATATATGTCTTTTAAGATGGCGGATAAAAAAAAAAGTGTCTAATTTTATCGCGGCTCTTGGCAAATTCGTCGTCCCTCGAACAATAAGTCCCAACATCAAAATCACCATCTCAATTATAAATTTACAAGCAAGCACCTTAGAATTCAATTACATTCGCCATCTAAATGACAATTTATAAAAAAAAAAAAAAAAAATTCCCATTAAACTACCAGCAAATTTGTCACTCGTGTAGTATTTCTTCATCGCAAACAAAGTCTTGTTTTTTTCTTACAACAATTGTTTCTTAACTTTGGTTAGTAATTGACGTTTTTGCTCTCATGATTTTTCTTTTCTCTATTTGTCATAAACCGCAACCATGAATTGGCCATGGAGAATAAGGGAGAAGCATTTAATTTATGGGCTTCATCAAATTTCCATTTCAAAGTTATAGACTATTTTCACAGATATAAGCCATTCAATGTGTTTAAAATTGTGATATTAATAATATATAATATAAAATAGTACAAAATTTAAAATTTAAAATTATATATTATATTATTTTATTATTTAATAATTATTTAATACATAATTTAAAATAAAAAATAAAATATCATTTAAAAAATGTAATATTATTTAATATAATATTAGTTACAATCAAAGAATTTTTTTTTCTTCAAACGAGTTTCCTGTTAAATACTTAAACTGCATTCCTAGTTCATTAAGCATGTAACTGTTGCCATATTGAATATCTTAATTTCGACCAAAAAGCCATAAATTCCTGTTAATATTTTTCTTGTGTTAAAAAATGAAATAAATGAAATAAATGAAATAATTTATTAAAGAAAAAATAAATTAAATAATTTTCTTCTTAATTGATTTTAGGTTAAATATTCTCAATCACCATTTAGGTGTATTTTATTTTTATATGTAATTACCTAGTTTATTTTTTTTTTTCTTTTTCAACATAGGAATAACATTATAAATATAAAATTTACTCTTTATATTTTGAGGTACAACAATATACAATTATTGTTTAAATTATTTATTCTCATTCTCTTATTTTTTTTATGGTATCAAAGCCTTTTTTTGGATTAATTTTTTTTTCTCCACCACTAAACAGTAGTGAATAGTATTTTAAACAGTGTTGTGAACAATGTTGCAAGACAATGCTTTAAATAGTCTAACAAAACAGTGCTTATGACATAATATCGATCGTGAATAGTAATCTCTATAAACAGTAGTTGCTGTAAATAGTGCTCGTGAACAGTATCCCTGCCTTGAGCTATGGGTTTTTTAATATGACTTATACTAATTTGGGAATAGAGAATGAGAAATTTATTAGGCAAAGAAAGTTATTGACTATATGAATGACTTCACCATACATCACTCGAATAATTTAGGTCTTGTTTTTATTACCAAAATACTTGAATGAGACAATTATTAACGATAGAGCTACGCGATGCGTATAGCTCTAAGTGCCAAGAACAAAATTGGATTCATTAACAGGATGATACAAGCACCACCTCAATCCGACTTAAATTTTCGGTATGGCAATGGTGCAATGATATAATATTATCCTGAAATTAGAATTTAGTTCATTCTAATATTGCATGAAGTGTTATTTATGCAGAAATTGTGAACAAAGTCTAGGACGGCTTGAAAGATAAGTTATCTAAAGGGAAGGACTCCCGAATCTATCAAATTCGACAAGAAATTGTTCAAACAATGACAAAGGTCTCAGTTTGTTTCAGCTTATTACACCAAAATAAAGTCAAATTGGGATGAGTTGACATCTTATCATGATCCAATTTTTCATACTTGCGAGGGTCTAAAAAGTCTTATCGAACAAGAAAAAAAATAAAGGGTCGTGCAATACTTAATGGGATTAAATGAATCATATGCCAACGTGCGAGGTTTAATTCTTATAATGAGTCCTCTTCTAAACACACGCAAGGTTCATGCCTTGATACTTTAACAAAAAAGACAATTTGAAGTAGCCATTTGGAGAGAGAGAGTCAGTCATGCTGCAATGCAAGTTTCAAACACTTTAGAAACTAATGAGCAAACATCAAAGAAAAATAGTTGTACTCATTGTGAAAAAGATAAATACACCATTGATCATTGCTACTTTCTCCGTGATTTTTCGCCTGAACACAAACTACATAGTAAGCAAGTGAAGCCAAGAGAAAAGAAACCTAATGTTAATAACTCGATAGCCGAAGAAGAATCCGAGAGATAAGTTTTACTAACACCACTTTCATTCTCGAATAGTACAATCAACTCAAAACTCTAATTCAAAAGGATAATGGTAACACTTTGCCTTTATAAACACTACAGGTATTAGCTCACCTTTCTGTTATAATATTAAATCTCCATCACATAGTGAGTGGATTATTGATAGTAGGGTTACCAACCATATTTCTAATGTTCAACCAACATTGCATAAGATAACTTATCCCTATAATTTCGTTTAGTTACCAAATAGAGGCCAAGCTAAAATTGAGTGTGATGAGTCGACAAACATGTCTGATAACATCATTCTAAATAATGTTCTATATGTACCAAAATTTAGAGTTAATTTGGTATCAGTTTGTAAAATTACTTAGAGTTGTAGTATAAAATGGCTACAAACAAGACGATTGGCCTAGGAAAACAGTTTAATGGTTTATACTATCTTGAAGCCAGCCAAACACCACTCATCACACTCCACACTCCAATTCAAAACCTTGATGACTATATTGACACACCAACCCTAGTGGGGGTAAGGGTTTGATTTCTTGGGGGCGTAGGTAACCTGAGCTAGTTGTGTGGGTGCACCAGTGTCTTACTAGTGGTGACTAGTCGGGGATGGTGATCCCGGTGCTGGTTGGACTAAATGGTTAGTGGGTTCTGCACAGTCTTACAAAAATAACCTGATGGGTATAAGGACAAACCTCTAAAGGCTTATAAGGCCTCCATGAGATGAGGGCGCAGGTAACTTGAGAATTGTGTGTTGGGATACCGAGTGTCGTGTCCCAGACCCAAAAGATCCGACACACGACATAACTTACATTCATTCAATAATGAACACATATACAATCTTAATGTTTCTAGTATATTCCTAAATTATTTGTATGTGGGTGATACTTAATTTATGTATTGTTATTAGTATTGTTTGTATAGGTTATGGACATACTATTAGTATTGGGTTTATTTGCAAGACTTTAGATTTATTTTAGGGACCAAATTGTAATACTTTAAAAGTTTTGGGGGTAAATTCGTAAATACTAAAAATTAGCCTCTTAGTATAAAAATACACTTTTGAAACCCTAATTTACTTATTTTGGTCGAATTACCTCTTTTAGAGTGATGAAATAGAGAAAGAAATGGGAGAAAAAGAGAAGAAGAAGAAAAAAAAAATAAGAAGAAAATTAGAATTTAAGCTTTAAAAAGTATATTATAACCCTTTCTTTATTTTTTGGTGTTAAATTAGTTAATTCCTTTAAGTTTTGATTTTTGAAAATATGTACAATTGAGTATTTGAGGTGTGTTTTGTAAGATATTGTGAGAATTAATGATAATATATGTAGATAGCTTGATAAATTATGATGAATTGTATAATTTTTACTTGATAGTTTTCTGATCCAGGAATTTTATAAATTGTTGTGATTCAATTCTGGTTTTTAATTTTGATTATATAAAATTACACATGTTTATAATCATTTGAGACTTTCAATCGATTGAAAATTTCAGAAATTGAATTTGTAGTGAATTTACCAAAATGACCCTGAAATTCTAAAATTTTCATGTGTTAACAGTATGATACAGTGACAATCAATTTTTGATCTGCTTAATGATCTTTAAAAATTACTAATTTCTGAAATATGATAATTTTATATGTCTAATATGATATACTTAGAATTGAGAAATTAGATCAATGTGGTTGAATTGTTATGATTTTCTAAAGAGTGTCAGCTTATTGCAGTATTTGATTAACAGATTTTTAAAGGTATGGAATAAAATAGTTTTAAAATACTTTTGATAGGAATTTTGAAGTGAAATATTTATCATGTACTGAAATATATGTCAAGAGTATTTCTGTAGTAGTTTTATATTTTTAAGTTAGTATATGATTTTACAAAATTGGGAGATTGAATAATGTTTAGTAAATATCTTAATCCTGTCAGGATAATAGTTTGGATTTGATGGTGTTTATGGAATGGATTGTGTAGGAATTATGATATAATATTCATACATAAGAAGGATATATGAGTCAAGAATTATATATTATGATTTTGAAGTAATTGGACATCATTTGATGTATAAGAAAATTTTGTTAAGTGTAAGTGGTCAGAATGACAGGTTTTGAGAAACCAAGTAATTAGACCAATTTGATATGATAAGTGCAATATGTATAATTTTGTAAGCTATTTAAAGTGTTTTGTGTGAATTGTGAGGCTTATGAAAGGATTAATCTCCATTGATAGGTTAAGGAGAATTAAGCCTTGTACCCAAAAGTGTTAAGAGGTAAGTATACTAGACTTTTACTAAAATCACGATAAGCATAGTAATTATCTATATATGATTTTGTAAATGTGCTTAGAAATATGTTTATGTTATGCTAAAGTATATTTGATATAAAATGTGAAAGACATATGTTTATGAATATGAGCATTGACATTGAGCATGGACATACATGTATTTTTGAAAGTGAGCTTTCAAAATGAAATGTGTTTAACAAATAAAGCTTTTGAAGTATAATATGTCCATAAGAAACATTTTGTGTTTTAAGGATGCTTGAACTCACTGTTAACTTAGTAAGCATCTTATGTGATTTGTGGAGCCTTTATGTGTGGCATTTCCTTCGGAATTAGTATATGTTATTGTTGGAATTTGTGCTTACGTGCCATTGTGTATAATTTTGTAAGCTATTTAAAGTGCTTTGTGTGAATTGTGAGGCTTATGAAAATGATTAATCTCCATTGATAGGTTAAGGAGAATTAAGCCTTGTACCCAAAGTATTAAGAAGTAAGTATACTAGACTTTTACTAAAATCATAATAAGCATAGTAATTATCTATATATGATTTTGTAAATGTGCTTAGAAATATGTTTATGTTATGCCAAAGTATATTTGATATGAAATGTGAAAGACATATGTTTATGAATGTGAGCATTGACATTGAGCATGGACATACATGTGTTTTTGAAAGTGAGCTTTCAAAATGAAATGTGTTTAACAAATAAAGCTTTTGAAGTGTAATATGTCCATAAGAAACATTTTGTGTTTTAAGGATGCTTGAACTCACTTTAACTTAGTAGGCATCTTATGTGATTTGTGGAGCCTTTATATGTGGCATTTCCTTCGAAATTGATATATGTTATTGTTAGGATTTGTGCTTACGTACCATCCTTTTGTGTATAAAGATTTTCTTTATATTTATACAATGATGATTTCAATATATCACTAATTATATTATATACAAATATGGTAAGATGCTTGTAACGTTTTAGATATTGTATGATCTGAAAGAGTTCAGATCTGATCTAAAGGAGTTCAGATCAGAACTAAGAGTTAGTAAAATCTAAATAGTTAGAGCCTTGTCTGAAATGGGACAAAGACCTAAGAATATATTAGTAATGACATAGTTGCAATGAGTTGCAAATAGTGCTAGAAAATGTTGTTATGCAAATATGTTCTTAAATTTAATGTTCCCGATCTATCTTCACTAATACGAGTTTGTTAGTGAAGACCTTAATATATATAGATCAGTGTATGTCTATATTTGGGTAGTCCAGATGGTTAGTCTTAACAGACCATGAGTTTAGTGAAAACTCGTATAGAGATACAAGTATTCAGTAAGGACTGAATATTGAACAGACTCACAAAGATCTCTAATAGACATCTCATAAAGCCGTCAATTGAGGATCTTTCGAGTTAAATAGTATTCGTGGTCCTTAGACCTGAGTGCCACGGTGGACTTGTGAGTGATCCATCATACTTTGGTTTCACACATGTCAGATACTTTTCATGGTCTGATCGCTGGGTGTCGCTGGGTATGGTTCGATGCTCATAGAGTCTGGTGTGTACAGATATGGGATCCATCAACTCAATTAGGTGAGTAAAATATCCTGCAGCTCCAAGATTGTATTTCAGAAAGTCTTATGGCCATAAGCAGACATATCCGAGAATTAATTTTATCATCGGGAAAATAATATCCGTAAAAATAAATCGTAAAAGTGTTTACGGATATTATTTATTAAAATATAAATCTAGAGATAAGTTTGTGGTTTAGCAAATGGAGACTTGACAGTGTTGATCTATATCTCCGCTCTTCAAGGATATTTATGATGAAAGGATTATACGAATATGTTATAACCTCAACTTGTATGGTCTAATGCGCCGTTTCGTAATATCTGTAACATGTGTGTGAAACATTGTTCACATACGTATGAAATAGTTTCATATGACAAATCGAGCATAGACCTAGAGAGTCTCATAATATGAAGTGTACTCATTGTGCACTGGGGCAACAAATTGGATTGAACTATTAATCGAACAATTTCCAGCAAAAATGAAAAAAATGTTTCAAGGTTCCTTTTATTATTCACTTGTCAACAATTGAATGTAAAATACATTATTGGTTTACAAGAGTTGTTAACCAATAAGAAATTGACAAGTGACATAATCTTGCTCCATAAATAATTTACCATGTATTTACCTATTTACCTTGCTTGGTAAATACATATATAGTAAATGTAAATATTCAAAATAGTTTTGAATTATTAATATTTTATATATTAATCAAATTATTATTATTAATTGGAATAAGTGGCAAACACCATTTACTAATGGAGAATGCACTTGTTATTAATAATAAAGAATGTTGGCCACTTAAAAATTCTTAAATGATGCAGTAAGGAAGTGGTGAAACCACTTAGCATTGTTTAAATGCCATTAACTCTCTAAAAATTGATTCAAATGGTTGAATCAAATTGATGAGTGAAAATATGATTGACTAATGTTTGTAATGGCAAACATGGATAAGTGGTGGTGGAGCACTAAGAGAAATCATTCTTTGCACTTAATTAAGAATTGAAAGAGTTCAATTTGAAAAATTAAAGTGTGAAATTCGTTCTAGAAGAAAGAAGAGAGAATTGAGAGCATTTCCTAAGTATTTTTCTCAAAGTGTTGAGAGAAAATACAAAGGCTTACCAATGTTCAACATAAAGAGTTGTAAAGAACTAAAGAAAAGACTTAATTCTTCTTATCTCTTGGTAGTAATCACTCATAAGGACAAATTGTTTTAAGTGTTAAAATAATTATTTGCTGAAAATTCAAGGCTGTCATTCTAGCTTCACAATCCCACCGGATTTAGTTGTGAACTAGAATTGTGCAAGGGAACACTTCAAGGTGAGCTCAACAAATTGAAGCTTGAAGTTCTTGAAGAATTGTAAAGCTACCTTCATAACCGGGTAGGTTATTTATTTACAATTCATTTTATATCAGGCATGAAAATATATATAAGATATATATGTGCTTAAATGACCAAACATGTGATTACATGCTTGAGTTTGTTACATATGGTATAACATGTATGAATACTTCCGTTGCGTATTTAATTTTCTTTTAAAATTATATACATCTATACACATTACACACCATATCACAAACCCATATGTAGGGAGGATCCTATTGGTACCTAAAAGAATATTGAGTCATTACATTCGTGTGGTGGCGTATTGGTGCATGTGAGAGGACTCACCGATGATCAGGGTGAGGGTTTGGCTCTTACCTTCGGGTATGAGTGTTATATATGTGTAATTTAAACCTCACTTGTGTTATTCTTTTCATACAGTATGTCACCGACAGGTGAAATTTAGCTCATTATGTGATATGTGATATGATAGTCCTACTAAGTAATAGTTGAGTGATAATATTCCTATTATATGTTTTAAAATAACGTGTAAGCGCTTACCTGACATGTGATTTAATAAGATTACGATTTTAATTTATCATTGCATATCATACATATGCATTGTGTATATATATGTATTTTTATTTTGATATATAAAAAATTAGTATACTTACTGAGTTTTATACTCATTATAGTTTATGGTGATTTCAGGTAAATAATGTACATGTGTGCTTAGAGGATTTGGCAGGGCTTCTGTTGTCCCTTGGGTTTCTAAGTTGCTAGGTTACTGAGTGTTTCATTTATAGACACGTGGTTTAAGATATTTGATTTGTCCATATTAAATAAATACTTATATATTATTTTATTAGGTGTGGTTGTGTTTGGTTTATGTTTCACAAGTATGGTAATGGGTGGAACTTTGTATTGAATTTACTAGCAACTTGCTAAAGATTTCTATTTCTATGTTGAATTTAAGTTTAAAATTTTATGCAATATTAATTATGAGTGCATATTATTGAATGAGTGAAAGTTATATCGTGTGTCAGATCTTTTGGGTATGAGGCGTGACAATAGATTAAGACTTTTTTTCGTGAAAAGCAGAAAATAAGTTTTCGACCTTTTTAATGTCATTGGGTCAAGATGTTTTATTCTTCTTGCTTGGCAAGTTGAGAATCCTTAATATTCACTCTCCAACTTAAGGACTTAAGGGAAAATGTTAAAAGAGAAAATAAATCAAATAATTTGTTAAAGAAGAAATAAATTATTTGATTTGTCAAAGAATAAACAAATTAAATAATTTTCTTCTTAATTGATTTTAGGTTAAATATTCTTAATTATCTTTTGGATGTATTTCTTTTTTATATGTAATTACTTAGTTTAATTTTTTTTTTCTTTTTTTAACATAAGAATAGCACTATAAATATAAAATTTACTTTTTGTATTTTGAAGTATAACAATACACAATTCTAATCTAAATTTTTTCTTCATATTCTCTCAATTTTTTTATCATGAATTTTAATTTACAAAAATTGACTAAATAATCCTTATTTATTCTAACAATGGCTTGTGCATTTTTTTAGTTTGGAGTTTTTCTTTTGACTCGACATAACTTGTTTTTAGTGATTCTCTTTTTAAATTGTAAAACACATATTTCTACAATTGATTGCTAAAAAAATTAGGTTAAAAAAGAAAGTTGATTGAATGCTAAATTAGTAAATACTCGAATGACTTATATAATTTCATAATAAGAGATATCATTTTAATAAATTTTTTATAAATATTTATTTATTTTCATATTATATTTATTTATTTTCAAAATATTGTATTTAAAATAACACATGTATTCCAATATTATTTTCAGATTTTTATTTATAAAAAAAATATGAACATGACATTCAATCATATTATTTCATATAGATTCAATATATTTCCCAAAACATATAAAAATTCAGTTAATATGAATAGAATAAGTAAAAAGAAAAATACAAAATAATTTACTACCATTACCTAAGGATTTCATTAAGATAATTTACAAGAAAAGAGTAATGTTATACATCCCAAATTATGTCTCAAATGATAATGTGTCAAACAATCATTATGTAGTAAAATAGTATAAATTTTAAAATTACCCGTTATATCAATTTACCATCTATTAACACACTGTTGATTAAATACAATTTAATATATAACTTAAAATGTATAATATTATTCCTCTAATAAAACTCAATTGTAAATACTGAATAGATAAACTTAAATCTATCATTTTCTTAATTTTCAAATTTGTATTTATGTTTTCACTCTGTATCTAAAAAAACCTATGTTGTTATTGTAAAGAAAATATAGTTTTAATGTATACTAACAAAAAATGAGATTTTAATTATTAGTAATGCTAGGAATTCTAATTATTGTCTCAAATTATATCTAAAAATAATAATATGTCAAGGAAACCATTAGGTGGTGAAAATGATAAAAATTTCAAAATCATCAATTAAACTATTTTATCATCCAATAATTACTTGACACATCATTTTTTAATATATAATTTAAAATGTCTAGTATTATTCTTTAATTATTTTAACCAACCCCTCTTCTCACTTTTATTTAAGTCAAAAAGAATATTCCCGTGGCCCATTTAACTATATTAATAACAAATAACTTCATTATTTCCTTACAACAAAATGTTAGGATTTGTGTTAATGTACCATTTCAAATTTTGTATGAATACTGTATTTTCATACTTATACAATAAATAAATATTTTATTAAATCGCTAATTGTTTTTTATAAGGTAAGATGTTTGTAATTGTAATGCCCAGTTTTCATGAATAGTTAAATACATAAAATTTCGGTATTTGACAATTAGGAAATCGTAGAAGTTTCAGATTTCAACCCTTCTTGGAATATTTTTTTTAAGTATTTACGTGAGCCGTAATATACTCAATTTGAAATTTTCATAGTCAATTTGGGCATTGGATGCTGACCGAATATTTTTAAAATTTTTTGGTTGACTAAGTAGTAAAAATTCAATATTTGTGCCAATAATTTTTTGTGTAAGCATCACACCCTAAGCAAGCTATTTTTGTTGAATAAATATGTGTATTTCAAGACATATGGACTAATCAAATTGGGACAATTACATATATTAGTCTATTATATTATATTTTATTGGTTATTAGTAATATTTATTAAATTATTGGCCACAATCAAGGGCTTTTTAATTGAAGGACTAAATGGCAATTAGGCATGTCTTGGAGAGCCATTATGTAATTTTTTGGTTTATATATAAAGTCCAAGTGTTTTTTTTCAAGAATTATTAAGAAAAAAGAAAACAAAGAGAGAGAGAGAGAGAGAATTTCAAAAATGAAGTGGGAAATGAGATGAACAGTGATACCCATGAAATTTCTAAGCCAAATTAAGGAATTCATACCAAATTCAAGTTGTTTTCAAGTGCCTAAGTAAGATTCAAGGGTGAATTAGGGGTAAATTTACTTTAAAAGGTGAGAATTCCAAACCCTAGAATAATAAATTAGGGTTTTTGTATAATTGAACTTCAATTGAATAAATTTAGGACATTAGAATGAATTTGAGGAGTAGATAAAACCATAGGTAAGAAGAAATTTAAAAAATGATAAAAATCTCATTTGGGTCATTTTGAAGTTTTTAGTGGTACAAGTGCAATTAGCTAAAATTGACGGTTAAGAATGAATTCTAGGACCCTTAAGATGAATTTTGATGAGTGAAAATCAAAGTTAGGATATAGGACATAATGGTCATTTATGATAAAGATTTAGGATAATTATGTCCAAAGAAAATTATAAGAGATTATGGACCCCTTTGATAAAAAAATGGTAGTTTGTGCATAAATTGAGATTGTTGGGGCAAGATTGTAAATTTAGAAATGAATTTTGTGTGGTGGCCGAAAATGTGTACTAGGGGTATTTTGGTAATTCTTCCATTTTAAGGGGGGGCTAAAGAGTAATTTATGCTTTGTAGGTGCCGAAGGGCGAAACCGGTGAAAGGACAAACCTGAAAAAAAAACTTTAGCAAAGAAAAATTGGTGAGTAGGAAAGCGATTAAAAGAAATTAAATGCAGTTTATTTTGAATTATTAGTATTTATGTGCTTTCTAATTTAATTATTGCTGTTTCAGGTAATTTACTCAAGTTACGTGATTTTTAAGAATTAAGGAAAGCGTAGTGATATTTTATTTGATATTTTTGAAATAATGAGAATTAAAAATTTATCATTTGAAAATACCGTAAAAATTTTAGAATTACAGTTCAATATTTTCTACAATTTAGACTTTAGAGATTTATTTTTCAGCAATAAGAAACAGTTTTTAGAATATTATCAGTTTTCAAAGGTCAGTGGTACCCCATTTATCAGTTATCAGCTATCAGATTTAGATCCCTGTGGGGATAGTATAGACCCAGTCGGTACATCCCGTATGCATGGGCAAATCATTCAGTTGGGTTGAGTACTGCTAACTCCGGGGAGTCGGGGTGTCGAGTCTGTGAGTCGCTTATGCTACGGGGTATTGTCTCACTATATGTCTATGATGTATATTCTGCCACATAAACAGTGAGATGTCTCAGATATATCAGTTTATCAGATTGGTCACAGTGGTTGTTGCTAGCGGAGACCGCCCTGTGACCGACTCATTTTGCCGACTACGTCAACGAGTGGGTCCAGCATTATGGTAGCCACTGGTGCTTTTCAGACAGATTACAACTGAGCGGAAGTTTTAGACAATTGTATCAGATATGTAATTATTTTTTTTAAAATAAAAATGTTTGTTAATAATGTTTACAAATTTCAGCAATAGCCTATTAAGTTTTAAAAATTTTAAATAAAAAAAATCGTTCGGTGGAGTTTTACTAGTATTCGAGATTTAAAAACGATTAAGAACAGTTTTCAGTACTTTTTAGAAATTTCAGTATGTTTTCACAATTATTCAAATTTCACACCCACTCATTGAATTTATCAACTCACTCTTTATTTTTGGTATTTCTATTTTTTTCCTCAGGTACAGCCAGCAGTGTTCAGCTTACAGTTTTTCCTGTAGATCAGTAGTGGGCTAACCCTAAGATGATCTCCTGTGCATATAAAGAGTTATATATATACATTTAGTGCATATACATGTATCATATTTAGTTTTGCGTTGTATAGCATGCATAACAGATTTTGGAACTAAGATACATATTTATCCCTTTTTGAAATGGTTGGTTTTCCTACTCTGAATGTCTGTTGGAGTATGATCAAGAATGCATGTGTTGATTGATTTGGGTGCATATACAGAGTTATATGTATACATTTAATGCATATACATGTATCATATTTAGTTTTGCGTTGTATAGCATGCATAACAGATTTTGGAACTAAGATACATATTTATCCCTTTTTGAAATGGTTGGTTTTCTTACTCTAAATGTCTGTTGGAGTATGATCAAGAATGCATGTGTTGATTGATTTGGGTAGGGACAGGAGGTCCCATTTACAGCTAAGATATGTGAGAAATATTTGAAGTGTATTTTCTGTAGATTTATGAAATATAGATTTTTAGAAAAATATGGGAAACTCTGTCCGTTTTAATCCAGGAATTTTAGAAAGAAAAAAACAAAATTTTTGTGTTTATAAGAATATATCTAAACGAAAATTAAGAGAAATTTTAGGGTTTGCCTCATGGAATTTCCTAGGGTTGATAGCGGACTTTGGGAAACGTTTCGTTGGAGTGCTCGATAGGGCCTACCTAGGTCCACGTTGTAGAATTTTGGGTCGGGTTCTATCAGTAATATTTCGGACATTGTATTGATTTTAAAGAGTTCATACCAGGTATAAAAAGTTAAAACTTTGTCTGAAATAGAACAAAGACCTAAGAAAATATTTGCGATAACATAGTTGCAAATAATTATAAGCGTTGATAAAAAAAATCATTATGTAAATATGTTCTCGAATTTTATGTTCATGATCTATTTCCATCGATGCAGGGTTTATCAAGTAGAACTTATTTATATAGATCAGTATATATTTATATTTAGATAGTCCAGATGATTAATTTTAACAAACCATGAGATTAGTTGAAGTTCGTATATATATACAAGTATTAAGTGAGGATTGGATACTGAACAATACCCAATGAATACCTCTAATAGATATCTCATAAAATCATGATTGAGGGTCTTCTTGAGTTAAATAGTAATCGTGGTTTTTTTACCTAAGCACCACGATGGGCTTTTAAGTGATCCATCATACTTATGTTCCACATGTTAGAGACTTTTCATGGTTTGATCGCTAGGTGTCGTTAGATATAGTCTGATGCCTATGGAGTCCAGTATGTGTAGACATGAGATTCGTCAGCTCGTATGAGCGGGACAAATATTTAGATGCTCTAAGATTGTATTCTAGGAAGTCTTATGGCCATAAGCATTAAAACCGGAAAAGAGTTTCATGTGGTATAAACAATACTGCAAAGGAGTTTGCGGATATTGTTTATTGGAATACAAATCGAGGAGATAAGTTTATGGTTGAGTAATAGGGGACTTACCGGTGTTGATCTATGTATCCGCTCTTTCAAAATCTAAATGATGAAGGGATTGTACGAATATAGATTAACCTCAACTTATATGGCTTAACTCGGCCACTGTGTATAATCCATAACGTGTGTATGTATGGCATCAGTTGTGAATTTACGAAAATATTCCACGAGACAAAATGGGTGTGAACCTAAGGAGTCTCTGTTGGGACTTGTGTTTACGTGCCATCCCTTTATATATGAATATTTGTTTGATATTTATACTAGTATTATTATTTCATTAAATTGCTAATTATAATTTATATATGGTAAGATACTTGTAACGTTTCAGATATTGTATGATTTGAAAGAGTTCAGATTTGGTCTAAATAAATTTATATCAGTGTTAAGAATTAGCAATGCTGAGAGTTATAAATGCTAAGAGTTGGCACTGATAAGAGTTATCAGATTATAAGAGTCAGTGATATCTAAAGAGTTAGAATATTGTCTGAAATAGAACAAATACCTGAGAATATATTAATAATGACGTAATTGTAAATATTGTTAGGAAATGTCATTATGCAAATATGTTCTCAAATATTATGTTCTTGATCTATCTTCACTGATGCTGGTCTGTCAGTGAATACCTTAATAAATATATAGATAAGTGTATATCTATATCTAGATGATCAAGACGGTTAGTTTTAGCTGACCATGAGTTTAGTGGAAGCTTGTATAGAGATACAGGTATTCAATAATGATTGAATACTGAACAGACTCACAAAACTCTCTAATAAACATCTCATAAAACTGCCAATGAAGGGTATTTCAAGTTGAGTAATATTCATGATCCTTTGACCTGAGTGCCACGATAGGCTTGTGAGTGATCCACCATACTTTGGTTCTACACGTGTTATAAACTTTTTATGGTCTGACCACTAAATGTCGCTGAGTATGGTCAGATGCTCATGAAGTTTGGTGTGCATAGATATAGGATCCATCAGCTAATTTAAGTGAGTAATATATAATGTTCTAAGATTGTATTTCAGAAAGTTTTATGGTTATAAACAGTAATTCTTGGAAAAATAATTTAACCTTAGGGATAAATAATATCACAAATGTGTTTAAGAATATTATTTATTGAAATACAATTCTAGCGATAGGCTTTCGGTCGGGTGTATGGAGATTTGACGGTGTTGATCTATATCTCCGCTCTACCCAAATATAAATGATAGAGGAATTATACGAATATGTTATAACCTCAAGTTGTATGGTCTAATGCGCTGCTTTGTAATATCTGTAATGTGTGTGTATGGCATTGTTTACGGACGTATAGAGGAGTTTTATATGACAATTTAAGGCGTAGACGTAGAAAGTCTCACAATATGAAGTGTACTCGTTGTGCACCGGGGCAACATTATAGATTGAACAGTTTCATCCTAAAAATTCAAACAAACCAAAAATATATTTTAGGGTTCTTCGGATTATACACTTGTCCAGACTTAAATGTTAAGTATATTATTTAATTAGTTAGTAAGAGTTATTAACTACTTAATTAGTTAGTAAGAGTTATTAACTACTTAAATATTGACAAATGACTCAATTTTGTTCCATGAATTGTTTCACCATGAATTCACCCATTAACTACGTTAGTAAAATTAAATACGATAAAAATTAATTATTCAAATAGTTTTTGAATAATTAAATAAATATTATTTAAATAAATAATAATATTTATTTACTTTTTTATTATTTTGGTTTAAGTGAGAGGCATATACTTAATTAGGTTTAATTGCTACAAAATATTATTTTTTACTTTAATGGTCACTTAATCAATTTTGAGAGCACTTGTAAAGTGCTTAACACAGCTAAACATTATTTTGAATAATTAATTAACAAAATGGTGAAGCAAAAACATGCATGAGGAGAGGGATTAGAAGTGAGTTTAGTTTTTGAGAGTTGTTCTCTAAAAAAAATTGTTGTGAGAAAAACTAGAGAGAAAAGAAAAGAAAATTCATCTTATTTTTCATTTAAGAAACAAAAACTTTGTTGCTATAAATTCAATTACTGTTATTTTAGCTTCACCGTTCCACCGGATTATTGTAAACTAAAATTGAACAAAAGTGCACTTCAAGGTGAGCTTAAAGTTGAAGTTAAAAAAAATCTGGAATTAAAATCTTTACCAAAGATCATCAAATGTATGTTTTTATAATCTTAAGTTGTTAATAATTTAAATTACATATGTATATGTTGATTATATGCTTAATTTTGTTGCGAAATTTATGTATATGATACATGCATTTAATTTTTTTAATATGTACACAATCACATGCATATACCATAAAACACGTTAACAATTTTATTATATAAAGTGTACGCGTTGAGCATGTGGGTAGTGCACTGGATCGAATTGTTCGATCCGAAACGTTTTTAAAAAATATGAATTTATTTCAAAACCTTTCGAAAAATATGAAATAATTATTGTTTATTTAAATTAATTTATTTAATGATCTATCGAGATGTAATTAGAATTTAAGTGTTAAATTTAATATTATTTCAAGTGAGACTTGACACATTAATTTATTAAATGTATGTCACATTTTTTGTCATTAATTTTTAATGGTACAACGCGCAGCAATACATTTAATATTATTTTATTAAAAAAATAATACAAAACATTTCGGCTATGCAAATGAATATGATTCATTTTAATGAATTTACCATTTGTTCTTTTACAAATGAGCAATATTAATTCAATGATAACTTGTTCTTTTATCATTGGCCATAAATGAATCAAAAGCAAATGTGTGAATTCAAAATGAACGTGTCATTATTTTAAAGTGTTAAACAAATTCATGCCACTAATTTATTTATGAAGTTGTCAATGGAATGAATCAATAAGCACTCTTGAAATCTTGTAATGCTAGCCATTCATTTGTTTTTAATTGGTTTTGCTTATATAAATGGCCGAATATTTCAATCGAATTGGATTTTAATTTTGAAAGCTTAAGTGAATGTTAACAGTTAACAACTTAATGCAAATAATATCATAAAAGCAAAACAGAAATAAAGTGTTATTTCTATTCAATTCAATATTCATCTGAAAAAAAAAAATGTTATTATTTTAGTTTGAAAAAGTTTATTATATTTTTAATTAAAATTATTTAAAATATGTTTTGAAAGTGAATTTTTTAATCTCATTAAAATAATGAGATTGTATTGTGTACATATTTATTCTGTTGTGTAATATTACATGTAAGACATATCATATTTAAATTATTTAAAATACACATATTTATTTGTAAAACGACGCACATAAATATAACACAAATATCAACTAACTATAAAATCAAGCAAACAAACCAAACAAATATTTGTGTATTTAAAATAAAACAAACAATATAAAAATTCATTGTTTACATGTAAATTTAGAACAAAATTTTTAAGCTAAAATAAGGTAAATTTTTATGATTTATTTATTTCAATTAATAACTTATTATTTGTTCATTTTTATGTTATATATATGAAATTGTCATCAATGTGAATGTAGTCTACGAAGCTTGAAGAGTTTCGATTTTATTGTTAGTGTGTTGTGCATAATAACTTATTATGTGTGCATTTTAATTTTAAATTTTAATAAATTTGTACGTCGCACATGTAAAATAAGCGCATTAAAAATAAAATATATATCTCGTTACACTAATGAAATAAAAGGAAACTACTATTAAAACTATACTCAAGGCAATTATAATCCAAAAATACGATGAGATTGTTGAAGTTAAAATGATAACTTCTATTCTTAGTAAAAATTTGTTGAAACAATTCCTTACTTGTATTTATTTTTCTCAAACTAATGACTAACTCTTAATCTTATAATTTGACGAGGTAATTTATTGCTAAAACTTGCAAATGTCAATTGAACAAATCTCTATATTTATAGTGATGATTGTCGCCCATTAAGCAAACTGAAACTCTTTATGTGGCTAAATGCTTTAAGCATGAGGTGCCGTTTTAATTTGCACCTTATGCTTATAGGAAGAAGGTGGTGGCATGGCTTTTAAGAGTTGGCCAAATCAAACAAAGACCCGTGGCCATTTTATTTAAGTAACCTGGCCGAATGAAAATGAGATTGGTGGCCATTCTTTTTTCAATTGTCATTTACAATACATCTATCTCATGCTTAGTAATAACAAAACAAAAGCATGACAATTCAATTATAAATTGTGAAGTAGCCGAATGGGATGATAAAGCTTTGTCACGTATTATACCATATACTTTAAATTAACATGTGGCAACAACTTAGAAAATGAGGTGGCAAGTTCCCACTTGTCACTTGTCAATCTATTGGACTTAACACTTAAATTTATCAATTTTTTTGAAATACCTTAAAATAATTTATGTTTTTGAAGATTTACTCAAATTAAATTATTTGACTCGGTACGCTACCACACTAATTAATGAATACATTTTATATTATGAGACTTTCTAAATTCACAACAATTTATTTTACGGAACTCTTCTATAAATTCATAAACGATACTTTACACACATTATGGAGATTACAGAACAATGTGTTGAACCATACAAATTGTGGTTAATTCATATTCGTATAATCCCTCGATCATTTATATCATAAAAAAATAGAGACATTATATCATCATCATCAAATCTCCACATGTTCAACCGTAAATTTATTTCTAGATTCGTATTTTTATAAACAATATTCACAAACACTTTTGTGATTTGTGAATATTGTTTATCTTACGAAAAACTCATTTTCAGGTGTATTGCTTATGACTATAAGAGTTTTTAAAATATAATATTAGAATATTAGAATATACAACTTATTCATATGAGTTGACGGTGTCATCCAACAGTTATACCATGAAATGTCTCTGATATATATATAACTTAAGTATGATGGATCATTCACAAAATCCACTATGATGCTTAAGTCAAGGGATTACGAATACTACTCAACTCAAGAAGACTCTCAATTGATGGTTATATTTGATGTCTATTGGAGGTCCTTATTGAGTATGTTATGTACTTAGTCCTCACTGAATACTCGTATGTTTATACAAACTTTTAATAAACTTATAGTCTGACAAGACTAACCATCCAGATCTAAAACATACACTGATCAATATATGATAAGGTATTTTTCGATAAATCTGTATTAGTGAAGATAGATCAGGAATATAAAGTTTTAGAATGTATTTACATAATGATATATCCTAACACTATTTGCAACTACTTGTAACTATATCATTGCTAATATATTTTTATGTATTTATTTAATTTTAGATAATCCTCTAACTTTTTATATTTCGTTAACTTTTATAATATACTAACTCTTAATATTTATAACTTTCAATATCATTAATTCTTAACTCTAATATAAATTTATTTACACTAGATTCAAACTCATTAAAATTATATAATATTTAAAACGTTTTAAACATCTTGTCATATAATAAATATGACTAATGATTTAATAAAATATTTATATTAAAATAAAATATTCATATAACATAACGTAAATATAAATCTCAACATTTGAAATTTTGTTATTTAGCAAGACGAAAAATATAAATTTCGTGCAAGTACAGGTGCTGGTTGATAATATACCTAGTTGAATTCCGCCATGATCAATCTATACTTTGCCAACCTTCTCGTCTAATGAAAGATTGTCGTTGTAATTTATGTTTTGAATTTAATCAAAATTTCTCATTAATTTTTGATTGATTAAATAACGTGTTGATAGAGAATTATTTCATTATTGTTAATTGGAGGTTATGGAAATATTTTTTTAATTAATATAAGAGTAATATTATATTTTTAATTTTTATTTTAAATTAATGTATTAAATAATTATTAAATAATAAAATGTGTAATTTTTAAAATTATCGATTATAAAATTTTATCATTAAATTATTATTTAATATATTATTTAAGATAAAAAATTAAAATATTATTTAAAAGTGTAATATTATTTTAAAAATAATAATAAATTGAAAGTATTGACTAAATAATTAAGACACAATTTTTAGAAATTATAAATTAAAATTTAAAATCCAATAAAATATACTGGACAGATCACCTTAATATATTATCTTATTTATTTATTTATTTTGAACATATTATTTTATTTAATTTTCAGATGTGCATTTACGTTCTAACTTCATATCTCTAGAAGCTCTGTGCTGTATAGAGCTTCTTACCAACAATCCTTTTCCTGTTGACCGCGTAAAAGAATCGCCCATAGAATATTCCAAAAACAAGATGGAGGGAAGGTGCAAAACTTCAGCGTGCCTTAAAAACTTTAGCGCACAGTTGGCGTCACTCCGCACGCCAGCAATTCCACCGACACCACTCCTTAAAATACCATTAGTTCCACATTTTGGTCCCAATTTTTTAATTTCCTCCAACCAATGGGAATCTACCTACTTTCGCTATAAAATCCCCCCATCTATAGCTGTGTTAACCTTCTTTCCCCTCGCATTCGATTCGGTGGCATTTCTTTCGTCGAAGCATCAGCTAAGTTTTTTTTTTTTTCTCTCTCTCTTTCTTCCCTTTATCTTAGCCGTCTCTCTTTCGTTTTCTTGTTTCATTTTCTTCACTGTTTCGTTTCAAAATAGTTGTTGAATCACCCGATCTCATCTGGATCTATTGATTTCTTTAACAATCCGTTCATTCTGGTTTTTGTGAAATTAGGGTTCCGTAAACAAAACTTATGACTCTTGATTGTCTATGAGGATGCGGAAAATTCGAGTTGTTCACTCGTTCTCCGTTGTATTTCTGTACTGGTTCTATGATATTTCATGAACTAAATCTCAAATCTCTCATCTGATCTCGCTTTCTAGTATCTAAATCTTTTTATTCCGTTATCGCTTACCTAACCCTTGAAATTCCCAATTGTAAGTGGCAATTAAATTTAACTAATATTAATCTGGTATTAAAAAATCTCTCAAAAGAACCACCAATGGCTTCAATTCAAAGGCAGGGTAGTTCTGGATCTGACAGCGATCCACGATACGCGCACCTTGACGAGAGGAAGAGGAAGAGAATGATATCGAACCGCGAATCCGCCAGGCGTTCAAGAATGAGGAAACAGAAGCAGATGGAAGGTTTGGTCAGTGAAGTCAGCCATTTGGAGAGTGCCAACGCAATGCTTAGGCAAAATATTGATTCCTCTCTCCAGCGCTACATCGAAATGGAGTCCGCCAACAATGTTTTGAGGGCTCAAGCTATTGAGCTGACTGATCGCTTGCGCTCTTTGAACTCTGTTCTGCAGATCTGGGCTGAAATTAGCGGCCTTAATGTGGAGATTCCAGAGATTCCTGATCCTCTCATGAAACCTTGGCAACTTCCCTGTCCTGTGCAGCCGTTAATTGCAACCGCTGATATGTTCCAGCATTAGCATTGATCAGTTTCGTCAATGCTAGAAGAAGAATTTGTTCTTTATGTGGTGTTTTCTAGGCTTCTGGTTTGGTTTCTTTTGTTTGCGTTATTAAGTTAGGTTTCTTTTGTTTTCGTTATTAAGTTAGGTTGAGGTCAGTGTGGTGTCCGTGTCCTTTCTATTGGCGATTGCCATTTTGCAGGGATTTTGTAATGTTATGGATTATGTTGATATATATCAGTTGCTATCGATGTGAATAAGTTTCATTTTGTTTTTAATGGATGTGCTTTTTGTTGAATTTCTTGTGTAATCAAATGATTTTTTGTTGCATTATGGTTTCTATGAATGTTTGTTGGAATCCGGATGAAAGTGGTCTTCGTATACTACATGAATCTGAATACATAGGAGTGCTATTGGGTCCATATATAAGCATTGTATATCAAGCACTGGTGAGTTCTTTCATAAAATTGTGGCTGTGAAATGGTTACATTTCCACCAGATGTTTAGTGCTTAATTATTTTGCCACGTAATTTTTTATGGCTTATTAGAAGGAACTACAACATTGTTTTCTTGATTGTCTGAGCACCGATGTTTTGTCTGCCGAGTTTTTGAACTTAAGCGTGGAAGTGCTATTGTCCACATCGTGGAGGTTTCGAGGGCGACGAGTATGAATGAGAAGCCTGGATTAAATGCGTTTAGGTTAGTTTTCTGGTGTTATTGAGCAAGATTTGAGATGCAAGAATTAGTTGGTAATCATTTTCTTCATGAATGTTGCATTAGTTGCTTTCTGTCTCTGTTTTCTCTTGATAAAAAAGAATCCAGTGATTTGCACATTGTAACATACAGCAACATAATTGAGAACGTACATTGCACTATTGCCGTGAGAATCTAGTAAATCATTTGTTCACACTATGTGGACCTTCAACTATATTATGGCCTTCACCATGTAACCTCAATCTCTAGAAAATGTTAAATCAACTTGAACTGGCAAAATTGAACTTCTAATTATATAAGGTTTAGCATCGATGGTTCACATAAAAAGACTTACCCGTCTGTGTGCGTGGTAGGAATTCACCACCGAATTTTGACATTTATTTTTCTAAAACGTTAATTTTTTATGTACAAAGCTTGTTTGATTTTCTCCACTACTGATGGTAGGCTGGTGGATGGAAAAATGTCGCCCGGATGGTTCTCGGAACATGATTAATGAGATAAGGACGAAAGCTTAAATCTTGAACGAAGCACAATAGCAAACTTCGTAAACAACTTTGACCCCTTCAGAAACCGTGAATAATTTGCGTAGATAACTCTCTTTCTTGAACTGGTTTATTGAATTTCGTTACGACAGCCTATAGCCATTTGGAAAATTATATTATTGGTGATGCAAATCTGTCTACTTGTTGCTTGACTGGTAGGCCAGATGATGACAGAGGAAATGCGAGAGATACAAGATATGCTTACCAAGAGAAAGCGTTTATAAATTTTTCATAACCAGCTTGTTTATTATGTCCAACGGATTTCGAAACAGCTAAGACCTGTTAAGCTCTTACTCCTGCAATTTTCTACGAGTCAGGTCCACTCAATTGGCAACTTGATTTCATTCGGTCAGACAATCCCTAGACGTACTATTATCTGATTTATTAAGGAACAATAAATGAATAAGCTTTTCCATTTTACACATTCAAAAACCATTTTTAATATAATTATAAGAAAGACTATAAACAGGCCGATATATGACTATGACTATATAAGAAAGACGGATATACACGCATAAGAACAAGACATGGAAAAGATGTAACGTGGTTATAGAACATCGAACAATCTGGTTGGCGATGATGCTTCTAGAATTAGAGTATATTAGTTAATTGTCCAATAAGATTATAACACACGAGATATGATTGCAAATTTGAAATACATTGTTAAAAAAAAAGAAAAGAGGTGCTTCAGATATAAACGTTAATAATAAAGGACTACTATCATTGGAGATGGTATTGTATATCATGCTGAACAAAATACCTGAACTCCCATCATATAACATCTCAATTTTCCACATAAACCAGGGACATAAACAACTAAAAACTTAATTAAAAAGCATAGGACCATTAATCTCAATCTTCGTAAGTGCGACACTCATCGGTCTCTGGATTGTCCTTGCAGTAAGTCTCCAAAGGATCAGAATCCTTCTTCTTGTCTCTGGCATGGCTAGCCGCCGCACTCAGCTCCTCCACCTCATCCCATGCAGCCACACACTCGCCGCTTGCTGGGTCACCCTCGCACGCCTCCTCTGCATTCTTAATGCTTTCTGCCACCTTCTCTGATATTTTATCGGGAGCAGCTCTCAGGGGTTGCATGTACATGCGCCCACTTGTAAACTGAGTGGGCCTTTTCCAAGGGTTGTTGAGCCATGGTGACTTGATAAGTTGGGCCTTTGGCGAGTCTGTGATCTTTGCCAGTACTCCGGGTGTTGAGAGGTTAACACCGGCCATTGTTGCCATTCTTGGTCTCTTTTTTTCGTTGGTCTTCTTCTTGCTACTTTAGTTCTGTTTCAGTGGAGTACAGGCAGTCGTATTGAGAAACGGGATCGAGATGAGAATGAGATATATAATTGAAGCATGTAATGTTTTGTGTGCACACATTTCTTATCAGATGATGACCAATTGTAGACTTCCACGTTACAGGCTTGTAGATATTCTAAAAGAATATCAAACTTCCGTGACACTGTAGACCAAGGCAACCTTTGATGGGCCTTCGTTCGAGTTGTGATGGCTCATTTTGTTTAACCAGAAAAAAGAAAAGGATTTTTTTTTAATAGCTAATTTTAGTTTTTTTAGCTATAAAGTAAAAACAAAATCGTTATTAACCAAAACTACAAAAAAAAATACAATTACTCTTTTTATTAAATATAATAATAAATAAAATATTTGATAATAAATTCACAAAAATCGCTAAATTTCTGAAAATTTATTTCAAAAAACACATTAAGTGATAAAATTATGAAAAAAATATATATAATGAATAAGAGAGAAAAAAAATTACATATTTATAAAATCAAATGAAGTTTTGAGTTTTGTGGATCGAAAATTCATCACGCTAGTCCGTGCGAAATACTTGTTTAACTTAATAATTACTTCATTTAATAAAATAATATTTAATTTTATAATTTTTATTAAATAAATTTATTGAATAAATAATAATAATAATAAATTGATAATTTAATTAGTGCATGACACCCAATAATTAATTAATTAAAATATTTAATTTAATTTATTATTTATTAAATAATTAAAAATTGAATAAGTTATTTATTATTAATTATTAAATTGTTCAATAAATATATTAAATAACAAATATTAAATTAAATAATTAAATATTATTTTATTAAATAATTAATAATTTCACATGTCGTGTGCAATGAGTCGCATGCGACAGGGGCAACACTGTGACGCTTGCTATTTTTTTTTTTTAACAAATTTAACTGATTTTTACCTATTTTTAGTAATTTCTACTTATTTTTAACACAACGTATTTTTGTTACAATCTAATCATTTTTTTATATTAATTACAAAAGATTATCATATTTATATAATAGATTGAATTTGAGAGTGTTTTTTTGCATGAGTTTGACTAGTTTTTTTGTTAGAGGGATAAAAGTATTTAATTTAAAATAAATTATTATAAAAGATCAACTATTAAATTTAGGATTAAAAAATAATGGCTTAAAATTCGAACCATTATAAAAAAAATCTGATAATTATATAATAACGTGCGCCCTTTAGTTATTCACGATTTTTCATGTATTATTTTTTGTGGTACAGTAAATGAAAAGGCATCGGAAATATATATAAAAGCAGGAGATTGGAAAAATCTAGACGACCGAAGGGCCTATTTGGTCAATTAAATTCTAGAACCCATGGAATATCGGCAGCGGGATTCAATTATCCAGCTAAAAACAAAAATCTTTGATTTTGTAGTGGGCATGTAACCGAAAGGTACCGCTGCTTATTTTGAGTTGTGTTTTTGTTCTCGGCATCGCTGCCGTATGTAATTATTTAGTTTTTTAAAGTGCACTTAAAAACAAATTTAAGCGTGTGAAATATTTTTTTTTATCAGTAAAAATAAAAAATTAAGATAAAAAATAAAAAATCATATAATAAAATTATATAATTTGATAATAAATATTTATATTTATAGTAGATCACGTAGTCACAACTTTTTTTATTTGGTTCACAAAAAGTTCAAATCATAAATTTTTTTCATAATAAATAATAAAAAAATATAATTAAATATATGAGTTTTCAATAATTTATTATTGCTTTTTTATTATTTAGATCTCAAACACTAAAATGATATTCTATTGTGCATTCTACGTTCAAGATTTTTTAATTCTCTATTTTTTTAATCTCTTTAATACTACATTAATTATAAGGAGTTAGTTTTATATAATGTTCAAAACGTCACTAAAAATTTTATTTATAATTAAAATAAAAATTTACACATATAAGAGTTGAAAACTTACTCAAAGAAATCGAAATCTCTAAAATTATATTTTTTTGAACAATGATGCCTAGCCCCGAAGGACTGGCATTGCGGCCCTAAGGCCTTGAAGATGTTCCTCTCGTTTTTCAAGTCCCTCATCGTTTTTAATTTTTCATTTCAATAATTTTTCGTTCGTTTTACGAGTCGTTGATCTTGTGTTGATTCTTCGTTGATTTTCAGATTCTTCGTTGATTTTCAACTAAAAATCACACACAAATATAATTTTGAATCACATAAATTTTAACAATAACTTTACGTTATAGTTAAAATTTAAGAGTCGGGACTAATATAATGAATAATGCTACATTTTTAAATAATATTTTAATTTTTTTATCTCAAATAATATGTTAAATAATTATTGTATGCTAAAATAATATATATAATAGGACGAATGATTTTAAAATTTGTATCATTTCATCCTATAATAATTACTTAATATATTAATTTAAAATAAAAAATTATTTTAAAAGTGCAGCGCTACTCCTGATATAAAACATACACAAAAAGCTTTATTTTAAGTTAACTTTCAATTTTAAATCTAATCTAATTTATTTTTGAAGGAAAAAAAAAGACAAAGAAAGGAAGGAGATTATGTATGGCTCCGCGTTTGATGGTACGTAAGAGAAACTTGGCCGCTGGAAAACCAAGTCATAACACGGTCACTGATAGTTCAGCTATTCATGAACAATTAGCATTCAGTTTTAAGTGTAAAATGTGATAAATAGCATAAATACAGTGATAATATGCGTTATTACCAGCCATTGTAATGAAGAAACGAGTGAAAAAAATGCTATGGTTTTCTCCTATCACTTCAACTTCGAACACGGGAGGCCGTAAAATTAAACCATCTATTTTAAAATTTAATCGGTAAAATTTTTCATTGAACGTATTAGACGAAAAAGAACCTTTTTCCTTTTTTTTTTACGATTAGACAACGGTGTCTATTTTGTCTAAATTTAGAATTGTTTTAATGTTTTATTATCTCACTGAATTCAAAGAATATCCCACTTGAAAAAATAATTCTTATGCAATGTAAATAAAAATAAAAATTATTCTTATAATTTTTTTTAAAAAATAGAATATTACTCTTTCTAATAACAGTTTACACCTCTTTAAAAAAAAAAAAAGTTAACATTTTCTATTTAAAAAAAAAAACAGTTTACACACGTAAATGGCAAATTAACATTGTTAAATTCCGAACCAGTCGTTACTTTTCTCTAACTTTTGGCAAAGAACCGAAAAAACATGCAAAACCGATGTCTTAGTGGCCTAAGCCAGTCTGCAGGCCGATCTGGTTTTAGAATCTGAAAAAACAACACTATGAAGACATAATGTCGTCCTCGAATTAGACGGTTAATCTAGGCAATACGGAATCCACCTCAGCCGTTCGATTTTCGTATGCACATAACATACTATGTGCTTGTACGCACCGGATAATCGTCTCACCAGCCAAGATTCCTTTTGCTTTCCACTACGACGCATGATTGGCTTGTAGCAGCACTAAAAAAAAAAGAAAAATGAAAAAAGATGAAAGGACGAATCAATAATCAATCAAATCATGCGTGGTCTTCTCAAAGTCTCTCATCGCCTCTCACTTCTCTCTCCCTCATCTCTCTCTCCACCTCTCTTTCTCTCTCTAAAACCGGCCCGATTCACATCCGTCCGTCCACGGGGCCACCTGAGAGCTCACTGGTCAAACTCCATCAGAACCAAAACCGCCACCGCCATGACCGCCTCCAGACTTCACCATCTGGTCCCTATCAACGCAGTTGCTGCCGAAAGCGGCGACGGTAGCGGCACTAATGGCTCCGTATCTCCTTCTAATTCAATTGCCACTGAAGACGAAGGTGCGCTTTAAAGAAATGAGGATATTTACTTTTTGTTTTGATGTTTTGTTTCGTGTTGGTAACGAGCTTGAATTGAGTGAATATTTGACTTGAAGGTATGGAGATTAGTTCACTATGTAAAAGAAATTTGCATGGTATAATATAGACATAATTTTTTCAAATTCAATTTGAACTGTGAAGAAAACAAACGAGTTTTTTAGCTTTTTTATTTAATTTATTTTTTATTTTTGATACTATTTTACTTTGCTTTTTTGCTTTTCATACTCAAGTTTGTTAATTGGCCTTGATAAGATGCAATTTATAATAATTTTATACTTTTAATAGAATTTCTGAAAGTATCTTATCTTACCGTTGCTTTTGTGAATAAACATCAAGGCAAGAAAGAAGAAGTTTGTTTAAGTTTGGATTTACACATACTTTGGAGGTAGACCTGTATGCTTAGATTTTTTTTTTAAAATCCATTTGAATGAGAACCTGTAGTGAAACCACTCTATGCTTACATCTAAATTTTCAATTGGCATGTGACGCTATATTTTTTTTGTGGCCAAGAAAGATTTGGCTATTAATCATCTCACTATCATGCTCTGAAACTGTATCTTTTTATGTATTTGGAAATTTTAAGGTTTTTTTTCATGATCTCTACGAGGCCAATGTCAATGTGTAGTTGAACGACTACCCACTATTTTGATAATAATAAGTAAATATTATTGTGGTGCAGAAAATGTAGGAGGTAGATATCGCCTTCCTCCACCTGAGATCAAAGATATTGTTGATGCTCCACCCCTTCCTGCACTATCATTTTCGCCACAAAGGGATAAAATACTATTTCTGAAGCGGAGAGCTTTGCCTCCATTGGCAGAACTGGCAAGACCAGAGGAAAAGCTGGCTGGTATTCGTATTGATGGGAAATGCAATACTAGGAGCCGGATGTCATTCTACACTGGTATTGGGATACATCAGTTATTGCCTGATGGTACTCTTGGGCCAGAAAAAGAGGTACATGGCTTCCTGGAAGGTGCAAAGCTCAATTTTGTCGCCTGGTCACTTGATGGACGGCATCTAGCCTTTAGCGTCCGACTTGATGAGGAGGACAGTTGTAGCAGTAAGCTTAGAGTTTGGGTTGCTGATGTGGAAACTGGGAAAGCTAGACCATTGTTTCAGTCGCCAGATATCTATCTGAATGCAGTTTTTGACAATTTTGTTTGGGTAAATAACTCCACTTTATTAGTTTGCACCATCCCTTCATCACGTGGAGACCCACCAAAGAAACCTTTGGTTCCCTTAGGCCCAAAGATCCAATCTAATGAAAAGAAAGATGTTATTCAAGTGAGAACTTTCCAGGATTTGCTAAAAGATGAGTATGATGAAGATTTGTTTGACTACTATGCCATGACACAACTGGTTTTGGTTTCGTTGGATGGGACAGTAAAAGAAATTGGGCCTCCAGCTGTGTATACATCATTGGACCCATCGCCAGATGAGAAGTACCTTTTGATTAGTTCAATTCACAGGCCATATTCTTTTATAGTGCCTTGTGGGAGGTTTCCCAAAAAGGTAGAAGTTTGGACAAGTGATGGAAAATATGTCAGAGAACTTTGTGATTTGCCCCTTGCAGAGGACATTCCGATTGCATTCAATAGTGTTCGGAAAGGGATGCGATCAATCAATTGGAGAGCAGATAAGCCATCGACACTCTATTGGTATGTATGTGAATTCAATGCGAGTGGATTAATGTGTATGGATTTTGGTGACTGCTCATTATGCATTGTGTAAAATCTTGGTTAACTATCAGATCCTGTTGGGTATTTTAGGGCAGAGACCCAGGACGGAGGTGATGCAAAAGTAGAAGTTTCTCCACGTGATATAATTTATACACACTCAGTAGAGCCTCTAGAAGGTGAAGTGCCAGAAATCTTGCACAAACTTGATCTTCGCTACGGGTATGAATGTGGAATATATGTTTCCTTTTTGTAAAAATTTTTTCTTCATAATAATCTCTAGATTGAAATTGAGAGGAATATGGCTCCACTGAGTTTAAATATCATTAGTGTTTGCTTTCATGAAGTTCATTTGAGGACTTTCAAACCTCAAAATTCTCCTAACAAGGCATAGAATGCCTGAGCACCAGCCAAATGCTGGCCTGAATTAGATTAGCTTCCTAATCTTGTGAATTCAATGATTACACAGTTATCTACATTTTCATCACCTTAAGAGTAGCTTCAAGCTTGTTTGCCAACCTGCTTAAAGTTTTAACCAAGTATTTTGTTTTGATGTATGTGATCTTGGCATCTTCAGAGGAATTTCTTGGTGTGATGATTCAATGGCCCTAGTTTATGAATCTTGGTATAAAACAAGGCGAACAAGAACCTGGGTTATATCACCTGGATCTAAAGATATGGCTCCACGCATACTGTTTGATCGATCATCAGAAGATGTGTACTCTGATCCGGGGTCGCCCATGATGAGGAGGACACCTGCTGGAACTTACGTGATAGCAAAGATAAAGAAAGAAAATGATGAAGGCACATATGTTTTACTTAATGGAAGTGGTGCTACACCAGAAGGGAATATCCCCTTTCTCGATTTGTTTGACATGTAAGTTGTTTAAAGTTTTTGTTCTGTATTTTGCAGTTTGTTCTCACCTGCCATAGTTATCTAAACCAAATTCTACCAGAAATACAGGGAGCAAAGAGCGAATATGGGAGAGCGACAGAGAAAAATATTACGAGACCACTGTCGCTTTAATGTCTGACGAGACGGAAGGAGATTTACATCTGAATCAGTTGAAAATATTGACTTCAAAAGAGTCAAAAACTGAAAATACCCAATATTATATCCAGAGCTGGCCAGATAATAAATCTTGTCAGATTACAGATTTTCCTCATCCATATCCGCAGTTGGCATCATTGCAGAAAGAGTTGATCAAGTACCAAAGAAAGGACGGGGTTCAACTGACTGCAACATTATACTTGCCACCAGGCTATGATGCATCAAAAGATGGTCCTCTTCCATGTCTTTTCTGGTCCTATCCTGGAGAATTTAAGAGCAAAGATGCTGCTGGACAAGTTCGTGGTTCTCCTAATGAATTTGCAGGCATAGGTCCAACTTCAGCCCTTCTTTGGCTGGCTAGGAGGTATGAATTCCCTCTTCCCTTTGTTATTCTATTTCCTTTTGGTTTTGTTGTATCCATCCTGTTTTTTTTTTTTGATTGGGTAATTTATTGATGCTTTGGTTTGAAGAAAGTTAGATCAAATTACCATTACTCACCCTGCAGGTTTGCCATTTTATCTGGACCAACAATTCCTATCATTGGCGAAGGCGATGAGGAGGCAAATGATAGGTATTTGATTCTCAATTTTGAAATTAGGTTTTAGTTTTGTCATTCATATGGATAAAATAATTGTTCATATTGACTTACTATTTATTGTTAGCAATACATGATTATTATAGTACCCTAAATTTTCCCTTTTTTAACTCAGCAAGAGAATAATACCCTAATTAATGGTTGTTTGGTCGGAATAAAATACCCAAAATTCATGTGAAAATACATGCCTTCTATAAAAGGGGATAATATTTAAGATGCTGTACAAATTTTAGACCAAAAAAAAAAAAGTAAGTCAGTGCTATACATTTCCTGAACAGTTGAAATTTCTGTGTTCTATTAAGTTTGTAACCTGCACTGCTTAACCAATTAATTTAATAGGTATGTAGAGCAACTGGTTGCAAGTGCAGAGGCTGCTGTTGAGGAAGTTGTTCAACGTGGAGTAAGCTTGTTGATCCTCTGTATTTTTTTAATTGTTTCTATCTTATTGTATGAAATATAAACAATACCTGTGCCCCAACCTTAGTGTGGGTGGGATTCAAGTATCAAACCAAGATCTCATGTATCAAACCAGAGGTTTTACTAATTGATTCAAGTCGCACCCTCAATTGTTGATCCTCTATGAATTAGTGCCGTATAAATTTTTGACTGGAACTTTTCTGGTGCTAAACTTGTTCAGGTGGCCCATCCTAGTAAAATTGCTGTTGGAGGACATTCATACGGAGCATTCATGACAGCCAACCTCCTAGCACATGCCCCCCATCTTTTCTCTTGTGGAATTGCTCGTTCTGGAGCTTACAACAGAACACTTACGCCATTTGGTTTTCAGGTAGCAGCAGAACAATTTTCACCAAATTAATATTTCAGTTTCTCCTTATGTTTTGGTTCTTACTTTGATGCATACACGACTTTATCCACTTTTGCTGGCTTAGAATGAGGACAGAACTCTTTGGGAGGCTACCACTACTTACGTAGAGATGAGCCCTTTTATTACTGCAAATAAAATTAAGAAGCCAATCTTGCTTATCCATGGAGAAGAAGACAATAATCCAGGAACATTAACCATGCAGGTTAAACTTTTCTTCCTCTTGTCATTCTGGAAGTATAATAGCCTATTAACCAATTAATAATCTCAACATCTTCAGTAGGAGTTGTTGTCTCAATATTTGATTTAATTTTTCCATTTTGAGCAAGCTATTTGATGATTTTTTAGCAGGCTTCTTTATCTTGTTGCTTATTTTTGCATTTGCACATTGCAGTCAGATCGATTCTTTAATGCTTTGAAAGGTCATGGTGCTCTTTGTCGCCTAGTCATTCTTCCTTTTGAGAGTCATGGCTATGCTGCACGCGAGAGCATAATGCATGTTCTATGGGAAACTGACAGATGGCTGCAGAAATATTGTGTGCCAAACACTTCTGGTGGGAGTGTGGATCTTGAGGCATCTAAAGATGGCAAAGACAAAAGTGCTACAGATTCAGAAAACAAAGCAGTTGCTGTCAGTGGAGGTGGTGGCCTGGAACTGGTAGAGTCCGAGCTTGAAGGATTTCACTCGATTCCAAGATCATCATTATGGTAATTATTTGTTTTCATACATATTCCAACACAAATTTGAGTACTAGATTATAAAAGGTTTTTCCCAACCCACCCTTAGTTGGTACAACCTATATATTGTTTTCCAACATAAAATTGGAAAAGAAATATTTCGTATGTTTCCCAACATAAAATTGGCGCAGAGAAATATTTTGCCAATTTTCTGTGATAGTGATGACAAGTATTTTTGCTCAACTGGCTTCCACAACGTGGAACAATATTTATTGGTTGAAAGGCATAAACTTGCGATCTCATGAATGTTGGAAAAATTTCTAAATTTCTAGTTGTGGCTATTCAGTTATTTATTTTAAGCTATTGTTTAGATTGAATAGCTGATGTTGGCTGCGGGGATTTGAAGTTGCTGTGTCCATAATGTTTGGAACCGTCGAAGTATGCCATTGCCTAGAGCGGCACAGATGATTCAACATGCATCAATTTAAACTGTTTAGGCCGAATGGCCAGTCATTATGGAGTCATACACATATGTACTTGAAAAAACCATTTGTCATTCATGTATCATCAAGCACCTCTGATGGTATTGAGACATGAACAAGCTTATCCAAAGACACTTGTGAGGTGCATTGTCCACGTGTATACTAAATAACGACATTGACATTTTCCTTGTTATGGAAGATAAAAGTAAACAGCTGGTTATTTTATTCACAATTGTTGTGTCCTTGATTCTAATTTAGACAATGAGTATTTATTAGTTTAGGATTAGTGCACGTGTTTTTTTGCCAATATTTTAGCGGTCTGATTTCACTTTTGCTAGTCCACCATATTGTTGTACAGACAATCGGAATCTGTAATCTAGCTTTTATACGTAGCTGAAATTAAAGAAATTATTGCATAGCTACAACTTGCGTAACCACATCAACAGTGTCTACTGGAAAATGCAATTAGTTAGTGAAAAGATCTTCTCAGAAACACTAAAGTCGAGCAAATTCAAATCGCATTAAAAGGCCACAAGTCACAAAATTACAGCAGTCATGAGATGTAGGCCATTGTAACATCACCAAGCCCATATTCAAAAGAATAACCACCAATTATTGCAAGAAAAACGAGATAGGATGCAAAAAAAAACAAAATATGTGCATGGACCATGGAGCAAGAACGTATTTTTAAATTACCATACTATCAAGAGAGGACTCTGCTCTTCACAGCCTAAAACATACTCAAGATCTTCATTCTATGGCAAATGATCGTCCAAAACATACCAATTTCGTCTCTGGATCTATACCACTCAATGTTAAATCAAAGACCAATGTTACTTCTCAATACCGTAACAGTTAAATATAGAACAATGAACCCCATAGTGCACAACAAGCTCCAGGGAACCTTTACCAAGTTTGTGGCATTCACAGAAATTTATATCTTGTTCTATGCATGCAAAGTTGACATGCATACACAGAACAGGTAACAAATTAAACGAACATATCAACTAAAGCAACAATAAGAAAATCCACAAAGCAGATAATGTTTGAGGAAGTGAAAAACCAAGAATCTTTACAATTTCAAAACAAATAATGAGGTCCAAATCTCAGTAAAGATAATTTATTCTTTCAAAACTCAGACCAAGTATGCTCATCTTAGATCTAGGAGCCAAATGAAGAGAATCCATAATATCTGAATACTGTTGAAGCTGTCCACGTCATAACAATGAATACATAGAACGTTTATTCTTCTGCAACAACACTAATTTCACCTTTCTCCAGCAAGTCATAAAATGCCCTGACTTTCCTCTGCTCGTTCCAGTGATGCATCTTCCAGAGACTGCCGGCAGCCAAGCCAAGTGCAATTCCAATACATATCTCCTTGACAACACTTGGTCCTTTCAATGTGGCATGTGCAATCTTGTGGCCAGCCATTTCACTTCTAGTTAAATGCAGTGAACCTAGAATCAAGAAATAATAGTTTTTTCCCCCCTTTTTCAGTAGGCAAAAAGAAATCCAGGGAAACTTTACATGTGAACCACCATGAGACAAACAAAGAATAAGATGCCAAGAACAACTAATTGAACAGTCTAGTCTATGAACCAAAAACTGGGAGTTATATACATGAGAGTGAGGGATTAGCTAAAAGTGGAAATAACAAAGAATAATCGGCAAAATTGACAAGAAACCACTGCGAGCTTATACCTAGCCCAATTCATGTCAAGCAACTCAAGCAGACAGCAACTATCTTCAATCACTTAAAATAAGTCAAACCCAACTTGAATACAGAAATGCTATCAAACTTGGGCCAGTCAGCAAAAGGATTGGAGTTCTTGGCTAAAATTCACTTAATTAGACCCCCTATGTTTACAGAACCATATGGCTTTACTTATAATGATGTTGAAGTTTGATCTTCTGTATAAAAAGCAAAGTTGAATATTAGATAGCCTACATTACATCATTTCTTAAAATATTTTTTTTTATCATATTCATTCATGACATTCACAAAGTCATATTTTAGTATCGGAGCCCGTCATTTATATTCACATGCATTCACAATCCTCAAAAGAAAATCTCAATGCCACTTTAATATCATGTCAGAAAGGATGTCTCTAAATCACATCCATAATTCCCATTACATGAGTTCCAACCAAATTGAAGTGTAGCAACGTATTTTTGAAATGAAGTACCAAGTAAAACCAAACAAGTGTGCCAACTCAAATTTCCAAGCAACAATCAATAACTAGTCGAACAAACACCTCTTAAGGATTAGTGGGCTCCTGCATAGTTTTGACAATCACGTTTCGGTTCACTCAACTACTAAATATTAAACGAAGAAGACGATATAATGTGATTCTTTTAAGGCTCAGATATTCGATTTTTTATTGTCGTCTCTAAATCGAAAAAAATCGTCAATAAAGTAATCAGCATTCAAATCAAAGTAATCTAACGGTCTCTACACTCGGAAAACTAGAAACTGATCTCAGATCTTCGACATGTTATGAACGATAAAACGATGCTTCCATCAAATTACATAGAAACAATAAGTATATAACAAAAAAGTAAAATATTATATCTAACAATCAAGATGATATGTGAGAGATTAATCAACTGACGTTCAATATGCCACGATCCAAGGTTTACCTGAGCTAGAGTGAGAATCGGATTGGGCACCACCAAAGAACGAGACTACGAGAGAACCTTAATGGCTTGGAAAAGATGTTATATTTACCTTGGATTTCTTAAATCCTTATTTGTACCGTTATTGTTACGACTTCAGGTTTGGAAATTTCGAGCATTTGTTTGTTGGGATAACAGTGTCCTGCACCTAGGCTGGAATTGCATATCCGCAAAATCTATGGATAGGACTGTTTGGTAAGAGATTAGTCATATCTCTATATTCACCATTTATTTTTCAGTTTCCAGCAAAATTTGTCCAATTTTGTTAAGATGGACAGAGGGGAAGAAATTAGAGAGACAAACTTCTTAATAATGGTAAGTGAAAAAAAAAAGATAAAATATTTAATTTCAAATATTTTCTTCCCTTTACTAGACTGAAAAAAATAGTTTTTTAAATTAACGAATTTTGAATTTATTTATTAACGAAAATTAGTATTTGTACCTTGTCTTGGAAGGATTTATTTGAATCTTTTTTTCATCGTTAACTATAATAGAACTTATAAAACACAAGTATAATTATCATAATGGTCTCGTTGAGGTAAATTTCAGTGAAAATTCTCCGATGTTTAAGTTATAAAATATCTCTATAAGGGAGATTGGTAAAAAGGTAAACAAAAATGCTCGATGATTAAGAAAAATAAATCATCTTTTCTTTATTTGTATCTAATTTTTTTGTCTTTTAGGTATCGATTAGGCATTTTTTATCATCCACTACCTTTGTGTTGTTCTCTATTTTTTATAATACTGATTTTCAGATGATTTTTTGGGTATTCTCCTTTTGTCATATGCCAAATATTATTCTGTAGATCTTCTTCTGATATGCTTCTGATTCTGCTTCTGTTGTTTTTCTGACTCGGGTCATACTTCTGACTTTACTTTTGTCACACACTAAGTATCTTTCTGACATTTGTTAAGTATATTTTTAGCATATTCTTTGTGCTCGTCTTTTTCGGTGAATTTGGTTAAGTGTGAGGCTAAATTTGATCTGTTCGAGTTGGTTCTCTAGTAATCTCTTCCTGTTCAGTTCGATCGTAATCCAAGGTCTTTTTAAAAGTTGGTCCTTTAGTGATTTCACTAACTATACTTGATCGGTCTGTTTAACAGATAATTGTCATGGCATCTATTCAGACCCAATTTTTTTATTGATCACACAAGCGTCTAGATTAGTCAATCTAATTAGTGTGTGAAAAGCAATTTTAATCGTATCTTAACCTGTTCTATCAAATAAGTGCTTCACGGCTATAAATCAAATTATTTAAATTCAAACAAATTCTCCGTTGTCCCAACTTATCAAAACTTGACCTGATAACTATTGTCATATGCTTATCTTCAAAATATATCATCCCGTAAAGTGTGATGGGTTTTAATAATGGCTGGCCTATAAAAAAACATAGAACTAAAATCTTGGAGAATAAATTTTTTTTAAATGTGAAGGGCTCGGGCCAAAAGATGATTTTCTGGAGATAACAACTACCATTTATTTTTATATTTAACGAGTGAATAGAGGTAGTGTAGAACATAAGTTTGCGAATCGGTTCAGATAAATTATAGAAAGAATTAAAAATTTACAAAATTTGACAAAATAAATATTAGAGATATATATACCTCAATAGTTAATATTCGCAGTGGTTTTGGTATGCGCCTGCCTGATTTGACTTCAGGTAAATTTATAATTTGTAACTATGGATTGTCTTCCACCTTTTAGATTTTTCCTTTACAGCCTAAACAAAATATTTAGTTGATACACGAAATGATTAGACATCATAAATAAATATGAATAAAAATTTATTTATTTTTGAAACAATAAAAAATTAAATTTGATTAAGCGTTATAGTGAAATTTATTGTAATATTCAATTTATAAAATTAAGATATAAAATTTGCATCTATTATTTATAGTATAATTATTAATTTTTTTAAAATTTTATTAATGTGATAATTAAATAACACAAATTAATAATAAATATATTATATGTCATATCAGTTTATTATAAACTTTTTATTCTAATTATATTGCATAACATTATAAAAAAATAAACATCATTTATCATATTAGTTTAGATATAATTTTTGTATTCTAATTATATATACATAACATTATTAAAAAAATATCTCCCTAATGCATTTTGCCGTAAACGTGGATTAATAATTAACCAGCTCTCTCTATTTCACTATTAGTCTAATACACAAGAATGGCCTTTTCGCTCTGTTTCGCAAATTCACTTCGGTTCTTCTTCCTCGTTTCAGCCATTCCCGTCGCTTACACAATCTCTCTCGAGCTAGTCAATCTCGCCACTCACGTGTACCACTACCACAGCCCCGACTTCATTTGCGAGACAGCCACATGGGATGATGTTGACCGTCGATTCCTCGTATTAGATGGAGGAATTGGTTAAATCTTGGTGCCCACAGAGACAAGGTCTATTCTATAAGAAGTCAAGTTGGCGAAAGAGGTTGTTTGACCGGTAATGCGACCATTTGGGGATCGCCGTTGATCGGCCTTGGAATCAGCTGATTGTGGCTTTTACGGACTTATTTCAAAATAAATATAGTGTCATCGCCGCTTGTGACTTGTCCACACGAAAGCGCTTGTTTTTTTATTATGCTTTTACCATAATACTCTTAATGTTATAATTAATCAATGTTTAATGTCAAATTAACTAAGTTAAAAGACTGTAAAATTATTAAAATATCTTCAACTAATTGAATAAGGTAAAATTAAAGCATATTATTGAAATACCCTCAAATTGTTTTTTTTTTTTACTTGCCCTCAAATAGTTAAATAAAACAAAATTAAGGATTATGAAATTACATCAATACCCAAAGTTTAGTGAATAAGGCCAAAAAAAAAATCTAATATAAAAATATATTTATTTAGATCTAATCAATTTTTTAATATTAAAATAATTTTATTTTTCATTTAAAAAAATAATTTTATTTACATCATCGTCATCATATGGACTCCTACTCCCAACAACATCAAAATTGGCACTAGTACTGCGTCTTTACGTCCTTATCTCTTAATTTGATTTTTAAGTTAATATTATATTCCCAAGTTAAACAATAAGCATGCAAATGAAAATTGAATAAATTGGGGGGTGGTGTTGGTGTGAAAAAATAAATATTTTTCTGCATATAATTAAAAGTAAGAAAATAATGGTGGGTGATATTGGCATGTCGAACTTAACATAAACTTTGCTTCTTTCAGTTCAACTATACAAATAATAAGTACTAAGATTTCATATTCGGTTCCAATTTTTCATGCTCGATTCAATGCTCTAAGAAGCATGCTCACAAAAACACCCAAGATTCTCTCTTATTGACTGATTGCTACACATTCACATTCATAGGTGGAAAATAAAATTCGCAGGAGATGAAAGAGAACATGGAGATATAAAAGAAAAAGGAGTAAAGAATTTGTATTTTTAGTTCTTTTTTAAGAAGACGAAGATAAAGATTAAAAAAAATGGAAAAGATTAAGATAAGGGCTCTTTTAGGTTTCCATTTTAGTGAGAAATGAAAATAATATTTTGGAAAAAATAAAACTTTTTAATATTTAAAAAAAAAAGTAAAATATGATGGTTAAAATACATTTTTATCCTTCAAATGTAAAATTTTAACAGAACCATCATAACGACTCTAAGATATTTGATAATTTAAAAAAAAAAATAGGAATACTTTTTTTTATAGATACCATGTCTATCCAGGACTAAAATGTCATTTCCCCGATTTTTTTATTGCACCAATATGTTTGTATCTCATGATCACTAATGCTTAAAATCAAAATCTCGTCCGACCAGCCTGGCTTTTTGTTATATATTCACAATGCTAGCAACTCCTTTTCAATTTTAAAATATCAATTAAAGGAATCTCAAACGTGGAAGAACACGATCTAATAATGTAAAACAATGTAATCATTGTACAAGAACGCTGATCTAAGAAACTAGATTGCAGATCAAAATATTTAACAGCAGAGGTCAAATCAGGCGGGCGCTTATCCACTTCCTTTAACGATATTATATATAATCTAAAAAATCGTTCTAAATTAACCCGGTACCTCTCTCTTTTTCTCGATATAGTTAACAATGGCGCTCTCTGTCTGCTTCACAAGAACACTACTGGGGTTCATCGTCATCTCAGCCATTCCCTTTGCTTATATAATCTCTCTCGAGCTATCTTTAAGCAAGCCCGCAACCCACGTGTACCACTACCGCAGCTCCGGCTTCTTTCGTGAGTGTGCCAGGTGGGACGACTCCAACCGTCGATTCATCGTCTCCTTTGGAGAGGGAGGAATTGGTCAGGTCTCCGTGCCCGACGATCACTCACCCACGGCTCTTTAGACGAAGTACCGCTGGTCAAAGATGTTGACTTGGCTGGTAATTCGTCAGTCGGGATCGTCATTGACTGGCCCAGGAATAGGCTCCTTGTGGCCATCACCGAGTTGGCTTAAAAAAAAACCTAGGTACTGTGCGCTTGCTGCTTATGATTTTTCCACGTCGAAACGTTTGTTTCTCACCCAACTCAATGGCCCAGGTAATGTTATTTTTTTAACTTTTCAAACATGAAAAAGAAAAAATTATCATAATTTTTTAGGTTTTTTTTCTTGTCCTTATAATTTGTTGTTGCATGCAGGTGAAAGCGATTCCTTTGCGGACGATGTAGCAGTTGATTCAGAAGGTAATGCATATGTTACTGATGTCACAGGCAACAAAATTTGGAAAGTTGGGGCGGATGGCAAGTTCCTGTCCATCATTAGTGACCCAATCTTAACTCCAAAGGAATGGTACAAATGCTGGACTGGGCTTAACGGAATCGTCTACCATCCAGATGGGTTCTTGATCGTCATTCATCATTCAAGTGGCAGTCTGTTTAAGGTTGACGTTGGCAAGGAAGATGAAATTAAGTTAATTGAAGTAGCGGGAGGCCCACTGACGTTTGGAGATGGAATGGCGCTGCTGTCTACAACTAAGATTGTAGTAGCAGGGATTCCGACTGCTACATTGGTGGAGAGCTCCGACGGCTGGGAAACAGCTTCCGTCGTTGGTAGATTCAGCGCACCTGCTCATCGGTTGGCGACGTCGGTGACTTTGAAAGATGGAAAGGTGTATATTAACCACGTACTTGGTCTGGGATACCCCAAGAAGAAGCATGTCTTGATCGAGGCTGTTTTCTAATAAACATCTGACCTTTTTCTTAGACGTGGTGTGTGTTTAGTTGGGTTTTATGTGTGTGTGTGTTTTTAGTTGAGCTTTTTATACATTAGAAAATCTAATGACATGAAACTAGAAAAGATAAAAGAAAGCGGAACTAGAAATTAAAAAATACTCTGAAGATTATATTTTTATTATATTACATTATATTATAATTGTTATAGAATAAGTTTTAAGTTGACATAAATTAAGAAGTTAAAATATACATAAGAAATTAAAATATAATATATTAATTATATAATATAAATAATAATTATGTATATATAGTAGGGATTGATTGTCTTGATTTTTGTATATCTTTAAAATATAATAGTCAAAATAACTTTTTAATATAAAAAGTTCTTTTTGAATTTTTTTAATAACTTTAGTTAGGATTGAAAAAAAAATTAGAAACTAAAAAAATTATTTTTTCCTTTATTTTAAAAATTCAAAATTTATACTTTTGTGATCATAATTTTTTTACCTTTTTTTAATATTATTATATTGACATATATATCCTAATGATATTTTCTTAATTTCATAATATATCTTAAATGAAAATAAATTTTATTCAATTAATATGCTTTGAACATTTTGTTGAAAGTCACCGTATACTCAAATAAATTTACAAGACTACACTTTTTTTTTGCCATAAGTACGTAGTATTTTATTTTATTTTTAATTTTTATATCAAACATAATAAATTTATTTAATTCGTTAATTGTTATGTATTAATTTTATTTAAATTTTTATAAATTTATATTTATTAATTTTAGAGTTTCAATTATTTTGACTATTATTTCACAATGATCGCAAAACTAAATTTTATCATAAATTTCTTTTGTGTTGTATATAAAAATACTTCAGTATATTTTAAAGATTAAATTTATAAATTTATTTTATGTAAAATATGTAAAACTATTTAAAATTTAAATATAAATTTTATTATGTGTCATTTTTGTAATTTAATAAAAAATAAACACATTTAATAATATTTAACTAAACAATCTATTATTTTAAAAGATTTTTTCAATAACTTTAAAAAAAAAAATTACTTTTAAAACTCTACTTTCAAAAATTATATTTAAAAAGTCAAATGAAACGAAAAGTAAAATTAAATTTATTATTATAATATAGGGGTGGGTAATTTCAAATTTGAGTCGGATTTGAAAATTCTCAAATTATATTCGAATTCTTTTGAAATGTCGAAAAGTGTTATATTCGAAACATTTTTTAACATGAGATGGGTCGGATTAGAAATTGTTTTTTTTTGTTTTACTTTAACAAGAGATTTTATTTTGAAATGAGCGGCTGTAAAAAGATTTATCAAAGTAAAATGTTCGCTTACATCAAAATGTATCATTTAATGGATTACTAGCACAAAAGATTAAAATATATTTTATTTAAAGAGTGTTAGTATTAGGTTAATTGGATGGTATTGTGAAGAGAAATAATTAAGTGTTTGATAAATTATATTTTTAAAAGTGTTACGAGATTTAAATATTTATGTTATATGCGTTTGGTAAATTCTACCGTTATGATACTGTAAAAATTGATATAACTAAAATTGACATTAAATAATAATAATAATTTATTATAAATTATTATTATTATTAATATTAAAAAAATGAGATAAATGGTAAAATAAAGTTTAATTTATGTTAAACTTTAATAGTATTTTCTTTTAAGTATAATTATTTTAATTAATTTATAGTGGGATAATTTTTAATTTTTTTATTTGTATAAAGATAAAACTATAATTATATTTAATAATAAAATCAATTGTAAAAATAAAATTTAAAAAACAACGTTCACTTTACGGATCATCGTTTAATATGCAATTAATTTAAAAATAATAACACTGCTCTTTTTTATTTAAAAAAAAAAAAAACACTGCTCTTTTTATTCCGATTAAAGTCTTCCAAAAGTGTTGTATGAAAACGATGAAGGTGTCCACGTGGAGTTTCAAGCAAGAAGCAACCGAACAAACAAAATGAAAGAGCAAAGGGTCAAAATCAAATAATTTTGTAATGCATGGATCGGGAAATTTTTGAACGGGTTCGGGTTCAAGAAATTTGCAAGAGGCTCAGGCCAAAAATTTTTCGAATGGGTTTGGGTTCGCAAATTTTTCGAATTTAACCTGATTCGTTCGGGGATAAATTTTTTTTGTCACGAACGGATCCTAAATGAATATCTGTTTTTGTTCACCTCAAAAATTTAAGAGGATTAAAGTGCACCTCAATTAAAAAATTATAATTTAATATTTAATATTATAATAGTTAGAATGTTGTTTACTTAAAAAAAAGAGTTAGAATGTTTAAATTGAAAAAAAATAATAATAAAGGGCTAAACATGAGAAAAAAGAATTCTAAAAGGTTTAGATAAACGATTATTTTACGGCACTAAATTTTTGTAACAATATGATCATTTATATCTCTTAAATTTGATTTTTTAAGTTGATCCAATAATTTAAATAAATTTTGGTATTATATGGTAACTGTAATCCTAATATGATCAAATGATCGATGAATAAAACATTTATTTATTTGTCTAAATTTTTTTTGTGGACTGAGGACAAAGGCCCCCTGATTTCGAGGGTTTTGAATTTGTGGTATCACTTTAAAGTTAAAACACTGTTATATAAATTTTCATACCTTCTTTTACAAAAATAAGTTTTAGTGACTGTGTTAGCTATAAAGAGGCTTTTCATTTTCCTGTCTCTCGACTCATCCATCAATCACAATCCAAAGCCAAAACTTATCTTATCCACATGATTACCTTTCATTCAGTTGAAACAAATAGAATTTACGTTATTCATAAACAAACAATAAACAAAATCAAGGCGGAGAAATGTGAAGGAAGTGACAAACATGAATCTTAACAATTTCCAAATAAAATAATAAAAAATCATTGAAGTTCGGTTTAGGAGAAAAGGAAGCATCTTCATCGTACAAATAAGAAGATAAAAATATAAGATTAATTGAATTACGTGAGAAAATAGCATTATTTTTGTCGATTAAGTAACAGTGAAACCCAAAACTTCACTACAATAACATACGAACGTACATAATATTTACATCATTTTTAGAATCACACAATTCTAGTTTTGTTCCAGATAGCTAGCCTAGCCAGATGCTCTCGATTGTATGTACAGGCACTTCCCCTCAGCCTCAAGAGAATAAAACAAGCTAATAAATTTGTATGGGAAAGTCCAACAGCCTACCTATGAAAATAAATAAATACTCACTTCCCATCCAACACCAACACTAAAGCCAAACCAAACCAAACTCAAACGGCCAAAGCGGCAAAAGCCAATCACTCAGCCAGATCACTACTGTTCTTCTTCCTCGTCTCGGCCGTTCCCATTGCTTACATCATCTTTGTCGAGCAAGCCGAGCCACCCGCCCACGTGTACCACTACCACAGCCCCGGCTTCTTCCGTGAATGAGCCAAGTGGGACGACTCCAAAACCGTCGATTCCTCGTTTCATTTTTGAGGGAGGGATCGGTCAGTTCTCAGTGCCAGATGATGACTCACCAGGGACTGCAGTCTTAGATGAAGTGACGGTGTTCAAAGACGCTGAATTAACCGGTAATGCGTCGCTTGGCATCGTTGTTGACCGGCCTAGGAATCTTCTCCTTATGGTCGCTGCCGACTTGCTTGGAAACAAATATAGTGTGCTCGCCGCTTATGATTTGTCAACGTGGAAGCGCCTTTTTCTCACCCAACTCAGTGGCCCGAGTAAGTTTTCGTGATGATCAATATTTATTTGGTTATTTATTTTATTTGGTGTGTATTAGGTTCATTGTTACTGGTGGACATTCTTGGTACTCGTACAGTCTTACATTTATCTTAATCTGAGCATTTGGTTTGTTGGTTTCTTAAATAAAAAAAAAAAAAATAGGCGTCGGTGAATTTGTTTGTTGTAATTTGAACTAATCTAACTACCCAAGTGACAATTTCTGTAAACTCTTTTTCAATTTGGATGGATTATCAATATGAATATGCGATAGGCACCACGTTAATTGTTGTTAAAACGAAGGCGGGCAAGAGATTTATTTGGTAATGTAACTCTGGAGAATTCGGCACAGCAGTTTTTTAATGACTTTAGTTACGGGAGGCGCCGTTCTTTGGGTGCCTCCCCAAACACGTGCGCTAAGAGCGCATCAAGTCTAATTCACTGCTTTGGAAGGCTGAAACTACGAAGTCGTTGGCTGCTGCTTCGCTACTATAAGGGGTAATTTCACCTCACGGCTTCAATATTATCTACTATTTCAAGAGCTGTCTCTTCATTGACGTCTATATAATACGTACACGGAGATATTTATGCATAAATGAATCATTAGCTTTTAGTCAGTGCTGGAAAAGGAAATAAGTTTTATATGAAATGAGGCCACTTTTCTACTCCAAGACAATTAGTTGCTTTATTGACTCGTGTCTTTGCTCCCAGTTGTAAAAGATCCAACACGCCTCTTTTGACATTCTGTGGTGTGTTAATAAATCATTAACATTATACACGTCGAGCATGTTTTATTGACTAGGTAGGTATTTTTTTATTGCTCGCAATTTCTGACACTTGGTTGTCACAGGCGATGAGAAGTCATTTGCGGATGATGTAACAGTTGATACAGAAGATAATGCATACGTAACTGATGCCACGGGCGGTAAGATTTGGAAGGTAGGGGTTGATGGCAAGTTCCAACTATCATTAGAAGCCCACTCTTTACCCTCAAAGAATGGTACAAAAACTTGGTCGGACTAAATGGAATCGTTTACCACCCGGGTGGGTTCTAAATAGTAATTCACACTTTCAGCGGTAATTTGCTTAAGATTGATCTTGGCAAGAGTAAGGGAATCAAGTTGATTAAGGTAGCTGGAGGTCCATTGTCATTTGGAGATGGTCTAGAGTTACTGTCTCCAACTAAGCTTGTAGTAGCAGGAAATCCTTATGGAAGATTGGTGGAGAGCTCTGATGGGTGGGAGACAGCGTCCATCATGGCCAAATTCAGAGGACCTGCTCATTGGTTGGCCACCGCAGCAACTGTGAAAGATGGGAAGGTGTATCTTAACCACATGTTTGGCCTGGGATACCCCAAGAAGAAGCATGTCCCAGTAGAAGCTGTTTTCTAAAACCTGAAAAACATACATTTATATTTCTCCACGAGATGGTCGAACATTAGTGTGGCCAAGTTATCTTACTCTAAGGGAGTTGATTTTGTTGTATCATTGAATAATACTATTGCTTATTGAAGAGAATGGTATATTTTTCTTCATACTTGGTATTCTTGAATGGAAATTTCATACTTAGTTACATGTAATGAATGTGGAACTTGATGCATGCAAAGAATTTTTTAGCATGAATGATTTCAAACATATGTCAAGGTCATTATTTCGGTAGTTTTGTTCATAATCATATGTTTCTGAAAATATAATCAGAGTAATCAACTATACAGAGTTCATTGCATCTTTCTGTTGATGATCTATCTTCATGCCAATATCTACAATATGAACCAAAAACAAAAAAGAGAAAAAAAAAGATATTCTCAATGCAGTGCAGGTCATATTATAGTAAAATAAGCAGAAGACAATAATTTATCATCAATTCCTTGGCTGTCATTGTGCCTAATATCATCTTGGATACCATTCAACTGAAGAAAACACAGCTTGGGTTGCCAAACTTACTCAACTAAAGTGAGAATATCACATTTCTAGTTCTAGTTGTGCAAGTTTAGAAGATCTCAAGTAAAGCGAGAATAAATAAGATACATGAGGCAGAGATGATAGGTGGAAACTGTGAATCTTAACAATTTCAAAAGCAATAATGTTGTCCAAATCTCAGTACAATAAACTTATTCAGAAAAGCCAATTTATGCATGCTCATCTTAGATTTAAGAGACATATGAAAAGAATCCAAAATATCGAAGTACTGCCATGGCCGTCCATGTCATCACAATTAAATCGTAAATTTATTCTTCTGCAACAACACTAATTTCACCTTTCTCTAGCAAGTCATAAAATGCCCTTACTTTCCTTTGCTCATTCCAGTGGTGCATCTTCCAAAGACTACCAGCAGCCAAGCCAAGTGCTATGCCAATACATATCTCTTTGACAACACTTGGTCCTTTCAAGGTGGCATGAACAAGCTTGTGGCCAGCCATTTCACTTAAAGACACCAAATCTAAAAGCAAGAGAAACGTTTTACCCAAATATTTCAGTAGGCAGAACGAGACCCAGCGAAACCTTTCAAGATGAATGATTGCATGACAGACAAACAAACAAATAAAATGCCAAGAAAAAAATGCACCAAGTCATATGCCATTAACTATCTACTCTGCTCTACGTGAACCTCATATCCAACCAAACTAATGCAGAACCAAATCATGTAGTCTAGATTACAGAAATAACATTGCTTCAGGGCTTATAACTGAAACAAGCTAACTGAGCTCAGGCTTGAATTCAGCTGAAAACTGAACCTCGGCCAAGTCCTTATCATATGAAATGAAATTAGCTTGCTTCAGCTTCAACAAGCCCAGTGTCTGTTGAGATTACTGCAGACTCAAACCACTGTACATATTCTTTAATACATAACACATTTTCATGTAGATTTGATACGCACCTAGTTCATTATGCTAAACAATGGGAAGAATCCAAGTAGTTATTGAATAGCATCAATTTAAAAGCAAATATTCATATTCGCCACAAGCATTTAAAGGAAACAAATAATTCACCATTTGGCATCCTTATAACTCAATTACAAAAACTAATACAGTACAAATAAAGAAAATTAGTATCCAAAATTTGAGAGTGAAAACAAAGAAAAAAATATTTGATTTACTAATCTATGAGTTCAATTGACTAAGGATTCAAATTGATTAAGATTGAACAAACACACGCATATCGCAGAGTAAAGCAATATAGATAAAACACCTACCCGAGCAAATTAAATCTAACATTCACAATCAACATCGATTAAACAGAATTTAGTTGAAACCATCGAGCAAATACTAACCCGAGATCCAATACCAAGAATGGCAAAGAGATGGCAATGGTCGGCGGCGGAGCGGAGAGGATAGCAGACGAAGGAAACGAGGAGACTGGACAGAGCGTATTCTGAAAACTTTCGAGGTTTGGTGCTTTTTGTAGTTTTGTATTTTTCTTTTTTTTTTTTGAAACTTTGTAGTTTTGTATTTATTACTATTATTATTCAATTTTTTTTTTAATTTTCGAATAGGCAAATTATATACGGGGCGGTCCAGGTTTTTAGAATTCGCTTAGGCCCCAAACCAAAACCCATCAACCTCAGTCCATTGTGCTATTATTTATTTATTTTTTTTACGTTAAATTTTGTTTTAATGTTAAAATCAAATCTTTAATTATCAGCTTAATTTTTTTAATTAAATTATTTTACTAATATGTATAAATTTAATTTCATGTGTTCAAACTCCCACATCTGTTTTATCATCTCTGTGTTTTTTTTTGGATCTATTTAACCTTAATATCTAATTAAATGTCAGTTTATTGTAATCAACCTAACTAAAATCTGATTAAATACTTTCGATTAAGTTGGTCCGGAGATTTGAAGTACTTTATTAAAACCCAATTAAGTGTTTTCAGTTTTTATTTATTTATAATTTCTTATTATCTTTTAATATTTTTAATACTATTATTGAATGGAGGCTTTTAATACTAATCATTTAAGCTCTATTGAAGATTGAGTCTTAAAATAAAATTCATATTTTATGTGAGAGATATATTAAAACTTGTGTTTAATATTAATTTTATATTTTTATTAAATAATTTAGACTTCCAACCAATGATTTCTCTAATAATTTAAATGGCGAGGTTATTTAAACCCAACATAATACTCTATAAACTCACCACTAAAAATTGTTATTTTTAAATATTTTATTCTATAAACTTACATAAATTTCTATTATAAACTTACTCTACCACTTTATTAATAAATTTGTCAATTACTATGCCTTGTCTTCTCAAATTTAAATAGTTAAAGTTATATATATATATAACATCGCAAACATGTATTTTTTTTAAATGACATTGTAAATATATATTGAATACATAATAAAAATTAAAAATTAAAAATAAATATACATTAAATATTTTTTTTAAACAAGTAAAAATGGGTATCATGAATAAAACTTTTTTATTATTTATCTTTTATTTATATTATTGTATTCATTATAGTAATTTGTGTTATTGGTATTTTAGTAATTAAAAATAATTACAAGGTGATTTTATAAAATATTGTGGTGGATTTAAATAACCCCTAACCTAATTTAAATTATCTCATATTTATTTATATTTATTTATTGATCTTAGTGAATGTAATACGTTTAATCAATTCGAGTTTAAGGGTTCTTAAAAAAAAAAAGAGTAACGGGTAATAACTTGCGTGATAACATTACAAATTTCTTTAAAAAAAAAACGGTTTTTTTGGTATTTTTGAAAATAAAATTGAAGCCATCTCCTTTGTAACATAAAGTCATAAACAACATGATATGAGCGACTTTATGTAAACTCGAAAGTTAAAACGACAACTGGGCCTCGCTTGTTATTTCATCACCGCGTGAAAAATGAATGATAACAGCTTGCATTCAATATAAAAATTGGAATATTATTCACGTACAACGTTATTTTCAGGTAGGGAGATTAACACTGTCATCCCCGAGGTTGACACAAATTACACTTTAATAATAACTTTAATTTAATTATATATCATTTCCTTTACTTAATTAAAAAGATAGAAATATTCTCTTAATTATATTTATTTTGTCTTATAAATAATTAAAATATTCTTAAAATAAAAGATATTTTTATCTTTTTATTAAATAAAAAATAATAATATAATTAAAACTAAAATTATCGTGTAATTTATACCAAGAGGTGACCATAATAACATCCGTTTTCATGTACGATAGAAACAAAAAAACATATTTATTTATATCCTTTCTATAAATAGAAAGGCATATTTATCTATACCTCAAGGATTTAAGGTGATTTCTTATTCTCTTATTAAATTTGAATTCTCTTTTAAGTTTAATATTTATTTAATTTTTTATTAATATTTAATTGGTGAAAATTGATAATTATTAAAAAAAATAAAAAATAAATCTTAACTAATTATACTCAATACATAATACGTATAAAAAGATTTCTAAAGTTTTATATAAAACTTAACTTAAAAAAGACACTAATTCTCTCCTCCGATCACACCCAAAAGGAAATCGAAAGGTTTCTAAGTAAAAAAAAAACAAAAAAACAAAACAAACATCTTCGTGCTTCACTTGCAAGGGAAGCAACGGAAACTGAATGGTAAAACGACTATTTGTTTATGAACCCGAGTACACTTAGTAGAGTTTACCTAGACGCTTTATTCCCGTAAGCTAAAACAAAAATAAAAAAGGCCAAAAAGGAAAATAGAGGGCAACAGCAACATGATCTTGCACTCTGCCTATATTTTAGGACGTGATTGGGTGAAAGTAGAACTGTAGAAGGCCACAATTAGAGGCCATTAACCAGTTGCCCATCACCTGAACATCCTTAACCCACTCCACATTATCAGTTTTCTATGTCACTTTTTGAATTTTTTATCGTCAGGCGTCACAATCGAAGACGTGAATATGCATATCTACTTAACACAACCAAATCTCAATAAACAGCCCTTGACTTCAATTATTTGAAGCTCTTTACTGTCGCTTACATCTGAGTGTAAAAGAAAGCAAGCATTAATTGATGGAGAGGCAGAGAAGTTTCTCTTTCAAATCCACAAGATGCTTGGTGTTTTTTTTCACTGTCTCTTCTTCTATCATCTTCTTAACATTCTTCTCAATTTGGGTCATCAAATCCAATCCTCCCATTAACCAAGAAACCCATTTTCAGTTGAGCAAACCCGACCTTGACGCAAGTCTGAAACCCATAGCCGTACGGAACTGGACAGGTTTCAGTGGAGATTTCACAGCAACAAATGCGAAAAATTTGACCTTGATCGATACCCATTTAAGTAGATTTGAAAATACTTCTGGATTTGCTAATTTAACTGTTTCCGGGGACATTAAGAGGGAGGAAAATGGTACTCAAATGCCAGAAGATGAAGTGAGCAAAGATGATGGTCTAAATGTTACAAATTTAAGTACAGGTCAAGAGAGTGCGCCTGCACCTTTGGCCGAGGAAACTGTAGTTCAAAGCAATGAGAGGCTTAAAGAGAAGAAGATTCGAGGAGCTTCAGCTGGGAAAATTGAGCCTCCCAGTAATCAACAGATCAAAAAGGAGAAGATTAGAGCAACTTCAGTTAAAAATGTTGAACGAGCAAGTAATAATATAATTGAAGACAAGAGGAGGACAAGAGACTGTGACATTACGAAAGGGAGGTGGGTCTATGATGAGAGCTATCCTTTGTACACAAATGATACGTGTCCTTTTATTGATGAAGGTTTCAATTGTATGAGCAACGGGAGATTGGATAAAGACTACATGAAATGGAAGTGGCAACCGTACGATTGTGACATTCCGAGGTAATCTCTTTTTGAAACATAAAGTTTTTGATTTGGAATTAGAGTGGGTAGTCATGAGTGTTTAACAATGAACTCGGTCTGTATGAATTTGATTGAGATTCAGTTTAGTTTAGAAAAGAAAACACGAAATGTTGATGAGCTGAGTTTGTGTGTGGACACAATGCGAATTTTAGGTTCAATGCGACCAAAATGCTGGAATTGATCAGAGGGAAAAGGCTGGTTTTTGTGGGCGATTCAATTAATAGGAATCAATGGGAATCTATATTGTGTATGTTATTTGGAGCTGTTAGAGATCCAAGAAAGGTCTATGAGACCCATGGACGAAGAATCACCAAAGAGAAGGGAGACTATAGTTTCAAATTTGTGGTAATTATGCAAAGATGTCATATTTATTTACTTGTGGGGACTGAAGTCTGTTCCATTGAGGTATATAATTTTAATCTTGTTTATGCAGGATTATAGATGTACAATTGAATACTATGTGAGCCATTTCTTAGTTCATGAGAGCAAAGCAAGAGTAGGACAGAAGCGGGTGCAAACCTTGAGAATTGATTCTATTGATCGTGGTTCTTCAAGATGGAGAGGAGCTGATATAGTAATTTTCAACACTGCACATTGGTGGACCCATTTCAAAACAAAAGCTGGGTTAGTACCTAAAAAGCTTTAAACTGTTGCCATGTTTGATACTTGATGTAAATAAGTCCAATTTTCCCTGTTTGTTATAAGCTACAAGGTTCAGTTCAGATCTTGGTTTTTAAGAAGGCATGCATGGTTTTGAATTTGGCATGGATCTGAATGGATGGACTTACCATATAAACATAATTTTCCATTAATATTCATAAGTCTGCTGGCCTTGTAACAGGATTAACTGTTACCAGGAAGGGAACCTAGTCCATCCCTGGCTTGATGTTTCAACAGCTTTTAGAAGAGCATTGATAACTTGGGCTTCATGGGTTGACAAACGCATCAACACGAAGAAAACCCGGGTTTTCTTTCGGAATTCAGCACCTTCCCATTTCAGGTTTCTTTTACTCTGCCGTAAACTATGCTGTTTTCAATCTCATCATATCAGCTGCTGATGTCATGATTTATTACACACAGGGGAGGACAATGGAATGCGGGTGGCCACTGTGCAGAAGCTACTCGGCCCCTTAATGAAACCTCAAGTTTCAGATACCCTGAGAAGAATGTGATTGTAGAGGAGGTGACAAAACAGATGAAAACTCCTGTAACTCTCCTGAATATAAGTAGTTTGTCTCAGTATAGGATAGACGGTCATCCATCAATTTATGGAAGAAATCCAGGGAAGCGATACTCTTCAAGCATTCAAGATTGCAGCCATTGGTGTCTTCCAGGCATTCCAGATACATGGAACGAACTGTTGTATTTTCATTTGCAATCTGGAGAAGAGAATAGACTAAAATAATTCTGATTTGCGTTTCTCAGCATATATATTCTTTCAATATTTTCTGCCTATTGATTTTGTAGGTAGAATGTAAAATGTAATTTCATGTATTTGTTGTAGGAAATGCAAATCAAAGTTTTGATTGATGATATTCATTCTGTTGGACCACTGAAAAATTCATCTTTTTATTTATTCATTTTTATGGAATAATTACTTCTTTGCAGATTCTGAAATATCAAGATCTGAAACCAGCCTTGGGATAGTGTCATTATTATGAATGGAGATCTAATGGCCGGAGATAAAAAGAGTTTAGTTTATCCAGGGCCTTCCAGACTTGAATATTTTGACCGAGACAGTTCTTTTTAGAGCGAGCAATGATTCAACAGCTGATTAGTTGCTGTCCGAAGTACATTAAGGATACTGGCAGGAATGTGGCAAAGAAATATATACTTAATGATTGTTGGTTCGATTGTAATTTGAAAACTAAACAATTCTTTATCCCGGAATCTCAGGAAGTCAACATCCTTCTGCATCAGTAGATTGCCGCTGGCAGTGGCAAGATATCACTTTTAGTTTTAGATAATGATAGGAAGACAACACGACTGAGGCGCTAATATTATAAACCCCAGTATTGTAGCATTTCCCTCAAATATATATATATACACACACCAAGAAGAAAAAGATACACGTCAACTCTCAACAACATTATCCAACTCCTATATCCATTGCTTGCTGAATTGTAGTATAGCTAGAAAATATTCCAGCTTATTGCCAGACCATAATAATGGTTCCACCTTTTTGCCAACCATCCTATCGCTGGACTTTCATACCCTCTGAAGGCACACCATTGGGCATATGTACACAGATAAATAGCGACATGTATACCCTTCGTCCATGAAGAAGCTTTCTTTTATAAGTGATGTAAGTAACAACCCTACTGGTAAAATAGGAATATGATTAAATGTACATCTCAAACTATGCAATGGGTGCATCAATGAGATTGATGTTTCTTCGCTCGTCCTTGCGAAACTGATGAATCATCTCTCTTGGAAGCCTCAGGTTTCCGAGCCCAGGCAGGTGCTTGGTCTGGCCCATAACGGTAGTCATAAAAAAGCTCCTCACTAGCTTCAATATGCTCCTTGGCAAAGATGCCAACTCGATGATCTCCAGCCACCAGCATTACCTATACAAGCTCATAGATTAGCTTAACCAACAAGAATTCAATAGACAGGCAAAATACCGAATTGCTTGTACCTTGGCATAGCAGTTAGGATTTGATGAGTGGTTTGCAAATTTCAGCTTGTCTCCTTTGCGATAAGCATCGAGTACATACTACAAAGAAGAAGGTGCAAGCTTTAAGATCTTTGACTTCATAATGACACACTAATAGATGATGGTGCTGGCTAGAGTATACAGAGCATGTGAATTAAGCTCTGAGATCGATTTTTTCCAAAGCAAAAAAGGTATCTTGATGATAATGCAAATATATTATATATTCTTCACCATATTATCATCTTGTATGCAGCAGGTGACACTTGCCTGATCATTCAAGTCAAAAAGAAAGGATGAATTGGCACGATCATAAATTTTCCCACGCTTGTCTGCTTCTCGATGGGAGATCAACTCCCCAGTATATTCTCCAAGATAATCATTCTTGTTAACAGAATTCTGAAATCACATCATGGAGTTTAGTTGCCAGGCATTATCAAGTAACTATAGAAAGACGAGATGATTTGTTATTCTACCTTTAAAAAGGCTCCCCATCCAGCAACATCAGACTTTGCCAAGAGGATCTGAAAAGGGGGATAAAAGAAGGTGGTGACACAACTTATTCATAAAAAAGGTTTCAACTTTCCACAGCACAATTTGATAGTAAAACATTCTGTATTCCTCACCCTCTGCTGTTGCCTCAGGAGCAGCCGCATGTTACCACATTGACCATCTCCTCGTTTGGGTGGCTCACCCAATGAACCATCCCCACAACTGCATAAATTACAAAAAATTCACAGATGCTGAAATTGGAATGAAATATAGGAATCTCTCCAGACAGAAGCATCAATTTAAACTCTGAGACTTTGCTACTTTCAAAAAAATGATCAGCTTGGTAACAAAGCCACTTCAGGCCTTCAATAATTTTAGTTCAAGTGATCAGAGTGTTTAAAATAACATAAAACAAAAATGGAACAGAATTTCAGCGAAGACTTCTCTTCCTCTGTAGAACTCTTGAAAGGAATTCAGTGCCACACAAGAACAAATACATCAGCTATCCAAATGTTAAAATCCCTCTTATCATGTTTTCCTGATGGTGTCTGTTACAGGCCACCATGTCTAGTCCAAAACTAGGGCACAAAAACACCTAGTATCAGGACTAGAGAATAGTTTTAAAGTCTGACTGTCCACTAGAATCATATTTACCACAAAAATCATATAGGTTCAACTTCAGAAACATCCAATTTGCAGTTTATTGATAATAAAAGTTCACAATAAATAACCCAAAAGGCAATAGATGCACAAAGTACTTATAAGGAAAACAAACTCAACGCACCCAAGAAATCTGTAACCCACCTAGATAGTCGTTTGAAATAATCATGTAAAAAACATTACCTAACCCAGCAATTCCGGCAAACATCTGGGTCACATTCACGACCGGCAGCAAAGCATGGGCATTGCCTGCTTCGGCATTGACTCTTTGCACAGTGGCATCCCCTGAACCGATTTTTGCAACTCTTCGAGCACCTTAAGTATTAATAGCTACTTGTTAATAAAATTCTTAAAATGATATCCTACCGTTGATCTACTAAAAATTTAAGTAGAATGGTATTTCATTCCGAAGATGAAACACACATGGAGTTTTATTTAAAAATAAAAGCAACGTGTAAAGTTATACTTGGCAATTAAATAGGGGAAAAAGATATCTAAATTCTTAACGTTTTAAGAAAGGGACGTGCAGACCCTAATGGTTTTAAAAATTTCCATCTGTACCCTTGTCAAGTACCGGTTTCCGTTTAACAGAAAAAAGGACATCTGGACCTCTAAGATTTTAGGAAAAAGGACATGCGAACCCTTTTTGCAGTTAAAATAGACGGAAACCGTTACCTACCAAGAGTGTCGATGGGATTTTTGAAACTATTGGAGTCTGCATGTCCCTTTTCCTAAAATGTTAGGGGTCCAGATGTCTTTTTTCCATTAATAAAACCCAGGACAAAAGTTTAATAAAGCAACTAGACTAACACATTTAAAAATTTACAGTGGATGAACTTGATCATAAGAAGCACGAACACATTTAAAAATTTATAGTGGATGAACTTGATCATAAGAAGCACGAAAGATCCTAGCCCTATCTCTACATACGAGGATGCAGAAAAATCACCTATGGATGCCCAAAGGCTTCCCTGCCCACCTATTAAATAAAATTCCAACATACCCGCAATACTTTTCGCAACAAGTTCCATTATGCAGACAAGGGCACTGCTTTCCACACATAGACTGGCATCCACATGGCGTATACTGCTGACAAGACTGATTTTTACCATCCGCAATTCTTTTCCAGAATGATGGATGGCCTGCGGATTTCCAAGAATATTTAAGTTTCCGCGTTCTTCCCCTTCTACGAAGAAATCTTGGTCTTGCAGGAATTTCATGCTCCTTAAAGAATAGTAGAGAAGATTACAAAAAAGAAGACATTACGAAGCAGTGCCAAGTGATAAAGTAAAAGGGAAACATCCACAATAATTAAAATATTAGAAAAATGAAATAAATGAAAAGTTAAAAGCTGATTATTTGCAACCAAGTCAGCTAATTCTCATTTACCCTATCTTAGACTGATAATTCTACTTTGCAATTTGCACTTTCTTAACTCTACATCCTAATTTTGAAGATTTAAAATATAACCTTTTTGCTTAGTAAGGTAAGCTTTATCCTTCTAATGAATAATATAAGTAAACACTCACTAGCAAGGATGAAAATCTCATGGCAGCAATACTAAACAGCTTTAAGGTTTCATAAGATAAAAAAATTATATGTTACCTAGTTTTCCTTGAAAAGTGAAGAATAAGTAAAGAAGAATATAACAGTACATACCGCATAATCGGTGTCAACTTTCCCAGTTTCTTCCAACAAGGAACCTGTTGTGATAGATTTGTGAGGCATTGAAGAACCACTGTCACGCATATAACTGGATACTTCTATGCAGGTCTTCAACCCAGAAAGTAAATTTCTGGCTATAAGGCAACTGCATATGATTAAGCACAAAGTTAATAAAGAAACATCTTGCATGCAGAAGCAGCAAGAAGAAAAATCTAAAAATTGCAAAGAAAAGTACATCTAAATGTATCAAGTCCAGCACATGGTTTGAAAAAGAAGAGGCAGAAACTATAAGCTTTTCAAAAAAGTTGAATGCAAAAGCCGATGCAAATATAAATTATACAGATCTTTGTTCTTCATCTTCAGCATCCTTATGCATACTTATATATGGAGCAAAAGCTTAGATGAATAGTTCCGAATACCTGTTTCTCCCAAATATCTCCACTCCCTTCAAATATAGTTCTTTCTCAATAGGTTTCCACTCAGAGCTGCTCAAAACTCCTTCAAGCAGTTCTCCTTTGGAAAATGAAAGCTTCATTTCAGGCTCTTTCTTGACATCTTTGGCTCCATCTGTTAAATTGTGTTCAATCTGATCATGGAAAACACCATCAGAAGTAAAATATTTCTCAGATATAGGTTCACTTAGTGAATCTTTGGCGGTCATTTGAAGGTCATTGCCTTTAGTGGCATCTGAACTTTGTATACCATCACTGGATGCAGTAATTACATCCAAAGACAATTGTTTCTTCTGCTTCTTATTTGAAGAATCCAGAAGATCATCCGAACCTTGTACGGGGTCATTTAGCTCTATATTTGTCCACTCAGCCTTGCGCTTTCCCAAACTTTGCTTGGCAGATGTATCAATATTTAGAGATCCGACAGCAACTTCTGAGGTGTGACCAGCTTCTGATGTAACAAGTAACACCTTTTCAGAATTGTTTCCTTCACCTTGCATGAGCTCACTGTGAGTACCTGGCTCTTCGGCATTGCAAGGCATTGCAGTCACTTCATTTATATTTTTCATTCTATTTGAGATACTAACATCTGAACCTTCTAGCTTATCCTGACCAGCTCTTAACTGCAAGGCATTCATATGGAGATCAGACTTCAGAACTTTCCCATGTAATCCAAATAAAAATTATGGATGAATATATTATGATAACAATTTGCACAAAAAGATAAATAAACAACCATCTCGGAAACTCTGGGTGCGTAAATGAGCTCAACCCCATCTCAAAATGAGAAAATGCTATGTGCACGTACACACAAACATAGAGATAGGAGTAAATACCTGGAGGTAACAATGATCACTGCAGGGTTTCCTATCATCTTCATACTCAGACCAATATGATTGCTTTTCACTCTGTAAAATAGAAGGACCCTATCAGACAGGCGAATCAAATCTAACCAGATTAAACCATAGAAAGATGAACAACGTGTCTACTTACGGGATTAACCAAAGGTTGGGAACATCCATGCAGACGGCAGTCAAATAACTGTTGGATAGATACAGTTAGAAAAGCATAGCTATTCAGGCAATTCAAATGGATATATCAAATACTGTCATACCAAGCAGCGGCGACAAAAGAGGTTATCAAAAGAATCCAAAGCAGCACTAAGGCTCTTCTCCAGAGAAATGCCCCTTTCATGTCCAGCATCCCCAGAATCCTTCAAGTCTTTGTCATCATATTTTTCCTTTAGTGTGCTGTATCTATCCTGCATATCCCGAAGAGAGTATATTCCCAGCAATATAAGATGTTTCCAATAAACATAAGTTGCAAAAATAAGGAATACAGATGATATTTCAGATAAGGAAATAAAAACACCAAGCATACTCCAAACATCATGATCATGTTCATATGCCAATAGAGAAACCTGTATTTCTGAAGTGGCTACCCCAATGAATTGGCTGACAGCATTAATTACTTCCTCACCTAGCCCGTGTTCCTGAAAAGCCATCCTACAAGAAGTAAAAGAATTAGTCATTATACAAGGTGGATTAAGATGAATGAACAAGTAGGATGTCATTAAGACCAGACAATAAACATCTTTCATGGTCAGGTTACTTCTTCGGCTCTGGACACTCGGAAAACCAGGTTCATATATAAGTGGAGTTACCGATAAGTATTAGTACAACAAGAGGTCCACAACTTCAGTGTGAATGGAAAGTGACAGCGGGCTCATTAACCTTAGAAACCTTTTGTTTGTCATTCCTCAGTGGATCAAAGGATATTAAGTTTTAAACAATAACTACAGCTTGTTTACTCTTCCTGATATTTAGTTGGCACAAGATTTTATATAGCAAAGAAAATTTGTATATTTCTTTAGATAGTATAATCCAATACTGAAACATTTCTTTGCAGGATCACCAAAAATTTGTATGATGTTTCTGAAGAAACACTCGGCTTGTAGGTCTTGCATCTTATTTTAACATACCACAGAATACGATCTTCACTATCAGAGAATTCACGTTTCTCCTCTTCAGGTTCTATAATGTCTTCCTCACTGTCACTGCAGATTAGTGCTTCACTTCCATGTTGATCATAATAAATACGTCTTCTCCCAACCACTGACTGGTCTTCAGCCATTCTCTGATTTCTGTGCTGTGTAAGGCATATTTGAGATGAGAAGAGCAACGATAAGATCTTAACATCAATCATGACTAGACAAAAACTGATCGATGTTAAGCATTATATGAGTATACAAGCCTGTTTCCATTCTGAAACAGTGTTCTGAAGAAGAAACTGGTGTACCATTTTACTAGACAACCAATCAACAAGGCATTGACTTCATGTTCAAACAAACACATGGTTGGTAAAATTCAGTGAAAAATCAATAATATTTCCTTTCATGATGGGAGATGTAAATTTTACAATGGATATGGAGATAAGATATATGGAGATTCTATCATACTTGTCCAAGAAGATCCAGGTAGTATATGGTGGTATCTTCTCAACATAAGAAAGCTTTGTACTCCTTGAGAGCACAACTTCATGACTGTTGACATAGTCTTTATCTCCCAATCCTAGAGAAAATCCACTGAACTTGCAGAGAGGCATGTTACCAAATCCATTATCCTTCGTATATGTAACATTCGCTCTTGATGCTGTTGATAAAAATGTAGAAACATCACTTTCTGTTTTCTTTTTGTTATTCTCAATTCTTTCCTGCACATGATACATGCAAAGGTTACTAGCATATTAATTAGCATCATAGCTTATGTATGCCAGTCATGTGTGCTCAATTAAAATGCAGAATCAATTTCAAACACAAAATTATTTATACCATTTAATTGAAGAAAAAGAAGTACATGAAATCCTTATTAGATAATTAACAAGGTGTCTGATCCACAAAACATTTTCATAATAAAAGAAATCACTTCAAAAACATACCTACAGTAGAAATTTGAAATAAAAGGTAAAGAAAGTTAATAAATAGAATGGTAATTTCTTGAAATTGAAATGTATTAGTAATATTAGGAAAATAGAGAATAGATGTCATCTATGTCAAATTTATGATAGCAACATCACTAATCATCTAAGCAAAATTCAAACACCATATAAAGAGAATGACATTGATCTAAAATGACATGGAAAAGAACTGTTGTTTTTCTTATTAAGCAAACAAAAATGGAAAGGTAATATTTAAAAGACAATAAAATTAGATACACAAGTGGCTTACTTTTATTGCAGCATCTCTTTCTGCTTGAATTTGCTTTTTGAGCTGATTTAGCTTATATGTCAAGTTTCCAAGACCATCATTAGACTGTTCACCATGAGACTTCTACCAATTCATAAAATAAACTGATCAAAAATCAGAACGATTGTATGAAATATATTATATTTCTTATAATCAAGCAATTATACGTCGTCTCTAGATTAATATCTTAAATTTTTATTTTTCTGGTCTATTTAGTGAGTTAGATTATTACAGGAAATGAAAGCTAATGTGAATTTTGCAACAGTATAATTTCTCAGCAGCTAACAGGTTCTAAGTTTCTGAAGACAGTCCTCTAAATAAAAGCAATTAAATAAATACATAATTCAGTAGAATCAAGTAACAGTCATTTTTTTTACTTCATCCTGAATTATCAGGATAATTTCAATTCTGGTGATCGGTACTGATAAATAATTAATAAATTCGCTAAAGAAGATAACTAATTCAAATATTAAGATCAAAGAAAGAAAATTCGAACTCTGCATTTGGAGGAAGAGTCGCTTGCTCTGGACACCATAGTCGTTCACCTCTGCAACCCGACTGAGAGAATTGAGTGAAAAACGAAGTAAAAATATTCCGCAGCAGGTTGACACGTGCGAAGTGTGAATGACGTGGCCTGACATATTTTAGTGGTATATAGAATGTACATGTTTTGACTCAATAGCCCACAAAATAAGCCTAAAATTCTTGGGCTTGGTTGGACTTTCCAGACAGATAGTGGGTCAATTACGTTTAAGCCCTTTTAGAACAAAAATCATTAAGGAAAATAATGACAATGAATAATACTCATTTTTCTAATTTTGATTTTTATATTTTTTAATCTAATTAAGGTATTTTCAGAGTTTAAATTAATATGTTTTTAAAATTTATAAAAACTAATAGTCTAATAAATACTTAATATATCACTTAAAATGAGAGAACTTTTCGTTTATCAATTCTAATCTCCCGCCTGATTTTATTTCGGGAACTATCGTACTCATTAGTGAAGGAAATGAGAGAATTGAACTAGACAATTAGTTGATGTTATTAAATGTGATAACACCAATAAATCCTGAGCCTAGGGGATTAAAGGCAATGGAACCAATGATGCGGGGAAAGGCTTCCAAGGTCTAGGCTCAATCAAAGGTCAACCAATTTAAAAGAGCTAAAAGGACTACAAGGATGGTTGGTATACATTCGGAGATTGATCTCAAATCTCTCTGGGACTAAAATTATGGCTCATGAAGAAAAGAGTCAACTTCGTCTATAACGAAAATAGGGATTTATCTTCGACTCATTGGGCCAAAACTTACACTCCTTTACCTAACTAACAAGTTAGAAGTGTCCCCTGAGTTCGAGTTAGCTATTCTAGTTCTCGTTCAAGAGAGGACAATATGGGACCTGTTGCTTAAGGCTTTGGAAGTGGGTAACTAACCCGACAGAAGTAGATCGGAAGTTTCTTGTTTGACAAATGTAGCCTTAGCTAAGAGTAAGTAAGTAAATAGAATAGGTTGCGCGAGAAATGAATGACAGATCAAGGTGTGTTCCTCTATGCGCAATCGATCTTCTCTCTTACCCATCCTATTTATAATAAAAAAAAGAAATTGTTGTAACCTCCAATTTAATTAAATAAAAAAAATAAAAATACACAAGATATTAATTGCTCAAACCTCCATAGATTATATTAATTAGCACGTAAAATCGTAATGTGTCCAATGGGTCAACTCTTTGGCGGACGATCTCTAAACCAATCTCCCAACATAGTATTCTAAGACATTGGAGTTGTGTGCAAAACGAAATTGAAAATGCACCTCCAATATTAACTAGACCAAGGGCTGAAAGTTTTAAGTTAAAGATGTATACTGCAAAGGTTCAAAGAGTTGAAGATATCAGCAAAGGTTCATTTATTTCCCACAACTGTAGCTGAGGCATTACATATTCCTTAGTAGGAAAAGGCTATGAGAGAAAAATATGAAGCCTTAGTGAGAAATCAAACCTAGAGGTTGGTTTCTCGCACACCTGATTTTGAAAGGCGTGAGAAATAAATGAGTTTTAATATTAAAAGACTTTTAAATGAAAGTGTGGCTAGGTATAAGTTCGGATTAATTGCCAAAAAGCTTCATAAAACTCCTAATATTGATTTCATTAAGAAATTTAATACAGTTGTAAAAGCTAGTACTATTAACTGGTGTAAATGGTGACTTAAATGGAATGATTTTTATGACCCAACTTGAGGATTTTATTGATACCAACAAAATCAATTATGTGTGTTATTGCATAAGGTATTATATAATTTGAATCGAGTCTCTAGGGTTTAGTATGATAAATTGAGAAATGCTTTTATCAAGTGGTGTTTATATAATATCTAATTTGATATATCAGATTTTGTTAAGAAAGATTCAGCCCACATCATGTTAGTTTATGTTAATAATATTATTATAATTGGCGAGTTTTTGCATTAAAAAGAGTTTAATTACTTTTTAGGTATTGAAATAATAAAATTTGGCCATATTTTTCATTGGTCTCGAACTAAGAGTCTGTTTGAAATTGCTATTGAAGAGGTTAAAAGTGATTATGAAAGATTAAAGTCAATTTAAGTGTTTAATAAAATAATTTCAAAATAATTTTTAACAAAATTATATTTCTTACAATAAAATTTGAAAAGTAAGAAGGGGGTTGCATCTTAAAGTTTAATTTTAAAAATCAGTTTATTTTTAAATTTGACTTCAATTTTATCCCTATACAATTATATAGTTAAAAGAAATCCAAAATTATCTCACTACAAGTGAGTTCATTTTAATTCAACTTAAAAAAAATTAAAATAAAACCACTACTACTACTACTATTATTTCTACCACTATTACTATTATTAGTATGCTACCACCATTATCACCACTACTACTACTAATGATAATAATTTCACATACATAATAAAAATACATCCTAATGTATTATTATGTATGCAAAATTATTATTATTATCTGTTGTAAAATTATGATTCAACAATTTTGTATAAATAAGAATTGAGATAAATATCAAGAATAAAGTTATTATGAAGTTAAGTACGTATTGAATGTATAAGAGAGGAGCAAAACAAAAATATAGAAAAATAAGGAACTGTTCACGCGGTGATACTATTCATAATGAGTACTGTTCTCGCGACAACTTTAAGTATTTTTTGTTTTTGGCTCAATTAACTTCATTAAGTGGGATTATAACTCCTAAAAGTAAGAATTCTTATTCCAACTAAGTTTAGAGTTTTTAAAGGTATTTTATACACTATATAAACCTTATTAACACAAGAAGAAAGATAAACATAAAATTCAAAAATCCAAAATTATCTTACTACAAGTGAGTTCATTTTAATTCAACTTAAAAAAATAAAATAAAATCACTACTACTACTACCACTTCTACCACCATTATTATTACTAGTATGCTACCATCACCACCACCACCACTACTATTAATGATAATAAATTTTCAAATATTGTAAAAATATATCTTAATATATTATTATGTATGCAAAATTATTATTATTATCTGTTAAAAACTGATGATTCAACAATATTGTATGAATAAGAATTGATATGAATATCAAAAGGAAAGTCATTATAAAGTCAAGTACGTATTAAGTGTACAAAGAAAGAGTAAAATGAAAAGCCAAAAAAAGGAAAACTGTTCACGCGGTGACACTGTTCACGACAAGCACTATTCACGATGGGTATTGTTTACGTGGCAACTTTGAGTATTTTCTATTTGGCTTAATTGACTTTATTAAGTAGGATTATGACTCTTAAAAGTAAGGATTCTTATTCCAATTAAGTTTAGGGTTTCTAAAGGTGTTTTATTTACTATATAAACTTTATTAACAGAAGAAGAAAAATAAGCATCTAAAGTTTTAAGATGTAGACCATAAGAGGAAATAGAGGAGTTAGGTAGGCACTAAATGTGTAGTGCATTAGAGTGTAACCTTTTGGAGAGTGTTTTCTTTTGATTCTTGAGTGAACAAAAGAAATACCGTAAATTTTTTTGACCTAGATGCTCGATCTATTTTTATATTCCTTGTAGAAATCTCTTATAAGGAGATACTAAGAGGTCTTGGAGAATTTATGGTGATAAAGGGTAGATACATAAGGATATCTATAGGAGATATTAGAGTAATCTATGGGAGGTACTATAGGTATTGTGGGATCATTGATAATATAAGAAAATATTTAGCGATCTATATCAATAATAGAAGCTAGATCATGAATCCTCCGTGAACGTAGACATTTATGTGCCGAACCACGTATATCTTGTGTTTTATTGATTGATTTTTTTTTATTGGTGTGTTGATTGTATGTGTTCTTACTTATGGTATAAATTATGTCTTCCGCTGCATATAAAGTCAAAAATGATATTAAAGTTATAACTTAATTGATGCCATAAGTGTATTAAATTGAAGAGTATAACTTGATACCGCAACATTATCATTCTCATTATGTTTATCATAATAATAATTATAATAATTATTATTGTTATATTTTTAATATTTATTTTAGTTATATCAATTTCTACGACAATACAACAACCAAAATTTACCAAACACATATAAACTACTTTTAAATCTCACAATACTTTTAAAAACATAGTTTACCAACCACCTAACTTCTTCTCTTCACAATTAATTATTTTTATGGCACAAGTAACAATGATTATTTTAAAAGCTACAACAATCTCACACTGACCCTAAGCATATTGTTGATTTGTTAACAAGACACACATGAATTTTGCATAATGATATTCGACACCAATGTGTATAAGAACAAAGCTCTAATAATAGTCAAGGATAGCATTTGCAGACATCACTCTTGAAGTGTGATTAAGGCCCTTCAGTATGTAACTCTCACTTAAAAGGGGTGGACAAATTTAGTTTCGGTTTGGTTTGCGATTGAACTGAACTGAACTGAAATTGATTGGTTCAACCACAAAAAATTGACTCAAATCATATTGAACTGAAGCCAAATTAGAACCAAACAGATCGGTTCCAATTATTTTGAACCAATCAAGAACTAAACTCTAAACTAAATTGGTCAAGAACTGATTGGTTCAATTTCAATTTTTTTTTTCACGCACCCTATCTCACTAGACTTGATCTTTCTTTTGTTGTTAATAAACTTAGCCAATTCTTGTCTTCACCTATAAATGTTCCTTGGCAATGTTGTAAACAAATATTGAGATACTTGCAAGATACTAAAAGACCTTGATTTGATTTGATTTTTAAATCTGGTAAACAACCGGATTTAATGGCATTCGTTGATACAGACTAGACATGTGACGAAGCTAAACGCAAATCTATAAGTGGTTATTGTGCCTTTTATACTGGAAAAAATAGTTTCTTAGATATCTAGAAAGCAAAAAAGTTATTTCAAGATCTAGAATGAGTTTGAATATCGAGGTTGATTCAAGTCATTGTTGAGATTACTTGGATTCAATCTATGTTTCCAGAACTTACTCTGCAGCTACATAACATCCCTATTATTTAGTGTTATAATCAAGGGGCGATTGCATTAGTTGTTAATCCAGTGTTTCATAATCGCAAAAGCTTACTGAAGTGAAAATTCATTTCGTACATGATAAAATCTTGAATCTTGAATCGTGAAGTTGAAGTGTGTTATGTTCCTACACACCATATCAAATAGTTAATCTCTTTATCAAGGCACTTCTAGTTTCTTGTTAACAAAGTTAAGCTTGTTTCTTGACATTTGAGTTTGAGGGGGATAAAAGCAAGAAGAAAGATGAAAGGGTGATCTGGATGAGAAGATGATGTGGTGGCCGACATGGATGTGTAGTGGGTGATAGAGGAGCTGAGTCTGTCTTGAGTTTGTTAGAGATTGTTATTTATCAACTATACTTAAATTACTTTTCCGCCAAAAGTAACCAACTCATGCAAGTTGCAACGGGCTTTGTGAATAGATGATTCTAGAGTCTTGCAAGTACTATAAATAAGTTGATACATTTAGATGTAAATATTCATTCATTTTTCTGCAATAAGAACTAGTTGAATCTCTCTCTTTTTCTGAATTTTTTTTCTGGAAAGTCAAAACACTTTTCCTGGAAAATTTTATTCATTTCTTTGGAAACAAACAAGCTCAATTTTCTCAATTATTGGTACTTGGAGTGCTCTGTTGCTACTGAATGCTACTAAGCTTGTAGTAGCAGGTCTTACTTCTATCAAATTCGTGGCCAAATCCAACGCGCTTGCTCATCGCTTTATCACAACTGCAAACCTGAAAGATAAGAAGGTGTATCTGAACCACATGATTTCTCAAGAAAAAGAACGTTCTCATTGAGATCGATTTCTAAAACCTTAAAATGGACGTTCGAGGTTAAAGCATTATTTGAGCAGTGTTCTAAGTAATTAGATTTCTCTTCTAATCCAAGTTTTTAAAAATCTCTTAACATGTGTATATATGTATTTGATATTGGTGTTTAAGATCTATTCTTGTATTAATTTTCTTTTTAACCATCATCAATCCCCACTAATCATATGCTAATAAAAAGTTAGGTGAAAACTTAATTTAAAAGAGGATCCGGATTCATTCTAGAGAGCCTAAGTACTTCATTCTCTGGAACATTTACCAAACGTGCAATTTAAAATAAAAATAAGAATAATGTTACATTTACATAACTATACTTACATAATTAAATATAAAGTTTGTATTACAACTTATATGTAAACAATTAATGATTATTATTTATTAAGTAATTGTTGATTTTTTATATATGTCAATTAATATACTAATTAATATTAAACGCATTAAATATTACATCGGATATAAATTTTGTATCCTAATTATATAAGCATAACATTATTGTAATAATGTATTCACAAAAATATGAATTTATGGACAATAAAAAAAAATCATTGCCTATGTTAAGAAGGAAATATTTGATGTGGGGAAAGATATGTTCATTCACTTATATAAGGTAGCAGAAAGATACAATCTTTTTTTTTCGTTGACAATATATTCTCCTATTCGGCATACATAAATTTAAAACCTATAATTTAGAAATGATCTTCCTCTTTCTCTAGAGAACTTCCAAGCTGAAACGGAATGAATTGGAGTTCCTTTCCACCCAATTATTAGGCTCTTCCCATTCTTATCAAGCGTGCAGGAATTCGCACAAGGGAACTGCTTAAGAACCAAATTAGCCTGGTACAAAGATTGGTCACTTAGTCCAATTTCTAGTAATCTAAACCTTGCAAAAAAAGCTCTCCACACATCTATCTTCACATTTCGAACAGTTCTCTCGGCACCCTCCATTGCTACGATGTTTCGGATCCCATTACGGAGTATTGCTTCGGTCATCGTTCTTGTCTCAGTCTCTTTATCCAAGCAAGTTTCCAGGCTATCGAAAAATGCGCTGTAGTAGAACAAGGCTTCAATGAAACGATCAACAAATGATGGTGAATTATGGTTTGCTTCAACTTCAATAACCACCATGACAGATGGATTGAGCTTTTTTATCACTCCCAATAGATTCTCCAAGGAACTAGGATATGCGATCATTATCCTCAATATTAATGGACAGTAGACAACCAATGATACATCGTTTTTAATCTCGAAAAGTTCTTCCTTAATCTCCGAAAAACATACATAAACAACATTGAATTGGAAAGGCAAGTTCAAGGACTCAGCAAAGCTTGTCAAACTCCTACCGGTAGCCTCCACCTTCTCTTTATTTGTAAACGCAACAGCAGTTATCTTAAGAAGCTGAATGGGGCGTTGCTCACGCTCTGCAAGAGCCTGCATCAAGGATGTCCAATGAACACCACTCCTTATTTCAAAATCGACTAAATGGATCTTAGTTGCGTTTCCGATATTCTCTATTATTACTTGGATTGCTGTCAAGTACATGACCTGATTAAACGGAAGACGCTGGTAACATGTCAGGGATGTGGGATTAGTATCCAATCCGTGATCAGCTAAACTCATTCCCTTTCCCCCTGGTTCCTCGGATGTGATGTTTCCTGTTTCTCTATCAATTCTCTCTCGAAGAGCTGCAGCAAAATAGAAAACGATTCTTTGTACAGAATTAGCTCTCTCAGCTGCAATCCATTCACAACGCGAGAGCAATCTGCTCGCGCGTTCAAATTGTTGGTAGCCCACTTTCTCTGCTGCGGCTAGAAGAAGGTGGACAAGTTCAACATCTCTAGTTTCTTCTTCAGACAGGCCCGAGAGAGCATAACCAAAAGGGTGCATGACCATGGAAAAATCATCATAACTCCGATCAGAGAAGTGTATATACCTTGTTCCAGCCACCCTCATGATCTCTTCCGTTGACAATTTCTTGTTACTCCCCGCATTGATTTCATTTCTCATTTGGGTGGACAGGTTTCCCATCAACCGCTTGGATCCGCTTGCATAATTACTGAGGAGTTCAAGAGATGATAATGCAAATGGCTGCTGCATTTCCTTGATAGGTTTGACAACTTCTTGGCTGCTGGTTTGAATGTTTTTGAGCTTTGGCATCTGTTGAAATGATTGTTTTGTTGAGAAAGCAAAATCTGATTGCAGTTCGCTCAACATGAAATCATTTGCTTTATTTTGTTGCTGCAGCAATTGGTGTTGGTCCTCAAGCACATACGGTCCTCTCTTGGCAATATTCTCTTCTTGGTAGGCACCAAGTTCATCAGGACAAAGAGGATTAATCTCCGCCAAGTCGTCGATTGAAAACATTTGATAATCGTGCTTCCCTTCCAGCTCTACTTCCTCTTTATCATAATCTTCAAGAATAGTATTATAACGGCCTTGGATTTCGTTGAAATCAAATGATGAAGTGAAAGAGAACAAAGTATTTGCCATGTTAGGTGGAAGGGAGATAATATGGTTACCAAGATCAATATTGACGCAAAGATTTGGAATCCTTTTATTCTTGGTACATTGCCATGACATAAAACGGGGCCAAGTAGCATTTATCAAATTAAAATAAAGAATACGGCTAAGATGGCGACTGTGATTGTGACGTGTGGATTTATTATTATCATTATTATAGCACCGGGGGACAAATCGTTATTACCAATCTATTAAATGCCAAAGGATTTAATTTACATAGAGGGTGGGGTTACAAAATTTTGCCAGCCCGATGCCAATAGAAAATATTTGTATTATTTCAACTGCAAACAAGGGTAAGGATTCAGACGAGAACATGACATTATTCCATTCAAGTAGCTTAAGAAATTCAGTTGAGAAAGTCTAAAATAAAATTAAGAAACTGATATAAGATGATTAAATTAAGGAGGAACTTATATAACTGTCATCTATAAGAAAATGAGTGGATGATGACATGCCTTAAACGACATATACTAATGCATGTTTGAAACAACGAATTAGGAACGTAGTTGAATTGGTCCTTTATTTTTTCACCAATTACTGCGCCAGAATGACTAGACTGGTTCCTGTTTCTATTCAAAGCGATTCAATGTTTTTCGATCATTTTAATGTAATGAGTTAAAGATATAGCTACAACTACTTTTTAAGAAATTGGGCAACTGGCTAAATTGGGCAACTGGCAAGTTATAGTTGCCAGCATATTATTACTTGCGACTCTTGCACAAAACTAACCAAAATTAAAGTTTTGCAACATATAGGTCACTCTTATTCTCTCAACTAATGGTGAGTTGTGAGTTTTAAATTCTTTTTTTAATTATTATTTTTTTTTAAAGTAAGAATTTGAATTGTCTAACTTAAAAATTTAAAAGCTTTAGCATAAATATTAAAATGTCAAATATTAAAATATTAAATTTAAGAAAGAAAAAGAAAAACTGTCCGTAATATGGTACCATCTCTCCGTAAATCCCAAAATAAATCTCTATAAACAAAAGTGTCATAATTCTTACCATCCTTTGTTTACACAGAAGAATATTCGTTTTACATAAATTTCGAAAGAGGACAACTTTGTTTTCTAAGTTGCGTTTTAAAATTATTAAATATGCTATTTAAAAAAAAGAAAATGCTAAGTTGGTTTCTCTAGCTTGATCCAAAGAATATGATCAATCAAACCGATAGAAAGACCGGATCAGCGGGTCTTTGATTTTAGAGTAACGTTATGCTTTTTGAATGTATTTTAAAATTTTCGTGTTAAGTAATTGTTAAATAGTAAAATTGTGGAACTGTTAAAATTATTCCAACTTAATTAATGGGATCCATCCTTTATCATAGTCACCTTTACCAAGTTCTGCTCTAATTCGATTTTTTTTTTAAAAATTATGAAGAACCATTTGATAGTGCAAATTTTATATTATTTAGTTGAGAAAACTCAAGTAAGAAGTTATCCATAGGATTTCTTTATGATACACAATTTTTTTTTTCATTAGCATTATTTTATATTATTGAAGAATATTAGATTTGCCACTAATTTTTTTTAATGATTAATATTTATTATAATACTCAATTGTTGTGAAAGTATTTAATTACAAGTAAATAAAAGAATAAAAATAAAAATAAAAATAAAAAAAAATATATAATTAATTACGTGGTTTGGTACAACGCATAAATTTACAATAGATTAAAAGAGTCTAACCTCTCTTAATAAAATTTATAAAAAAATTATAGATCATCATAATCTTTCTCAAGAGATTATCAAAGAATACAATATAGTTAACTTTCAAATGATTTATTAGTGTTCTTTTTGTTCACATAGAATAAAAACACTTACTATAGTTCCATCCTAATGCATCAAAGCATTTAGTGTCTATTTAATTCTCTATTATTTCTTGGAGTCTTTTTTAATACTTAATGAATCATAAAGGTTTACAAAGGTTTATATAATATTTACAAATGGATAAGAAACTATTGAAACGAAAGCAATCAAGCAATTTAGAAAGCTAGAGAAAAAAAGTAGAAGAAAAACACACAAAATTTACATGGTTCGGCAACTTGTCTATGTCCACGGCAGATCAAGATCACACTTTCTTATTATTGAATCACAAAACACTCACAAAGTATGTATTACATAGTTCGACAACTTGTCTATGTCCACGGCAGATCAAGATCACACTCTCTTATTATTGAATCACAAAGCACTCACAAAGTATGTATTACATAGTTCGGCAACTTGTTTATGTCCACGACAGATCAAGATCACACTCTCTTATTATTTACATAGTTCGGCAACTTGTCTATGTCCACGGCAGATCAAGATCACACTCTCTTATTATTGAATCACAAAGCACTCACAAAGTATGTATTTTACAAGAAAAAACTCATACTCTCTTGTAAACTAGAGATTTCTCACAAAGAACACTTTAGCCACCAAGATCTTCTCACAAAGATTGTTGTGTTCTCTTAGAAATGTTTACAAGTTAATAAATGATTTTTATATATGTTTTAAAATGACATAGGTTAACCTTAAATGTGTGAAAATTTTTTTAGGAAGACCTGAAATAAGTAAAAAATAGTCAAAGTGGGAAATCTAATTTTTTAGCACCAACGTCGCGGCGCTGGCTTCCTGGCACCGCAGCGCCTATGCTTGGGCAGTGGTGCCTTCTCCTTTCACCTCCTTTCGCGTCCGTCTTACTTCCTCGCACATCCAACGCACCTAGCTCATTCTTTAAATTATGTTACAATAATTTTTAATCAACTTTCTCACAAATTTTCTTATTAATTATAAATCATTTACAAAGTATTCTCCATCTCTTATATTCCCATCTTCAGTCACTTTCACATAGTAGTGACTTCGGTTAAGTTCTTGCATAAGATGAACTTAACCGAGGGTAGTGACTTAATCAATATGTCAGTAGAATTTTCAGACGGCTTTATCTTTGTTAGACTAACTTCACTACTTTAGACAATATCTCAAATGTAATGGAGCCCTACCTCAATATGTTTAGACCTCTCATAAAACACTTAATGCTTGCTTATATGTATGGCACTCTGACTATCACAATATATACCGGTGTTCATATCTTCAGTAGCCATTACCTCCAAGCATATACCTTTCAACTACACAGCCTTCTTAATAGCTTCTCCAACAACTATGTACTCTACCTCTATGGTAGAAAATGTAACCATATGTTGTAGAACTGATCTCCAACATACACTACACCCAAACACTATGAATACGTAACCCGTCAAAGATTTTTTTTTTGTCTAGATTACCTACATAATCTGACTCTACGTATCCTCTTACCATCACACTGTTGTCTTAATCCCTTTTATGCATCAATCTATGATGCGATGTCCCTTTAAGATATCTCAATATTTGCTTAACTGCAAGTCAGTGATCCTTCACTAGATTTGTCATGTATCTACTCATTATACTCACAACTTATGCTATGTCTGATTTTGTGCAAACCATTGCATACATGATGTTTTCTATAACTCTTGCATACACTACTTTACTCATCTGCAATTTTTCCTCCTCGAATGTCAGTGATTATGTTGCTGAAAGTTTGAAATGCATAGTCAAAGGAATAGAGACAGCATTTGCATTGGACATACTAAACTTCTTTAGGATTTTGAGTATATATTGTTATTGTGTCAAGAAGATAACATCTCTTCTTTCTCACAATATCCATACCTAATATCCTATTTACTGCTCCTAAATCCTTCATCTCAAACTCACCACTTAACTGCTTCTTGAGTTTCTGTATTTCTTCTATAGTTCTACATGCGATCAAAATATCATCGACGTACAGAAGCAAATACATCATCCCACTGCTTAAGTTCTTAAAGTACACGCATCCATTATACTTGCTCCTACTGAATCTACAAGTCATCATAAACTTATCAAATCTCCTATATCACTGTCTAGTTAATTGCTTTAACCTATATAATGATTTCTTTAGTAAACAAACATGATCCTCTTTTTCAGGCTCTATAAACCTTTGCGGTTGTACCATGTAAATCGTCTCTTCAAGCTCTCCATGCAGAAAAACTGTCTTTACATTCATCTGTTTTAGATATAAAACAAGATTTGCACATATGGCTAACAGAATTTTAATGGATGTGTGCTTTACGACTGAAGAGAATATCTCATAAAAGTCAACTCCCTCTCTTTGAGTAAAACTTTGTGCAATTAGCCTAGCCTTGAATCTTGTAGGTTCTACCATCGGTATCCTCTCCTTAATCTTATACACTCACTTACACCCCACTAGTTTTTTTTTAGGTTTCTCTACTAACTTTCAAGTATTATTCTTTTTAAGAGAACTAATCTCTTCTTCTATGGCCTACTACTATTCATTCTTCTTTTTACTCTTTATAGCCTCACACACTTTTTCTCTTTCTTTTGCTTTATATATATATATAATATAATATATAAATAATAATATAATAATAAAATATATAATAATATATTATATAATATATTATATAATATAAAAAGAAAGATATTTTGATTATTTAACTATTAAATCATTAAAGTGAGAAATGACTATTTTGCCCCTCATAAATAGTTACCAAGTTCACCCTTTAGTGGGTCTCACCAAATCTCACACTTGAGTAAACTCAACTGAGGGTCCACAATACGTCACGTATCCTAATACAATTAGTAAATAATAATTATTAACTAATTGTTATATTTAACACTTAAATACAGACACACACGCATTTTCGTGATAGTGCTAAAAATTGCTGGATTAAACAATTTAATCTGGCACGCTACCTCAATGTACAACGAGTACACTCCATATCGCGGGACTCCCTAGGTCCTACGCCCGATTCGTCAAATGGAACTATTCTATGAGTCCGTGAGCAATACTCCACGCACACGTCATAGATATACAAACCAACACGTTGAACCATGTAAGTTGAGGTTACAACGCATATGTATAGTTCTTCTGTCATGATATCCTGGATGTGCAGGGATATAAATTATAACTGTTAAATTCCCATGTGCTTATCCATGTCCTATCTCCAGACTTGTATCTCACTGAACAATATGCACAAACTCCTTTGCCATATTGTTTTACCATAGCGGAACTCTTTCTCCGGATGGTTGCTTGTGGCCACAAGACTTTCTGAGATACAATCTCGAAGCATCTTGATATCTAACTCGATATACGAGCTGATGGATCTCATATCTGTACACACCGAACTCCATAAGCATCGGACTATACCCAGCGACACCCAGCGGTCACACCATGAAAGGTCTGTGACATGCGTGAAACCAAAGTATGATGGATCACTTACAAGCCCACTGTGGCACTCAGGTCAAAGGACCACGTATATTACTCAACTCTAGAGGACCCTCCAGTGACGGCTTACATAGGGTATCTATCGGAAGCTCTCTTGAGTCTGTCCCATATCCAGTCCTAATTGGATACTCATATGTCAATACGAGCTCCAAGTTTATAGTCGACTAGGAATGACCATCTATACCATATAAGTACGACATATGCTGATCTATATATAAAGGTATCCACAGACAGACCCGCATTGGCAGAAATAGATCATGGATAATTATTCAAGAACATACTTGCGCAACATACATTTCCTGGTACCCGATTGCAACTCTTACAACTATACAGTTACTAGTATATTCTCAGGTCTATGTCCCATTACAAACAAGGTTTCAACTCTTGGATCTGCTAAATATTATAATTATATGTCTCAGCGTGGCTAACCATGAGCCTTTATCTAAACTTCTTTAGATCTGATCCGAACTCTTTCAGATCTACAATGTCTACAATGTTACATGCATAATACCATATAAATTGGTATTAGCGATTTAATGGGAATGTACGCTTGTATAAATACACAAGTATATGTACAATCAGGGATGACACGTAAGCACCGATCCTAATACTAAGCTCATCAAATTTAAGAGTGTAATTTTAGTTAAAGACGTGAGCAACTAAATCTGTTTATGCATACATGATTGGCAGGTTAATTGTTCTCCTTAACCTGTCTCTGGCTAGCTGGTACCTATTCAAATTCTATTTTAAGAGTCCTAGTCTTTCTTTTGGTGAACTTAGAAGAACTCGCAGATGTTCTTGGCTCATCTTCAAGGATCTTCTTGTTGAAGTGCTGATCTGAGGGTATGTCAGATCTACAGGCTCCACTTCAACTTCTATTTACTCAGATGCTAAGTTTTCATTGGACATAATTTCCTCTTTCTCATATTTTTGGGAGGCTTTCAACATTATCATCTCATTAAATGTCACATCACGACTTATAATACTTTTTGGTGATGTCAACTCTCTACATCACATCTTGTATCCTTTCACTTCATCGAGATACCTTATGAATACCCCTTTAATAGCTCTAAGTTTAAATTTTCCTTCTTCAACGTAAACAAAGGCAGGGTAACCAAAAATTCTGAAGTGGTCATACTTAAGAGCGTTGCCAGACCATTTCTCTTCTGGAGTCTTGAAGTCTATTGCTGAAGAGAGACTTCTATTAATCAAATAAGCTGCAGTCACTACAGTTTCTCCCCAGAATGCCTTCGACATCTTTGTATTGGTAAGTATGCATCTAACCCTTTCAAGTAGGGTCCTATTCATTCTTTCAGCTACATCATTCTACTGCAATGTTGATCTTACAGTTCTATACCTTGCAATCCTATACTTGGCACAAAACTCATCAAACTCTCTATTGTAAAACTCGAGGCCATTATCAGTTCTTAGCCTTTTAACCCTTTTGTCAGTCTGATTCTTAACAAGAGCCTTCCAAATCTTGAATGTATCAAACACTTGATTCATGCACTTCAACACATAGACTTATAGCTTTCTTGAATAGTCATCAATAAAAGTGAAGAAATATCTAGCTCCACTATGAGTACCTGTTTGAGTTAATCCCTAAAGATCCAAATGTATGTAGCTAAGAGTCTCTTTAGTCTTGTGCTCACTAGTACTAAACCTCACTCTATGTACTTTCTTAAGCACAGAATGCTCACAAAACTTCAATGGTTAGAACTTATCCTCACCAAGTGCTTTTTGACTAAATAACTCATTCAGGTTTCTCTTACCTAGGTGTGCTAGTCTAAAATATCATAACTTGGTTTGCATATTTTCATTATCTATATATAATAATATAGAACCACTTACAACCTCTCCCTTTAACACATAAATTTCATTGCGCTTCTCACCTATCATTACCACTATGGAACCTTTTAATACTCTCAAAACCCATTCATCGATCTTGATAAAACACTCATTCTGGTCTAAAGTTCTAGTGAGATCAAATTTTTCTTGAGGTCAAGAACATACCTAACTTCTATCAACTCTCTTACCCATCTATATGCAACCTAAGTTTAATACTATAAATTTCCATCATTTGACAAGTAACGTCATTTTTCATTAACATATTTCCACCACTAATGGGCTGAAAATTTATAAACCAGGACTTGTGTGGGCACATGTGAAAAATACAACCAGAATCAAGAATCCATTGTTTAGTACTTTTACCATCAATAGCGACTAGAGTCTCTACGCTGTTATAGCTATCATTATAGGTAAGCGCAACATCCATTTTTTTCTCCGAGCACTCTTTTATGAAGTACCTATCTTTCTTGCAGTAATAGCACTTTTTAGGAGTTTTAAACTTTGATCTTAAGCTATTTTTCTTTCTATCTCTATGTAAGGGTCTTCCTCTTACAGATAAACTTTCTGCATTGCCCTAAAAAAAAATTTCCAATAGCTTTTAGTTTAATGAAGATTTCACATCACTCATCGTTAAACTTTCTCTGCCACAGAGTAATGTATTAACAAAGCTCTCATAACGCTTGGGAAGTGAACTTAGTAGAATGATTGCCTTATTTTCACCATCTGTCTTGATGTTGATAAATTCAAGATCAATAATAATTTTGTTGAATGCATCTATATGATATTTTATCGACATCCCCTCTAACATAGACAACTAATACAGCTTCTTCTTTATATGCAATCTATTAGCCAATAATTTTCTCATATAAAGATAGTCAAGCTTCTTTCAAAGACCAATTGCTGTTGTTTCATCTGCTACTTCTCTTAGTACTTCATCGCTCAATGACAGAATGATTGTACTATGAGCTGTTTCTTGAATGTCCATTCTTTTTACTTCAACCTTAGATGACTCAAGTGTCTTCTCTTCTTCATTAGATAGAGCTACAGTCTCCTTTAATGCCGAGCCTAAGTGTTGGCTCACCAACAACAACTTAACCTTCATCTTTCATAAATTGAAGTAATTCGTTCCATTGAATTTATCTACCTTATCTTTGGGTGTGACCACGTTTACTTAAAACCTAACTCTGATACCAATTTTTTCAAGAAGAAGCAATCAAACACGTAATAAACCTAAAGTATATAGCGCAACAATTAAGTAATTTAGAAAGCCAGAAAGAGAAAGTAGAAGAACAACACACATAATTTTTGTAGTTTGGTAACTTGCCTACGTCCACAGCGAATCAAGATCACACTTTCTTATTATTAAATCACAAGACACTAACAAAGTATATTTTTTATAAGAAAGAAATTACAAAGAACTCATAATCTCTTATAAACTAAGGATTTCTCTCACTAAGAATCACAAAAAATACTTTGATCACCAAGATCTTTTCATAAAGATTGTTGTGTTCCCTTAGATGTATTTACAAGTTCATAGATGACCTTTATATAAGTTTTAGGATGACTTAAGTTAACTATAAACACGTGAGAGTCATTTTAAGGAGACCTGGAACAAGTAGAAAAATGTCAAAATAGGAAATCTCTTTTTCCCACACCAGCGCTGTGGCGCTAGATAATGTCTTGGCCAACACTGCAGCACTGGGCACCTGGCACCGTAGCGTCCAGGTTCTGCCAACAACGCAACGGTGCCAGCTTCCAAGAGCTCATGCTTGGGTAGTAGCGCCTTCTCCATTTACCTCTTTTTACGTCTGTCTTGCTTCCCCGAGCATCCAATGCACCTAGCTCGTTCCCCAAATTATATTACAATAATTTTTTTATTAACTTTATTACAAAAACTCTAAACTTATTTAGAATACAAATTTTTGTGTGTGGGAGTCCAAAACCCACTCAAAGAAGCATTTCAAACAAAAATTAGAAATTCACAAAGTTGAGCTCCGTGGTGCCAAGGTCTGATGTTGCAGCACTGGTCCTATCACAATAGCACTGCTACACTAGTCACAGCAGGAAGTAGCGCTGCAAAGCCAGTGCCATGGCGCTGCGACCTAGTACTATTGCCCATATTTTTTTCACCCTTCCTTGTGTCCAACTCTTTATTTTGCTTTTTCCTCGTATGATTTTTGCGTACTAAAATTCTTGTTGACTTTTCGTTTGATATTCATCTCAAATTCATGCTCGAATATGATTATTGAATCACCAATTCCAATAAATACTTATTAATCTCGTTGCCTTATTTCAAAATAAATGTATTTGTTTTGTCAAAAGTTATATGATACATCTATTTCACTTAAAACTTTTTTCATTTAATTAATTTTTTTAGCAATTTTTTTATGTGAAAGTGTTATTTTAGATAGACATATCACGTCATTTATGTGTTCATCTAATAAAATTTTATTATATTTATTTTAAAATTGACTAATCATATTTTCAATAAGAAAAAGAAACTTTTAAAATATATTATGTTAAAGGATATTAGGTTCAAACACTAATCTCTTTTAATAATTAGCATTTGTTTTAATATTCAAATGTTGCAAAAATATTCAATCACAAGCAAACAAAATCAAGAATAAGAATATGTTCAATAAAGAACACACACAATTAATTACATGATTTTGCACAATGCCTACATCTATGATGGGTCAAAAAATTCTAACTTCTCTTATTAAAGTTAACACAAGACCTAAAAATTATCACAATCTCTCTTAAGAGATTATCAAGAAATATAATATAAATAATTTTCAAATGATTTATTAGTGCTCATTTTGTTCATACAGAACAAAGACACTCATTATGATTCCATCTTAGTGCACCCAAACACTTAGTGTCTATCGAATTCTTTATTCTTTTTAGAGTCTCTCTTAATGCTTCATGAATCCTAAGGGTTACAAAAGTTTATATAGTGCTTACAAAGGCCTAAGAAATCTCAAATCTATTTTAAATAATATTTCTTACATGTGGGAGTCCAAAACTCACTCAAAGAAGTCAATTTGAACCAAAAATAAATTTTCTCGAGCAAGTAACACTGCAACGTTTAACATCCAATGATAGGGCATTAATGCGACTTTTAATGTTGCGGTGTTCCTTAATAAATGCTAGGACATTGGTGTGACCTTGTCACAATGCTGTGGCATTTTTTGACAACGCGGAGTATTAGTCTCTTTAAAATCGACGTATGAGCATTTTGTCTTTTAATATTGGGGTGTTTAGATTTGTACGACCCTCATTCTATCTTCAAGTCTCTCCTAACTTTTGACTCTATATTTTATTCTTACTTATACGATTTTTACATACTAGACTTTTTGCTAACTTTTCATTAATATTTATTTCAAATTCATGCCTAAACATAATTGTTGAATCGCTAATTTTAAATATATTACATCATTTAATTAGAAAATTCTATTACAATTGTCTTACCTACCTACGAGTTAAGCGTTTCTCTTTGGGCATTGGTAGTGGTCTTAAGTGTTAACCAGCGCCGGCCGATCTAACCAGCAGCATGGCAGAAGGGAAGCGCAATATACAAAGAATTCGGTGAAGAATCTTACAAGAGTAGAAGAGGTTTCGAGAAAATCTTTGCGATGAATGCATCGTTGGAATGGCCCTAGTTGTCAGGGTAAATTCCAATTTACAATTCCTTTCTCTCCATTTGGTTGCTGAGAAAATAATTTAGAAAAAATAAAGGAAAATAAAGTAGATAAAATCCCGAAGTTACTTCGCATCGGCTAGTGTTAGCGATTCCATAAATTGTTGATAACGTTAACTCAACCGGACAAAATTGTTGCAGCTCAAGGCCGTGTATTTAGTACCAGAAAGCGTTTTGTTTTCTTTTTTTTCCATTTCGACAACGTAAAAATGTTATTGATAATTTAACATTCATCAAAACTTTTAACATTTCATGAACTAATTATGCTGTTCAGTTAAACACACACAGACACGTATATAAATACAAGATAGTGAACTATGTATGAGAGTTTCGTTTACCTGGAAGAAATGATCGCCGCATCGAGATCCAACTCCTTTGTATCAGTGCTTGATTTAAGGATACGAACAGAAAACAGTAGAATATTTTCTAGAGGACCTTCATTAGTTTTGAGAAGTTAAAAGGTCACTATACCTTAAACATACATACATACATATATATATATATATATATGTTGTGACCATCTTTTGTTTTGGTGAGGTTTCGATGATTTCTTTGAATGTTTCTGATTATATTATTCAAAAGTCAAATTTTATTCACCCCTTCCATTTCCAATTAATAATAATATGACATTGAGGGCCAACTAAAGTAAAGATTGCGATTGTGCACTTTTATTTCTCCTTAATAATATTCATTTATTTATTGGTTTTATCCATTCTTTTTACCAACAATAATTTAAATTAAAATATTTCATAAACACTAGAGTTAAAATCCCATTCGGCCGACAAATACATTCCTAGTTTGACTTTTAAGCTTGATGTATAAATTTTTGTTTGATCTAGTTGTTGGAGTTTTGTTTCCCTGTCCAATTATATCCATGTAGCTTTATTAAATTATAAATAATGCTAAATTTTTTAATTTTTATTTTAAATAATACGTTAAATAAAATTTTAAAAATTGGATCATTACATATATAGTAATTATTTAATACATTAATTTAAAATAAAATTTTTAAGAATAACATTTAAAAAATGTAATATTACTCTTAAATTATTATCTTTTATCATTTAAAAATTATCATTTAAGAATAACATTTAAAAATTATCATTATCTTTTACGTTTACTCATTCCAATGCCATAAATCAGGATTCTTATCTAATTTTAGTATGTTTTCATCGTGATTTCAATTATATATGATCTGATTTTATTGCTTGTTTTGATTTTCATCATGATTTCCAAAAATAAATTTTAAGAGCTTCTCGCTTATTATCATCGAGAAAGAAACTAAAAAATGTATTGAGTTAATCATAAAGATCAATGAATATAATATGGGTATATGACAATTAAGCAACGAATACAATATTGAGTATTGACAACTTGCCATTGACCATAATGATAATAAACCAGAAAAAAGAAAGAATAAAAAAAGCAAGAAGATTGATGTTCAGACCTTGTCTTGATCATCCTCAGAAGACTCGTCGGAGTTGCTTCTTACCCTTCTACAGAGCAAAATCATCCCGATCCACAACAGACCTTTAATAACTCTAACCATACCAATTGTCACAGTCAGGTAATACAACCACCAACCAACAAAATCAGCTACCCCTATATCCATCAACATCTCTTTCTTTGCCTCAGGCACAACAACTAAAGACTCAACTTCATCTCTCAATTTCCACCACCACAAGCTACCAAAGCTCATGGCCATGGCCACCCTCTCCACCCACCTTTCTTCCCTTGAAACCCCGAAAATTGTGTCGTCGACGACGGGCTTCACCACCGTTCTGAACCAAAGAAGCATTGTTTCATGCAAACCTAAGAAAAACACGACTCTGCTTAACAAGCATCTCTCAATACCAAAACTAGCGCCGTCGATTCCGGCTGCTATGCTTCCTTCTATCCCCAGGCCAACGCAGACTTGTAACGTGCAGAGGAAAATCCATGCAGTGTACAAATGGGGTCGATATGTTGTGCCTGGTGACTCGCTTAGAATAGTAAGTTTTCCTGTCAAGCCATGGACAAGTGTGGCTATACTAACAGTTGAAACAAGAACATAGTGAATAGCTGGATTGGTGTGTAAGAAGAAAGAGAGCAGTAAAGAAGAGGATAGTTCTGCAGATGTTACTGTTAACAGATAATAGGCAAAAGAAATCCTGGCAAGAAGGAGAAATGAGAGCGGAAGCAAGAGGGTGAGGAGATTGACTGTGAGCATGTAAAAGGGTTCAACGAGGAACATCTTAGCCTTCACTTGCAAATTCTGCCAGCACATTTTGCTTGACAAAAATTTCTCGGAACAAAAAAAATCTCTTTGTTTGCATCATAAGGGAACATATGATATGGTTTATATATTTGAATTGAATTATTAGTTACGGAAAAGGAATATTAGATTAGAGTGGTTGTCACGTTCACTGTTTAAAGTAGTTGACACTAAGACATTGTCCGATTCCACGCCTAGCTTATGAATTTTTATTTATGGGGAATATATCTAACTTGTATTAACGTACCTACTTGTATATTTCATTCGTGGAAATGCTGCCACCGGCCTATCCATTCTCTGTTTAAGTTCCTTTTAACGTTATTGTATTACACTTTCTTTGTGATGCAAATATAAGAATATCATAAAGGAACTCCTTGTTTTGTAAGAGTATAAACACGCAGGGAATGAGTAGAGTATACAAATTAAGGAAGCAGTAAATAATTAGTAGTTAAGGAAGAACAACAAATTAAATATAAGAGTTAAGTAATGTAGTAAAAAAAATGTAAAAATATAACATATTAAGACACAAAATTATGTAGTTTAGTAATATGCTTATGTTCACAGTAGATCAAAGATTTAAGTCTCTTTTATTAGATATTTGATTATAAAAAAAATGATCGAAGAATGATACAATTCAAGTTTTGAAGCTTAAATATTTGTTGTACAATATGTATTTCGAGTTTTTTATCAATCCTAGGTATAATAGGATATTTATATGAAGTTCAAAATACTCAAGTCTTAAAAAAATTTAAAATTTAAATTTTGAGGTCAATGAATAGGATCAGCACCGCAGCGTTAATACATTCTGCCACTAGTGCCGCAGTACTCAAGTCCAGAAACAGGCTTTTCTATTTCTTGTGTTATTCCTTGCCTTTTGAATATTGTTGTTGGAGGAATCGTCTTTCTCCCCGTGAGATTAGATTAAAGCAAAGAATCCTAATCAAGTTCAACCTTGAACCCTAACCTCTTTGCGTAGTAGAATAACCTAGATATCAAGCAAAAATAACAAAAACTCAAAACAAATAATAAAGAGCGCAACACACAATCACTTACATGGTTCGGCTAATTACATACGTCTACAGTGGATCTAAAAATCCTAACCTCTCTGATTAACTTTCTAGAGAATTTATAAGGAAAACTCAATGAAGAACCCTCAAAATGATCTAATGTTTAGTGTACCTTTACTCTCCTACAAACAATGAACACGCAAACAATTGTGTCACCCTAGTGCACACAAGCACTTAATGTTTACCTAATTCTTCCATCTTTTAGAGTCTCTTTTAATGTTTAATCTCAACTAAAGGGTTTATATATGAGTTATTTTATGCTTACTAACCTTAATCCTTATTAGAGTAAAAGTCCACATGTTTTGAAAGTTTAAACTTTTTAAAACTGAGAAATTCGGATTCAAAACTGATTTTGCCTGCTCTAATGCCGCAGCGTCGAGGACTTGGCATCGCAGCACTAAGCATGTCGCAGAGCTGGCTTACTATTTTGGGCGCAGCGGGAACGGCATCCAGCCCTGCGTTTTTCTCACTTCTTTTATGTTTTCGAATCCCATTTCGCTTCCCTCTTTATATTCCACATGTCTTAGACTTTCTCATACGTGTCCCATACATTTTAAACTTCTTATAACTCTCCTCTTTGATATTCCATATAATTATTTTCCTAACAAAATTGTTGAATCATCAAATTTTTAATAATTCCATTAACTTTCAACCTCTTTAAAGCTTATTTTTAGCTCTAACTTAATTCTAACTTATTCTTAAATTTATTTCAAATATAACCGTCACATTAAACATAATTTTGTATTATAAATTTTATATATTTATTTTAGAGCGAATGATTCAAAATATCTCATTTTTTAATGAAAATTAACCTAACTCGGCTGGAAACATCAAACATCTCCAGTTTAATCTCTTCCATGACTAGTCATATTATTAAGTTTTACCTCTCTAAATCACTACTACTAATACTTTTTCGTTGTAATATTCCATGCCGTGTCTAGCTATTATCAAGTCAACAACTTATATTGTACCTTATTTTAGTGATAAATAATACCACCTAATCCCGTCATCCTTGTATGACATTTTTATTTTATTTTATCAGCAGCATATCATTTTCTTGTACAAATCGTGTGATGATAAATTGCAATCCATTGGCCCATTCACTTCGTCTAACTTGCTTTTATGACGTGTGACCCAACGAGTAACTATCATCGATTCATTGTTTCTTTCTTAAAAATCTTAGTTCACGGCTGCATATATAGGTTAAAAATACCTTGTATTTGACCAAACGGCTTGCATACAAAAGGCAATGATATCATTGGTTTGTAATAGGATCAACGGTCCCTGATCATGCTACAAGTCAATCGATACCGTAACCAGCCCGTAGAATCTACACCGCTGATTTTGATGGCATGACTGTGGATAATTATACACCGTAAGCCTGCATGCGAAATATTTTATAGAAATAATTGGTTGGAGAATTGTATCAATAGATATGTTTTGTCCTTATCATCATTAGCCTCCTTACGAAATCATAAGGTAAAGAATTGTCCTGACTAACCATTAAATATCAATGTCTATATAATATGTGGAGCATGAGATTATTATGACTTATGAGAGCCACCAAGATATATCTTGTCGTTTTAACTTTTAAATATTAGGTGAACGTTGAGCAACAAACGGATTTTTCAAAGTTGATGAATTTGCTTACAAGCAAGCTAATAGTATCATATTGTTTCCCTCATCAGCCCCGTATGGAAAATTGCAGGCTAATCAATTGAATTAAGAAATTACAGTGCTGCATTAGTTTTCCACAACATGATCTGTCTGATGAATGTATTTTAATTTGTGGTCTTGATTTTGAATAGCCAGAGTTGTCGAGCTTTAAATTCTTTGTTATTTTGTTACTTTATTGTTTAAAAACTTATAGAAGATTATGCTTTTTCTGGGTTATGATAGATCATAGATGTATTAAGAGTTGTATATAGATAATAGAGTAATTTATTTAACGGTGGCGGTCACTGATGATTGTTTAGTGTATCCTGATTGCGATTGGTGATAAAACATAAGATAATATTAATATATGGCTATTACAATTATGAGATTGATATGAGATATTATGTATGAACTGTCACGTTACTGCCAAAGAAAAGAAGAACTTTAATAGTCAGTGTGTAGTCAAATATGATCCAAAAATCACTAACTTATATTATCACATAAAGATGAGAAGAGGTGGGTAATGATAATGTAATATTCGACTGATTAGTATTTACAGATATTTTTACGACAACTTTTTTGTTCTGAAATAAAGAATACACTTTGAATAAATAAATAACAAAAAAATATTCCATGAAATAATATAAAAGTTGAACGAAACTGATGTGGGCCATTATATAAAGGAACCAGGTGCAAGCGATATACAATGTATTGTTTGGGCTATTGAATTAACCCAGCCCAGCTCAATCCTAAAAACTTGCCATGTCATCTGCAATCTTCGGGAAAAGGGAGCTATATCATCACGCACGCTTTACTGAACCAACCCGAAGGGTAAAGCTGGGCAAGTACAAAGGTCAGAAAGGCTGAAACTGGTAAGAAACGTGGATTTGCATGAGCATGAACACAGAAAGAAAAAAAAAAAGGTGACCACAAGTTGTCCATATTTTCGGATTAATGAATTATCTATAAGAAGAATAATACAGGCACTAACCCTTACCTTGGGTAGTTTATCCAAGTGGGTTCTGGTTTTCGTAACCTTACCATGACATATTCATTCCACCTACTCCAGTGCATTGTATCTTTTTCTGCTTGGAACTTCCCAAAATGCGTCGGCATTCACAATATTTGATTTGACGAAGTTTACCATTTGGCATATTTGCCATAACAATGCCCACGTGGCAAGACCAAATATTTGCCTTTTAGACATGGTCCACACTTGTCCCAGCCGATCCAACTGGCACAAGAAACTTAGCTTAGCATGTTATACTATGAAATATCTTCACATTTATATTAGCAAGTAGCAACTGTGCGGATAGATTATTAATATTTTAATGCGTGGTGGGACATTGGGTGGAGCTTGAATGGTGATATGTAAATGTAGTTGTCGTTCGTACCTTTATATTTAATGTGGGAGTAGAAAAGAAGCAACTTGATGGGTTTTGTCATCTTTTTCCAACTTACCTCCTTTCCTTCTCCTTCTTCTTCTCTCTTAATCAGTTAAGAATCTTGATCTTGATCATTTCTTTTCCTTTTATGGAGTGACATCTGCTACTTCCTTTCCTTCTCCTTCTTCTTCTCTCTAGTAATCAGTTAGAGCCTTGATCTTGATCATTTCTTTTCCTTTTATGGAGTGACATATGCTACTGCTAGTTAATCTCCATAACAACTCAAGCTATTTTTGTCGAAGTACTTTGGAAACCATACTGGGAAATAGTAGCTACAAGAAATAGTTATGGATGGTTCTCTCTCTCCCAAATTGGACACCGAGCTTGCTGAGCTCAAACCAGAAACTCAGGCTTCAAAAAGAAGGTAGGTCCATTTGTGTACTCCTTGATCTTTTCCCTTTAATTTCATGAGTTTTGAGGAGCTATAATTTGTATTCAAAGTTCTCTTTCTTAGCATTGATGTTTCGAGGTTGTCTCTCTCATTTAGCTAAGTTTATCCCAGTATTTGGCATGTAATTGTGTTGGGCTTTAACAGGAAAGTGGTTCATGAGAAGGCTGTTGTTAAAGTGAGGATTGGACAAAATGTTGGGAAGCTAAAGAATGAAGGGCCTCCTCCTGATTTTTGGTCTTGGAGGAAGTATGGACAAAAGCCGATTAAGGGATCTCCCTACCCCAGGTAATTCACTTTTACGAATTTTCTGCTTTCACTAGCTTACTCTATTTTCAAAAAGATAATCTTTGCTTCTCCTCTTTCCCAATCCTCCAAAACCAAAGTCCCTAAGAAATCAATTTCGTTTCTTCTTCACTCTATTTTCTTTGTTTTGGGGTTAAATTGAATTTTTGATTCCTCTGCGTGCCTCAAAACTTTAACCAGTTTTTCCTCATCAAGAATTTTTAACTTTTTACCCCACTCCTTGCCCTGCAGGGGCTACTACAGATGCAGCACATCAAAAGGATGTTCAGCCAAGAAACAAGTAGAGAGATGCAGAACAGATGCTTCAATGCTCATCATTACCTATACCTCTAGTCATAACCATCCCTGTCCCAATCCCTACTCTATCAACCTGACCAAACAATTAAAAGAAGCTCAAAACCGAGCCACTGAGGATCACCCCACTTCTCCCAAACAAGAACAACCACCAGAAAAAGGACAAGAAGAAGAAAAACAAACTCAATCCGTTATGAGTATGACCACCATTGATGAAGATGCAAGTGAAGATCATTTTCATTACTTGCGATCCCCGATAAGCTGTCCCCAAGACATTATAATTAACCAAGAAGACCCATTCATTGAGAATCTAGAGAAAACCCATGAAACACTAAACCTTCTCTTGGATGAAGAGCCCCTCTCTTGTCAAAATCTCATGACATTTTCAACACCAAAATCAGAAGAAAATGACTTCTTCGATGAGCTTGAAGAACTGCCCACATCTTCAGTTTTCACTAGCTTCATGAGAAACAATCTTTTCGATGAAAGGATTCCTGTTGTCCCCTCTTGATCCATGTGTTTTTAATGTTTGCAGCCTTAGAAAAATGTAACTAAAATGTTCATATATGACATGCCCACTACTTGTAGATTTTACTTAGCACCTTCTAGTTTTCTATCTGTTGTTTCACAGAATGAGAAGAGTAATGCAACTTTGCCATGAGCCAAAAGTTAGTGGGTTGTTGATAGATGTCATCTTTTTCTAGGATATCGAGATTAAATGCTTTCGGTTGACAAGACAACCCACCAAAGTCACATAGAAACGCACACAAACACACATTTTGGTGGTAGTTGTTTCTTTTAGATATGTTAACACTTATCATGAAAGATGGCACGAGATTCACGAGTCAGTGCACTAAGATCTTTATGACACAATACTTATGAGGATCTTTGTTTTTTCGGCCCTATTTAGTTTGTTTCCATATTCCGGAATTAACTTTATTTGTGAGCGAATGATTTGGCCGAAGGGATGTGGTGCCTTTTGCACTTTTTTTTTTTTTTTTACGACATGGGGGAGAAGAAGGGGTGAAAGTGAAAGTCCAAAATCTGTCTTCTAAAAGGGTTTTGGATGCTTCTGCTTTTTCACTGGTCTAGCTTTAGCAGTTACTGAATCCCCGTACGATATACCAGTGGCATATTTTCATGAGAATCCAAAAAGGTCCCAAATTATCAGATATGATACCTTCCATATAACGTAGGCATGCACGTCACTAATTTTAACATCTAGTGTCAATGCTTGTTCCACGAAACGGGCTAATTAGGGTTAGGAAGCAGTAACATTATAAATTAATCGAAAGTCAGTAATCCATGACACATTATTGCGTTACGTGCACCTTTCTCTGTCCTAATTGAAATATGAGCAAGCAATAACAATTTGACTACGTCGTTCCTTTAAAGATCCATCAATCTTCTTTGCCCTAAAAAAATTTTAGGCAAATTTTATTTGCCACTTCTTAAAAGAGAATAGATAGTTGACACAATAATCCTTGTAGCATCCTTTTGAACATTTCACCATTTTATAATATTTTGTATTTTTCACACCCACCCCTCCCCTTCAATAGCAGGCCAGCTTCTGTGTGGGGCTTGTGATAGAATCTATAATATATAATCCAAAATGCGTTACCAGTTGATTCTAAATAGTCGTACTCTGGGGACGCCCTTGGTGGTAGTTTCAGTCTAAAATTTCCTATGGCTCCAAAATTTTCACGTCATGAAAGAACATTCAATAAATCACTTTGTTTTCATATATTCGTAATTTAGTTTAGGCAGAACTCAATCTTTAGAAAGGCAATCTATATTTAATTTGACAAAGAAGGCCTAACAGACGTACCCGCACGTTTATACAAAACAAAAATTGAAATGGGTAGAATTTTTTACTAAATATTGAATTGTCTCTTTCTGAACTACCGCCAGCTACAGCAAAGTATATGTTGAAAACTATGGCCACCCAAATATGTCAAAAAATTTGGCTACCCAAATAATGTGTACGAGAATGCAGAACGCCATATTTATTGTTAATGATAATCAGCCAACATTGCTGGGTGCATAAGAAGCAAGAGAGAATATCAACAATTTGATCTACTTTCCAAACAAGAGAGAGTATCACAATTTGATCTATTTCTAAAGTTCTTATTGAGCTAAAACTGGCAGCAAAACTCATCTTTCTTCAATCCTGTATTACATGTAATTATTTAGCATTTAAATAAACCTCAAAATGTTATAATAATCATTCTCAGTTACCTCTACAAAATGGCAGTATCATAAATTGCAACAATCACAAGAAAGGTCAGATACCAGATTGGTCATTAGCATCTGCTACGGCTGCCAGCGGCTGAAGAGCTTTAAGAGGATTCATGATAACACCATCAATAAGCCCATAGTCTTTGGCTTCTTTTGGACTCATAAAATAGTCTCGGTCTGTGTCCTGGTTGATCTTCTCAAGACTTTGACCAGTGTGGTAGGCGAGATGGCCATTTAGGTTTGCCTTATGATGCAGCATTTCATTCGCCTGGAGATCATGAAAACTAGTTACAGTCATGCCAAGGTAAAATAACAAAATTGTAGTTACGCGCGTGAAGCAGATGCAATTAATGATGAAAACAGAGATTTTTGGTCCAAGCATCAACCAAATCAGTGAACAACACACATCCCTCAATTTCAATTTACACCAGACTCAAGAACACACTAGTTTCTGATTTGACCAAAGAAACAAGGTTGGGGTTCTATGAAGAGGGCAAGAGAAAGGAAAAAGGAGCATACCTGAATATCTATGTCAGTTTGCCCACCTTGTGCACCACCAAGAGGCTGGTGAATCATTATCCTTGAATTTGGCAGACTGTATCTTTTTCCTTCAATAATGTTTGAAAAGAGGGAAAATTGTTTAGTTACCTTTGGGAGCATAAACCATATGAAGAAGCTCTAAGAAGTACAAGTCAAGAACTTGTTTACCTTTGGCCCCAGCACTAAGTAGGAAAGCTCCCATACTGTTCAAGGAAAAATAGAATACAATATCCATTACTGACCGCAAAAACAAAATAATTTCTCAACTTTTTCAATATTCTCATCGACCATATAATCACCATTTCAAAGTGAATTAAAAATCAATTATCATCTCTTAAACTTCAATATTTCAACTGTAGACTCTATTTTCACTTGCAAAATGAGTAAAATGCTGAAGAAAGATAAAGCTACAACCTAACTCTAGACTTCCATCTCTGGAACTGATACACAGTAAATACCAAAAAACCATTCTCATCACAAATATAATACAATACTTTTGTGATTATACACCCAAGGCTAAAGTTGAAGAAGCTACCTTATCGAGTAATCTCCCACAGATTGTCGTACTCAAAGAAATAGATGCATGCAAGCAGATATCAGAATGATTACCTCTAATCAAATCTGAGCCTTATTACTTCTTAAACTACCAAAGATGGAGAATTATGTAATATCATCAGAATTTATACAAACCAACTCAATTTTACCATGTTATTGACACACAACAGCCATAGAACCCATGAAATTTTCATCAAAGATTCTATGGACGGGGAGAAAGGGACAGGATCTTGGATATATCTTATGATCTTCTTTGGGGGAGGAACAGATTGATAATATATAGACATCAAATACGTAATAATTAGCTGCTAAGGTATAATAGTATGGCCAGCAGAAACAGCTATATCATCAATCTTGTACCTAGCTGCTAGTCCAACACAAACAGTGGAGACATCAGGTCGAATATGCCTCATTGTGTCAAATATGGCCATACCTGAAAATTCAAGATTCACACAAGTCAGGCAATCAAAGGAAAAAAATTACTCTTATAATTTTACAAAATAATATCAACATTAATACAAAATTCTCTTGAACGGAAGCTTACCAGCTGTAACTGATCCTCCAGGAGAGTTGACATACATAATAATATCCTGTTCAGAAGATCCGAAAATACAGTAACAGGTAAGATTCAGACTAACTGCTTGTTAGAAGGAGAGAATAATCTCAATTTATGCATCATTAAGAGTACCGATGCAACAAAACAATAAGCAGAATTCAAGCAAAACATAAACATGAAATGTTACAAGATCAAGACTCAAAGCTTATTTCTACAGACTTGCAAATGATAGACCAACATACAACTGCTATAGATAGACAAGAGATAAACCTTGTGAGGATCAACGGCATCAAGATAGAGAAGCTGGGCAACAATAACATTGGCCATGTCATCATCAACAGCTCCACCACAACGAATTATCCTCTAAGTCCAAATAAACACCAACACCGTAAGCAGCAGAGACAAACAAACATTCTGGTAATCAACAAAAGCTAACCACAGCAAAAGCCAAATTGCAGCCCTTACATGTTGAAAAAGTTGACTGATAACACTCTGAAACCGCTCTTGCACCATCGGATTTGGAGGTGGCCCTTGGGCATATATAGGGGGGAAGTACGGTGAAGACGGGAGTTGCAAATCATCCCTACATTGTAAGTTTCAATAAACTTTCATTCATGTGTTCAATGAATAGATAAATTTGAGCTGTCATCGTAAATGTTTACATGACCCATACCTAATGGACCAAATCCCCTGACGAGATCTCATATCTGGTGCCCAAAACTTGCTGGAATACGCAGCTTTTACAGAAGAATTCTGCAAATTCTTTTGAATACTAACTAGTTTCCTTGATTTCCTGCAAATCATAGAAAATTAGACGTGTTTTTGCCAATAAATTATGATGGGGAATAATAGATAATACACCTGTTAGTCGGAGATAATTGAAAAATAAGCTGATAATGTTTCATAAATTTCAATTAAAAAAATTGAAAAGAAATAACATCTCCCTGTATGACAAGTTGGCTGCGCTAGAAACAAACTTTTGAAGAACCAACACAACAGAAGAAAGCAGACAAAACTAAACCAAAAGGCTATCTTAGGTTTCCTCAAGTTAAATTTCTGTCATACCCAAACCAAACTTCACAAAATATAATTTTTGCTTGCTCAAAAAAAAGAAAGAAAGAAAAAAAAGTCTGTTATCACATTCATTTCATGTTCTCAGAAAAATGGAAACATGCAGTGGAGCTTAAAGTATTCTAGCTCCCGAATCAAGAGATGTAAAACATAAAAGATAACTTTATATTTCTTTTTTCCACTCGTTTTCTCAGCAAACAGTGATAATAAGCTACCAAAATGGATGAAAATTACAATTTATTTCTTATCCTACGTTAACTCGGTAGGCAAAAGAAGTACCGGGAACCAAAGGGCTGGAAGGAGGCAAAAGAGAATTTATGAGCATCGAAATTGGAGCTAGGGTTTGGAGAGAAAACGAGAGAATACAACGATGCCGAAGATGTGGAAGCGCACGTATTTGCCATTTCTCTCCGATTTTTTTCCCTAATTTTGGCGGTTTCGGTGGATTAAATGGAAGCTTCTGCCTTTCTAGTGATAAGAGAAGTGTTCTGTGCGAGCAAGAAACCACTTAACAATGACCTCCCAGTCCTAGATGGTGAATATCTCCAAGGTCGGAAGTTGTCTTGTTCGACCCGATCCGCTAAGAGTCGGATCCACTAAACGGATATTCGTGGTTAATTTTTTTTAGTACAGAGAGAAAAATTTTAACTCGAAATTTTTATATTATGTCAAAATCGTTGTAAGTCCCACTAAATTAAAAAGATTATTAGGGTGATAAGTTTATGTTTAATCTTTATTTTTTTTTTAAACTTTTTTAGAAGAGATCTGTTTAGATTAGTGATAGAGCATACTTCAAGAGTTAGCTCTTCTCTTCTCTACATAGTGATTACGTCAAGTTAGTGAGTAATTATCAAAATTGCTTATTTTTTTTTGTTTTCTCTTTTTGATTGCTTTTTAAATTTTACAGGGTAAACCACTAAAAATCATACACGTTTGAAATAATTATCATGAATTATCCTCCTACATTATCACATATTTTTCGTGATTAAAACCTGAAGTAATTAAAATGTTTTTATAAATATTTCTATAACAATACTTTTATTGGGTCTACTTTGCGGCTCGGGGAGCTCCATCTAAACTAGTGCGAGAAAAGTATTAAAAAATTTAAATTTATTAGATTTTTTGCCGTCAAAAGTCAAGTTTGAGCTCTATTTTGGTAGTGTAAGTCTAAGATTAAGCGAAGAATAAGTTGAATATCAAGTGAGAGCTAATCGACTTGAGCTGTAGGTTAAGTGGACTTAGGAGACTTGAAGAACATAAAGAAAACAACGTTAGTGTCTGATGCCGACGATGGTCCTCTAACACTCAAATTATATGGTTGTTGTATGATGAACGTTTTCTAAAGTTTATTTACTATAGAGATAATGTAAAAAAAAAAATCTTAGAGAGAATTATGTGAGCTCTCTCTTATTAGAGAGTTGTTCAAAACTCAAAAATATTACTATTACCACATTTCAAATTTGAAGATAAACTCAAACTTAGAAGATGCCAGCTCAGAGATTTCCTCTTAAGTGCAACACGTGGTGAATTATTATTAAAAGATCGTCCTTATCATAATTGGTATTTTAGAGAACTTCACTCGGGGGAAAAAAGGTTATTAAACCTCCTATGACGTTTGGAGTATTAAGAATATTAGTGATTTGTCATTTTTTTGAGCTATTAGCTCGAGTTGGTGAAACTTAGAAGCTCAAAGGGTTGTATGACTCTATCCCTCATAGCTCAAAGGGTCTTATGCTGAGCTATCCAATTATCCTAGACATCTTTTGCTCTTTGGGTTAACAGTCTCATTAAAAGACAAGGTCTTGGTGTCTGTTGATGTAGCGCTCGCTTATTGGCTCCTTATGGATTCTCTTATTCAAATTTATCTTCAAGTCCGTAGCTCGAATAATGTAGCGTCCAGGTGCTCCTCTAGTAAGTCTTACTAATGGTATGGCAGGATCTAAATTTTGTCGACGTATACACTGCTGGTCAACCCCATAATGACTTGCCAGACGTTTAAACTCCCATGACATGTCCTCCAACATCAGCACTAAGTGGTGACACGTGTCTTGACATGAGTCCTATCAGATGAGCTTCTTGAGCCAAATTATGAAGGTTTAAGTGTTTGGACCTAAGCTCAATCCCACTAAAGTAATTTGTTATGAACTAGGCTGTTCAAAAAAATGTCTATGCTTGAGTTGGGTTGACATTAATGTACTAATCTTTACCACAACAACTTTAAATTATATATATTTTTTAAAATGATAGCTTTATATAAATTTTGCCTTCATCTAAAAATTATATTTACATGTCATTCTAATATTGTATGGATATTAATTGTTTAATATTTATATAATAAATATTTTGAATAAAATTATTAATATTTAATTATATGTATGGTAAGATGCTTGTAACATTTTAGATATTGTATAATTTGAAGGAGTTCAGATCTTGTATAAAAAAGTTTATACTAGAGTTAAGAATTAACAATGTTGATAATTATAATTGTTAAAAGTTAATAGATTATAAGAGTTAGCGAAATCTAAAAAGTTATAGGTTTATCTGAAATAGGACAAAAACCTATGATATATTAACAATGGCATAGTTGTAAGGAGTTGTAAATAGTGTTAGGAAATGTTACTGTACAAATTTGTTTTCAAATTTTATGTTCCTAATCTATCTTCACTAATGCATATATATTGGTAAAGACTTTATTATATATAGATCGATGCATGTATATATCTGGATAATTCAGATGGTTTATCTTAACAGATTATGAATTTAGTGGGAGCCCTATATGCATACAAGTATTCAGTGAAGATTGGGTACTGAACAGACTTAATAAGGACATCCAATAAACGTCCTATACAACCGTCAATTGAGGGTCCTCTCGAGTTAAATAGTATTTGTGGTATTTTGACCTGAGTACCACAGTGGACTTGTGAGTGATCCATCATACTTAGGTTTTATATATGTCAAAAATCTTTTATGGTCTGACCGCTGGGTGTCGCTAGGTATAGTCCGGTACTCATGGAGTCTGGTGTGCAATATGAAATCCGTTAGCTTATATGGAAGAGTTTTATATCTTGATATTTCAAGATTGTATTTCACAAAGTCTTATGGTCATAAACAATAAATTTGGGAAAGAGTTTTCAGTAGGATAAACAATATCTGCAAATCGTAAAAGTATTTGCAGATATTATTTATTAAAATATAAATTTGGAGATGAGTTTAAAATTATGCATATGAAAACTTGATGGTAATGATATATGTCTCCGTTCTTCTTGAATATAAATAACAGATGCATTATACAAATATGTATTAACATAAACTTGTATAGTTCAACATACCACTTTATAACTTTCGTAAATTAATTAGAATTTGATTAATCACATGGGCAGCAGCAAATTTAGCTATATAAAAGAGTCTTAGTTCATTTGAACAACACAAGTAAATTAAGGAAAATTCATATAAGCTAAGTTGAGAGATTTGGAAGTAAAAGTTGCTTTAAATTACTGTTTTTGCTGAGAAATGAAGTTATTATTCTAACTTAAGAAATTACATTACGTTCTCGACTAAAATTATTTAAAGTATGCTTTAAGGGTGAGCTCTATTTTATTTTATTAATATAATGAGATATGTATTTTATATTTCATTGTATATATTTTATATGTAAGATGTATAAAATTAAAAATTAAAATATACACATTCACCCTACGTATACCACACTTATAAACATATGATTTTTTTTTTTTAAAAACTCAAAATATGATTTGTTGATCCTTATAATATCACATCATTAATAAAACGTATCATGCAAAAGTTAAAATGTGATCACATTAAAAAATTATTGTTATACATTTTAAATTATATTAAAAAATAATGTCAAATAATATTAAATAATAAAATATTATAAATTTTAAAATTATTTATTATAATCATATCAAAAAATAATATATTAAATAATTATTCACCAATAAAATATTATAAATTTTAAAATTATTAATATACTGTTTTTCTACTTAATAACTATTTTACACATCATTTTTTTATAAAATATGTAATATTATTCACGTTAAAAATGATCCTCGCAATGCAGTAAATTATCCCGTGGGAAGAAAATTTTGATTAATCCACCACCATCGGACACAACAATTGTAATTAGACATAGCTGTTAAAGTTATACAGGGGAGCCTGCATAAAAAGTGAATTTATCAAAAGCCTTGAGAAAAGGTAGTCACGTGTCAAAAGTAATTTCCATTATCATTACTTACTCGGGATGATCATGTAGATGAGACTTCAAGATCCGCACAACAACGACAAACTCTCTAGACATTAAAGATTACTCGGCAAAATATATCAGCTTTAAATAATAATGGATGCCAAGTAATTTCAGCTCTCAGAAGCCTCGGGAGAGACATTGCAACAGTCTACTGCGATTGCAAAAACTAATTTGAATCCTATATAAATTATTTATATGCAACAACCGATTCATTCTATTACGTCAACATGCTCTACTTAGTCATTGTTTATTCGAGCTGTATAATACAGCAAATGAAAATGTTGTACAATTTCTCTCTATACGCATCAAGTTAAGTAACAACGTCTTCCACCATCATCAGCAGGTTAGAGCAAGATTCTTGGCCGAATATTAAGAGGTCATTTCACCCTGCAGTTTTTCTTGAATTGCCTTGTAACACTGGAGACTGCAAAGAGGAAGCTTCGACTTTGAATCTCGATACTTGTATGGATTAGTACAGGACGGACCTGCACAGTTCTCACGTGGAGGCGGATAACTGCACAATACGTCCAGAAAATAATCAGACATTTAACGGAATATTCATATCTTGTTTAATCGCAATCAGGTTATATGGTGTATGGGCGTTTTCTCTAGATATGTAACTTTCATTTTCAACAGATAATTTGCTCAGACAAAATAATAATAAAAATAATAATAATTCCAACAGATAATACCTGCAGGGTTTCGAATCAAATAACCCAGGGAGACCCATATCTTTCGGAAATGTCACAACAGTTCCATTAGGCCCGCTGGTCCATCTGATAGTATTTGAGGCATGCATCAGCGCATTAGCAGCCTTCTCCTGTTGGATTGATGCCAGTGAGAAACCGATCGTCTAGCTTAAAATCAAGACTGTAAACCAACAATTTATCCTCAGTTTTCCGTACCTGTGCCAACTCTTCTAGGCGCTTTTTTATTTGCTCTTTCCGCTTCTCCCTCTTGGAATCTTGGCCGAGTATTTTTCTAATAGCTTGAGCCTACAAAATTCAATTGAAACATGCTTTTCACCAACCCTACAGATTGAAGATATAGATGAAACATAGTTGCAGTTATAAGGAAAAAAAATAGAAAACCAACCTCAGATTCCTGATTAGCCTTCTCAACTTGCATCCTTCTTCTCTGAGCAGCCTCAGCTTTCTTTAGTTGCTGCTCCACTTCTGAAAGCTTTTCCTTTTGCTCTGTAACAAGAGAAAAAATTAAAATCCACCATAAATATGGTGCAATACAATCAATTGTTGAAGCTGTATGTTGGTAAGGGAAGCTCACTTCTGGATGGCGCTGGTGGTAACCCATTTGGGAACTCAATTAAACTTGAACCTGGACCGGAAGAGGCATCTTTGCTAGATTGAAGGGCCTGTTGACGTGTTGTAAGTGTCATTTCCCTCTTATTATCCATCAACAAATCAACAGATTCTTTCTTCTGCTTTTTCTGCGTCTTGCCTCCAACCTCACCATCAGAGACTAGCCCACCTTCTTCCTCGTAATCAGTGTCCTCAGACATTCTATCTGGTCTGGACTTTTTCTTCCCATCTTTTGCAGGCCTTGAAGAGCCAACATTTTCCAAATTAGACACCCTAGAAAACTTTTGATGTTTCTTGCCTGATTCTTCAGCATCCTCTTTAAATCCTCCGGGAACCTTAGATGATTTAAGTTTCTCCAAGTAACGTATCTCATCATCCTCTTCATCTTCGAATTCTCCATCAAGCACACGCTTTTTAGGTACCCTCTTGCTCTTCCGAATAGGACCAGATTGCTCACCTTGTTTTGCAGACGAATTCTTTCCAGAGCTCTTTCCCATCAAAGAATCCTCCTTCCCAAAACCGAAACCGCCTCTACAGAAATCCTTCCAGGGTATCCCTTGTAAACCGCCCCTCTTATCAACAGGAGAATCAGGATTTCCCTGCAATAAAACATTTAAAAGAGAAGATCACAGAGGATTCTAATCAGTAGTCAATAACAAGAAACAATTATTAAGGTGTAATAAAACACATTAACACAAAAGATATCCTTCCATACAAGTAAGATCTAAAATTGTCTATCCAACTATATAAATCCACCTGTACATGTCAGAAATCAATGTCATCATATGGTCTCGAAGAATCACATTAGGCAATCAATAATTTGGGCCATTCACATCGCAAAAATCTCAAACAAACCTTGACACATCTTAATAGCATGTAGGTATGTGATTCTCAGTTAAGTGAAACAGACAAATTACTCCAGTAAATAAGACAAAATAGTCGAACTAAATTATCACACAAACACGTTTCACTCACTCAAGCAAACAAGACATGATAGTCATATACCTGCAGATTCTGCTTATGCCAAAGTCTGGAATCATCTGGGGATTGGGAAGACCCACCCCCTGGTGCACCATTGGCTGTGGAGTTGGCATGAATAGTGTGTGTTACACCGCCAACCTTGAGCTTAACCTTTTTCACCTTACTCTCATTTCCTGAACCATCATAATTCACCCCTAACTGCCCTGAACTTTGGCTTTCACCGTTCCTTCTCCAATTGGCAGGGGCAAGGACACCGTCACTAGAACGTCTATTGTTAGGACCACTTTTACCTGGTTCATTATTGTAGAAAGCATTGAAACCTCCATTGTCCTTCTTACTCCTTTTCTGTGGTATTTCGCCCTCAGTTCCAGCGGCAGAAGAAAACCCGGACACACATTGATTAACATTAAATTCTTTCCGCCTAGATTTGCTATCACAACCAACATTCTCATCACTAGAGACCTTGCTCACATCTGAAGGTGGTGTTGAATCACGGCTTTCAGCAAAAGACTGTGAATCAGGCCTAGGCCGACGGGAAGTTTGAGTCCTCTTTTTCTTCACAGCATTGTTAATACCATCAAGAAGAGGGCCCCCAAACTCTTCCATTAAAACAAAATTGTTACAGCCCAATTATTGTGCTGCCCCTACTTCTCAGACCATGTGCATTGAAAACATGCACTGAAGCAAATTTGATAATACTACACAAGAAAGAAAACGAGAAATATTAGTTCTGTATTATAGACAGAACCTAACAGATAACCGAATCGATGATGATCCCAATAAAAATTTATTTCATCCGAATATAAAAATACCAATGAACAATTTTTTTTAAAAAACAATAAATTAAAATAACTTAATGCCAGCGTCACGATTGATGGAGTGATAGAAAGTTTACCCAGTTAAAAAGCAGCGAACGCAAAGACAGAGAACAAAACCTCACTACATTTAAACGGATCTGAATATACAGAAAAAAAAAAATCAAATGCAATAAAATGTCATATTACACAGTCGCCAAGCATGTCAGAAAATCCACACAAGAATTCCGTTTACAAGTAAAAGAATCAAAATTCCAAAAGAAATCTTAATTGAGGAACAAAATTGGCAACCACACATCGACCTATCATTTAATGAAGCAAATTGGCAATCCTTGCGACAAATAAATCCCAGCCCAAACCACAAAAATCCCGCGAAAAAAAGACACAAGATCAGCATATCCACGTAGAATAGAAACGACATCAATACGCAAAAAACAACGTCAGAAAGACAAATCCTTTACCTTAGAAACAAGGGAAAATTTCGAGAACCCAGAAGAAACCCTGGATCGATAAGTAAACAAAAAGTAAAGTAACAAATAGAAGAGAGAAAGAGGGAATAATTGAATCGCCGTAGAGATTTGGTAGATACGTGAAAATAAGGGTGGGTTTTTGTTTTGAGGTGGTGTCGATAGAAAAGAAAGTGGGTTAGAGATAAGAGAGTTAGGGTTAGAGAAGAATAGGTAACAATGATGGGGAATGAGAGAGGTAAAGGAAAGATCACTTATTATCTTCTTGTTCTCCATTTTTTTTCTAGTGCCACGCCCCCTTAGACAAAACCCACCCACACACACACACATACACCGCTGTGTTTTAATTTTTGTTTTTGTTAAGGTTTGGATTTTAAGTTTTTGTTGATTCGGTCACTTTGACTCGAGGATACGACTCAGTTACACGACTCAGCCTTTGGGCTCTCTCTCTCTCTCTCTCTCTCTACTATCTATCTACCTAGAGTTGTCTCTCTCTTTATTTTGCCTTGTTTGCCTTTATTTCCTTCCTCTTCTACACGGTTTGTGCTGCAAGTGTGTGCGCAGGATTGCATCCTGCGCACCTATCTGCGCAAGTTAGTTGCGTCCTCTGTCATTCTCTACCCGTGTGGCGTGTCACGTGTTGGGATGTATAATTTATTATTAATTAGGATATTTTTATGAATATTTTTAAGGTATTGCCTGATTTTATAAATATCCACAGATTTAAAAAAATCATCATTATTATCAAAAAAATTAATGAAATATACACCAATATCCAATAGTTAGAAATCTATTATTAAAGTTAACAAATTCAAGGAATAATTAAATTATTTTATACTTTAAACACTTAATTTTTTTTTAAATAATAAAATAAACATAAAAAATAATTAAAAAAACAGTGGCAGGAAAAAGTACCCGTTGCTCTTGGTCACTAGAGCAACAATCATTACTAACAAAAATTTTATGAATATTTTTAAGATATTACTTAATTTTAGCAATATTCACAAATTTAAAAAAAATTAACATTACTATCAAAAAACTTAATGAAATATACTTTAATGTCCAATTGTTAAAAATCTATTATTAAAGTTAACAGATTCAAAGGATATGTAAGTAATTTTATATTTTAAACACTTAATTAATTTTTAAAAAATAATAAAATAAACATTAAAAACAATTGTTGAAAAAAGTAGTTGCTCTCTTGGTCACTGGAGCAACAACTATTTTGGCCGCTTGAATTAGTGGTCAAAAGTGACCGTAGAGTTGATAAATTTTTTTAATTTTTTTAAAGTTTTATTATTATTTAATTTTATTTGTTATTATTATAAATTTATATATTTATTTTCTTTTTTATTATTTCTTAAAGTGTTTTAAATTTTTTATTTTATTTTTATTATTTTGTAAAGGGTTTAATCATTTTTTACTTTTTATTTTATTATTATTATTTGAAGTTAAAATTCTTATTAAAAATTAATTTTTTTTAAAATTCGTACAAGTGTCATTGTCATATCAACCTCGTTTAACATGTAAGAGATAATTTGGTCATTTAATATTAATTGACATAAAATTTATTTTATTTGACAAAATATTATGGCTGAGCATTGGTGTATAGTTTATTAAAAAATTAGATAATTATATCAATTTTTTAAATTCTTGAGTATTAATAAAATTAAATAATATCTCAGGGGTATTGAAAAGAAATATCCCTCCTTAATTTAACTAATTACTCACAAATACGAAATTCGGGTTGGTCTGTCCCTTCCTTAATTTGTGTGAAAAATTTATCTATTACTATTAGTATGCTCGTGGGGAAGCCATTGTAAATTTAGTTACAAGCAATGTTAATTTTACGGTGACAGAACAATTGCGACATTCACTCCTAATCCATGATGATCCATCATCCCTCGAGTAGATAAACAAATGATACTGGGATTTATATTGAATTTTTCTTAGTAGTAAAGTCATAGATCAATTGATTTTTTTCCTAAACCCATCCCTTGAGTAGATAAGAAAATAAAACCTGGATTAATTTTGAATTTCATAATTAGTTGTCTAAATTGAAACCAAACCCAGAGGAATTAGGAAGCAATATTGCCAATAATTATGAATGCGGTTCTCGCAATTAATTAGTAGTTCTCTAATGCAACGACCAACATTTTCAAGCACTCGTTCAATGCAAACTATTCGCCTTTAATACACTGAAACGACATTGTCGATCTACATATTGTTTCCATGTTAAACACGTAATTAAGGACAAACATAGAATTTGAACGGCGGTACGAGGTTTCACGTCCTAACATCGCTTTCCTAAATAATGTAGTTATTTTAGCGTCAAAAAGCCGCCAGGGTTCTAAAGTGACTGAATAATTTCTGTCGGGGTATTAATATTAAGAGGTACGTGCATTTACACTAAACCACAGCTCCAGTGTTTTAGAATGTTTGTTACTCTTTGTTTCTTTTAACATTAGTTACTTTTTAACCGGATACCTCAGAGTTTTTAGATATTACTTTATATTGTATTTTGATTGTGGCATAATCTGATCCATAATCTGCAGTTCAAATTCGTATCTTCAAGTTAGAGGCACGGCCACTTATTGATATGTATCATAAAAATATCGTTTTGGTATCTGATTTAATTGATATGTATTTTAATATACATTTCGGTAATATTCGGTTGAATAGATATTTTTTTTTTTCTCTACTTTCACTGTAATATAGTTAATGATAAATATCACAGGGCTATATTAGGCTTGTAGTCCTTTCCCACTCCCTCAGCTTCGGCGGCTTCACTATCATGCCGACAATCTCTTCCTTGTCCATTATACTTTCACCATGATGATCTGCTGCCTCAACCTCCTCAATATTGCCATTTCCATCCACAGGGTCTGTGAAGACCAACTGCTTCATCATCGGAAGCAGATCGTCCACATAGAGCTGATACACGGCAACAAACACCTGGCCAAGCTCGTTATATATGGAAAGGAAACAAAAGCGGTAAAGAACCAAACAAAACAGTGTTAACTATCACACAAATAAAAAAACTGAGAGCATACCTGAATCGAATCCGCTTGAGATCATTTCCTCCCTTATTCAAGGAAACAAAAGTGATAAGATCTCCCGACTCCACTTGTGCAACCCATTCCTTAGGCTCGTCTTCCTCCGTAAACATTACAGACTCTGTTCTTCCACTCGGTGAAGCAGGTGTCCCTTCACCACTTGATAAGCCTTTCAAACTTTATTTCATTTCTTTCCCCCATATCATTTGTATTGAGTTGGAACTCCCTGTTCTACGATAAGAACAATGAAACCTCGCCGAGTCTGAGGCAGCCTCAGAATCAGCATTGTTTCCATTCTGATTACGGTTTGATGATCCTGAATATGGCTTGCAGTTTCTATATGCTCCTGATGCTTTAAGTGCCATGTCTTTGATCTGAATAAAATAAAATAAAATAAAATATAGAATAATATATATATTTTTAAGTTACTAAACCATCCTCATTGTGAACAAAAGAACGATGCAGGTACTGTTCTTTCAAATAGTTCTGCATCCAAATTTTGGAAAACTTAACCAACTAAACTAAATGCAAGGTAACTTTATTCGTAAGACTTTTCTTTTCCAAAAGAGAGAAGAGAAAAGCAAAGTCTTGTAAAACGTTTTTCTATTTTGTCTTACTCCTTCCCAGAAAATATAAGAGAAGCCCCAAAACTCAGATTCCTCTAATTTTCATTACTTTATCAGCAACCAAGCAGTTCGAACAAAACAAATAAATGGTGGAGTTGACCTAGAATCAAGCGATCAACCCCATCAGATTAACCTATCTTGTTTTTTAAAATTTCCTACCAAAAATATAAAAGAAAAAAAATCTAAAGTGGAATTAAAGGCACGGTTGAAAATGTTTGAGATATAAACAACGGGATTTTATTTTATTTTTTGGTTTATTTTTAATTATTATTATTATTTTAGGTGAAGTGTTTATCACTTTGACTTGATTTTCCTATTGTGCATGGTGAATGGGTTTAGGCACACGCTTCCTCCTCTCGATGCTTACACAAGTGTCATAAGTACTTTTTACCCTTCAAAAATAAGCTTTATAGGTGATATATATTTAAAAAAAGGTATGACTAAATTAATATATATTAATTAAACTAAATATTAAAATGATATTTTTTTCTATTTAATTAGAAGTCAGATTCATAAATGCCAAACCAAATGCAAAAATACACTGGACTCAGAATACGAATAATCAATAGATAAAGTTTAGGACATGCAGTTGTAACAAAATTTTGAATAAATTGAATTATTAACATACTAGAGTTTCTCCTCCTTAAAATTGTTGGGTTGAATGGAATTAAAATCAACAAAAATTTTATAACGACAGTTCCAAACAATAATATCAACAATTACGACTCTCTTCGATCCTCATGGTAAAGTGGGTGTCTTCGTATAATTACTAATGTCCCCCAATACTCAATGATGTACTTATAACATTAAGTCGTAAATGTCCATCAGAGAGAGAGCAACACATCCCTCTATGATATTAATTAATATTTATTTATTTTCAGTGATTTAAAAAGTAATTAAAACTATTATACCGTTAGGATTTTTTTAAAAATTAATTATATCTTTAATAATAAATGTCTTGACAGTTTTTTTTCTTGAAGCATTATCTTTTTTGAAAATTTATCATTGATAATATTTTGTTTGGCAATTTTTTTTTTATTTTTTTGATAACTTTATTCTTAATAATAAATAATTTGACAGTTTTATTCATAAATAGATGGATTGTCTGTTATATTTTTTGATAATTTTATATTTGATAATTTTTTTTATTAATTTGTTGACAATTTTATCATTTATAATAAATAACTCGATATTTTTCCCTTGAAACAAAATGACTTTTTTTTATAACTTTATTCTTAATTATAAATGGCTTTGACAGTTTTGTTTTATTATTTTTTCTTTGTTTTTTGACAATTTTTTCTTGATAATAAATGACTTGATAGTTTTACCCCTAAAGCAAATGAGTTTTTTTTTTTGTTGTGTTTTTTGACAATTTTATTCTTAATAATAAACTACTCGACATTTTTGTCCATAAAGTAGAGAAACTTTATGTTATATTTTTTTTTTGACAAATTAATCATTAATAATTTTGCCCTTGAAGAATTAATAGTAAAATAAAAGAGTTTAAAATAATTTGAACCTTTAACTTTAAGGATAAAAACCATCAATCTTCACCACTTAACTAAAATTAAGTTTACTTAGTATTTTATGAATACTAATATATATATATATATATATATATACTATAAATTTATTAGTTATAAGATAACTAGATGTTGGTACTCAAAATCATAAATAATAGTAAGTGTACAAGTATTTTAAATAATATTTAATTTAAATAAATTAAAAAAAGAAACATATTATAAACATCTTCTCGTTTTCTAATTATTCTTAAATTAATTAAAAAAATAAAATGTATTAATAATTATATTAATTATAAAAAATAATTTTCTATATATAGTCATCAATTATCATTTAAAAATACTTTATCTACTATAACATAACTTTTTTTATTAACAGTTATGATAATTAAAACTCGTTTAAGAGCATAAAAAAATTTAAAATTATTTGTAGTAATTTTTCAATTTAAATATTGATGAGAATTAATTTCTTATGAATTGAATATAGTTCTCAATATTTACTGTTTAAAAATTAATTTTGTTTTGTGAATTCTCTTAAGTTATAATTTAAATTTAAAATTTTCATAAAAAAATTATTTTATTAATAATAAAAATTTATTTGTGAACTTAAAAATAACTTTATTTTTAGTATGTATTATATTTTTAATATTTTTATTTATTTTTATATTAATTTAAAAAATTAAAAAATAATTAATTTTTATAATAAAATTTTAAAACTTATTCTACAAGTCTTTTGTTGTGTAACTTAATTGAATTTATTGTTTAGTAAAATATTTTACACTTTATTATTGTTTATGACTTTTGAGTAGTAAAATTTATTTAATTTATATTTGATAATTCATCTAATTTATTTATAAGATATATATATTAATCTTCATAAAATGTTAAGTAAACTTATGTTTAGCCCAGGGGTGAAGATTAATATTTTTTATCTTTTAGACCTGGTTCAAATTCCTTTAAATTTATTTTATTTTCTTTTACTCTCAATTTTTTATGGGTAAAATTGTCAAATTATTTATTATTAAAGATAAAATTGTTAAATAATACAAAAAGTTAAAAGATAACAATGTAAAAAATTAGAAGATAACAAAAAATTATCAAACTATTTATTATCAAATCATATAGAAAGTTAAAAGATTAAAAAAAAAATTAAAATATAACAAAAAATTCTCAACACAGCAATTTTCATCCTTTTTAAAACCACAAAAAAATAAATAGACATTAATCAATACATAAGGTGTAATAATATTTTCCCGCCCATCGGATGATCTCGCTAATGACAAACATATCTATACATTCACCAATAACCTTAACCTCAAAGCTAAGCTCGATTTTCAATTTGGCGTATTAACGAACAAGAATTGTCTGCTGCAATCTTGACGCTGTTCAAGTCAAGAAGAAATACTGATTGTGAGAATAAATTCAGGTATTAACCAAGGTTTGTACATTCTACCGAGTTGGCAATTGGGAGACATGTCAGCTCACACATAGGTAAGAAAACGAAGATGACAAGAAATAAAGGGCTACATCACTCACGTTTCAGCACCGATTCTCAGTATTCTTTGAGAGCAATTTAACTATTTCTCATTCTTTTAAATTACTGTTTTAGGTAATTATTACATCAGCTCTTGAGGCATGTATATTGTTTTATATAAAGGTAGCATAGGGTTGTAAATATCTTCTTAAGCTGAATGAAAAGAACAACAGCCAGTGAGCCCATTTAGCACAACAATTACTGTAGCTAAAAACTGGGAAAATTCAACCGTTCATCAAGTTGCAATAATGAGCTAAGCAACCATCTACCAGTTCGGCCGACCATGAGCGGACCTCTTCGGGGGTTCGGGTCATATGGACCTCTCAAGCTTCAATTTTTTTTAAAAAAAATTATTAATAAATTTTTATATTTTAAAATAAATACTTTTATAATTTAATTTTTAAAAATTTTATATTTGACATTAAAATTTTAATATAATTAAACTCATATTGAATATAATTTTTTTATAAACATTTATCCCCCTGACCTTAAATTATAATTTCGCCTTCGTGACTGACTTTTAATTTGGCCTCCTTTTTCAAAATTTCAGCCTCCACAATGGCCTTACGAGTTCGCTGAGAACTTCTAGTCCCGCTGGAGAACAGAATTGGAGTCAATACTACCGGATAGGAACGGAGTGACCGATGAGGCACATTCGTGGGAAATGCAGAGCTGAAACATAACCATTCCACGATAGGATCGACTTTTGAGGGGGCTTGTGAAAGATGTGAGATTGAATTAGCCAGGAATCTAGAACTGGCTTCAACGTTCAAAGAAAGAAGACAAAGCAATGACGAAGACGATGGACTTGTGCAGCCCCCGGGAGAAAAATAGAAGACGAGAGACAGAAAATAAAGGGAGCTGCCAGGGGTGGGTTTATAGAGAACCCGAAATACATATGCATGGAAATAGGAGTTACCATGCAACTTGCACACGCAGTCGGATTACATGGAAAAAGACGTGCGTTACTCGATAGTTTTCATCCTCTGAACTGGTCATTTTCCCGTAAACAGCACGAATAGATTTTGTACAAAGACTGTCAGATCCCAAAGTCTTGAGCAATTTTCTTTTTTCTAATTGCCTTTTTCCTTTCTCTCTTTATTGGTTTGAAATTGTTAAGACTTGAAACTTCCATTAAATAAAAATTATTCCGTCTCAATCAAGTAAACATATCGGGTTTCTGACTAGGCATTTCAGCTAAGAAATTGAAGGTGGAATGGCTGGGAAAAAAAAGAGAAAATTACAAGTGAAAATATCTTAGGAATAAAAGTTTAAAACATGCAATAAAAATATAGAATTATAAAATAATATTACACTTTCTGATTTTGATCTCAAAATTTTTCATCTCAAGTAATGTGTCACATAATAATTAAATTATAAAACAATGTACTAAATTATTTTAAAAATTATAAAAATTAATTCTCCAATAAATATTTGACACTTCACTTGAGATGACAAAAAAAAATTGGTTTTCTTCCTATTTTACGATATTTACTTTCCCCGTTGGGAAAGAAAGGTTAACCACAACTGGTTAGAAATTAGAACCAGGTTAACAAAAATGTTTGATGAGACTACTAAGACGAGCGGGAAAAAAATCAATAAGAATCCCCAAGAAAAAAAAAAAAAAAGAAGATCCAATGAAACGAGCTACAAGAGATGTATATACAAAATTCCATCCACCAGTAGAGAACCGCTGCTGGGGGAAAGAAAACTGAAAAGCTATTCCCCAACAGTTATGACAAACGAGCATCAGTTGTCCCGCCTGTAATGTTACAGAACCTATGAAATTTCTGAAAAAATCCTAACATCCTTGGATTTGGGGAAATTCCGCACACTAGGGTTTTTGAAATAAAAAGATTCAGGTTTCTGGTTGACTTTGGCGTGCATATTTATCGTCCTTCATGAAGATCTTCAGAGAAAACTGCTGTCCGAGATATGTTGTCATTATCAAAGGTGCTTAGACCAGAGTAAGGACCAGAAGAGAACATTGAAGATGTCCCATCAGAATCAAAAGTAGTTGATGACTGTCTCAGGTTGGCTCGGTTATTGGAAGAGGTTAAAGCAGGATCCTGATATTCGGTTACGCGCTGCACCATTTTAAGTGACTGTACCACTTCACCCATTGTGGGCCTTTGGTTTGCCTCAGGGGCAACACAAGCGGCAGCAATGGTGCAAACCCGTACAAAATCTTCCTTTGGATAATTTCCTCTAAGCCTCTGATCAGCTAGCTCTTCCAGCCGATCCTTGTCTCTAAGAATTGGCCTGGCCTGAAATATATAACCCACTGGTCTTTAACTTTTGTGCAGACATTTAACTATGTGAAAGCATGTGATTTTGATCTTTAGAAGATGCCTATAGCAAAATGCCAAACTATAATACACAAACAGTTATGCTTAATAAATATGGGCCTATGAATTGATCTACGTGCTACTAACCCAAGTGACAAGATTCTCCTGTCCAGAAGGTTGTGACATATCTACAGGCTTCCTTCCAGTTAGCAACTCAAGAAGCACAACTCCATAGCTGTAAACATCACTTTTTACCAATAGATGTCCAGTCATTGCATACTCAGGGGCTACATACCTATCAACAAATACCATTCTATCTTAGGGTGCGAATTTGTTAAAGAATAAAGAATCTGCGACGACTAAAGAAAGAAACCAACCCAAATGTACCCATCACTCGAGTAGATAGGTAATTTGTCCTTCCTTCAGGTGCCTGTTTGGCAAGACCGAAATCAGCAACTTTGGCATGAAAGTTACTCTCAAGTAATATATTGGATGCCTTGAAATCTCTGTGAATAACACATGGTTGTGAGTCCTCATGCAGGTATGCAAGTCCTCTTGCAGCATCAAGTGCAATCTTCATTCTGGCGTCCCAGTCCAGAGGACAATTCACTCCCAGGGGACCTAAGGTAAAACAGGACCATTGTAGAAACATCAGTCAGCTAAAAGATTTGCTAGTAGTATCTAATATCTTATGCTTCTCTAATTGATGCTCAAAATTCCAAAGGTTAACTCAAGTGAAAAGCACAATACCAAATATTCCAGCAGATCTTCTATTAAAGAAAGCTATTTACCATGGAGCCAAGCCTCTAAGCTTCCGTTGGGAACAAGCTCATAACAAAGTAGGTTTTGCGAAGAGTCATGGCTGCTATGGTAACCAACAAGTTTCACAAGATTTCGGTGATGCAACCTGCTAAGCATCTCCACTTCCACCAAGAACTCTTTATCCCCTTGTTGCCCTCCATTAGTAAGCCTCTTGATTGCTACAGCAGTACCATCACTTAAGACGCCCTTGAAAACTCGACCAAACCCACCCTCTCCTAGTACGCTTGCTGGTTCAAAATTGTTGGTCGCTTCCTTAAGTTCTTCATAGGCCAGAAATCGTGTACTGGTAGGGTGGGGAAGAGATCCTACCCCAGGAACTGCATCCACAGTCCTTGGTTTTGCTGGAAAATAAGAAATAAGAGATGAAAATTAACAAACGACAATGAAAAAAGTTCTGCAGAGGATCTTAACTAAAGAGTCACGTTTCCTCGATTAGTATTCATGTCTATAAAGTGTAACTCAAAGTTTAAAATGGTTATCAATCATACCATTATGACCAGCAATGTAAAAGATAAGGCATTAAACAAGAGACAGGATTTTGCCATATCAACTATTTCTTTTGCTCAGGGGTGGGATGGTGTTTCTACCTTAAAGAGTTAGCCCATAGTTTAACTTCTGCTGATAGTTATATGTTGTGCAGATCAACAAATTAAACTAGAGAAATAGCACATGAATTACACAGAGAGACAGCATAAAGATGCATGGACCTAATAATTAAGATACATACCAGTTTCTTTAGGAGAGGCTTTACTCTTCCCTTCACGAAATACACATGAACAAATAATAAGCACTGATATGATCGCAATGATCAGTAGACCAGCACCAATACCAAATATTAGAACCAGATTTGAATGTTTCCCTTTATTTGAGACACTGGATGATGAAGAAGGCAAAGTTTCATATATTGGTGCCTTCAATGGTGATGAACCAATAACAGGAGCTGCATAGCAAACAAAAACTTTACCATCTTTATCAATATAAATACAATAAGATTAACATCAATAAACTATCCACCAGTAACTTGCAAGGGAAAAAAAAGTATAGCATGGCTAACATACATTATCAAAGCAATCTCTTACCTTGAGAAGGTGCTGGAGGCTCAAACCAGGTAAAATTAAGGAGTTTGTAATCACCCACTAATGCAGTGTCAAAATGAACCTTATGAGTGGCAAGTGAAGAATTTATTGCAGATGCATCATTGGAAGAAAAACTGATTCCTGTGTGTGGCGTGATATCCATTGATATGTTTAATTGAGACAAGCTGAGCAGATAAAAATTGATCAGCTCGATTTGAGAAACTCGCAAACCAAGCTGCGATGCTAATTCTTCTAAAAAAAGAGTCCAATTTGGGTTTTGTGACACATTTAAGAGTAGAAGGTCAAGCTTTATAGGATATACACAGTGGCAACCATGACTCCCTCGTTTCAACACCGTGTCAGGTTTGCAACAATCTGGCATAATAAGATGTAATCAACCACGTGAACAAATAAGATCCAAGCACAAATACAGCTTTGGTTAGTAAATATGAATTAACATTGAAGCGGAAGCTTCAGCAGGTCACCATGCCATTAATTAATAGTTTATAAAATTCTTTTTCTTTTTCTTTTTTTTATAACTAATAATTGCGATTTTGTTTTGATGGTTGAGTTGCAAAGCAAGAAAAAATACAAAAAGGAGAAAGAGACAAACAATTGCTTAGAAAACATCTTACTGGAGGAGTCAGGAGATAGTGGTGGCTGAGCTAAACCAGTCGGAATTGCACCAGTACTGAACTGTGCTGGGGAGATATCTGCCAAACCAGCACTGGGAGGCACTAATGCACCTCTCTTCATTGATGGTTTTGACAATCTTGAACTCGTAGGGGGGTGGCCAGAAGTTACTAGGGGGCCAAATAAAGGAGGATGAGCTGGTGATACAGCATCAGGTGGAGCAGCATGAGGTGAGAGATGTTTTCTTCGTGATCTATGAAACAGTGGCACATTGGCTGGCAGGGGGAGATCAGGCATAGCTGGTGTAGCGAAAGGTGCTTGAGATGGAGATATTGATGTTTCTTTGAATAAATTGTCAACTAAACTGGCATCGATGATGAAAGCCACACTACACAAAACAACCAAAATTTCCGGCAATAGATATTGGACCTTTTTAGATACTCCTGCAAATACATGTTGGACAAAGATTCAGTCAACCAGCTCACTGGGATTATAAGAGGGAACAATGGAACGGTGATCATCCTTTCTAGATTACAAAAGAACTCGACAACCACATAACAAATAAAATTTAAGGCACTGCTGAATGGCTCATAACTGAATATACCTCCCAGGCATATTACATGCAACAAGACCATGTATGTGTGCATATGTTTTCATCTGTCTCTATGCAGCTCTTTCTATGGGTAACTTTTACGGAACAAAAATTGATCATTAAACCATGACATTTATTTTTTTGCTGCAAAATTCAGAACGAGCATAAAATGAAAAAATATATATATACGGCCTTAGATTTCACACTCAAGAACCTATAAAACAGAAACACTGATTGATATGAAACTATTTTGCTCTCTAAGATGATAAAAAGATGAATCATATTATTCTAAGTCTCAATTTATTGTTCTACTCACGTTTCTCCGCAAGCACGGAGAAAGAAAGTAACTAATTACACAACCCAAGAGATCAATATCAGATAACTTGTGTTTAAAATTAAAAACAAAACCCAGAAAATCAAGTTTGAGCAAGTCAAATCCCTGCAAGACACTCCGATGTATCCACGCAAATGCTAGGCATCCCAAACAATGAAATCCAAAAACCCTATTTGCTTAGAAATGATTAGAGAAAAAGAGATTAAAATCCCAGTTCTAAGTTCTTTACACGATTAAGAACTCAGGACAAAAAATCTTCAGAGAGAAACTAACATGATTAAGCTTAGCTCTGGGTAACTTTTTCGCTTTTTTAACCACAGCCAAGTTCCTTAGCATGTGACTTTAACCAGTTCTTATTTTCCCGCATTTTCTCAGCTATCAATCCGACATTATTAAACACTCAAATAACTCAATTTAAGAGACAAAAATGAAATGGAAAAACATATAAAAAATTAAAAGTTACCAGCGGTATTCAAAACTGTGAGCACCGACATCACCGACGCCGTTGATTAACCCGAATGCTTTAGATCTGCGAGATTTCGAACAAATCAACGGCGAGATCAGATCACCCTAAATGCACATAAGAACCGACCAAAAACGCAACACTACAAGCACAAAACGTTTGTAACAACGATTGAAGGAGGATCCAACGGCGGAGATATTGTCGTTAAAATCGCAACTTGGAGAAAAAGAGGCAAAGTCAAAACCGCCATAACTCGGTTGAAACTTGAATCCTAATTTGAGTTTCGAGAGAAGTCGAGCTACGAGAGAGGAGAAATAGCCTGTGACTGTTGATGACTTGCGGAGATGTCGTTGGTTTTACTCTCTTTCCCGTACTGAAGAAGCTTTTGCCATATCAGTATTTACTCTTCGTATGTTTTTTTTTCAATAAATATTCTTTTTTATATTATTGGATGCGTGTGAGGGAAAAATAAAAAAGGAATAGAAGCGCACAGGCTCTTTAATTATGGCAGACGCGCGCCGTTAACGGAAGATTACAAATTAACGGTAAAAAATGTCGTCGCTGTTTCAAGAGTTCAGGTGTCTACAAAGAGTGAGTTGATACGCTGAAGTTCCCATACATGTTTCTTCAGTAGAAAACCAATATCTTGACCGTCTGATCTTGAAAACAGTAAAACCTTTTCTTGGAAAGGTCAAAAAAATTGTTTATATAATGAAAAGAACAAACTTTGCTAAAATAAAGAGCTTATCACTTCAATATGAATTTTGGCATGTTTGATTGGCCGAATCATTAGGAAAAAGAGAAAGCTTTCATGTTAGGATAAACATAAATTCAATATTATGCATGATATTCACGTGACCTGAGTTGCAGCCATGAATCTTGAGAGAGTTCAAACCTAACTGCCACTAAAGCAACACTTTTAATTGATCGAAAACGACATCGAGAAAACAAAAATAAATCCCTAGGAGATGCTGATGGACGAAGCACGTTGGCAAAATACGGAAACAAGATCCGCGTAAGCCTTTGCATCAATTGGCATGCAGGAGCTAGTTGGCTACAAGGCGGGCGGATGAGTCGATAACAATACCAAATTACCAATCAGGCAACCACCCGCTGTGGTTATTATTATTTTAGCTACAAATTAAGCCGAAGCTGATGTCAGAGGAAATCAGATCTGTGTAATTTGATCGCGTTGGTTAATTGAATTGTAAAAAACGTGAAGTTAAATGAAAGAAGGTTAGAAAGAGAAAGGTATCTCTTAAATGTTTGTGATTTAATATTGAATTTGATATTTCTTGGTTTTAAGAAATACAGCGCTGGTGAATATTGTAATTAACGAAACCATTAAATTAAAAGAAACATAGTATATAGATAACAGACATGTTCCTTTCCTATCGTGTGAGATTTGATCGTTCTCCTAATCACGCAGCTATCAATCAATTCATAACCAATCAAATATTTTATCGTAAAATATCCGGTATCGGGTATCGTCATTCTCCAAATAAGAATCGTCATACATCTTGAATTATGCCTAATTGGATTTACTTACTCTCCGTTGTTATAATCGCATACATATTAAAATCTTAATTATTGGCTTGCACTGTATTCTTGGATGTACATGCATGACGCGACAATTAGCTATTATCCATATACTGTACACATCTAATTATCGGAATTTCGTTATGTATTTCAAATTTAAAAATTAATTGTAACTTATAATTTGGCGAAGTTTGGCACTTTTTATCATAATCACTCTTAAATTAAAATTAAAAGACGACAAAAAATTTAATATAACAAACACAATAAAATATATTATCACTGAATGTTGTATTAACTATTCTATTAAATGAAGAGAGTTTTGTATTATGCTATATTTTTATTCTTTACCCATTAAGATTGGGGAAAAAAATTTATTTTGAGAATTCACTTAAAATAAGTTGCAAAATCTAAGTAATTTATATATTTTTTATTAAAAAAAAACTATTAATTTACTAATTTGAAATAACAGTATCAAAGGGTTGTTGCAGTAATATTTGACAAAAGTTCATTAGTAATTTTAAGACTTATTAACACCGTAAAAAGACAAAATTAAAAATAAGCACGACACTGTTGTATTTGTTCTATATTCACTTATTTATGTGTCTTAGGTGTTGTCGTTTCTTAATTGGAAAAGTCGCGAGTTGCTCCCCGCTCGTGGCACGTAGAAGTATCACGTTGTCTGTGAGCCGCCGCTGCTCTAAACCATCATGCGATCCTCAAGCCAAGATAAAATAGCTGATCTTCATTCCAATATAATTCACGATCAACACTCAATTTTGCTATCAAATATGTTAAATTATGGACAAAAAATGGTTTCTTAGCAGCGAAAAAGTTTGATCGCCGTAATGGCAACTCTAAGTTGTCATTAAACATCCGATAACTCTTCAACGGCACCATTAAGAAAATGAAAGAAAACAAGAAAGCCTTACTGATCAGGTAGGTCAGTGCCTTCATTTTGTGAATATATTTTTATAGTTTTCAATTAAATTAGTTAGTTAGCTATCATCCTAATTGGCATAGTCTAATCTTTTAAAGAATTTGAAATTATTGCACTCCTCAAATAAAAAATTATCGACACTTATAAATTGCAATATAATTATTATCTTATCACCCTCTCAACAAGAGAGTAATGCTAGAGATCTCAAAGAGATCTCATTTTTTTATTAATTTATTTTGAATTGTGATCTTTTAGCCCAATTTCATCTCAATTATATTAAAGGTGTAACTCCATTTTTTATTTTGAATTGGTTAAAATATATGAAAATTTTTACTTATTTTAAATTATATTTTAAAAAATAATATATTAAATAATAAAATAATTTAAAATTTAAAATTATTTAACATATTATTTTTAAAACACAATTTGCAACAAAAATTCAAGTCAAAGCTAAAAGACAAAAAAGTGAGACTAGATTCGCCTCACTCAATTTTAACTACACCCATATTGGAAAGTTTTTTTTTTTTCTGACACATAGGTGCTGTAACTACCGGATATGAAGCCCAACTGTATTTTGGGCTTAGCAAGAGTAGCAACTGGACCGACCCGCCAGATTTTTGTCATCGTACGTCGGCGGCGACCTCATCACTTTCAGCTCAGTTAATAGTCAGCGCGCAACTCCTTTTGCCTTCCCATAAATTAAAAATGAAAAATGAAAAATGAAAAATTCCCAAGTATATGAAACTTGAAAGGTCTTAGCTCAATATTTTAGTTTCTCGCTTGTTTAAACCCTACAATCTCCAAACTCGCACTCTCAATACGCAATTAGGGATATCAATTGATCTAGGGTTTGTTTTACCCTAAACCTAATCATAAGCCATGTCGAAGAGGAAATTTGGATTCGAAGGATTCAACATTAACCGCCAACCGACATACAATTTCGACCAATCTCAAACTCCGCAGCGTCTCTACGTCCCTCCTTCGTCTCGTTACAGCCACGACAATTACGAAGACACCGACCTTGACAATATCGATTACGCCGATAACGATAACGCTAACGACGCCAACGGTAACGCTAACGGTGCTGAAAATGATGAAATTGACCCTCTCGACGCCTTCATGGAAGGGATACACGAGGAGATGAAAGCCGCGCCGCCACCAAAGCCGAAGGAGAAGTTGGAGAGGTATAAAGACGACGAGGAGGATGATCCGATGGAGAGTTTTTTGAGGGCGAAGAAAGACGTGGGGCTCACATTGGCTGCGGATGCGCTGCGGGCGGGTTATGATTCGGACGAGGAGGTTTACGCGGCTGCAAAAGCGGTTGATGCGGGGATGCTGGATTACGATTCGGATGATAATCCGGTGGTGGTTGAGAAGAAGAAAATTGAGCCGATTCCAGCGCTGGATCATAGCTCCATTGATTATGAGCCCTTCAATAAGGATTTTTATGAGGAAAGTGCGTCTATTTCAGGTATTTTTTTAATCACAAAGTTAGCATTCTGTTCGCTGGTTTGGTGTTGTGTGAGCATTTGCGTTGAAGGGTTTCTTTATTGTGCTACTGCTGATACTTGTGTGAATCTATAAGTTGGAATGCTTGTCTGCGTTCTGTGAAGTTAACATTTATGCTATTTTTGCCGGGTGTTATTGTAATGCATTATCTAATGTCATAGAGTAAAAAGGCGTGCAAAATTAAGTGATCTTGTATACACTACATGATTTTTGTTATAGTACCTCAATATTGTTCTTCTGTTGCTGTGTTGTGGTTTTCATATTACTATTATCATGCTTATTTTTGAAAATTCCTGCATTTAACTCCATTGTTTCCATCTCAAGGGTTGAGCGAGCAAGATGTTCTGGAGTACAAAAAGAGCCTGGCAATTCGTGTCTCTGGTTTCGATGTCCCAAGGCCAATTAAGGCATTTGAAGACTGTGGTTTTTCAACACAATTAATGCATGCTATATCAAAACAAGGGTATGAAAAGCCCACATCTATACAGTGCCAAGCTTTACCAATCATCCTCTCTGGTAGAGATATAATTGGCATAGCAAAAACTGGTTCTGGTAAAACTGCTGCTTTCGTGCTTCCTATGATTGTTCATATTATGGATCAGCCTGAGCTTCAGAAGGAGGAGGGTCCAATCGGGGTTATATGTGCACCTACCAGGGAGTTAGCACACCAAATTTACTTGGAGAGTAAGAAATTTGCAAAATCGCATGGGATACGAGTCTCTGCTGTCTATGGTGGAATGTCTAAGCTTGAGCAGTTTAAAGAACTCAAGGCAGGATGTGAGATAGTGGTTGCTACTCCTGGGAGACTGATAGATATGCTAAAGATGAAGTCTCTAACAATGTTGAGAGCAACTTATCTGGTTCTTGATGAGGCTGATCGGATGTTTGACCTTGGATTTGAGCCACAAATAAGGTCCATAGTTGGACAAATCAGGCCAGACCGCCAGACATTGCTCTTTTCAGCAACAATGCCTCGCAGAGTTGAAAAATTAGCTCGGGAAATTTTAAGTGATCCCATAAGAGTTACAGTTGGAGAGGTAGGAATGGCAAATGAGGATATTACTCAGGTTGCTGATGTAATTCCTTCCGATGTTGAGAAGTTGCCTTGGCTTCTCGAAAAGCTACCTGGAATGGTTGATAATGGTGATGTTTTGGTTTTTGCTTCAAAAAAAGCCACCGTGGATGAGATAGAATCGCAGTTGGCTCAAAAGGGGTTTAAAGTTGCAGCTCTTCATGGTGATAAAGATCAGGCATCTAGGATGGAAATTTTGCAAAAATTCAAATCTGGGATCTACCATGTACTTGTTGCAACTGATGTTGCTGCTCGTGGTCTGGACATCAAGTCAATTAAGTCGGTGGTGAATTTTGATATTGCAAAAGACATGGACATGCATGTTCACCGTATTGGTAGGACAGGTCGCGCTGGTGACAAAGATGGGACTGCATACACCCTTGTAACCCAGAAAGAGGCACGGTTTGCGGGTGAATTGGTTAATAGTTTGATTGCTGCTGGTCAGAATGTGTCCATGGAACTGATGGATCTTGCTATGAAGGTAATTTTGCATGATAAAGCTGTATTACACTTTTCTGTGGCATTAATACACATGATTCTTCTTTTTAAATCTCATGAAGTCTATTATAGAGGTGCTTGGCATTATAGTAAGATCAACTAAGCTTTAATCCGATTTGTATGGGGTGGCGAAAAAAAGGAAGGAAAGAAAAAAAAAAATTAATTAGGTAAATTATTTAAAATTTCATGTTTAATTTGGGAAGGAGATATTTTTGTTTTTTAATTTGTTTTTTTGTTTGGGGGGAAGGGATAGAAAGTTTAGAAACTTGAAAGGTTGAAGAAGATTATGTGCACTCCCTTCAGGCCACAAGGTGGTTCCATTACTGTGGTGCAACCATTATTTTTGTTCCCTCTCTTTTTTCCTCCCTTAATTTATTACTTTATCAGGAATTCTATTTCACATTGCAGCCATCCTGTAGTATTGGAATTTTTGTAATGAAATTTCATTCCAAGTTAATCTGAAAAGCTTCTTGGTAAATTATTAGCTAAATTTAGGGTTGTGCAACAGGATTAGGCCCAAAAGATCAACAAAAGTTATCATTTGGCAGTGCTCAAGTCTTTTTCCATTGGACCTTTTGTTCCCTGTGTCTTTATAATTCTAATCAACAATTATTAGTTTGGCCTGCACCATCTTAAGCTTCAAACACATTCTCTCTCTTCCAATATCTTTCCTTTTTTGATATCTCTAAATGTATGCATGAGATTCTATATTTGATGGATATGCACTGTATCACATTTATCGAGTGACGTTTTGCTTGTAAATCATTAGGATGGGAGGTTCAGATCCAAGCGTGACGCCAGAAAAGGAGGTATGGTTATAAGTGCTTATTCTGTTAGGCATTTTGTATGCTTGAGAATCGGCAACACCTTCCAGAATTTCTTGTTAAAGTTCTTAAATGGGGAGTTTTTTCCCGGAAAATGAGGAAACTGAATTTGTCCTTTAAGCTATTGTTGACGGAATAAAATTATAAAGCATATATCACAGTATTTCAATGCTATCAGTGAATGGCCTCTTCTATTGTTTACATGACGCATAATATCTTGTGCAGGCGGGAAGAAGGGTAAAGGGAGAGGTGGTTCTGGACGAGGGGTCCGCGGAGTTGATTTTGGTTTGGGTATTGGATATAATCCAGAATCCAATAATACTTCATCACCCAGTGTCCCAAGTCGATCTGTTGCTGTTAATTCACTGAGGACAGGAATGATGGCACAATTCAAGAGTAACTTTGTTGCTGCGTCGTCGAACACTCAAAGTCAGGGTTTGAATAACAGTTCAAATGCATATGCAAACAAGAGACCAGCATTAACTGGATTTGTGTCTGGTGGTTCAATTGGTGGAGATACAAGCAGAACTCAGACAACCAGCTTACCTGGATTTGTATCTGGAGGTTCAATTGGTGGAGATAAAAATAGGACTCGGACAACCAGCTTACCTGGATTTGTATCTGGAGGTTCAATTGGTGGAGATACAAATATAACCCCGACAACTAGCTCCTTCAGTCCCGCGCCTCTTTCTGGAGTAAATAGCTCTAGTCAGAGTTATGGAGAAAATGCCAATAAGAACTCAGAGAGGTTGCTCTTTTGGGCAGAATTTCTATTATTTAATGATATGCATTTCTTTCTGATAAAATTAGCTATGGTGCTAATTAGATAGTATTTCTCTTTTGTGTTGCAGTTCAAGAGATAGACCTAGGGAAAGGCGGAGGCCTTCTGGCTGGGACCATTAGCATATGCTGCTGCAGCTGCTGTTATGTGAACAAGAATGTAATATCTTCTTAGCCTATCTTGAAATCATCCTGTCTGTATAATTTATTCATGCTCCGTAAGTTCCTTGTTTGCTTTTTGTTGAGTTTCTAATGCTGTATTCTTCCACAATTCAGTTCTTAGAAATTACTGTTGCATACATTTTGATGTTTTAATCTTTTGAATTGCTATTTTCCCATGTCAATTCCAGGATTATTGGATCTGTAAAACGGTTATAGAGGTGAAGAATTGTATAGGCAGTATATGGAGAACACTAACTGGCTAGGGTTAGGTATTATAATGCCAAATCTACTTGTACTTTTCTGGTTTTTTTCTTGAAACGTATGCTTCCTTTCAAATGGGCAGAGAGGCCTTGTTTATGCAATGACGTACTGTTGTAGAATGCTAACCACCAAGGACTTAATCTAAGCTTGGAAATGTTACAGTGGATATAATTCACCCTTGCCAGAATGGCAAGATTTGTCATGTGTATGCTTTGTCTGGACAAGGAAGTCGATCTTTGTTTCATACTGTTTAGTGTTCTTGCTCAATTTGAACAAGGTCCTTTAAAGTAAAAAAATTTCACCTCCTCTTCCTCATTCTGTGTCATAATTGTTGTCTAAATTAGTTTGAACAAACCAAGGAACCAGCATACAGTTATTGAGTACCAGAAATGAAAAATAAAAAGAATCAGTGACAAAAAATGATTCCTTTAATGTTAATTACTCAATTTTACGAGATTCTATTATTCGAGGGTCCGATAATGTCATGAGACTCCATCATTCATGTTCCAACCAAAGCCTCTTACAGCTAATACTTTTGGACATGGGTCGATTTTTGTAGTTCTGGACTGCTATGTTCCGTCCGATTGAAGTTGGGCATATCTTCAAGCCGGGCTCCTTGAGGGTGTTGTCGTCTTCAGGCAATGGTGGACGGATCCCAAATTTAAACTGCCATTGAATAAGATTCAATTAAAAATATAAGAATAAGTTATTCTCTTCAACTTGATATTGATTCAAGGATTGAACAAAATTTGCTTATAGTGAAGATCAAATTTGTTTCTTTGAGGCACTACAAGTTTGCAACAGGGGGTTGAATTTCGTTAATATTGTCTATTATATATTAGTGGATGTACCAATTTTGCGCCACTGGGGTTGGGGAAGAAAACACGAGTCGACTGATCTGAGAAGTGCCACGTGGTGTAAAATGGCGATGGCAGCAATTACATTTTGGGGCACCTAACTGGGGTAGTGATATTCTAGTTCAGTGGCCATGCCGCTGAAGCTTAAAAGGCAGGTAATACAAAAGTTGCTCACATTCAATCTCTCGAGGATTTTCTAACAGGAAATGGAAGGAAAATTTCTGCGATCTGAATGCCAAAAGGCGTAGAAGCGTGGAATTCAGAAGGCAAATTCAATTCCACAATAAGGGACTCAAAGTATGGTGAAGTTGCTGAGCAAAGTGAAGCGAGTATGGTTACCTGACAGCTGTAGTCACTGAAGTTTGGCTCCATTAATAAGGGAACTTCCATGTAATCTTCGAAGAAGGTCTAGAGAAAACGGATCCACCGGAATCATAAGTTAACAAATGCGTTCAATTTAGGCATTCTTTATCAGGAAGGATATCAGAAATCTCTTAAAATGTTTTGAAGTAGATAGTCACAAACCTCAGTGGGAAGTTTACAAGTATTAATACGAACTTTCTTCAAAATACTTGCATCTTTAAACAAAAACCTACAATCATCAATAAACCGATTAGAAATCACAATTTTGTCAATGAAACGTGCCTACAAAATTGACATTGTTACCACTTACCCCGCTTTGGCACGAGGTTCCATCAGGAAAATCCACGGAATTCACCGTGCAATATCCCATTAACCATTGACAAGTGACTGCGGTCACCCTTGCTTAAAATATATAAATAATAAAATAAATAAATTCTTTTTTTGTTTTTAAGAAAACAATTTAAAGCGAATTTCATCCAATTGAATTATAAATAAAAGAAAACATGAACAAATAACTCACCAACCAAACCCCCGTGGCTGCTATTTTCCCTTCAGATATATGTGACACGAGAATTTTATTAAGCTTTAACACTAGCGGTAGCGGAGGAAACAATGACACCCAGTATCCGGACCTGCCGTAGACAAGGCAATATTTCTCTCATATGAACACGGTTGAATATATATGATAAGAGTAAACAAATTTAAGTACAGCCGCATCTCTGGTATCAGAATTGGTTTTGCCGTTCATCATTAGACGATTTACCAATTCAATCAGTCCATCATATCCAGGCTTCTCTGAATCCAATCCAACCTCCTGTTATATGCCCTTGAAAAATGTCCACAATAATCACGACATAACCACAAGCAAAGGCAATTTCTTCCTCCAAAATTGAAATTACCCGAACCAGTTTGTATCGAAACAGACCGAGGAACAAATCATCCAACATTCCAGGTTTGTATTCAGTTCTCGAAGTTGCATTTTCGCTCTTTTATCTGGAAGTAAATTGGAATCAACTGATGAGCTTTACGCAGAAATCTAAATGAAGAAAAATAAAAATGCAGATAAACATAATTAATAAGTAATCCAACCGATTCTGATTGAGTAGAGGAGCATGAGACGCGAAATCTAGGGTCTTAAAGGTGAGCTTTATGTATGGAGTGTGTGAAGCAAATGACGAGATTGTTAGAGGACGAAGAGCCAGAGGGTTCATTTTTATGACTCATTTTTTAAAATTTAAAAATTATTTTTTACACGATTTCTTAATGTAAATAATTACTTGATACGATTTAAAATTTAAGATATAATTTAAAAATATAATATTATTCGTATGTTAAAAATAAAATATTTAACAACGCAAAATAACCTTTTATTTTTTTATGAAAGTGTCAAATAAGTTACAATTGTTATATTAACGGATGCAGTAAAAAGGAGAGCAAACCTTATTGTTTGACATATACAATTGGCTATTTTTTGATAAATTTTTGAAAATAATCTAAAATTTAAGGTTATTATCTTTTTTAACTCCAAAGAAAATTGTTAATTTTTTATGGTTAAATAATTTTAAAATGGACAAATTTACCCTATCATTATTTTTCTTCTTTTGAATACAAACTCTTTCAACTCTCAAACTCTTAAAACTAATAAGAAACTTAAAACAAAAAATACCCTACTTTGAAATTCAATAATTTTTTCCATAGCATTTAAAGGGGTTGGTTTATTTTTAAACATGCTTGCTCTGTTCTTCTTCTTCGGACATATTTAGTATGGTGTTAGAACTTTGTTCAAATGTATTTTTGTTGGTATTAACCTAAACTTGGATGCTTCGAGTGAAATTTTGAGCATTTCAAAATCTTGGAGATCCAATTACAAGAAGATAAATATAATCTGATACAATATTGTTATGTTATTTTTCGCTTCTCCTTCTATTTTCTTTTGGGAGCATTGAATTTGGTGGCATTGAGATTAATTGTGACATTTAGATAATTGATGGTAAGTAGTTTGAATTTATAAAACGGTGTAACAATAATATATTTTTGCTCTAAATGTGTGGAAAATGATAGAATTAAGTAGATTGTACGAAAAATGAGAAGATTGTATGAAAAAAAAACTAAAATTTAGTTGGATTTGTTGAAAAATGAGAAAAAAATTTGACAGTAACAGCAGAGTGAATGAGTTGTGAGCTATATACGCTTCTCACATGCGCATTGCACTTGCTTGCAGGGCACCCTACGAACCCAACAAGCATGTACTCAGTGCCCAACAGAGTTATGCGCACGCGCTTTGGGCGTCGCACGTATGCTGAAAAATAAAAAATAATATTATTTTGAATTTTAGTTTTTTTAATATTTTATAGTGGATTACATTAATTAATTATATAATTAAGTAGATTAATTGTATTCAATTAAATAGTTCATCAAGTTATATTTGTTTAGTTAGTTAGTGTATTTTACTTAGCGAAATTATTATTTAGTTTTATTTATTTATTAATATATTTATAATTGTAGCTTGTGACATTAATTATTAATTAAATATTTTGTTTATTCATATTTATTTAATGTATTTATTCTAAAGGAAATTATTATTAGGTTTATTAAATTTTATTTGATTTTATTTATTTTGAATTTATTATTTATTTTTATAAAAAGTATAATGTATCTAAAAAATATAGAATTATGACTTATGAGTTTATTCGAATGTCAATTAAATCATATTTAAATACGTGGCTCTTAAATTTTATAAGACATAAGTTGATGCCTACTCAGTTAGAATTATTAAAGGAGATATATAGAAAAGTTTTCAAACATGCAAAAAATTTATTTTTGAAATTTTTAGTGTATGAGATTTTATTATGGCAGGTTCAAATTAAAATTTTATATGAAGAAATGAGGTTTTTGATCGTGAATAAACGCATTCGTAAGGGTGGGTAAAAAAATTGGTAACAAAAAAATTGAACCGAACCAACTAGTTTGGTCCATTTTTTTTGGTAACAAAAAACGGATTTGATTTTTTTGGAGGAAAACCGATTGGTCCGGTTCGATTTTTCTAAAAAAAAAAATTGAACCGAAAAATCAGTATTTTTGTAATTATTTAATAAAAAAATTAATTTATCTCAAATTAAATGAATTATAATTATATTAATATGAAATAGACCCAAAAAATAGGTCAAAAATAATTTACTAAATTATTTAGACAAATAAATAAAAAAAACCTACAAGTTAAAATAAAAAAAAGCACAAATTTTTAAAGACTTATATAATATATAAGAACAAATTTAACAGTTTATATAATGTATAATTTTGATTATATAATATATAACATGTAATGCAACGTGTAATATATATTAATTTAGTCAATTTAATTTTTTAAGACTTATATAATAAATAAGAATAAATTTATTGGCTTATGTAAAGTGTAGTAAATTTTTTTGATTATATAATATATAACGTGTAATATATAATAATTTAGTTAATTTTATTTTTTAAAGACTTATATAATATATAAAAATAAATTTAGTAATTTATGTAATGTGTAATAAATTTTTTTATTATATAATATATAACGTGTAATATATATTAATTTAATTTTTTCATATATTTATATATTTTTTAAGAACAAATTTAGTGACTTGTAAGGTGTAATAAATAAATAATAAATGATTTAAAATAAGTTATTAAATTATTTAAACAAATGAATTAAAAAAAATTCACAATTTAAAATAAAAAATTAAAAAAAAACTAAAAAAGGGAACTGAAAAAAATCAGTTTCATTAAAAAAGTTGATTTTAATTTTAATTTTTATTATTAAAAAAATTAAATCAAACCGTGCTCACTTTTACGCATTCGATTCTCTTGTATTAAATTTGTATTAATAATAGGATTGAAGGGAGATTATTCGTAAGTTCGAGACTTAGACAAAAAATAAAATTGGACAATCATTTATAGAAAAACTAAAGACGTCGACAATGACATTTTCTTTTATTATGTAACGTCCCTTACCTTTCTTTTTGGTGAGCGGGCTTTACCTTTACCTGTCCCCAAACTGCCAACTTTCACCTGGTCGTTGACATTACTAAATGCTCTAACACAAAGCAAGTTCTTTTGAATATAGTAGATACAGAAGTGGCTCAAAAAGTCGGAGGAAGAAATTAGTTAGGCAATTGTATGCACGAGGATTAATATTTTAATTGGCAATATTGACCCAAAAAAAGGCAGGCTAGAGACATAGGCAAGCAGGCGGTACATCGTGGTCACGTCATTGAAAGCATTAGATTGGACGGTACATACCCTCCACAATGAAGAAAGCCAAATCAAAATCAAAAGAAGCTTTTTGTCTCTTTAATAGTTGGAAGTTCTCTAATTTTTTAACCCCCTTATATAAGTACCTTTGTAGCGGTGAGGTGATTCTTATCACGCCTAGTAAAAGTAAGGCAAGATCTAAAATAATTCAAGACTTAAAAAGAAAGTCAAGGTAATGTCTTCAAGAGGTTAGTGGGCTCTAGTTGGGATGCACCAAAAGCGAGTAAAAAGATTGGAGGTAGTTGAAAAAGGCTACAAGCCGATGGTTCGCCATAGTTTATTAAGAATGCTTCGGTTCAAAAGAATTGGTATTCTTAAGGAAGCTCGTTGTACTTATCAATACGGTTTAGATAAAGTCATCCTCTAAAATTAAGTTTATTCTATTTTATTGACATCATGTGACAAATGTAAAGGTATTCAAAACTTTATAATAAATACGGTTAATGATCTCAATGAATTTAATAATTAACTATAAGGCAACATTGTGTAAAAAGTAACATATTTTAAGCATGACATGTGAAGAAGCTACGTCGATCTTTAACAAAGTCGCCAAGAGATGTAAAGGCACAGTTTTGGGGCTCGGAAGAATTTCATGATTTACTACATTAGAACGGGTCAGCTAGACTTGGCTTTAAATGAAATGGAAGCAGCCGTGTTTGAATCCGAGAAATCTCAGTGGTGCCCAACACAAGAAACAGTGGCACATTCGTTAACTTCTTTGAGAAAGAGAAAGATGTTGATGATGCGGAGGAGTTCTGCAGGGTCTTAAAGTCTCGAAATACAAGAGAGGTTTGAAGATGATGATATTGAAACAAGCCCAAAACTTGAGGACTTGCTTGCAAAGGATTGCCCTCAATAGATTTGAAGTGAGCCCAATCTCTAATTATTCAATTTATTGTTGTTTTCATCTAATTTACATTCAACAATTTCATCATTCAACCGTTAGTGACCAGCAAAATAAAGTTATATGGAAAATTCCATTTATGAAAACAATTAGGAAAGGGGAAACAAATGTGACAATTGTGGGGGTGAAAGACAGGCCAAGGGTATAAAACAAATTCCAACTAGATATGATAATAAACAACAGATAGTAATATTTCCCGCAAGAGTAATCATCTGGACTGATTCCATTGCGGAAATGGTCCTTTGGAACTTTTTTCATCATAATATTATAAGTATGAATGACCTCAGAAAGTCAGCCAAACGCCTCTTGCTCTTCCCGGTTATTTATAAGCATTGAAAGTTCGTCTTTAGCTCCACAAAATACGAGCCGTTGAGGCTTTACCTTGGGCCCTTCGTAGGGGTGGGCAATTTCGGGCTCAGGTCGGGTTAAAAATTTTTTGACCCCTACCCGAACCCAATCGGGACATCGAAATGTGTTCTAATCGAGACACATTTTAGGTCAAGATGGGTCAGGTCAAAAAATTCGAATATTTTTTTGAAAAAAAAATATTTTAAAAAGACATAATTTTGATTTGAGTTCGAGACGAGTCGGTACAATTTGGGACAAATTCGAACTTATTCGAGACAATTCGGGTCGAAACGGTTCAAGTTCGGGACGGTTCGGGTTCAACAAATTTCCGAACCTGACCCATCCCGTTCAGGACAGAATTTTCTGCCCCGAACCCATTCCCGTTCCCATCCCGAAATTTCGAGACGAATCGGGTCGAATATAATACCCACCCCTAGAACTCTTTCATTTTCAGTGTTATGCGTGTCTGAAACCTAACACAGACTCACTGATTGATATCTATAAATCAAGAATGTACTGCGTATGCATTCATGCCTTAAAGACCAAGAAATATAAATAAACAAAGCACCTTATGACTGGTAGACCATTCTTTAAATTTGTATATTCCTTTAATTTGCAACTACACGTGAAAATTACATCTAGTCAGTTATACAACATATAATCAGTGTATAATAAATATTTTTAAACAGATTAAAACCAGGAAAAGAGGAAAGAAAGAGGAAGGGGAGAATTGATAAGTTGTTCATTGCGGCTAAGTGCAAAATAATAATCCAAATGGTATAGTAATATTAATTCGATATGGGCTTGGACCATTCAGTAAATCACTGCTTCAAGATGACATCCAGATGATAAAGTTAAAAAATTTGCTCTCCAGTCCCTGCCACAAGTTCAGCTAATGATGCAGGAAGCCGTGTCGAGTGAAAGAATCAAGCAACGTACAAGAGCATTCAATTGGGTGGATATCATCTATATTTTCTGTTTCAGAGTCACATTTGTGATCCCTATGCCAGATTTAGGTTGATAGTGTTCATCTGTATCAACCTCTTCAATTTCCTGGACAAGAACAGTTCACAGTAACACAGTGAATATCAGCTATAAATGAAACTCTTTTTGAATTGAAGACGTGGAAGATACAAATTGAGAACAGTATGACAACCAAAACACTCACATGACAGATACAAACTTAAACTTAACTCATTATGACAGAGAGCATAATTTAATGTAATTTACAGGGGAAAAATTGACTGAGTTTCTTTAAGCATATGCAAGTTGTTCTTTATTAGAATTTCTAAGAGTGGGTGTATGTTTTAGACACTATGCATCCATGTTCATTTCCTATGTACAAAAATTCCATGTCCATGTGGTCCTACCAATGTTTCTTGAAAACATCACGCTAACAGTTAGAAACTTGAATGCTCATTTGTGAACAACAAAATTAAAATTTAATGAATAAACTAAAGTTCTGTGTCACCTGAACAACATCCTCTCCTTTGATGACCCGCCCAAAAACAATAAGCTTCTCATTTAGATCCGGCATTGGTGCAGTTGTAATGAAAAGTTCAAATCCTTGGATGCCATGTTTGCCTTTGGAAGTTCCAAGCATGAATGCCTCATGCTTCAAGCTAGTTGAACATCAGAAAACTCAGAAATCGTTAATCATACAATATTAACAGAGTATGTACTATCACATAAATTGGTAGAATACTAAACCAATGGAGAAGAGAGGAAAAAAATGAAAACCTAGAAATCAATTAACATAGGCAACCTTGTATCAAGTTGACTGTAATGTTTTCCTCTTGTGGTCCAATCTTCAATTCTTCCGGGCGTATCAATATGCCCAGCTTGAATCACATAATGCTTTATTATATGATGGAAAAGCATACCCTTGAAGCGCCCCTTTTGACTGCAATCAATTCATATGCTAGAAAGGATAAAAGTGGCAGCAATACATATGCCTTAGCAAAGATCAGCAAGTGATGGCATGGCATAGAGTGTAGAAAATGGAGCAAAGCTTGAGCAAATAGAATTTGTAATTAAGAGTGTGTTTGGGAGTGCTTATTTTTTATGAGAAAGTACTTTCCATACCATTTCATACCTATGTCCACGCATGAGAAAGTACTTTTTCCCTAAAAGCACTCCCAAAAACACTATAAGTCGGCAACCTATTCACTTTTACTGATGATATTAGATTTTATGCCTAACAATTTAGTAATCTATTCACACACATAACATCACATGGAACATCAGAAATCCATGTGCTGTGAATCTTAATCACTTGACAAAACGATCCATTTGAAGTTTGAGTTAACTACATTAACCTATACGATAAATATACTACAAAAAATCTAAAATACCGACTGTCATAGACAATACAAGTGCTTTATTAAGTGATATTTTTTTGAATCAGACCAAACTGATGCAAACAGAATCGCCGTCTTCATCTATCACGTTTAGGGTTCCAAGCATAATGTCAAAGTTAAAAGTATTTATTAACTGACTGACTTGGTAAATGCTTGCAAGTATGTTCATAGTATGCTAAACAATCAAAAACTAGGAAAATAACAATAATATCAGTCACATTATAAAAGCCATTCACAAATTGGAAAGTGACAACACATATAACATAAATACTAAATGTAGTGACATAGTAAAATAAATGTTTTGGTACCCACCATAGGTCAATGAATTCGTCAACTACTTCAGCTGAGCTATCCTTGAAAAGTTCCACTGTAATAGAGCCCTTATGGGTATCTATTATCTAATTATCAGAAGGAACAATAAAACAAAATAAAATAAGTAATGTCAGTTGAGGAAGCATTAATCACAAATAATGTTTCTAAAATGCAGCATGCATGCCTGAGCCAGAGTAGAAACCACCGTCTCCCACAAGCCCCAATAGTTAAAAATAAAAACTCTGTTTCAGCGGATTCTGAAGAATAGTTCTTTTTGCGATTGTTGCGTATTTGACAGAAAATTTAAATTATCTTGTCTCTTGGCTACTAATTACGTCACATGTATGCCACTAAAATAAACACAAATCAGCATTTACTCTTGAAAATATTTTTAATGAGGAACCAAAATAGTGCAGCGCAGCAATGAAGAAACGTACTGCATATCCAGGGAGATCAGATTTCTTCGAGTCCACGAAAGAAGTCTCATCCTACAAATGCCAAGAGCACCCTCATGATAAGTATTCATTAAATTTCTTTATAAAGAAGAAAACCTTCAAAGCACTGAAAAGCTGTCAATATACACATACAAAATGCGTGTTGTATTATCATAGAAACATTACTTAGAATGTCAACAAAGGTGATACAAATATCATAGAAAGCACATATAAACTATCTTGATCGCCATCAAAGCTGTAACTTTCTGTAAGACAGTACCTCAACAACTGATCTGTGATTTGCTACCTCATAGCTCGACCTAAATACAGTTTCAACATATATCAGTCGCTCACACAAAAGTTTTAAGCATTTGTAATTTCCACAGAGAAAATAAAATAAAATAAACAGATTTAATTTTACAAAAATTCAATAACCTTTGGGACCGGCTTCTGTAAATAGAGAACAGAAAATACAAAGCCAGGACCACAATCAAAGTGAAGGAAAAAATAGTAGTAACACTTATTCGATTGGGTCCTTTCTTTTTTTTACTTTGTATCAGCAGAGCTTGAGGTTTAATCCTCCCCATCAATTGCGATCTTCAATTTAATTGCTACGAATTCTCCCTAACAAACAAAACAGAAAATTAGTATTTAAAAAACAAAAAAAAAATATAACCATCCATAAACAACCACAAAGCAGCAATTTTATAATTAATTTCCGGTGATTAGAAGCACATGCAAACAGGAAGACCGAAGCCGAAACGACGATTTTCATTTGAACCCTAGAAATGGAATGAAGACTATAGCGGGAAAATTTACGGCAAATTCCGTTAATGCAAGCACCTGTGTGGCTGTGTTTCCTTCGTCGACGTGAATTTTTCCCTTTGATACAAAAAACTTGCGTTTACAGTTTACTAATCTTGGATTCGACGCCCTTGGAGAAAGTACAGTGCAACGTTTTACAATTTTTCATTTTTTAACTTGGACTTGGTTTAGCCAATGGGCTTGCATCATATGTAAGAGCCTATTGCTGTCACCTGTTCTAACTCCTTTTTTTTTTTTTTTTGAAACCCACCTGTTCTAACTTCTAATTCGAAATACGCTTCTTTTTTTTTTTTTTCTCTTTTTATCCCCAAAAAAATAAAATAAAATAAAACGTAATATTCATCCCCCAAAAATGCCTCGAGAAATTTAAGCCACATTTACGGTCTGTTTGATTTACAATCCAGATATAGTATTTTTGAAATGAAAGAATATAAATTTTTTTAATAAATTCATTTACTTGAGAAATCCCAATTTTTTTTACGTAAAATCAGAAAAGAAATTACATTTTAAACAATAACATGTAATAGGAGACCTTTTGCTTACCAGAATGTTCATATTAAATTATCAGAAAAAAAGCCATTAATTATTGCTCAATTACAAGCCTTGTACTAAAAAATAAAAATATTGGCCATCAGAATCCAACACTCACATCTCTCTCTCTCTCTCTGCACCAGCATTTGGGTGTAAGAAACTAATAAGGCAATACATTACAACAAATAAATCTCAGCAAAATTAACTCTTTTACTATGCTTGTCACATATATGCAAAAACACATGGGAGTAAGCATTTCACATGAAATTCACATCATCTTCTTCTTGTTCCAGCACAATTGTGGCGAGAGCAAGTCTGTATGCTGAAGATCTTAAGTTTCTAACAAGGACATATATCTCTTTCCTCCTCCGCTTGACTGGCATCTCCTTCCACTGCTCCTTCCTAAGCTGAGCTAGCAAAACTGCCTCACAGAAAGCCTCCGCCACTGGCTTCTTGCTGCATACAGGTTAAAGTCTTACTGTGATTTTAGGAGCAAAGAAAAATAATAGAGAAGTTTGGATGAATTTACGAGTTTGGGAGCCAAAAATGAAGCAAAATGACAGTACACTAACCTCCCTCGAACAAATCCAGTGGTTACAAAACCAATTGGCCACCGATGAGATTCTCTACTAGTAGGGTCCTCTGGTATCTGGAGTTCCCACTTACCAGAAGATACTTCTTTGAAATATGAGCTTACATAAGACTGAGGCATTTGAAGTTCAATCTCATTACTTCCAGAACTGCAACATGTAAACAAGTGAGGCATGGGGTAAAATAATGAATATGACATAATTTTATTGTGACAATTAATATCAGAAAGAAATATTGTCCATAGTCCTATGAAAATGAAGTCTTTTATGTCTCAAGTTATTCAAGCTCCAAACATACTGACGCAAACACATTCCCCAAATTTATTACTCTCAACTTTTCACATGTGAGAACATCACCGCAAATAAGGATCTCTGAAAACTCTTGCACATATGCCAATAAACATTCAAAGAAATCACGTTCATGGACCTTTCAAATTACAGAAGAACTTATATCTAAGAGAATGAATTTTGAAAAATTACCTCGAAGTCCAAAGTGATATATCAGTAAGATGAGGCGCACAAACAATAGCTCCCTCTTCAAAAACACCTTCCTTGTGAGCATGGAGAAGAACTCTAAGGAAACATAATTTATGATCATAATTAATTTGGGTAATTTCTTTTTTGTTCTGGCAAATGTTGCTTCCCTTTTCCAACTTCGCAAAATTGTTCTTCTGATTAGCAATGTGAGGAAATAAAGGCAAAAAATCACCATGGATTTCATTCATGAAGTATGTCAGCAGCCCAGATGTCCTGGCTACAATTCTATCAAATGAATTACCGTGACAGACCAATGGTGCCATATCACTTCTTCCACATCTAAGATCTGATGAAGAACTGTCACCAATCATGTTTTTCTCACTTGAAATTTTAGGATCTCGCTCTCCACTTGCTATATTGTTTAAGGAAACAAGAAGGGTATTCCATGGGGGTGGAATGGGAATTCTTAGAGGTCTTATACTAGCCGGACGTAGTTCTGCTTTTTGGTCAGCAGCAGCAGCTTCAGTTGCCGCAAAAGATGAGTATGCATTACAATCAGGAAAATCTGAAGGAAAATATGGCAACCCAATCTGCGAAAGGGAGAATATTTACATGCAATGTTTGATAAACACTTGCTCAAAACTACAGTTTTAAGCTGAGTAAACTTACATCACATGCAATCCAGTGTTTCTCCATAAGACCTATTGCATGAGCCCCCTTGGAGATGAAAGATATCCAGAAGACTCTGGTCCAACTTATTGGTAGTATAACGGACCATCTGAGACACAAATTATATATATTTTTTTAACTCAATAAAAATATACCAGTCGCCGAAGCAATAAATGAACTTCAACAAATGGAGGACATGAAATTTTACTTCTGATGAATATGGGATAAACTCAAAAGGAGTTTAACGCATGAGATGCCAAACAAAAGCATTAAAAAGAAAAAATAAATTACCCTATAGGTGAGCCTTTTTCATTATTATTTTTCAGAAGAATAATAGGGCAAGTTCTCGAACTCTGCACCTCATTTGACGTCTTCCATTTCCCCGATTTTTTATCATCAAGGCAAAGAAAATCCCTACGGATCTGATATTTTTCCATGCAAAGAGCATTTTCTTTCATGGGGGGACTTATTCCACTGCTAGCATCCCACAAACTTTTGTCACAGAAAATGCTACTACCTTCAAAATTTGACCATGATAAAGAGAGCAACTCTTCACTCTTGTCTGAAATTTCTGGTAATGCAACATGCTTTTTAGCATCATCTTCTAGTTCGACATTGAGTGTCAATGTAGAAGCTGGAACATTGGCAGTCCTTTTATCAGGTACTGAACGAGGATCCTTGACAGTCAGAGACAGAATTGCAGAAGAAGAAACTTGTTCCTCGTTCTCAAGTATAGAATAAGTTTTCCTTTGAGAATCATCTTCAACCTCCAATATTGAACATTTCTTCGATTGCCAAGAATTCTTTGAAATACTGCAGAGCCAGTCCAAATAATTTAATCATCTTAAAGCTTTAACTTGGGTCAAAATGATCAAATTCTACATAATGGTAACTCACCCATTAACAGGTTGCAATGTCTTTTGAAGAAGTTGAAATGCCTTCGATCCCACAACTTCCAATTTTGCAAGTTGACCCTCAAGTGAAGAACAATTAATCAAGGTGCTGGTCTCATTTATCTAACAAGACAAAAGATATTAAACTTAGTACTAATCAACAGGCAACTCAAAATTATATTTGAGAAAGGCTTCTCAGGTAACCTCAAATTTGAGGTAGGGAGTTGAAGCCTGCTAAGTAGATCTAGTGTATTGTCAATAAAATTTGCTATATAGATGTTCCTACGAGAAGCAATTACAAATATTTACCCGTTTCTGACAAGCTAATTTTAGGGCATCATATCCCTCACCAAAAGCTGAAGCATGTATCCACAACCAAAGCTGGCGAAAATGTGAATAATGCTCAGTTTCACATGATCCATTACTTCCAATAACATTATTGCAATTAGCATCATCTTCTCTATCCTGCTCATCAGAAGGTTTCCACATATAGGTCACTGGAGCAATAGGCTGAGAAAGAGGTGCTCCGACATGATGAAGCTGGAAAAATATCAAATAAATTGTAAAAAACAATTCAGATATCTTATGTCATTCCTATTATACGTTTAGAAGAGTGCCAGAGGTTAACCTACCATAGCGCTTCCATAAAGAACACCAGATAGAACAGAATCAGAACTATCTCCAGATTCTGATGACAAAGGGCGCACCAATACCATCTGTAGTACAGACAGTAATGAATCCTGGAAAGCATAGAGGAAGAGCACAAACTTAGACTATTAATCCTGCAAGGCTCATGACACTTGATATAACCATTCTTTACAATCCATTAAGAAACAATTCCTAAACCAAACCATGCCACATAACTTAAAGTACACATAGACTGGGATATATATATGACCAAAAGTTTACAAGTTAAGGAAAAAAGGAAATGCCTGCCTCGGGACCCTCCAATTGAACAGCAATGTGATAGCTCGCATCATGTACCACAACTCCCTGTTTGACCCACTTCAACAAAGCCCTAGAACCCCTTCCTCTGCATAGCACATAAAAATTTTCAAAGAATAAGAGGCCAGCACAAACACATTTATTCTTTCTCACACATAAACGGGTAAAAATAAAAGTATAAAACAAACATCTATCAAATGAAAATATTGTATTGACAATCCAAAGTACAGATAAAAGTTGCATTTGTATAGCTAATTTAATGAAACTATAGCACAAACTCTTGTAAATACCAATTGAGAATTCCAAATTTCTTCAAAATATCTATACCTGCCCTGCAAACCAAGAGGAAGGTAAAAACCCCACAGCTTTCTCATAGTAAACCGCTTGGCATGCCAAACATGAGTTCTCAGCCGCTTTGTGCCATCCCCAGAAACAGAATATCCACTTTCAGGATTCTTTGTAAACTCCTTGCTCCTGCGAATTCGGCGCGGAAGTTTCTTCTGATCTTTCTCATAATCCGAGGCATTGGCTTTATCAGCAACTCCTAATTTCCGCCTCTTTTTTGATCTCTTCTTGGCGACTTGACTGTCATAGGCCGTGGTTCTCCTTCTCTTGTTTCTACGGGACCGAAAATTGTTGTTCAAACGATCTGATACAATAGAGTGAAGACTCCCCAGCTCAGACGCTCGAGCCTCTGCGAATTTCTGCACGTTGAGTTTTCGAGGCGGAACCGATGAAACTTGATTGCGTTTGGTTCCATCTGAAGCCATTCCAGTAATTAATTCCTCAACAATTTTGATTATTTGTCCACTATCGTCGCCTAAAACCAGTGCTGAGCGACAGATTAGAAGTCTAGAGACTCAGCGGGTGACCAACTTAGTATTAAACAAAGCACTATATTATTTTTTCGGTTTCTAAAGAATGTGAAAGAATTTGAGAGTAAAAAACAGAACAAATTGTGTGAAAGCTGTACTGGATTTAATGGTAAAACCCTTTAGTCATTGCTACAAAAGAGCGGAAGCTACAGAAAGAATTCGAAATTATGCTTCAAAATATGCCAAACGACTAATCGGAATTTCTTAGCCTGGCACCCAGAGGTTTAGGGTCCTAGGGTTTTACAAATATAACGGAACTAGAGGGATTTCTCTTAACGCCGTGTAACTGTAAAACGGCGCAGTGGTGAATTGTTGTGTAAATAAGCAATTTGAGGATTTCTGTCCGTGGTAAACTATGTCAATTGAATTAAAATAAAATAATAAAAACTCAAATGAGGCGAATCCAACAAATTGCTAGGTAAAAAAAATAATGAATATGTAAAAAAAAAAGTTTTGTCTATAAAACAGTAGGTAAATTGATTATCATAAAAAATAATATGAATATGATATGTAATTTTACGGCAAAAAAAAATAGACTTCGACTTAAAAGAGACCTATAAAAAGTTAAATCAAGTATAGTCTATTAAAAAAATATGAAATTTTAATTTAAGAGATATAATATTAGATTAAATCAAATTTATTTTTAAAAAAAACTTAGATTATCTTATTTTAGTTGATCTAGGAGATTCATATATTAGTATTTTATTTGTAGAATTTACATTATTTAAGGTAAAATTATAATTATACAATGATTAAGAATACAAGTTCAACAATCAATTGAAGATTACTCATTATATAAAAGTGTTAGAGAATCAATAAAAAAATTATAAAAAAAAAATTATATAATAAGTCACATAAAAAATATTTAGAATATTTTTATAATTTATATTATAAAATTATAATGAAATATTCTTTAAATTACCTTAAATTTTTTACATTTTTTTGTAATTTATTAATTTTAATATTTATTATATTTCTATTCTATATTTTTTAATAAATTATAAAAATTAAAACACTAACAAAAATAAAAGATATTTCATCAGATGAGGACTCAACCAAGTTAGTTGAGCCCTCTAAAGCCTTGTATCTTCACTTTAATTCGAATTTCTTCTTGATGTGTGTAATAATATATATATATATATATAACCCCTTAAAAAAAAAAATATTTCATCAGATCAAAGATCCCAAATTCACAAAAGACAAACCGTGGTCAAAACCCTTCAACCCATTTGGGAGCGGCATTTTAGCCAAAAAAACGCAACAAATAACTTTCTTGGGAACGGTCTCGCCTGACACATTAAAGGCGACCTTAACGAGTTTAGGTTGGGTATACATAACCGAGCAACGTCGCATTATATCCTTGGTATTGATTATTTTAGACTCGTCTAAGTTCAGATGTTAGATCAAATTTATACCTACGACTTGATTGCAATAAAATAACCTAATACACAGCGGGTGTGTAACTTAATTTTGTAAAATTTTAGACTGAAAATTTTCATTCACATAGAGATTTTGTTGATATAATATAAAGATATTACATTAAAATAGCTAACTGCAACTACGCGTCTTGGCGAATAGAAAATTTCTTGATCTGCTAAAAAGCTCAATTTAGTATGGAATTTACTATAGTAATCATCAACGTGTTAACCTCTTTGTAGACTGAGCTCAATCCATCAGTCAGGCAGCGCATTTTGCAGAATGTTCATAATTACTCCCACGTCCTTTTAAGAAAAGGGGGCTGGATTGGAAGCTGCCACAAAGTATTGCATTGCTTCAATAACTCCACTGATTCTTGACAAAAGCAATAAGTTGGTTACTAGACATGGGAAAGTCTTAAAACAAATGAATGCTGCTTCAACTAACTTCAACAAGTGATAAAAGCCAGCTCAAAAGGTGATGATAAAGTTAACAATTAATTTTCAATTAAAAAAAAAGGGGGCTCAAAGCTGATCATAAAGTTAACAATTGAATTTCAATAAAAAATGGAATGAAGTGGAAGTAACAGAAGTACAGTTCTGTGAAGTGTGAAGTACTACAGAACCAAATTATAGTACAAGTCTCTCTCAAACTTATATGACTATCATCTATAGGTTTTCCATGGGTGTGAAAGGGACACTCTTGGGTTTGAAAACACGATACCCCACAAAAACAGAAACACATAATGAGACCGTTGAGAGTACAAAGGCAAAGACACTGCCTGCATTCCCTGAGCTGCCTGGGGCTGTCTTAGTTAACATAGAACTGCTAGAAGAAATATCCAAGGGTATCCAATCACAGTTAATAGTATAGTGCCCAGATCCGTGCCATGGGTTCCCATCAACGGGATACCAGAATGCAACAGACATCTTGCTTGATCCGCCAATTGTAAACTGAGCATCCTGCCAATACCAGAGAAAGACGCTCACTTAGCCATTGCAAGGTAATCTCATAACTAGAAACTTATAGATGATAATATAACTTTATGACATATTTGCTTGGCAACACCAGCATTCTTCTTCTCTCAGGATGTGTCTAGAAAATAAAGCCACAAGTCCATGTTCAAGTTGCACAGGTTTTTCAAACATGACATTGGTCTAATAATAAGAGGTAGTAAAATTATGAACAAGACCAACATTGGTCTAGTAGCATTGTTGATTACAGTGAAAATCCACAATCTACTATCTTTCACAAACCAAAATGATTACACCTGAAAGCCAAATACTTTCTTCAGAAATTTAGGATGAGTTGGCTTTAAGTTTCTTTTCATATGAAATCCTAGGTAGCTAAAAGTATAAATGCAACAGACAAGAATCTTACCTGCTGGATACGATCCATGGTTCTCAAAGGCCTAGAGAATTCAAAATAGTATGTGCCCTTTTCACCACCTGATGCATATGGACTGTCTTCCTCCACAAAACCTGGGAGAGGCAAAGATCAAGTATTATTCTTTAACAGGAGAATGATGAAATATGAATAAAATCCTAAGAAGTCGCAGAAAAAGAAAAAAAAAATTGAGGAAACCCGAAACATAATCTGTACAAACACAAGCTCTTAAAATACTTGAACGCAAATGCAAAATGATAAGAAAGCCAAAGTTTGAATTCCTCAAGTGTTATAAGTCAATCTCCCATGCTGAAAGGTCATAAGGATTGAGGATTCAAGTAACTTCATTGTTTAGTTAAACTTAGCCACTTGGCTAGTCAACATATAGAAATGTAGGCACCTCTTCCCTGCCTAAAAAGCATTAAAGGTCTGCTTGGTATAGAGGTGCTTCTAACATACTTTGGAAGCACAAGCTAAAGTCTTTGGCAAACACTACTTTCACTAAACAGCTAGGCGTTTGCCAAACACCCACTTACCCTACACACTGCAACTAGTGCTTTACTCCATATCAGCTGTGGTTTCAAAGTCTACAACTCAAGGATCCTACTTGGGCAAGCAATAGTTGCCCTCTATTGATTATCCAACTACAAACATACTTGATAAGTAGATTGAAATTTCAAACCTGAAAAAATAGTTAACTACCTGAGAGAACATTCAAGTTACTGTGCCACCATGCCCCTTTCCAATCATTTTGTGCACTAGAATCATTCCCTGACATTGGAGAAGACCAATTCTAAGTAAATTCAAAGCAAAAATAGTTTTAACTTTATAACAGCAAAGATATATTTAAAGAAGAATATTATGCTGAATTACGTACAACAAGAAGCATAGTAGTAACTCATGTCTTTGTTCTCCTCAAGGGGGTTTGTTCTCAACATGTGAAAGAGATTTGATTTCTCCAAGCTAATTTAGATATATTATTATTTGATGTCAATTCAGATCAGCTTCAGATTTTGCATACCATAACTATGTGAATTAGATAGACTAGCGAAAATAAAATATGTTACTGGCCTGATAGCAAATTGCTTTGTTACAGGGAAACGTGTAAGGCACTATTTTGCACTAGCTAAAAGCACTTTTGATGACCAAAAAATACATTCCATTTGTACCATTAAGGTAACTCCATATGCATTTAAAAAATACTTCTCTAAGAAAGTTACTTTCACTTGACCCAACACACAAGAAAACAAAAAAAATATGATCGCGAGTTGACAAGCTCTTAATTGTTCTCATATTTTCTCCACCCTTTCTTCAGATTAGGACCAATTGTTTCTAAATCTCATTCAAGCAACTATACCATGTAACTTGAACTGCTGCTTAATCCATCTACAGCATATAACTTCAATAAGTTGATCACTAACCTTAAAATAGAATCAGATATAACAATGGTAGACTTACAAAGTCAGGATACAAAGTTTGTATCCTAACTCGTGACATTTGTTATTTATTGGTGGTTTAAAATTATAACAATAATGATTTAATAATAGATCAACTTTACATGATATAATACAGTCATTAATTAGTGACACATCAGTTGGAATACAAATTTTGTGTTCCAGCTTTGAAAGTGTAGAACTACTCAATCCAACAATTATCACGAATTAATGTTTGTGGATAAAGATGGGTGCAATTTATATTTGAACAAAATGCCAGAGGTAAAGCACTTAAGGTCATCTATCCTGAATCAATTCATTTTAACATCAGAAACGAGAAAGAGATTTTTGATGGTTTGATCTATGCGGATAAGATAGATATCTTTAATGAATAAAAGGATATCAGATCCAGACAGAAACTATAAGGAAAAACATTAAAAACAAAGTGTAAATGAGGGCTTCAATTCAACTGAAGGCACTTAAAGTTAGGAGAGAGAAGAATAGGGCAGAGGCAGTAGCTGACTGGCTGAAAGGTAATTGCCAAAAATTCAAGGAAGATGATGGGGAAAAATTATGAAATATTCATGCAGGTATAGTGGAAGACAAATATTAGGATTCCCATTAAATAATAGTTGAAAATTGTCAGATTGATTATAAACAAATGTGGTCATCCTTAAAGATCCTTATGCGCAGTCAAATAAGTGGATTGTCACTTCATTATCTTTTAAAAAAACCTTTAAGATTGGTGCCAAATTTTGGAAATCTGAAAAAAAGCTTAAAAGGTAATATTTGACTTGAGGAAAGTTGTGCATTCATCACAATCTTGATGGCTTAGTTTTCATTGCAGTCACTTTCTTTAGTGCCTTATCCCACTTTATTTTTCTTTTAAAAGAAAATTCTATTCTCTTCTAATCATTAAAACACGTTTCATTTGTGATTAAGAAACTACTAAAATACTTTAATCTAATACCTGAAGGACCAATTCCATCAAGGTATCTACAGTGTGGGGTCCAAGCATAAACATCGACCAGATGGCCAAATCTGTTCACCAGAAACAGAAACAAAAATAAATAATGATATCAAATGAGCAAATTACACTAGCAGGCACCAGCAAAGCATGTGAGTGTCTGCTGTGAAGCTCAAGGAATTAGGTTGTACTACACTTGTATTCACCTGTCACCTCCATTTCCTTCTCTGTTATCTATCGGATTGCCACCATAAAGTCGTCCAGGAATAGCACTTCCTATTGAGAAATGCATAATGTCAACTTCATGACCTTTGCAAGTCTTGCTGGTGCAAGAGTCCCTTCCATCTTTACAACCACCCATCTAACGAGACAAATATATCACAATTTTAATTTTAGTGTAAAGTGCAAGATAGTCAAAATGCAATACAACTTCTAACAGAAGCAGATAGCCATAGCAAGGAAATTGGTAGGATAACTTACATTGTGATAAGTGGCGTCATCACCTATTTGAAACATGAAAGCAACCGATGGGCATTTGGTGTTTTCGCTGCATTACAGAAAACAAATCTAGTTCAAAATAAACCTTCCATGTTGAGAAATGAGAATTCAAACCATTGCCAAAGTTTTCAAACAGAACTCCCACCATACAAAACATCCCAAAAAGCAGGGAGTGACAACTAAAATTCATGCCACCAACAAAAGGAACTAAGGATATGGATTTGGATGCGATCGTGATGATGAATTCTCAGTGAACTAGCAGACATAAAGTTAAATCATCCTACTCTAAAAATTATTATCAGTATCATGTCACAAAAACTAACATTTAACGAACAAATATGTACATAAATAAAAAAATCAAATTTGTCTCCATATGAAGTAGATTAAACAAAAGCAAAATATTTAGGATTTGGTTGCAATTCACCGCGAGAAGCACCGAGTGCCAGCTAAAATCACTAATACCAGAGAAATCGAATCGATCAAATCAACCAAAGAGATCAAGAAAACTAATAGTTTCGCTTCAACACAATCTATCACTTATATTTTCCTTTTCCAATCAATACTTACCCTTTAGTGTATACATACTCCCCATCAACTTGCAATAAGAAGAATACATCTTGACCATCATGCAAAGCCTGCAATAGCCAGAAAAAAATAAATAATAAAATTAAATTTATTGATCAGGTAAAAATCGAATGAATACGGGAGCAAATATTACGCGTATCATAGAAGCAGAAAGATAACATTAAACAAACACTTTTGATGCATGCATAGCATATGATTTGACTAACAGAAAAAACAATACCTTAACGGTCATTTTTCCGCCTTTGAATTCGTGTTCATCATGAGGGTCAAGAGCTGGAAGGAGAGAGAACTCGGAGCCATCAATGTCTTTCCAATCATCGGCGTGTCCATCGAGAGTGATGAGCCCAGGCTTAAACTCGGCCTCCACTCGGATCTCTGAGTCGGACTCGCAACTCCACTCACCTGACTCTTCGTGTGAGTTGACCCACCCGATTGACGCGGAGGCCAATATCAAAAGCACCAGCACAACTCGAAGCATTGTATAGCACCAGATTCGCGAGCTTGTTATTTCGGGGGTTGTGTTTGCCGTGTTGTCTCTGCATTTCTTTTGAGACTCGAATACATTCGCGCTTGACTTTTATTCCTGTAGTACTCACCGTTCTTGATGTCATAGTCTACTTTAATTCATTTTTATATGGGATGAATAATCTCAGCCCGTTGTCACAGTATTTTTAAAAGAGAATAACAGACTCCTAATGTTTTCTTCTTCTTTTTTAAATAACGCATGGGCGTAAATAATTTTAAAAATTTTATTCATATTTTTACTAATTAACGGTTTCATCTATTTTAATAAAAAAAAAATTATGTTTTTTTTTAAACAAAATTTGAAATTCAAATACTGTTTTTATTAAAATAAATAAAAAATATTGATGAAAATTTTTAATTATTAAAAATTTTAATTTTTAAAACTTAAAGATTTAAATATCTTTTTCTTTTATAAGATTTAACAAACTACTAATTAATAGACCGCAATGGAATTTGAGCTAAATTACGTAAAAAGTAAAATTGAAAAATAAGACATAGAGCCTCCTATAAAACAATTGTTTTAACAAAAGAAAAGGCAAAAACCTAAAAGCGGCCTAAGCCTTAATGATATAACAATACGGTTTTTTGTTTTTGATATAATACTTAACAAGAATGTGATTTTTATATTTGACATTTCAAAATGTCTAGGTTTTCTTAGGAGAAGGAAGAATTAAATTCATATCCAAAATAGTACTAAAATTCAAATTACGGTAATGCCCATGCTTTTTAATATGAACGAAGCGCGGAAAATGACCTACGCAGCCCCGTGAACTTTCCATGTAGCTGCCTTTTTTTGACTGCTCGTTTTTCTTTCATCTGGACAGGTGTGAAAGGGCCGCCAACGCTGGGCTGCATAACAGAAGTCTAGTTTTTCGACTTCAATGGCACATCGGATCACACCGCACTTGACGTTACTTATGGACAAATCATGTTTTTTTAGGAATAATTTGAGATACCCCCTCAAGTTTTCCTCCCTTTCTTATTAGATCACCTACTATTAGGTTGTGTTATAAACCCCTCCTAATGTTTGAAAAAATTCGATATACCCCCGGGGCACAACGTCCGTCCACACCCATTGGTGGGCTAAAGGCAGAAAAAAAAAAACAAAAAAGTTAATGTACCAGTTTTTGTCAAATAATTCTTTTTTTAAGAAAAAATCTCTCTCTCATCCTTTCTTTTAAGTTTTCATGGCTTTTTTATTTCCTTTCTCCTGCATTTTGCTCTTTTAATTTCACGGTTAATGCCCATTCATCTCTACCTTCACCATTGATGACAGATGATGGTTGGGGTCACAAGCGGCTGCGCTTTGGCTTGTCTTGTGTCACGCTTCAAATATTTTTAAGTAATTACTCGAACATTTGACGCGCGACAGGACCACCAAGGGGAAGACTTAGTCCATTTTAGATTAAATGGGCTAGATCTTCTAGAAGGCCTAATAGACTTGGGTTAAAGCCAATTGCATGTGGTAGGTGGGGGAGTTTCTAGAAAAGGCATATTCCATGAGATATTTTTTTGGTAGTTGGCATCTTTAGAATATTCCTTAACATATTCTCCTATTTAGTTGTGGACCATTGGATTAGAGTTAATCTTAGCCGTCCATTGTATATAGCTTTAGCTATAAATAGGTGGAGTTCTCATTTGAGAATCCATCCTCCAAATTGTAGAAATACTCTTAACTTGTAAGTGTATAGCTTTGTAATTCTCTCTTTAGTAATAATATTCGAGAGCATTCTCTCAAACACTTGGTGTGCTTCTTCTTCATCTTTTTCTTTAGTTATTGGGGTCTTGTAGGCTGCTTAGCACTAGCAAATGTCTACGGTCGCACGGTTTCAAAAAATCGGGTCGTGACACTTGGTTGAGACCGCAACAGTTATGCATAACGTCTTGTGGGCCTAGCGGCATCATTTCTCGTGTTCTTTAGAGATTGCTACCTCCATTTTATGTTGTTGCAATGGATTAGATGGTGAATTTGGGTTATTGAAATTGTGAACAATGTAGTTTATTTTAAAGGGATTGTAGAAACGAAGCTAAGAGTCTTAATAACTTAATGAAATTGTGTGATTCTAATGTGAAAAATAGGTTGGGTTTTTAAGAAACAATGTGAAATCTAGTCGGTGCTAAAGTGGTTTTGATTCGGGGGATGATGGTTTGGCTTTCATGAGCTTGAATAATGTAAGAGGGACAATGAAAGGAGTTGTGGTGATATTTAAATAAACAATATGAATACGACAATGGCTTGATGAACGCAACTCGAAGAAAATGAAAGCTAAGTGTATTGGTTTGTGGAGACGAGAATGATGGCAGTGTAGAGTGTAGAGAATAATAGAGCACAAATGAAATATTTTTATTAATATAATAAACTTAAAATTTATAAATTTTAGAAATTTGTACTCTCTTGTACTTACAACACGACATTCACACATTTTTTGTTGAATTTATTATTTGCTCAACTCTCTAACACATTAAACTCTAAACAATTGATCAAATATTTGATCAACTCTTTATTCTTAATTTGCTTACTTGCAAAACTAAATGACGGAGGGGGGTATTTATATTTAGTTTTAATAAATTAAAATCACACAAATAAAATAATGTAAAAATTTATTAACCACACAAGTTTATAATACTTATCTCCTTAATTATTAATTTAAAATATCTTACTTAATCTAGAAACTTCAAGAATTTAGCTTGTAAATATTTGAACTTAATGTTATAATTAATTTAATTTAATTTAATATTGTATTTTTAACATAAAGAATGATACTAAGTTTTAAGAGTATTTTTCTGTTAATTTAAAATTAACTCAATAGAAAATAAGTTGGTGTCGGAATTGTGTATAAATTCAACGTAAATTACATATCGGATGTTGATGCGAAAGTTATTAGGAGTCAACATATTTATATTACTATCATTAATCTGAAAACGATTACGAATGAAACGATCTCCTAATTTACATCATATGAGTCTAATTGTATTTTAAAGAAAAAATATATACGTGTGTTCTATTTGTATTATTATTGCTATCTCTCCCTTTTTTTTTTCTTGGCAAAAAATCAGAGAAAGTGTAATTGATTACACCAATCAACTAACGTGAAATGGGATGGCGATTACTATATTTGGTAACCACTTACTATAGAAGTGGATGAGGGGTGTTATTTACTTCCCACCACTTCATGTAAGTAATTACTCGAGTAATAATTTCTTGGTGGATTTAGCTCGGATCAACTCATTATGGCCCAAAAAATCCAACAGTGTGACTAGTGTCAAAAGTGCCGTTCAGCATTCATCAGGGCTAAGGCAAATATTATTGAACATTAGAAAATTAATTACATCTAGCACAGTGTGGACAGAGGTTAGTTCTTACGGGGGTATATGGACTTTTATAAACATCAAGGGTGTTTATGACACGGTCTAAAAGTAAGTGGGCTAATCTAAAATGATGGCAAACGTAATAGGGTATCTCAAATTCTCCCTGTTTTTTGGGGTGGAATTTCAGGAAAAAAGAAAAAGATAATGACAATTTATGAACCTAATATTTAAAAAATATATATATTATAGCATTGAATATAATTTAAACTCTTTATTTTTAGGGTTATTGACAACTAAACTTTGATGGTTTATCACGTGTGATTAAAAAATTCTCATATTTTAAAAAATATTAAAAACATCTCGTCCATTAATTCTTCTTATTTATTTTAATGTGGGGAATGGTATTTGAGCATTTTGACATTAATAAGTGTCATTTTAAAAACACATGAAATATTTTGATTTGCTCGTTCTGTGCTCCAAATGCTCCTCCTTCGTCCACTCTCAATGCGTCGTGTCATCTTTATCAATTTCTTAGCATCAATAAAAGAAGGCAGAAATTAACGCCCCAAAGTGCATTTATCATCACCCACTGGTCTTTAATCATTAGATTGTTCAAAAACATATTTTTATTGATGAAGGTGTGTTTGTAAATTTTGATTTCAATTGCGGAAACCTAATGAAAATATTATAATTTTAGGCTTTGTACAAGGGCTTGGTTTGTATGGCTCTTAATATGGACAATGATTTCTTTTTATGGAACCCATCTATTGGGATTTACAAAATATTATTGGGTTTTTTGTGAAATAATTTATTTTAAAGTAATATAAGTATGTGCGGTTTTGATTATGATTCAACCACTGGTGATTATAAGGATGTTTGTTCCACTTTGGCTAATGATGAAAGTATTTGTGGTAACAGACTTAGAATTTTGGTAATGAAAACTGATTCTTGGAGAGAGATAAAACACAACAATGTCTTTAGTTGCAGCCATTTTACAGTTCGGTTTCAAACTTTCAAGAATCAGATCAAGAGTATGAGCCTTCAAATGTGTATTCTGATTCGTGATCTGATAACGAGGATGATGACAACGAATCTTTTATTTTTTTAGTTAAAAGATGATGATGATAATGAGATTTTGAGGAAGATTTAGTCAAAGATAAAGGAATGACATGGGAAGGCAAATGTCATCAAAGATTTTATATCATATTTAGAGAATGTGGAAAAAGAGATCAGTAACTATAATATTGCAACTTTAAACTCATGGTTGCTAATAAAAACATTAATTGTCAGATAAAAATTAAATTAATGTTTCCTATATATAATTTGTGAAGTAAATTGACGCAAATTTAAATGTTTTTACATAAATTTTGTATCAAATAGTTTTTTTCTTAAAAAAAAAAAATAACAGCGAGTTTTTTTCAAACACTTTGATCAATTATCACTTGGATTAACTTAAACAATTAGTTGGAATTAGTTATCCTTGTTAGGTGTTATATTTAATCTTCATGAATATATGGCGTGTCAATTTACATTGATTGGCAATTTGTTGTATATTACGGCCTATCGAATTCAGTACAGATTAAATAACTTTTGACGTGGTAGTCTCCTCACTTTTTCTTTGTTTATTTTTTGTTCTCAGTTATAATATTTGCAGGGAAAAAAATAAAAGAAAAATACTGCTGAAGCACTTCACACGTGAAGCTTTTAAGCCAAAAGGTTCGGGGTTTAATTTGCCCTCGTATTAAATTAATAAGAAGGTTATATTTATATTTTTTTATAATAAAAAAAGTCAGCAATAATTAAAAAAAATTAAGAGTGGATATTTATTGATCTCTATTCAGTTCGGGTTAGAACCAAATTGAAATCGAATAGATTAATTTCAAAAAATTAAAATTAAATAGTTTAAATATATAGGATCGAATTGAACCTAATAGGTTCAAATCCAAATTTGTTTTTGTTTTTCTTTTTAAATTAGTATTTTTTTTAATTTAAATATAATAAATTAAAAACAAACTAAAGTTGCAAATAAATTAAATTGAATTCTAAATCGAACCAACAAATTTCAATTAATTCAACTGATTGCTCACTCTTAAAAAAAAAAATATTAATATTCACATTCCTTTCATCTTCTTTAAACAAGTACAATAATTATTAACATTGCCATCTCATCTCATAAGATTGACATAAATTATACTTTGACGGTGAAACGAAAGTATACAAACAAGTAAATAAAAATATATATTTTAAGTAAATAATAATATAAAATAATTTATTAAAAAATAAAGAGAAAAAGGAATAGAAGAATAACATACAAATAATTACGTGGTTCGGTAACTTGTCTACGTTTACAGCGGATCAATATCACATTTTTTCTCTTATTATGAATCACAAGGCACTCACAGAGTATACCTATTATAAGAAAGATCACAAACAAAACTCTCTCTTATAATTTAGGGAGAGTTTTCTTTCACAAAGAACCACAAGATTATCACAAAGATTTCTTATTTTTTACTAAGATGTGTTTACAAGCCAATTGATAATCTTTGTATAGACTTTGAGACGACTTAGGTTTACCTTATACGTGTGGGAGTCGTATTAAGGAGTTCTGAAGCAAGTGAGAGACGAAATAAGGAAGTTTTCTTATTTCGGGATACTGTTTCCTTCTCCAGCTCTGCGGCGCTGGCGCGCTCGTCTGAGCGCTGCGGCGCTGGCGCGATCGTCTGAGCGCTGCGGCGCTGGCGCGCCCGTCTGAGCGCTGCGGCGCTGGCGCGATCGTCTGAGCGCTGCGGCGCTGGCGCGCCCGTCTGAGCGCTGCGGCGCTGGCGCCTGGTGCGCCTTTCTTCTTTTTCTGTCTCCTTTCGCGTCCGCCTTAGATCCGTGCGTACCCTACGCACTTGACTTGCTCTCCAAATTATATTTCGATAATTTTCAATCAATATTTTTACAACGGGGAATATAATTTTAATTACATTGTCATTTTTTTATTTAATTAAAAGGATAAAAATATATTTTATAATTTTATCACATTAATAATTATAATATTTCCAAAAAGTGAGGATATTATAATATTTTTTTTAAATAAAAAAGTGATAATATAATATAAATCAAAGTCATCATAAAATATAATTTATGCCAACTTTAAAGAATGACAGTGTTAATATCCAAGTAATATTTTCATATCATTTTACGAGATACAATGTTAAATTGCGAAAGTGAGATATACCATATAGAGTAATGTTATTATTATAAAATATTAAAAAAATATATTTAAAATTAATGTGTTAAGTAATTATTAATAATTAAATATTATAATTTTAAAATTATTATTATATTATTTAATAATTATGTGACATATTATTAAAAATTAAAAAATTTAAAATAACATTTAAATTTTAAAATGCGTAACGTTCACATATATTAAAAAAAAAAAATTACCCTAACCGGCCCAGCCCACGGTCCATCAACCATGCACGTCCATTCAAAATCCAAAAACCCTTCATTCTAACAAGAGCAGGGACAAAAGACGAGTTCAGAATGGTTTAATTTACAAACTTGCAAGTAAAGCGCCAGATCCGTTCACTCACAGCACTCTTGTCATCAAGATACATAAGAAAATGAAGACTAGGGATACTCTTGTGTATTTGTTGATCGTAATTTACTCAATTGCAGCGGTCTCAGCTGATTCGATCCATGGTTGTGGCGGATTCGTCGAGGTGAATCTTTACTTTTATATAATTTTTTTTTTTTAAAGAATGCCTTTTGGTGGGGAGAAAAAAAATGCAGGAAAAGAAATGAAAACGGGACTTGGAATCTTGGATAGAAAAACGATATTGCTAAGTAACTTAGATTAGTGGAGTATTTTCCAATCGAATAAAGACTATGGATCTAACTCTCTTGATCTCATTTTCTTGTAATTTATTTTTATCATGTTTATAACTGGGACAATTGGTCTGAGAAAGAATTGCTGTTTCATAGGCGAGTTCGTCTCTGATAAAGTCAAGGAAGGCGGCTGATGCAAGATTGGATTATTCTCATGTCACAGTAAGTAATTAGTACTGCTTATTACCGATTTAACGTTGAACTTGAAGCATATGTGTGGAACATATCTATTTTATTTTTCAAATGTTAGGTTGAATTGCGCACGATAGATGGATTGGTAAAGGAAAGTACTCAGTGTGCTCCCAATGGTTACTACTTCATTCCCGTGTATGACAAGGTATTTTTTTTTCAAATGTGGTTGTTATATTGATTAGTATTTAATTTGTGTCTGATTAGTTCTTCTATCTACACTTTTCTGATGCTTTGGCTTAACTCATTCAACTTTGCTTCTGGATTTATTGACATTTCCTTTCTAAAACATCACAGAATGCGAAAGCATATCATACGTTGCTTGTTTGATACGGTCTGCTTCTGCATTCGGCTTTAGTTCATCTGATCAATTTTATTTATATTCAGGGTTCTTTTGTAATTAAAGTCAATGGACCAGAAGGATGGTCATGGGACCCAGATAAGGTCAGTCATCTCATTGTTAGTTGTACAGAATTTCTCTTGCAGTGTATCTCCTTATCTTCCTTTTAATCATGCCCTGCATATCCTTACCTCTAGCTTGATGTTAACAAATCAAAAAAATTGTAGGTGCCAGTCACTGTTGATGATAATGGTTGCAATAGTAACGAAGACATAAATTTTCGGTTCACAGGGTACGTGCTGATATTTCATGTCAAAATTTCTGTTGATAATTTGGTCCAGTCTTATCTTATTCTCAATCCAAATTCTGTGCTCGTGCTCATTCCAGATTTCTTTATGATTTATTGTTCACTTGTTTGTTCATTGTAGGTTCACGTTAGCAGGTAGAGTTGTGGGAGCTGTTGGTGGAGAGAGCTGTCTTGATAAAGATGGAGGTCCTTCAAATGTGAATGTTGAACTTTTGTCTTATAGTGATGATCTTATATCATCAGTTGTAACGTCATCAAATGGGAGTTACTTGTTCAAAAACATTATTCCAGGTATAAAGAGCCCACTTCTTATCTTGTGCTTAAGCACCACCTCGCACATGTTCTGAACGAAGGGATTTACCACATTGATGATATTGGTCGCTTGGTGTAGGAAAATACAAACTACGTGCTTCACATCCTGATTTGAGTGTTGAAGTTAGAGGTTCCACAGAGGTTTGATGTTTGTTTCTCTTTCTTTTCACCATTTGGGCTGTTATCTTTCTTGCGAATCATGCCTTCTAAAATCATGTTGTTGATGGCAAACAAATTTTGCTTGTGAATCATGTGAAAGTATTTTTCTTGCAGGTGGAATTGGGGTTTGAAAATGGTGTAGTCGGTGATATTTTCTTTGTACCTGGGTATGAAATCCGTGGGTTCGTTGTTGCTCAGGTACTGCAGAGCCAACAGTTGCATGAAAATCCGACTATTAGTATTATTTATTTGTTTAATTTTATTGTATATATGAAGACCTTTGTCCTATCTTTTGATGTGTTAAGATATTCATCCACTGTTAGGGGATTCTAAATACCAAGAATAAAATTGAAATATTTTGTAAATTCTTATCTATGTTGTCTTACGATATTTCACTATTAAATTCCTTTTAGAGAGAGAGAGAGAGAGAGAGAGAGAGTTTATTTCCACTTAAATTGAGATTGGCCATATTTTGGCATATGATTTTTCCTCATCATTTTCCTTAGATTAGAAAATAGAAAGTTTTGTTTATTGATGAATTAGATGGACCCTATCATAATATAAACATGTGGGACATTGTGCTTCTCCCTCTCTCTGCAATAAATGAATGTAATTTTGTTGTTTTGGTAGGGAAATCCAATATTGGGAGTTCACATATATTTGTATTCAGACGATGTTAGTGAGTTGCACTGTCCACAAGGTTCTGGTAATGCCCCAGGACAAGGAAAAGCTCTTTGTCATGCTGTATCTGATGCTGATGGGAAGTTCACATTCAAATCAATACCTTGCGGTAATTTTATGTTTAATAGTTTTAAATTCTGTTTGTGCATAAATTTTTACATTATATTATGTCAATTTTTATTCACTTGTCTACCTTCCCATTTGTTCTAATCGTTTATGAACCTCCTTCATAATTTACACTTAACATGCATCCCATGTTAATATATCTGGTGTAAGTGCCTCCAACATTAGTTTTTCAATACAGGTTGTTATTAGTGTTGATTTGCCATTTACTTGAGCATTTTTGTCCTTGGTGAAAGAATCTAAGTTTAAGTTGCTTTATTGTGGTTGACCCAATAATGGAAAGTGGCTTTAAGTTCAAGTATAATGACGATGCTTCTTGTTTGTGTGGAATTGACATAACTTATGGTTGCTGGAACCAACTATACCAGTTTTCTGATGAGACAGTTAGAAACTTTTGATCAGTTATTTGTTCTTGTGAGATATGAATCATATGGAGCAGGAATGGGATCTTTATAACTAACAGAGTAAAAAAAAGTTGATCTTGTTGTGGGTGTAGTAAAGATAAAGGTTAATCCTACTTATCAAATTCTGGATAAGATAAAAAGTTGATCTTGTTTTCTATGTCCTCTTATGCATCTTATCAATTTGTCCCCATTTCTATAGATTTGCATTTATGTCCTATAATGTTCTCATATGTACCCTTTTACTTGGTCCTTATTTCCCTAGTTGATGTAGAGCTGCTTTTATGCATCCTCAGTTAAGTTGAAATGGTGTTGAAAGACACATTTTTATGCATCTTGGTAATTATTTTTGTGTTTCAATTTATTTTGGTGCCTGATGAAGTTAACTACTTACAGGAAAATATGAACTTGTACCCTACTACAAGGGTGAGAATACAGTATTTGATGTTTCCCCGCCTCTTCTGTCTCTGTCTATTAAGCATCAAGACGCGACAGTTCCAGAAAAGTTCCAGGTAAATTGTTTAGTTACGCACTTGGAAATATCCTGGATGTTTATCCTTATGAGATCTTGTCCCCTTTGGTCTCCTCTTTGATCCCACTGCTTTTTATTGGCTTTCTATCAAATTTCATGAGATTGGAATATGGCTGTTCTATTGTTGGTCCTAAAAGGTGCTGTAGATTATAGATGGCAATATATCTTTGATGTAGAGCTACTTTTATTTTCTTCAGCTCTTCTCAGAATATTCAGCATTATCACATTACCAATTCCTCTAGACCAAAAAATATGCATATATTCAATTAGATCTTCCATTTTTTTCAATTTCTGTAGGTCACGGGATTTTCAGTTGGGGGTCGTGTAGTTGATGATAATGACATGGGAGTGGAGGGAGTTAAAATATTAGTTGATGGTCATGAGAGGTCTGTTACGGACAAAGAAGGTTATTACAAGCTTGATCAGGTATTGTAGATTGTATTGGTGATTTTTTTTATTGCATGATTTTTTTTATTGTTGACGAGTGATCTGTGTTTGCTTTTCTAACCAAGTTTGATTATTGGTGATTAGTTTTGATAAACTGTTTCTTCTATTGCCTCAATGTGTTTATTTGGAGATCTAGCATGCCAAAATCTGTTTTGTTTCATGGCAACATTAAACAAACTGTTTGATATCAAATTTCCATTGTTCATTTTAGTTTTTTCAAATCTAAGCTTGCTTGATTGAATAAAATAAGCTGTCATTTTTAAATTGTTCGTTTCTGATTCTTAAAACATTCCTCTACAGTTCCTGGACCAATTTGTGGGTGCAATATGTTGCCTCTTTTTTTCTTTCCATAAGTTTAGATAAAGGATTCCTTTTTTGGTTTATTTGAATTGTATCCAACTACTAAAAGAGTGAATGAAAGCTATTTTGGGTTTGTTCAAAAAGTAAAGACAGAAGATCATGAAGACCAGATTATTGCAGTTGTATCAGTTTCTTCAATTCCTTTAAAGAAATTTTCTTTATTTGTTGCTAAGCAATTGAACATTATTAGGTTACATCAAATCGCTATACGATAGAAGCAATGAAAGGGCACTACAAGTTCAACAAACTGGAGGAGTATATGGTAAAGCATATCTTAAACGTGTTTAATATTTGTATGTTGAACTTTTGACATTACTCTCCTTAAGTGATCATTCAAGGGGGCAATATTTCATACATGTATGTCAGTTAATAACAAATTACTGGTATTTTACATATTCGAATGGCTTTTTTATTAGGTTTTGCCAAATATGGCTTCAGTTGCAGATATTAAAGCCATCTCCTATGATCTTTGTGGTGTTGTTCGGATGGTTAGTTCAGGCTACAAGGTTAAGGTAATTTCCAAATTTATCTTTTTAATGTTTAGATACATTTGAACTGCATGCTTATAAATTGGACTATCTGGCACATTTGCATCCCAGGTAGCTCTGACTCATGGACCAGAGGAGGTCAAGCCTCAAGTGAAACAGATTGATGAAAATGCAAAATTCTGCTTTGAGGTATCTTAGCACCTTTTATCCCATTGATTTGAGTGTAATTTGTTTTAAATGATATATTTATTCAGCTTAAGCTGAAGGGAGAACATTTTATTTTTCTGAGTTATGGATACAAATGATTTTATTTACATTTCCTGTTATGCATGCATAAGCAATTCAAATTGGGAATTTTGATGCATAAAGTGTAAATTGTTCTTCATAAATGGTATGGGAGAGGCCAGAATCATGATTTAGTATGCATTAGTGCCGTTGGATCTTTATTGCTTGCGGTGATCTTAACAGTAGTTTTTATTTAATATTGGTGCTGGTGCAAATTAGCTAAAATCCACAATATTTGCTTCCAAATTCTCCAAATATTACTAATGATTCAGTAGTAATATTTGAAATCCTCCAAATCATATATTTATTCAGCTTAAGCTGAAGGAAGAATGTTTTATTTTTCCTGAGTTATGGATACAAATGCTTTTATTTACATTTCCTGTTATGCATGCATAAGCAATTCAAACTGAGAATTTTGATGCATAAAGTGTAAACTAATCACCTATGAGATGTAAATTGTTCTGCATATATGGTACGAGAGAGGCCAGAATCACGATTTAGTATGCATTAGTGCTGTTGGATCTTTATTACTTGCCGTGATCTTAACAGTAGTTTTTATTTAATTTGGAGCTGGTGCAAATTAGCTAAATCCACAATATTTACTACCAGATCCTCCAAATATTACTAATGGTTCAGTAGTAATATTTGAGATTCTTTCTTGTTGTCAAACATCATGTGTGTAATTAAGTTTTATATATCTGTTTTCTGGATGAGTCACATCCCCTTTTCCATCTCCAATATTCTTCAGGTTCCACCAGGTGAATACCGCTTATCTGCTTTGGCTGCTACACCTGGGAGCTCTTCAGAGATTCTATTCTTACCATCTTACATTGATGTTGTAGTCAAGAGTCCATTATTAAACATTGAATTTTCCCAGGTAATATTTCTCACACATTCAAAAGTGTTAGCTTCGTCTTTCATTTGATGGAATTCAGTTTATTACTTTATTATGTTGCATACCCAATCTTTTGATGCCCAGATTTATACAATGAAGGTTATTTATTTATTTATTTTTTCTCATAGTTGATAACCAAATTTATAACTTAAGACTTAAAACAGTGACGATGTAAATTATTCTCTTAATTATTCCTTTTCAGTTTGTTTTATCATGATTTATCATGAAAATTAGCGTGGGTGTCTTAAGCACCTCACATGCTTAAGACAAGTGCACAGTCTGATCTTATAAATACTTCTTGCTAATGTCATTTTTTATGCATTATGAAGGCACTGGTTAATGTGGTCGGTAATGTCGCTTGCAAGGAGAGATGTGGTTCACTTGTGACTGTTACCCTTTTAAGATTGGGTCAAAAACATAATGAAGAGAAAGAGAAAAAGACTGTTACTTTGACAGATGATAGTGATCAATTTCACTTTCGTGATGTTCTCCCTGGAAAATACAGGCTTGAGGTATAGTGCTTCTCTATATTGTTTATAATAGGCTATAGGTAAATGAACAGAACATCATGTGGAGATGGCAATGCATTCATGTCTTCACCAATTGTGGCTAATGTTTTTATGTGCTTCAAAGTATTTTAAATTTATTTTATTGATGTTTTTGACTGCTTTTATTCTTTGTTGTCTTTTAAGGTTAAGCACACTTCCCCTGAAGCTACATCCAGGGAAGATGATTGGTGCTGGGAACAGAGTTTTGTTGATGTGGATGTTGGGGCTGAAGATGTTAAAGGCGTTGAATTTGTTCAAAAGGGTTATTGGGTAAATGTTATCTCCACTCATGATGTAGATGCTTACATGACTCAACCTGATGGCTCGCATGTTCCTTTGAAAATTAAGGTAGTCTTTGCAAACTAAGAACTTCCCAGTGGAAATTTATGTAAGAGATCAGGAATTCATATGCATTAATATGTATATTTATACCAATTCCTTATGAAATGCAGAAAGGCTCCCAACATGTATGTGTGGAATCTCCTGGGTTTCATGAACTTCACTTTGTTAATCCATGTGTCTTCTTTGGGAGTTCAGTGCTGAATGTTGACACATCAAACCCCTCGGTATAGTATTATTTAACTTCTCTGTTGTGTTTTTACTCCAACATTACTTCTTTCTTTTTCTACATGTTTTTAGTTCATATAATTTTCCTTTTTGCTAATCAAATCACTTCATTTTGTTTCGGTAGCCTATCTATCTTAAAGGAGAGAAGTATCAACTTAAAGGACATATCAATGTTGATTCAACCTCAGCTAATGGTGTATATGAATTACCTGAGAATGTCATTATGGACATTCTTGATAATAGTGGCAATTTCATTAATAGAATTACAGCCACACATGCATCTCATTCAAATGATCAAACAGGCAGTGCTGTATATGAGTATTCTCTATGGGCTAACCTTGGAGACAAACTCTCTTTTGTTCCTATGGACCCAAGGTACGCGTTTTTGGATAGATGATTTAAGTTTTTTTCTTGATTACACTATACCATTTGTATTTCTATTTTTTTATGGTTGTAAATAATGTAAGCAACATATTCATCTTAAGCCTATAGCATGCACTTTAAGATGCAAAGTTGTAGTATTTGCATATTGCTTCATAAGAATGTATGAATCTTTTGGGAGCTGTTTATTGCTTTTGTTATAAGAAAAATAACTCAGCTAATTGCTTTCACTTTCTTTTTCTTTCGCTCTTTCTTATTGTATTGTTATGCCATTATGGTATCTATAGCTTTATGGCTTTGCTGTATCACTTTGAGCTGATTGACCTGCTATTCTTATTGTGCTATTTTTACCCTTAGACTTAATTGTGATCTGTTGCAGGATTAATGAAGAAAGGAAGATTTTGTTTTATCCTAGTCAACATCAGGTGAGCAGCATTATTGAGGGAGAAAAGTTGTACTGCAATATTTAGTCAATCTTTGATGATCTCACTTTGTTTTGTTAGGTCTTAGTGATGAATGATGGTTGCCAAGCTCTAGTCCCTCCATTCTCTGGTCGAGCAGGCCTATACATAGGAGGATCAGTTTCTCCCCCTCTTTCTGGTGTTAATATAAGGATTATTGCTGCAGAAGATAGCCACATTGCTCCACTGAAGAAAGGTGACTTAGCACTTGAAACTACCACTGGGATAGACGGTTCCTTTACTGGGGGCCCTCTTTACGACGATATAACTTACAGCATTAAGGCTTCAAAGGTCTGGAAGATTTTTTTTTTAATGTTTTAAATCTATATTATCTATGAATCATTTGTTATATAATTAATTGTATTCATGTGGCATGTATTATGCAATTATAATAATTGGTGATGCTATTGAATTCTCTAAAAAAGTTCTGTATATATAAAAGTATGATTCTTTTCATCAGTTTCATATTAATCTTGTTATGCTAATTATGATCGATAAACTGATTTATAATTTCTGAGGTTTAATGGAAATTCAAATAGTATGCTACAATTGCTGGATACCTTCACATCTCTCTTATCTTTTGCAGCCTGGCTATCATCTGAAACAAGTAGGTCCAAGTTCTTTTTTCTGTCAGAAGCTTGGCCAAATTTCTGTACGTGTATATTCTAAAGATGATGCTGAAGAACCAATTCCTTCTGTTCTATTATCGTTGAGTGGAGATGTTGGTTATAGGAATAACTCAGTATCTGGGGCTGGTGGAAGTTTCCTCTTTGATAACTTATTTCCTGGAAGTTTCTATCTGCGACCTTTACTCAAGGTACTGCGCTAGATTGGCATTGCATTCTTGATGTCATTAGGAATGGTTATCCAACTCCTTTCCCTCCAAAGGAAACACTGATTTTTTCGATTGAATGATGCTGCTGCATTAAGAATCTTTACATTTAGCTATTTATTTCAATATCGAGGTTAGGTTAAAATCCATTAAATAATGAGTTAAGTTTGTTCCTTTGGTTGAGTTCGTAATAATAGTTTCTATGTGCTAGCATAAAATATCTGTCCCGTGATTATGTTGAACATGCTGATTATATTTGATGGAATAGCATAATTATATTTCTGGTAAATGCTGAAGTTATTGTGAACTGCCTCATCCTATGTTTTATCATGTTTCTGTAGGAGTATGCTTTCTCACCTTCGGCACAGGCAATAGAACTTGGTTCTGGGGAGTCTAGAGAAGTCATTTTCCAAGCAACTCGTGTTGCTTACAGGTTTTTTTCTCCTTTATAGTCTACACCTTGCATTAATCCTTCATTTATTTGTTGACAATAATAAAGTAATGTAACCTTAGTACTAATTTAAATTGAAAATTTGGACACTGTCTGCACTGAAAAGTCCTACAGAGTCACCAATCCCAACTATAATATGGACTTCTAAACAAGTATTCATAGATATCTGAAAATCCTTCTAATCTTGGTTATCTGTCTTCAATATATTCAAAGATAAACATTAGTATAGGCTTTCCCTTTTCTCGAGAAAGAGAATAAAGCTAGTCTGTTCTTCACTTCCTTTCGCCTTGATTGAAATTTGAACTTGGGATCTACAATTGCTTTGCCTTAACAAGTCTCTTGCTCATTGAAATGGTGTTGATCAAAATGTTGACTCATGCTATCTGTCTCATTTCTCTTTGACTCCTCAGATGCTTCCAACATTCTTAGTGAAAAAAACAAAAAAATAGCTTCCAACATTAGATTTTAGCTTTGTGGTGCTTCTGTTCAGGACTTGCAATGACCAATGGTTGCTTTACTTTTTAGGAATTTTCAAATAAATTTTTTCACCTTATAGACAATTCACTAAAGTTAGAATGCTCTAGAAAGCATACTTAGACTTGCTGTAAATGTCTAGTTGAGGTATTTAGTCCCAAAATATCTTTTCAATGAGATTCTAAGATAGTTGAGTGTCTTTCTCAGTGCTACGGGTACGATATCTCTGTTGTCTGGCCAGCCAAGAGCTGGTGTGTCAATTGAAGCCCGATCAGAATCAAAAGGCTATTATGAGGAGACTGTGACAGATTCATCTGGAAGTTATCGTCTTAGAGGATTACATCCTGACACGACTTATGTTATCAAAGTTGTTAAAAAGGGTGGTTTTGGTAGCAGTAAAATTGAGCGTGCATCTCCTGAATCTGTTACCGTTAAGGTTTGTGACCCTTTTATTTCATTCTGCTTTTTGCAGTTCAACATTTAATTCTATATCATGTACTATTAAATGTGGGAAAAGAATGTTTCAGAATGTTATATCGATCTTTATAAATGTTTTATGAGCTCCTAGTACTGTGGAGAACTGTTTTTGTTATCCAGATGAAGCTGAGATTCCAATTGAAAAACAAGGTTCTACCAAGTATCACATATAGGATTGTGGCTAATATGGTGCACTCTTTTTTGTTATTATTTTTGTTTGTTTGTTTTCACTAATCTATGTTTGGTTCAGACTTCAGTATGTGAACTCTGATGTGCATCTTGGTTGATTTTGTAGGTTGGATCTGGCGATATCAAGGGATTGGACTTTTTGGTCTTTGAGCAGCCAGAGAAGACTATTTTGAGTGGCCACGTTGAAGGAAATAGAATCAAAGATCTAAATTCGCATCTCATGGTGGAAATCAAGTCAGCTAGTGACACATCTAAGGTGGAGTCGGTCTTTCCTCTACCACTATCCAACTTCTTTCAGGTGAAGGACTTGCCCAAGGGTAAGCATCTTCTCCAGCTCAGATCCAGTCTCCCATCAAGCACCCACAGATTTGAGTCAGATATTATTGAAGTTGATCTAGACAAAAATGCACAAATTCATGTGGGTCCACTCAGATACAGTGTTGAAGAGAATTATCACAAACAGGTTCGTATCATTTATGGCAAATGCATAATTTCTTCTACTAAACCTTGCACATGCTAGAAGATTAATGAGATGGACATTAGCTCAGCTTACTGTCTCCAATATTTATATTGTTGATTTCATGTGCTTACCATCATATATTCCTTTTCTGTCTTTACCATGCTCCATGCTTTACAGGAATTAACTCCTGCACCAGTATTTCCCCTTATTGTTGGAGTTTCAGTGATTGCTCTTTTCATCAGTATCCCCAGGTAAGTTTGTTCCTTTTTTCTTTTAACCACATTATTTTCTTGCTTGCTTCTTGAATCATAATAATTTAGGCAACAGATGAACTCTGATTATTATTCCTTTTTAATTTTTTTTTTTATATCCTCACTTCAAGGTTGAAGGATCTATACCAAGCCACAACAGGAATACCAACACCAGGATTTATTTCAACAACAAAAAAGGAAGCACGGAAGCCAGTTGTGAGAAAGAAAACATTCTGAGGATGTGGCCTGCATCACATGGAATGGATGATAGAAGGGAGAAGGAAAATTAAAAATTAAAAAAAAGGCAGGAGAGGAAAAGTGGAAAATGAAGAAGTGCGTTAGCTCATATAGCTGTTAGAATAGAAAAAGATGAGAAGAAAACAAGTGGTGAATTCCTTAGTATTCTGCGACTGCACAAAGGCATAGGCCAGTTTTGTTAGTAGGAAGACATCCTGAAGATCTCAATTTATTTCTCGACGAGAGGAATATCACGCTGTTTGTAGAAAGCCTCAATAAACACCGGCACTATGTTCACTTCCAAAGGGCTGCACTAACTTGTCACATTAGCCTCATTTTTTTGAGGAAATATTGACACTAATCTTTATAAAAACATGAATGGAAGTAAAGAACTAGATGTGTTATCTTGTAATTTGCATCATCCTCGGAGGTTGTAAGGCGAGGTCTTTCTGGGCCAAGTTTGTTTCAGATGTTTGTGTCTAGCTACTATTACCTATCAGAATCCAGAAAGTGAATAAAGCGAAGTGGAAAATTTATGTAGCTATTAGTTAATTGCTTAGCCAAAGACAGAATGTTCCAAATTTTAACGCTAAAATCTACTTTGAAAGAATCAACCTTGAAGATTAATAATGACCCTTCTATGAACTAAATCCCATTGTTACCTTTTTGGAGTAAACCGACTCATGTTCTGTGGAGTCAAAGGTAGAAAGAAACTTGGCCATCAAGATTCAAGACTGAAAAGACCAAAAATCAAACTTTCTACCGCATGGAAATTGCTGCCCAAAGGTGTAATATTTGACAATATCACACCAGCTGTAAAGTTAGAAAGCTTTTTTTTTATTTTTTCTTGGGAGGGGGAAATTGAATTTGGACCAAAGTGCCATTTTAACATGTGCCTCTAAAGTTAAATAGTTATGAAGTAGTGCTTACAGCAATATATAGTTATTATATAGTTTTGATAGCATTATGAAATAAATGATTATTCAAATGAGTTTTTCAAACTTGTCGTTGAAAATGAAATGGCATTAATTTTTGCGAAATTTGAAAGGTAAAATACCATGACCTTTTAACTCAAATTTCTTTTTAAAATGATAATGCCAAATACACTTTTAATAGGAATAATTATTTATAGATAACTGATATGTTTAGATATCATATCGGTATTAACACTGTCACCCTTAATTATATTTTGATAACAATTTTAATTTTAAAAGAAGTATAATTTAAAAAATATTTGTATCATTTAAATTAAATAAAAAAAGATAATATAATTAAATTTTAAATTATCATTAAAATATAATTTATGTGAACCTCGGGATGACAGTGTTAATAGAAAGGAAATTCAAACTCTAATCACGTGTGATATAAATTGAAACTTCTCCAGGAAGTTTCAGGCGGCAGCAAAAGATGGCTAGCTTACCATTCGTAAAAAGAGTTGAATCTAATAAAAAAAGTTGTGACGTACCGGCTATCCTCAACGAGTACTGATATGTTCACCTGTCGGTGATAGAAAATCGGTTGTTAATCAACGGCGAAGCCGTATCTGCTTACAACAAAGTTATAATCTGTGTTCCACTACCGCACAATTTTCATGCACCCCTTTTCAGCTCCCTGCCTAGTCGTCTAGCTGAGTCAACCTGACCGTCAATTTCACATACAAACTTCGTTTGACGCTAATCAAGGAACCCGATTGGAATCAACCATCAAAGGATGCCAAGTGAGGCCTTCCATTCCGTCCATCTAGCTATTTCCTACGTAGATTCATCCGCGTAAGCCAATGGTCTCAGTCTAAAGTGGGTCCACGGCTCGTGTACGGTCCTGATACGAGTAGACTCATATAGTGATAAGCCATTGGACTAATCTTTTTCCGCTATTTCAGAAAATGTTGCCAAATAAACAGAAGGCGAAGCCCAAAATGGTCCAAAAAAATTATTGTGGGGCCGCAGGGTGAAGATTCCAATGTCCGAACCAATAGCTCTCCAACTCAGCAAAGTTATGTTACAATTCACAATCCTCTCTCTCTCTCTCTCTCCAAATCTTATCTCTTTCACTTCACTCTCTCTCTCTCTCTCTCTCTCTCTCTCTCTCTCACACCGAAATATCCTCTCAACAATGGCCGCTTCATCTCCTCCGTTACCAACCACTGAACCAAACCCTACCTAGAACCCCCTTTAACCCCCAATCTCTCGTTTTGTATTTATCATCTACACGCTAAGAGAAATACAAAAATCCGAGCTTTGACCTGAATGGCGTCAACGCCGCCGCACTGTTCAATCACGGCTACAAAGCCGTACCAAAATCACCAGTATCCGCAAAACCATCTCAAAAACAATCACCACCGTCAATCCCACCGTCAAAGTTCTCACCCTCAGTGGACTTCCCATAAGGTCTCCCTCACCAAACCTCCTCTCGCTCCCACACCCCGCAATGCATCAAAACCAGCTGCTACCTCCACTACCGCCACTCCCAACCCTAAGCCTTTCCAGTCATTATCCCCACTCCCTTCGTCAAAGTCCGAACTCGCTCATGATTTCTCCGGACGACGTTCCACGCGCTTCGTGTCGAAAATGCACTTGGGGCGCCCCAAAATCGCTATGAGCGCGCGCCACACCTCAGCCGCTGAGGAAGCCCTTCAACACGTCGTTCATTTCGCTAAAGATGATAAGTCTCTTGATAATATTTTGTTGAACTTCGAGGCAAAGCTCTGTGGTTCTGATGACTACACTTTCCTGCTTCGGGAGCTTGGAAACGGAGGTGAGTGGTCAATGGCTATTCAATGTTTTGAGTTTGCGGTCAAAAGAGAGAGAAGAAAGATTGAGCAAGGAAAATTAGCGAGTGCGATGATTAGTATTCTTGGTAGATTAGGAAAAGTTGATCTTGCCAGGAAGATTTTTGAAACTGCTTTAAAAGAGGGTTATGGCAACACTGTGTATGCTTTTTCTGCGTTAATTAGTGCTTATGGGAGGAGTGGTTATAGCCATGAGGCTATAAGAGTGTTTGATTCCATGAAAAACTTTAATTTAAAGCCAAATTTAGTCACTTACAATGCTGTGATTGATGCGTGTGGTAAAGGGGGTGTGGACTTCAAGCATGTGGTGGAGATTTTTGATGATATGTTGAAAAATGGGGTGCATCCAGATCGAATAACTTTTAATTCATTGCTTGCGGTATGTAGTAGAGGAGGGTTATGGGAGGCGGCGAGGAATTTGTTCAGTGAGATGCTTAATAGAGGAATTGATCAGGATATTTTCACGTATAATACTCTCTTAGATGCTGTTTGTAAAGGTGGGCAAATGGATTTGGCTTTTGAGATTATGGCTGAAATGCCCGCCAAGAACATCTGGCCTAATGTTGTAACTTATAGCACTATGATTGATGGGTATGCAAAGGCTGGGAGATTTGATGATGCGTTGAATATGTTTAATGAAATGAAGTTTTTGGGAATTGGGTTGGATAGGGTTTCGTATAATACAGTGCTTTCAATTTACACAAAGCTAGGTAGGTTTGAGGAGGCTATGGATGTTTGTAGGGAGATGGAGAGCTCTGGGATTAGGAAGGACACTGTAACTTATAATGCACTTTTGGGCGGATATGGGAAGCTAGGGAAGTATGATGAAGTTAGAAGAATGTTTGCAGGGATGAAAGCAGATGGTGTATCACCTAATTTATTGACCTACTCGACTTTGATTGATGTGTATTCAAAAGGTGGTTTGTATAAGGAGGCAATGGAAGCATTTAGAGAGTTTAAGCAGGCAGGATTGAAGGCTGATGTGGTGCTTTATAGTGCACTTATAGATGCCTTGTGTAAGAATGGTTTGGTGGAATCAGCTGTTGCTTTACTTGATGAGATGACAAAGGAAGGGATTAGGCCTAATGTTGTCACTTACAATTCTATAATTGACGCCTTTGGTCGGTCAGCAACTGTTGAATGTGTGGTTGATGATGGTGACAGAGACCTTGGGTCTCAAAAGGAATCCTCAAATTCAAATATGATGCTTACCAAACATGACAAGTATGGTGAAGAGGCAGGAAGGACAGATAACCAAATTATAAAAATGTTTGGGCAGCTAGCTGCTGAGAAAGCGGGTCGAGTGAAGAAAGAAAACAGATGTAGACAGGAAATCTTGTGCATTTTGGGTGTCTTTCAGAAAATGCATGAGCTCGAAATTAAACCAAATGTTGTCACGTTTTCAGCCATTCTTAATGCTTGCAGGTAGAATCCTTTGTCTGCTTGTTTCCATCTTTTGCTAATCTAAGTACCTTGTTTTATGATCTCGTTGAAAATGTGAACTTTGGGGAACTATATTAAAATTTTATTTGTTTGTGGTATTTACTTTACAGAATTTAAGCTTGTCAAACTGTTGCTTTATGGCTCAGCTGTTTGATGATGCAGGGGGTCCTGGGATCCTTTCTTTTACACTAATTTTTTAGTCATGTATTTTTGGAGCATGCTATTTTACAGTAGCAGCAAGTGCATCTTGCTGCAGAAATTGATGGCAGGAACATGACCAATCTGAAATGTGGATAATTGAAAAATGATCAAGAAAATATCATTTGGTCTTCTGGGGTCTCAGACCTAGCATTTAGACATATCTTCTGTCAAGGCTAGAGAAATTGGCATAATCCATTTGATCCTTATAAATATTTGTTCTTTATATAATCGATATTTGTTAATGTAACTAGTATTATGCATATATAAAATTGATATTTGTAAACATAACTGGTATCATGCTTGTGTGCTTGCATATGCATAATTGACCAATGTACGAAGTCTGTTTGCTGAGCATTCAGTTTTTGCATTGAAATGAATTTTCCAGAGACAATGAGCCTGACTTATTCCTTCTACTATCGCACATCATTATTTGTACTTTTGCAGCAAAACGTTGAAAACAGAAAAAATTGCACCTGTAAGTTTGTCTTCTATACAAGATTAGGTATTTGCATAACAAGCCCCCCATTCTGGGTTCTATTGAAGTTCCCTAACTTTGCAATGAAGAATCAATGTTCAAACTTAAATATTGGGTTCTGGTCATGTGTACTTAATATACAGTCAAAAATTTACTTTTTGCCTCTTTATCTGTCAAATTCCCCCCCCCCTCTTTATCATTTGTAAGGAGGTTTATTTGATAAGGTGAGGATTTCATTTACATACTGTGTCTTTATTTGCAGCCGTTGTAATTCATTTGAAGACGCCTCAATGTTATTGGAGGAGCTCCATTTGTTTGATAATCAGGTTTATGGTGTGGCACATGGACTTCTTACTGGTTACAGGGATAATGTTTGGGTTCAATCCTTGTCCCTCTTTGATGAAGTAAAGCTGATGGACTCTTCTACTGCATCTGCCTTTTATAATGCTTTGACTGACATGCTGTGGCACTTTGGTCAGGTTAGTTTTCATTATTGCTTCCAAGTACTTGTTCAGTTGTTTGCTCACTTGGGTTATAGTATATTTTCTCATAGTTTATTTCACTTTTCACAGAAACGTGGAGCCCAACTGGTTGTGCTTGAAGGTAAACGTCGGCAAGTATGGGAGAATGTGTGGTCTGAATCATGCTTAGATTTGCATCTTATGTCTTCTGGTGCTGCTCGAGCAATGGTTCATGCATGGTTACTGAACATTCGCGCAATTGTGTTTGAAGGCCATGAGTTGCCAAAACTGTTAAGGTATTTGGTTATTTGCATTTGTATATACTGATGTTTGTCTATTGTCCACTTTTATTAAAATTTCATTTCAATATGAGAAATTGAAGCTGTTCTTTGTTTAGCATCTTGACTGGATGGGGCAAACACAGCAAAGTTGTTGGTGATGGTGCACTAAGGCGGGCTATTGAGGCGCTCCTCACTGGCATGGGTGCACCATTCTGGGTTGCAAAGTGCAACTTAGGTAGATTTGTTTCAACAGGATCCATGGTTGCTGCTTGGTTAAGAGAATCTGGCACATTAAAGGTGCTTGTTCTTCATGATGACAGAACTCATCCAGAAAATGCAAGGGTTGATGAAATCCCCAATTTGCAAACTCTTCCATTGTAGATTTTTGTATCATGTTCCTTTTTACTTTTTTTGTTGTCCATTTCCATATCATGTTTATACAAGCATCAGAAAATAAACATATACAGCTTCCTCCCGCTCTCTCTCTCTCTCTCTGGTAAATTATGTTTATATTTGTGTAGTTTTTGCACTGCAATTCCTACAGTGTTCTGTCAGATAAATCCAGCAGAAGACCATAGTGGAAAATTTTACTTAGTATCTGCTTTTAAAGCTAGCAGTCTTGGCAATAGCTTATAGACACGCTGAAATGCTGTTCGCTGGTAGTTTATATTGCTTTATAGTTTATAAGAATCTTAGCATTATATTTTCAAATGGAAAATATCTTCTTCTCAAAGGTTTTTTTTTAAGAAAAAACAGAAGAGAATGAAAAATATCTTAAAGATGTTGGGTTCATTAATTCATATTTCAAAATTAAAAAAAAAAACCTATTCAAATACATTCTCATAATAACATAAAGTTTTTTTATTTAAGCTTTAAATTAGTTTTCGGAAGCATCCATTAAAAAATTTAAAATAATTTCTGTATTCTTTTTATTTTTTATTTTTAAAAGGGAAAATGTTTAGATTTTAAATTAGCAAGTACATTTAAGTTTGAACCATTACATGCAGAAAAGCAAAATAAAAAAAAAAAAAAAAGATAACCAAAAAAAAAAAAAAAGCCATTAGAATAATTTTTTTTACCACTAAACATCCCAGTCCATCTAACATTCAATCCAGGAAAAAGGAGGAAATGAATATACGAAATCGTGAAAAATGTGGAGCAGAACATAAGTTGAGTTCATTTTGGATAGAAAGAGCTGTTTAGAAATTGTCAAGAAAGTAGATGCAGATTCTCTGCCTTTATCAAATTGGAATCGTTTCTTATTATCTTCGACAAGCAAATGTTTTACCCTTTTCAGCTCCTATCACAGTACCAAATAAAAAGACCATAACGACAGAATCTTTTTTATTTTTCTTTTTCCCTCTTGGAAATGTATATTTTGCAGAATCTCGGTGACCTGTCAAATAATTCAATTGCCCTTCTTTTCTCCATTTTCTACATTTATTTAAATAATTAAGAAGATGGGGTCTATGGATCGGTCCTACAAAAGAGACTCCACATAGACATGGGAGATTAATCCCTGTGTTTAAAGCGTCATATTGTTTATTAAAAAATAAAGAAACTTAAAAAAAAAAAATTAACGCAAAGATATAATAGGTAATTAGGGCTCAACAAATTTTTTGAATTCGAACCAATACAAAAATTCGGCCGAAAATTTTTGAGTCAGTTTCAGTTCAGATTTAATATTCGATAATGATCGGGTCTCACCGTCAGAGACTCAATCGCAACCTACAATTTCAAGATAATTTTTAAAGTAATGCTAAATATTTTACTGTCATATATTAGGTAATAATGTATCACGTAATTATTTAGTAAAAATTTTAAAATAATTTATTATATTCAATAAATGTTTGATATATTATTACTTACAATATAATTTAAAATTTAAATTTGACATGTGTAGTATTTTTGTATTTTTAAATTAATTTAAAATTAAAAATAAAAATAAAATTATTAAAAATAAAATTTTTATACTAATGACCTTGTTGTGGCTTGTTTTTTAGTGTCACATCCTACATTTAATAAAAATTAGGTGGATTTTATGTATATAAGAGTGGGTATGCAACATTATTTAACAAATTAGTTCTTTTTATGTCAATAGCAATTGTCTAGCCCGTGATAAGTAGTATCAAAGTAAATTCAAATTTTCATTCATATATAGACCCCTAAAATCGCTTTAATAAAGATTGTCATATAGGATGTGAGTCTCCCGTGCTATTAGATGGATGAGCAATATATGCTAAGTGGGCCCTATAAATCATGTGTCTTAAACTTCAATAGAAATTGCCACGTGAGTAGTGGGTCCCCTAAACTTCGAGGGGATGGGCAATACAAGCTAGGTTAGTCCTTAAGTTTGGGTTACACTGCGATGAAGACGTCACGTGATAAGGTGGAAAAGAATGTCACGTCTCACATCGAATAAAAATTGGGTAGATCTTGAGTATATAATGGTGGGTATGTAACATTACCTAATAGATTAATCTTTTGGATTAATAGCAAGCGCCAGGCCCGTGACACTAGGGATGGTAAAATAACTCGTAAACTTGGTTCTTGAGTTTGGGTCACACCGTGATGAGGGCGTCACGTGATTGGATGGAAAAGAATGTCACGCTCCATATTGAATAAAATTTGGGTGGATTTTAGGTATATAAATATGCATTACCTAACAGGTTAGTCTTTTGGATCAATAACGAACACCCAGCCCGTGACACTGGGGATGGTAAAATAACTCATAAACTTGCTAGAACCTACTTTTATTGTAAAAAATTTGGTAAGGCTCGAAGTGGATTTGGGATGAATTTGGTGCGCAAAGTTAAAACCTACATTATGTTTGGACGTGTATGAATTTGGTAAAATATTTACGGATACCTTAACATGTGAATATTTACATTTTTTATTTTTTTAGAAAAAAGACCAAACAATATTTCTTTAGTTATTATCCTAAATAAAAATTTTAAAAAATAATTTCTATCTCTTCTTCAATCTATTAATTATTTTTGTTGAAACTAGTGCTTACGTGTTACTTCAATATTGTATGAATATTAATTATTTAATATTTATATAATAAATATTTCGAATAAAATCGTTAATATTAAATATATATATAGTATAATACTTATAACGTTACAAATATTGTATGATCTAAAGGATTTTAGGTATAGTTTAAAAGTATTTAGGCTAGGATTAAGAATTAGTAATGCTGAAAGTTATAAATGTTAAAAGTTAGCACTGATAAAGTTAAAAAGTTATAAGAGTCAGCAAAATTCTAAGAGTTAGAAGCCTTGATTGAAATAGGACAATGACCTATGAATATACTAATAATGATGTAGTTGCAATATGTGTTAAGAAATGTCATTATGCAAGTGTGTTCCTAAACATTAGTTCCTGATCTATTTTCACCAATGCAATTTTATTGGTGAATTATTTTTATATATATCAGTGTATGTCTATTTTTACATTGTATAAATGGTTATTTTTAGTTGACCATGAGTTTAGAGTTTGTATAAGCATGCGAGTATCTAATCAGGACTGGATACTGAACAGACTCACAAGAACTCCAATATATATCCTATGAAACTGTAAATGATAGGTCATCTTAAATTGAGTAGTATTCGTAATCCTTTAACCTGAGCACTACAGAAAATTTGTGAATGATCATAAATAAAGAGATTAAGCATTTTTTTTAATAGATAAACAAGGACCATTGAGATGAATATATTTAAATTTGTATTTAAATTTGCTTTAAATATAAAATATTAAAATATTTTCAAATTCGTTGTAAGTTTAAAATTTTATTAACAAATCCATTAAAATAAATATTTTTTTTTTAAAACTTACAATGGATTATCTATGAATTTTAAATGGATTTAAATTAATATAATAAAAAATTATAACATTAATTTTTAAAAAAACTTATAAAATATAACAATTTAAATTATATCATAAATTTAAATTTTATGAAAATATTTCCATCAAATTTAAATTAATTTTAAAGTTAAAACTAATAAAAACAACTTATAAATAGTCAATACAAATACTAAACAACATAATTACAAAGCAATCTAGTTAAACAAAAATGATTTTTTTTTTCAAACTTGATTTAAAATTTAAGAACACATCTTACAAATAAATTTATATTGACATATATTATAATTTTAAGATAAGTTAATTTATCAATTAGCAAAATAAATTATATATCAATAGAAAAAATAAAAGTTAAACAAAATAACTATTAATCTCAATCATGTAAAAAAATTAAAAAATTAAAAATCAACCGATCTCTCTTAAAATATTTATATTATTTATTTAAGTAATACTGTCATTGAAAATTAAAGAAATATTTGACAAACGCGAATCAATAATTTATGAGAATAAAGAATTAGATATGACAAATATGAAAACAATGTTTGTATGACAAATAAGAATGAGAATTGTTAGGTGTCGATTAATTTATGGGTGTATGCACGTGGTTTATGTATTCATTATGCAAAAATATGTATCTCATACATATACATACATAGTGAATGTTTAAAACTAAACAATGAACAAAATCTTATACATATTAATTAAATTAATATAAATTGAGAATATATCACCCTTGAACCATTTGAATTAAATTTGTTTGGAGTTCATAAAAAAAGAATTTGTTGACAATTCTAGCAATCAACTGAGGTGAGTTTAATTAACTAAAATAACAGTTTATAATTCAGTTTAATAATTAAACCATTTAGATTAACTCTTAATGTAATGAAATTAATTTATTTTTACCATTAATCAATATTTGAACAATTAAAAATAAATTCATTTAGTTATTACAATAAATAACCCTAATAAAAATAAAAGAAAAATAATTAATTTCAACACTTAAGATAATAAGACAAGAAACAATTTCTTTTCTTCACTTACTCTCCAAAATGGACGGCCAATGCACAAATGTAAAACTTAACTTAATGAAATTTAATTTAATTTAACTATATACACAAATGTATTTAATTTCAAATACATTTAAATTTTATTTAAGTTTAATTTCACTTTAATCTAACTCTAAGATTAACAATTGTTAAATTAATTTTAATTAATAATTAATTAAAATAAAATATCTTGATTTTAACTTAACCCTAAAGTTAATAATTCACCTAGGTTAAGTTAAATACAAAATATCTTTTAACTTAACTCTTTGGTTAATAATTAACTATGATTAAGTTAAAATTTATTTAATAATTAAATAAATAAATATCTTACTAATTTAACCCTAGTTAACTATTAACCATAGTTAGATTAACCTTAATTTAATCCTTAAGTAAAGTTAAAATATATATTAACCTAACTACTTGATTAACTTTTAATCATAATTAAGTTAAATATTTATTTAACTAGTAAATAAATAAATATTTTAATTATTTAATGATTAAATAATTAATTAAATAAAATTATCTTTAAGTCTTTTATTAACTCAAAGTGAGTCCCACTTAATGCTACATTTGAATCAACTTAATTAAATGATATATTTGAGTCAATTTAATTAAATGATATATTTGAGTCAACTTAATTAAATGTTCATTATACGCCACGTGTTAATATTTAATTGGTCAGTAATAATTATCAACTAATCGATGAACTTAATTTTTAAGTTTTGTCAGGTGCATATTCCGAATGATCCTGAAACAAATATTTGATTTTATTAAATTTTATTGGATTGAATTATTTAATTCGATATGCTACTCCAGTGTACAATGAGTACACTTTATATTGTAGGACTCACTACTCTACACATGATTCGTCAAATATAACTATTTCATGATTCTATGATTAATACTCTACGCACATGTTACGAATATTATAAATTAATATATTATATCGTACAAGTTGAGGTGAGAACGTATACTTATAATTCTTTTATAATAAATATTCTGAGTGTTTAGTAATTTTTTTGATGTATTTTTATAGAGGTGATAATGGTCTTTAAATGTTGTTAACGGAGAAGAAGGATTGAGGGAGAAAGTAGGAACTCAAAAAGAAAACAATATAATTATTGAAAAGAGTTTTTAATTCGTTAAAGAAAGATTAAATAAGTCATTTTTATAAACTTTTGTTAAGTGCTTTAACGAGGAGTTAAGTTCAGGGGAGGTAAGTGATAATTAATTCAGATATAATCCATATTTAATTCTTCCCGTCCGAGCTCGTTGCCCACGTTAGCCATCCACCACTAATTTTCTGAATCTCAACGACCAATGAAAAATAAACTTTTAGATTATCAGAAAACCCATGGAACTCCAAAAATGAAATAAAATAAATTGCAAAAAAAATAATAATAATCCGACGTGTAAGCTCACTAAGAACTTTCCAGTATTTCATGATCTGTACAGTGCCACTAAATCATCTTGCAGCACCTGAATATGTCCCACAAGAGAACTTTTAATGTATATTCTACCGATTTTGGAAGCACAATCGCAACTAAAGTTTGAATTTATATATTCCGTGTAAATAATTGTTTTCTCTTTGAAAATTCAGGATTAACTGCTCTGCTCACTAACAACAAATAAGAATGCGATACGTTCTCTGCCCATACATTCATGTAGCATGCATGTTTTGCCAAGTGACATACATGCATAAAATGGATGCTTCTATCTCTTTCGTTAGTTTGATAAATTTCAACCTTATTTCTCCTTCAAAGAGTTCATATGATGGAAGAGTAACTTTCATTATTGCAGGCATTGTCCATGGAAACAGCAAGTCGATTGTTTTCATATAAAGAATTTTTCAGGCACTAAAAGAGAAGAAGAAAAAGAGAGGGAAAGAGCATAAAGCACAGAGCGCCCAAAAGAAAAGACCAACCATTACCAACACCAACCGTCCAAATTTCTTATCTGGATAGCTTTCGTGATTCAATTTTTTATTCCAATTTTATTTGGCGCACCCCCTTTAGCTTTCTCTATATATTCGTGCAAAGGCTTCCTGTTTCTTCGCTGTAAATCAAGCAAGAAATCTTCTGAAATTCTCTTTGCTAGTATTTTTCTTTCATTCATTTCAGCTATTATTGCTCTTGTTCTTGCCATTGTTGTAATAAATCTTCTTGTGATCTCTCTTTACTACGTCTATATTTGTTCAGTGTTTCTAGCATTGTACATTTCAATATTCCTTTTTAGATATCATATACTCTGCCAAGTCTTCTCTTTCTTCTATTTTTGTTATGTGCATCATAGATTCAAATTCTAATTGAGCTCAGAGATATAGGAGGCAAAGATATTAACTTAAGCGTATCTTTCCACTTAAATAATTACCTTTAACACTATAGACTCCGTATTTCATCAAGCTTCAAGGATTCAACTTCCAAAATCACTTCATTTCTTGACTCCTATAAATCCCCTTGAGCTTTGAGGGAGTTTCTCACTTAAGGTTTTCTTGTCATATCCATAAGTTTTTCTAAGTTGTTGCTCTGTTCTGTCTCCTTATTCCTCTGTCATGGCTCCCCCAAATGATCCTACCAACCCACTGTTCATTAAACTTGCTCCCAACAGGTTGGATAAATACATACACTTGTCCAATAGCAAGTTCTGTGTCAAAGGTTTCCCAGTGCTCTCCGATGTACCCAGTAATGTTTCTTTCACTCCATTTTCGATCAACCAATCCTCTGATGCTCCTCTTCCCCTGCTTCAACGTGTCCAGGCCCACTCTCACAAGGGCGGGTTCCTCGGCTTCAAAGCACAGGAACCGTCCGATAGGTTGATGAACTCCATGGGTAGATTTAGCGGTAGGGATTTCCTGAGTGTCTTTAGGTTCAAAACATGGTGGTCTACTCAGTGGGTGGGAACTTCTGGTTCTGATTTGCAAATGGAAACCCAATGGGTACTCTTAGATGTCCCTGAAATAAGCTCTTATCTTATGATTGTACCTATTATTGAAGGCAGCTTCAGGTCTGCTCTTCATCCTGGAACTGATGGTCACGTCATGATTTGTGCTGAGAGTGGTGCTAGTCAAGTGAAAGCATCATCATTTGATGCTATCGCTTATGTTCATGTGTCTGATGATCCCTTTAATATCATGAAAGAAGCTTATAGTGCACTTAGAGTCCATCTCAATACTTTCAGGCTCTTAGAAGAGAAACAAGCGCCTTCTCTCATTGACAAATTCGGTTGGTGTACTTGGGATGCATTCTACTTAACAGTAGAACCAGCGGGTGTCTGGCAAGGAGTAAAAGAATTTGCTGAGGGCGGTCTCTCGCCAAGGTTTCTTATCATTGATGATGGCTGGCAAAGCATCAATCGGGATGGTGAGAACCCAAACGAGGACGCGAAAAATCTTGTTCTTGGTGGAGAACAAATGACTGCCAGGCTGCACAGGCTTGATGAAGGGGAGAAGTTCAGAAAATATAAAGCTGGTTCCTTTTTGGCTCCAGACTTACCTTCATATGACATAAAGAAGCCGAAGATGTTGATCAGTAAAGGGATTGAACTCGAGAAGGCTAACAAGGACCGTGACAACGCAATCAAATCTGGAGTTACTGATCTGACAGAGTTTGATTCAAAGATTAATAAGTTGAAACAAGAATTGGAGGAGATTTTTGATGGAGAAGAAGAGAGCAGTGCTGCCAATAAAGGTTGTGGAAGTTGTTCTTGCAAGGCTGATCATTTTGGGCTTAAGGCTCTTACAAAAGATTTGAGAACAAAGTTCAAAGGATTGGATGATATTTGGGTGTGGCACGCGCTTTGTGGTGCATGGGGTGGTGTCAGGCCGGGAACTACTCATCTGAATTCAAAGGTCACCCCTTGCAATGTGTCTCCTGGACTTGATGGGACGATGGAGGATCTTGCCGTGGTCAAAATCATAGAAGGTGGAATTGGTCTTGTTCATCCCTCTCAAGCTGATGATTTTTACGACTCTATGCACTCTTACCTTGCTGATGTAGGCATTACTGGTGTTAAAATTGATGTCATCCACGTAAGTTTTCCAAAGAATTACTTTCATACTTTATATCTACTCTTCTTTTTAATTTTTTTTAATTCTTTCATGAGGAACCCATTCAGTAATCAAGTATATGGTTATCAATGCAGACTCTTGAATATGTTTCGGAAGAATATGGAGGCAGGGTTGAGCTAGCAAAAGCGTATTACAGTGGACTGTCAAAATCCCTGAAAAAGAACTTCAAAGGAACAGGGATCATCTCCAGCATGCAACAATGCAGTGACTTTTTCCTCCTCGGCACACACCAGATATCCATGGGAAGAGTTGGTAAGAAGGTTTTGATCCACTCTTCTAATCATTTTGATGTGACAAGCTTCTTTCCTGAACATGAGGGTTTAACTTATTGCTTGGTACAGGTGATGATTTTTGGTTCCAGGATCCAAATGGTGATCCGAATGGAGTGTATTGGCTACAAGGAGTTCACATGATTCACTGCTCCTACAACAGCCTGTGGATGGGTCAGTTCATACAGCCAGATTGGGACATGTTCCAATCTGATCACTGTTGTGCCAAATTCCACGCTGGTTCAAGAGCCATCTGCGGGGGTCCTGTTTACGTCAGTGACTCATTGGGTGGACATGATTTTGATCTTTTGAAGCAACTTGTTTACCCTGACGGTACCATTCCCAGGTGCCAGTACTTTGCCCTTCCAACTAGAGACTGCCTATTCAAGAACCCTCTATTCGACAAAAAAACGATTCTCAAGATTTGGAACTTCAACAAGGTACTTTATACTCAATACAGCTAAATTTATTCTTTTTATTAATTGCTTATAAGCTATATTCATTTGGATAAAAAGATTACCATAGAAGACAATTCCTACGCACTTTTGCCTCACATTTTACAGTATGGAGGCGTGATTGGAGCTTTTAACTGCCAAGGAGCTGGATGGGACGCCAAGGTGCGTAGGATAAGGGGTTACCCAGAATGCTACCAGCCAGTTTCTGGCTCTGTCCATATTTTTGACGTTGAATGGGACCAAAAGGCAGAGGCTGCACATATGGGTCAGGCTGATGAGTACGTCATCTATCTCAACCAGGCTGATAATATACTATTGATGACCCCCAAATCCGAGGCAATTGAAATTACTCTCCAACCATTGTCATTTGAGCTTTTCAACTTTGTTCCGATCAAGAAGCTAGGCTCCAGCATCAAATTTGCCCCGATTGGGATTACCAACATGTTGAATTGTGGTGGAACAATTACGGGATTGGAGTACATTGAGTCTGGAGCTGAGATCATTGCTAAGATTGAAGTGAAAGGCGGAGGAAATTTCTTAGCCTATTCAGGCGGGTCTCCGAAGAAGTGTTACCTGAATGAAGCTGTGGCCGCTTTTGAGTGGTCCACTGATGGTAAACTGACTTTGAACGTTCCCTGGGTTGAAGAGGCTGGTGGCATTTCTAATATCGCTTTCCTCTTCTAAAGTTTAAGAACTACTTTGTTTGACATTTAGTCCTGGTGAATGGCTAAGTACCCAGCACCCTCTTATTTTAAGTGTTTTAAATAAATTGTTGGGAAGGTTTCATGTTTGAGATTGTTAATAAATATTGAAAGGATGTAAATTCATCCCTTTAACTTATTAAAAATCTTTAAAGTTTAATTTGTTTTTATACCATTTTTGCTCTTGTTAAGTGCATCTTACTCATAATTCTGATGAGAACTGTTACTGCAAGTTCCATATGTACTCTTCATCCTCGTTTACCATTATGCAAATATGTGTTATGTTCTCTAGCAATAGCAAAATGTAATCCTTGAAAGGATCAAGCCCTCTCGTTAAGAATATAGGAGCATTCAAGGTATGCATTATCATGCTCTTGTTACGAGAAAAATCTAAGATTTTAGACCAATATAAAAATGTTGTATCTTACACATTGCGACTCTTACTCGACGAGAAAGTCTAAGGCATCGGAGATAGTAGATGTTGAGGGGTAAAAGTTTTAGCACTAATCTCATTAAAACATTAGTCTTTCGTATTAATACCTATTTAATGTAGAAGCGTTGCATTACAAACAAATAAGAATACACATAATTAATTTACATAGTTCAATATTAATTAAAAAAATTTATTTTATTTTATTAACTTTTTATAGATTATAAAATAAAAATCTCTCAAAAATTTATTTTGTATTCTTTTTATTCACACAAAAATAAAGATATTCAATAATAATTCTATTATAATACACAAAAGTATTTAGTGTCTATTTAACTCTCTATTATTTTTTAGAGTCTTTCTTAATATTTAATGAATCTTAAGGGTTTATAATAGTATATATAGTCTTTACAATAACTTAATAAACATTAAATTTAGTTGAAATAAAATTTTTTACTTGCATGTGAGAGTTTAAATCCTATTTAAGAAAATCAATCCAAACTAAAAATTAACTTTTTCAAACAAGTAATATTGTGACTTTCTTCATCCAAAGCGTTCTCTGATGAATATTGTGGTATTAATGCGACTATCGTAGGGTGTTTTAGAGTAACTTGGGGCGTTGTACTTTTTAAAATTTACGTTGAGGCATTTTATCTTCCAACGCCGGAACGTTTAGACTTATAGTGTCCCACTTATATTTTCTCGCCTCTCTTCATTTTTTAACTCTCATTTTGCTTCGTCTTTATACATTTTTTTTTCGTATTTAACTTTATAATAATTTTTTATTAGTATACATCTCAATTTATATTATTGTTGAATCATCAATTTTAATAATAAATTTATTTAATAATATATTATTTTCAATGTATTTTATTTCTTGCATCATAATATATAAGTAACTTCGCTCTAGAATATCCAACACTTCATCTCTTCCAGAGAAAATACATTCCTTTATGTCGTGGGCTGAGCTCCATATTTATTCTTTCAAAATAATCAATTTGGAGGAGACGAGATAAAAATTAAAAACATAATACAATTATATTTTACATAAACGGATTCCAAAGCAACAAAATCGACCTTAAGTGAGACCGATCCTGATTCGACAAGGATAGCTAGATCATGATTCATGATTATTCTGCAGCATCCTAATTCTAGAATGTCCTTTTAACAGACTGAAAGCTTCTACCACATTTGATAGTTAAAAAAAATTATTTAAAGCTAATCTTTTGCGAGGAGATATATCAATTTGGTGCTTTACTAGAGTAAAGATTTAAACTGAAGTTTGGTTAGTAATGATGTTCATTTGGACTTCAAAAACAAGATAACAGTTCCTGGAATTGGGCCATATACAACGCGCATGCTAGAATTTCCAAACCAGAATGTTGGGAGATCAACTTCTTTCTAGTAGATGTATAAACAGTAACTCCAACAAACATTCTTTTAATTGGAGCTGGAGCATTCAGTTATACTTTTGATCTTTAGCTTCTCCGTTTGTTGTTCATTAATTTAAAAGGTATGCTGCAATATTTATTTGATTTGATCTTTAATTTAAAGTTAAAAAAAAAAAGTTCACTCCATCTGAGGTTTTGTTGCTTCGGTTACAATTGTCTTTTTTCAATGAACTTTTGACCAATTAGAAAGAATCCAAGTTCAGTTCAAATGGCCCAACTCTTAAATGTTAGTTGATAAATCTTATCACTATGATATCACCTGCATTGGTAGGTAGAGAACAAACAGTAGAGAAGTCACAGGTGTCATGAAAAATTGGCCACGTCAGTACTAATCTTACCCTTACAAGAATGATGCAATGCTTTGATGTAAAATTTGGATCAAAAACCAGTTTAGACAAAGTCATGAATTCTAACATAATCTCCAAAAATTTAGATAGTCAAGGATAGAAAAAAAACAGCATTCACATAGCTAGTCTGGTACTCTGGTTGCTTCTTAGTTCTTACTTCTATTTTTGTTATATAAGATTGTAAATATCAGTATAAAAAATTGAATAATTTAGATGCTTACTCTTAAAAAGGGAAAAAAAGTCTGAATATTTAACTTTGATTTGTGATCTTCTGATTAAATTTACTGAAAACTTAAGAAGGAAGAAAGAAGACCTTGGAAGTTGTGGTTCTGGTTACTTCCTACTTCTACTATTTAACTGAATACGTTGATATGATAACCTCGTTTCAAACAAGATAAGGAAGATAATCTAATTTTAAGACCCACGTGTTGATCTCCTGACTTGGACATGTGGCGCCAGCGCGTCTGAATCCCATATAGACGTTGATAGAAGCCGCATGTAAGCTGTCGTACTCAGCAGAATTGTCAAAAAAAAAAAAACATCAAAACTTCATGAAAAGTTAACAGATGACCAACAGAATAAACTAGAATCAATTAGCCATCATTTTCAAAAGAGCACACTTCAAAAGTGATTTAATTTGTATGTATTTAATATCAAGGGTTTCGTCATGAAGGAGATATGGAGTTTCCTATCAACAAGCACCTGTAAAATGGAGTGCCAAAAATCAGAATTGGATAAACCTACTAAATGTTGGCTTGTGCCATTTTCATTCTCCGGAAAACATAAACAAAACGTTTACCCATCCGCATGAACGTTTTTAAAAAAAATAAAGAAAGTGATGTTTAGAGGGACAAGTCTTTTGCTTGTGAAGACGCGTTCAAGCATTAATTTCAACGCAAATTATCAGTTTCTTTATGGTCGGCCAAATGGTAAGGTAAGGATTTGGCTATTCTATTCCATCAATCGGGGGACATTTGTGAAATCTGAAAAGTCAGTCACGTTAGACCACCAACTGCTATAAACTAACTAACTAATAATAACTAAACTAACAATCCTTCAAGGCTTTGAACAATATATTGTTCCGACTTTTGACTGAGAAAATCTCATACAAGGATTCTTAGATTAATGAATATCTTTAAAGTTTACATGTAGTAGCATCATGCATTTATGGTCTTATTCTCATTGGATGATAACATCATACACGAAAGGATGCACCAAACATACATACATGTACTTGACACGATTTTCTATTAGAATTTTATAACTTTTTGTAACCAGAAAGCATTGCTTTTATGCTATGATTGCACTGTATTCTTACTGATGAAAACAGAAGCCGTAATTCACCCTAACCGTTCCATTTAGAATTTCTGTAGTATATAGATATAGTGGTAGTTATCATTATATTGGCATTTCTTCTTCTCATTAATTTTCTCTTTTTCATATTATGTTTTTTTTGCTTGCAAAGAGAAGTTGACACAAATAAATAGGCTATGGAGTATACGGAGTCTAGATTAACTACACGTATATAGCTGATAAAGAGGTTAGAAGGGAAAATTAAGCACCATGATGAGAATGCTTTGTTTTTTCTAATTCATATAATAATAACACCTTAAAAAAAAAGTGTTCTTTTATGCAAAAACAAATAAGAATGTCAAGGCCCGATTCTTTTGGTACATGAGCCCAATTTGGAATGTGGATTGGCCCTTTCTCTTCTTTTGTAAGGGTTGGAATTGCCAATACAAAGATGGGGTCGAAAGGACTCAACGGCATTCAATTTTTTTTAAACAGCTTACACATACAAAGGGAGGGAGGGGAGATGGTTTAATTTTTTCAAATTCAACCCAAAAATTTGATTTAATAATATAATTAAAAAAATCTTAATAATAGTATTTATTTTTAAAAAAAATTTAAAAGTTATTTTTTATTATTAAAATAAAAATGAGTTCTTTCTCTTTAATGTTAATAAAATATAAAAATTTTAAAATTTTTCTTCTTTTTAATTAAATATATTTATTTAGTATCACATATGAAATTAAAACGAAGAATGAAAAAATTTATCTGATCGCATTTGGCCTTTTACTAATCATTCTATCAATTTATTTATTTATTAAAAATTGACTTATTATCACATGAGACTCTAAATCAAAAAATAAAAAATCTGTTTGCAAAAATTTTATAATGTTAGTATTTTTTTTTATGAAGTTTCTTAATTATCAAAATTTAAAATTTATGAAGAAAAAAAATTTGAATTTCAAAATAATTCATTTAGGATAATATATATTTTTTGTATATTATGATTATATGGGTGAAAGATAATTTTACAAAATTAAATTAATACAAATTAAAATATATTTTAAAATATTAATAAAAAAAATAGGTATAAAGTACCCATAAGATCTTCATCCTCACTTGAAGATTTTTCACTTTGAACCCAAATTACATAAATTAAATATGGGAAGGTATAAAAAGTCTAACCCCATACAAATATGAAAATGAAAAATGTGATCTACACCCCCGACTCACTTAGTTGCCAACCCTAATTGCTCGGAAATGAAATCCTAACGTACCTCTTATCTAGTAGCCATTCAAGTGAAATCATAATTATAAATAATTGGAGTCCAATATCTCTCTATATGTTATTTCACACTCGAAGATCAATCCGCGTTAGATAACTTAACTGAAGGGAAAAATATGTTTGGGGGAGATTGAAGACCTAGTCGACAAAAAGTTCAAAAAATTCAAGAAGTTCGATAAAGATCAAAGACTTCCAAATGATCGTCACTATTTCAACTACAGACACACGCCTAAAATATCAAGATAGAATGGAAAATTTTAGACAAACATCTCCCAAATTTCATTTTTGTTAGGGCTTATGAAGAAAGAATTGATCTCATTAGAGCTAAAATAGCTGGCTCGGAAGGTTTGTTTTTTTTTTTGACAACTCTTTCCTATCACTTATCTGGCAAAGCCTCTTATTTTTACTTACGACTTTAATTTGCGTAGAGATGAGAGGGCACTATCTCTCAACTTTCTGAATGTCAATGCCATATTGGAATTCTCATGAAAAATTAAGGTGGTATCCCAGCAATCTGACAAAATGCAATTACTCGTATCAATTTAACAACAGGTTTTGGTTTTGAATGTTAATCCAAGTCCATCCATTAACAAAGACATTTTCCAGATGAACTCTGAGGCCATGCTTTGCAGACTTCGGTCTCCTCCTGTGGACTTCAAATGTTTTGTGAAAGGTTATTTCAGGGAGCGGGCTCATCCGATTCTTCTAATCTATAAAACTGAGATGAAACCTGACAATGCTAATGAAGCTGTGGACCTATTATTACACTAGAGCATTAAAAGGGTTAGTCATAAGGGACAAAGGAGAAGAAAGCTCATTGTTTCATTATTGGGGGTCTCAACGGAGAAGGGTTCTAATTATAAGTTCATGAAAAGAATTTAGGGTGGATATAGTTCAGTTTGGTTTGATTTTTTAAAAATTTGACCGAATTAAATAAATTTAAATTTTTTAAAATATGAATTGACATAAAAAAAAGTTTATACTAGAACCAACCGGATCGAGCTGGTTTGGTCCCTTAACGTTGAACTAGGCTTTGAAATTAATAAATTTTTGAATTGAGTCTTTATTCAAACTTATTTTAGTTTGTATATTTACATGTTTAAAGAATAATTTTGTAGTGCGTTGAAATTCAATTATTAAATCAAACCTAATTTGTATCAAATATTAATTATTTTTTATAAAAAAAATCACCCAAATTACATATTAACTCTAAGACAGTACTATATATATATATATATTTTTTTTTTGAGATATTTTTTTACATCTACGGGGAGGGGGGAATCGAACTCCTGACCTTGTCAGGGGGAGGTGCACTTACAAGGGGAGCTGTTGCCAATTTGGCCAGCCCCCATGTGCTAAGACAGTACTATATTAAATATAATGTGTGTACATGTTGTATTTGTGGTTATTATTCAAATACATCACATACATATATATACACAACGAAAGCTAAAATATAAATAATAAATACATTAAAAATATATTAATCATATTAATATTTAAGATTGAAAATTTCACCTATGTACCTTTTCGATAAAAGTTACTAGAGTCTGTCTGAATTACAGTTTATTTACAGTTCTAACAATCAACAAGGTCGGTTGATTGTTTAGAACAACAACTTCAAATTCAATATTGACTTAACAATTAAATCATGAACTATTTATTTTACACTTGATCAATATTTGATCAATAAAACAAAAGCTATAATACTTTTAATGACTTAATCTTAATAATAAATATGATAAACAGTGAATTCAACACTTGAATTCGAAATTAAAAAAATCAAATTTTCTTTCTTTTTCTCTCTTATTTAGCCAACCAAACTAAAGCATTAAACCCTTACTTTTTTGTTTCATTTTCACATATTTAAAACTAGCTAAATTATTTTTTAATTTAATTTAATCATAATTAACATTTAATTTAGATTTAGTTTAACTTAACTCAAGTTAACATTTAACTTTATTAATTTACTTGTCAAACAAGTAATTATTAAATATTTAATTAATTAATTTAACTTAAGTTAACTTTTAACTCTAATTAAATTAATTTACTTTTTCAACAAATAAATAATAAAATATTCAATTAACCTAATTCAAGTTAACTATTAACTATAATTAAGTTAACTTACTTTTCAAATAAATAAATAAATAATTAATTGACCTAACCTTAATTAATAATTAATCTAAGTTAAATATTATTTAATTATTAAATAAATAAATATCTTAAATATTTAATAATTAAATATATAAAATTACTCTTAAATCCTTATTTAATTATCAAGTTAATCTAAAATAAACTCCATCTAAACACACATTTGAGTAAACTTAATCAAAGACTAACTATGTATCACGTGTTATTATTTAATTGGTCAACAATAATTCTTAACTAATTAATGTACTTAACTCTTTAGTATTGACATGTGTGCATTTCGAGGGTTCTTAAAATAATTGTTCAAATTTTACTAAATTCTATTAAATTAAATTATTTAATTCAATACACTATCTCAATACATAACGAATACGCTTTATATTAAGAAGCTCCTTAAGTCCAAATTCAATTTATTAGATAAAATTGTTCTATGAGATCATAAATCGGCACTGTCTTATTTGTAGCATCATCTATTGGTAACATAAAATCCATCTGAAATTCAAATAACAATTTTACAATTATTATAAATATTTAATTCAACAAATATCCACCAACAAAAATCAATCCAAAATTCAGAATTCAACAGGGATTCAGAATTCAGCCTAAAATTATTTAAATTTTAACAGCACCTTTGCTTTTTACTATAACAGCAAATAACATTTGTGCTTTATTAATTTTCTCAGTCAAATTCAGTAATTGATCATAAGAGAGTTGTATAATAACAAACAATTTTCTAAAAAGCAAGAATTCAGCAATTAATTATTATTATTATTATTATTAACCCTTTGAAATCTTTCCAAAAAAAAATAAAAATTAAACCCTTGCAACTTTCAACATTCGAGCTATTACTTATTCTCAGAAATTCCAAGTGTTGTAATTTTGACTTGTGATTATGGACAACGACTTCATATTGCACTTTATATATCTTTTCTTCTTTCTTTATAAATGCAATGCCATAACAATTAAAACAAATGAACGACAGAAATTGTACCATTGCCAATAATTCTAAAATAGCATGTAATTAACTTACGAGAAGTTAGTCTAATGATCATACTTGCAATTTATTTTTATGCTTGTGTTGTGTGAATGGGAGATGAGATGAGAGGAGAGGAGAGGCAAAGAGTGAGAGATGAGATTGTTGAATGAAAGTAAAAAAAAAAAAAAGATTTGGAAAATATACTTTTAGGGTTAGGAGTAAATATTTTATATACTAATATTCCTCTACAACCAATCTCACAATAAGTTTGTTTTAAAATAAATATAATTACGCCATGTGTCAATTTATGAAATAAATATTAAAAAATTTAATTTAACCTTCAATTCGGTTCAATTTTCAATTTCATAATACAAAATTAAATCGAATTGAAAATTTTCGAAGACTAATACCAAAATAACTATACAAATATTTTTTGGATATTAGAATCCAACCAGCCTTGTTCAATTCGATTTTTTGAGAACTATTTTTTTTTTTGCTCAATCCTAAAAAGAATATGGGATGTACTGAAAATATAATGCTTAAATTAAATGAAGTTTTGTGTTTATTAATTGAGTGGTTAGATAGTTCAGCATAATAAGAGATTTTGTTCATGTTGAAAATTAACACAGGCCAGTGAATGATTTTAGTGCACTTCATGCATTTATAAGTTTTTTTCGTTTCAACAACTACTACTCGTTTCTCTAATTTCAAAAATTTCTTTCTAGTATCAGAATTTTTTTTACAGTTTTTCATATTGAATGGAGAATCAAAACTTCAACTTATCACACTATTGTGACCACTTTATTGAATTATGCCCTATCCTGAATAACTTCGAAAAATTAACCAGTTGCTAAAAATTTTGAGCTATTCAAAAAATTAACTAGTGCTAGAAAATTCAAATAAATTCAAATGAAATAAGGGACTGTTATGATCTTAGTAGAGTTCTGCCTGCACCGATTTGTAAACTTTGTGTCTTCTTGTAAACCAATGTAGATAAGTTCTCCAGGATCATAGACTACTCTAGAATAGGCACTCAGCCGCATTATGTTAATATTATATGTTTTCAAGCACAGGTAAATTCACATTCTTAAAACACCGGCAAAAGATTTCAAAGATTTCGCTGTGGGCCATTTCTTAAAAGAACAGTTCAGGGTCACGGTCAGAGGATATGTCATGATAACTAGGGGACGAGCCTAGGATTTTCAAGAGCTAGATAGTGATATTTTTAGTAATAATACTTATCTCCAATCAGAATATGTTCCCCTACTAAGGGCAGTTAATTAATAGTTCAATTCATTAACTACCCAACAAATGTTTTGCAGTCTTTGATTTGAACGAAGTTTGCTCAGCAGTAATAACAACGATATCAATTTGGTCCCGTATATGTTTCACAGTACTCGGATGAGTTCTTTCTTCCTCAGTCCATAATAATAAATCAGATTAATTTCCCAAGTGCAACCTAGATGCTTATTTACCATAAACTGAAATTAGACGACTGATTATTGCACCCACCAAAAAAAAAAAAAGCCAATATTTTGCAGCAAATCCACCTTCTAATACTCCAGCAATCAAATAGTTAGTTAATAATCAGTGCTTCAAGCTGAAAACTAAAAGATAAACAATGTTCTTTCATTGAAAATAAACCTAAAATCCTCATGGACAAGATTATATAGCATAAAAATAATAAAAAAACAGAGGATTTAAATAACATGTAGCCAAAAAGTCTCTCATCTTCTCTCAATGGCCACCTCAGCTGCTTCCAGTATTCACCCATTTGTGCCCAAAGTTATCCCGAATAAAGAAGGCGCGAAAGGTAAGAAAAAAGAAACTAATAAAGCGAGCAAGAAATTTTGAAATGGGCAAAGAAAAGACAGATCACGAGTTTGTGCGTGAATCTAACACAATCCGGAATAGGGCACTAGAAAAGATTTTTGTTTGGAAAAGAAAGTGAAGGGAACGGATTTATCTTAAATTCACGCACAAACCTGAGATATGCCTCTTCTCTTTCACTCTTTCCTTTCTTGCTGACGAGAACAAAGTCGGCAAGGGGAAAAGAATAAGTTTCAGCCAAATGAGATGCCCCAATTTTATGTGGCCACGATGTGACCTAGAAGCATCCACGTGTGATGGGTGTGGTCCGTACGATCGGCCGCGCAGAGGATCAGGATACAAAAGATGATGCTCTCTGAGATTGTGTGGACAAGGTACTGTTAACGCATAATTATTTCATCAATTACAGGTAGACGAAGTCAATACTTGATTTATTTTTAGCACCTGTTATTTGGCTTGTAATTTGTATTCATCCTCAAATTTTCAATAGTTAGAAACTCCATATATCATTAGCCGGTGTCAAACAATGGACCTTCTTAAGCCCAGCTCAACATGTTGGACCTCCTGTCTTTTTAAGAATGTGGAACACTAGACTTGTAAAGAAATATTTGGGCATATTATATAATGCGAGTGCCGAGCCGTTGTGGCTAAGAAACCACAGAACATGGTGACGATGGTCCGTTTATTTAAAGTAAATGAAAAAATGATTATTCGCATAAATTTGCATGTGAACACGTCATTGTGCGCACGAGGATTTGGATCAACAGAACCCACTTTTGACGAGCCATGTTTGCAGCTACATCATCCATCTGCTCTTTCCGTTTGTAAAGCACCCAGCTGCAACAATTTAGAATTTGTTATAATTAAATTTCAAGGACTTGATGAACAAATTTAACCACAAAAATTTTAATAAATAAAAGCTAGCTAAGCAGTTCAATTCTCTCTATGTATACTAGTATATGAACATGGAGAACGTGCTCACCTTGTTTCCAACTACTATCGACTCAACTTTAATTTTATGGTCCACGACAATGCTCACAGTGAATAGGGTTTCATGCCTAGGTGGCACATCCTAAGCTAAAATGGCCGCCCCATAAAATAATTAATTACGGAATTTGCTTAATTCTAATATTTAGAGTTTATTTGATACGACTTTTTAAGTAGAGTTTCTGTTAATAGAGTTTTCATAGGTAAAATTTAAAAAAAAATTATTTATTTATTTACTACTTATAATTTTTTTAAAGAAAATTATTTAATTCTTTTAACATATAATTTTTTAGAGATTATGTTATAAGAGAACTGAAGTAAAAATTTTAAAATAAAATGAAGGTATTTTAAATTTTTTTATACTTTTAAAAAAAAAAAATAACCTTTACTCTCAAAAATTAAAATTTTGAGCTTCTTATAGTAGAAGCAAAAACAACTCTGTTAATCTTAAAAACTCTTTTTCAATTTACAATAAAATGTTTAAAAAAATTAATAAAGTTTTTAACATTAAAAAAATATATATATTTTTTAACTTAAAAAAAATTCATACCACACAGGCTCTTAATTCAGAATTTATCTCGGATTCAAACTCGAGTTTTTACTTAAAATTTTGTGATAATTAAATATCTCATTTCGAGCCAAAAGAAGCTCATGCTTAGAATTACGTAATCAAATAACTATTGCTAAAATGGTAAATAAAACCATAAATTGTTCTAGCAAGAGTTAAATATACATTCTAAATTCAATCAATGATGAATGAAAATGAAACTATAGCGATTATTGTGCCATAGCCATCACAGTATTGTTGTTTTAAGCTTATCTACTAATACAAATAAAGAATAAAAAAAATGAGTATATACACCAATTAAAGGATGACAAGAAGAGAACATTCTACATTCTACCTACTTCTGACTTGTCCGTTATATACAGCACCAAAGAATAAGTGTCTAAAACACACTACCATTGGAATCGAATATTATTAAATCGTAATCTCCTAATCGACATTTAGCCACAATTGCATGTTTAAAACCATGCGCTTATATACCTCATTGCTTTGTTTAAATAAAAGTTAGCTAATTTCTTCTATGAGTATTACTTGGTATATACCATAACAAAATATGCACGTGCATGCATGTTCCTTAGCTCCTTATCATCTTAATAAGGATAGGATATAATAGACTCGTTAATTATTAATATGTAGTTTTAGGTATGTATGCAGCAGTAAAACTTGTCCTCCTCTTACAAATGTATATCAGTTAACAAGAAAGAAGATGTGGCCACCTTGGTTGACAGATCAGCTCACCACTGCAGGCAAAGAAAGGACCATTTTTGTTACACTAGAAGACAAGAAATCCTGGTGAATGAAAGCTCCCGTACTGCACACATTTGCACCACAGCATTGGAAGGAATCAAAATGATCAGATCATCATTACATTTGCCTTGTAATTACTACTGTAACCCTAAGGTATTTAGCAACCTCACTGTATATAAACATACACTCTGTAAAAGCAAAACCATCAATGAAATAGTAACTATTTTCTAGCAAAATTCAGACTATACAAACTGTTCTTGATCATAAAATTCAACTTGATATCAGAGCAAGGTTTGATCCACCTGTCATGGCCAGTACTAGCTCCTTTCCAGACCCTGGTACAATAGAAACAAACACTCTCAATCCAATGAGAAATCAAAATCAATCACCAAACAACCTTACTTTTTCAGTGAGCACCAAACTTGACAGGAATAACTTTGTGATTTGGAAAACACAAGTCCTTACATTCATTCGAGGCAATGACCTTGAAGATTTCATTGATGAAGAAGTAACTCCACCTGCAAGGTTCATGGTGACCATTGATGAGAACCAAAATAGAATCACCACTAGTAATCCCAAATACCTCACCTAGAGAAGACAAGATCAGCTGCTCTTGAGCTAGTTGCTGTCAACCGTCAGTGAAGATGTGATCTGTGCTGTAACTGATTGCACAAGTTCACTACAACTATGAAAATCCATTGAGAAGATGTACTACTCCCAGTCGATGACCAGGTTGATCAAAATCAGGAGACAACTCAGCACTACAAAGAAAGGGAACATGAGCATCACAAATTACTACAACAAGATGAAAAAGCTTGTAGGGAGTCTTGCCATGACTGGAAAACTAATTACATATGAAGATCTAACTCAGTTCATACTTGAGGGACTGGACTCAAGCTTTGATCCAGTGACAGTGAACATCACTAAAGGTTAAGCTCAATAACCTTTGATGATGTCTATGCAGATCTATTGAGCTATGAGAATAGATTAAAGAAGAATACTCAAGAGTGATGCAACTATAAAGCCAACATAGCCTCAAGGGGAAATGGAAACTATAGAAATCCAAGAAGAAATGTAGCCAACTTCAACTATCAAGGACAAAGAAATGCTGGTCAGAACAGAGGTGGCCAGACACAAAAATTCAATGGTGGAAGAAACCAACATGCCTATAATTCTGGGCAAAGTCACAATCAGAATAGCAATCCTGAATTCTCCAAAGTGAAAGGCAAGCAGCAGCAAGATAAAAGAAAATCAAAAGCTATGTGTCAGATCTGCTGAAAAAAGGGGCATGAAGCCATTGAATGCTGGCACAGATTTAATGAGAGCTTCAGCAAAATAAGCTCACAACCTCAAAACAATGCCTTTGTAGCCACTCAGGAAAACGAGGATGATGAAGGCTGATATCTCGACAGTGGTACAACCAACCACATTGTGAATGATCTCAACAATATGCCTGTCAGGTCAGAATACAAAGGTAATCAAATGCTTACTGTTGGTAATGGGTAGAAACTTCCTATTACTTATGTTGGTTTAAGTTACCTACCATATAATGACACTGATACAAATGAAATCTTAGAACTAAAGAATGTACTCTGTGTTCCTAAAATAACCAAGAACCTATTGAGCATATCTAGACTAATCAATGACAATGACTTGCATGTAGAATTTCACAAAAATTTATGTGTTGTGAAGGACATGAAGGAGAGAAGAGTCATTCAAGGAATGGCTAAAGATGGGCTGTACTAGCTGGTGACCTCTAAGAAACCAAATAAATCTCACTTCCACAGTACAAGTTCTGCATTAGAGTCTAAGATTTCAGTTTCTACAATGTCTTTATTTGCTTTATTCTTTAAGTCAAAACCAATCTTGTATAGTGACAATGAGAACACAATTTCTCCCTGTGAAAAGATGTCAAAGTCCAAACATCAAAAGTTGTATAGCACCTTTCACAGAAGACTGAGATACCCCTGTGAATCTACACTGAAAAAAGTATTGCCTCTTTGTACCAAGGCTAACCATATGAATACAAATGTTGAATTTCCATTTTTTGAGGTATGCCAATTAGGTAAAAATCACAAACTCAGTTTCAATGAATCTGAAAGCAAAGCAAAATCACCATTGGAGTTAGTTTACTCAGATATTTGGGGCTCTGCACCAACCAATTCTGGAAACAACTTCAAATACTACCTGAGCCTAATTGATGACTACAGTAGATACACTTGGATACTTCCCCTACAAACTAAAGATCAAACTGCATCAAAATTTATTGAGCTCAAGAGACAAATTGAAAAAACACTGGGGGCACAAATAAAAACACTACAAACTGACATGGGAACTAAGTATAAGCCCTTGGAACTATTTCTCAAATTGAATGAAATACACCATAGACTTACATGTCCATACACTTCACAGTAGAATGGGAGAGCAGAAAGGAAGCACAGACACATTATAGAAGTAGGCCTATGTTTGCTTGCACAAGCTAAACTACCAGTGAATTTCTGTTGGGATGCATTCAGCACAGCTGTGCACTTGATTAATAGACTTCCATCTCCTCTACTTGGGAATCTAAGTCCATTTGAGCTTATGTTTCAGAGAAAACCAAACTACAGCCACCTAAGAATCTTTGGGTGTGCTTGTTACCCACACCTTAGGCCTTACAACAAAAATAAATTTGACTTTCATACCAAAAAATGTACCTTCATTGGGTATAGTACCCAACATAAAGGCAATAGGTGTTTTGATAAGTTTGGTAGAGTTTTTGTATCTAGACATGTAGTGTTTGATGAGGATGATTTTCCTTATATATCTGAAAACACAGCATCTGCACAAAATAGAACCAGTCACCCGAATTCTGTCTATAGCATTCTGTACTTGATCTCAAATTTTGTCCCACATGTCACTTTGCAGGACACAGCCAATCTCTTGCCATTCCAAGAAGAAGATCAAGCTCATCCTGAAGTCCAAGACTACCATAACACCATCAGCTCACCTGCACAAGAACATACAAGTCCTATTAACTTTACTGGTGCAGAAAGTGCACCCCATGATAAAAAATATAGCACAAATCCCCTTCTATAAATGTACATCTAATGCTAACAAGATCCAAAAGAGGGAATTTTCAAATCCAAAATATACCTCACCATCAAACACAACACCAACACCACTTGTGTGCCCCAAAACACAACTCAAGCCTTAACTGATATGAAGTGGAAAGGAGACATAAAAGAAGAATACACAGCATTAATCAAGAACAACACCTGGACCTTAGTGCCTCCTAAACCAAACCTGAAAGTGATTGGAACTAAGTGGGTCTACAAAGTGAAATACAAGCCAGATGGATCCATAGCTAGGTTTAAAGCCAGACTTGTAGCCAAAGGATACCATCAAGTGGCAGGAATTGACTACACAGAGACATTTAGTCCAGTAGTGAAGACTGCAACTGTAAGGATTGTAGCAAGCTTAGCTGTTTATTTTGATTGGGATATCAAACAAATGGATATTAACAATGCTTTCTTAAATGGAAAGCTTATGGAAGAGGTCTACATTCAGCAACCAGAGGGTTTTGTTGATAGAAACAGACCACATCATGTGTGTAAGCTCAAGAAAGCACTTTATGGGCTCAAATAGGCACCAAGAGCCTGGTATGAGAAATTAAGGACTACATTGCTGAATTAGGGCTTTAAAAACTTTAAATCAGACTCCTCATTGTTCTTTTTAAGAGAAGAGAACAACCTAACTATACTATTAGTATATGTTGATGATATTCTCATCACTGGAAATAATGATAATAGAGTGGCTGCAGTGATGAAGAATCTCAATGACAGATTCCCTTTAAAGGTTCTAGGATCTCTGAGTTACTTATTGGGAATAGAAATCAAGAGGAATGCAACAGGCATGCACATGAGTCAAACAAAATACATTCTGGACTTATTGAAGAGAACTGGAATGCTTGGTTGCAAGGGAGCAGTAACACCAATGAGTACCAGCACCAAATTCACCAAAACTGAAAAGACTTTGAAGACAATACTCTATATAGAAGTGTGATAGAGGCATTGCAATATGTCACTCTAACAAGACCTGAAATTGCCTTCAGTGTAAACAAGCTTAGCCAATTCTTAGAGAAGCCTAAGCAAGAACATTGGTTAGGCAGCAAGAGAATTCTAAGATACCTGCAACAAACCACTAATTATGAACTCTTCTATTCACCTAAAGACAAACTCAGACTAACAGCATTCTCAGATGCTGATTGGGGTGCTGACATTAATGATAGAAAGTCTGTGAGTGGTTACAACATTCTTTTGTGTGGAAATCTAGTATCATGGTGTTCAAAGAAACAAAAGGCAATAGCAAGATCAAGTGTAGAGTTAGAATACAGAGCATTAGCTCATACCAGTGCAGAGTTGACTTTGATCTACTCTTTGCTATCTGAACTTGGGCTGCAACTTGAAGCTACTCCAAGGATCTGGTGTGATAACACCAGTGCAGCTTCCTTAGCTGCAAATCCAGTCTTCCATGGAAGAACCAAGCACATCGAAATTAATGTGCACTTCATCAGAGAGAAGATGGCAAATGGTGAATTGGAAATTAAATACATTCCCTCATAAGATCAATTAGCAGATATCATAACCAAGCCCCTCATTGTAGAAAGGTTTAACTTGCTGAAAAACAAGCTCAACATCTTACCAGATAGTGGAGCTTGAAGGGGGGAGTTAACAAGGAAGAAGATGTGGCCACCTTAGTTGACAGATCAGCTCACCACTGCAAGCAAAGAAAGGACCATATCTGTTATACTAGAAGACAAGAAATCCTAGTGAATGAAAGCTCCCATACTGCACACATTTGCACCACAACATTGAAAAGAATCAAAATGATCAGATCATCATTGCATTTGCCTTGTAATTACTACTGTAACCCTGAGATATTCAGTAACCTCATTGTATATAAACATACACTCTGTAAAAGCAAAACCATCAATGAAATAGTAGTTATTTTCCAGCAAAATTCAGCCTATACAAACTGTTCTTGATCATAAAATTCAACTATATCATTATAAGTTAATGTTGTCTTTCAATCTCTCTGTGGGATGAAAAATATATGTATCTTTCAGTTTCTTTTAGCTGTGGGAAAACATCGACATTTACAGTTCCAAGTTAAATAAAAAGACAACAGGTGGTTACTGGTTGATTTTTCAGGTGTAACAAGCCAAGAGCAAGCCGCTGTTTGGTTATGATTTTGTTTCCGGAAAACAAGAAAAGGAAAAAGATTCCATAAAACCTTGATCCATATATATGTACTCAGAAGTAGTATCAGCGGCGACGATGCATGCATCTTTGTCATTAAGATTGTCTCAGTTTGAACTGCTTGGTGTACTTTAATCCAGACGTGTTAGAACATGATATGCAGAAACTTAGTTAGGAATACAGTTATGATCATTTGATGGAAAATAGGATTCATGAATGTCAGACGAAATCTACCTTATCCCAACACTAGGATCTAAAATGTGTACTTTTGTTCAATCAAATATTGACAAGCAACAATCTGCAGTCAAGACTATTATGTAGTTTATAATAATAGGTTTCCTGTTTGGAAACATTGGCTTAACCACCATGAAACCCTGAAGTTTATTTATATAAAATGTGGGAGTGCCGTGCCATGTTTAATGAGCTGGAATGAGGAAATTCAGGACCCCCATTTCACATTATCTATGCATTGAATTTGGAAAGTAGAGGGAGGAATAATCCAGGGTGTTTTGATGAGAAATAGGTGTCAAGATGGTGGTTTAAGAGGTTAGGGGTGGTGGCGAAGAATCATGTGGGTGCATGTGCATTGAGTTGGATAACATGCCCAAAGCAATAAGCAACATATTTAGGTACACTTGGCTCTCTCTCATTCATTGATCCCATTCTTTTGGAGGCCTTCTATGAAATTGTTTGATGTGGTCCCTTCCTAAGGGCTGCCTTAAAATTATTTTGCATTATCCTTATTGGCGAGAGGCTACCAACCCAGCTCCCAGAATACCATATAAAACCCATCTGTTTGTGCCCTTTTTGCTATAAGTTCTTGTTTTGGCAACCATTCAGAAAAGTTCTTTGAGAGAACAAGTTGGCCTTTTTCTTTTATCTTTTTGTCGAAAAATTTGAGCTATGGGAGTTGTTTCTTCACCTCTTCTTGATTCCCTTGATTTGAAAAGCATCATTCAAGGAAATGAGGAGAAGTCTAAATTAAGTCAGTCTTTGTGGGACAGAGTTTTGGAAGCCCAAGCCAAGAGAAGACAGCGGCAAGTCAGCAAGAGAAGAGTTACGAGGAAAAATGGAGGACACATTATCAGAAGCAAGAAGCCTAGAAGGATTCTGATGAAAATGAGAGCACGTTTAGAAGGTTCTAGAAGGCCTGCAAACGCGATCGAAAGAAAGGTCAGGACCCTGAAGAAGCTAATCCCGAACAGCGAGTCCTTGGGCTTAGACGGGCTGTTCAGAGAAACAACTGATTACATTTTGGCTTTACAAATGAGAGTAAAGGCCATGCAGATTATGGTTACTGTATTGGCAGGTTCTGAAGAGTGAAAAAATAAATTCATTTGTAAAGGCTTATATCTTTGTTAATCTCTTTCTTCTTTTTTTTTAAGTTTTGTGATTCATAGATATTGGAGCTTGTTTGGTAAAGTCAGCTGTATGTTTTGATGCTGTCTAGATTTAACAATAGCTTTGGTCATTCTATTGTGTAAAGAGTGACGTTCACGAGACGGACGTGTGAATTCACTAATATTTTCCAGATATATATTCATTTATTTTAATAACTTTTAGCCAATCAGTTGTTCTCTACATGAATATTTCCAGGAGTCTATAACCACTCTGAAAACGGTTCTGATAAATTTTGAAAGCTACTTCCCCTACAAAAATTTTGTTGCCAAGCTCAGGGATCGTTATGTTTAATATGAGAGAGTGATAATTTTTCTTCCAAAATAAATTTTTTGAATTACAGATCGTTCATCAGGTTTTTAGAGATGTTTCACAAATTTGATCACTTAGGTGATTTAGGTCATCCAAAAGATTGATTCTTAGCCATTTTCTATATTCTAAGTGCGGCCAGGCTTTTGTTCTTGTAATTCCTCGAACAGGATGATGAATACGATCCTATATTCAATATTGATGATTGTTTTGTTGGGAAAAAAGCTTCTTGGGTTTTATTTGGTATTGGAGCCGCTCCACATTTTAGATTGAATAAGCTGAACAGTGATAACGTGACATCAATTGGAAGCTACTTCAAGTAGCTGAACACGCCTTTGCCAGGTCTTGCTTAACGTGTAAACCTACTCTAGAATGTGAAAAATGTTTACAGAATATAATTTATTTATGAGAGGTGATAGTTACGCAAACTTTTTGCTGCTGTTACAAAACTAGCAACAGGTGTGGCCCGTTTCTTATAATCCAACTGTCCGTTTATAAATGTTTTCTGGTGTATCAAAGGAGTGAAAGGATTACGGAACGTCTAATTGAAAATTTTCCATGCTGCTTTAACTTCTTACCAATTATAAATTTGAGCTGAGCAAAACTCTGGTGTATCAAAGCACATTTGAACTTTACCGATCAATTATTTATCACTGGTTATCATAACTCGGTACTCTTCTTGTCTCCTGGATTTTCGGTTCTCGCAATGTTCTTACGTCGACTGTTCGACGTAAGTTGAGATCGTGATCCTCCTGTGAGAGAGATTAACTATGCATCAGTTTGAAGAAAATGTCCAGTTCATCTATCTGAAATCCCTTCGACATCTATATTGGGTCGGTTGCTAAAAGTAAACCCAATGCAGCATATTAACCCAAATAGAGCTTGAAGCCAAAAATATTTCGGGCTGGAGTCAATTCTGGGGTCGGAAAGAACGCAACATTGCCTTGTGTAAAAAACAAAATTAAAATTTTTCACGAACGGAATTCAGTAAAAGCTACATCAGGTTTTGATATTTGCTTGTAGGTAACAAAATTAATAAAATTAGTACCAATCAATTATTGTATGCCACTTGTTTAAGAGCATTTAAATGGAAGTAGATTTTAAATGAAATTCATACTTTTTTATTATAGATTCAATAAAACTCATACATGCATATTTTGTATATGATTTGAATTCATACCCTGCAAATATGGACAATTATTCAAAAATATTCAATCTATTCATATGCATGATTTAACATCCACATTTATCATTCATTTATGAAGGCCCATGTTGAATAGAAAATGAGTTTATCATTTCTAAATCATTTGGTATTAAGTTGGTTTTTTGTAAGTTTTGGATAAGGGATGAGTTGGCTTTCTCTTATATTTGAGTGTTAATTCGATAAGATTAGGAATCTTGAAAGAGAAATAAGTCAATATTAAGTTGAGGTGGTTGATGTTGGATGTGATTTGCTGGGACAGCTGGTTGAGGCCACTGATGAAACTTATTCATTTCTTATCTGTATTTGGCATAGTCGATCACAGTTGGGATATGATAATGGTGGGTGGAATAATCTGTCTCTATGGTGTGAGAGATGACGTCTTTTTCTTTGCTAAGTTTTGTAAAGATTGGCAAAATTAAGTTCTTCAATAAAGTCATGTTCAACATGCTCACATGGTACAGTATCTTCATGTGAGATCTATATAGATGGAGGAATAATTTGGTTCTCTTAAATAAGGATTTTTTCAAGTTCTCTTTTTTGCTGGGAATGTTCTTTATGTCAGAGCTTGATTGAGCCTTTTAGGGAGAAAATGAAGGTGAAATAGTATTTAATAGTAGCATAGTAATTTATTTCATGATTTAAAATAATCATACACTTTCGTTGAATAAGAATGACAAACCAAAGGTGTTGTCGGAGAACTACAACATTTGTGTGTTTTTCAAGTATGTGTTGAAACTTGCTCATTCACCAGGATTTAAGATAAAATCATTGGAGAAATATTAGAGTTGGATGATCTTCATTACATCTTTTTAGTTTCTAGATGGTTCTGAGTAAAAAAAATTCCGTGGCAATGATATACAAGTCTAACAAGTACTATAATAAATAAAGAATTAGTTTAAAATATTGAAAAAATAAAAAGAAAGATCTAATAACTTTTTCAAAAATTCTCTTAATATCACTAACTTAAAAAAATATTATAACAAAGATCTAGTAAGGGAAGGGTTTCTAATCTTTATAAGAGGCATAAAAAAACCAACATATATGTTATACGAATGTTAGAATATTTTTTTTTTATAAGAGAATTGTAGACTTTTATTTTTAAAATAGTATGTAAGGGCAAGAAAGTAGTTTATATAGAGATTTTATATCAAATAACTTCAATGACACTATATGTAAGAAAATTTCAAACGAAAAGCCAACTTTTTATAAATAACTTATAAAAAACAGAACATGAGAATAAGACCAAATTTATTAAAACCCTAACCACCACAGGCCCGCCGCACGACACCGTAAACCATCGCGTCAATCACCATTCACTGTCAATCAATACTCTGGTAGTCTTAGAAATGTTTGGCTAATCAATCCCAACTAGCCCTGTTACAAACCGAAGTTAGAATTACCAATAACGAACCAAAAATCCACACATATGACCGCCTTTAATCTTATTATTTCGACCACTTTTGTCATCAGGAAGATTGTCATTTAAGTCAAGAAATTGTTGCAAACATGATCCAAATTAAAGTTTCACCAGATCGGTAATAGAAAACTATTGTGCAAGTTTAATATAAAAAAATGAAAATCGTTGCCACCTCAAATCGTTCACACCACTGCTCCTGTAACTCGTCGTTGCCATCGTGCTAGTCTTTATTGCTATCAAATAGACCAACCCACAAACTCAAACAACATAAGCAAACCTTTTTCAGTTGTCTTCAAAGTCATTCGTCACCAAAAAGTTCGTGAACCGCAACAAGTCCATTATCCTCGTCCTTTTAATATGCAGTTGGTCACAGTCGATGCCATCTGTACAAACCCATCAGGAAGCTCACACTCTGCCAAGTAATCAAATACAACGTGCGTCAAAGTCGTTCTGTCATAAGGAACCTATGAATGCCAATAAATTCGCAAGCCACCACCTTCGATTTGTCGCCATACATTAGATTTCAACACTCTATAGCCGCCTTTGCACTTTATATCACCAAAGCTTCCATATTCGACCGACGCAGTTCAATGTACGACCACCACCCATCGAAGATGTGAAACCCTAAACATAAGGCTAAAACACACTATGAAAGCTTAAATTTAAGTATCACTACATCCGATGTTTATCTAATGATTCTACAAAATTTGTAAACTCTTTCATAATTATAAATAAACTACAAAAGAGATATAATATTTTTTTTTTGCATGTTAAATTTATTTAAACTGAGTTAAAATTTACAATCAAGTTACAAAATGAGTATACAAATTAATTTTACCTATTTTGTCAAAAGGCTGATACAACTTGCAGTCTAAATTTAATATTTTTATCAATTATCTAAGCATATTTTCTCAAAAAAATAATACCATAGCTCGTCTATGCTCAAGCATGCTTCTTTACAAAAATAAACAATCGAGATTTACTTATATATGACAATTTAACTAATAAATTTATTATTCTTTTAAATAAATAATTAAAATTTGACTGGCAACTTTTGTGGAGAACTTTTATAGGTACCAAAATTAGTACTAGCCAATTATGGTATACCACTTGTCTAAGAGCGTACAAATAAAAATACTTTAAATCATATTCAATTTTTTTTAATCATAATTTAAATTAAACTCGTGCATACATGCTTTAAATAAAAATTGAATTCATATCTTGTAAATATGACTATTTATTCATGAATTATTCAATTTATTCAAATATTTAGATATACGATTCAATATTTACATTTACTATTTATTCATACAAAAAATATTATTACTCTATTTCTCTTTACAAACACTCTTTCATACACTAATACTTATTTTTTTTAATAAATATTTGACTTTATAATTTTTCTTAAAAGATAACTATATACTTTTTTTTAGTAAATAAATAATAAATATATTATTGCTAATACCAACAAAATACAAAATGTCTCATGACCTATTATAAAAAAAAAATACTAACATTATCATTTTATTATAATGTAATTCATTTATTGACCAACAATGCACTCAAATATTTAATTTATATAACATCTTTAATACAGTAGAATATTTCAATATAATTATGAGCTTTTTGATAGAACACTACTTGATTGCACTCATACCATATATAATAAATGAAAGAGCAAAAAATAACTCTTAAAATTTTTTGAAGTAATGATTTATTGTCAATTTTTCTTAAAAAATATGACTTATTTCTCATTCAAGTGACAAAATACTTATGAATTTGACAAATCAATAAAAAAATTTATCAAACACTTATAGTGAAATTATAATAAAAAATAAATATTATACCGCCTTAATATCATTACCGCATAAACGATAGATTGGAGAATGAATGATTCTCCATTTAACTAATTTGTTCTTAATAAATAACTTATTTTTTAATATTAATCAAGTGATAAAATTATATTTTAATATGTGTCGAGGAGAACTGTATATTTTATTTATTATTAAAGAGTACTTAAAAAAATAAAAAAGTAATTTACGTGGAGGTTGCACGTAAGAAAACTTCATTAATATTGGTTGATGCTTTGAAATTGGACGATACAAATCTTTCGTTTTAGTGCAAAGTTGCAAAAAGACAGTGGTGGGCCCTGATATTTACCTCATTAAAGGATTTGCTGGCCGCTCGAACGAAACTGAATAACAATGGAGTCGACAGCACCAACTGTTTCAAGATTTGGAACATTTCCAATACCGCATTGCATCAAAAGTGGGTCATGGCGGGCATTATCTTTGCTTTTAAAATTCTAATGCAAAATCTCCAAGTCTAATCGAATACTATTATACGATGTGAAATTTTTAATAATGGTGCTGTGTCCTGTCACTCACTCACCGGAAAAAAAATTGAATCATTATTTGTTACAACATGTATGGTTGAAAAAACTATACGTATGAAACTGACTGGACGATTGCGTGCAAGTTTGGACATTGATGATGATAAAATTGACCATTTAGTGCAGAGCGGAAATTTTGAATTGCCGCCATAGACCGACAATTGGGTCTTAACATTTTGGCTAAATATTCCGATTCGAGAAACAAATGGTGTCGGCACCAACCGAGTTATAGATATATTCATGGAAACTGGCAGCTGCCATTGAGTTACTTCTGGGCCTAAAATTACGTTTACAGCGAATGATGGCTAAGCAGAGCATGGGCCGATGTCCTTTTAACATTTCTAAGGAATGTACTGGTTTTTCATTTGCGCACCCTACGATGGGAAATTTGAAAGCTCTAGTCCAGTCTAAAATCATAAGATCTATTAATTGAGTGACTAATGATCTGACTTTTTTCACAGTTTTCACATCCATAAACAAAGAATAATTGCCCATGATGGCACTGAAATATATTCCATTCTTCGCTGGCTTTCGCTGTCGTGATTTGTATGTTTCCCATTCCCCATAGTTAAAAATGCAAAGCAGGCCTTCAAATTTTCATTTTCCATACGTGTTTGACGAAGCTGGTATTTGCACGCTTAACATGAAACAATTGAAAGAACGATGTGGGTAATGTCCCATTTGATACTAAAAATTACTTCGGTGTTTCTATTTGACTCGCTCTATGACCAAATGTATAAAAATTAAAATATTGTGTTGAACATCAAGTGTTTTTACTTTTGACTTAGGCCATGTGCAGGAAGCTCACATCTCTATCTTTTTGATTTGAAAACCATTGATGGGATCGAGATTGATTGACGATTCACCTAAAGTTTTACTTGCTCAGGAGTCAGGTATATCAGTGATGAGCTTTGTGCCTGCCTTAATTAATTATAATATATTGTCAACCTTCTAGAAAAGTCTTCTCTGTGTGAGTGTGTGTGTGTGTGTGTGTTAAGACAAGTGTTTTAAATTTAAGGTCTTTTGATTCTTCGTCTTATTAAATTTTCATTTCATGATCACGAACGGGATAAGTTCACACTTCACAGTTTCAACTTGTGATTTATTTTTAATGCAAAGCGATTGTTAGGTGTGTTAACGAAAATCCGTAATCGTATCATAATATCAATCACGAGCAAACACGTAGATCATTTTCTATCTTTTGCCTACCGATGACGGAGGGTTTTTCGTTAGTAATATTTATACACTTATATATATATATATATATATATATCTAGATAGCTACTGACTTTATATTTATTTATAATTATAAGGAAAATTGTTACATGCCAAATTTTGAACAGCATGAATTAAAGTGGAACTGTAAAATCCTGAATTGTCAATGTATCAAATCTTCTTTTAGATTATCTTTTCCATATATTAATGTGAGTAATAAATAAAATAATCATAAATGTAACTCAGTGATTAAATTTCTCTTTTTAAATCAAATAGAGAAACTAAATTTGTGGAGGTAATCTAAGTGTTCTATAATATAATAAGCATAGGGGCAGTACATTGTTTTTTTTTAATCAAATTAATATCATTGATAAAATTAAATATATTATAAGCCTACTACTTTATAACAAAAAATTATTAGAGTAACATAAATATAAATTTATTAACAATGTTTAAATTTGATACTTCCTCTATAAAAAAAAAAAAGGACAACAACCTCAACTTGAGAATTATTTATAATAAATTTATTACTTTTATTAAAGACACAGAAAATCCTACCCTCTTCTACCTCACAAAGGGAAGGGATTTACTGCCCCAATTAGTTAATTGAAAACCAATAATAAGAATTGATTCTTTAAACAATTAAAAAAAAAAGATTCAAAGATTTGACCAAACCTCCTCACGGTTGTAAATAAATATATTTTGATATCGTATGTCACAACAGAAGCAATAATTAGCGGTGACTATAGTCTAAATATTGGGCTCCGAGTCCCAAAATAAGCCGGTAACGGGAGATGGTGAATTCTTTTTTTTTTTTTTCCTCTCTTTTAACAATTTTTTTAAAAAAATGGAAGACGGTGACTGCCCATAAGAAAACAAAATAACTTTTTATAAATTATTTATATATTTTTTCTTCTAATTTTGTCTCTTTTGGAGCTCCCAAACGTATCCAAGAAGCAACAGTATCAGTCAAACAGTTGCATATTTATATTTTATACTTTTATATCCCTACTATATTATATTAATAATAAATATACAATCAATGTAGCTTCCACTAATATGTAGATGAGGATTAATGATAAAATAATTAAAGAAAAGGAGACAGAGAGCGTGTATTGAAAGCAAACCCTAGAATATTCCAAAACCGCGTTAAAGATTTGCCCTTTCCTGCATATATCCAATTAGTGGACTCCATTAACCTAAAAATGACCATGTAATGCCTGCATCCCATTTCTCGTTTTGCTTCCTTTTTCTAAATTCCGGCTCATTTCCACTAAAAGAATAAGAAACAAAATGAAAGTTTCTGTAAAATCCAATCTCAAAATGATGGCGATCTTCTCTTCTGCCATACACTTGTTATCAAATTCCATTATATCATAACAACGAATCTTAAACATACCAACGAAAAAATTATTTCCCAGAGACTTAAATTCTACACTCAATGATCATTTGTTAGAACATACATATATATATACAATATTTTCTTTTTAATTATCAATATAAAATGGTGCTATCAAGTGAACAGAGAAACGATGAGCTGTCCGAAATTTTTAATATTCACATCTTATACATTGATTGGCGGTTTAATAATGGGGCAATTTTTTTTTATTTTTTTTTCTTAATTAATAATGTGACTATTAAGATCTTGAAAATCTCTGTCACTGTAATATTGTAACCAGAGAAGCATGATTCTCGTTCTCATTCGAGGCTGCTACTACTAGAATCTAGTAGTACATTGGAGGCCAAACTCACGGCATAGATAGGGGCACGTTCTTCTGCTGTCTACACAAAAGACAGCCGTTTGATCATAGCTTTGATATTATTAAGGGACCCGTTAACTTTTTTTCTTTTTTTTAATTTGAAAAAGAACACGTGGGAGATAATGAAGGGGCAACACCCCCCCAACGGTTGAGCATCGATGTGAGTGGAAGCGATGGGGACACCGGGCCGTGTATCGTGGCTAGCTTTGGTTTCGCGGAAAAGGAGCTGCTTGATTAAGCTAAAGTAAATATTTGATTTTAGGTTTGGATTTTGCTTGGCAAATCTTTTTAGTGTCGCTAACATCTTGTCTCATTCAGTTTTTGGAAGGAAATATCCATAAGATTCATGAATCCTGAATGGATAAATTATATTGTATAATTATCTTCAGAATCCTGCAAATGAAAATGGTTCTAATTTGAATTTATATTGCGATATTGGATTTGATGGCAGTAATTTTATTATCGTGGCCGCCGCTCTTAAGAATTTTGGTAGTGAAAAATACAATGATTAATACAAAGCCCCAAGTCTGGAACACATACCAAAAGTTTAGGATTCTGATATGAAGACATTCGTTTTAAAAATTGTTAATTATTAAATAATTACATTAAATCATAATATCAATTAAATCATAATTTTAATATATTTTTTTATTTTATATTCAACGAAAATCATAATTCACATTATAAGTAATAATATATACGATCAACACAATAATAAATATAAAAAAAATAAATTAATTAATAAGACACAAAATATACGCGGTTCAGTTTAAAAATACTTACGTTCACGGAAGATCCATGATCTAACTTTTTTTATTAATATAGATCACTAAGTATCTTGTTACACCATTATTATCTCATAATACCCAAAGTATCTCTTATAGAGATCCATAAGTATCTACTATTAATCACCATGACTTTCCTAAAACTTCTTAGTATCTCTTCATAAAAGAGTTTTACAAAGAATATAAGAATAACTCGAACCTCTAAGCTAAAATGATATATGTTGCTCTTTTGTCACTCAATAACTAAAATAAAACACTCTCAAAAGGTTACACCTTAGTGCACTATACACTTAATGCTTACCTAACTCCTCTATTTTTCTCGTATGGTTTACATTTTGAAAATTTAAATACTTAATTTTTTTTGTATTTAAAAGAGTTTATATAGTAAGTAAAACATTCTTAAAAATCATAAATCTAGTTGAAATAAGAAATCTTACTTGTAGGAGTCCTAATTCTATTTAAAGAAGTCAATTGAGAAAAAATAGAAAATACCCCTAAGTTGTCAAGTGAATAGTACCAATCGTGAATAGTACCCGTAAACAATGTCGTCGCGTTGACAATACACATTCTTTTGGTTTTCTATTTTACTCCACTCTTATATATCCAATGCGTAATTGACTTCGTAATGACTCTACTCTTGGTATTCTTTACAAGTTTTGCTCATACAAGATTGTTGAATCACTAATTTATAACAAATTTTCTTATTGATTCAAAATCTCTCTCCACGAAGCTAATCACTGTCACCCCTCCTTAACCAATGTTCACTAGTATTATCTAAAAGTCAAGTCCCAAACTTAACTAAGGCTATTGCAACTATAGTCTCCAAAGATTTCGGAATGGAGATGTCGAGAGTATTTTAATGTTGCGATCTTCTATATCCCGAAGACACTAAGATAAAATTCCTTAATGGTGAAAACACATTCTCGCTATTACTGTTATTCTCACACATTCTCTTTTGACTCCTGCCACAACATGATATAATTCAAAAGCTACTTTTATGGTATGTTGCAAACCAACAACCTCGTGTTGAACCCATTCAAGTATTTTTATTCAAGTACATAGCCTTCATCTGTGCTTATCACAATTCGATCATTTTGCTTGCCATTTAATATTCCTTCGCATGTCTTCTATGAATCTCCTTAGTCCGATCTAGTAATCTCGAATTCACTAGGTTTTCATGAGATGAATTAAATCTGACATCTAGTCCCTCCATTGTTTTTTTCTTTAGGTAATCTCAATTTTATTCCACCAAATCTCAATGGCTTACCATAAGCCATATTTTTATGATTGGTAAATAACGATTCTCAATGACTCATATGAAAACACTACCCTAGATTCTAAAAATAGTTCATACATCAGACATTTGTTCCTCCATAAGCTCTATTGCGATCAAGGTTATTACTTAGCCATCCAACAGACTTACCAATCCACCTTCCTTCCATCTTTGTATTTTTGTTATGACTATCCCTTCAAATGCCCTAGATATTTTTTAGATCTAACAATCAATTTTGATTATTCTTCTTTTGCCATCTTTATTTTGTGTCAAATTTGAATGATTATTATAACTAGAACCTTGATAATGTTATCTTCTTATTAGTCTTTTTCAAGAGTGATCTCTACCACAAAAAAGCTCCCCACTAAGCCATCATCTTTTACTCTTTCAGATAACCATCTTCGCTATTGTTCTACCCTTATATTTGTAAGTCCTTATGGTTGATATCATTTTGCTCTGCAATCTGGCTTTGCCACCTATGCTTTGCAATTTGGACCTCAACCCATGCAGTGATAAGAGCAAATTTGTCATATATTTTATCATATTTTTATGTTGATATTTTATTGTTTTATCAGAATAAATGGCTAAAATGTAAAATTTTTAAAATATAAGTCTATTGCCCCAGCGCCACAAAGCTTTTCGCCTCAACGCTGGAATAGTGATCGAAATAAGAAAATCAGAAAGATGACCTGTTAAAGTCGCAACTGCGTCCCAGTGCTAGACTTACATCGCACCAGGGACAGGCCAGCGCCTCAGCGCTATATCTTTATCGCGCCAACAACGGGACAGTGCCCCAGTGCCATCACGATACCGCTCCAGTGGTGAGACGTTATACACGTAGCACACAAGCGACAGCATCCAGCGATAGTGCGAATCCTAATCCGACGAGAATTGAGATTTTCAAGCTCATATCAATCCTTATAAAAAGCCCCTCGACCCAAGACACATTCAAGAACACCAAGAATACAGAGCACGAGTCTTGGAGAGCAATAAGAGTTTAATTGAAGTAACTTTAGAGAGAGATTCAAGGCGTTCTTTGGCATCAAGAGTATCTTAAGCAGTACAATCAAGACAATTTTGACGTCTATATCAATTTGCTATTGATTGCATCATGATTCATTATTATTTTTACTATTGTTCTCTTGTAGCCATGAACTAAATTTATTTTCTAGGCTTAATACTTGAACTTAATATATGTGCTTAATTGCCATATCTTTTGAATATTTAATAAACTTAGTTCTTTGATATTCAAATTACTTGATCTTAATGCTTCAATATTTTTGGCTAATATATGGTGAATGAAGTGGTAATATTATTGATAAACTCGGAAGAGGAATCATAATATTTAGACCTAGGTAATTTAATGCATGATTATAGAGTAACATTCAATGTTGCTTAATTGCCATATCTTTTGAATATTTAATAAACTTAGTTCTTTGATATTCAAATTACTTGGTCTTAATGCTTCAATATATCTAGCCAATATATGGTGAATGAGGTGGTAATATTGTTGATAAACTCGGAAGAGGAATCATAATATTTAGACCTAGGTAATTTGATGCATGATTGTGGAGTAACATTCAATGTTGCATATACAAGTTTCAATTTATGATAGGAATATACCTAATTGGCATGTATGATCAATAAGACTCAATCTTAATGAATCGTAATTTATTACAAGTACCATAGGAATATAGATATTTGGTAAATTAAGATATACTTGCATAGTCTTGGAAGAGGCTTGTGAATACATTAGTGTCTTGATCAATAACAAAGACTAAGTGAGTTAAGTATTAAAGGATTAATCATTATAAAACATATTGACGGATAGTATTAATTCTAGATTTTTTTTATATTGCTATTACCTAATTCTCTTTGCATTGTGTTATTACTTTTATATTTTCTACATTCATTTTTAGATTTTTTATTTTTCTGAATAATTATTAGAGAGACATAATTTTAGTATTTGATTAGAAAGTAGAAATTATCCATGTGGGTTCGACATCCGACTATTTAGTCCCTTTATTATTTGCATACGATAGTGTATATTTGTACTCAATTTAAGATATAAAAATATCGCATCATGCATTGATACCAGTTTGTTGCAGATATCAAGCCACGCTCTTCAGTTTGACACAATTGTGGGATCAACTAAGTCACAACATTGATACTTTTTTTTTTACTTTATGCGCAGCGAAAATCATAACTCGCACCATAAGTAAAAACACATACAACACATCAATAAATATAAAGAAAATAAACTAATCAACAAGACATAAGATATACGTGATTCAGCCCAAAAATGCCTATATCCACGGAGGATCTATAATCCAACTTCTTTCAATAATATAGATCACTAAATATATTCTTACATCATCAATGATCTCATAATACCCAAAGTATCTCCCACAGTCGATCATAGTATCTATAATTGATCACAATGACCTTTTCAAGACCTCTTAGTATATCATCATAAGAGATTTTTATAGGGAATACAATAATTGCCCAAGCATCTAAGCCAAAAAGATGTATAATGTTTCTTTTGTTCACTCAAGAACTAAAAGAAAATACTCCCAAAATGTTAAACCCTGGTGCACACGCACTTAGTGCCTACCTAACTCATTTATTCTCTCTTATGATTTATATGTTGAAACTTTAGATGGTTAACATTCTCTTTTGTTTCGAATGGTTTATATAGTGAGCAAAACACTCTTAGAAATCCTACACCTAGTTGGAATAAAAGTTCTTACATGTAAGAGTCCTCATCCCATTTAAAGAAGTCAATTGAGCCAAAATAGTAAATACCCCTAAGTTGTCGTATAAATCGTACCCACTGTGAACAATACCCTGATAAACAGTACCGTCATGAACAATACTCGCCGCGCATAAATAGTGTCACTGCGTACTTGTTCATCCCTTGTACACTCGATGCGTACTTGACTTCATAATGATTATCCTCTTAGTATTCTTCATAATTCTTACTCATATAAAATTATTGAATCACTAATTTCTAATTTAATATTTATTATGTATTTTTGACTTTTTCTTGAGATGTTACCCACCACTATATTATTTTTAATGTAGTCTACAAGCTAAAAAAGACAATTAACACGTGATTTTTTTAAAATAATAATATTATATCATTGAAAAAATATCACTAATATTATATCAGAGAACCCCTAACATTATAATTAGAGAATTACTAGGACACAATAATATACTTACATACTAACATATGTTCGAACTTCTACTTTTAAATCAAAGAGAAATAAATTATGCCCAATATAAGAGAAATAGACCCTAAGGCTATAAAACACAACCATTTCGAAGAAGAAATATTCAATCCTCATAAAAGAGGGACATTGATACCCTAATATAAAGGGAAATTTATTTTACCTAGATATAAAGGTCAATACAAAAACATTGTTGTAAAATTTATAACTTCTGCCAATATTTTATAAAAAAATTAGTCGAATTCAATCTTCAACCAACTGTTAACATCATATAATAGTACAAAGCAATAATCAAATTAGGCAAAGGATCTAAATGTGGATTGCCAAATAAAATAACAGGAACTGTTGGGCCACCGTACTTTGCTTGTGTCAAATAGCGATAGAGAATTTTGAAGGCCACGAGAGTTATTAGTCCACTAAATAAAGAATCGATCAACAGCTAATGGGTATTACTTGTACGGGGCAATAATCCGATAATGGCTGATAGAGACAATGAGCTGCAAATGCTAGTAGAAAGCATAGGCGCCAGAGATTGAGAGTTATCTTTTAGTATAATAGAAAATAGAAAATATAAAGAAAAAAAATGATGTTCATATCCGAATAAAACGTATGTACATGTTGGATTAAATAAAATTTATTTAGAAAAGATTTAAATTATATTATTTGAGTGGGTTTAGGAGATTCATAAATTAGTAGTTTCTTTGTAGGATTTACTTTATTAAAGATAGAAGTCTAAATTATACAAAGATTCAGAATACAAGTTCAATAAAGAATTAAATATTACTAATTATATAAAAAGGCTATAGGATTAATGAAAAAATTATGAGATAGAAATTATGTGACGAGTCAAATAAAAAATATTTAGAGTATTTTTATATTTTATATTATAAAATTATGATAGATTATTCTCTCATTTGTTTATGTAGTTTAAATTAGCGTAAACCACGTTAAAATTATTATATAGTTTGTGTGTTTTATTAATCTTGATGTTTGATATGTTTCTATTATATTTCTTAAAAAAATTATAAGATTTAAAATACTAACAAATTAAAAAGCTTGGAGCTAAAAATTATTGAAGTTGAAGACCATAATTATATTAGCGTCAACATATATTTTAAAGGCAAAGAAAGTAGGGACAAATATACAAAAATAAAATCAAGTTCAAATTTATCTTCATCGAGAAAAAAAGACAAAAAGCACAGTTCAATATAATAGCATTCATATATAAAAAAAAAACTCTTTATTTGGGTTGATAAAACACTCGAAATTATCTAAGAACAAAGTTATTCTAATAAATAAAAATATTAGTTGATTTTTTTTTTAAAAGAAAAATTCAATGAGATGAATCTAACAAATTGCTAGGTTAAAAAAAAGGACAATGAATGTGTATTTAGAAAAAAAAATTGTCTATATAAATGGTTGATAGATTAATTCTCATGAAAAACCTTAAGCGAGTATGATACATAATTTATATTGTGAAAAAAACTAAAATTTAATTTAAGGGAGGCCACAAAGAAATTAAATCAAATATGATATATTAAAAAGATATAAAAATTCGATTTAAGAGAGACAATATAGAATTAAACTAAACTTATTTTAAAATACATAAATTTCATTATTTGAGTAAGATTCCAAAATTAAGATTTTATTTTTTTTGTAAGATTTATTTTATTAAAAATAAAAGTTTAAATTGTATCAGAATTAATAATATAAATTTAATAAAAAAATTAGATATCACTTATTATATAAAAATATTAAAAGATAAATAAAAAAATTATGAGAGAAAAGATTTGTAATGAGCCACATAAAAAAAATACTTAAAGTATTCATATATTTTATATTATAAAATTATAATAAATTATTTTTTTTATTTGTTGATTTAACTCAAATTAAGATAAAATACGTTAATTTTTTTTTATATTTTTGTATAATTTATTAATTTTAATGTTTAATATATTTTTTAAACAAATATTAAGAGCTAAAATGTTAACCGTACCTGACATCAAAATATTAATCAAATGTTATCGTTAGAAGAGCACAAACAAATTGATTTTTTTACCATGTATGAAAAGAGAGAGCAAAACACGCAAATGATGTCATCCTTGTCTCATAGTACGCCACACGTGCATGAACTTTTGCATACGATTCTCACAAAAAGAATGCTAGAAAAATAGAAAGAACGTTCAATTTTTTTTCCCTTTTTCCTTTGGAATTTTCGTGTTGCAACAAAAGAATAGAAAAAGAGAAAAAAGCAGCTATAATTATTACCGACTCTTGGAAGAATGATTCATTTATACCCCATTTCACACCTTTAACTTGAATCTTATTCTAAGTTGATCAGGTTCTTCATTTATCTATCGCATGCATTCTCATTTTCAACTACAATTCCCCTTTTTCGTTTACTAAATTTAGAACCCTAATACCCATAATTTGGCAGAAAGTGATCAATGTGTTTGATCAACTAATATTATTTTTGGTAGTCTAATCTTGATATATACAGAATATATATAAAATTACCCACAGTTTAAGTCATTGAATGCTTGAAACAAGAAATTAATTCTATGGGCTAGCAAGGGTGTAGTGTTTATTTATTGATTGATTGATTTATTTTTAAAAATAATCTTGATGTAATGGAACTTTATATCAGTATATCCCTTAAACAACCTAACAATAATTAAGTTAGTGAAAGTTAGTCCCTACATAATTTCTTTATTATAACTTGAGTCTAGAGATAACATTATCCTTTGCCATACAACAGAATATTGCCCAAAAGAAAAGCAGTTAAGAGGAAAAAAAAATACAACTAAATAGAAATCACAAAAACAAAAGTTAGAAAGGAAGAAGGAAAAAAAGAGCGAATATCTTAAGAGGATTCATTCACTTGATCATTTTGCACACTTTCACAATTCCCATGCAGTCACACACACGCAGCCACACGAGGGAAGCTACAAATTGAAAGCCTTTTTACGCCGTAAGATTCTCACGTGTAGCTCGAACCCGTTCACACTAGTAAACCGGTTAGCTGGTCAAAATCTACGTATGAAAGCCTCGATAACTCTGTCCGACCGCCACCTGATCTCATGCATTGGATTTGCGACCGGAACTGTTTTTTCGTACAAAAATGTTGACCTACAATTACCGGTCAATATCTGTTGCCACTTAGCCAACCCTACTATTGCCATTTGCCAAGTCTCATTGTCTTCTGTACTAAATACTAATCTCTTTATCTATATCTCTTTCTCTTTCACCTACCTTATAAACCAGATCAAACACTACCATATTACTTCTCTCCACTAAACACTTTCTCTCATTTCATAAGCTTCAAACACAGTCTCTCTGCCTTTTCCCCCTTCTTTTCATAGAGTTCTTTTGATGAGGATTTTGGAGATTAATTGATCTGGGGAGAGAAAAGAGGCTGCGAAGATGGAGAATAATATGCCATCATCACCATTTGTTGATTATATATCGACTGGTTCTTCGTTACAAGGAATATTTGACTTCTCTGAGAGTGAAAAGAGCTCATTAGGGTTTTTGGAGTTGCTGGGTGTTCAAACTGAAGACTTTGGTTCTTCCCTGTTTGATATGGTACATATACCCACTACAGTAACGTCTGCATCTCCGAATCCCCCAACTGCTAATGTTACAAAGATGGAGTCTCCGGAGTTGTTGAATCAGCCAGCCACACCTAACTCTTCGTCGATTTCATCTGCATCGAGCGAGGCTGTGAATGATGAACTGGCTAAAGTCGAAGAACACGAAGAAAATCAAGAAAAGACCAAGAAACAGTGAGTTTTTTTTAAAAAAAATTATTTTTCTTATTTTGATTTTATACTTCAAACGAAAACCCTTTTGCTTGTCAAAGTAAAAATGGGTTTTTTGTTTTGTGTGTTTTTTTTAATATTTTAATTTTTCCTTTAATTTAACATGGAAGCACACTTGTTACTAGCCCAGAAAAGATGTGGGACTTCTGCGATATACGATTTGAAGATAAGGATTTTGATGATGTATTTTGTGTTTGGTTTTTTGTGTTGGTGGGGCTAGGTTGAAACCCAAGAAGACAAATCTGAAAAGACAGAGAGAGCCGAGATTTGCGTTCATGACAAAGAGCGAGGTTGATCATCTGGAAGATGGATACAGATGGAGAAAGTACGGTCAAAAAGCTGTGAAGGACAGCCCCTTTCCGAGGTACTAACTTCAATGTTAATTCATTTTAGTCTCTTTTGAGTCCTCTTTCCATAATTTTTTGTCCAAAATCAGTTAAATTTTTCACCAGACACTCATGGGGTTTGCATTATTTACTCTTTATGGATTTTCAGGAGTTACTATCGTTGCACCAGTGCTTCATGTAATGTAAAGAAAAGAGTAGAGAGATCTTTCACTGATCCAAGCATTGTCGTGACAACTTATGAGGGGCAACACACCCACCCAAGTCCTCTCATTCCTCGTCCAAGCCTTGCCGGACTTCCGCAGGGAAACAGCGTTGTGGGATCTACTTTTGCCATGCCAGTGCAGGGGACTTTCTCTCATTATCAGCAGCATCAACAACCCTTTGTTAATACCTTGTTACCTATGAATCTTGGTTATATTAGCGGTTCAAGAAATGCTGCTTTTCTTCATGAAAGGCGTTTTTGCGCCCCGGGGACTGAGCATTTCAAAGATCATGGGCTTCTTCAGGACATTGTTCCTTCACATATGCTAAAGGAAGAGTAGATGAGTATATTAGTATCCGCTCTGTAGTTTTGTTACTGACTTTTGTAAAAGGTGTAGATGAAAATCTCAAAATCTCCATAACTGGTTATGTAATCTTCTAGTTGGCAGGTGCTGATCTTTCCCGGGGAAACCCTTCCACACAAACCCTTGTGAACATTATTGTAACATGGGTTTTTGATCAAATGCAGGAAGAAATTAGTTTCTTACTTGGTTCTTAACCTTTTTTTTTAATCAGAAGTCCTTTTCTTCACTTCTTTTCTTTCTTTGGGTTGGATTTCTCACATCTAGAGAATGATGCATCATATTTCTGACCCTTCATTTGTCCTACGTCTTTGTTTTTGTTGTCAAAGGAATGTGCACTGATTTCGTTCAGATTTCAGAGTACCACAGGGAAGGTTTTTGAGGGCTAGGGTTTCCCTCCTTTCAGTGAACAATTAATGTAACCTTTCCAACTTTTCCTTGTCTGGGAAGCCGCAAAAACAAATTTTCTTTTCTTAAAAAAGGAGGTGGCAATTCGAATTTGGTGAGGTGAAATTAATGTTTCTATGGTGGAATATAATATTGAAGAATAACATAAACACACTAACCAATTATAGCCCGAGTTATTACCTTTTGCGAACACGAGCTTCAAAGTACCTCAGGCTTGGTTCTTTGAATAATGGTGGTGGTGGGATTGGGAATGCGGTGCATCAAAAGAAAAAACGCATATGCAATATATGTATCCAGGCATTTAGAATACGCATAAATGTGGACGAGATGGCACATTAAACTATGCTGTTATTCCCGGAAATGCTTATATCTTACCACCGACAGTTTAACGAGGCAAATTCCTTTGCTGTTGGAGGGTGAAAATCAACAGCTTGCAACAATAATTTGCTGTTCATACATGCATTTGAGTAATTTGTTAATTTATGTCATAATTGACTAGTGGGAAGTCAGATGCTTCTTTATTATTTGTTCAATGCCCCTTATGTTCCTCCCAAAATATCCTCAGAACAGTCAAGTTTCTTTGAACCAAAACAAGACCAGCTCTTTCCACCAGGGGCCAGTAATACAATAACATTGAGGATCAGGAAGTTGGTAATGTTTCATATAAACATCAACAATTGATAGTACGTGTCTGCACCGTAAATTAAGAAAATCTATCATCTCGGCTAAATAACTCATTTTTCACTTTTTTTTTCCACCCGAGAATTAAAGCTTGCAACATAAGAAGAAGAATGGGATATTTTGCTCATCAACTTAAAAGCACCGGTTCCCAACGTTCCAAATTTCAACAGAAACAGCATAAAAGTACTTGATAAACCTCAGCCAACAGGCCGGTGCTTCAGGTAATTTTAATGTTTTCTTGTCTAGTTCACACCCAGGACTCATGCGGAGCTTTAAGGAAGCCACTCGGAAAGCAATACATGTTTGTAAAAGGTAATTACTCTGTCGGGCCTTCTTAATAACATCAACAGTACTACCATTATGCAACCAGCCATACATCCTAGTCTTTCATTAGGGTCAATTTGTATGATTTATCATGAAGCAGTTTCTAAATTGCTTTTGCCCATACTTGATCTTCAAAACCTGCAGAAGTTGAAAAGCATCGACTCATTGTTTCAAAGGGCCCTGAAGAAACCTAGCTCATAACAGATGATATATTCATTGGTGGAATACAAATTCTATTTAGATAGCATAAGAATAAACATAAATCACTGTTTCACTTGCCACCTCATGTGGTGGTAGAGTTCAGTGGCATTCCATCAAAGCCTCCACTTGGTAATCATGTTCATCTAATAACAATTAAACAGCACCAGTGTTGTATGGTACATCTCACAAAATGAAAAATAATCTTGGCAAACCTCAATCAGGTATCCACAGGAGTCCAATATAAGTAAATCATCTAAACCATACTTCTTTAATGAAATAAATATAGATGACATAACATGAAGAAAAACCTCTTTAACATATGTTTCACTTTACAAAAGAATTTAGATGAGGTTTAAATTTAGATTTAAAGAAAATACCAAAGATCAAAATATCCACATGAACCAAAGATCTCTAAGACAAGTAAAGCAACCATGGGCAGTTCTTGCATAGTAGCACGTGCCATGCTTGAAGCTCCCAAGAATAGCAATGGGGATCATACCAGACACTTAGACAAACAAAGATCTATTAACCTACCATATTTGTGCCTTGCTCAAAGAGAAAAGTAGATGCCTCCACAACCATCCCAGATTAGAATAGGAATGGTTTATATGTATTGCTAAGTTCATTAGGAAAGATTAACATCAAGAATTCAAAAAACACTCTTTAGCCGCAAAGTCCATGTGACTCTTAACAATTAAGATAAAACTTTGCTCCTCAGAAGGGATCAATTACAAAAAGTTTAACACTGATTACCTGTTAAACATAGGTTGGTTGAACTACAGAACTACTTTCCAACTGAACTTGCAGATGATCCAGTTCCTGAAAAGTCATAGTACACCAGATGAAGCCACCACTACTTCCACCTAGTTAATCAAAGTAGCAGCTCTCACTCTTTCTCTCTCTTTTTTTCTCTGAACACCAAATGTACAGGTTCCTAAATGGAAGTGGTATAATGGTTGATCAATCACCACAATGAGCCTACCACTAATATCCAAACTACTCTAATGGAATAAATCCAGCTTTCTACCATAATAACCATCATCTTCATTGTAGAACATGGTAGAGAACATCATCCCATGCTTGGCCAAGCTGAAGGACTGATCACGTAATCGTGCAAGGTTGAAGTTCATATCATCAGATTATAAAACTAATCAACTAATATTGCACTCAGCAAGTTAGTGAAACTACATGCACACACACTATCCAAGGGCATGGGCATCTACCATTACTTAGTGTCAAGTCCACTTCAGTAAGTTGTAGCTCAAAGGTAGAAATAAAAGCTTGTTAAGTTTGATAGCTGATGGAAGTGCAAATATTTTAAACAGAGAACATGAAATTTTAACACCAAAACTAAAAAAGTATTTGAGCAATTATATTCTCTAGGCATTAAAACTTGCAGCAAGGATAAAATCATCACAGAGATTATATTCTTATGGACATTCTTTATGTGCGGTAAAAACTTCCATGAGAGGCTGGGCCATTCCACCCCATATGAAAGAAATGGCATGGTACCAATGAATTAAATATACTCAACACCTGAGATATTTAGCCCAAATAGTGCAAGTGGAAAAACGTACTCGTTTGCCATACACTTCCTGTTTGCTAGTTGTTAATTTGCATAGTTAAGGCCTCAGGCACAGTATGCTGCAGTATCAACACAATCAGAACAAGTAAGCAAACAAGATAATTCTTTCAACCAATATGGAACCATCCAAATTAGCTCTAGGCATTGCATCCAAGTCTTCCCTTGAACGGGTAGCAGAAGCATTCCTAATATTGTAATGCACAGAATTAAGTGCTAGAAATATTTAACCAACAATTAATTATTTCTTACCGATGCAGACATGGAAGGTTGTTGAAGTTGTAGTTTTTTATGGAAGATATGTGTCTGAAGCTGCACCTCTTGGGTTTGAGCCACTTCTTTGGTAGAAGAATCCGAGGAGTGGCATGAGAGGTGCTGGTTTGTGTTTTGCAGGCTTTGGTGCTTCTGTAATTGTTGCTCAAATAAGATATATTCCTCGGGCTTATCCCACTACAGGTTAATTTTTAAAGATATTTGATTATATCATTTGCAAATAGTAGGCACAAGAAAGTTAATAAAAAGCAGAAAGCTTACTTTACTTTCACATGTGACACAATTGAAATAGTACTTGAATCCATCAGGGCAGGTGTGTTCACTCCAATCACACTCTGGAGAAGCTCTTGTTTGGGGACTTTGAGATACTTTAGGAAGAGGTGAAGTGCGAGGATTGTGTCCAGTCTTCGGAGACTGCAGAAACACGAAATTGGCAGCAAACACCACTAAATACCAGCATAAACTCTCTAAATACCAGCATACAGCAATTAAATTAACAATTAAGAAACAAAATAAGGGCATTAACACACCTATTATATGGTGGCAATGCCTGTAAGCTGGTTTATATTCACCAGCATTGACTGGCACCTAAAAGTTCTAAGATAGGTCAAATCTTGGCATATGGACCCACTCTTGGTAATAGGTTTACTTTGACAATCCTTATACGTTAAAGTTCATGATTTACAAAGATTAACATTCTGTTGTTTTCTATTTTCAACATTCATAAACATGTAATAAAAGGTTATGAGGAAAATAACATGAGGGTCTCATCACATTCTGCGTGTGAACCAACTGGCTTGGATTCTCTTTTAAGTACAAAAAAAATCAATCATCATAGTACCTCCAACCTAGTGACTTGAGAATTTTTCTGCTGCTCTATATTTTGCGTCAATGGCTGTCTCATCTCAGAGAATGCTTGTTGAGATAATTGAGAAATTTGAGGTGGGGTGTGTTTCTGCTGTAATATCACCTGGGACAACTGTGAAGGGGATTGCTGTTGAGAAGAATGTAATTGTTGCATGACAATAGGAGCAGCAGCTTCTTGGTTTGCCCAATTCGAACCAACTTGTGCCTGTGAATTATTGGAAATATGTTGCGAGGGATATGAAACATTAGGTAGTATTTGACCTCCTGTTGAATCACCAAAATTGGGTGCTGGCCTGAAAATAAACCAAGGAAACCGGACATTCATTTAATATATGGATGTAAAACACTTTGAGAAGGCAATGAGAAAAATAAGGAACACAAAACATACCTAATGGGTTCTTGAAAATCGGGACCAAAACTTGGGTTACCAAATGCGTGATTTCCCCTGGAGAGAAGAGAGGAAGTGTCACAACTAGTAAACTGAATCTAACAATGACCTATAGCAACAAAGCTTGAAATCGCAAGCAGAAGCAGCCAATTGATTATGTTTACACAAATGAAAATTAAGAGCTGGTCTTCATTTGGTTTTAGCAATGAATGTATTGCCTAATTAATGTATGCATCAACCTTCTTCTAAATCTCAGGACAGAAAGCCAATCAAAAGAATATTGTCAAGGTATATGTCCGTTTGTTCCTATATACACATGCATTGAGTGAAGATATCAGACCAAAATTAACTTATGACACATTGATTATCAGGTAAATAGTTAACAAAGCACAATTTTAGAGAATATAAGCAATCACAATTTCTATTTATTGTAAAAATGATATAATCAACCATTGACTAACAAATTTGGACAGTAATCTCTTTCTTCGGACTAATTAGATGACTTGTGGACTATATGTTTACAATTGTATACAATGGCTACAAACTCACAATACTACAAAGTCATGGATACTACTCACAATATGTATAAAAATAAAAACGAAAAGAAACAAAACCTTAGTTCTGCAATCTTGGGTTTCTTGGGATCCGCAATGCGAACAACCAATGGCTGATCAGAACCCTAAAATGCAAAGGGCAAAAAAAAAAAAATTCAATAACTGTCAAAGTATAATCAAAGAGGTAGTACATATGAAAAAGTAAATAAACTTTACTCTCATCGTCAAAGTTCCATTTAATCCTTTCATTGCTGCCATAGCCATTTCTCTATGAGAAAATTGAACAAATGCACATCCTTCAAAAAATATAAGTTATATCTCAAAACAAAGTCAAACTGAATGATCCATACAAATGCATGAACTTTCAAATAATCATATACAAGAGTTAGAAAAGTATTCGCAAAAAAAGGCAGCAAAAAACAGAGGCATGTAGAAGGTCTTTGATGCATGAGTACCAATTCATGCAGAACAATCATATAGAGATATCATGCAGCTTTGCTTAAGTTTTTGCTCTATTATCTCTTATTTATCCTTTATGTGAAAGCTACAAGCCAGCAGAGGGAAGGGTAGAAACATGATTACGGCAGCGATTTGAGTAACAAGGAAATCAGCAAATTGCAATAGTAAAATCCACCAAGCTCTTTTTTTCACAAACGGCAACAGCAAAAACCACCATCCAATGTTCCAGTGTATGCAAGTATACGCTAAAACAAGTAGTAAGGAATTTAAAAGAAAAAAAGGGAAAAGGGGTCATGGGAGCTAAACAAACCGCGACTTTGCTTCAATTCATCACGCACAATATAGATATCTTCAATGTGACCATAGGGGGAAAATATCTGACATAGAAATATTCACACATATTACTCAATGTCCTCAACAGTGGAGAGAAAAAGAGAGCCAGAGAGAGTGCATGTGAGATACAGAGAACTATAACCAAACTTAATTTTGAAACAAGAATGAAGAAGGATTGGTTTCCATGTAAGCAGTATCACAGAAGACCTGTTTGCTAATGTTGTGAAATACTGACATGCAGGCATGAACAATTGCACAAAGGTAGATTATGCAGATGATTGAACTGCATTTCATTGAACACAACATGCGTGGAACCACAATCTTAGTTTTTTTCCCTAATGGTAAATACTTTAAAACTCTGGGACTGGCTTTTGGTTAAAACATGCAACAAAACCATTTCTTAATGAAAAAGATATATGCTCAAACCATGGTTTACTCAACCAATAAGCTATTGTGAGTTGCCACTATTCTGGGATCTGAAAACTAAACTTCAAGGATAACTCATTCTATTGACTTTGTATATCTTGTTCATCCCCTTGAGGACAGCCTATCATGTCTTGAGGCAACAATTATTGTTTTTACAATCACAATTCTGCCTATGTACCATTCCATATTACACATATAGAAAGAAGACAAAACAGAGAAATGGGCAATTATTTAAAAAAACTCAGTCCAGATATAAAAGTTTTAGGCTTGGAACATACTTCCTCAATTTCCCTTTTTGTAGTTTGTTTGCTCAGACAGCCAACATACAACTTCTCCGGAGGAGCCACTACCATATGACAAAATGGAACATAGATTACTCAGAACGAATAATTAAAAGTCAGCGACATAAGCACGGAATAATAACATTTTGATAGCACAGATATACAAGAATGATGATGTAAGAACTTGTAGCGAAAACAAAAAGAAGCAGATACAATGTTGCCTCAACGCTAGGATTATAATCATTGCAGCAAGTCAAACAATAAATAGAAATTAAGTACAGAAATTAAATTTCATCACAGAGACAATGGACTCATTTCACTAGAGCGCTCATTTTTATGCTACTTAAGGAAAAAGAATAGTTTATGCTGGCCAGAGTATGCACAAAATAAGGTCTGGTAGTTGTCCATAGAAGAGGTGCCCTAAATATTTTAAAGGCACGTCACAGTGCAAGAAACTTGGCAAGACATTCTGATTAGGATATGTGATTATGTAAAGCAACATGCACTTACCAGGGCGTTCCCTTTCCCCATCAGCAAATCTTACTTTGATGAAAGCCTGTTCCTGGAAAAGCATGTTTATTAATTATTACAAAAATGACAACCATGAGGCTTCTTAGTTGTTATCCTGGCAATTAAAGAACTCACCCCAGGAAATGTATACTGACTGTTTAGAGCTCTAATAGCCCTGCCAGCTTCCTCGAAGGTCATATATTTCACAAAGCAATAACCTGCAAAAAGTAAAGATTCACGTCGCATCCATTAAATTGCCACGATATCTTCCAAGCTATTGGCAGCAAAGCATCGTATCAGAACTAACATGTTCTAAATATAGAGATACATAAGAAAATACACAAGAGACATAGAGGAATTGCAAGAAGGAATATCACATTATTGTACACTGAAAGATTAATTCCCCTGGAATGCTCAAAAGAAAATTCAGAACAACCAGCAGCATAGAAGCCATGAAGTGTGGTATTAAAACATAGAGCATTGCCACATCTAGGGAAATCATCCACAAAGCTTTCTGAAAATTAATGATATCAGTGACACAATAACATATTCTTCTACAGCAGTGAAACATCTTTTCTTTCTATAAATAGTAGAAATTATTCTTAAAAAAGTTGAAACAGGCTCAACCCGACACAAGAGAACTAGATAGAAGTCAAACTTTATAACAAATCACCAATTTTTAATCTTTATGAGAGCCACAGTAAATATCATAAGTTCATAACTAAGCAAATGCAAGTAAATGACCAAATATCTTTGGATTGATGAGATGAGTTGAGGGAGAGGCACTGTAAAAATTTACTCACAAGTTTAACCATACTTTAAATTAAAATCCTCAAAACAAAAATAGCTTCTTAGTGGAAAACAACACCAGCCAGCTGGTACATCCACTCCAACTCCAACTTTAATGTTAGCCCATCAATACTAATAAGAATAGACCAAGAAACTAAGGACCAAAACAATTGCAGCCTGTATGCTAACTTGCCACACAGAGACAATCATCACAAGTTAGTACGCTGATGTCAAAATCTCAATTTATTCATCATCCTTCTGACAAACAAACCACCAACTGTTACAATGATCAGGGTCTTAGGATTGCTTTCTTTGTTAATTTCTTAACCATTTACTACTCTCACTTTTTGGGGTGAGAGGACTGCCTATTATACTGCTTGCACTTGGGGAAATCACATGAAGTATGATGTCTATACTACAAGAAGTAATCAGACTTCAAAATCATCTCATTATGGAGAGAACTCAGGTTATTCAAATGAGTGAACGTTTCACAGTTTTCTATTTGCTTTAAAAGGGAAAAAAAAAAAAGAAACAGAAAACTAAAATGCATGGTTGACATTGCTTTAGAACAGTGAAGTGTTATCGATTGAATAAAAATACTCCTTTCAGATAAAAAATAAACTTTTACAAAATCTTACATTCTAAAACAGCACAATTCAGATAGAAAAGTTAGAATCCGTCCAAGTTTTCGACCTAAACATCAGATTAGAGGTGCAATCTTCTGCATTAATGTATGAAGAAATACTAAGAAAACCAGAATTAATTATACCTACAGATGAACCAAGCACTGTAGAACACTGAAAAAGTGATACCGATAGCACTCAATTTCCATGGGTTAACAGCTCGCATACCTTGTTGCTGCCCAGTTCTTTTGTCCCTAGGTAGAACAACCTCAATAACACTTCCATGTTCTTCAAACAAGGGGCGGATCTGATGAATAAGAAATAATATCAAAAGATTATATAACTATTTATAGCGACAAGTAACACGATAAAAATCCAAAGGTTATATAGGAGTTAATGGTTCTAAGGATATTCAGCTAACAATTTGAGATAAAATGTAAAATCAAAGTCTTGCATGCATGTGCACTTCTTGCACTGTTCATTCGCAAGGATGTTTTCATATATGCAATACATAGAGATGGAAATCAGCTAGCATATAAAATAAAATTGACATAAAACTGTATTTACACTTTTCTTTTCTAATTCTGCAGAAAACTTTCAGACAAATTGATCATACGAAGCCAATTGAACGACTTACATCTTCAACAGTTGCTGTTCTTGGAACAGGTGCAACGTAAAGTTTTGCCGGAATTCCACCGTCTATATGATCTAAGAAACATGTAGTAATGGACAAAAGTAAAGAGCTTCAGCAACGTTAGGGCAGCAAGTAAATTAAATAAACTAAGCTCCAATTATAAATTGAAAATCATTAACGTTTATCACGAGCAGAATTAAAAAGATGAGAAAGGATTGCCATTGTGCTTATATTGTAGGCAAGTTATTTAAACTCATTCATTTCCCTCCATTTTAATGAAGTGCGAAAAGAGAAATACGAAGCAAATTTCCTCATAAAACTCAATTTAGTGATAGTTATGTATTTTATACGATGCAAATTCGCAACTAAATGGTTAAAATTAAAATAATAATAATAAATGAATAAGCGAATACCTGGAGCAGGATGATGAAACCCTCGCTTCCGACCAGCAAAAGGAGGAGGCTGACAGCCAAAGAAATCATTCGGCTCGCCGTTCATTTGGTCGTATTGCTGGCGCCGGCGGTGGTGGGGGCCGTTGTCGGAGAAATTAGGTCGGTGTTCGACGGAGGACCAAGAACAGGGATTGCCGGAATATGAATTAGGGTTAAACTCTTGATGATCACTTAAAAAGTCTCCTCCGTGCCTCTCCATTTCGAAACCCTAATGCTTGAAAACGATGAAGTGAAAAAAGGTAATCAATGACAATGAAGGCGCACGAGGACTGTGAAAACGAGCGCGAGAGTAATTGTACCAGAATCTTGATACTTTGGTCTTTGTGAGGGAAGAGAAAAATTGCCGTCCGTGGTTGGTTTATTATCGTGTTCGCGAGCGTACAGCGCTGTGTTAAGTCAGTGAAAATATGACCGTTGGATATGTTGAATTGGCAGATAAAATGGCCGGTCAACATTTGAATTTACGGGGGTATTTTATATATTTGAGATATTAACACTGTTACCCCATGCGGTTTACATAAATTATACTTTAATACCGACTTTTGTTTTAATTATCACCTATTCTATTTAATTTGAAAGACATAATACCCTCATTTTTTAAGGATATTTTTATTATTTATGTGATAAAAAAATATTATTTTAAAATTATTTTTATCTTTTAAATTAATTAAATAAGTAACAGTAATTAAAATCAAAATTACTATAAAAATGTAATTTATTAAACTTCAGAGGGTGACAATGTTAACATCTCTTGTACATTGATTTTGATAGCAACTTAGATTTTAATCACATTGTCACCCCTCTACTTAATTTGAATGATAAAAATACGTATATAATTATATTTTTTTATCACATAAATAATTAAAATATTTTAAAAAAATGAGAATATTGTCATCTTTTAGTTAGGTAAAATATGCAATAGTGTAATTAAAATTAAAATCGCGCATTAATGTGTCATTTGTGTAATCCTCATGGGATGATAATGTACAATCAAAGTAGTGGATTTATACAAATTATATTGTAGTTTTGGTTTTAATTTGTAGTAATCACTTATTCACAGCCGGTAAGAATAAGTATTTATATATATATAAATATACATATTTTATTTATATGTAGGTGATACTTGATTTATGTATTGTTATTAGCAGTGTTTGTATAGGTTAACGACATACTATTAGTATTGGGTTTATTTGCAAGACTTTAAATTTATTTTAGGGATCAAATTATAATACTTTAAAAGTTTTGGGGACTAATTCATAAATATTAAAAATTAACCTCTTAATATAAAAATACACTTTTGAAACCCTAATTCATTCATTTTGGTCGAGTCACCTCTTTTAGAGTGAGAAAATAGAGAAAGAAATGAGAGAGAAAGAGAAGAAGAAGAAAGTTAGAATTTAAGTTTTAAGAGGTATATTATAACAATTTCTTAGTTTCTTGATGTTAATTGCTTTAAGTTTTGATTTCTAAAATATGTACAATTGAGGATTTGACGTGGATTTTGTAAGATATTGTGAGAATTGATGATAATTATGTAGATAACTTAATAAATCATGATGAATTGTAGAAGTTCTTCTTGATAGTCTCTTGATCCGAAATTTTTATAAATTGTTGTACTTTTATTTTAGTTTTGGATTTTGATTATATGAAATTAGACATGTCTATAATCATTTGAGACTTTGAATCGATTGAAAATTTCAAAAATTAAATTTATAGTGAATTTACTAAAATGACCCTAAAATTTTAAAAATTTCATATGTTAACAGTATGATACAGTGACAAATAATTTTTAATCTGCTGAATGATCTTCAAAAATTACAAATTTATAGAATATGATAAGTTTATATGTCTAATATGATATACTCAAAATTAAAAATTTAAATCATTGTGGTTAAATTGTTATGATTTTCTAAAGAGTGTCAGCTCATTGCAGTATTTGATTAACAGATTTTTAAAGTTATAGAATAAAATAGTTTTAAAATACTTTTGACAGTGATTTTGAAGTGAAATATTTATCATAAATTGCGATATGTGTCAAAAGTAATTTTGTGATAGTTTTATAATTTTTGAGTTAGTATGTGATTTTATAAAATTAGGAGATTGAATACTGTTAAGTAAATATCTTGATCCTGTCAGATTAATAGTTTAGATTTGATGGTATTTATGGAATGGATTATGTATGAATTATGATATAATATTTATATATAAAAATGATATATAAGTCAAGAATTATATATTCTAATTTTGGAGTAATTGGACATCATTTGATATATAAAAAAAATTTGTTAAGTGTAAGTGGTCAGAATGACAGGTTTTGAGAAACTAAGTAATTAGACCAATTCGATGTGATAAGTGTAATATATGAAATTTTGTAAGCTATTTAAAGTGTTTTGTGTGAATATTGAGGCTCATGAAATGATTAATCTCCATTGATAGTTTAAGAAGATCTAAGCCTTGTAGTTAAAAGTGTTAAGAGATAAGTATACTAGACTTTTTACTGAAATCACAATAAATATAGTAATTGTTATGTATGATTTTGTAAATGTAGTTAGGAATATGTTTATGTTATGTCAAAGTATATTTTGATATAAAATGTGAAGACATGTGTTTATGAATGTGAGTATGGACATACATGACATATATGTGTTTTTAAAAGTGAGTTTTCAAAATGAAATGTGTTTAACAAGTAGAGCTTTTGAAGTGTAATATGTCCATTATAAACATTTAGTGTTTTGAGAATGCTTTAACTCACTGTTGACTTGGTAGGTATTTTATGTGATTTATGGAGCCTTTATGTGTGACATTTCCTTTAGGATTTGTATATATTATGTGTTCTGTATGTAAGGAGTATCTTATTGGTACCTAATGGAAGAGTTAGTTATCATATTCATGTGATGGCGTATTGGCGCATGTGAGAGGACTCGCCGATGATCAGGGTGAGGATTTGGCTTTTACCTTCTGGTATAAGCATTATATATGTGTAATTTAAAACTTTCCTTGTACTATTCCTCTCATACGGTATGTCACCTACAAGTGACATTTGGCTCATTATGTGATATGTAATATGGAAGTCCTACTAAATAGTAGTTGGGTGATGATATTCTTATTATATGTTTTGAAAGAATGTGTAAGCGCTTACCTGATATGTGATTTGATAAGATTGTGATTTTGATTTATCACAACATATCGTACACATGCATTGTGTATATGTATGTATTTGTATTTGATATATGAAAAACTAGTATGCTTGCTGAGTTTGATACTCATTATAGTTTATGGTGATTTTAGATAAATAATGTACATGTGTGCTTAGCGAATTTGACAAAGCTTCTGTTGTTCCTTGGGTTCCCTAAGTTGCTAGGTTGATGAGTGTTTTATTTGGAGACACGTGGGTTAAGATATTTGACTTATCACTATTGAATAAATACTTATGTATTATTTATCAAGTGTGGTTATTGGTTGATTTTAAGTAAAAATTTGCAATGAATATATTATGAGCTTTTAGTAATAAAGTTGCTACTGGTGACGTAGTAGAGTGTTAATCTCTGAAAAAACTCTGCGTATTTTCGATTTATTAATTGTCCAAGTCATAATTCAATTGTTATAATTTAAAAAAAATTAAAATAAATGTTTAAATATTATCAATAAATGTTTATGTTTATATTTTAAATATGAGACCAACCCGTAAACTAAAATTTATGAATATACTATAAACAATAAGATTGTATTAGTGCTCATTATTAAATGAATATAATTTATATCGTGTGTCAAATCTTTTAAATTTAAAGCATGACATAATTATAACAACATCTTTTCTACTTAATTTACAAAATAAAAATACTGTCAACCTTTACAAATATTTTAGTCATTTACTAACATCTTAAAGGTATTTTTGTTTTTTTAAATTAAAGAAAATATGTAGTAGTGGAATTAAAATTAAAGTTGCCATTCAAATGTAATTTATGCAACCTTCGGAAAGTGATTGTTAATGTCCTATTAGTGAAAAAAAAATGTATTGCATGTCTTTATTATTGAATCATTGACATAATTGCAAGTATTTATATAATTAACTTTTTTTGTTGATATTTTATTATTTTTTATATATAATTAATTAATACTAGTTTCAAATCATAATAAAATTTATAATTATTTTAAAAAACTACTATTGACCTAACAAATAATTATACAATTATATTAAAATTTGTGATTAAATAGTAAAAAAAAAATACACACTCTTTCTTTAACTTTGCTAAAGTGAGTATTAAATGTGTACATATAAAAAATTTTATTTTAATAAATTATATAATTTATTATATGAAGAGATTCTACAATTCACTGGATATGTAGTGAGATTTTATAATATATCATGGAACTGTACAAAAATTATAGATTAAATAAATAATGTCACGTGATAACATTGCTTAATATACAATGAGTTATATGACATGTTAAATTATTTTATTGTATATACACAAAATAATTAAATAGCTAATATCAACTAAAAACCAAAAATTCATTATTTTATGACTTACATTATATATTTAAGAAGTATTTGAATGTGTTAACTTTATGTATTTTAAAATTCATAATTATTTTATGCTGTCATAATGGTAATCAATTTGAGTCTAAGAAACGAAATCCTTGTTTAATTAATGAATTTTTTTTATAATATCTTATAAAAAATGTTATATGTACAAACTCTTTATATAAATCATCTGGTACAAATTAATATAACATATAAGTATTAATTCAAATAATTTATTTTAAATGATTTCATTAATTTTTATGATTTATCTAATTAATACTCGCATACCACATTAATTTATATAAAGAGTTTGCATATCTAATATTACTCATATTATAATGCTACTTAAGTAATGAATATATTAAAAACAAGACATTTAAAATAAATAATATATCTTTATTTTGATAAAAAGTATATATATATAATTATTTCAATCCACAAAACTTACTAAGATAAAAACTTTAAGCGATATTGTATACGCCTAACAAATTTTATTCCAGCCATTTTTTAAAACACGTCCTTGTTGGACTCCTCTTGGTGGTTATAAGAAAGAAAATATTATAAATCTTTCATAAAATTTTCTCCTTTGGGAGTTAACCACTAAAAAGATTTGTTCTCTTAAATAATAAACGATATCATTGATATTACTGAAACATTCCCTGCTTATAAAATTTTTGATCTCACATAAACAAAATTCTTTTACTTTGAAAAATCTCATTTTAATATAACGAATAATGCTATTATTTTTTGAGTATTTCGATAATTATAGGGAGAATATAACAAATAATATTATACTTTTTAAATAATATCATTTTATGATTTCATAAATTTTTTCTCTTTAAGAGTTCACTGCTAAAAAGATTTATTTTTTGAAATAATAAATGATATCATTGATATTACTGAAATATCATATGCTTTATAAAGACTTCTATCTTACACAAAAAAATTGCTTTAACTATTATGATTTTATTTAAAATTTTTTTGTCTTAATACAATGAATAATATTATATTTTTAAATGATATTTTAATTAAATAAGATATTAAATAATAATTAAGTAATAAAATAATTTTATTATTTAACATATTAATTTAAAATATTATTTAAAAAATATAACGCTGGTGCGTTACTACAATACAAAACATGTTAGTTCCCATAAATGTACAATTGGATTTGGAGGTGGGGGAGCGAATGAATTACTTTTCACAAGTATTAGGGATGAAAATGGAATTTCAGAATAAAAGGGTAAGATAATGAAAATTCCACGTGAAAGGAGGAATTAAGTAAAGAAACAAAACTAAACGAATCGAGGAAGAACAAGCCCTAGCTTCTGGACCTCACTCTCTCTTTCATCTACACGCCGCTCTATAACCTTCAGGTATCAATTTCTTCTTTTTTTTTCCGGGAGAAAATACAGTATTTACGATTCTGGTTATACATCAAATTTGTTTAACGTTGATTGGATTTAATTTTTGGTACGTATTGGAAATTTGAGCCGCCGACTCCAGGTTTTCAGAATCAGTCTCATTTTGAGTTTGAGGGCGATAGTTATCGTAATTTTCGTTGCAACTCTTCAGTTTTACTTCAAGGCTCCTCTAGCAATTGCGCTGCAAATAAGATTAATAGGATATGTTTTGTTCTTCAATCTTGAAATTTCCACATTATAATTAGTACAGTAAGCTTTGTTCTGTATGCATATATTAAATTATTTTTTTTTATTGTCAACACATTTTGTATTGTCAATTTGTTTCCGTGATTTTTTTCAATTCCACGACTACTGGAAATTTTGTGCTAAATTGTTCCATGCAGCACTTCAAGTTTAGGAACAGATTTTAGATTCCTGTTTTATTAGGACATACATAAAGTTTTGACTATTAGTTATGTCTTTTGCATTGCACTTGGCCATTTGTTTGTATCTATTCTCTAAAATTTATTGTATTTGATGTTATTTATGTTGGTAGTGCAGGAGTCATTTTCAGTTAACTTTCTTTTGCATGGCAAAGAGACCGGATCCGGATGATGATGATGATTTCAGTGAACTCTACAAGGAATATACTGGCCCACCTGGATCCATGGTACCCAGTTCACAAGATAGGGCAAAACCAAACAAGCCTTCTCAGGCGGGTTCCGATGAGGAAGAGGAACCGCATGACCCCAATGCTGTCCCAACTGATTTCACTAGCAGAGAAGCCAAGGTTTGGGAAGCTAAATCAAAAGCTACTGAAAGGATTTGGAAGAAGAGAAAAGAAGAAGAAATGATTTGTAAAATATGTGGAGAATCGGGTCATTTTACTCAGGTATTGTTTGATTTTCTTCAAATGACTTGCTATTCATTACAAAATGCTATGACTTGCCTTTGTGTAAACTGACGGCCATAGATACATACTGATTTATTTGCAAGTTACGTATAGTTGGTCAATGATGACATTTTCTTTTACAGATCATAGAGAAACTCTTTAAGATTGTTACAATTCCAGTTTTACTTCCTAGCTTCCTTCCTACTTTAGTTTCAGTTTCACATTGACCTATTACAGGCTAACTAGGACCCGAGTTTAGTATTTAGATGGTGCCTGACCTGCTGGTTGATTTCTTTATTTAGCGAGCCAGATTCTATGTAGCGGTGCTATTGAGGTCTTCTGTTCAGTATGTTCTTTCTGCACCAATTGATTTAATCTAATATGGATCCCAACCTTCACCCTGTCCCAATCTGAACATCAACTTCATGTATCAAATGATGACAGAGATGCCCATGTAAAAGCACATGTTTGCAATCAGAATGATATTGGGAAGGGGTGGGGGAGTCAGTGGCAGCATATTTTCAGTCTTTGTGCTATGATGTCTTTTCTTGAGAATTCTGTTCTTGTTTTTTTGTCAATAATTATTAATGGCATGCACCTGGTTCTTATATAGGGGTGCCCCTCTACTCTTGGAGCAAATCGCAAGTCTCAAGATTTCTTTGAAAGAGTAGCTGCAAGAGATAAGCATGTGAGGGCACTTTTTACAGAGAAAGTGATACAGAGGATTGAAAAGGACATTGGTTGCAAAATCAAAATGGATGAGAAATTTATTATTGTCAGTGGAAAGGATAGGTTAATTTTGGCTAAAGGTGTGGATGCAGTGCACAAAGTTATTAAGGAGGGTGATCAGAGGGGTTCATGTAGTTCTCACAGGAGCAGATCTAGGTCGCCGGAGCGAAGCTCTGCTGGTGCACATTTTCGACGCTCTGAATCTCAAAGGTCTCATCCAGGTTCACATAATGCGTCCCAGTTTCACCAGCGTTTTGGTAGGCAGGATAAGGTTATGGAAAATCGTGTCCGTGAAGATCTCCAGAAATTTTCAAGTGGTTCTCCACAAGGTAGGGACAGCATAGGATATCTTTACGGCATCCATAGAAAGCCGGTAATTCGATGCTCATAGCTTTGTTAGGTCCCTAGCAATACATTATAAGACTTTTCAATAGTTGTTTACCTAGTGTAAATTCTTAATGATTGTGGTTGTTGCTTATTGTTTATTTGCAGCAAGAGGTAAGTTCTTATGTTCAAGCATTATGTGTACGAATCTGAAGTAACTTTCGTGAGTGGATCTGAATTGATCGGATTGTCTCCAAAACGAAATTATTTACTGAAAGCATATCTGGATTGCAACGGATGGATTCACTATGTGAATATAAGATAGTATGTCTAGTTAAGATACATCTATGTTAGCATCTTGAATCAAGTGCTTAACATACTCTTCATTTCATGAAGCTTATAGTAATGAAGGAGCTAGAGGTCGTTCAAGCCATTCTAAATCTCCTGGCCACCCCTCTTACACTGGCAACTCGTGTAATTCATATGATGGTCATAGTCGGGCCATGGGTGGTTACAGAAACAATGGATGGGAAACTGAGAGACGGGGATCTGATATGCAATCAGGCTGTCAGTTTGAATACCCTGCATTTCCTCAGACGTTAGAAGATTTAGAGTTGGAGTATAAGAGGGAAGCTACAGAACTTGCAAGCATTCGTGACCAGGAAGAAGATGAAGAGAACTACAAACATCGCGAGGTATATATTCTATCTTGCCAAGGCAGTGCATCTGTGCATTCTTCCTCTGGTAACTGGCTTATTTGAAAATTTAGCTCATTTTTTTATGTATTCTGAAATAATTCTCTTTGGTCAAAATTCACTGGCAGTTAATGGATTCCATCTGACACAAGCTTAGTAAAGTAATAAAATTTCCAGACATATATCCGTTCTCATTATGAACTGCTATTATTTGGCATTCTCATTTGTGGAAAGCAAAATCACAAGGCCCCTCGCTATCTGCTATACTGATTAGGAATTCAAATATCTTACTTCTGCTGTTTTGGCTTTCAGATGATCAGGGAGATGAGAGAGAGTTACATGAAGAAACTGACTCAGCTAAGGGGCGTGCATGCAAAACAGTGGGAAGAGTTTCTTCAACTTGATGCCCAAAGACGCCAGCAGCAAGTGCGAGAGCAAATGTCTGCCTCAGGTTTTGGTGGTTACAAACAGCATAACTATCCCGGTTATGATGCCTCTTCAACCAATCCTCACTATGCTGGAGCCAACTTACCTGTGGATTCAAGGGGCAGGTACCCAAACCCCATGGAAAATTATCCTTCAAGGTCTCATGATACCTATGCTGGGTTTCAGCGTCGGAGGCATGAAGAATTTGGGAAAGCTTACAATCGTTACTAAATGGCGTACAGGAATTGAATGTGGTGAGTTGTACCATTCTTTAATTGAGTATAGGCAAAAGTTAGTTAGGCACCATTTTTATTTTGTTTCTCCCACTAATTCTTGGTTATCCATCAATGCCTTACCATAAATTCAACATGAAGTTTCATGCAAATGAATATGATTCTTGGTGTGTGCCCTGATTATTTTTTGAAATTATTGCATGATTTGCAACTCCCAGGAGGCTGAAGGATTTTAAGTTAGTAGATTTTTGGTTGGGCATAGGTGATGGAAATTGGAGGTGGTTACAGGTATTACAGTTTTGTTATTTTTTTCATCTGTATTGCCTAAAATTTGACTTCAAAATTTTCAGGGTCCACAACCTTTGGTTGGGTAGGAGTAATGCACAGGAAGCCTCAGATTTAGGTGAGTATATTGTTGAGAAGGGAACAATGGACAGAATGAATATGTTCTCTCAGTTTGTTCCATGACAATTTCATGGTTCAGTGTGGTCAGAACTTTGTTGCAAGGATTGAGATGCTGCTTTGGCTAGGCTAGTGTATTAGGAAATTATAGACTTTTGGATAGTTGATTTGGTTGTACTTGACAAATTTTTGAGGTTTGAAATAGAAGGCCTTCTCCCCCCAACTTCTTTACTAAAATTTATAATTTCATTATTTCTCTTCATTTGGTGGGATGTATATCTGAAGCTGTCTGAGAAGTGACAATTGCTGGTTTGCCATTGAAATTTTCACTCGGGTGTAAGTTGCAAAGTTGGTGATTAGAAGGTTTTCTGGGCTGACCTAAATGAGACTAGAAGTTGGTCTTGCCATTAAATCTCACTAAGGTGGTTGATGAAGGTTTTTTTTTCTTCAATTTGGTTTTCGTGGCAATAATTTTCTGTCGGATTGGTATTAGCTTGGGTTTCAATACTTCTATTTGGTGTATTGGCTTCACAGCATTTCTAGAGAAATTTATTTCATCAAACTTTGCGTTTTGCATCAGACTATGACTAAATAAATAATTGTTTGTTTCTGTTCCAATGGTGAAAGCTTCCAGTAAGCTCAATAACAAGGATTATCATATTCAAACCATCAAAGGACCTCTCTTTAAGAAAATGGAAAGGAGAGAGATAGCAAAGCACGAGAGAGAAGGTCTCTGAAAACATTCAGTACTATTTTCCAATGGTAAAAAATAGTATGCAATGTTGCATGCTTCTGAAAGCCTTTTGGAATTCTTTCTCGGTATATGTATTTTGCTAAACTATTCCAGTTTTCCAAATCTATAAATGCAACCTTGTGACATTCCGATTCTTTTAAATTATAAATAACTAGAAAGCAAAAATGGGGAGCCACAAGGAACCGGGGTTGAGAGATGGCTTACACACACTCGATTTCCTTCTGTGGTAAAACCATAGAAACAACAGTCACAGCGAGAGCTTACGTAGCAGAAAATTGGGTGCTCAATATTCGATCATTGTACAGCACACAGGTACTGATTGTAGGATTGAACTGCAAATGGAGGCCACATCCTGTAAGGTCACTTAGCGGCAAGCTTGTCACCTTTCAACTCTGCGTTGATACCAAGTGTCTCATTCTGCAACTAACTTATATGGACTACATTCCCCAAGCCGTTAAGAAATTTCTGTGTGACCCCAGAATCGTTTTTGTGGGTATTGAGGTTGAAGAGATCATATCGAAGCTTAGAAATGAGTATGGACTGTATATTTATAAGAAGATAGATGTTCGTTCCCTGGCAAAATTATATTGGCTGCACCTTTTTATCATTATCATTTTATTATATTAAGATATGCGATTTGTACTAGCTATTTCCAAACTGCTCCCGTAAGATGCAGTTAGTTGTTTCAAGCTGCAAATAAAGAGCTCTAAGTATCATGTATGTGATTTGTACTAGCTATTTCCAAACTGCTCCCGTAAGATGCAGTTAGTTGTTTCAAGCTGCAAATAAAGAGCTCTAAGTATCATGTATGTGTTTAATATCCAAAATCATTTTCTGAACTAGCGTACTATGCTTAACTCGATAAAAGAGAAGTATACGAAGCGTTTAAATCGGTTAACTCTATTTCCGTTTTGCTATACATACCACAATTACCAAAACTTGATACCCAGGAAGCATGGAGTGTTCTGTTTACAGTGGTAAACAAAATATCTGATAAAAGATCATTTCCAATGGATGTTACATTTTTCGATAGAGTCCAACGTGATCCTTGGAGTACTCTTAGTCCATGGTGCAGAGAGAGTACTGGCTCTTCTTTATTCACGCCTCCTTAGAATAGTTCCAACGTGCTTTAGATATTATAATCTATTTCTTAGTTTCCCAAGAACCATTGATAACTACCCAATAACAACTTCTTCATTTTCCTAGACGAGCTTCTAATGCTAAATGCCATCTGGTCTTCTAGAAATTTATCAATGGATGTGCATTGTCAGAAGACATGCTGCCAACTGTTTTACAGCTGATGTAATTAAATGCATATCCTCTTCAGCTACCATGCTTAGCGCCTTATATATATAGCCTTGGTGAAAGAGATATAACAAAAGAAATAGAGTGACAGTGCCAGAAATGGAAACTACGCGTTTGATTTCTTTTTCTGGCAAGAATATAGAGACAACGGTCACGGCCAAGGCTTCCGTGGAAGACGCATGGATACGCTACATTTACTCCAGGTACAGTTGCCAGCAAATCATCATAGGATTGGACTGCGAATGGAGACCAAATATCATCTCAACAATGGACAACAAGACTGCTACATTGCAGCTCTGCGTTGACACCAAATGCCTCATTCTTCAACTCTTTTTCATTGATTTCATTCCTCTGTCGGTCAAGGATTTTCTGGCCTGACCCCAACAATACTTTCGTAGGGGTCGAGGTTGAAAGACTTGATGAAGCTAAGGGACGAGTATGATCTTCAGTGTAACAGCATTGCCGATGTTCGAGATGAAACTATAAAACGCTGGCCATTTATGTTTTACAGGAAACCTGGGCTGAAAGATGTTGCACGTCGGGTTGTGGGGCTTGTCATGCTCAAACCTAAGCATGTTTTCCAAAGTGACTGGGAGTCTAGGGTTCTTGATGACATGCAGATTGATTATGCTGCCATTGATTCTTATGCTTCTTGCAAAATTGGTCACAAGTTGCTTAAGGAGATGAAACGGGTGTTGATCTTTTTTCTTTTGGTTTGTTAGGCTTCTCCATTGTTCGAATTGGTTGCTTTTTGGGTCGCATTTTGGTGTGGTTGTTTTTTATTTTTATTTTTATTTTTCGTTGTTGTCTTCTTGTTGAAATGTCTTGCATTCTTGGTTCTTCTTGTGCATTGTGGTCTATAATTACCCTATTGCCAAAGTTTGTAAGCTCCTTGGTAGCAATTTAATTATGTATTAAGAATTAGTTTGTTTCTTTAACGATCTATTGTGCTAAAATCTCTTATATTGCATGGTCCAATTAAAGCTTATCTGTTTACATAATACATGATTAAGACCCTGGATAAATAATAATACAATGGGCTCAATAAAGGTAATCAATTTTTTAAACCCCACCATTACATAGGATTCTCTTAGTTACGAGGTCTTGATATTGCTCTCCTGATTTTAGTTCGAGATTTGTTCAATTATGAATATTCGACTGCGCAGTAGGGTGTGCGGAGGATTGGATTTAACGGATTTGATTAATAGTTTATTTAATTTATTATGAAGTGGATCAATAATTTTTTTATTTAATTCAGTCCATTCAAATATAAAATTCAACCCGTTCTAATTTAACGTAAATCCATATTTAATTCAATCCTATTAAAAAATTATAATAAAAAACATTTCATTTAAAAGTATCAATTTAATTTAGCCGCTTAAGGTTAAAATGGGTTAAGTTTATATTGGTGTATAAACTCTTGCTTAGAATATCAAATACAAACAATCTTAATATTAGAATATCAAATGCAAACAATTCTAATATTATTAATTCGTAATTCTAATATTATTAATTCGTTATCAATTGCACAAAGACAATTAGGAACATAATAGCAACTATCGGATTGTTTAAGCGGAAGCAATACCGAGCATATATGTATTAAGAAACAAAACATTAAGTCCTAATACCAAATTTAAAAGTCAAACACCCAAACATACCAATATATTGTAATACACCACAATATACTATAAGTATGAAGTAACCTAATAAATTAGAAGATCAATCACATAGATAATACGTAAAAATAGTAGAAAATACCAACATACCACAACATAAAGTATACGTGGTTCGGCCAAATATGCCTACGTCCATGGTGGATCAAAGATCCGAACCTCTTTATTGATTCTTAGGATTACAAGGATTACACGTGAAAGACTTGGAGCTCAAATGATCAAAATACACACTTGAACGATGTATTTTCTTTATATGTTGGCCCCCTCTCTTTTCCCTCACTTCCTCTTTCTGAAACTCTAAAAATAGAAGGAGTATATATAAAATAGCACGAGCGTGGGCAACTTACAAAGAAAATAATGCCCATTTTGAAAGTAATGCCCGACCAATGCCTTTGCCAATGCCTTCCAATGCCAGGGTGCTCACACATGAAAATTTTTCTCTTATTTTTTTGCAGTTCTCAAGCATTATTCCATTGAGTTTTCGACCCCTTTCGGTTATTTTTTCGACTTCGTTTCAACTTCAAATATTTCCTCGAATTGGTCATCAATTCAATGCCAATCAACACATGATTTTGAATTACCAATTCAACAAATTCTCTCCTTGATTCAAAATCCCCAAAGAGACTAATTGGAATTACAAGGATTACAAGTGAAAGACTTGGAGCTCAAATGATTAAAATACACACTTGAACGGTGTATTTTCTTTGTATTTCGACCCCCTCTCTTTTTCCTCACTTCCTCTCTCTGAAACCCTAAAAATAGAAAGAGTATATATAGAATAGCACGAGCGCTGCAACGCTCAAAACCAATGCCACGGCGTGGGCAACTTATGCCTATTTTGGAAGTAATGCCCTAACCAATGCCTTCCAATGCTGGAGCGCTCACACCTGAGAATTTTTTTTCTGTTTTATGCAGTTCTCAAGCACTATTCCATTGAGTTTCTGACCCTTTTCGGCTATTTTTTCGACTTCGTTTCAACTTCAAATTTTTCCCCGAATTGGTCCTTAATTCAATACCAATCAACACATGATTTTGAATCACCAATTCAACAAAATCCTCTCCTTGATTCAAAATCCCCAAAGAGACTAATCGGGATCCATCCACCACATCACACGCTCAATTATTTAGCGGTGATCTAGTTAAGTCACTCAGACTTAACTCTTTTGTCTTCAGTGATTTAGGCCTCCACAGGTACGAATGCTTCAAATGTAAGTTAGTTTGATTGTGATCTCTTCGGCAACTCATGACACATATACCACAATGCCTCGGTGGCTGCAACTTATGCTTGCCAACAACTCTCTTACTAGCTATTCCTTTCTCGCCTTCACTACTTCGGTGAGTATTACTAAGATGCTTCCTTTCTCTATGCCCCTCTTCAACAGCAACACATGCAAAGGAGTCGAAATACAATCTCTCAACAACACATGCTGACTTACTCTCGGACTGCACTCTCTCAACAACACATGTTGAATCTAACTTGGCATACTCATTAACAACACATGTTCTTACAGCATTTCCAATAAGCACAAATAGACCATTGCGCTTCTCACCCTGCATAACAGTAACCATCCCTCTTACTACTGTTAGTAATCATTTTTCAGCTTTGAATGAACATCCCATTTGATCTAGCCTACCTAGGAAAATCAAGTTTCTCTCTTAAGACTAGGAACATATCTTACATTCTGCACTTCCCTAATTTTTCCATCATACAATTTCATCCTTACACTACCAATTCTCATAACTTTACAAGTTATATCACCGTCCACCAATACATTGCCATCAATAGGACGATAATTGACAAATAAGTGTTGGGTGTTGATTATCCTAGGGTGCTTCCATGTGGGGTGTGTTCATCATACAACAAATATACATATCTTATACATATATGTACACAGCAGAAGATTAAAACAATACAATAAACACATGTAATACAGATTTATTAAATGAAACCCGAGATTGAGAAATATAACCCATGAAGCTTTTGGATTAATTTGCTTGAAATCCACTATGAAATGAAACTTTGATCAATCCTAGCAATCAACAAGGGTGTGTTTGATTGTCTAGAATAATAGTATGTTAATCCAGCATTTTGTTTAACTCTTAAACTTGATTCAAAGTTAAACTCTTTAACTTAATTAAATTTATTTTTCCTTTTATTCAACTCTTGAATAATTAAAACAAATCTCCTTTTTAGTTATTACATTTAGTAATCATTTATTTATTTGTTTTATTGTTCTAACACTTAAAACACAAAATAAAGAATTCCAATTTTTCAAATTGAAATGGCTCCCAAAAAATGCAAAATCTAAAACCTAAAAATTTTGAATTTTAAATTTCATTTCACTTTATATACTAATGCATTAATTTCAAACTAATATGAATTTCATTTGCATTTAATTTAACTTAACTTAATTATAGTTAATATTTAACTTTAGTTAGATTATTTTAACTTAACCTTTAAGTTAATAAATATTTAAATATTTTAATCATAGTTAACTAATTTAACTATGGTTAAAATAACCTTTAAATAAGGTTAACTTAACTTAACCATATAGTTAACCTTTAACCATAGTTAAGTTAAATCATTTATTTAATAATTAAATAAATAATTATTTATTTTAATTATTTAACAATTAAATAATCATAAAGTAAAATTACATTTATATTCTTACTAGGTTACCAAGTTAACCTAAAGTGGGTCTCACTATTTAACCATATACTTTAGTTAACTTAACCTTAGTAATCTGCTGAATTATACTGTATTGAACCATTCAATACGGTAAACTGCCCACGTGCTCAAAGAGTACATTTTATATTGGGACTCTTTAGGTTTACATTCAATTTGTCAAATGGAACTATTCCATTAATTCGTAATCGATGCCCTACGCACACGTTACAAATATTACAAATCAACGTGTTAGACCATACCAGTTGAGGTCATAACATATACGTATAATCCTTCCATCATTTATACCCTGGACGTGTGGGAATATAGATCTGCACCGTGAAATCCCCATTTACTCATCTATAATCTTATCTCCAGATTCGTATCTTGATAAACAATATACGCAAATACTTTTGCTATATTGTTTGCTATATTGTTTGACCATGTGGAAAACTCTTTTCCTGGGTTTATGCTTGTAGCCACAAGACTTTATAAAATACAATCTCGGAGCATCGGATGTACAACTTACCTACGTAAGTTGACGAATCTCATATCTACGCACCGGACTCCATGAGTATCAGATCATACCCAGCGATATATAGCGATCAAACCATGAAAGGTCTCTGATATATGTGGAACCAAAGCATAATGGATCACTCACAATACCACCGTAGCGCTTAGGTCAAAGGACCACGAATACTACTCAACTCGAGAGGTCCTTCATTTGACGGCTTCATAGGATATCTATTGGGGTCCTTGTGAGTCTGTTCAGTATCCAGTCCTAACTGAATACCTGCATGCCTATACAAGCTCTAAGCTTATGGTTAGTTAAGAACAACCATCTGAACCAGTCAGATATAGACATACACTAATCTATATAATGTGAATTCACCGATAGACCCGTATTGGTGATCATAGATCAGGAACATTATGTTTGAGACATACTTACATAATGATATTTCTTAGCTCCTATTGCAACTCTTTGCAACTATATCATTACAAGTATACTCTCAGGTCTTTGTCCCATTATAGACAAGGTTCTAACTCTTTAGACCTCGCTGACTTTTATAAACTAATAACTCTTAACAATGCTAACTCTTAACATTTATAACTCTCAGCTTTGCTAACTATTAATTATGGTATAAACTCCTTTAGACCAGATCTGAACTCTTTCAGATCAAACAGTGTCTGTAATGTTACAAGCATTATGTTGGGATTTGTGCTTACGTGCCATCCCATAATGTATAAATATATAGTGATTGTATTTATACAATTATTATTTCTAATAAAATTGTTAATATTATTTTTATTAAATGGTAAGATGCTTGTAACGTTTTAGACATTGTATGATCTGAAGGAGTTCAGATTTGGTCTAAAAGAGTTTAGACCAGTGCTAAGAGTTAGCAACGCTAATAGTTATAAACACTAAGAGTTAGTGGTACTAAGAGTTAGCAAAATCTAATGAGTTAGAGCCTTATCTGAAATGGGACAATGACCTGAGAATATATTAGTAATGATATAGTTGCAATGAGTTGCAGATGGTGCTAAGAAATGTCATTATGCAAGTATTTTCTCAAACATAATGTTCCTGATCTAATTTTATCGATGCGGGTCTATCGGTGAAACCCATTAATATAGATTAGTGTATGTCTATATCTGGATGGTCCAGATGGTTAGTCTTAGCAAACCATGAGCTTAGTAGGAAGCTCGTATAGAGATGCAGATATTCAGTAAGGACTGGATATTGAACAGACTCACGAAGACATCCAATATACATCTCATAAAGCCTTCAATAGAAGGTCTTCCGAGTTGAGTAGTATTTGTGGTCCTTTGACCTGAGCGCCACGGTGGGCTTGTGAGTGATCCACTATGCTTTGGTTCCACACATGTCAGAAACTTTTCATGGTCTGACCGCTGGGTGTCGCTGGGTATGGTCCAATGCTTATGGAGTTCGGTGTGCGTAGATATGGGATCCATCAGCTCATATGAGTGGGTTGTATATCCTAATACTCTGAGATTGTATTTCAGAAAGTCTTGTGGCCGCAAGCATAAACCTCGGAAAAGATATTCCGGAGGAATAAACAATATCACAAAAGTGTTTGTGGATATTGTTTTATGAAATATAAATCTGGAGATAAGTTCGTGGTTGAGCAAATAGAGATTTGACGGTGATGATCTATATCTCTGCTCTTCAAAGATATAAATGATGGAAGGATTATACGAATATGTAATAACCTCAACTTGTATGATCTAACATGCTAATTTGTAATATCCGTAACGTGTGTGTGGGACATTGTTCACGAACGTATGGAGGAGCTCTATATGACAAATTAGGTGTGGACCTAGAGAGTCTCACAATATGAAGTATACTCGTTGTGCACTGGGGTAGCGGATTGGATTGAATAGTTCGATTCAATAAATTTCAGCAAAAAAGAACGATTGTTTAGGGATCCCTCGGATTGTACATTTGTCAAGACTTAATTGTTAAGTACATCACTTAATTAATTAACAAGGGTTGTTAATTAATAGAATATTGACAAATGACAAAATTTGTTGCATGATTTGATTTTATCTTTTTACCATTTAACCATGGTAGTAAAAATTAGTAAGGAAAAAAATAATTATTCAAAATTGTTTTGAATAATTAAATCATATATTATTAAATAATATTATAATATATATAGATCATGACATTGTATTTTAATACAATGAAGGGCCTAGATGTTGGCCATTTAATTACCCATTATAATTAAAGTAATTATAATTGTTAGGTAAAGATTAATTAAAGTTGCCATTATTCTAGTGCTTGGTTTAATTAATTCTAAATGGGAGACCAACAATAAAATTGGTGGAGCACTTCATTTTGTTTATTTTTGTTTAATCAAAGTGTTGAATAAACAAAATGAATTTTTGACAAAACAATTGAATTCATTCATTCAATTTTGGGAGAAGAATTTGGCAATGGCAAGGAAGAGAGGTAAGAGAGAGTTTTGGTTTTTGTTCTTTCAAGTGTTGGAAAAATAAACAAACTTCTCTTCATCTCCTTCTTTAATGGATGGCCAAAATGAATGATATGTAAATGGAGAAAAAGATAATTATTTTGTAAAGAGTTGTTCAAAATAATTATCATGTAGAAATTATTTCTAAAATTAATATACAAGAGTTGTATGTTAAAGATTTTTAATTAATACAAGAGTTGTATAGAAAATATTTATCATCTCCATTTAGGAAACAAAAATTGTATTCAAAGAAGTTGAATACAAGTTGTTGAAAATTTTTAAACACTAAGCTACCATTCTAGCTCCTTAATCCCACCAAAAGTTATGGACTAGAATTGTTCAACATATACTTCAAGGTGAGCTCTTCACATGGATTATTGAAAAACTTGAAGAATTTGTAAAGCTACCTTCATTAGGTGAGTATTTTACATTATGTTATAATACAATATTGTTCATCGTTTATTATTGTATAATTGTTATACTTATGCATATATGTGATATATGTTGAAATTGTTAAAATGGGTGTATTTTGTAACATGCTTCTGCTGCGCATATAGTAATTTTTGAAATTACGTATATACTCAGATTATCATATACTCTATAATACAACACCCAACACATTATACCATATAAATATGATATTAATAATTTTTATTCAAAATGTTTATTGTATAAATATTAACAATTAATATTCATACAATATTAGAATGACATGTGAGCACCAACTCTAATAATAAGGACCTGTCATGACAAGTGTGAAAACTACAATTAGAGTCAAGTATCCATTCACCAGCCATTTTACTATTCGAAGTCACCAATGCCTCTGCAATTTCGTAGTCTAACCCATAAGTTATTGCAGCATTAACTTTTGATATTTTTCCTTGCATTTTGGCTCTCCTCTCAGAACAATCTTTTATCAAGTGCCATTCCTTTCTACAAAAGTAACACTTCTTGGATTTTCATCCAAGGTCCAATCCTGAACCACCTTTCTGCCATGTAATTCTACCAAAGGTCTTCCCCATTGTAGCCAATTCAATTGCTCTACTTGAAGACTCTAATCTTCAGGTCAATTCTTTGGAATTCAACGAGGCTTTAACATCTGAAACCGTTAAAATCTCTCTGCCATACATGAGTGTGTCCACAAAATGTTTATAATTCGGAGGTAGTGAACTCAACAAGATTAATGCTTTGTCTTCCTCACTGATCTTTACATCTATGGTCTCAAGATCAATGATAATCTTGTTGAAAACATCAATGTGGTCTTTAACTGAAATCCCTTCAACCATAGACAACTGAAATAACCTCTTTTTAACGTATAAACGATTAACTAACGACTTCGTCATATACAAAATGTCAAGCTTCTTCCAAAGACTAAGAACAGTTTTCTCTTTACCAACCTCCCTTAATACTTCATCACCTAATGATAGAATTATCTCATTTTGAAATTTCCTATCGATTATTTGCGGATCAAGATCACTCGAAAATATTGTAGGCTTCTCACTTAGATTAGAGGTATCCTCTAGGGCTAATTTAAGTCTTAGGCACTCCAACATAGCCATCATCTTAACCTTCCACAAATTAAAATTATTATGCCCGATAAATTTCTCAACTTCATACTTTCGGGATGCCATAATTATATCAAATTCGTACAATATGTCATAATACCAGTTTGTTAGTATATAAACTCTCACTTAGAACACTAAATACAAACAATTCTAATACTATTAATCCGCTATCAATTGTACAAAAACAATTATGAACATAATAGCAACTACCAAATTATTTAAGCGGAAGCAATATGTCACGCCCCAGACCCAAAAGATCCGACACACGACATCACTTACATTCATTCACTGCATGTGCACTCATAAATAATATTACACAAAATTTTCAACTTTCATTCAACACAGAAATCCTTAGCAAGTTGCTAGTAAGTTCAACACTAAAATCAACCATAACCTAACATATAAATATAAACTTCTCTTGACAATATTTAAACATTCATTTCAATTTCTTTCAAAATTATAGCAATTGAATTATGACTGGGACAATTATTAAACCGGAGATACGCAGAGTTTTCTCAGAGATTAACACTCTACTACGTCACCAGTAGCAACTTTGTTACCGGGAGCCCAGAATATATCCATTGCAAATTCTTACTTAAAATCATCCAATAACCACACTTTATAAAACTTAAACCAAATCCAATCCACACACAATGAAATAATACATAAGTATTTATTCAATAGGGACAAACTAAATATCCTATCCCACGTGTCCCCAAATGAAACACACAACAACCTAGCAACTTAGGGAACCCAAGGAACAGCAGAAGCCTTGCCAAATCCGCTAAGCACACATGCACCTTATTTACCTGAAATCACCATAAACTATAATGAGTATAAAACTCAGTAAGCATACTAATTTTTCATATATCAAATACAAATACATATATGTACACAATGCATATGTATGATATGCTGTGATCAATCAAAATCATAATCTTATCAAATCACATATCATGTAAGCGCTTACACATTCTTTCAAAACACATAATAGGAATACCATCACTCAACTACTACTTAGTAGGACTTACATATCACATATCACATAATGAGCCAAATGTCACTCGTAGGTGACATACCGTATGAGAGGAATAGTACAAGTGAGGTCTTGAATAACACATATATAATGCTTATGCCCGAAGGTAAAAGCCAAACCCTCACCCTGATCATCGGTGAGTCCTCTCACATGCACCAATACGCCACCACACGAATGTGATGACTCACTCTTCCTTTAGGTACCAATAGGATCCTCCCTACATACGGAACACATAACATATACCAATCCCAAAGGAAAGGCCACACATAAAGGCTCCACAATCACATAAAATGCCTACTAAGTTAACAGTGAGTTCAAGTACCCTCAAAATACAAAATATTTCTCATGGACATATTACACTTCAAAAGCTTTCTTTATTAAACACATCTTATTTTGAAAGCTCACTTACAAAAACACATGTATGTCCATGCTCAATGTCAATGGTCACATTCAGAAACATATATTCACATTTCATATCAAAATATACTTTGACATAACATAAACATATTCTTAACCCCATTTGCAAAATCATACAAAACAATTACTATGTTTATTGTGATTTCAGTAAAAAGTCTAGTATACTTACCTCTTAACACTTTCAGCTACAAGGCTTAAATCTCCTTAACCTATCAATGGAGATTAATCCTTTCATAAGCCTCACTATTCACACAAAATACTTTAAATAGCTTACAAAATTATACACAGTGCATTTATCACATCAAATTGGTCTAAATATTTGGTTTCTCAAAACCTGTCATTCTGACCACTTACACTTAACAAAAATTTCTAATACATCAAATGATGTCCAATTACTCCAAAATCAGAATATACCATTCTTGACTCATATATCCTTCTTATATATGAATATTATATCAAATTTCCTATACAATCCATTCCATACACACCATCGAATCCAAACTACAAACCTGACAGGATCAAGATACTTACTGAACAGTATTCAATCTCCCAATTTTATAAAATCATATACTAACTCAAAAATTATAAAACTACCACATAATTACTCTTAACACATATCTCAGTCCATGATAAATATTTCACTTCCAAATCACTGCCAAAAGTATTTTAAAACTATTTTATTCTATAACTTTAAAAATCTGTTAATCAAATATTGCAATGAGCTGATACACTTTAGAAATTCATAACACTTCAACCACATTGATCTAAATTCTCAATTCCGAGTATATCATATTAGATATATAAAATTATCATATTCCACAAATTCATAATTTTTGAAGATCATTCAGTAGGACAAAAATTATTTTTCACTGTACTATACTGTTTACACAGGAAATTTCCAGAATTTCAGGGTCATTTTGGTAAATTCACTATAAATTCAATTTCCAGAATTTTCAATCGATTCAAAGTCTCAGATGATCCTTAACATGTCTAATTTCATATACTCAAAATTCAAAACCAGAATCGAATCACAACAATTTATAAAATTCCTAAATCAAGAGGTTATCCAGCAGAAATTCCATAATTCATCATGATTTATCAAACTATCTTATAGATCATCATCAATTCTCATATGATCTTACGAAATACACAACAAATACTCAATTATACATATTTTTAGAAATCAAAACTTAAAGGAATTAACTTAATTAATACCAATAAATTGAGAAATACGTATGATATACCTCTTGAAATTCAAAATTTCAATTTCTTCTTCTTCTCTTCTTTCTCTCTCCTCTATTTCTCTCTTCTCTCTCTTAAAATGGGTAGCTCGACCTAAAAAATGGTAAATTAGGGTTTAAAAATGTATTTTTATACTAAGAGGCTAATTTTTGATATTTATGAATTTACCCCCAAAACTTTCTAAGTATAACAATTTGGTCCCTAAAATAAATCTAAAGTCATACAAATAAACCCAATACTAATCGTATATTCTTAACCTATAAAAATATTACTAATAACAATATATAATTCAAGTATCACCAACATATAAATAAAATACGTATATTTATACATATAAAAATACTTATTCTTACCAGTCGTGGATACTGGTTACAACACAATATCCAACATATACGTATTAGGAAACAAAACACTAAACCCCGATCAAAAGCAGATAAATTTAAACCAGATCAGATAAATTACGCGAATTGTATTGGACTATCAACACTTTTAGGTAACAGGAACTGTGTTTGTCATGGTTTATTCTGCTTGTTTTGATAGCCACGAGTTGGCGTTGATAGGCCAAAAACCTTGCGATTTGATGTACTTATCTCATTTGCGGGCAAGAAAACAGGCAACATTCATTTTTCAAATTCCAAAATCAAAAGTCTTACCTAATCCATACATTTTCAACAACTGTTACCGTCGTTAACTCCTAATTATATAAATAATATCGTGGTTTCAAATGGAAAAAGGATAAGGTCGTGTTTTAATATATATTTTAAATATAAATTGTTTAGCATGTAACGAACAGATATATTCCTTTGGAACATGTTTGCACAATGTGTACGAAATAAAATAAATTAGTTTACGAAATAAAATAAAATAAAATAAAATAAAATAGTTTTCTGATGAAGCCTGCAACCTTAATATATGTAAAGGTTTAGTTTATTGACTCATTATGGGTTTGGTTTGGTATATTCCCACAATCTACCCATGGACAAACAAACCAGCCACTATAAAAAAAAAAAAAAAAGGCATTGCCGGCATCGGATTCTTTTGTTAATTTTAAATTATGTTTAAGAAAAATATAATATATTATCTTATCCAACCCCTCCGTTGGAGCTTAAAAATAGAAAAAAAAATATATATATTATATATATATGTATTCGAACCCAATCTTTAAAATTTTTATTTATACTTTTAATAATAAATTTTGTTAACTTTAAAGATAAAAATGTAAAAATAAAAATTCACCTCAATCAACACCTAATTAATAAAAGGTTAATAATTGATTAACATTAATAAACGATAATCAATTATTGATTATAAAACTGATTAATAAGGGTGGTTAACAATTATTTACGATTTTCAATTATTGTTTAATGTCAACTAATAATTGATCAGTTAATACAATTAATATTAATTAATATTAATTATATATAATTTTTAATTATTACAAATGTATAATTATTCATTAATTTAATAAAATTTTAGTTAATTTTAATAGGATCAGTTATTTAATAAGAATGTACATACAAATTTTAAAATTTTAGATATTTAAATTTTTTAAAATCTTAAGGCTGAAAAATATCTCAACTTTTAGGTTTTTTTTTAATTTACAGATTTTGACCAATTCATAAATACTTGTCACACAAGTTATTATATGAAGTCCTTGACACGTCTTTCTGATTACCGGCTCCTACCAGTTGCCGTCCCTGGACAAGCTGACACGTTCAACCTTTTCTATTTATCCTTTTTTTTTTTTGGGTTTTTCTTTTTATTTTAAACCTTTTTTCTAGTAAAAGTTGGGAACACTAAAAACAAAGAAGCATATCGCCGTTCGTTTCCCATGTCTTAAAAAAAACAGTCAAATGAGGCAGAAACTCTAAATTGAGGACAATTATCTTTGAAATATATATATATATATATATATTCTCTTTTTCATTGTTTCTGTAGCCAGCGATTTTAAGGTCTTCAATTGCTTCACTAAAAGGTACGTTCAACGTTTTTTTTTTCTTAAAAGAAAAATTAATTTATCGTAAAATTTATTGGTTAATGTTTTTTTTTTTTGCCGTTGTTTTTTATGATTTTGAATGGTGGTGGTGGTGTTTTGAAATTATGCTTTTGTTTCGTTTAATTGATTTTTGAAAGCTGCATTGTTAATTGTGCTGGTTTATCAGTCCTCCATTCTGTTCTTGAGGAAACAGAATCAAAGAAAAGTCCAAGGAGTATCTTAATAGAATGGTTCGTGTTATTTTTTTGTTTGTTTTTGAGGAGTTTCATGTTTGCTCGATTCTGTTTCTTTTTCTATTTGTGTTTAAATACTTGCTGTTTTGTGTAATTTATATATTTTGTGTGTGTGGTGTGCGTGGGTTAAGGAACTAAGATAGAGCATTTCTCATCTGGTTCTATTTGAAATGCAGGATTTTGTTGATTGCTTGAGGCTTAGAGATTCAGATGTGATCAGAGGCTTCAATCTTTATTGGGTGTTTGGTCGAAGATTCCAGTATATGCGGTATGATTGAGAATTAGGGACATATAACTTCTTGTTTAGCAATTATTAATCAGATTATTGCCAGAAATCTGTGACTTTCTTGATATCAATCTTGTTCATGTATTTGAGAATTTATTGTTTGACATTACTAGTGATTTATTCCATTCATATGACTAAAATTGGCAAAGGGTTATCTTCATTGAGCTTAAACATCTTGTTTGCTCACTTGCTTCAGGGTAAAAATTGACGAGGGTTTTTGTCACTTTCATAAAGTTTGAGCTTTGGTACCCTTAAATGAGACCCTTAAAGGTTGAAGACTAGTTCATGTGAATTGAAACTATTGTTATGGAGTAGATGTTGTATATTTATCAAAGTAAAGGTTGGAGACAGGTATTATAGATTCTTATGGATCATTCGGCTTCAAGAGAAAGAGAGCTTGAAGTAGATCTTGAAAGTGGTGGGACGACCAGTGAGGAGGACGGAACCAAGGATCTGGTTTCAACAAATAGGCAAACAAATGGTATATTCGACTGGGTTTGGACTAGGCGTTTTAGCATTGGTGATTCAATCAATGGTAAATGTGGCATGAACTCGTACAGCAATTCATCAAAATTTGGTGAGGCTGTGAATGAGAATGAAGAGTTGCTATTAGACAAGAGTTCAGAAGATGAAAACAAAGAAAATGCCACCTTTTTAGTGAAGAAGAGTGTGGAAGGGAAACGTAAAAAGAACAACTCTAGAAAACCCCCAAAGCCACCACGGCCTCCTAATGGTCCGTCACTAGATGCTGCAGACCAGAAGTTGGTGAAGGAGATAGCTGAGCTTGCCATGAGAAAGCGTGCCAGGATTGAAAGAATCAAAGCATTGAAGAAAATGAAAGTGGCGAAGTCATCAACTTCATTCAGTAATCTATCTGCCATGCTCATCACGCTTCTCTTCTGTCTCATTATTATCTTTCAAGGTACAATGGCATCTATGAGTCTGATTGTTTTCTATTTGATCTTTTGTTATGTACATTACAATTCATGTTAATCTAGTTCAGTTTGTTTGTAAGCTATATATGATTCTAGACAACTTCCAGAATAGATCCTCAATAACTCACTATTGTATTTTCAGTTTTGTATCAAACTTCTCTTTATTTTTGTAGTGTGTGTAAAATCTGTTGGACATGTAAACTTTTGTTCAGAATAAAATTGAATTGGTTAAACCTATTGTTGTTTCAGATCTACCTTCAATTTTCAAGTTTTTTGGGTTTTCATATATGATGCAGGGCACCTCTCTGTGGCCCAATTCAATTTTGTAGTTCCACCAATAGCAAGCCCTTTCATTTGGGCTTTGAGAACATAACAATGAGTTCACAGTTTGCGCAATTCCCTCATTAATAACTTCCTTAGGCAGACACTGTTTCGTTGCTTTGTTTTAATAGGAAAAGTACTAAAGTAAAAGACAGGAAGGCTACCATTTGGCTGTGATGTCAGTCTTGGGTGATCGTACATAAACTTAAAACAGTCTGTAGGCTTTTTGCTCTTTGTTTGGGAATAAGAAGGAAAAAGATGCTTTGAGCATTTTATATATCAAACAATGTGCTTTGGAACATATTGAGGGACTGTTTTTTCTAGAAATGAAAATTTTCTTGTTAGGAATCCATTTTCTACACAAAACTAAAGTTTTTTGTAGTACTTGACCTTTTGGTCCCCGTATGCCTTCCCAGATACTAGGTTTCTTGGTGTCTACTATGAAAGATGATATGAAATGAGTTCAATTCCTTGGTATTTCAAACTCATTTCAACCCTATGTAGAGAAACGAAGTTGGGATTGTCTCTCCTTGATAAGTTATGCTGTCTGCCCGATGACACCAGTATCCCGGTTGTGTTTTACATTGTGGAAACTTTGATCACAGGATTATTCTCTGGAAGCAGCAGAAGTGTGAACATGAACGGATCTCCTGCACCAGCAGTCACTGCAAGTGAAAGTCTGATTTCTGTTCAACTTTACAAGAGTTTCTCTGCCAATGAAAGAGATGGACCCGGCTCCAGCTCTATTAAGTGAGTACTCTTGTTCATTCATTTGTTCATTCATATTTTCTACCATGTCTTGTGAGCAATTAATCATCTTTTTCATGCATCGATTATATATAAGGATCCACGAAAACCATGTCCTCTTTGAGTCTCTCTCTTAAATATCTTATGCTTCATTTTCGATTCAGATTGGCAGGAGGGCAAGTTCCTGCTTCGGGTTCTGAGGAAGAACCAAATAAAGCTGACAAATGAGAGTGCAAAACCATTGACTTAAAATTACTCATGGTTCTACATCATGGCATTTAATTTCCATGAAGTTTTGTTCCCTTGTAAATGCGTGCTTGAACTGCACTTGACCCGACTATTATGGTTTCTGTATATATGTACAGACCACGAATCTTTAGCAGACATCCGTTATAGTTAGGCTTGAACACTTGATTTTATGAAGCGGTTCAGGATGTGAGATGTATCTTTTTATTTAGGTTCTGTTATAGTTTTTGTTCCTCCTCTTGCCTTTCTGTTATAGTTTCTGTTATACCGCTCTACCTTTACATTTATTTACCGTATCTGTGAATTTAAAATTTCTTTTGAACGACACTGCAGGATCTGAGGCTGCTTCTTTTTCCTTTTTATCATTAAATTTATTAGCAGATAGACATTGAGGTCTAAGACTGTTTTAAAAGAGGAGCTTTCTCTTAAACTAAATCTCCCATTTGCGACCATCTCCATCTTCTACCAAGGTCTAGCTAGAATGAGTGATGTATTGATACGAGTTACTTGTTGCTCAAATAGCTCGATCAGGTTAATAAACACCACACAAAATCTGATGGATGCAAAATGTAAAATCTGTCACTTCCGCCTCCATTAAATATGCATTATGCATATATAGAATGTTGGTATTGTAGACGGGCACACTCCTCGTAAATCTGTTCATCAGAGGAATCCGGGGGTTCCTCATACTAGGGGAGCTTCTACTTGAACACTGGGCGTGATGGCCCGTAAATCTTTTACACTGAGCAATTATCGGGCATGATCTACACACAATATGATTATGCCCTGCGTCTATTTTGACACACTTTGAATCCATTAAGCAAACGTGGAGTGATATTTTCAATGAGCAAAAAAATTGGTTTTCTTGAAATTATAGGTAGCTTGATGTGTTGTTTTACTATTAAGTAGCGAAAGAAAGATGAACGGTCCACTAATCACGTGTTGAATCTATTTAATAATAAATTAATCACAAACATCATGCGCTGTTTAAGATAATTTAAAGATTGTATAAATTATATGGTGCGTTGCGACCATACCGGAATTTCATTGAATTAAAGAAAAACGATAAGTTCAGATTGGGGGTGTTCATAATTGACATATAATAGTATCAAGTTAAAGCTGACTGATCACTGATCCTGCAATATCAAGATCGATCTATACATGCCCATATCCTGCAAGTACGCGATTGTTCTTGCGAAATGGTCAATGGGGAACTCCTTTTTGATTCTTTTGGGTGCATTTATTGTGATAAAGAGAACTACAAATTTTGAAGACGAGATCATGAAATTCCGGGCATTCACATTCTCGATCACAAATTTTCTATATACGTTCACACCCTTTTGGTTTGAAGTTCTTGATCTCTAGAGATATCCATATGCATGAAATTAATTTATAAATCTAGATAAACATTGAACCATCCTTAATAGTGAATGGTCCATCCATTACTATGCCATTTTTAGTCACATCCTCAGCATCTCCATCCTTGAACATTATGGAAGTATACCCATTTTTGGGAAATACAAGACTCAACCTCCCTTAAAAGCTATCTCTTTTAATAAAGGCAGCATGGGATTTGGGGTCCATTTCTTTTCTTTCCTCTGCTTAACTATTATTCTTTCCCAAATTCTAATCCACAGACAATGCGTGCATGCTCAAAGGACATGAGCATATTCCGGGGGGATATAAACAAAAACGCGGTCTGTTAAACTCTTTAACTTTTAATTTATCACACTTTATAAATCTCGTTGACATCTATTTATTTTTTCTTATTTCTCCCATATATGTTACCTTCAAGAACATTATAAGAACAAATTAAAAAAAGAAAAGAAAAGAATCGTGAATCATTGACTACCCATAATGTTGTGACATGCATATAGGACCTTGCCAAAAGTAATAAAACTACAAATAAAAAATTAGAGAGAGAGAGAAAGAATGGGCGGACGACCAATCGCCATCTAAATTCTAATACCATATCACAGGCTGTTGAACTCAAGCTCCTTTTTTATATCAAACAACTAGAATTACTAATAATTATGGTATAGTATCCTCAATGTTATCGTTTTGCAATTAACTTATATTTGGCAACGAACGTCAAAACTGGGAAATCCAAAACCCTAGCTCTCTTGTTCTTACTACATGCTTGGTTAACTTTTTAGTAGGTGCATGCAGAAGCAGAACCCTCGTGTTCACTAATGCTAAGCTGTATACGCGCTTTGACTTGAAAAAGTGAAGTCTAATAAATTGACATGCTTGCTTATCCGACCTGAACTATTGCCTTGTTAAATGCCAAAATTCAGTTTATTTTACCTGAAAAACAGTTGGCAATTGGCATTGCGTGCGTGGACCCCTGATCCTACTTCAATGCACGTATGGGCATGTAAGCAATTATCAGCCAGTGCCAAAGAGAGAAAAATGAAAAAGCTTTGTGCTTTCTAAATCACTTCGATTCACTAATGTCATCTCATCAGCACCCGGTCGAGCTTAAAAATGCAACACTTATTTCTTATGATTAAGTGCATCTCGTCACCCCCTTAATTTGTTTTGGTTTTTGAAAGAGAGATAGATTAATTAGTTAACAAGTCTACTTAGATTTAGGTTTAATATAATTTCACATTCTATTCCATCGGTTTGAGATGTAGTATAGTTCCAAAATATAAAAAACACCAACAATTTTGATCTTTAAATGTAAGTGCTCCTCTACTTTAATGGTTACACTTGTGATATGCATCATATTGATTATAATTATGATGTTACCCTTCAAGTAATTTGTGTAGATACAGCAACGGAATTAGCTCCAACATATAATACTAAAAAATTCTTTGAGTGTTTAATTATTTTTCTCTTAGACAATTTGTATCTCTTATTTTAACAACATATAATATATAAGTATTGATTTATATACCTTATCTTAATAGGATAAAATTAACTTATATTTTAATTTTTTAATTTTTTTTACAATGATTTTTTTTTAATATTTCAAAGGATTTAAATATTGTAAATAATCTTATTTGTCATGTATTTTCACTAAAATTTTATAATAATTTTAATTCATTAACAACACTAAGTTTTTATTTATCTTTTCTCCGCTTTAGATCTACATGTGCTTTAAAGTGAATTTAATTTTAATAACAAATTTTAATTAATTTCAATAATTTAAAATTAATAATAGTTGAATTATATATTTTGAGACATCACTGAACGCAACTTCAATAGTGTATTATATTTTATTATTAATTTTTTATTTATATACTATATAAGGCTCATTATATATTCCAATATAAGATATAATTTTTTTTTCGAATAAATTCATTATGTAACATTTTTCGAATAAATTCATTTTGTACTGTAAAAATTTATAAAATAATATTAAAAAAAAGTTTAACCCAATTGACGAAAAATGTTTCGTAACGTCCTATGTTGATAAGTAATTTGTACATGATATACTAGAAAATATGCAGAAGTAATTTTTGTTGTTTGAGGTCCACTGAATTTTGTTACGGTTTTGCGTATTTTTATTTTTTAAAAATAAGCAATTTTCTAGATTATACTAACATAATATAAAGATTCATATGGACCAGTTTTCTTTTTTTGTTATTTAAATTTTAGGACCCTTGATTTGTGTTTATATGTTTGAATATAATTTTTATATTTCAATTGATATATATCAATTATTGAGTAGTGTTATATAATTATTATATTAATAAAAATAAAAATATTAATAATTATTTAATACATAAAAATTAACAATTATTAACATATCAGTTAAAATATAAAATTTATATCTTAGCAATACAACAAGACTGTCAAAAGAAATATTTCTTACCCGTGGATTATCGTTTTACTAAATACTAATCAGCTCAGAGACAGTTCAGTATTCCTTAAAATAGAAAAAATTAATAGAATAAGACCCTTAACTAGAATGGGCTCTCCCTAGTCCCACCTTAACGTCCCAAAATCAGAAAGGGGCACCCCCATAATTTATGGAGTCCACACCTCTTGAGTGGACCCAAGACGTTATTAACAAGAACAGTCTGTAATGTGATCGCTTCTGTTAATGGGCACCCACTACACACTGTACCATCTGCTGCTTTTTTTTTCCTTTCCCGAATCTGCCCCCAAATTTTCGTTGCCAATGCCGAACAAGTTTGAAATTGAATTTCATTCTTTATACATCTATAGGTTCAATATAGCCCAAAATACATGTTTTTAAAATCCCCCAGTCACCATGTCACATTTGGTAATCTCGTTAGTTTCATCATAAAGAGACTGAAACGATCACCGAAAATTTCCATTTTGCTTGGGGGGAAGAAAGAATTAATTAACTGTCACATATTTGAGCTCTATAATTTTTAGCCTGTAATGTAACTTAACTGCATTTGATGCTATGTACATTATTAATTAGCATGATTAATTATGACCTTAAATCTTATCTCATTTGACGTTACAGTGTGATCATATGTTGCAACCTTTTGATCATGTCACAAATAAAATTAGGAAACAAATTTATTAAATAATTAGTGATATGTTACCAATCAATGAATATTATTTATTAAATAATTATTATTTTTAATTTTTTTATTAACGTGACAATTATATAATACAAATCGACAATAAACACATTAAATATTAATATTATGTCAATTAAAATATAAAACTTATATCATAATTTTATAAATTTAACTTTATAATTATATCATACATCATTGACGAGATTTGTACTAAACAGTAAAGAATCCTTTCCCAAACCGAACTTAATGACCTATGCCATCTGAGACCAAAGAGTCAGTGCCGCAGAACTTGAATGTTTGTACAATCATATATATGGCTCATATTTTGTTAGCAGTTTCTCTCATCAACAGTAGAATAGATAATTTCTTCAAAGAATAGCTTCAATTTTCCATCATTCACATCGTTTGAATGAGTCGTAAATGTAACCATCATTTGACATTTTGCTTTCTGAAAAGTCCCAACGCGGGACTTTAATTTGTAACCGTGTATCGTATGCAATTGGAAATTGCATGGAAGTCAAATCAGGGCAAAAGGTGGCATGCTTGTAATAGTTATGAAAGTGTAAGGGCATTCTTCAAGACACATACTATAAAAAGGGCACTAGGTTCGAACTACGTTATCATATCGCGTTGCTTACAAACAAAGCTATAATGTATTCCATGAAGTTCTCATTTTTCGAATCCCTTTTCTTGTTTTTCTATCGCATTCTCGTCAGACAGTTTGTTAGGAACCCAAAAAGTCTCCACAGAACTGCGAGCAACATCCATGCAGCAAATAGCAAACACCAAAAGTACACTTCTCTTGCTCATAAACCAGACCTTTCAAACCAAACTTTGATCTTCAACGTGGAAGGAGTGTTATTGAAATCCTCGTCTTTGTTTTCTTATTTCATGCTTGTAGCCTTTGAAGCAGGAGGTCTCTTAAGGGCTCTGGTTCTATTTGTTTTGTACCCATTTATTTCTTTAGTCGGTGAAGAGATGGGCTTGAAGATAATGGTCCTGGTTTGCTTCTTTGGTATAAAAAAAGACAAATTCAGAGTTGGAACAGCTGTTCTGCCAAAGTTCTTCCTGGAGAATGTTGGATTAGAGATATTTGAGGTATTGAAAAGAGGAGGCAAAAGGGTGGCTGTGAGTAATATGCCTCAATTAATGATTGACAGTTTCTTAAGAGATTATTTAGAAATTGAAGTTGTACTTGGAAGAGAGCTAAAGGTTTTCGGTGGGTACTTTACTGGACTCATGGAAGGGAGAAAGAAAGACATGCTTGTTCTACAGGAAAAGGATAGTGATATTATCGGCATTAATTGCTTAAACAATTCTCCTGACCATAGGTTGTTCCTTCAGTGTAAGGTGAGTCTTCTTCCTCCTGCTTAGCTTTTTGCTTTTAAATCTATATATACACAATTATCTGAAATTTTATTTGCTTTCAACTCAAGTCTATTGTATTAAAGCTGTTTGTTGCCATTGTTGCAACAGGAGGTTTACTTGGTGAAAAGCACTGACAAGAGGAGCTGGCAATGCCTACCGAGAGATAAATACCCTAAACCACTCATTTTCCATGATGGTAGACTGGCTTTTAGACCAACTCTGTCAACTTCACTAGCCATGTTCATGTGGGTTCCATTTGGTCTCATTCTTGCCATTATTAGAGCCACTGTTGCTTTAACTCTTCCCTATAAAATTTCCATCCCTACATTGTCATTCTCAGGGCTATTTCTCACAGTAACCAAACCAAAAAGCTCACATTCAGCTCCAAATTCAAAGGAACGTGAAAAGCCTGAGCGTCTTCTTTATGTTTGTAACCATAGAACATTACTAGATCCTTTATACCTGTGTTTTACGTTAAAGAAAAATATAACTGCAGTCACATACAGTCTAAGCAGGATGTCAGAGTTCTTAGCACCGATCAAAACCGTCCGATTAACGAGAAACAGGGATCAAGATGCTAAGATGATGGACAGACTATTAAATCAAGGTGACCTAGCAATTTGCCCAGAAGGTACCACTTGTAGAGAACCATATCTCTTAAGATTTAGCCCCTTGTTCGCGGAAATGAGTGACAATATAGTTCCAGTGGCTTGTAACACCCATGTTACCATGTTCTACGGTACCACTGCGGGTGGTCTCAAGTGCTTGGACCCGCTTTTCTTTCTCTGGAATCCTTCGCCAAGCTACACTGTGCAGTTGCTTGAGGGCGTATCTGGGCTGTCCACGTGTCTTCATGGTGAAAAGTCAAGATTTGATGTGGCCAACTATGTGCAAAGTGAGCTTGGTAAGGCATTAGGTTTTGAATGCACCAAGCTTACAAGAAGAGACAAGTACCAGATGTTGGCGGGGAACGACGGGATAACTTGCACCAGTAGCTAACCCTAAGTCCACATCGTGCCGGTCAATTTTCACATAGCTTGAAATTAAGCTATAATACGCTATTAGGTTGTTTTTGTGTTTTACTTTCTAATTGTGGTAGACTATAAATATTCTGCCCTTTATATATATTTGTAGGAAATTAGACTAATAGAATATACAAGACTACAAGTCTTTCCCTTTTCTTTGTTGAGTATGTAGATGTTGTTTATATAAGTCAAATATCATCATTTTTTTTCTTTGTCACCATGAATAAATTTTGATGACAATCTTACATATTTTAAAAATACAATTATTTTAATTGTTTTATTTTTTTTTAAAGAGTTAAACAAAAAAAGATGTCCATTTCCTAGATAAGATGTTCAAGATTAATGAACACTTATTTTTGCAAACACTACTAAAAAACACAACATGCTTAATAAAAAAAATTAAAGAAAATAAACAAACCCAAAATTAAAACGAGAATTTTTATCACATTTTAACTTAAAACAACCTAGTCAACTACTGAAGAGCTGCTCTTTCCTTAGCTAATCTTGAGGTGAACATAATAAAGTTATCATATTGAACCTATGAAATATTTTAGGAGATTTGTTTTAAATTATTTGGGAAGATAAATTGTGCCACTTGCAAAGTTTACAATTCAGAATAGTGGTAGCAACTTAATAGTCATGACAATTTTTATATTAAAATTATTAATAAAAAATATTGTGGTCCATATTAATAATTGTTTTATGGGTGGCACTATTTGAATTTACCAAAATATGTACTAAACTCAATTTTTAATAAATTTTGTATTATTTAAAAGTCCATAATTAATGTAATTACTACTATATACAACATATTATTATTAAATTTTACTATTTACCCGTTTTATAGCTACCCCCTAAATTTTATTTAATCGCTTATATTTTTTTAATTTTTTTTCCTCTCATCTTATACACTTTAGTCCATGGGTGAAGATTGAATAAAGTTGTGAAATATTTGAATTTCACCTGTAGTTTCTTGTAAAGCTCTTCTTGCATTCAGCCATTAAGTTTTTCTATGGTCAATCTCTGTTGAATTTCTATCAACAAAATTTCCCACCCCGCCTTAATCTTGAGTTTTCCGCCAATTGAATATTATCATTCTCTTACAATCAAGAAAATTATAAGATTTTTGTGAGATTAATGCATTTGATTCAATATTTCTCATAAAATATAGTTACGATAGAAACCATTTTATATGCAATTAATTCACTTTCTTTATCAAATTTATGGCAAAAATTTTATCATCATCAACTGCATTTATAATCCAACTAAATGAGTTTATAAAAATAAAAACATAACTAGTGAGGTGGTAGAAGGTTTGCTTAAACTATGAATGAAAATAATATTTTAATTTTAACGAAATTTTAATAAAGATGTATCACTTTTAAAAGAAAATATAATAATAATAATAATAATAATAATAATAATAATAATAAAGGGTATGTTAGGTATTAAAGTGGATTTATAAAGTAAAATATAAAATTAAAAATTTTACCATCAGCTTTGTTAAGTAATTAAGTTTAAGCAAATAATTTGGTAGGTTCAAATACCTCACCCTTATTACATACATGACATGACTAATAGGTGACATAATTTAACACTAATTCTTGTGTATTATACGTAACAAAAATACTAGTTTCAGAGTTTCCATGCAACAACAACCAAACCAAATAATGATGCTATAACACTATTTCCTATATAGCATACATAATATAAAATAGCAGTTTCAAAGTTTTCATGCAATAACAAAGCAAATGAAAGACATCTATCAATCGGAGTTCCTGCATTATCAATTTTAAAGCTGCTAAAAATCCTTTAGGTTTTCATATTCGTTCATTTGCTTTATTGTTGCATGAAATTCTAAAACTATTATTTTCTCTTACGTATACTATATGGATTAGTGATATAACATCATTGCATTATATATATATATATATATATATATTTGTGATAAACATCATTATTTAGTTTTGATGCTTCTGAATGTATTTTGTTTTAAATAAAAAACATGTCACTTGTACCAAGCATGTTATAAAATAGTAAATTAATTGTGGACGCGATAGATCCTTACTGTGTTAGGTTTCGATTCACCAATTTTGTGTTATGTGAATCGCCTGAAATTTTGTATCTAAAATGTATACATTTTTTCTAAAGCAAATTTATGCTTTTATACTCTTAGGTAATCGATCAGTTAGTTTTTAAAAAATTATGCAGGAGTTTGTTGGATGGTATATGATTACTCATAATGTTATGCTTATGTATGCAACAAAACAACTTATCCCATACGATAGTTTCTTAAGTACCTAAGTATCCCTAAGCTAGTTTCGGATAATAAAGATTTCTTGTGCCAACTATATCTAATAATATAAGTAATTATATCCCGTTTTGCACAAGTTAAGACATGCCAACTTTATATTTTAGTTCTTTAAATATACGTGTAATTAACAAGTAGATTATAAAATTTATCTTTTTAGCAATTTGAGAGTCATCAAAATTTTAATTCCCATAAGAAACAGGGTATTGGCATATGGCATACTTGTAGTTGTTGTTGCTTGGTGGTAAAACTTTTATTAAATATCATTGCTATACACACGTGAGGCAATAATGTCCTCCATCCGAGTCTTTGTCCGCATCAAACAGATGCTCTTATTAGTCCAAGACTTTGATGCCTAATCTACTAATACGTTGAAAAATAACATAAAAAGACTATTAAGGAAACAAACAATGAATTCTATTTTTATTGGTATAAAGTTTTTTTTGGGTAGAGTTTAAAAATAAAACTATAAGAGTTTAAGTTAAAGTGGACAATATCATATTAACGTGAAGATATACGTAATTCTTTGAGCTCCTGACAATAGTATCAGAGCTATATTCCAGAGTTAATTATATGAAAAAAATTTATAATGCTGAACAAGAAAGTGGTGAGCTTGATAAAAAGCTTTAGTTTGCTTGCGATAAGATCAATGATTAAACTCTATGGTGGTGTGCTCTCGGGCTTCACGTAAGGTGCGTTCTCTCAACGTAGTGATGTAGAGTTGTTCTAATAGAGCGAGCTCTCAAGGTATATGGTACGGTACTCTGATACTTCATATAATGCGTGCACTCTCAACGCCATGACGATAAGTAGAAGATGAGTACCAAACTAAAGGGAGTGAGGTATTTTTGTAGAAAAGATAGATAGATTGAATATTATATAAAGTTAAGTTCAAACCATGTAGAATAATCATTTATTAGAGGAGAAGATCGTTAATGAAGCAAATAAAATTTCATAATGACAAAAAATAAAGAAGATCACGAGTATATAAAAGAGTAAAGCATATCTCTATTAATATGAGACATTTTGGACAGAATCCAAAAGTAAAGTCATTAGGATTTAAATTTAAAGTGAGCAATATCATAATAATATGTAAAAGTTTACACATTTTTATAATACATATATTTTAAAAATACAAATGCTATAAAAATAATTTAATGTAGAAGTTTACACATTTTTAAACATTTAAAAGAATACAAATGCTATACTAAAAATATTTAATTATTTATACAAAAAGCTGGACATACGCATTTGTGGGAGGTGTGCACCAAATAAGAGCTCCATATAGACTAAATAACAGCTCTATATACCAAGTCTTCATTTGTAACTTTCTTATGTGTTTAGTCACTTGTTGTAGTATATATCACTTCAAAACAACTGGTAATTGATGCTCAACATAAACATTTACTCTCTTATTTTCCAATCAACGTAATCCAATTAAACACATCATCGCCATTTAATTGTTAAAAAGAATGTGGTGTTAAAGAAAAAAACGCCTTTTTAAGGTACTTTAAATCTGGCACACTATTTTTTCACACTTCCCATTTTAAAGCAGAATGATGCAATGCTGCTGCACTATCAGAGTCCATAATGAGAATTGTTTTCGTCGGACCGTGCACGTAAGATCAGGCCTGATAGCCGAACTTTGATGCTAGATTTAGAGTGATCCTAAATGCATTCCTTCCATTCCTTAAAACACCCACTTATAATAAAGCAAAGCAGCTTCGAGTTCCACGGTTTTACCTCTTCAAGTGTGTGGATAGGGTGCTTATAGCATCCCTTTGCTATTTTGTTAAAGGCCCAAGTATGTGCCTTTCGGGCCTAGCCGAGCCCGAATTTGAGTAGAGTTTGCACTTTACGGACTCCTCCCGAGGCTGAGGACGTGAGGTTGGGTTGTGTTGTCGGCTGAGCCGAATTGTGTAAATTATAAAAAACGAGGACAAATCAGTCAATCTGGAAACTTCCTCTCCCCTGCGTTCTTTTAAACTACTCTCGCTGTGTAGTTTGCCCTAGCCTCCATTATCTTCTAGGGTTGTGTTTTTTCCTCATTTTTTTTTCCTTTTCCGTTTTCCGTAATTTTATAACTACTCATTCAGTCCGGTTCACCGCGGTTCCGTCCGGTGAGGGTTTTGGATGGGAACGGAGAGGAAAAGGAAGGTGAGTTTGTTTGACGTGGTGGACGAGACCTCGGTCTCAGCGAAGCTCGCCAAATCAAACGGTGCCGGAGCAGCGATGAACAATAATAATAGTTCAATTAATAGCTGGAATGGGAAGCCCTACTCGGCGAGATACTATGAGATACTGGAGAAGCGCAAGACTTTACCGGTCTGGCAGCAAAAAGAGGAGTTCTTGCAGGTCTTGAAAGCTAATCAGGCTGTAATCTTGGTCGGTGAAACTGGTAGTGGTAAAACCACTCAGGTTAGTTTTTGTAATTTTTCTCAGTAACAAAAATTGAAGCTCTCTTGTTGTTAGTTGTGTTTTCTTTGGGTTTCATTTAATGTTTATTTAATTGCTTCTATAATTGTATGCTTGGAATTCATAAATTGGTTTATTACGACCTAACACGGAGTGTGTGGTGGGGCTATTTTGTACATGAGAAACTTGAAATGGGAATATTTCATGTCAGATTTTGAGAAATATGGTTTATTGAAAATAGGTTGGGTAAAAGTGAAAGTTGTATGATGTCTGAGCGTCTGCATTCAAGTTTTCACAGAGTTATGTCCTTGTAAGACTAGCTATAATCTATGCATTGGCGATTTGTATGCTTTTTATTATTTACGAACTGACAATTTGTGTTGCGCTCTCGAAATTTTTTGCTCTTACTAGTAGCAGGTTGACATGTATCTTATTTTCTTTCCAAATATTCTCAGCCATTAAGTGCTGGCATTCCTATGTCTTCACCGTGGATATGATGTCTGTCTCACTTCATACTCAACCTCTTCTATGTATGCCATGGCTTTGTCTGTCCCCTATTTCAATTTTCTTTGTTATCAGTATCTTCTTTCGAGTGGTGTGGTTGTCCTTTAAAATCCCAGGAGCTGAGATTGCCATGGATGTTAGACATATGTAGTGTTTGGATGGAGAGAAAGCTTAGATTGATTAGTAGGTTTGCCAAAAATATAAATTGGCAACCGCTTTGATTTGAAAAAAATGTGTAAATGTGCAGTCAAAATAAAGAAATAAAAATGTATTCATTTTTTAAAGAAAAATCTGGAATGTTTGTGGTTATTAAGCCTTTTGATAATGATATTTCACGGAATTGGGTTCTCACATTTTTTTTTTTTGGTTAATCAATTCTTGTTGTATTTCCTTAGATCTGGGTTTCTGCGTGTTGCGAAGTGAGAGTGAGTAAAGAATGTAAACCAACAAGTTCTGAAAGATCCCAAAACCAACCCAAACTGATTTTGCCTGTAGTGTAGTCCATATTTTGTATTAATGGAAATGGTGCAAAAGGAATTAGGGTGCAAAAAAATGATTTTATTTTTTTCTTGTTCCAGCTTCTTCCTTGTTGGTAATATGGCTTGATGGTGATCTCATTCTTCTCATCTGCATTAGAATCGCAGATTTGAGATGCTGCTAAATTGCTTAATGGAATGTGGATACATAATTAGAATTGCTTCTTTCATACAGATTCCTCAGTTTGTATTGGAAGGTGTTGATATAGAAGCTGCAGATAGACGGAGGAAGATGATGATTGCTTGCACTCAGCCTCGTAGAGTGGCTGCAATGTCTGTTTCCCGACGTGTTGCTGAAGAGATGGATGTAACTATTGGAGAAGAGGTTGGTTATAGCATTCGTTTTGAAGATTGCAGTAGTGCAAGAACAGTTTTGAAGTAAGTGCAGCATGCTAATTGCAAGTTTTATTATTTCTAATTCTTTGTTTAATTTTTAGGGTTTGTTTGGTGTAAAATGTTTTCTCTTCCTTATCTTCTTGGGTGCTCCCACTAAGGTGGATTTATACATTTTTGTGTTTTGGTGGCAGGTATTTGACAGATGGTATGCTTTTAAGGGAGGCTATGACAGATCCTCTTTTGGAAAGATACAAAGTAATTATTCTTGACGAGGCTCATGAAAGAACTTTGGCCACAGATGTACTATTTGGGCTTTTGAAAGAAGTGTTGAGAAATAGACCAGATCTGAAGCTGGTTGTAATGAGTGCAACTCTTGAGGCTGAAAAGTTTCAGGGTTATTTTAACAGTGCGCCTCTCATGAAGGTTCCTGGTAGGCTTCATCCAGTAGAAATTTTTTACACCCAGGAACCTGAGAGGGACTACCTTGAGGCAGCCATTAGAACAGTAGTACAGATACACATGTGTGAACCTCCAGGGGACATACTTGTTTTCCTTACTGGAGAGGAAGAGATAGAAGATGCATGCCGAAAAATATCAAAAGAAATTGCGAACACGAGTGACCAAGTGGGCCCCATAAAAGTAGTGCCCTTGTATTCAACTCTTCCTCCAGCTATGCAGCAGAAAATATTTGAGCCTGCTCCGCCTCCACTTAAAGAAGGTGGCCCCCCTGGGAGAAAGATTGTGGTCTCTACAAACATAGCAGAAACTTCTTTGACCATAGATGGAATAGTTTATGTTATTGACCCTGGGTTTGCTAAACAAAAAGTTTATAATCCAAGAGTGCGTGTGGAATCCTTATTGGTTTCTCCAATATCAAAGGCAAGTGCACACCAGCGATCTGGGCGTGCTGGAAGAACTCAGCCCGGAAAATGTTTCCGACTCTACACTGAGAAAAGTTTTCATAATGATCTACAGCCACAGACATATCCAGAAATATTACGGTCAAACCTTGCTAATACAGTCCTTACGCTGAAGAAACTGGGGATAGATGATTTAGTGCATTTTGATTTTATGGACCCTCCTGCCCCTGAGACATTGATGCGAGCATTAGAAGTTTTGAATTACTTGGGAGCACTGGACGATGATGGGAACTTGACGGAGCTAGGGGAAAAGATGAGTGAATTTCCATTAGATCCTCAGATGTCAAAGATGCTCGTTGAGAGTCCTAGATACAATTGCTCTAATGAAATTCTGTCGATTTCGGCCATGCTTTCAGGTATTGTTCATTTTCTTGTATTTACTTTTTGTCTGTCTCAAGTCATGTCTTAACAAGGTTAGGAGGTAGGTATTGCTGGGATGCATCTTTTTTGATAGCATCCCTATCTGTCCAGCCCACGTGCAGACACTTTGTCCGTGCGGTAATAGATGTTTAACTGCTTTCATGTGCAGACACATGCATGCAGTTAAAAATGTTGAGTGTCCATTAGGTTGTCATCAGCAACTGTCTTGTCTGGGATCCATGCCCCCGGTTGGCATGCACCATAGGATTCTAAGTAAGTGCTGATGCAGATAGTTGCATTTCTCAGTATTCTCTCATGAAGCAAATGGTGTCGTCTCGCCTCTATGCATCTGCTGACCTACCGTGGGCCTCTTCTGTGATAATCAAATATTCTTTCTTTAGTACCCAATTGCTTTGTCCGGCCTAGGGAGGCTCAGAAAGCTGCAGATGAAGCGAAAGCCAGGTTCAGTCACATTGATGGGGATCACCTTACGCTATTGAATGTGTACCACGCTTTCAAGCAAAACAGTAAGTGATTGCTTTCATTTTTTTCGGTCTCTGTTTTCTTGTCAAAGAGTTTATTTTCTCTTTCGATTTGATATTGAAAATTCCTTTTTGTTTGTGAATTGGTTGCAGATGAGGATCCATCTTGGTGTTATGAAAATTTTGTCAATCATAGGGCACTGAAAGCGTCTGATAATGTTAGACAACAGCTGGTTCGCATCATGGCACGGTTTAACCTCAAGTTATGTAGCACGGACTTTAACAACCGGGACTACTATGTCAATATTAGAAGGGCTTTGCTTTCAGGATATTTCATGCAAGTTGCTCACTTGGAACGCACTGGACACTATTTGACAGTTAAAGATAACCAAGTGAGTGGATTTTTCTAATAAATTATTTGTACAGTTTATGTACTTAACCCTGATTGCATTTTGATATCTTTGGTTCTCCTGACATTTTTACTGTCAAGTTCTTAAGTTGCAATCTCTAGCAATTTTATCTTATTTTATTTCCATAAGATGATATATAGATTGTAACCAAGTGTTCTGTGTTTGTTTACATTTAAGGTTGTACACTTGCATCCTTCAAATTGTTTGGATCACAAGCCTGAATGGGTCATCTATAATGAGTATGTGTTAACCAGCAGGAACTTCATTCGTACAGTAACAGATGTTCGTGGTGAATGGTAAGTCTTGCATTTTGGTTTTTGCTTCTTGCTGATTTATATGAATTCTCATAGCATTCCACTGACAGGGCTTAAGCCTATGTTGGTGAATCCTGCACGTGATGCTTCCTGGTGAAATATTTCGTATATCCTAATAAAATTGAAGCGAACATGTTATAATAGTCATTCTTTACTGTTGTTGCATGCTTTGTTAGCTTATAATTGTCAATGGTAGGGTCCTTGTCAGGCTATAAAATTCACATATTAGTTTGCTAGTGATTGTTTTCTAGGGGTCTGGGGTTTTCCATATCTGTATGCTAGGATCCTTAAAATGTCATGGTTGAACTGCAAGATGTAGAGCCTCAATTTGAGATATTTGATTGGTGATTATGTATGTTAACATTGTCTAATAAGCATAAATTTTTCATTGCCTGCAGGCTAATTGATCTAGCACTGCATTATTATGATCTTTCAAACTTCCCCCAGTGTGAAGCTAAACGTGCCCTTGAGAAGATTTACAGGAAGCAGGAGAAGGAGAGGGAGAATAACAAAAAATGAAGTATACGCCATTCGAATCTTTGGCATTTATAACATTGTTACTCCAGAATGAAACGGAGGCCATGCTATGATAGCTATTTTATAATATTAACAGTGGGAAAAAAGGGCAAACTTCATGTACCATTTTCTAGAGCAAGGATGTTGGTGAATGTCCTTTTCTATCTGTAGTATCATGGTTTATTCCTGGATATCGTGTTTTTTACACCTTTGATTATTTTAGTAGGATTTCTCAGTCATGGTTGTGTGTTTAAACATTTGTTAATGCTAGCTGGGACTGCTCGTTATCAAGGAAAAGATCATATTAAATCTCAAGCATTCATATACTTGGAAGATCATGCAAAATTATAATTCGCAAGAAAAATGCACTAAGTGGTGTCAATAGGAAAGTTCGATGAACTAAACTTTTAGCTGCTGCAGTACGTACAAGCACGAAATTCTAAAGATGTACTAGCAACTAATAAAAATTCAACAACAGAGCTGGACAACAAAATCTTCGTGATAAGCATGGAACGGGAGCAGCATTCACAGAAGATGCGAATTGTAACATGAATGACACCGTCTTAGGAATCAGAGTTTTCTTTCGATGTCTTGATAGAACCTGCATTTGCTGGCACAAAGAGCCATATTGCATCGACTCTTATAAAGGCGGTGGTTCCTCCTCGTCCTTGCTGCTGCATTTTTCTCCAAGTGCTGCTTTAACATTGCAAATTAGTAGTGTGTTTCACATTACGACCAAAGGAGATATAGCCCAATTGCCTGCCTTGTTTCCTAGGACACTTCTCTTTTATCATTTTCCTCAACATGATTACAGTACTCCCTACCATGTTTTCACCGTGGATCTTTGAGAGCCTTGAATACACTGAGGGGTGTACCTTTTTCAGTTGGGAAATTCCCTCTGCAGCAAACTCCCCAAGCTCCAGATCAGATGCAGGCCACAGGCTCCAAGCAGTGCACCCCAAACTACCACATCAGGCTCAAATGGCATTCCTTTTATCAGTTGCTCTGCTTAGCCTAGCTGGCCAGCTCTCCCATAGAGATAGGCCATGCAAGCATAATGCTCTATCTCAGCTTGGATTCCATACTCTTGTCTCCATGGAGTTGAAGTGCCTTTCACCTTCTTCAGATAACACGCTGGAAAAAGTCACTTGATCGGGCTTAAGCCCAAGTTTTATCATTGTCTCAAACTCCTCCAACGCTTTAGTTCCAAACCCAAGCCTCGCACAACCACCGATCATTGAATGCCATGATATCAAATTCTTCCTTTTGAGTGGACTCAAAAACACAAAAAGCGGCATCTATGTCCCCACATTTTGCGTACATATCAACTAGTGATGTCAACAAAACCACATCATCTGGAACACCCAATTTGATAATGCTTGAATGAACTTGTTGCCCCACATGAACAGAAGAACACCCTGCTCAAGCATCCAACACACTTGAATACGTAAAAATTATTCGGCGTTGTCCCTGATTTCATCATCAGCCGAAACAGCTTCAACGCGTCAAGAAATCTCTTACTTTGCACATACCCACTAATCATCACAGTCCAGGAAACTACATTCTTTTCACTTACCTTATTGAACACAAAGCGAGCTTTATTAATCCTCTTATTACCAATATACCCACTAACCAAAGTAGCCCAAGAAACAATATCCTTTTCTGGCATCATGTCAAAAGCTCTCCGAGCCTCCTTCATGCAGCCCAATTTCATATAACCAGAGACCAAAGCATTCCATAAGGTGACGCCTTTATTCAGAATTTCGTCGAACACTTTACTTAATCCCTCTTGATCGCCCACATTCGCATATGCTTTCATCAATGCTGATCCAACACACATTTAAATTAAACGCCAAAGAAGCAGCACGTGCATGAAATTGAGGCACCAAGAGTTAAACACCGAGTTCAAGACTGCGCTAAGCATTGTAGATATTGTATACTCGTCGGGCTTGACACCAGATCTTTCCTTGTCTAAGAAAAACGCGATAGGCTTTTTCCGGGTTTTTGGTCTTGTTCAAGCCTGACAAAATCGTGTTATACGGAATATTGTCTTTCACGGGCATTTGATCGAATATGTCTTGGGCTCTTCTAATTTGGCTGTTTAATAAGCATCTCAAGATAAATCTTTTTAATGAGACAATGTAGGATTCTGATCAATGATTTACCAGCACCTCTTTGGTGTTTGCATTTGAGGTTAGTGATAATTGTGCTATTGAGTTTGACTAGCCAAGTGTTACGTCCCAAGTGTTCGAGGAATCCCCAAGCATTTCCTCGAACACTTGGTGCGCGACAAAGCCTCTTAAAGACTATATGGGCTGCTGGAATGGATCATGGGCCAAAGCTTCTAAAAGACCCGTTGACATGGGTGAAAAATCGGGCCAAGCCCATGACTTATTAGAGTAGTTCACCTTAATTAGAATTCTATAAAAGGTAGAATGACATCTAGGAATATTCTAGAACATACTTATCCATCTTGTATATACACCGTTAGATCATTTAGATCTCAGCCGTCGATTGTATAGGGTTGCTACTATATAAAGGGGAGACCCTTACTTGTATATTTCATCTTATAGCTTTGTTTTCTCTTCAATAATATAAGAGAGCATTCGTGCAAACACTTAGTGTGCCTTTCTTTCTTTTCTTTGTATGGTTTTCTTGACTGTTTAGCACGCAACGCGTCTAAGACCGCACGGTTCGAAAATAGTCCGTGACATAAGGCGTAGAGATGTAGCGGCAAAACGAATGGCGACGTAGGATTCTCTCTAACATGCGTATAATGCGCAGGCGTAAAGCAATGACTTGGTTTGGCGGCTAGCGGCACTGAGCATAAACTCCTGGGCGCCGTCTTGAAAATGTAGATTTTGACTATGATATGCACAATGTTAGAGATAATAATTATTGGAAGGAAAATTAGATGACACTCGCTTCACTTATAAAAGTTCAATTAGGCTCTTAAAGTTAAAATTTTACAAACAATAATTTAGTCCAAAACATGTTATCTCAACAAGCTGAACATAGGTTTAGATTCGTGGCTTTTATAACTTCAAGTTTAAAAAAGTTATTAAGTGGAACTTGTACAAAGATACATGTCACTATTTAATCTCAGAGAATACGATATTATAATAAAGTCAATTGTCACATCATTATTGTATCCGTCAATTGGTGTACACATTAATAGAGTTTAGACCTTTGTTACGTTACTATCGGATTCCATCAATAGTCTAATTAGAAGTTACATAATTTGATAATGAGACCTTGAGATATTCTAAGGGGAAAATCTCTAAAGAGTCAATGACAAACTTAGACGTTAGCATGTGCCAAGTCTTTGTCCCCTACTAACACAAGGATTGGAGCTCTTTGGAGTTATTAGGATAGTTTAGCACTGAATTTGCTAAACTTGCAGTGACAAAGCTTGAAACCCACTCAATGCTCATAACTTACCTAACAAAGCTAGTTATTCTAAAAAGTAACCAATCAGAAAATACTTAGTACTCTAAACATAGAAAAAGCACAATTATCGAGAAAAACTCCATATGAGTTCATTCTCCAAAATGCCCCTCGTGAAAGGGATGAGTCTCTAATTCAATGTTGCCACATATCGCTCTTGAGGAGTAATCTCCAAGTTAGCTCCCTCTATACTCAAGGAATCACCCTCACTATAAAAAGCCGCACTTTCTTCATTGAGGGGAAAGAGATTCATTATTCAACTTTTCCATATTCACCTCATTCTCCCCTCTAGTAGAGCTCTTTCCCTTATTATTTTCATATTTAGGTTTGCCTTACAAACTTATTTGACAATCTCTAATAATTTGATAAATCATGAAGAATCACCATTTATCCTTACTAAGAAAATATCTATCAAAGCACAAAAAATGATCTCCACAAATCCAAAGATGGAAAGAATATAGGGGATTCTAGCTCATGAATGATATTACTCTTATTATAACTTATATCTTGTAACATCTTCTTAATATAGTGAATTTTGATAATGAACTCTACCCGAAGATGTAAGCCTTTAGGCTGAACGTGAACCACATAAATTCATGTAATGATTCTCTTTATGTTGTATTTTTTTTATTAATTATAGCAATATTGAGTTGTGAGCTTTATTGAGTTGAGCTATATTAAATTTTGCTTGTTATAATCACCATTGGATAACTCATTAACCTTAGTTTTGATTTAAACCATCTATTAACTATTCTATAAATTTTAAGTCATCTCAACTTGTAAAATATGTTTTAGGTTTTTTCCTACTTAGTTTTGTACTTTCTGAGTACTCTCTCTATCCCTAAATATAATCTTAATAGTCTTCTCCAACTTAACTGAGTTGAATTATTCTCTCTAAGTAGTTCTTTACTCATTACCCCTTGAGTTTTGACAATCTTTATTAAGTTGTTGCTCACCCTTGATAAATAAATTTTTACTTGTTTGGGCTCAAGAGACGGTTAAGCCCCAAGCTTACTAAATTTATCCCCAAATAATAATTAGTGCAAGAAAATCAAGTTTAATTAAAAATTTATATGTGATTTAGAATATAATTAAAAGTTTGTGTTATTTAGATTTTTATGCTTGTTTATTTTTGATAGAAATTTTGTTCTTGGATTGTATTATTTGTTTTATTAGGATTAGTATTAAATTATTAATTATAAATAAGTTTGTTATTCTTAGTTCTTCAACGTTTAGATATCAATAATATTTTAATTTATTTCTCAGGTGAGTGTTCTATTTTATGGTTCAAGACGTAACAAAATTTAGTATCACTTCCTGCTGCGTCTAAGTGATATCAAAACTTACATTTGTGCTAGACATAATAACTTTCTTAGGCCACCTATTACATTTTATCTAAAAACCAAATTCACACCACCATCAATCACTTCAATTTCCATTCTTAAAAAAAATCCAAAACAAAATAAAAAAAAGTTCAAAAATACAAAAAAAAAAAAAAAATTGTCGCTGCAAAACTCTAGCTTCGGAGCGACCACTGCCTATCGCCCACCTCGCCAGTCACTATTTTCCGCCTACCAAACCCCCAAAATACTCAAAGAAGACCAGTCGACCAATATCAAGTATCGTTGGCCTTTAAGGACGTCCCCCAAATCCTGTAAACTCCACCATTATCCAATCTCGTAGTTCTGGCCATCCCCACCTCCAATCAAACTCAACAAAACACTCCTCACGCATTGCTCATCAAAACCTAGGGTTGCACACCGCCGTTAAACCTGACGATTGTCGGAATTAAATAGTGCTTTCTTCTTCTTCTTTCTTTTTTTTTTTTTCTTTCATTTTGGCAGCCTTTTTGTTTCATTTTCCTAGTCAATCTACTAACTTTTTGTTTCATTTTGGTGACTTATCAGGAACCTTATTTTCAAGTTATTTACGCTTTTACATTGCTGTTTAGGCTACCTGCTCCACTACAAAATTGCTGCTAGTGTATGGCTTTATTAATCGATTACCTACCTAACCATACAAATTTGAGAATGTTATATGCTTAAGGTACCTAATTAAATTACATGATCATCAAAAGCTAAACAAACACACACACATATATATATATATATATGTTGAAAATTAGTGATTTAATAAGTTTAAGTATATTTAAATGGAAGAATTATAAGTATATAAAAAAACCAAAGCTGAGGGTTTGATCCACTATGATTCAGTTCAAATTTAGTTTTGGATCGAAACAAAACTTTTTTTTTTGGTCTTTGAACAGACAATATTGTAAGATTTAAGCAATGAAAATTGAATTGGTGGGTAGTGTCGTTCATTTTATAACGTGTTAAATTTTACTGATGAAATTTAGTTAAAACACAAATTACATGAGTTACCTACCGGGTCAAAACTTTTCAAATAATACATTATAGACCAGCAAAATTAAAAAATTATGATAATGTAATTAAATATCGAAACATCCAAGAAACAAAGATGATTAGACAACTATAATAAACTTTTGAGCAGGTAATAAACCATGGAAGATGTGTCAAGAATTAAGGAATTTACATACCAATCAAAAGATTGTAGGCCCCAATAATAACGATTAAGATACCAATACTGCTAAAGACACGAGGGTAATGAAACTAGAGACACCAATTATAATAGTAGTATTGTCAACAACACTGAAGGCCATAAAGATAATAAAACCAGGGGAGCCAATAACACCGAACAATAAAGGAATAACTCAAGCTAAAATTCTCATCATAGTATGGATTCCTCCAATAATGAAGCAGAGACGCAAAATTATCAGGATACACAACGGGGCGACTACCACATGAAGATTGATCTTTCAACTTTCAATGGACAATTAAAAATTGAAAATTTTCTTGATTGGTTATCTAATGTTGACAGATTCTTTGACACCAAAAAAGTGTTGAATAAAAAGAAAGTAAAGATACTAACATGCAAGCTTAAAGGCCACACTTTGGTCTGGTGGGATAATTTGTAATCTTCTAGAATGCGATAGGGAAAAGGTAGGGTTCATTTATGGTGAAATAGTTACTAAAATATCGATTTTTACCTATTGACTATGAGCTAATCTTATTTTGTATTTGCAATAATTGTCAATAAAGATCTAAAACTGTGTAAAAATATGCTATTGGATTCTAAAAATTGGTAGCTCGTGATTATTTATGTGAGATGGATGATCAAATCATTGAATGATTTTTAAATAACTTATACCTTAAAATTGAAGAAAGAGTTGAGTTGCAGTCAGTTAATATATTATAATATGTCATTTGGTTAATTAAAAAGATAAAAATATAAGTTAAGAAGGGAGATCTTGATATACAACATCAGAACGTTTGTTTAATCTTATGTAAAGATGGTAATGGAGCGAGTTAGGTTGAAGATCACTATCTCTATCCTCATATTGAATGAAGTAAGAATTTCCAAATTTATCTCATATCAAATTATGTAAATCGGACTTGAGATGGAGGATTCTTGAATGGGTATGAGAATCCGATGGTACTTATACCTAAAACATTTTTTTCAAAAAAAATTTCTCATTCGTAGCATTTTCAACGAGTTATAAAATTTATTGAGATCATTTACATTAATAACGTACACAACTAAAGTAAAATTAAATTGATGATATGTAAAAACTAAGTTGTCATAATATGCTTCATATCATCACAATGTACCAAAAATAATTATAAATATTCATAAAATTAAAATATAAACTACATCAAATAGTTAGACTTTAAAGTCTTAAACAACTAATTTTAAATATCATTAACATATTCAAAAATCACAAATTAATTATTATTTTTTTAATTTTCGCATCTAAATTATCATCCATCATATCTAATTCAAACATCAAGTTGTTATTAAAATTTTTCGTAAACTTATAACACAAAATAAAAAAAAAAATTGAGTTAAATGCATTATGATTAAAAAAGTAAAAAATTAATAATATTAATAAAATAATTTATTTTTATTGATTGTTTCTTTTCATTCTTTGTTTTATTCAAAAAAATAAGTTCATTTTAATTTTAAAGTAGGTTGCTAATATTGAATATAATTTAAAAAATAAGGAAAAAAATTTAAATATAAATATAAATAAATAAATAAATAAGAACTAAAATATATAAAATAAAATGTAAGTTAAAATTTTATAACTCCAAAGTGAATACACATCAAAACCTTCAACGTGCTTGAATAAAGAGAAGATTGGTGTGGGCTGACAATTCTATCACTAATGCTAAAAATTGATTTAGAAGCAACAGTACTAACTGAAATTGTCAAAATAGACAATAAACGGTACTTGCCAACATTTGTTTTCCACCAAGCCAAAACATTAAAACCATCACAAAATATTTTCTTTCAAATATAAGTCCAACTCAGTTTTACCTTTAATAATTAATATTGCTTCTGATGACCTATTCTTAAGACTTAGATAACCCAACACAAAAACCAATCCATCTTTATTCTTCTAATAAGACTTGCTCAATATGCTTTTATTCACCACATATCCCTTTGTTCACATATCCATACATCAACATCAAGAAAAGGCTGTAAGAGCAGAAGCAGTGTCCCTATATTTTATTTTCACAAAATAGATAAAAGGTTTTATTTGTAAGGGGAAGCGAATAGGATAAACCCAGCACTTGATATATTCATTCACAATCTTAACTGAGATTGCACTCATAATTATCATCAGCGTTGTGCCACAGCCAGTTTTTCATAGAGTTCATCAATTTCCACCTGCACAATGTTACATAATATCTAAATTCGTCTACTGATCTTTAAAAGGTAGGAGAAAACCTTTCTTGTGCAAGTAAAATTGAAGAAAAGAGGGTGCTTTCTTCTCACCTGATAATATTTGAGCAATTTGTTTCTTTTCTTCTTCAAGGTGGTAGTCACTAAATCTCTGTCCATGTCGAAGGGGCGGGGATCCAAAATGACTCCTTTGATGCATTCAAAGCCCCTCAGCTGGTTTGTATGCCAACAAAAAAGAGAAAAGATTAGAACATAAGAATGAATGAACTTAAATCTCAATAGGAGTGAAGAATCACGGATATGTTTAATAATATTTAAACAGACTAATAAACATCCTGAATGATCACAGAGGTAAAGTTTTAGGTGATAAAGGAGTTTTACGCTGGCAGCTGTTCAAATCTCAAAAGCTAGAGAAAAGAGCCAGTGCTCCAATTAGCAAACATTACCTTCTTTTTCTCCGCTGCACTCTTTAGTTCTGAGAGGACATAGTTCTTTAGTTGATCAAGGAAACAAAGTTCCGATAATGAACCAGTATGACCATTTGAGTATGCCCACTTTTTCGTTTCATCTTCATTTGGCACAACTACAGCAACTAGCATTGACTTGAAGCTGTTTCCATAGACCCAGATCTTTAAAGAAGAAATGAAAAATAAACAATCAAATAAAAGATTAACGACCAAAACACATTGAATTTTCTATGTAAACACATCTATGAAGTATAAGAAATGCTCACATCTTCAACTATTGGAGAGATGCTGTAAACATTTTCCAAATATTCAAGAGCCACATACTCTCCCTGGGATAGTTTTATAAGATTCTTCTTTCTATCAATAACCTTAACAACTCCATTGGGAAATATTTGCCCTATGTCCCCTGTGAAAGCCGCAGAGATATATAATAATAAAAAAAAGAACAGAATATCAGTACTGAAGAATTCAGATCAACAAGAAATGACACTGATCAACCTCACCTGTATGAAACCACCCATCTATAATGGATTCTCTTGTCAGTTCAGGATTTTTGTAATACCCAGAAAAAAGTGCCTTGCCTCTTACGCATATCTCACCACAAGGAGGATCAGCAAATGGACTGTAGCCCATCTCTGGGACCTCCTTGAGACGCAGCTCACTGTATACAGCTACCGGACCAACAGTGCCAACCATGCACATTTCATCTGGAAAGCCAACAGTGATTGGCCCACAGGTTTCTGTCAACCCTGTACGAGCCATAATGCAATATAAAAGATTCGTATGAAAGTTTTATGTAGGATCAACCCTCTGCTTAAAGAAATATCCAAGAACTGAAATATGATATGTTTGCATGTCATACTTGGAGGACAAGGATAATGTAATTTAGAAAGAAAAAAAAAGATAATTGAGTCATAATTCCATGTCAATTCCCAAATAAGAATGAAAGCCTTCTCTAAGTGTTTCTTATAAATTACTTTGGCTGACAAATACCTCCTATGACCTCCGATATCTAATGTGTCCTAGATGGCCTATGGTTCAATGTTTACTGCTATAGGCACAGATCTTTACCATAGCCTTGGACCAGAAAGGCACAGCAAGTAACCCGTAAGAATTCTTCCACCTCAGTGCTCAAGGGTGCACCACCACATATAACAAGTCGAAGGCGACCACCTAACCTGGCTTTGACCTGATAAAAAGGTAAAAACATGCAGATAGTTGATGTTAGTCTTGCAAGAGCTTAACAAAGTCATAATACAGGGGACGGTTGGCCCATCATAATGCTTTCAGCAGAGGTAAACAACACCAAAATGGTCGCATGAAAGCAATTCAAAACAAATGAAATAAGGTTCCACAATCTTGAAAGCTGGAACTGGAATTCATGTTGCAATAAAAGCAGTCTCTTAACTACTAACTTTCACCAGATCTTCAGTTATGTAAAAAGGACAATTATAGGAGATAAATACACAACCTTTCTAAAGGCTAGCAGATCTGCCAATGGTGATGCATGTTTCTGTTTATAACCCATATTCATCCAAGCAAGTTTGCTGCATTTCAATATGGCAAGCATCAGCAAAGTAATTATGCTATGATGGTAGAAAGGTGCAGTTATTCAATAACATTCAAGAGAGGGAAAGGAAACTTTTTTTACTCGAAGAAACATTATGAATTAGATGGAAGAGAATCTCACTATTTGTAGAGCACATCAAAGATTCGCCTCCTCAAAGGTCTGAGTTCTTCTAGTGCTTTCTTTATACCTGAGAAAAAGAAAAAAAAAAACCTTAATTTGGTTAGTTGGTTTGTCCAAATTCAAAATAAATGAATCAAATGACCAGTGATCGGCAAATTTCCCTGCCTTCGTGAATCTTTTCAAATACTCGAGGCACGCCCACTAGAAGTGTTGGCTTCAACTCCATCAAATCATCTCTCAAAGCGTTCAAATCCTTAAAATGAATTTTGAATAGGATTATGAGTTAAGGAAATACTTACAGGAAGTACTGAAAAACAAATGATACAGAAAGTACGGAATATCACAGTGATCTGATGACCAGAAAGTCATAAGTAAAATATTAGTGAATTAAATAAGAAAGGAACCAAAACATAAAGCCACTGCAGGAAAGCTTAATAATTTGCTTCTTATCCTTTCCTCTTTTATTTCCTCAATCAACATTAAAAGACTTGGTTTTGTTCACAAATTTAATTCCTTATTTTCTTCTGTTTTCCTTGCTTTTGAAAAGAATAAATCAAATCTCAATAATAGAACAGAGACGCATCATCATACCCCATGATAGTAACCAACTGAAGCACCCTTGCGAAAAAAATATTCCTCAATCATGCGGTCGAGGATATGAGCCAGAGGGAGAAAAGACAGATACACATCATCCGCTGTCATCTATGTGAAGTCATGAAAAATATATCTTAGGATATCAACGACAGGAGGGGACAAATGTAATACTATTGGAAGATAATAGTTCATTCACAAAGTGAATCACCACACTGTAGATAAATGATAAATTGCACACATGTTCACATAAATAAACAAAAGAAAATGGATAACACTCAAGAACAGGACAAGCATTATATCACCTGAGTGTTAAAGAAGTCCAACATTATATTTACCTTGTCTTCAAATTGATCCATAAAGAGATCAACCCCAGTGACAAATGTTGCAATTGTTTCATGAGTTAACACAACACCTTTTGGATCTCCACTGGTGCCACTAGTATACATGATTGTGCAGATATTAAAAGGCTGAGGTGGCAAAATCTCCGATGTGTTTTCTTTCCCCTGGTTAACAAAAGGCTCTAAGGTTGAGTTATAACAGAGCATAGCATGCAAATGCTAACAATAATATCTGTTCAAAAAAGACAAAGCTAGCAGTTGTGTGCCCCTATGCTGGGATGAGAGTATATTTTTAATTCATTAATAATTACCCACTGCCTTGGTACTCTGTCAATTGTCTATTGGAAACAAAGTAATTCCTCTCTCACAAAAAAAAAAACCACTACAGCAGAGTTTCATTCATTTCTTTCCAGGATTTTATTTAGTTAATACACGAATCACATAAACAGATGTTGAAAAGCTAACCAGGTGAAGAAACTCATCCCATGAGTATGATTTAATCCCAGTGTGCACAGCTCTTTCCTTTTCCTCTTCTGTCAATGAGGTGAAGCAAACCACCGCTGCAATCACAATCTCATACTTAGTAAATTCCCTTCTAGTAGTCTCAGGAAACTAAATATAAGTAGTCATTTGCACCTTTCAGTCGTTGAACAGAGGCACAATCAGGATTTAGTAACTGCATATATAAGTAATTGGATCGTCAGAAAAATCTGCTGCTATTAAAATTTGAAGTTCAACTGAAAATTTTGTTATTCAACCAAACAGCAGATTTGAGTATATTAAATCTTACTTCTCTGACTTTCTTATCCTGGACAAAAACAAAATCTATCTCTGCATGATCTATTATAAAATTTACAGCCCCTGGACCTGCGTCAAAGAGAACCCATCAACAGTTCAAGTAAACTGCTTAAAGCCAAGAAAACCAGCAATTTGCACACCAAAAAGCAATAAAGTTTTGAAATTAAGCTTTTTGATCCATTGTCAAAATCTAAAATCTTCTTCGAGCAGGAAAGAATATGAAATTCAAATCCTAGAGCAACAATTTTCTCACAAAAGAATTTACCCAGGGTATCATAAAGAGGCACACAAATCAAACTGTGGGCATTGCAAGCCTGCACATAAGTTAAAACACTTTGTTGAGTACAGACTCATCCAAAAAGAGGAAAAATTATTAAAAGTTAGATCAAACTTTATCAGCAAACACCAGCTGCAGAAAGTATTAGAACAGACCTCCATTGCCTCAATCCACTGAGGGCAGTTTGCTCCATAAATCCCGACCCGACAGCCCTGAAACAAATTTTGTTAATTAAATCATAATTTCACATTTAATTTTCAACCAAATCAGAAGCTTCAGACAAATACAATATGTATCTTACAGGTTCAGCCCCAGATGCTCGCAATGCAGAACCAACTTGCAGAACTTCCTCGTAAACTTCTTTGTAAGTTTTCCAGATATACTGCCCCACCTGAAGACCAATTAAAGTTTAAAAAGCAATAAAAGATTCAAAACAAAGAAAGCTGAAACTGCTTTTATATAGGCATTTACCTTCCCATCAACAAATTTACGCCAGCCAAGCATCTGATTTCCTGGATACTTCTTAACGGACGTTCTACACATCAAGATGCTTTGTGTCAAAATATATGGACTCAGCAAGAAACACGAGACCTCCATACACATAAGAGCCAATATTACCACACAGTAAGCTAGCACTCACATGGTCCAATTCACTTACATTAGCATAATCTATTGCAAATATAACTCTCACATTAGCATAATCTATTGCAAATATAACTTCTTTTGGCCCTCTCAAGATTCTAAAATTACAAAATATTTCAGCTTTCATTTATTTTTTTATAAACATGGTGGAAATAGACAATACATTTTGGTTTTACAAATACAATATGAAAGAGAAGAAACACAATACACGGTCGATTACCTGAAGATATCCCAAGAAGTACTTATATCAAGGGCTGGTGGAGGAAACTCATTCTTGGAAAGTAAATTTCGATAAACAGGGCCAACTGATGGCTTCCCATCTCGTCCCTCTTTTCCTTCCTCCACTTGAGCTGCAAAAATCTTCATTTTTTCCAGTTAAACCTGGACAATAAAAGACTCGGGACACTGGAGACTTGTATATCAAGACCAAAAGCCCAGATAGAGTTGATCACATCATCCACACAAGAGGTCAGCGAAAAGATAAACCGAATGGAGAGGCGTAAATGACCCACCACCAAAAGTCTGCTAAAAACAAGTAGACACATGTGCATTAGAAAAATGTATATGCTAAAAGAACTCATTCATACATGCGATAATTTACCAAACTTCCGGTTCTCCCATCAAAATTCGGGAGCATGAAAAGAACACTAATAAAGAACTGAAAATAAAGTCTAGAAGACCAAATGCAGAAAGCATTAAATTGCATTAATTTTAGCTAAATATTTTGTCAGAATTTAGGAAAGAAGAAGGTCCGTCCTCTGGAAAAATGTAGCATATGCATCTTGAAAGAGAGTTCTCAAATAACTCAACATTGTTGACTAACTAATGGACTTTTGAGCAGGCCCTTCAACGTCAACTCAAAATATCATAATGAGAAGAAGACAGTGCCGACTGAAGTGCTAGTACCGAGAATTAAAGAAAAGCTTAGTGGGCAACTTTGGCTGGATAGGAGAAATATTACCCTATTGAAAGCCAAAACCAACGTGGACTCTCATCTCAAATCACAGACAAAACTAAGACTACATGCAAAAAAAACAGTAGAAGGAAACTACTTGAAAATGAGAAACACTTGGACCCCATTAAAACGGCGGTGAAGAAAGATGTCGCTTAATTACTAAAAACCTTGGAAGATCCAGATTCAGGGTTGTAGCAAAATCAATGGTTCATCCTGAAATCACCCCAATTTGAGAAAAGCATCAATAGCATTCTGTAGATACTACTAGTCTACTACATTAACCCATACCCAGTAGTACTAATCATACCTAAGTGTTAAGTAAGCTTGTGCATATACATTATGTGTAGAGGTTGAGGAACTTATATCTTCGAAATCATGATATGGTGGTGGAACTGCAGAAGAGAGCTTGTATATTTATGGCGCAAATGGGGCGTCGCTCAGGCTCATTACTCGTGGTTGTTGTTAATGAATTAGTTGGACAGTCGAATGTGTGGGTGGAATATCACAGTTTGCATTTACTCCCACATTTCTTCTATTGACTATATTTGATTCCCTTACGTTACATTTTCTCCATTTTCGGAAACAACATGTTCATAATTTGCGATAAAATTACCAATCCAATCTCGTGAGAATAAAATCTGGCTATTTTCACGGGACTATCTAATATAATTACGTCATTTATTATAATTTTTTTTATACACAACTAAAATTAATTAATTTTATAATAAATATTAAATGATAAAATATATTAAAGAAATATTATCGACAATAACCTAGCGTATTGGTAATTTTACTAATATTTAAAAGTTTTAAAAAATAATATTAATACTTAAATTTTTAATAAAATATGTACAAATATATAATTATTAAATTTTTTTATTAAATTAAACTAATTTTATGTTAATATATATAAAATAACTAAATTATTCTTTACACGTAAAAAGATGGTGATACAACAATTACATCTTTTGATTTATGATGAGAAAATTTGTTTTCATTTGAGTTTTAAGTTATTAGAAATTAGATTTATTAAAATAGTATTAAAAATAACAAAATTGATTATATGACAAATATGTTCTGTACATTTTATGTAATTTCGTACATTTGTGTATCTTTCACAATTTAACACCTATAAATCAATAAATGTCTAAACCTATTCTTTGTTGTACAATGTCAATAAAAAATAAAACCTTTAAATAATAATAATAATAATAATTTTTTATTGCAACTACTTTCTTCGTGGTCATCTGATTCATTATTAAAAGACCCACTTGTGCCTAAAGAAGATGAATAAGGATCAAGATTCAAATCAATCATGTCCTTCGTGAAATCGTTTTTTAGACAAACGGAATATCATTAAGTAAATCTTAAAAAGATACAGTATTAGAGGCTTTTGGTAAAGATATAAGAGAAAATAACAAAACCTTAAAGATATATTTATACATTGACGAGTATCCAACCATAATATCTTGCTATCAAGGAAATTAACAATAATCTCATATAAAATAAAAAAAATTAAGGAAGAAAGAAATACAACTCAAATAATTCGATAGCAAAATAAATAACTCTCAAAAAAAAAAAATACAAAACATTTACAAAAAAATTAAAACAAAATACACAACAAATTAAAAACAGTCAACAAGTCTTAAATATATGAAGCACCAAGTAACCCAAATTATAAGGATTTGGTGCCACCGAAAATATGCCATATTGTCAAAAAAGATCAGTGACTGCTAATCTTACAGCGATTTGGTCAAAGAGTTTGTCAGCTGTAAATCAATGGTTGTGTCACTTCGGTGAGGCTCTGGCAAGGTCTAGTGAACGAACACCTCCAACAAAAATTCAGCAGTTGCCAATCAAACTCAATGAGCGCATAGTTGTTGACTGAATTATAGAGAAGTCGACATTGCACAATATAACCAATGAGTCTCGTTGAAAAAACTCGTCAATAGAGAAGGAGCCGATCAAAAGTAAGGCTCATTGGAGAGGGGAAAAAGCAATGCTGCTCAAAGAATCTGCACTGTTGGAACCGGCTCGACCTAAAAAGAAAATGCAACTACTCCAAGGGCCCCAAAAGATTGTCGGCCAAAAAAATCAAAGAGGCAAATCAAGACTTAAAAATATCTACACAAGAATCGGAAAACTAAATTAATAGAGCATAAGATCTACGCCTACAAAAGAGAATAGCGAAGGAAAAGCTGTCGGAAGAGAGGCCAAACAATGACTAAAAACTGAGTTGATGGGCTCGAAAATAAAAAGAGAGAGAGTTAGCGAAGAATGAAAAAAGCTTTTTTCCGTCATGAAATCTTTGAAAATATGTTTGTTGGTCTCTGGTTTACAGTTTCCAATTTATTGCAAGTCTTCTCATCTTCATTCTTTGACCCTTTTTTCTTAAAAATATGTGACATAGAACCCAATTGTCTATTGGCACCACAGGGCTCGGCAAAAATTTTGAATTGAAATCATTAGGATTTGTGGCACAATTTTACAGGTACAGTGCATAACAAAATTAGGAATTTGCTAGTGAGATTGAAAAATTCGTTTCACCTAAGTTAAATCTGTGGTCTTGTTAGATCTGTTCCCATTTTGGTATTTAGCTTCCCGTGTGCTAAAGAAATACATTTCTTGCTCCAAATCACCTAAAAAATTAGATAACGAATATCTTGTTTTGATGAGATTAAAAGTTATCAGATTGAAAGTTGGAGCAATATGCAGATTTAAAAAGTACCACCAGCCACTGCAGTTGCGGCCAACCCAAGCGAAATTAAATTTTTTTGTTTATAATTTTTTTTTTGAAATAGTTTAAGGAGATTTGAGTGGACAATAACTTTATTACTTTTAAATTTATTAATTTTGACAATAAATTTTTAACGGTTAGACATTCGTATATATTATACTAAAAGTTTAAGTGTTAATATCAATGTTTAAATTTTTTTGGACATTAATGATATTAGTTAATGCTTTAAGAATATTGATGATAATATTTTTATATTAAATAACCTTATATTAAAGTAATTTAGATAACATATACTAGACTTCTTTCCGCTAAAAAAGGAATTTTTTATAATAACCCAAAATTTAAGCCATTAATTTCTTTTAGTCCTAAATTTTAATCTTTTATAGATAAAAAATTTAAAATTGGATTATTTTAACTTTGATTAGTATTTTTTCTTTCAACAAATAAAATCAGTAGAACCCTTTCAAAATAAGTCTAACACATGAATATGATAGTTTTATGATTAATGTGTGAAAATTATTATATTACAAAAAAAAATGCATGAAATATGATTAGATTGTGTTAAAAATTAATGAAAACCAGCTAAAAAGGAGTGAAAAACCGGTTGAAATTATCGAGAAAAAAAAGTGGCAGCCAGTGCGACATTACTCTTAGGATGCGCCTACTGTGCTGCGTGTAAATATAATTGCGCAATGCTACTATCAACTATGCAAAATTTTATGGATTTATGATTTTTTTTCCTCTTCATTCACCCTATTTCTTCTCTCTTTATTACATTACATTACAGTATAATTATATTTTGATGCTCATAATTTATAAAATAAATATAAAAACTTTAAAATTACATTAATTTTGAGATTGATTTTGAAAATGTCAACTGCTTTTTGTACATTTGTTTCAAAGATTTTATTTATCATTGTATTTTATCAAAAAAAATAATTGTATCTAATAATTGTAGTTTTGATAAATAAAGATCCGACTATTAGTTTGTGATTAAAAAAATAATTACTTAAAAATATAAGCTATTTTCTAAAAATTATCCTAAAAAAACCTTGCATTATACAATAACATCAATGCATTATTTTCATCTATCAACAAAGTTTCTCTTTTTTCTCTATTTTTTCTCTTATTTTATGGTGACTAATTAATTGCAATCACGAATCACTCAACAATATATATACATATATATATATAGAAGGAAAAAAAATGATAATTACTTCTTCATAATATAGTCAAAAGGATAAATTAATTACCTTAATTTTCAAATAATCATACTAAGGTTTTTTAATAATATCCTAAATTTTTTATTCCAAACAACATAACAAGTAACAATTGGGTGATAAAATAATATAATGAATAATTTTAAAAGTTGTATTATTTTATTGTTTAATAATTGTTTGATATATTAATTTAAAATAAAAAATTTAAGATACCATTCAAAAAATGTAATATTACTATTTTTTAAAATACTCAAAAACACCTCTCTCCATTAAAAATTTTATATTAAGTTAGATAACAATTATTAAAGTTACTATAATACATTTTAAATCATAATTTGTTTACAATTAAATAAAATTTATACAAAAGATATTATCTTGAATACTTTTGAATTAAAGGTTAATTATAATAATATCCACTAATTCGTAAAATATATAATAATATCCAATCATTATAAAATATTTTATTGAAGTTAACATGAAAATGATAATTAAATCTTTTAAAAATATATCTAACAGTAATAGTTAAAAATAATTTTAAATTATGACAAAATATTTGAATATTTTAAAATTAATATGTGGTCACCATTTAGCCCATTCATAAAATCACATCTCAGACTTTTCGTTATCATTACGCTTTCCTAAAATCATATTTTTGCTTTTCATTATCTTGCCATTTCATCATCATCATCATACCCTTTTTTTTCTTTTCATGCTCTTAATTTTTAATGGGAAATAAAATATGTTTGTTTGGACGCTTGCAGAAAATGAAGTCCGTCGTAAATGAAGCTTTTCATTGAAGAATGACCTAAACCGAAGGAAGAAGAACGGGTAGGACCGTTTTATGAGTGGTCGTCTGGTAACAAAACGGTGAAGGAAGTGTCGTCGAAACACTACAAAAATAGCAACTCAACTGAATTTTTGAAACGATGGCGATTTCGGGAACTTATTCTTCGAAGCAATAACGATGGTAGAGATAAATTTGTTTTCTTGAATAATAATTGCAATACAGGTAAAAAATGATTAGAGCAAAAATCAAGTGAGCAGAAATCAATATAAAACTGGCAGCATTCCCATTTAGTCATCGGTCTTAGTGCATAAGGTAGCTTTTGGGTCAAAATCAAATTCGATGAATTCCAATCATTTGGGTAAAAGATGACATGTTTGATGGTGAGTCAATTGAAGATGAAAAAGGAATTGTCTTGTTCCTCTGTCATTTAGGTGAAATGATTTTTTATTCTTTTATAATGTTACAAAAGAAAGTGTGAAACAATATAAACTTCCAGTGAGTTTGTGTTTGATTTTGCTTTATAGATTTAAAGTTTTCATTTCTTTATATATTTTGTTCTTGATCAAAAGTCCATTGCAATTGTAATTTTTTTAGGGTTATTATCACGTGTTTTGTTTTTGTTTATTTATTAATAATCATCAATTTTGTAATGATGAATATTAAATGTTAAATGTTTATTTATTTATTGTTTATTTATTAATATTAAATATTTTTTTTATGATTAATAGTTATTCGATATTAAATATTTATTCATTGTGTAAATATCATTAATTTAAATAATATGAACTTAATATTTTTATTATTAAAAAAGTTGATTTTTTTATGAAAAATTATACATTTTCATTTATTGTGTAAGAATAAAGTTGTCAATTTAATACTTTTCAAATCTAAAAGGGCAATATATATTTTTTTACGTGATTTAACACAAATTTTATTAACTTTCACGTAATATCTCCTAACGACTAGATATTACTGCATATTTCATAAATTAGTGAATTTTACTGCTATTAAACTTTACCTTGAGAGTATTTAAGATAATATCCCTTTATACAATATTAACACCTGCCATAATTTGACTGTTGATTAATTTTAACTCATTGTTTATTGTATTGATCGATTATTGCTTGAATGTGACTAAATATAAACCAGTGATGTATCGATTCATTGTGAGTGCTATAGGACTTTAAATTTCATAATCTATACAATTGTAATATTATTTTAATTAATGAAGCATTAGAGGATTATTTAAATTAGTGAAAAAAGTGGCAACCCTATAATGCCCCCATTAAAATAGTGTGCTAATTTTTGTTTAGCTCATCTGATATTCTAATTGTAAAAATAATATCATTATTGTGTAGATCGTAATTTTTTTAATCTAATAATATTTATAGTGAGTTGATACATTATTGATCAATTGGAGGAGAGAAAAATAATGTGATCAACGCCAATCAATAATTAGTCAACTTCTGTTTGATCAATAGTTAGTTAGTGTCTCTTTTTTTTTTTTAAGTAAAATATTTTATTGCCATTATTACCGTCTAAATTAGTAGAAAATTTTAATGTATGAGTATTTTTAAATATTTTTAAAAATAGAGTGATTAATTTGTCATTTTAACCATACAATGAGAATATAATTATCTTTGTTGTCTTTATTAAATCCTAATACATTTTAAGATAACCATATACTAAAACAAAAATAAATAAATAAAACATTATAATTTAATTTATATAATTAAACTCATCTAAAGAGAGGTCTAATAGTACATTAGGAACATTACTTGAACGAATTAAACCCCCTTCCTTAATAATTTTACAACACAAATTGTTCACAATCATATACATATTTATTTTGTACAAAGAAGAAAATCGTAACAACTTGGGAAATAATCTTTGAAATTTAAAAATAGACAATGTGAACCAATTACACAGAGTGTAGAGGCTGCAAAATTTCCACTCGTCAACTTTTCAAACAATTTAACATGTAAAAGCAAATTGTAAATCTCCTTTTTTTTTTATTAACGACGAAAAGACTTCATAATTAAAAGGAAATTTAAATGTAGTGCAGGAAAATACAATGAGAGATGGCATTCTGAATGACAGGAAACAATGGTAGTCTGTATCAAATCAATTGAATTAACAACTTCAACTGCGACGGAGGGAGGTCATTAAATTCTTGTTACCACTCTAGGCATTAGTAAGAATAGAAGTCACAGTCAAGCCCCACATATAAAGGCCCAGCTGAAACGTGTGGGTAGGTGGTCACAGAAGCCGAACTGCCATTAGTATCTTAAGGGCGTACACCATCCGCTGTTTGAATTGAATTTTCAACTTTTATCTATATAAAAGTGCAAGAGCGAATGCCTTCAAACGCATGGTGCAATTATTAGGAAAACTAATTAGGTGGATCTAGTTGCTGGCTGCTGCTAACGAAACAAAACAAGGAAGACATTTTACGATGGAATCGTACATAATGGTGGAGCCTATCAATATGGATGGAAGTTGTCGGTTAAAGAATTCATTTATTCATCAATGATCACTGTCTTAGTTACGGGGATTCCATTAATAAACAAACAGTTGACAGACCTACTTGCTTTATTACATTAAAAACTACTTTTACTCCTTAAACTTGTTTGTTTAGGCATATATTTTCGAGCCTTCGAATGTTCTCTTTAAATTAAATTTATCTACGGTTCACTGACAATAACCAATATAATATCCACTCTGCCTTTACGATTCTCTAACGATAACAATAAAACAATTCAATCTGTCACTAATTTAATTGCCTAGTGTTTTTGTGTACGAAGCCAAGATATATGGATTGTGGGTATTAATTACTTTCCGCTCCTAACCTAACACCACTGACTTACTTCAGGATTAGGAATGCACTCAGAGCAACCTTAAATTCCTAAATTTTTCTTTTTTTAAAAAAAAGGGTAAGGTTTTTTTTTTTTTGACTGGTTTTCTTTATGGACAGGCTCTTTCAATTTGGTGCAACGACACGGAGAATGTGGTGGGTCACGGGTGTCAAAATGAACCAAGTTTGCAAGGCCGCAAAAGTTTACAATCTAATGTATAGATAATCAAGATATAAGTACTTACCCGTTACTGCTTTACAGTTGCAGATAGCACAGAGGCTGTGACACAGCGTAGCAAAGAAAAACACAGATGGAGGCGGCCAACGAATAGGGTGCACAGCTATCACTTACTAATGTGTCTGGTTATGAAAATACATCCACTTCTGTTGGACTATAAAGTTACTGCTCCCCATCTAGTTTACTATAATATTGTACGAGTAAGAGGCTAATTTCAAACAAATCAAATACGTGTTAAAACAATGGAGAAAAGGAAAAGAAGCAAGATGCCACAAAGAAAGATTATTACAGGAATACCAAAGAGCAAGGCCAATTCAAGATAGTATCAATAGAATTCTCGACAAGCCTTGGCCCCACTCAATTCATTTGGCAAGTCTAGGCCCCACATTCATGTAACAAAGAAAGATAATTCATTTCTTAATGCCAACACTATTTGCACATAAAAATGGAAAACAATGTAATAAGCAGCACCATTCACACATCTCCTATTGTTTATGACAGAATGGTGCTTTGTATCACAGACAGATGCTGGAGCAGTAGTGTCACTCATAAAATGCAAATCAAATCACAAGATTGGAGACGAGTTTTATAAAAGAGGAAATGACTTATTTAATAAAAGCAATTATCAAAATTTGCATTACTTCAGAATGGCACTTTGATAGACTAGCAAACAAATTGTGCTTAGCAATAAAATTTTATTCTTGGTCATTCAAATCTTCTTGTAAAGCAGTGTCAGTGGAAAGAGATATGAACAAATTATCTGAACCAAACTATATAACTTTGGTCCTTCAAATTTTCTTGTAAAGCAGTACCAGATATGTCTTTTGCCTCAAAATTTCTAGCGAGCTTTTCCAGACTAACGACAGTACCAGGCCAAAAATATAAATTTTATCCAACTTGTTTCCTTCATACAACATTAAAACTTACATAACTATTACCACAGGAACCAGACAATAATTATATAAGGAAGCTCAAAAAGCAGTAACACCCATGCCACAGAGTGACAATAAATATTATATATGTAAAACAACATGCCACGATCACTGTGTCATGGGCTGCTTATGTAGTATGGAAATAAAACATATTTATGATTATGATTATACCGAAAATCAATGTAATTTGAAAAACTTTGATGCAACAGACTCGGATAAATTAACCTGAAAATAAAAGAACTGATCGACCATAAACATCGTTTCTAGCTACCAAACATGCTACAAGATAAAAAGAATTCTACAGCTGTTGGGAAAGATCACAAAATACTATACTGCGGAAACAATTCTTTCTCCCACTTTGCGTTATTAAAATGGGCAATATATCACCAATGTAAGCACAACAATATTACCACAAACATTAACCATCAATTAATCACAATGAACACCAAACTTTTACGTGGAAAACCCAATTCGGGAAAAACCACGGGACCGTAGTCCGATATCAACACTTCCACTATGCAATAATAATGGGATTACAACAATGTTCTCTCTAGAATCACCACTAGAGGCTTACCACAACATCAAGAACATTAATCTTGGCTCAACAACAATAAATCTAACAAATTCTCCTTAAATGTAAATTTGCTAGATAATGCTAAATCAGAGGCTAAATCGAAAATCAAATCCGATAGAATTGTAGAGCAAGATGTTGGGAACTCACCTTCAAAATTTGAGCAAAATCGGAGCTCAAATTGACATCCAATCATCAAAGAGAAAACTAAAACCCTAAGTTTTCTCTTTTCTTTTTCTCTCGTTTCCTCTCTGTTTTTGTTTCTGCATTCTGCCTTCTCCTTCTCGGCCAAAATCAACAAAACTCACAATGGTGCACTGTGCACTTATGGCAAATTTCACTCAGCTCCCTTCATGGCTAATTACACAAAGGCCCCTGGACCCACATGATGTGGATCCCACCAACAAATCTCCCCCTCCACGTCATGTGAAAGGATCCACTAGACCCGCTTTCCCTTTACAAACTTGAAGCTTCTTCTTGGACAATGATTTAGTCATCATATCCGATCCATTCTCACTTGTATGTATCTTTTCAAGTTGTAACAGTTTTGATTCTAATACGTCACGTACCCAATGATACCTAACATCAATGTGCTTGGATCTTGAGTGAAATGTTGGGTTCTTTGCCAAGTGAATGGCACTCTGACTGTCACAGTAAACTATGTAGCTCTCTTGCTTCACACTCAACTCTTGTAGGAATTTCTTCATCCACAAAGTTTCCTTGCAAGCTTCAGTAACTGCAATATACTCAGCCTCTGTGGTAGACAAAGCAACACATTTCTGAAGTCTGGATTGCCATGACACAGCTCCCCCTGCAAAAGTAATCAGGTATCCTGATGTAGACTTCCTAGAATCCACATCTCCAGCCATGTCTGCATCTGTGTACCCATACAACACAGATTTATCACCACCAAAACACAAACATGTCTTAGAGGTGCCTCCAAGGTATCTGAAAATCCACTTCACTGCTGTCCAATGCTCCTTGCCAGGATTAGAGAGAAACCGACTAACAACACCAACTGCATGAGCAATATCTGGCCTAGTACAAACCATAGCATACATCAAACTACCAACAGCTGATGCATAAGGCACTGCACCCATTTCTTCCTTTTCTTTCTCACTTGTAGGACATTGCTTGGAACTAAGCTTGAAGTGACCTGCAAGTGGTGAACTAACTGGTTTTGCCTTACTCATGTTGAATCTTTCAAGAACCCTTTCAATGTAGTTTTCTTGAGATAACCATAACTTCTCATTTTTCCTGTCACGGGAGATCTTCATGCCAAGGATTTGTTTAGCCTGTCCTAAATCCTTCATAGCAAATGACTTACCAAGTTCTCTCTTCAATCCTTCAATTTTACTACCATCATGGCCAATAATTAACATATCATCCACATAAAGCAAGAGAATAATAAAGTCATTATCAGCAAACCTCTTCATAAAAACACAATGGTCTGATGTAGTCCTGCTGAAACCATGATTCTCCATAAAAGAATCAAATTTCTTGTACCACTGTCTCGGTGCTTGTTTCAGCCCATACAAGCTTTTCTTCAACTTGCACACTAAATCTTCCTTGCCTTTGACTCTGAATCCCTCAGGCTGTTCCATGTAGATTTCCTCCTCCAAATCACCATGAAGGAAAGCTGTCTTTACATCAAGCTGCTCAATCTCCAAGTTTAAACTTGCTGCTAAACCAAGGACAACTCGGATAGAAGACATCTTCACTACAGGAGAAAAAATTTCTTCAAAATCAATTCCTTTCTTCTGACCAAACCCTTTCACAACCAACCTAGCCTTGTACCTTAGTTGTGAGTTGTTTTCAGTCTTCAGCCTGTAAACCCATTTGTTCTTCAAAGCTCTCTTACCTTTAGGCAGTTTTGATAACTCATAAGTGTGGTTCTCATGCAAGGATTTTATCTCCTCTTGCATAGCTTTAAACCACTCATTCTTGTGCTGGTGAGACATAACTTCATGAAAGTTTTCAGGTTCTCCCCCATCTGTAAGCATCACATACTCATGTGGTGGATATTTGGAGGAGTGGTGGCGCTCTCTCATAGATCTTCTTAACTGAGGCTCAACAGGTGGATCAAATGATTCTTGAGGTGCTTGCTCAACCTGTTCTGCTGGACCATCATCATCAACTCTATCATCAAAATCTTCTTGTGCGTCTCCCCCATAATCATCATAAACTACAGGTGGAAGAACTGATCTAGAAGTATCAGGAATAGGAATTTCATCACATTCTTGAGGCTTCTCATCTTTTTCTATCCCATCAACTATCTGATCTTCAAGAAATGTAACATCTCTGCTTCTGATGATTTTCTGACTCACTGGATCCCATAATCTGTACCCAAAGTCTTCATGTGCATAACCCAAAAAGATACACTCCTTAGCCTTATTGTCAAGCTTCGACCTTTCATCTTTTGGAATGTGAACAAATGCCCTGCAACCAAACACTCTTAAGTGCTTATATGAAACATCTTTCCCGGTCCAAACTCTTTCAGGTACATCATCATCCAAAGGAGCTGAAGGAGAAAGGTTAATTAAATCAACTGCAGTACGCATTGCTTCACCCCAAAAGTATTTAGGTAGCTTTGCATCAGAGAGCATACACCTGATTCTTTCTTGAATCGTTCTGTTCATTCTCTCTGCCACACCATTTTGCTGAGGAGTTTTTGGCACGGTCTTCTCAAGTCTGATACCATGGGATCTACAATACTGCTCAAACGGTCCTCTGTACTCACCACCATTGTCTGCCCTTACACATTTCAACTGTCTCCCTGTTCCTCTCTCAACCTTAACATGAAAATCTTTAAAGACATCAAGTACCTGGTCTTTAGATTTCAGAGCAAAAATCCACACTTTTCTAGAACAATCATCAATAAAAGTTACAAAGTAAAGTGCACCTCCACGTGTTCTAGTTTGCATAGTACATACATCAGTGTGTATCAAATCAAGTAAGTTTGCTCTTCTAGATGGATAAGAATTACGAAATGCAACTCTATGTGCCTTTCCTGCTAAACAATGATCACAAGGTTTGAGAGACTTACCTGTGAAGCTGGGCAGAAAATTCTTCTTGACTAGAACTTGAAGCCCTTTCTCACTTATGTGGCCAAGCCTTTTATGCCACAACTCAATGTCAGATTCTTTTGCTGCTACATTGACATCTTCTTTTATGAGCTTAGCTTCCATAACATAGAGAGTGTTTACCTTCCTTCCTTTGGCTAGAATTATAGAACCTTTGGTGAGCTTCCATTTACCTTCACCAAAGTAGTTGCAATAACCATCATCATCAAGCTTGCCGGTGGAGATCAAATTCAGACGCATTTCTGGAACATGTCTGACATCCTTCAGTAGTAATCTGCTACCAACACTGGACTCCAAGTAAATATCTCCTATTCCCACAATCTTGGATGCACCATCATTTCCCATCCTGACATAGCCAAAATCACCACTAGCGTAGGATGTGAAGAAATCACAATTTGAAGTAACATGAAATGAAGCACCCGAATCAATTACCCAATCACTTGTATGACATGTAAGATTTATGGAGTTTTCATCATAAACAATAGTCATATCCCCATCAGCAACTACTGTATTGCTTACTTGTTTATTTTTCTGTGATTCACCTCTTTCCATAGCCTGTTCCCTTTTCCATATTCTACACTCTCTCTTTATATGCCCAATTTTGTTGCAATGGTAACACTTGACATTTTTCCGTTGAGACTTGGATCTTCCTCTGTAGTTGTTATTACCAGAACTTCTACTTTGGCTTCTTCCACGTCTTTCATGCTTTTCTGTAACAAGTGTTTCTGTCTCAGAAGAACTCATACTTGCATTCTTTCTTCTGGCTTCTTCATTTTGCATTCTATCCTTAACCATTTCCATGGTTAGCTTCCCATTTGGCGCTGAATTATTTACTGACACCACCAATGTCTCCCAACTATCCGGTAAGGAACTAAGCAATAACAATGCTTGTAATTCATCATCTAGTGAAATATTCATAGTTGTCAACTGGTTCACTAGGCCTTGAAACTCACTGGTGTGCTCAGCTATACTGCGCCCTTCCTTGTATTTTAGATTCACAAGCCTCTTCATTAAATTGGCTTTATTTTGTGGTGTAGGCTGCTCATAAATGGACTCCAATTTTCTCCACATAACATCAGCCTTGGTCTCTTTTGCCACATGGTGAAATACACTCTGATCTATCCATTGCCTAATGGTGCCAACACATTTTCTATGTAATTGGATCCACTCTTTATCACTCATTTTCTCGGGTTTTACAGCATCCCCTTCAATGGGTTCATGTAGGTCTTTTACAAAAAGTAAATCCTCCATTCTTGACTTCCATATAGCATAATTCCATGCCTTCAGTTTAATCATGCATGCAGAATTTTCATCCATTTTAATCAACACAAATCAAGCACTGCACAACCTGACTAGCTCTGATACCACTTTGTTGGGAAAGATCACAAAATACTATACTGCGGAAACAATTCTTTCTCCCACTTTGCGTTATTAAAATGGGCAATATATCACCAATGTAAGCACAACAATATTACCACAAACATTAACCATCAATTAATCACAATGAACACCAAACTTTTACGTGGAAAACCCAATTCGGGAAAAACCACGGGACCGTAGTCCGATATCAACACTTCCACTATGCAATAATAATGGGATTACAACAATGTTCTCTCTAGAATCACCACTAGAGGCTTACCACAACATCAAGAACATTAATCTTGGCTCAACAACAATAAATCTAACAAATTCTCCTTAAATGTAAATTTGCTAGATAATGCTAAATCAGAGGCTAAATCGAAAATCAAATCCGATAGAATTGTAGAGCAAGATGTTGGGAACTCACCTTCAAAATTTGAGCAAAATCGGAGCTCAAATTGACATCCAATCATCAAAGAGAAAACTAAAACCCTAAGTTTTCTCTTTTCTTTTTCTCTCGTTTCCTCTCTGTTTTTGTTTCTGCATTCTGCCTTCTCCTTCTCGGCCAAAATCAACAAAACTCACAATGGTGCACTGTGCACTTATGGCAAATTTCACTCAGCTCCCTTCATGGCTAATTACACAAAGGCCCCTGGACCCACATGATGTGGATCCCACCAACAACAGCTAATCTCAAAGAAACTAGAAACTTGCAATATTATGAAGTAACTTAAGAGTGAATTAAACGACCTGCCTACTACAAGGAGCAATCCCTAAGTGCATATGACAAAAGTTATTCCCCAGAGAGAAGTGAACACTGTAAATTATAGCAGCAAGATCTGACATTGCAAGTGATAGTCATCTGAGAACTCTGAAGCACATCCCAATATTCAAGGTCCAAGATCTGTCCTGTAGTAGAAATAAATCTTTGTATCGAACATAGGTCCCAACTTCTCAGGTATGGGACTATCTCCACAAAAATGTTTCAATTTTTGAAAGAGAAGATAAAATCTCATTCACCGCAAGTTTTAATGCAAAGTTTTCTAGTGCAAGTACTTAGAGATGTCTTAAGAATAATGAAGTTAAGGTGGAATGGTGTAAACTGATATAGGGAACACAACATATACCTAAACACAACTTCATTACTTAGTTAGCTTTGAAAAATAGATTATTTACTAGAGAGAGACTTAAAAAATAGGGGGTTATTCTATCAGATGATTGCCCTCTTTGTGGTAATGATAAGGAAACAATCACAAACTTATTTTTTCAATGCAACTTTTGTAGTGAAATTTGGCATAAGGTACTAAGGGCGTGCCAACTCAATCAGTGCCCGAATAAATGACAACGAGTAATCTCTTTCATTTGCAGAAAATCTAAAGGCAAATCTACCCTCAGTAAGATCAGAAGAGTATCGTTCTGCACTACAATCTACTTTATTTGGAGAGAACGGAATTTAAAGATCTTCTAATAGAAAACTCATTCTACAAGCGAAGTCTACCAAAAGATTAAGGATGTTACTTGGCTTAGATGTATAAGTATTATAAATGGCCAAGGGATTGACCACTTTGCAGCTGGGTGGTAACTGTAGTTAACCTCTATGAGTTGTATTGTCTTTCTTTTTCTTTTATTGAATTTACTCTGCTAGATTTAGCATTTATATAAATTTTTACTTACAAAAAAAAAAAGAAACAAGTCTAAAAGCATAAACAAATATCAGGCATCAAATGTTAGAAATAATATTAAAATAGAACTTATAATTCATAAATAAAACTCTCTTCTATCATATCAAATTTTCAAAATAGATATTGAAAAAACTTTACTTGAGAAATCCATAATAATTAGAATGCGAAAATTAACAGCTTTCAATAAAAACACAAAAATATAATAACTTTCTACAATTAAACTTTTGTAACGTTCAATAAAATTCTCTTTCTATGATGGAAAAAGGAGAAGAGTTTTACGAATAATAATTGAACACGAGGACCACAACCTATAAGAAGTATTTATATACTAAGTTAATTATCATTCCATCAATAATAATTTAATTAATATTGAATTTTTACACATAATAAACTTATATTTAATAAATATTTTAAAACTTAATAAAAAATAATATAAATAAATCATTTAAATTAGTCCTAATTTTAAAATAACTCATAATTATAACCATTGTTAATATATGAGCTCACATAAAACATAAAAAAAATCCAACAAATACCATTTGTTGACCCTGGATTTTAGCTAACAAATAGGACCTGATGAATTTTTTAGAAACAGTAGTTATTGCACTTGTTTAACTCTTCAAGATCTTCCTCCACGCTCTAAGAACTTCCCTTCACTCACAATTATGGTTAAGGTTGCGCTAATAATCACTTTGGGGAAAGACCTTTCGATTGCTTAAGTTAGGATATTTGATAAAACAAAAAGCCATTTTAAGAATGCTAAATTTTTTTTTTGGGTATGTTCTCCTTCTCTTGCGCACCCCTAGCTTTCCTTTTTTATAGGCTCCTAGACCAGTAAGTAATGACTCACGTCTCAAGGGGTGCCCATCTTTTCAAAGTATGTGGGCATGTTGCCTCTTCCCGAACTCTTCAAGCATCGTGGGTCCACTCTTCATGTCTGTAGCTCTTGGTCTTTATGATTTGTATCCTCATTATATTTACTTCAGGACTATAGTGGTGCAAGTTGCCATAGACCTCTCTCTTGTGATGCCTGCTATCCTCATTTACTTATCCCAGGACTATAGTGGTGCAAGTTGCCACAGACCTCTCTCTTGTGATGCCCGTTGGTGGACTCGTCAACTCGTTAAGAGAAGTGCTCGGTTTGCGCCATTCGGTAATCCCACTGAGGACGACCATCGGTGAGGTTAAAACAACTGAGAGGTTTATGGCTGGCTGGACTTTGGGCCTTCTAGACCACATACACCTTTGGGCCCTCTTGTCTACTAGGCTCTCGTCCCTTGAGAAAGTGCATCTTGTGCTTCAGCAGAATCTGCAAATTAACAACTTTTTTTCTTTCTTTTTGGAAATAAAAGTAATTTTTAATAATAAAAATGAAGCAAAAGCAAGTACGGGTGGATCAGGTGTCCACAAAATGAGAGCAAAAACAACAATTTTAAATGTGTTTACTTCAATAGAAAAACACTCTGTTTCCACACAAAAAAAACATTATGTTTGCAACTTTATTTGCGTTCATTTTACAATTTGAATTCTGGCTATGATTCATTTACAATGAACGCCAACCTCAATAGCAGTTGCATACTTGAATGAAATAATAATAAAGCCGTAAGGAACCGATTTATATTATATAAGAAACCTTTAACATTGAAGTCCTTGAAAACCCAATAAAAGTGAATTATGTCATACTGACAATGGCTAACATCCTACTTAATAAGATTGCTACTACGACATTGATGAAAATTTATGGTACTATTTTCTCTGTGAAGTATTTTATCTAAGAGAAAAAAAAAAACCCAGTAAATTTAAGGGTCATAAACTTCAAACAACCAACATAAACATATTGTTGGAAAAAACCAAGCCAAGGGTAAATGATAATTAATGAAAACTATCTTTTTCTGAGAAAAAGCTAAAGAGAATCAATTAATAGGAGAAGTCATTTACAAAAGGTAAACAAGCTATCCACTAACTCCAAAAACACTCCAAAAGTGTACAATTAAAAGAAATTGTCTCAATCTTCCAACATTTCTAAATTCTTTGTAAAAGAGACTTCTACAGAGACAATTACTAGTAGAAACAGGTTATCTAGTGCCAAAAATAAACATTGTTTAGAGGGACACTCGGTTGCTTCTACCCACATCAAAATATTGATATTTTCTCCCATTTTGAAAGAAAGCAACCAAGCAAACAAGAATCCAGATGGGGATGGGTAAATACATCAGCATTGAAGTAAACAGATCCTCGCTAGAAATTTTCCAACTGCACAAGGACAATTTTTTTTCTTAAAATAACTGATATATATAAGGAAACAGAGAAAAAAAAAAAAACTTCAGAAACGAATAGAAATAGGGGGAAAATAGCCAAGACAAGCTATCACCTTCTCACTAAAACGAAAGCTGTGGAAACAACGAAACAAAAATAAGGAAACCAAAAAAAGCAAACGTCAAATTTTCTTTTCCAATATATATATGTACACACAAGAAGCGCGTGTTGAAAATTAGCAACAGAGTTAGCTTACGAAACAAAAGGACAAAGGGCATCGATCAAGTAGTTAAACGAAGAGAACATAAACGGGAAACGATTCTTGGCCTGCAAAAATGCTTTAATTAATGGAACCAGATTATATAAATGTATGTTTCCCCAATTCCTTGAAATCTAATTCCATCGACAACAAACAGTAGATTTCACTAACCATAACCCTAAGTATTTCATGTACAGAACCGATGAACTTTGTCACCGATAGTAAAACTGATAACAAGCAAACAAAAAGAAAGAAAAGAAACAGTGAGATGTAATAGTGTTATCAAACCTTTGTAACTCTGAGATGTAACAAATGGTAATGTAATGCAATTTTTTTATAAAAAAAAAAAAAGAAAAGGCTTCAATTTTCAGTGCAACGAACTCCCGTTAACCCTATCCCAAATTGTAGCCCTAAGATAAAATAAAGGCGGGAAAATATGTATATATATATATTTATAGATCTTAGGATAAGGCGGTGATTTTGAACTGTACGTACTCGACTTAAACTGTACGCTACCGTACCTTTAAAAGTCAACTGGAAGAAAATAAATAAATAAATAAATTAGAGTGAGAATCTTTAGGATTTACTGGACCTATCAGCCCAAAATCACTAGTTGCCAAATGCCGCCTCTCAGCATTAAAAGTACTTCAAAATTTTAGATTCACGTCTAAATTAAAAAATTAAATAAAGTATTAAATAAATAAGTAATTTATGGGCTTTCGAAAATCCATTACATATATTTTAAAAAAAAATTAAAATCAATTTCTGTCATTTTAATTAAATATAATAATTTGGTTACCAATTAATTTTTTTTAAAGTATTAAATCATTTTGTTATACATTATTAAAAATATTTATTTATTATTAAATTACAAAAAAAATATTTAATAAAATTTATATTCAAATTCTAAACAATTTAATATTTTTTAGATATAAGTTTAAATTTATTATTTATTTTTTTAAATTTAATTTCTTAAAACATAAAAATCAAGTAAAATTAATATATAATAATCAACAAATCAATATAAATTTTTTAGTTTGGTATAAAAATTGAAAATAAAATAATATTTTTTATTTAAAAAATAAAATAATCAATAAAAATTTAGTAAATTCTTATAAAAATATATTAGTTATAAAAATATAAAGAATTTGAAATATATAACTATTAAAAACTTATTAAAAATATATTAATATAATTTATTTTTATTAAAAGTACACAATAAAAATATAAAAATATTATTAGAGTATATACGACATTACATAAATATTATTAAAGTTCAAAAAATTCTATTTTTAAATTTTTAAAATTTAAACTTTTATAATCAAATATTACCAAAAAAATTAAAAATAATTTTTGATATTAAAAATAAACAAACACTACATCGCTTTAGAATTTTTTATTAAACTTTTATAATCAAATATTACCAAAAAAATTTAAAAGAATTTTTGATATTAAAAATAAACAAACACTACATCGCTTTAGAATTTTTTAAGTAGAAAATTATTTTCAAAACCGACGGAAACATTTTTCATGAGTTAGTGGTTCATATTTAATTGAACTGGTAGAAATTGAATGCCGTTCACATTAAATTGAAAATGGGATATACATAGAATAGAAGCAGTTAAGAGAATCTTCAACTTTAATGGAGAGTTATCCCATCAAATGATTGCTCTCTTTGTGATAATGATAAGGAAACAATCATACACTTATTCTTCCAATATAATTTTTGTAGTGAAATTTGACACAAAGTGCTAAGGGCGTGTCAACTCAATCAGTGCCCGAACATATGGCAACGAGTGATCTCCTTTATTTATAGGAAATCTAAAGATAAATCTACCCTCAGTAAGACCAGAAGAGTATCGTTCTATACTACAATTTACTTTATTTGAAGAGAATGAAATCTGAAGGTTTTCCAACAAAAAATTCCTTCTACAAGCGAAGTCTACCAAAAGATTAAGGATGTTATTTAAATTAAATGTATAAGTGTTGTCAATGGTCAAGAAATTAACCACATTACAACTAGTTAGTAAATGTAGTTAACCATTTATAGGTTATATTGTCTTACTTTCTCTCTTTCATTGAATCTTTATTCTATAATACCTACTAAATTTAACATTTATATAAATTTTTACTTACAAAAAAAAAAAATCTCCATCTTCAAACTACAAAAAAATCTCCATCTTCAAACTACAAAAAGGATTGAGCAAGTAAATAGAAGGATGGATAAGTCGGTGTTTAGAAACCAACATTCATTGCCTTGGATCCAGAAAGATCAATTACTAACAATGCATAACATTTTTAAGAGCTTTGTTACAATAGTGAGTCAAAACAACTGATACACAGCTGAAGAGTTAAAACATACCTAATTTCATCATTACAAATCCTAATGGATGCACAGAAGGTTAGCAATTTGTACGATGATCATCTATGCCCCAGAAAAAAAAAAAAAAAAGCAAAACTGGAGGTGCTCTGCAGCACATCACGAAGATTTCCAAGGGGCACCCGCTAATTTTTCAAAATCACACTGGGCACTCTGAACACGTTCTTTGACAGAACCAACACGCGACTGCAACCTAGCAATCTCAAGATCCTCTGTTTGCTTTCTCAGTGTTTTCAAGTCAAGTTGTTCCTTTAACTCACTTATCTTCTTTCTAATTTCTACTATTTCTTCATCCAATTTTGTTCGGCCTTTAGTACGCTCTATCATCTTGCTTTCAGCATCTTTTAACTCATCCAGAAGCTGTCCTTGTCCATCTCTAATTGACAGCAATTCGTTCACTCGATGTCGTAGCAATGTGACATCAAATCCATGCTTTTCCAAGTCCAGTAAACTTTCCAAAGTGCGATCAAATATGTTTCTAGAATCATCTAATTGAAACATCAAAATCTTCTCAAACAAACCAGCATAAGTTACCATAATACCAACAGCCGATCCTTCACGATACTCCTCTTTAGTTTCAGCTAGAGGACGGAAATGTGGATTTTGGGCCACTATTTGGAAGACTTCCATACATTCAATAGTGTTCCAAATTGGTGACGTCTTCACAAAAGGCAACTTTGGATTCTCTGATGGATCACTGCCACCTTCGAAATCAATTACAGAAGATTTTGTTACAATATCAATTTGCCTTTCTCTTGCCTGATTCAATACATTGAGATTCCTAACAGCAGATAATCCTACAGAGAAAAACAAAAGTTATCAAGGAAATTACAACAAGCAGGAGTAGCTTACTTATTTCTTCAACACTTGAAGAGTGCATTCCTCCAATCCACGTCGACAGTGGTTGATCATCATCGGCAGTGTTGTTGGATACAACAGCAATGGCCATGTCAACTTCTTTAGTAGAGCAATCACCCTCAGCAACATCAGCTGTTTTATCTCCAGAGGCATCTCGATAAACTACAAATACAAAGAGGCTTTCAAGTCCACAATATTTGTGCTGGATCTATAAACTATAACAGGCAAAAAAAGTTACTCACACTTTGATTCTAACAGCAGAAGACAATAAGTGGTGTGAAAGAAAAGACATCTTCTACACCACCCTATTAAACATACCAATCTTGAGTATACATCTATCTACTCGGAAAGTCATAAAAATAAACCAACGTATCATTTGGCAATGAGGAAAGAGAAAGAGTCTTTGCTAGATAAAGATATACATAAAACAAAGATACCAATACTCAATTGAATTGCAGAGTTAGCATCGGAATAGAAAAGGAAACCCAAACTTCCAACAGTGTTGGTTTGAGTGGCTTGGGAGAGACTCCAAAAAATTTAATTTTGACTCCTAGGCTGTCAGAGGATCACAAAAGGAATTCTGTCTCCCTACAGCAGCGGTTAGAAGCATGTTAGTGTGCTTAGGGTTCAAGTAAAGTAGGGAGGGAGTTAGGTGGAGTGGGGAGAGGTTTTAGCTTTACATCTTATCAATTAAGAATTTTTTAAAACAGAAGATATGTCAATACTCTTAATTACCCAAATAATGCGCATTTTTTTCTCATAAGATAACAGGAAACTTTTGAGTTGCTTGCCTAGTGTTTCCCTCCCAACTACTTCACTTGGAAATTCCTCTCTCTGGTAAGTCAAATGGAATTACATTGCCAACAATAACATTCAATCGATAAATCACAAGCTTATACTTAATAGCTGATGTACCTCAGATCTTGCAAAATGGGGAGCTGACAGTAGTTTTCAGGTTGGAAGCCTTTACCTGTAGACTCCACTCTTTTAATTGAAGGGAATTTAGTTTCCTCAGTTGCATGATCCTTTACAACAACTTCACCAACAAAACCTGTAGCCCCTTTGAAATCCTTACCTGGAGATCATAATGCAAAGTTCTGTCTCTTAAGAAGTGATAGAGTAAACATTTATTCAGCCAACGGCTGTAGTTTAAAACTATCATATACCATCCTCTGGAGCCCTTGGGCTTATGACTACTAATTTGCATGGTCTTCCCCTCTTTCTTCTTTGGCTGCTTCCTCCACTTTTGGGCTGCTTATTTCCCACACAAGGAAAAACATTAAAACCAATACCATCGGCTCAAGGAACCAAAAGATTGAAGGAATGCAGATGGTAAAGGGAACCTCCAACTTCATGTTAGAAACCATAGCTGAATAAAGACATAAACTAAAGAACAATTAACCAAAACTGAAAATAATAGCAAAATAACTGACAACCTAATAATATTAGTCAGCTACAGCAGATAATCAGAGAAAGGGGAAAATTTGGTCTGTAATAATTTTATAGGGAATGGAAAAGGGCACAACCAAAATGGTTTCTCTTAGACAATTTTTTGCCATAAGAATTCTACTTCTCTTCCTATGGGTAATTCTACCATCATATTAACACATGTATATACTTTGCTAAAAGATTATAAGAATGAAAAGATTTTTAAGGTTGCTATCTGTAACTAATTGCGTTCGTTCAAGGAAACAATAACAAGATTGACATCCCAATCTTTTTTCAAGCTATACACATAAAAGTGCATGAACAGTCATAGTTACTTGAAATTACTTGAGCTTATTTACAGGGTCAAACGTTCAAGACTGTTCTAAAATGATATTAAGTATGACCCACAATAATAAACCACACATAAGAGTTAAGATAAATGTCCCAAAAGCTAAAAAACTTTGTCCTGTTACTAACATTTTTCAATATAGAAGGTCATTCAAACTCCAACAACTAATCTTGGTGGTTTTTCAGTCTGCGATATATGCCTTTGTGCCATCTCTTTCTCAGAAAAAGCAGAAAAACCAGAATATTGCTTACCATGCTATTCTCTCCTCCTGAATCATTTAAATTCTTCTTCTGAACCCTGATTAGTTTCAGAGATACTTCATCAGATACCCGACCAGGATTTGCAACCTGTGTGCCCTTTGTCACTTTAGCTTTTAATCCTAAGATGACAGGCATTTCTTCTTCTTTCCTTTTACCATCATTTTCATTCAGTTCTCGAGCAGCAGCAAATGTTGTAGTGCCCTCCTTACCTGAGAACCTTAAAAGTACAAAGTTAATTTACAGAAAAACCATCCAACTAATGCAACATATATAAATGAACAGATGTACCTTTGACTAAAGTCAGTGGGCTTTTAGTTTGTAATTTCGCTGGTCTTCCCCTCCTTTTTACAAGATCCGAAGTTTCAAAGTCCACTCCGAACTTTTGTTGCTTAATCTTCTACATGAGCAAGGAAAAGTATCACCAAAAACAAGGAAAAGTATGACAATCATGCCCATTGTGCCATCATACAAATAAACCCAATTGTGACTGACCATCGTTACCCAAATACAACAGTAATGTTAACAGAAAGACAGAGAATGCTCCCTTCCACACGTGTATACTCCAAATCAAAGTGCTCAGTAGATCCCTAGCAGAATAATAATTTTTCTTGACTCTTTAAAACAAACCCTTGACCAGTATCGATCCGGAAACAAATCAATCAGTCAGACTCAGTTTTCATGATGTTCACATAGGCATGAACATTTCTATTAGTTTCTGTAGTATTCTATGGGGTGATTTCCAAAACCTCTGTTAGGATCCCACATCGGTTAAGTATGGGATTAACTGGTGGTTTATTAACCCTTGGGCACCTTTCCCTTATAAACCGGTTTTTAGGGGTGAGTTCTACTCAAGGGTTCATAACAACCTCACACTGGATATGCTTGAGTTGGAGAATATCACTTATATATATCATACAAATATAACTGTAATCAATAACATTAATGGGCCATTTACAGCTAGACCCTTCAGTCAATCAATGATTCCATAGATCCAATGATAAAATGGCCACCTAAAGTTGGTGGAACTGTTGTCACTAGTTACAAGTTTCCCTTGATCAATGTTTGGAATATATGCCTGTTAAGTTCAGCTACAAGATGTACAAAAAGGCATAAAGTTTTCAAAAGAGATATCTGACTCACAATTCTCTTGCCCAGAAAAGGACTCTCAACTGTAGCAGCAGGCTTTTCAACAATCACAGGTTTCTTCAAGATTTTAATTCCTGTTCTTTCCCTCTTTGGGGAGACCAAAGCATCATCTGATTCAGCAGTTGTTTCATCTGGTATCTTCCTTACATGAGAAGCTGTGACTGATACTGGGGCATCAGAAGCATTTCCTTCTGTCGGCTTTTTATTAGGATGTGAATCCAAGGGAGTACCATTAGAGTTGGCCAATTTCATCTTCTTCTTGCTTGGGGGCAATGCATAACCAGCTGAATCTTCATGGGAGGGAGTTGTCTGGTCCATCTGATTCATTCTTATGTTTGTCAAACAAGATGTTTGTTCTTCACTGTTATCCTTCGCAGAGCCTAAACTTTCAAGTTTTAGAGCTACCTCAGGATTATCAGAACCTTTGCATGCATCCCCTTGCTGTTCTTGATTATCAAATGCAATCGAGACTTCCTGAATAAAAAATCTATTACTTAAGCTAACAATAAATGAATAAACTCCATCCATGCTTTTAAATAGCTCTAAAATTACCCATGCACACCAAAAAAATTCTAAGATGAATGCATTAGGCCATTGTACATTACATTACATAGCACGTTCCATAGTTCTTTCAGATCAAGTAACTTAGGAGCAACAAAGGGAAATACCAACAGAGAGTAATAGAAAACCACCAACAAGGAACACACTAGACACTCAACACATTAGATATAAGCATTCTTTCAAAGAGCAACGTGAAGCAAACATAAACAAGTATCAGACCAACTAGGAAGGTGGTTGGCAGAAGCATGGCCAAACCACTCAAATTCTCAACACTTATTCTTTTCCTGTTTTCATATAATTAAAGTAAATTTAAGATAATAATGTTTTTGTAGGCCAATGCTTAGACAAGTTGATCAACAGCTCCACAAAAACAATTTATTACTTTTAGCAAACATTGGGACATTCAAGGAAAGTAAAAACTTATTCTACCCAATCATATGATTCTCATCTTTCCACTCTTAAAACTGGTATGGATGCATGTAAAACACTTAAAATTTCCATTAGCTCTTAACAGAAAAGGAACAATTTGTACAAAATTTCTGCTAAATGCATACAGCAAAGGATCGAAAATCCCCAGATATAATCAAAACAAGAGTAGTTCCCTTCAAGAGGGAAAATAGTGACGCTGACCATGCAGATACAATCATACTCTTTGCAACCAAAAAAAAAGATTAAAAGAAGCATATATAAAGAACTAATCAAGAACAGATTCAAATCACTACAAATTAGAGCCACGCCCTGTTATTCCCCCTGCCAAATAAGAAGACGAAGACGGGATGATACCTTAGATTTATTGATCCAATTGCCACCAGCCCATTCAACATGGGGCCTTATATCTGAACGACTAAGTTCTTTATCCTCATTTCCATGCTTAAAAAAGACATTATACCTTCCCCCTGCAAGAACTTTGGTAATAACTCCAGCCCGCCAACCGAGACCATAGGATGCATCAACCTTTTCAAGCAACTCGTAATTTCTGTCCGCATAACAAGGAGGGGTGGGTCTGATATGTTGGGAATCTAGGGTCACTTTAACTGTTGCAGCCTCCTCAGTGTTCCTCGAGTTCTGATACTTGACATAGAAAGTGCCATCCTCATTTTCTTTAATGACAATTGCAGGGAACCACACATCACGTAAATTTTCTTTGTTGTCAATATTCACTTCTACTACTGTCCCAGGGCTAAAAATTGATCCTGTTGATTGCTTTAAAAAATAAAATTAAAAAATCATATCACTACTATGATACCAAAATCAACTGCTAGCATGTATAAATAAAACTCTGCCTATATAGATCATAATAAAAATACAGCTTGTGGAAGTGAAAGTAGGTAATTCATGGTAGCAAAAAATTACAAATATAAGAGTATTAACAATTGTACATACATTCAACTGAATAATAAATTCTAACCTGAAAATGATGACAAAATGACAGTGGGATTAAGCAGTAATTAGGTGTGATTCATGGGCAATACTAAGCTCCTGTACTAAAGCATATTTCAGAATCTCACAAAAGTACATCTTTCTGTTTTGCCCAGAGAGAGAGAGAGAGGTAGGGAGCGAGTGAAGGGTGGGTACAAATCCATCAACAGGGAACACGATAATGAATACTACTAGACACCAAACAGATCAGACAATGTATGTGAGCCGAAACAAAGAATCAACCATGTAAAATAAGTAACGGAAGGTGATGATTTCATGCACTAAGGCTGGACCAGCATCTGCAACAAAGCAAGTCACACATTGTCACACCAAACTCTTTCCTTTAAAATGCAAAGAAGCCATCCGTTGCCTCTGCCCCTTTCACCTACCGACACCAGAGAAATCACATTCTTGAACAAAGGTAGCACAAAAAAAGACATTTCATATAGAAGTATAAAAGCTTCAAAAATAGACGCCAAGATTTTGCCCCGTAACATGAAGAACAAACTCAATCTAGCTCACATTTCTTTAAAATAGAAACATGCACCAAACATAATCGAAAATGAAAAGTGAGCACATAATAAAAACGCATGAAAAAACTTCTCTAGCTAAATTATTAATTTACCTCAAAAAAAATCCAGAAGAGCCACAACACATACCTGCTTTTCTGGTCGGACCCAGTTACCATTAACCCACTCGTAATGCACCCTCAAATCGTTGGCATCAAAATCAAGGACATCAGGTGGGTTATCAAAACAAACCCTAAATTTCCCGTTTACTAAAACCTTCCTCACAGTGCCAGTCCACCACCCATCTCGATAATTCGCCTCCACGACATCGCTTAACTCAAGGACATCCTTACCGCCCTCTTGTTGAGGTGGCAAAGGCCTGATATAAGCCGAGTCCACGTTCTCTGCTAAAGGAGTGGACCCATCCTCAGTGACTAAGTACTTATACTCGACCAAAGCTTTTTTGCGCTTCTTTGAAGCCGATTTGGGAGGTGACTCGAGAATAGTAGCTCGATACCATGCACCTCGAAAACCCTCCTCGTCGCTGGTGACTTCGATTTCGGTGCCTTTACCGAAGAGGGTCTGAAATTCGGTGTCCAAGGACACCATTTTTGATTTGTCCTTGCTGAAAACCCTAGGGTTCTTGTGCTTTATTTTTACTTTACGGGCAAAACCCGGTAAAGTTTTAACAGCTTTTTTTGACATTGGAAGGGGATTTCAACTTGGACCTCCGCAGATAAATGTACTGTCTTTAATGGTTACAAATAAAAAATAGTATTAAATAAATCACCTTTTATCACTGATCTGTTCAATCCAAATTTTGTTGTAACAGCTTTAATGTAGAATTTTTTTTTTTTTTTTGGCGGGATGGATTGGAGCTTTTAGTGGCTTAGGGCTATAAATTTGCCACTTTGCAAATTCAAAAGGATGCCCCAAAAGTTTATTATAATCAACTTTTCTTTTTCTTTTTCTTTTTTAAGGTTAATTATAATTAAGTTGTTCATTCTTTTTGTTGGTAGTGATTGTAATTTTCATACCAAAAATGATAATTTTATGTCTCCGCTACTTTCAATCTCGTTATGTGATTTGGTAATTGATACTCAAAAAGTATTTTATGTATTTGTATGTTTATATAATTAAAATATAAAATTTATACTTTAAATGATACGTTGATTACTTATTTATTGTTATTTTAAGGGTATTGTTGCGTTTATAAAATTAGATATAGAGTTGTATGTCAACTCATAGGGCAGTAATTAGTGATTATTATTTATAAGATAAGTGTTAAATTTTATTTTTTAATAATATAATAATTATACAAAATTAATCAATAATACTCACATTAAATACTGTGTCAATTAAAATATGCAAGTTACATTTAATTTATGAGACATGTATGCACAACATTATCGTTGTTTTATTAATAATAACGTAAAAAGTAAACGTAACTTATAAATGTCAATTATTAATCAATGATATATAATTAAAATATAAATTTTTTTCAAATTTGCATAATTAACATAACTCTTTGTACACAAGCATTTTGAATCTAAAATATATTTGCATATCAATGTTACTAATAAGATATATATATATTATGAGTAATGCTATACTTAGTTAAAATACAAAATTAGTATTCTAATAGACATGATATATGATGTGTTCATTATTTACAAATATTATATATGTATTATATTGATAAAAAATTAAAATTAAAATTAAATATTTTTCAATTAATGCAATATGTGATGTGTTCATTGATTGATATTATATAAGAATCATATTGATAAAAAATATATAACTATTTAATAATAATAATTTTTAATTAATAACATTAATTAAGATACAAATTTTATATTATATAAATATAATATTACTCGTATATTTATGTTATCGTCTAAAACTTTTTTTTTTAGTATTTCAAGTAGGACTGAAACACAATTTTTTTTTTCTCTTTCTCTTTCTAAAATAAAAATATATTCTCCTCTATATAAGACATTGACATAATCCTAGCCGTCACACTATTCTTCCACTTGAGAGGGAGCCTTCGACCTCCTCTCCAATGGACACCTACCCTTTACCACCCTCTCTCCCCTTTCACCTATGTTCCCATTCTTTTTCTCATTGTTGTTTTTTTTTTTTGTCTTTTTTTTTCACTCTTTGATTTTTTCGTTTATTTTTAACTTGGTTTTTAAGTAAGTCTTGCTGAACTCGTGGACCCTTCTTCGCCAACTCCCGCAGGGATCAACGGTCCTTTAATGTGCGCTGTCATCATGTTTTTGTTGGCAACTGTGTCTCCCATTAGCCTCCACCATCAATGTTGATCTGTGCAAGTGATTGGTATAAGTTTTTTTGACCTCTACTAAGCACACACTGATTTTTGCTGGACTTCGACGAAACGCAACAAATAACACCGCCTATATCATCTACTAACAAATTTAAAGAGCCTGTGAGTGATGCCAATTATTGTGATGCTTATAGTCTCTACTTCTCGAGTACACAGTTCACCAGCAGTTGAACTTTGCCCAACACTAATGATAAAGCAACTATCAACACACACTTAACCTTTCTCCCGGTTACAAAAGTTTGTGCAACTCTCATGCCATGACCCAAACTTGAACTATTATAATTTTTTATTGTTGTGTTAATATTTGTACTTATTTTGTTGTCATGGGTTAGTTGAAGTTTTGAAATAGTTAGTAATTATAATTAAGGGAGGATTTAAAAATAATATGGTGGTATTATTAGTATTCTCCGTGCGTGGGAATAATTTTTTTATCTTTATATTCGAGGATGTTTTGTCTCTTATGTGTTAAGAATTCTCCGTTTTTAATATAGGCATAGATCTTAACCGTAAATAAAATTTTTCATAATAAAATTGTATGTATTTTTTTTAAAATTTAAATTTGAGCGTACTTAAAAAAAAACATCTTATATAACATCTCTGTAATATGTCTGTTAAGATGTAATATCAACAATTATAATCAATGATATTATATGGGTGATTATTTTTTTAATTTCAAACAATTTTCTTTTTGTTTGGTTAAAAAGAGAACATGAAAAAATAAAAAACACATTGTTTTTATCCAATATCTCAGCGAAGGTACCACACAATTCCACGGGTCCACAAAGCTACCACAATCCCATGTTTTTTCACAATTCCCCTTAAAAGTCCCCGAAAAGTTCACAGAATCACAAAAGCGAGCAATCAATGGCGTCCCTAACGGCGGTAGCCAGAATTTCCAATACTCCGACGATATCTCCAAAAATCACTACCAATTTCAATACACACCCACAATTCGCGAAACTTAATCAACAAAAATCAGGCTTCCGAACGAGCGTATCTTACAAAACAGCTATAAGAGCGTCGAGCCCAAGCGGAGCCAGTGGTTCATCACCGGGACTTTACTCGGCCCAGCAATTCGAGCTCACTGTCAAAAACGTTGACCTTGTGCTCGAAGACGTTCGGCCATATTTGATCGCCGACGGTGGAAATATTGACGTTGTGTCTGTTGAAGATGGCGTCATTTCTGTCAAACTCCAAGGTGAATTTACGCTCTTACGTTCTTTTATTTGACGTTTGAATTTATGCTTTTTTTCTTTATTAATCTTGGATTTTTTTGCCGCGGATAATTCAACAAAATTGAAACTTATTTCCGGGAGTTTGTATTACACGAAGAATTAGTTGTCAAAATCTGAAGAATCGTATACACTTTCTCACAAGAATTCAAGACATTTAAGTCTAAAAAGTGTTCAGAGAAAACATTTTGTGATTAGTTTTGAAATTTGCTTGTCATAGATTTGAGGGACACGAGTTATGAATCAATATCCGTCTATTAACCAAGTACGACGTTGTTGTGGATTTTTTTGAAGTGCGTTTGTGCATTTGGTTCAAGATTAAACTGGTGGCATTAAGTACAATGGGAGCTCATCTAATCGGTAGAACGTGTTTCACTTCTATCATTATTTTTTTTATGGGAAAAGAAACACGACTCTGTTACCATCAATAGAGTGAATCCAAAGATCATGTGTCTTATAGTCTTATTTGGAGCAACACATAGTAGTAGTTAGTTGTCAAGGTAGAAATTCATGGCATTGGTGATAGTTTCAACTGTCATATTCATTACCTTCCATATTAGGGTCAAACATTTATCATGTCTAGCTGCTGATTGTTGCTTGAGATCTCTATTTTCAAACTCTTTATGTAATGATTTGGATGCTGCAACTTCCATGATACATCGGGAAGTTCCTCTACTATTCAAATAACTGACTACCATGAACTCTAAATGTGAGGAACAAAATCATGAGTGATCAGGCTATTAAATTCCATTGTTTCATTAGCTTGGCAAACTTTCTGCATTGCTCATGTTTGTTGAAGAAAAAGCTTAACTCTTCAGTGAGTGTAAGAGTGGAAAAAAGACTTGACATAAGCTAAAAATGCTAGAAAGTTATATTCTGTATGCTGATATTGGATTCATGAACAGGAGCATGTGGGAGCTGTCCTAGCTCCACAACAACCATGAAGATGGGAGTTGAAAGAGTATTGAAGGAAAAATTTGGCAATGCAGTCAAGGATATATGCCAAGTATATGATGAAGAAGTAGGAGAGATCACTGTTGAGGTGAGTTTTCTACTCGTATGGCCAATTATGTCAAAAATTAGTTCTATATGACTACAATTCCTTTGTTGTGATAAATTACTCCAGGTGTTGATGTTGTGTGACTGCAGGCGGTAAATGGTCACCTTGATATATTGAGACCAGCCATTAAGAATTATGGTGGGAGTGTGGAAGTATTGTCTGTTGAGAGTGGGGATTGCCTTGTAAAGTATGTGGGGCCTGAATCCATTGCATCAGGTATTAGAGCAGCCATCAAGGAGAAGTTCCCAGATATTGTGAATGTTGTCTTTACTGGCTAGGTTGCTATCAGTTCAGTATCATAAACTTCACCAACAATCTGCTCTACATTTTATGAGGTACTAGATCACTTCATTCCAATCAGTTAGGCTTTGATGCCAGTTCGGTGTGTATTTATTGATGCATGTAATGATTCTTGTCTTTGGGATGTACAAGTCCTCTGGTTGACAACACCCCAACCTTGAAAATTTTTGCTGAATAATTAACGCATATTTCTAGATTATTTTTTTTGAAAGTCTTTTCAGATAACAATTTTATATCATTGCTTTGAATACGGTAGAATTCATCGCATTGAGGGGATAGCAGTACCTAAAAGACTTTCCAAGGATTAAAAATGGGAATGACCTTTTTAGTGCAGATTAATGCCAACATAGAAAGGTTGTGTAGCACCAGTGAATTAGGTTGAATTAGTATACTCTTACCATTTTTTGTTTTTGCTTCATCTACGCAAAGCTAGCTCTATAGTACTTGATAAAGACAAATGGCATCCAAAAATCTGTTTCTAGAGTCTAGTATCTCTAAAGTTTTGGATTCAACTTGTGAATTCCACATGGTTCTTTCTAGTTCTGTGTCGGTTCAGAGGCCCTCCCTTGCTTTACTTTCACATCTTTGGAACTCTGGCTTGAGTCATAAAAAAAATCCAAATAATAAACTACGCATATTTTTCCTCTGAACCAGAAGCTACCATGATTGATCTCAACCAGCATGATAAATTAACGAGGAAAGGCATATAAACAAAGTAGCATGTAGTTGTCCAAGTAACCAATCCCTGCACACAACAAATAGAATCACATCTATCTTGAGAAATTATAATAAAAAGAAAACCTATTTAGCTTTTCTTTGGCATAATTACCTGGCCAAGGATTTGAACATTTGCATTTGGGAAATACCAAAGGTGAGAAAGCCTGAAAGCAAGCATCAGACAGACCAGTCAGGACCAAATATTTCTTTGAATCATCCTAGTTCAATGAGTTTTTATGAAATAAGTCAAGCTTACTTCATTATGGGAATCTCAGGCAGTGGGCAGCCGAGGCCTACAATGGATGCTAGGGTGAACCCAAGCCAAGTCCTGTCCAGGGACAACCAAATAAGCTTTGCCCCCTGCAAATAATACGTAGGCCTCAATGTTGTCAGCTTACCCAGCTTTATACAGTTCGGCACTGAATTCTATAAACAGAACCAGTGATCTGCAATGTAAGAGAATGTAGAAGTTCTAAGGTGATATATGATTGTTGTAATTAGCTCGTTGTTGTCGATGCATATTTGGAAATTAGAAGAGAATTTGTCCTTGTCCATGTTCTTAGGTACCTGGTTAAGATACAGGTACTAGAAACCAAAGATAGTACTAATACTCACACTAGAGAAAAAAACTGTTTTTTCGCGGCTCCCATCACGAACCTCGGAAGCGGATCTTTCATCCAAGAAGAACTGTAGCAAGTAGCAACCCAACAGTGCAGTAAAACTATCCAAGGAGAGAAGGAACCTACCAATATTAAACACATGTAAAACAAACTTAAATAATCTGCATCAGTAACTATTTGAAGAAAATTTTATGAAAAAAATTTAAAAAGTGACGAGGAAGCACGACAATTACCCAGATATTAGTGTGAAGTGGAGCAATGTTGATCGACTCGTTTTCATATACCACAAGAATAACTCTAGAATGAAATCCATCAATAAGGGGACCCAAGATGGAACCTGAACCAAACAGTACGAGAGAAATGGATGGCCAAGTATTGCTGAGTCTTGCTTTGCTCTGCTTTCTTAGACTGCAACAAGTTCTACAGCGGAAGGGTGTTGCATTTGCACGAAGAATGGAAGTGGGAAGAAAGCGAGAGGAACTCAAGGCCACAAGAGCGTTCATTTTCCGCACCACACTTTTGGAAGTTCTGAGATTAAAAGTGTTCACGTTCTAACATCAGTATCAGTTCTGTCGGTAGTGGTTTCAGTTCGGAGTTAACAGCCTTCAAAGGTGTAAGAGGCTGAGGTTGTGATTAGCAGGGTCCCTAGCTTTTGTTAAACACCCTCGCACTTTTTTGTAATTAAAGGAACAAAAATGGACGTCCACCAACCAGTATTTATGAATTATAAAGTTGGATTCCTCCTACTAGATTGCAGATGTCATCTTAGCAAATTCTTATACCACTCAAGGTTTATCACGACTATGCTCAAGTAAATTTCTAGGCCTTTTTTGGTTCTTGGGATTGGTTTGAAAATATGGGTAGAGATAAATGATGCGTTTTTTTTTTTTTTAGGACTGACCATTTATTTTTAAAATTAGTGAATGACTTATTTTATGAAAATGATGAAATAAGCAATTCCATAAGATTTTAATTAATTAATTAATTAGTTAAATGATTTATTCTTAAAATAATAAATAAAATTCAAAATATTTTAATTCATAAAAATTATTAATTAATAAAATATAATACAAGTCACAAAAAATAACAATGTAGAGACGTGAAATAAGTTATCTATATAAATAATATTTTTAAATAATAAATTTTGTTAATTGATTATTAAAATAATATATTTCTTTTAATATATAATAAAATTTTAATTTAATTATTGAAATATTATATTTATTGTAATAAATAATAAAATAATTATTAAATAATATATTTTCTTTAATAGATAACATGCTTATTAAAATATTTAATAAATAATAAAATATATTCATTAAATTAAATAGACATTATTAATTAAATATAATTCCTAATACAAATTTTGTAATTAAGAATAATACTAAATAATATATTTTATTATAATATTACATGTATATTTACAAATTGTGTGTAATATATTTAATTACATAAAATAAAATTAATAATAAAAATTAAAGTGTTTATCCTTAATTATTTATCAACTTATTATGACAAATAAATAATTTTAAATATTTAGTATAATTTTAATTAAAAATAGTAAATTTAATTATATAATTTTTTAAAGGATTATTTTTATGAGTGTCCTTAATGTAAGACTTAAAATCAATGCTAACCTTTGAATTTTAAAATAATCTCTAATATCCTTTCTGTCAAAACAAATGAAAACTTAAGAAATATTTAATGTCATTTTTTATTACGGTGAAAAACCCAATTGATAAAATGTCAATTTTACATTAATTTTTAAAAAATAAATATTAATATTTTTATATATAATACTATTGAAAATTTGTCACCACATAAGAAGAAAAAATATAAAGAAAAGAGAAATTAAATTTAGGATTGGGCAAAATACCTATTTCTAAACTGACTCAAACTATTTGATTCAAAATTTTCAAGTCAATTTATGTACGAGTAACTAAATTGGGATTGATCGAAGCTTATTCGAAAAATTCTCAAATTGACCTAGTAATTTTTTGAACTGAATTTAAAAACAATTATAATAAAATTAAAATTATAAAATTTAATAGAATTGAAATTAAAATTATAAATTTAAATGGTAACTGAAATCTAAATCATCATCCAGTTTCCTAAAACCACAAATCTTGAGTTTCTGATATTTGGGGTTTGAGTTTTTATGGGTGTTTTTTTTTTCTTCTTCATTTATTGTGGAGCTAGATTAGTTTAAACTATTAAACTTTTATTTAAAATAAATTTAATTAACTTTTGAGTAAACTCTTTTAAAAAAAAAAGTACTTAAGATAAAAAAAAATATACATTTTAAATGAATATTAATTGCTTTAAGATGAAAGAATAGACTCTCGTTGACATAATGAATACTAGGAAATAATAGATTAAGAAGTTCAAAACAAGGGAGAGTTTAGTCCACCAAGGGGTAAGTGTTAGCTAGTGCTCAGTGGCTCTATTCAACGTATACATTTCAATACACCACATATGTTTAAAGGAATGTCGTAACGTGGTTAAAGGATGTTAAGGTAATGTTAAAACATCAATTCTATTTAAAAAATACTTTAAATATTTTAGGGTAATATTGTCATTATGCATGAACATAAACCATTTACGAAGTATATTGATGGTTTTTAAAAATAAAAATAAAAAAAGTGATAAAAAGAAAAACAAGAGAGATGTATATAAAAGGGAAAATAAGAGAGTAAGTTATTTTTGTAATTAAGGGCCAAACAACACGTGATTTGCAAAAGCAATAAATTCTTTATGAATAAAATAAAATATGTGTAATCTAATTAACACGAATAAATATACTTTTTCAATGATACATTGAGACAGTATGTTTATAAGCTAATTAACCATATTCTAAAAAGTAAAAACTCTCTCAGCTCAAAACTTCGGCCCTGCCTATTGCGTTATTTGTTCCACTGGAGAGAGGCCGGTTTTGACCCCTCTCCAGTGGATCCAACCCCGTTCGTTTTTTAGGGATAGTTTAGAGTTTTGTTTCCCTTTTTTTTTCCTGTTTTTCTTTTTTTTCTTCTTCCTTTTCTTGTGTATTGCCAATCGTCGGCCATTTGTGTAGTGTTAGTGAGCCTCGATCGCCACCATTTTTCCCAGCCCGCACTGAGCCTTCTCAGGACACGATGGAACTGATTCGACAATCGCCAAATGCTTTTTGGCTGGGCTTCAACTGAATTGCGATGTCGACCGCCAGATGCAAAGTTATGCTACCGCTTTCTTAGGTTTTTGGTGTCATTCAGGCTTACCGTCAAATATGTGTCCAATCCTCCGACCATCTCCTTGAACTCCCTACCTACCTGACCATCGCCAATCATTCAACCTTTACACCTAAGCAATCACCGCTCAACACAAGCATGCTCTCGTCCAATTTGGTGCAAAGCAAACACCGACAGTTTAAAACAATCTATACTCCTTGATGGAGAATTGTTGTTGTTCTATTGTGGTATACTCGATAAATGGTGGGTGATTGAAAGGATTATTAATTTGTAATTGTGAAGATTGTATATATAAATGATAGTGTTGTGTGTATGCTCACAAGTGTTTATTTTGTCCCTATTACATGAGTGTTTTTGTCCCTCTGTCGTAAAAATAGTTGGTCCCCTTCATGAGATAAGAACTCCCACCTCATTAGGTTGGGTAGTTATCCCTAACTCTAGGGATGGTCTCTCCATTGGGGATTATTAAGTATCCTCTATAAAAGGAAGTTTTAAGTTTGGGCGTTCATTAATGAAGTTATATTGTATTATCCCAATAATTCTCTGCTTAAATAACAGTAGACCTTATAATACCTTGATTTATTCAATGATATTAAAATTTCAAAAAAAAAAAAAAATCATGTCCATGCCATTGTTGATAGTTACATCTTGGCAACTATGTCCAGAAATTTATTTGCTACAACATCTTTCAAGGCCTTCCATAGAATCTGTAACCAACGCCCAGCACAGTAGATTTGATGTACATGAAAAATTATGTCCCATTTAATCATACCTCCCATGTTCAAGAGCAATGAATATTATACGACAATTAAAACACATCCTCACCTCCAAAATTATAAATCTGAAGCCTTCATTTTTCTCGGCCTCTTGTGAGCAGGTGATAATGGAGCATCTGATAGCCTTCCAGGTCCCTTTAAATTCACACACATATTAAAGGAAGAATATATTAATTCCACAAAAGTTTAAAGGAAAGGAAAGTGTTTGTAAAAAATAAAAGCACGTATGGACAGCATAAGTATACAACATTTGTTTGTACCCTGCGTTTCTGGTCCCTTTTGCCAACCCTTTCCCCTGAAATTCAAACGAAGCTTTTAATCTACCAAAACCATAAAACTTATGTCTCATACAAATTGAAGGAGAAACACAAATGTCAGAATCAATTAATATAATATATCACCTCCAAAACTTATGGAGTCTGGAACAAATGTGCGATCCTGGTCTCCAGCACGTTGTGAACGCTGCTAACGATACAAAATCACTTAAAATTGAATACTTAAACCAGTTTGCTTGTATGACAAGCCTAGATAATTAAAATAGGATATTGGAAAATAAAGTCAGTTGACTAACCTTTGGGGTGCCGGGCATATCGATGCATGAACCATCACGGTAAGATGAACCTTCTGCCTCCTTATATTGCAACTAAATGAAGCACAGAAGTTAAAACACATTAAGATCAATACATGAAAGTAACACCTTGTTTTATCATCCTTTCCTAAGAAGCTCCAAGTACCAGTAATAATGTCTTGCATTCCACAAAAGGACATGTTTTTATCCAACAAAAAGTGGTACAGTTCCACTTGAACCATATTGGCCTGTATAAGCCAAGGGAACCATAAAGCAGCTGGCATTGCCATGTCAATGGGGACACTATAGTAGCTAAAATAATGCTTAATGTCAGATCATTACAGCAACACCAGCAAGATGGATTCCCTAAACTCCATCCCAGAAATACAGTAAGGTATCATAAATGACTCATAACATAGTTGCCAAGCAACTAGGGGTGGGTAAAGTCGGTGAACTTAGCCGACCAAAAAGTAAATTGATCGGTGCAAAAAATTAGAATGGATTGATTTTAAAGTGGAGAACCGAACCTAACTGATCCGTGTTCGGTTTTTATCTAGTTTTTTTTATACTTATTTTAGGCTTATTTTTCAGTTTTGAACCGAACAAAACTGTACTAAATCGAATTAGAACCGAACTGATCAGTTCCAAATAATTAGAAACGATCATGAAATGACCAATGAACTGAACCAAACCAAACCAGTTCGATTCGGTTCGGTCATTTCGGGTCCAATTTGCCCACCCTACAAGCAACAGAATGTCTCCATAATAACAGCTCATATTATAAGATTTTAGGCTCAGGAGCTCTATAAGCTTTCTAGTATATGGGGAAAAATGGGTAGGTTGAAGGAAACAACAAAACATTTGTATTGCTTGACGCCATCAGAGACACGAGGAAAATTAAGTTTACATGTACCAAATAAAAAGTATTTAGAGGAAATAAAAGCTTTAACTGTATAGATCGAAGGAAAGAACAAAAGAATGCAATTGCTTGATGCCAGTGGAGACACTAGAGGAAACATGAGCTTATATGTATGAGCAGAAAGGTATTAGAAGAAATATAAGATTAACTATAAATGAAAGACATAATATCAATTTTTTTCTCCTAAAATAGTTGTAAAATTGAACCGGACAAGCTATATATATCTTTTTATCAATTTTGTAAGGAAAACCCAATCTAGAAGATTAATCTTACATATGCTATACCTGCTTCTGAAGATTTAATAGAGTCAATATTTCCTTCCTTAATTCAAGATGCTCCGCACAAACAGCTTTGGTTGGAACTTTTGGTTTTAAATTAACCTGTAAAAGATATAACATGAGCTTATACTCAATGATGCAGATTATTCAAGACACATTGTTCACGGATTGAAGCATATTCAGCAAATTTGAAAACATCTACTATAAGGAATATTACCAAAGCCAGTGATCACAAGCATTAACTAGATATGTTTATAATGAAATCTTAAAATTACGATGAGAATTTAGCAAATGCACAAGCAAAATTAAACCACATAAACATCTCTAGTCAAGTTTCAAATCAGCTTGATGAGCATTTAGTTCTGGGCATGGTCACATCAGAAACAAGTATATTTGCAAAAGGAACATCTTTCAAATTTTTATGATAATCTGATAGATATCTCAACATAAAAGTGATTGCCCAAAGTAGTAGGACAAAAAAGTTAAGAAGCTGAAGGGATTGTGCATCTTCATAATTATACTCTTCAAAAAGAGAAGAAATTTAAAAGAAATTAGAAACTAGATCCTATTTTACTGTAGTAATAAAAGAAATTAGAAAGTCAATTGACAATGTTAACTTTCTTACTGTACTAATAAAAGAACTAAAATCATTGAATAATAATTCACACAGCAATAAAAAGACTATCTGAATTGCATTCACAGTTAGAGGAGCAGAAACAAACTCCAAGATCTTGTAAGGTCTGCTCGACCCGCTTGATTGTGCGAAGTCCAGCAGATGAGCTTGCGGCTTGCACCATCTGCTCAAGCGCATAAGTCCTCAAATAAACCCGAAGCTGTGTCATTAAATCATGAATATTAGTGAATAAACTACTAAGAGAAAACAGGCTCCAAACAACCACTGAAAAGTAGGAACACCCTCCTCAAAATGTCCATGTGAAGATGAAAGAAACTCAGGATAAAAGAAAACAAGTTTCAAAAGTTAGTTCTGCCAAAATAGATTAACAATACTTTTTTATCTATGTGAAGGGGAAAGGGAGGGAGAGAGACACAACATAACTCGGATTATTAAACATACCATACGCAGAGAAGCTAAAGTAGAGGCACTATCAGTCATTATTGAAGTTGAAGGCACAATTGCTGCTGAGGGAAGCTGAGCATTGGATGAAAGTGATACAGGATCACCGGGAACAGCAGCCCTCTCAGCGCTCTCTAAACCTGCATGAGATGCAACAGGCAACTCAGGCTCTTCGGTAGCCTGAAAAAGCAGAAAAAATGCGATCAACCAGTAACACAAATGCATGGACGTTAGCACAGGCAGAAACAGCTTTTGACTTCATTCTGAATTTAATCAAATTAAGATTGTCATAAACAAAAAGTACACACGATTGATTTGACTTATTTTAAACTTACAAAGTTCACTCCAAGAATATGATTCTCATTTCTGCTTCAAATACCATATAGATACATATCTACGTTTCAGTCGTAAACATGAGCTTCACCAATTAGAGGAAACAAGCATGACCACATATCTATTCCAAAACTTACCTGTGCTACCATCCGTGACTCAGTTATCCTTTTTGCTTCAGCCAAAACCTGAGAAAGATATCGCATATAATTAATTGACCAGTCGAAGTCATTGCCAGAAACAATAATTTTACTAAGTTAGTAGTGAGAGCGTGGAGTAAAACAAAGACCTCAGCATCTTTACGCTCTTGGTGCTTTGTTTGAGAGAGCACCATCGACAATGCACGCTTTCGTTCTACCTCTTGTGAAACATTGTAAGGCTCCTACAGTCAGAAATGTAAAAAAAAACATAATAATAATAATAACATAATATGACAGACTTCAAATCCAAATAACCAGAGACAACCCACTAAATGTAATCTGAAAACTGTAATAATTTATTTATTTTTTAAAATTTTAATTTCAAATTATGAAGCTATCGCACCTTAACAAGAGGGTGACCTGAAACATCCCCTAGAGATGGAGCCCTAGCAATCAGTATAGCTCGGGATACTACACAATAAAAGGTATTTATTGCCTTAAGATCAGTACAATGTCCAAAAATCATTTACAAAACTATTCAAAAAATAAAAAACAAACAGACAAACAAACACAACAAACACAACAAAAGGAAAGCCATTTAACAGCAAAGAACTACAAGTAGTCAAGCAAACAGATAAAAATACCACTATAGTAACGATCCTTCAATTCCTCCACAGTTCGAGACGATGGAAATCTATCAGCTATAACAATGAAGCGGAGATCAAATCTTTCACACAAGTCAAACAATTGATCCGTCTCCTCTTTGGTCCACATCTAACCAAGACGTATAACAGAATGAATTAATCAAATAATATGACATGACATCCACAAAGCAAGTACTATACATATTACCCCTTCAAATTTCTAGCATGGTTGTTAGAGATTTTGATAATAAACAAGATTCAATCTTGAGTTGATACCTACAGGATCAGTTAAATACTTCTCGTACTCCTCATCTGTGTATTTTATAACATCAACAGACTGCATAATACCAAACAAATAAATAGAATCATCCTTTGAAGCAAAAATTAAGAGTAGCAAGCAAATGACAGAACTATATGACAAATAATATAGAGATGAGAACAAAGTTGTGATACCTTGTTATACTTGGCGAAAGCATAGTCACCTGTTGGCGGAACACCATTGACTACTCTAACCTGCAAAATATATGAAACACAAAAAGAACTGTCATAAGAAGAAACAACCAATTAAATAGTATATGGAAACACTTTCCAAAAATGAAAGAAACCTACCCAATGGTAGAGATGCAAATTATCTTTTCGTGCAGAATTTGTGAAATGAAGCCACTGCCAAGTGATCTGAAGACACAGGATTGGTTCTCTTGGAAATTGTCAACAAAAATTACAAGTTGAACCATTTCAAAACATCAATCAACAGAAAATACAAAATGTGACAACTGATAACCCAATTTCTTGCAAATATTGTGTCTACTTTTTTAAGTAAAAGTAAGCACACTTCATAGATTAACCAATTCAAATGTAAAATTGACGACGACGACGACAACAACAACAACAATAATAATAATAAAATAACCTTCTCGTCAGATGGCGGTCGTTTCTTCAACTGAGAAACATCTATGGACGGCATAAGCGGCGCCAAGCCTCCAGTAAGTGCATAAACCTACGAATCAACACAGATTCAACATAAGCAACCATGAGCATCATGCATGTTACGTACAAAATATAATTGTAGGAGTATGTATAAATTACCTCGCGAGAAATGCCATCGGGTTTTCTTTGGGGTTCTTTCTGGGGCCGAGATTTCTTTTCTTGTGTTATTGGCAACTGATTTTTGGGCAGTCCCAGTATGTCTTTGGCGTCCATATCAACCTCCCCCAAAATTTCAGGGTTTCATTTATACTGTTTCTTCCACGGGAAGCTTCAGATTCAAAAAACCAAAAAAAAATGGATCGAATTTGTTCAATTTAGGGTGTAAATTAGGGATTTGTGTTTGGGAAATTTGAGTCTCGTGAGAGCGGGTAATTGAGGCTGACGAGATTTTGGGTTTTAGCGTGCTTTTGCGTTCTATTAAAATGTGTACAATTATGTATGCGTATAACTATTCCATGTTCCCGTATGTTGTTTGCAATATGAAAGACCTATCAATATACACTCAAACGATCTCTATCAAGTTAAGTTAATATATTGATCTATCAATATTTTTAACATTTTTTTCTTTAATTTATTTATTGATGTACAAATTTCAACAATTATTAAAATCTAATTATTATTTTTTCTCACATGTTCATTATGTGTAAATTAAATCGTTTACTTAAAAAGATGACTTTGTTTTGTGATTTGTGCGTTTCTCGGTACTTAAAAAGATGAAGTTTATATGCTCCAATCGCTTCAACTCACCCCGTCTCCCGGCACAACTATGCAGTGCCCAATTCAAACACGTTTAATCCATCTTTACGAAAGTCAAATTCTATGTATTCTTTAGGTAACAAAGGAGGCCCTACTGGGTGGGCAAAAAAATCAATAAAAAAAAATTAAATTAAATTAGTTTGGTTTGGTTTGTTCTATTTTTTTATCATAAAAATTTAGTTATGTTATTATTTTAAAAATTTTAATCAGTCTAATTTGATTTTTTTTTTAAATAACTGAATCAAAAAATTAAATTTTTTGATAAAATTTAATTACATTATCACGTGACACTAAATAATTAAAAGTTTGAAAATACAAACATATATTTACTCACACATAATTTCACTTACTCACTATTATAATTAAAAATTAAAAAAAATTTAATTGTAATTTTATTAAATGGGAGAATTTTTTTTTATGAATATCGTTAAAAATTAGTATATTATTAATAAATAAAAAATTTAAATTTATCTTAAATTAAGTAAATTATAATTATATTAATATGAAATAGACCTAAAAATTAGGTCAAAAATAATCTACTAAATTATTTAAACAAATAAATTAAAAAAGTATACAATTTAAAATAATAAATAAATAAATAAATAACTCAAAACTAAAATATATAAAAATTGAGTCAACTTAATTTTTTAAAGATTTATATAATACATGAGAGCAAATTTAGTAGTTTATGTAACGTGTAATATATATAATAATTTAGTCAACTTAATTTTTTGAAGACTTATATAATATATAAAAATAAATTTAATAATTTATGTAACGTGTAATAAATTTTTTTATTATATAATATATAACGTGTAATATATAATAATTTAGTCAATTTAATTTTTTAAATACTTATATAATATATAAGAATAAATTTAGTGACTTATGTAACGTGTAATGAATTTTTTTATTATATAATATATAACGTGTAATGTAATGTGTAATAGAGATAAATTTAGTCAATTTAATAACATAAAAAAAATTGGTTTAATTCAATTTCCAAAAAAATCGACCGAGGGGCTTACTCCTCACTATTCGGTAATCAGTAGTTACGTTTGCATGGATTATTTTACTACGTTGATACATATTAAGATGGAGAAGTTTCATTCAATGTAACAAATGATGGGTCCTTATAAATTAACAGTAATCCAAATTTAAAAAAATACAGTTATAAGTCACAATAACAATCTTAAATTTGATTTATTCAAAATAATTCAAGTATATATGAACTCAATTAAAAAAGAGTTCTTTAGGTACATGTGAACTTGAAGGGGCCTCAGATCTAATACGGAGTCAGCCTTGGGCTAGCACAGGCCCAATCCAACGGGCTTTCAAGTTCTTGTAAATGGATATGTTTCACAGGGGAAGGAGAAGACAATATAAATGATTAAAGCTCAAAATTTGGACCTTTTAAGAATAATTTTTTTATATTAATTTTTGTATATTAATATATATTTTAATAATATTTTTTTAATTATATAATATACCTTAAATAAAAATAAATACTATTCAACTAATATATTTTTAATATTTTATTAAAAGTCACATTGTCTCCGTAGTATTTTATTTTAAATTTTTATACCACACAATAATTTATTTAATTCATTAAGTGTTATGTATTAATTTTACTTGAATTCTTTTAAATTTATATTTATTAATGTTTAGAGTTTTAATTATTTTGGCTATTATTTCAACAATAACCACAAAACTAAATTTTAGCATTGAATTACCTTTTTGTTATCTAGAAAAATACGTTAGTAAATTTTATTTATATAAAAAAGATTAAACTGTCTAAAATTTAAATATAAGTTTTATTAAATGTCATTTTTGATAATTCAATAACAAATAAACACTTTTAATAATGTGTAAACTAAACGATCTACTGCTTCAAAAGAGTTTTTTAATTGATAATTAAATTATCAATGATTTTTTTTTAAAACATTATTTTTAAAAGTTTTTTTTTCAAAAACTCTATTTTCAAAAGTTCTATTTAGAAAACCTAACCAAATAAGCCCGAGTACCTATTTGGTTGGGCTTTTCAATTAGCCAAATTTTCTCGATAATATTTGGTTATAATTAGAGATGAGTTTTTTAGATATTAAAAAACTAATTTACTTCTATTAGTAAAGACTCAAATTTTGAGATTTTTAGAGTGGAGCTTTTTGTGTTTTTTTTTTTTAAATATTTGTGTAATATCACATATACTTAATAATATTTTTTTTTAATTCTATAGTGTACTTTTAATAAAAATAAATTTTATTCAACTAATATACTCTTAATATTTTTTTAAAAACTATCATATCTCTATATCTCTGCAACCATCATATTTTTACAAGACTCTATCAAAATCGTTTGTCATCGATAAGTATTATTTTATTTTTAAATTTTGTACCATATATAATAATTTATTTGTTTCGTTGATTACTATATATTAATTTTATTTGATCATTATATTTTAAGAGATTGAATTTGAAAAAATATAAGAAAAATTAAACTTATGTATAAAAAATATTGAATTATTTAGAATTTGAATATAAATTTTATGAAGTGTCATTTTTTATAATTTAATAACATATAAACACTTTTTAATGATGTATAACTAAATGATATAACAATTCAAAAGTGTTTTTTAATTGAAAATTAAATAGTTAATAACTTTTCCTTAAAAATTTTACTTCTAAAAATTTTACTTTTATATGTTTTATTTGAAAAATCTAATCAAAAGAACCCTAACAAGTTTTCGGATATCAAATATGAATTTGTGATGTCAAGGACATTACCATTAATACTTTAGTTTTCCATTGGGTATTAGAGATTTATTATCGATTTTGAGTTGCGAATTATTGTAAAGCTTGATAAAAAATGAGAACCATGTAATGAATCACCGAAAAGGAAAATATAACGAATAATGTCTTCAGTAAATTGAGGAATAACACAAATAGAATCGAGCTCATCTCATTCTACATACAACCACAGCCTAACAGTTTTATGTGTGTTTTGTGATTTCAGCGTCGTCCTCTTTCTCTCTGTCTCTTTCCCATTTGTTGGCGCCTAGCAAATAATCTACTTGTTTGTAGTATTTTAATGGAGGTTAATGATTTCCATACCTGCTATGTTAAGACTTGAATCCATTTGGTTGACTGCATGGGGTTTAGATAAATTTAATTGTATAAAAATTCAAGAACAGTAGCTATGGCTTACTGGTTTAGCTGGAAACACTCCAATTGGCCACCAACAGAATCATGCATGAGATAAATTCTGTTCTTTTAACTTTCTATGTTATATTTTTCTAGCAAAAACTGCCAAATAAAATGTCCCAAGAAAATCTTAGTCTGCCAAATTATTCGTATGATTGGGATCGTTTTGTTTTAATTGGAGGCAAAAGGACCACCTTTTTGACCAATGCAGTACAATTATTTTAGCAGTCAAAAGCTTTTATTTGCCGTCTAGATTCGTTGAAAATTTTGGTAGAAGGCCACAACAGCAAGGCTCCAAAATAAGTGTGTGAAAGACATTGTAAAATGTGGAGATAAATGATTTTTTTTTTTTTAATGCAAAACAACAAGCATGCTATTTCATATTATAATTACATGTTAACGTCAAATTTGATGGCTTGCTGTCGATTATTCTCAGCATGTCTCTCCTTGGTTTAGTAATAATTATAAGAGAAGGTTATGTTTTCATTCGTTTGCTGGCTTTTATAACGTCGTTCCATACATATTTGGTGCTGTTATTCTTCTTAATATATTATTAATATTGTGTCATTAAATTACATTTATTTAAGCACAGAACTTTTGCTGTTGTTTGGTAGTCTTATTCTTCTATATCTTTGTTCTTTTCATACTTTCTCCCTTTTCAAATTAATATATGTTCCAAATAATTAATTCTGAAGGAAGCTGCATGCAGTGCCAGTTGTCCAAAACCATTCAATTAAAATTATAGAAACTAGATATAGCAATATTGCATATATATACGTTAAGTTGTCTCTTTGAACCGGTTAATCGAATTTTACAGTCGTTTTCAGTTTCACTTTCTGGTTTAATATAATATATACATAGCATGTAAGAACAGGAGCCAATTTAAAATTTCATAGCAGATTTCATTTGTTGACAATTCGGCCAGTACGCCAAGTAAATTAAGTTGGGTTTACTTGGCAAGTCCCATATATTAAAGCTTGATTGTTTATTCCGAACTTCTACTACTCGATTGTATGAGCTTGATTAAAACCTCTAATTCTGTTATGCTGATTGTTTTAGAAGTACTTAATTCATATGAGAATATGAAAGTTACTCAAATTATAGATATTACAGAAAAAAATAATTGAAGGATAATTCAATATGAGCTACGAATTACTTACCTGATCATTATGCTTTACATATATACAAAGTAAATGATTTTTTTTTTTATAAAAAAAATGAGCAAATTCAGTAATAACATCAACAAGCCAATTTGCATCATTAGTTGTTTGCCACTTTGCCTTTGTTTGTCTTCATCAGCATCCATACTATCATTATCATCGCATTAGTATCATGATCATTGCAAAAGAACGATCTGACCAACAGTCAAAAGCTTGGACGACTAGAAAACGATATTTGTCAACTGCCCAAAAGTACTTTTCTTCTTGTGACCTATATGTGCAAGGTGTCAAGTTCCAAATATTTTTTTTAGTAATTATTCGAATATTTAGTGCGCGACAAGATTATTAAAAAAGTATTTAATTTATAGTATATTACAAGAGTTGAAACTTCTAAAAGACCCAATTAAGTTGGATTAAACCCACTAGGTAGGGGAGTATTCTAAAAATGTCACATTTTTTTAGATATACTTATGATAAGTAATATCTTTGAAATATTCTTTTAGATATTTTCTATTTTAGATGTGAATCATTGAATTAAAGTGAATTCTAACCGTTTATTGTAAATAACTTTAGCTATAAATAAATGAAACTCTCATTTGAGCAACCACCCTCCAAATTCTCCAAATTGTAGAAACACTCAAGTTTGTAATTCTATAACTTTGTAATCTCTCTTTAGTATTAATATACGAGATCATTCTTTCAAACACTTTGTGTGCTTTTTTTATCTCTTTCTTTGATTAATTGAATTTTATAAATTGCTTAACATTTGAAGAGTTTTTAAAACTGCGCGAGTTTGAGAAATCAATCCGTAACAAAGAGCAAGTAGATATCTCACTCTTTTTTTTTTTTATCCAACGAATAACCCAATGCAAAACTTAATTCAAATTTATTTATATTTTTCAAATAAAAGATCAAATGCTCGCACTTATGATTTTTAGGGTTATTATCATCATAGTAATCTTTTAATCATTATTGGGTTTTACCTATCTATCAAACTCAACCACTATTTGACACTTTTTTGCAAGTTGTGTAGCTAGTTCCGCCAACTGCGAGTAGTGGAGTGGTTATTAATAATTTTATTTTTTAAAAAATATCATTTTAATTATAATTTTATAAATATACATCAATTTATCTTTTATATTTTAATATATATCACATTAGTCATTATTATTAGAAAGTTTTTATTAAATAATTACTTTTTCAAGGTAAAAATATATTTTTATACTTGTATGTATTGTAAATTAAAATTTAAAATAGTTTTCATTTCCCTCCATTCCCCTTTCTTCCCCCTCCTCACTAAAAAAAATTTAAAACCAACCCTCTTCTTTATCTATCTCTTTCTTTTTCTTCTCTTTCTAAAACTAAGAAGAGGTTTCTTTCCAACGATAATAGATCAGCAAGTTGGAGAAACTGGTAGGGAAACAATTAAAAACTGGTTTTCCTTGTTTTACTTACCACAAATTGGAGCTTTAATGATTCTATGTCATGAAAGGTTTGAAAAAAAAAAAAATTACGGCATATACCAAGTGAGAATCTATGTATTGGACAAGCAAAACGAAGACAAAAATGGGCTTAGGGACAAAAGAGTCATTTGATCGTAAATGAATAGTTTTTGTAGTTGCAAAAGATTTGTTCATTTTAGGTTTTGCTGAAGAAAATTTTGAATCTAATTGATAGAAATGGATTGAAATTGTTCAATATTTAAAAGTATTTTGGATTTTTTGTGAGGGGGGAGAAAAAGGGAAAATGAAAGTTAAAAATTAGAGTGGAGGAAATGAAAAATTAAAGTGGGGGAAATGAAAATATCTTATTTAATTTTTTATTTAGAGATTAATTTATCATATTAAAGGTATTTTAATAAAAATAATAAAAAAGACCATCTATTTAATAAAATTTTTCTAACGCTATAAATTAACATAATATAGATTAAAATATAAATGATTACGTTGGTATATATTAATAAAAATAAAGATTAAATTGTTATTTTTTTAATATATTTTAATTATATTACTAGTAAACCATTTGAGGGTTGGGAGATTTTTATTTCGTATTCTTTAAATAAGGAGATATAAATTCAAAATTTTATTAGTTTTTATTAATAAAAATTTACATCTTTTTGTTAGTTTTTATTAATTTTTTAAGAATAATAGATGTTATAAAGTCTTTATAAGATTATCTCGTAAATTTTTGCTAATTTGCCTAAATATTAGTTTTACTTCTTGTAGATGGCCAGTTATATGATGTCATATGACGTATTTTTCTTTCGTTGATGCCAAAATTGCGTTTATTGCACATGACATGTATGCAAATATTAAACACTTTATACATATAGTGCATTATAACAAGTCCCATTAATAATTTTTTAGTTACTAGAAAACCCGCGGTTGCCGAAACCACTAGAGGAGGTTTGTCTTCTTCTCTAATTTCTCTATATATTATATTTCCGTTGTACAAACTCGAAAAACCAACCAAATAAATATATAGAGATAGAGTGGAATGCAACATATCACTTCAATATTGTAACATCAAATAATCAATCAATCTATTGGAGATTAATTAAATGTCGGCAAAACATGTATCATTGGCCCCTCCGAGGGCTTGCCATGCGGCGATCGAGGAAGATTAGAGAACCCACTTGCCTTTTGTCATAAACTAATTGAATAGAAATCTATCTTGCCTTTTATTTATTTTTTAAGTGGACTCCCGTATAAATAATAATGATATATTATGTATTATTATAAATAAATAAATAGTTTATTTGAACTATTTTTTTATTAAATTTTATTTTTAAAACAAGAAGTAAATATTTTAAAAATATAATAAAAAAGGTAATTAAAAAAATTAAGAGAAAGAAATGTAAGAAAAAATATTCATAAATTTATGTAGTTCGATAACTTATTTATGTTTACGGTGGATCAAGATCATATTATTTTATTATTGAATCACAAGTCACTCATAAAATATGCATTTTACAATAAAGAACTCAGCCTTACAAAGAAGGTAATTTTCTCTTATAATCGAGGGTTTTTTTCTTATTAAGAATTACAAAGTAAGTTATGATCACTAAGATGTGTTTACAAGATAATAAATGACTTTTATATAGGTTTTATGATGATTTAAGTTAACTCTAAATGTGTGGGAGTCATTTTAAGGAGTTTTAGAACAAGTAGGAGTTGAAACAAAACGAAAAACTATTTTCCTACACCGGGTGTTTACTCACTGCCAGGGGCGCCGCGACGCCCACCTTATGCCTGGAGCACCGCAACGCCCACACTTAGGTAATATCTTGGCATTTTCACCTCTTTTTTTCGTTTGCCTTCGACGCTTATGCACCTAATATACTTGACTTACTCTCCAAATCATATTTCAATAATTTTTTAATCAACTTTCTCACAAATCTCCTCATTGATTCAAAATCATCCATAAAGTCTAAGATTTCTCATCTCCACATCTTTTGTCACACTCACAAAGTAGTGACTTTGGTTAAGTTCTTATATAAGATGAACTTAATTGAAGGCAGTGACTTAGTCAACATATTAGTAAAATTTTTAGACGACGCTATTTTTGTTAGACTAATATCACCACTTTGAACAATTTCACGAACGTAATGGAGCCGCACATAATGTGTTTAGACCTTTTGTGAAATATTTGATGCTTGCTTAGGTGTATAGCACTCTGACTATCACAACACACACCAGTGCTCACATCTTCAGTAGCCAATACCTCTGAGCATATACCTTTCAATCACACGACCTTCTTAACAGCTTCTCTAACAGCTATGTACTTCGCCTATGTGGTAGATAGTGCAATCACGTGTTGTAGAACTGATCTCTAACATACACTATACCTAAATACTATGAATACGTAACCCATCAACAATCTTCTTCTGTCTAGATCACATGTATAATCTAAGTCTACGTATCCTCTTACTATTATATCTTTATTCTCAACTCTTTTATACATTAATCCGTGATCCGATATCCCTTTGAGATATCTCAAAATTTACTTTACTACAAGCCAGTGATCCTTACCCGGTTTACCATGTATCTGCACTGTGCTATGTCTGATATTGTACAAACTATTGTATACATGATGCTTCCCACAGTGCTTGTATACCGTACTTTACTCATCTGCAGTTTCTCTTCTTCGGATGTTGGCGATTGTGCTGTTGACAATTTAAAATGCATGACCAAAAGAGTAAAAATAGCCTTTGAATTAGACATACCAAACCTCTCTAAGATCTTGAGTATATATTGTTATTGAGACAAGAAAATAACATATCTTTTTTCTCTCACAATATCCATCCATAATATCCTGTTTATTGTTCTCAAATCCTTTATCTTAAACTTGCGATTTAACTACTTCTTATGTTTTTGTATTTTTTTTACATTCATACTTGTGATAACCATATCATCGACGTATAGAAGCAAATACATCATCCCACCACTCAAGCTTTTAAAGTACACGCATTCGTCATACTTACTTCTATTAAAGGCACAAGTCATTATAAATTCATCAAATCTCTACCACTGTTTAGGTTATTGCTTTAACCTATATAATGACTTTTTTAGTAAATAAGCATGCTCTTCTTTTTCGGGCTCTACAAACCTTTGCGGCTGTGCTATGTAAATTATTTTTTCAAGCTCTCTATGTAAAAAAAATTATCTTTACATCCATCTGCTCTAGATGTAAATCTAGGTTTGCATATATGGCTAACAAAATCCTAGTGGATGTGTGCCTGACGACTGAAGAGAAAATTTCATGAAAGTCTACTCATTTTCTCTAAGTGAAACCCTGTGTTATTAGCCTAACCTTGAATCTTGTAGGCTCTACTCCTGGTATCCCCTCCTTAACCTTATATGCCCATTTGTACCACACTAGTTTCTTTTGAGGTCTTTCCACCAACTCCCAAGTATTATTCGTTTTAAGAGAACTAATCTCTTCTTCCATGGCCTGCTGTCATTTATCTTTATTTTCACTCTTCATAACCTCACCATATGTCATACACTTATCAAATTCGAGAGTGTAAGCAGAATTGAAGGCATAAGCAACCAAATCTGTTTGTGCATACTTGATTGATGAGTTAATCGTTCTCTTTAACCTATCTCTAGCTAACTGGTACTCTTATAGTTTCATTTCAGGAGCCATAGTCTTACTTTGGGTGAATTTGGAGTAATTCGTCAATGTTTTTGGCTCTTTTTCAATGATCTTCTTGTTGAAATATTGATCTGAGGGCATATAAGATCTACACTTAGTTTTCACTTCAACTTCTATTGACTCGAGTGCTGAGTCTTCTTTGGGCATAGATTCTTCTTTCTCAGTTTCTTGGGAGGCTTTCAACATTGTTGTTTCATAGAACCTTATGTCACGACTTATGATACTTCTTAATGGTGTTAACTCTTTACACCATACATTGTATTCTTTCACTTCTTTGGGATACCCCATGAATACCCATTTGATAGCTTTAGGTTCCAACCTCTCCTCATTCACATGAATAAAGGCTGGGCAACCAAATATCTTGAAATGATTATACTTGGGAGGACTGTCAAACCATTTCTCTTCTGGTGTCTTGAAGTCTATTGCTGATGAAGGACTTCTATTGATCAAATAAATTGCAGTCATCATAGCTTTTTCCCGAAAATCCTTTGACATCTTTGCATTGGTAAGTATACATTTAACCCTTTCAAGTATGCTTCTATTCATCATTTCAGCAATGTCATTCTACTGTGGTGTTGATCTCATTATTTTATTGCTTGCAATCTCATGCTTGGCACAAAACTATCAAGCTCTCTATTATAAAATTTAAGGTCATTGTCAGTTCGAAGCCTTTTCACCATTTTCCTAGTCCGATTCTCAACAAAAGTCTTCTAAGACTTGAACGTATTAAATACATGATCCTTACTCTTCAACACATAAACCCACAGCTTCATTGAATAGTCATTAATCAAACTGAGAAAATACCTAGCACCTCCAAGAGTAGTTATCTGAGCTGGTCCCCAAAGACCCGAGTGTATGTAATCAAGAGTTGTTAAGTTAGCGTGTGATATATAGAGTATATGTATAATGGCTCTATTGTTGTTGAAAAACAATGGTATATGATCTATTGAACTTGAAACTATTCTAAGTTTAGCAATAAATTTGCGTATCCATACTGCTTTTTTTGCTGCTTCTGAGGCTGTAATATATTTTACCTCTATTGTGGAATCAATTGTGGATGACTGTTTGTTACTTTTCCAACTGACTACTGCACTGTTGAGAATAAACACATATCTAGATATAAACTTTTTATCATCCAAATCAGACTGGAAGTTTAAATTTGTGTATCCTTTCACTTTTAAGTCACTTTTTTTATATATAAAAAACTTGTCCTTAGTACCCTTAAGATAGTTCAGGACATATTTACAACCATCCAATGATAGCTTGTAACACTTATAGCTATACTGATGTCAGGTATCGTACACATCATGGTATACATTAAGCTTCCTCTAGCTGTCGCATATGGTATGTTAGACATTTTAATATTTTTATCTTCATTTTGAAGACACATTTTCCTCGAAAGATGAATGTCATATCTAAAAGGTATATTAACTGTCTTACAATTACTGAAATTAAACATTTTTAAGACATTCTATGTACGATGATTGAGAGAGTTCAATAAGCCTCCTAACTCTATCTTTATAAAGCTTTATACTTAATATATAAGAAGCCTCTCCCAAATCTTTCATTGAGAAATTCTTACTAAATAGCTTTTAACTGACTGTAACATATCAATATCATTTTCAATAATAAGTATGTCATTTACATAAAGAGTCAAGAAGACTACTATACTCTTTTTGTACACATATAATTCCTCTTCATTCTTGATGAACCAGATCCTCTAATTACATCATCAAAATGTAGATTTCTACTTCATGAAGCCTATTTAAGTTCATAAATAAACTTCTTCAGTTTGCATACTAGACTAAAAGTTTAGCTACATGTAAAACCTTCGGGTTATTCCATATAGATCTCTTCTTCAAGATATCTATTTAAGAATGCTATTTTTACATCAGTTTGCCAAATTTCATAATCATAATATGCAGTAATTGCCAATAAAAGTTGAATTGAATTAAGCATCGTTACTGGTGAGAAGGTTTCCTCATAATTGATCACAGATCGTTGAGTATAACCTTTTTGCACCCAAAAGGCTTTAAAAGTCTCTAGTTTTCCATTAGGCCTACGCTTCCTCTTGTAAATCCATTTGCAACTGATAGGAACAATTCCTTTAGGAAACTCAATCAAGTCCCAGACTTGATTTTGATGTATTGAGTTAATTTTAGATTTTATGGCCTTTTGCTATTTTTTTTAATTAATGTCTAACATCACCTCTTTATAGGTCAAATGATCATTTTTTTCGACCAAGAAAACATTAAAAGCACTTTTAGATATTGAATCATACCTTTCGAGTGGCTTCGATATTCTTTTCGACCTACATAGAGGGTGTGTCAAAGGTATTCCACTCGATTGAGCCTGAGGTTCCATCATTGGTTCATTTATATCTTGATTGAGTTCATTTAATTCAATCTTTCTACAATTTCCACGATCCATGAGAAACAGTTTATCTAAAAAAGTGATATTTTGAGCAACGAACGCATTTCGTTCCTTAGGATCATAGTACTTGTACCCCATTGAATTATTAGGATATTCAATGAATGGATGCTTGTATTCTTTAGGTGCAAGTTTATTCTGTTGCGTAACTTTTATGTAAGCAGGATAGCCTCAAATATTAACATATTTAAGACTCGATTTTCTTCTATTATATATCTCATAAGGAGTAGAAGGAACAGTTTGATGAAACTCTGTTCAATATATAAGTAACAGTTTCTATAGCATAGCCATATAGATATTCAAGGAGATCGGTGAAGCTTATCATCGATCAGACCATATCCAATAAAGTCTGATTTCTCTTTTTTGAAACACCATTGTTGTCACGCCCCAGACCCAAAAGATATGACACACGACATCACTTACATTCATTCAATAAAACTTAAACATTCATTTTAATTTCTTTCAGAATTATAGCAATTGAATTACGACTGGGATAATTAGTAAACCGGAGATACGCAGAGTTTTCTCAGAGATTAACACTCTACTACGTCACCAGTAGCAACTTTGTTACCGGAAGCCCAGAATATATTCATTGCAAATTCTTACTTAAAATCAATCCGTTACTACACTTGGTGAAACTTAAACTAAATCCAACCACACACAATAAAATAATACATAAGTATTTATTCAATAGGGACAAATCAAATATCTTATCCCACGTGTCCCCAAATGAAACACTTAGCAACCTAACAACTTAGGGAACCCAAGGAATAGCAGAAGCCTTGCCAAATCCGCTAAGCACACATGTACCTTATTTACCTGAAATCACCATAAACTATAATGAGTATAAAACTCAGTAAGCATACTAATTTTTCATATATCAAATACAAATACATATATGTACACAATGCATATGTATGATATGCTGTGATCAATTAAAATCATAATCTTATCAAATCACATATCATGTAAGCGCTTACACATTCTTTCAAAACACATAATAGGAATACCATTACTCGACTACTACTTAGTAGGACTTACATATCACATATCACATAATGAGCCAAATGTCACTCGTAGGTGACATACCGTATGAGAGGAATAGTACAAGTGAGGTCTTGAAATTACACATATATAATGCTCATACCCGAAGGTAAAAGCCAAACCCTCACCCTGATCATCGGTGAGTCCTCTCACATGCACCAATACGCCACCACACGAATGTGATGACTCACACTTCCTTTAGGTACCAATAGGATCCTCCCTACATACGGAACACATAACATATACCAATCCCGAAGGAAAGGCCACACATAAAGGCTCCACAAATCACATAAAATGCCTACTAAGTTAACAGTGAGTTCACGTACCCTCAAAACACAAAATATTTCTCATGGACATATTACACTTCAAAAGCTTTCTTTGTTAAACATATTTTATTTTGAAAGCTCACTTTCAAAAAACACATGTATGTCCATGCTCAATGTCAATGCTCATATTCATAAACATATATTCACATTTCATATCAAAATATACTTTGACATAACATAAACATATTCTTAACCACATTTACAAAATCATTCATAACACTTACTATGTTTATTGTGATTCCAGTAAAAAGTCTAGTATACTTACCTCTTAACACTTTCAGCTACAAGGCTTAAATCTCCTTAACCTATCAATGGAGATTAATCCTTTCATAAGCCTCACAATTCACACAAAATACTTTAAATAGCTTACAAAATTATACACAATGCATTTATCACATCAAATTGGTCTAAATATTTGGTTTCTCAAAACCTATCATTTTGACCACTTACACTTAACAAAAATTTCTAATACATCAAATGATGTCCAATTACTCCGAAATCAGAATAAATCATTCTTGACTCATATATACTTCTTATATATGAATATTATATCAAAATTCCTACACAATCCATTCCATACACACCATCGAATCCAAACTACAAACCTGACAGGATCAAGATACTTACTGAACAGTATTCAATCTCCCAATTTTATAAAATCATATACTAACTCAAAAATTATAAAACTACCACATAATTACTCTTGACACATATTTCAGTCCATGATAAATATTTGGCTTCCAAATAACTGCCAAAAGTATTTTAAAACTATTTTATTTCATAACTTTAAAAATCTGTTAATCAAATACTACAATGAGCTGATACACTTTAGAAATTCATAACACTTCAACCACATTGATCCAAATTCTCAATTCCGAGTATATCATATTAGACATATAAAATTATCATATTCCACAATTTCGTAATTTTTGAAGATCATTCAGTAGGACAAACATTGCTCGTCACTGTATTATACTGTTTACACAGGAAATTTCCAGAATTTCAGGGTCATTTTGGTAAATTCATTATAAATTCAATTTCCAGAATTTTCAATCGATTCAAAGTCTCAGATGATCCTTAACATGTCTAATTTCATATACTCAAAATTCAAAACCAGAATCGAATCACAACAATTTATAAAATTCCTAGATCAAGAGATTATCCAGCAGAAATTCCATAATTCATCATGATTTATCAAACTATCTTATAGATCATCATCAATTCTCATATGATCTTACGAAATACACAACAAATCCTCAATTATACATATTTTCAGAAATCAAAACTTAAAGGAATTAACTTAATTAATACCAATAAATTGAGAAATACGTATGATATACCTCTTGAAATTCAAAATTCCAATTTCTTCTTCTTTTTCTTCTTCTTCTCCTCTTTCTCTCTCCTCTATTTCTCTCTTCTCTCTCTTAAAATGGGTAGCTCGACCTAAAAATGGTAAATTAGGGTTTAAAAGTATATTTTTATACTAAGAGGCTAATTTTTGGTATTTACGAATTTGACCCCAAAACTTTCAAAGTATAACAATTTGGTCCCTAAAATAATTCCAAAGTCTTGCAAATAAACCCAATACTAATAGTATATCCTTAACCTATAAAAACACTACTAATAACAATATATAAATCAGGGATCACCCACATACAAATAAAATACGTATATTTATATATATAAATATACATATTCTTACCGGTTATGGATACTGGTTACTACAATTGTGTTGTGGAATACTTGAAGGACTATACTGAGCGAGAATTTTATTCTCCTTTAAATAATTCAAAAATTCACTGCTCATGTATTCATCGCCTTGATCTGATCGATTGCATTTGATATACTTTTCAGTTTGTTTTTTTACTTCGATTCGAAACTCTTTGAACTTTTCAAAAGTTTATGACTTGTTTTTTTTTATAAGAAACACGTATCCAAATCTTGATAAATCATTGATAAAGATAACGAAGTATCGAAAACCACTCATTGCAGTATGATTCATTAGATCACATACATTACTATGTATACATTTCAATAAATCAGTGGCGCAGTATCCAACACCAATAAATAGAGCTTTGGTTATTTTTTTTAAAACACAAGATTCACAAACTGTATAAGGCTCTATGGTCAGATCAGGTATATGACCATCCTTAACCAGATGGGTTAGGTGTCTTACACCTATATAACCTAATCTTATATACCATAATTTTGTATCATTTAAAATTCTTGAGTTATTATTAGCATTTAGCTGTATATTCATGACATTGCATTTAATATATAATGATCATTAATCAACTGATATTCAACTAATAAAATATTATTTAAATCATGCAAGCATAAGGAACGGTTTCGAACATATATATGATATCCTTCATTGTCCAATATAGGAATGAAAATAATTTATTGGATAATATTTGGCACATAATAACAATTGTTTAGTATAACAATTTTATTATATGAAAAAAGTAAATTAAAATATTCAATAGCCTTGACTTGCAGGAAATCTCCATTTCCAACACGAAGCTTTACTTCTCCAGGCTGTAACATTCTAATTTTCTTCAAACCTTGTAACTATTGTAGATATAAAAAGAACAAGCAGTATCTAATACATAACCAGTACTAGCATCAAATGCTAAAGAAATATTAGTGATAGGTAAGTGCATACCTGAGGGGGGTCTTCTTAATCGTGGCAAGGTATTTTTGGCAATTCCTCTTCCATTGCAGAAAGGTTCCAATGCCCATCCTTTCTGCAATGGAAACATTTTCCTTTTACTTTGTTTTTATATTTGGCTTGGACATGTATTGCTTTTCAAGACTCAGTTTGGGTGCATACTTTGCTTCTTCTTTTTTTAATTCTTTCCTTTGAACTTCTTAGAATTCATCGGGGCAGAAGATGAAGTACCTTGAACATAAAGAGTCGTGCCCCATTTGTTCATGTCTTCTTGAGCTGTTTTTAGCATGTTATGCAGACCAACATAAGTAAAGGTCAATCCTTCATGTTAAAGTTTATAATGAACTGTGCAAATGACTCTAGAAGTGATTGAAAAATTAAATTGTTCCTCAATATATTGCTCAGTGAGATATCCATGGTTTCCAACCTTTCAATGTGAGATATGATCTTGAGGACATGGGGACTCACTGGACTACCATCGGGTAGACTAACTTAAAAAAGAGATTTGGCAACCTGTATATTTCAACTGGAGGTTGATCGCCAAAACTCTTTCAGGTGGAGCATTATACTCTCAACATTGTCTATGTGGTCATGCTTCATTTGGAGCTTCGTAGACATTGAGCCGATGATGTATAAATTGACTTTCAAATTGTCATCCAACCATTTTTGATATATCTCATTTTCTTTTAGAGATATATCATTAGAAATGGCTCGGGTTAGACGCTGATCAATTACATATTCAAGCTTTTTAGAATTCAGAATTATTTTGAAATTCATAAGCCAGTCAGTACAATTTTCTGCACCTTTGAGTTAGTGCACATTAAGGATACAAACTAGTAGGTTACTTGAAGTCATTTGATCTTGACAAGACAATAGAAATGATGTTAGCAGAATATTTTAATCGCTAATAAATAACGTTTAGATCATAGGTATAACAGTTATACATTTTTTAATCTAAAAAATGTCCTCCTACTGTTTTACATAATCTCTTTAATCTTTCAAAAATGAAAATAATAGTTTTAGATTCTTTAAACTATACAGTGAGAAGTGGATCCCATTGGCATTTTACTATAGCCTCACGATGTAGCAATATTGGCCTTTGTAACTTAAAAGTTAAACAACTCTTGTTAATTGCATCTCATACAACTCTTACCACTGATCCTATATACACCTTATCCTTATGCTGTAGCAATATTTGATAAGTGTATTCTAGATTAACTTGTCAATCATCAAATATATGCTACCATTATAACTCTCATGTTGTAGCAATATTGGGTAATATATTCACATATATTTACCTCATCTCATGTTTAACTAGTATAGCCCGAATCACCCGACCAATCTATTATGCTATAGCAATATTGAAAAAGAACGAAGTGAACTGTCTAATACTGTACTGACAAGACAGATCGTTGTATAATATTATCTCATAATAAAATATTATTTAATCTGATTTAGAGAGATTTATTAAATGCATTCTCATCTCATTAAAATGATTAATTTAGATCATTCACTAAATTTTACGCAAACACAACTAACCCCCACCAATAAGATTCTCATTGTGATTATTTGTATATAAGAGTGATCAAATCATGTTATGACAATAATAGAAGCATAATACAATAACAAAATAAGTCAAAATATGATAATTTTTTTTAAAAAAATTAGCAACAGTGTCGGACGATGCGACGATGGAAAACAAATGCCACGATGCTTACTCATGGGTGCCGCGATGCCGGACACTGTCATTGCACCCGGTGTCCGAAAATAATTTTTCCTTGTCCAAACATCATATAATCAATTCCAAACATCAACTTGTGCAAGAAATCACAAAATAAACCAATGTTTAATTTTAAAAATTACCATGTTCTAAATCAAACATCATCATGTTGTTCGATAATACAACATCAACATGTTAAATATTCAACAACTCCAAACATCACATAACAAATTAACATGCTCTGATACTATTTTGTTAGGTTGGTGTGTGATGTGTAAAGTGTACGTATAATTTTAAAATTTTATATACACAACGAAAATATCTCATACAATATATATACTTAATATAGCATAATAAAACACATATATCTCATATATATTCATATGTTTCGTTTAAATAAATTGCAAGTAAATAAACCTACCCAGATTGAATTCTTCAAGAACTCCAATCTTGAAATCTTGAAGTGTGTTGTTGCATAATTCTAGTTCCCAATGAAAATCGATAGGATTGTGAAGCTAGAATATTAGCTTCAAATTTTCAGCAATTGATGTTTTAACGATTAAAATAATTTGGTTGTTATGTATTGTTTCTTGTGAGAGATAAGAGAAATTTAATGTGTTTAGTCTTTATTCCCTCATAACCTTTTGTTCAGAACTTAGCAAAATTCTCTCAACTTTACCTCTCCCTCTCCCTCATATGGCCGAATGATGCATGTCTTAAATCAATTCAATTCATTCAATTTTGGCCCTATTAACTAATACATTTCATAGCTTACCAATAAAACACACATTACCAATCAATTCAATTGAGCCAATTTCTTTACTCCACCATCAATAGTTGACCATTTCACCTATGGACTACAAGTAATAATACATCTTTGCATTATTAAATAATTTATATGTCCTACCATGATGTTTTACTACATTATTATTATTATCATTGGTAAACATCACTCATTACATTATATAAGTGCTTGCTTTACAGATCAACAAAATAATAACAATTAAATATATGTATTATTAATATTTATTAATTAATTATTAATTATTTTTAAATAATTACTTTTTACCTTATTAGTATTTACTAGCAAGGTAAATGTGTAAAATTCATGGTAAAATAATTTATGGACCAAAATTTTGCAACTTGTCAATTTTTTATTAGTTAACAACTCTTGTCAACTAATTAAGTGATTTACTTAATATTTAAGTCTTGACAAGTGCATAACCTAAGGAACCTTGAAACATTTTTTTGGTTTGCTAGAAATTCTTGGACCAAGCTATTTAATTCAATACGTTGCCCTGGTGTACAACGAGGACACTTCATATTGTGATACTCTCTAGGTCATATAGAATTTATCCATACGTCCGTGAACAATGTCCTACATACATATTATGGATATTACAAAATGGCGTGTTAGACCAGTCAAGTTGAGATTATAAAATATTCGTATAATTCCTCCACTATAAATATCTTGGAAAAGTGGAGATATAGATTAACACCGTCAAGTCTCCATGTGCTCGACTGTAAATTTATCTATATATTTGCATTTCAATAAATAATATCCGCAAATAGTTTTACGATATTTTTTATCCCTAGGATAAAACTCTTTTACCGGGTATAACTGTTTATGGCCATAAGACTTTCTGAAATATAATCTTAGAGTATCAGGATATATTACTCACCCAAATGAGCTGATGGATCCTATATCTATGCACACTAGACTCCATAAACATTAGACCATACCCACCGATATACAGTGGTCAGACCATGAAAGGTTTCTAACATGTGTTGGACCAAAGTATGGTGGATCATTCACAAGCCACTGTGGCACTCAGGTTAAAAAACCACGAATACTACGTAACTCGAGAAGACTCCCTATTGACGGCTATATGGGATGTCTATTAAAGGTCCTCGTGAGTCTGTTCAGTACTCAATGCTAACTAAATACTAGTATCTTTATATGAGCTTCCACTAAACTCATGGTCTGTTAAGACTAACCATTTGAACCATCTAGATATAGACATACACTGATCTATATATAATAAGTTCTTCACTAACAGACATGCATCAACGAAGATAAATCATTAACATAGTGTTTGAGAATATACTTGCATAACGACATTTCTTAGCCCAATTTGTAACTCTTTGCAACTATGTCATTGTTAATATATTCTCAGGTCTTTGTCCCATTTCAAACAAGACTTCAACTCTTTATATTTTGCTAACTCTTATAACCTAGTAACTCTTATCAGTGCTAACTCTTAGTATTTATAACTCTCAGCGTTGCTAATTCTTAGCACTGATTTAAACTCTTTTAGACCAGATCTGAATTCTTTTAGGTCATACAATGTCTAAAGCGTAAGCACAAATCCCAACAAGAGTTCCCCTGGTTTTGTGCTCACCAATACTGAACATCACTCTATGTGCTTTTTTTAGTACACAATGCTTATAAAACTCCAATTACTGAAACTTATCCTCACCAAACGTCCATTGACTAAATAACTCATTCAAAATTTTCTCATCTAGGTGTGCTAATCTAATATGCCATAAGTTGGTTTGAATATTCTCATCATATATATAGAATGATGCAGACCCACTTACAACTTCTCCCTTAAGCACATAAACACTTTTGTGCTTTTCAGCTCTCATAACAACCATGGAACCCTTTAATATTCTCAAAACTCGTTCGTCGATCCTAATGAACATCCATTGTTGTCTAAGGTTTCTAGTAAGATTAAATTCCTCTTGAGGTCAAGAACATACCTAACTTCAGTCAATTCTCTCACCCGTTCATCATGCAATTTAAGTTTAATACTACAAATTTCCATCACTTGACATACACTGTTATTTTTCATTAACACCTTACCACTATTAATGGGCTATAACTTTATAATCCAAGACTTATGTAGGCACATGTGAAAAGTACAACGAGAATCAATGACCCATTATTTAGTACTCTTACCATCAGTAACGACTAGTATCTTTACGCTATCGTAGCTATCATCATAGAAAAATACAATATTTACTTTCTTCTTGTCTTGTACCTTCTTCTACAGATAATCCTTTATGAAGTTTCTCTCTTTTTTGCAGCAATAACACTTCTTAAGATTCTTGGACTTTGATCTCGAGCCCTTCTTTTTCCTATCTCTATGTGAGGTCCTTCATCTTTCAGACATCTCTTCTGTATTGGCCTCAATATGAATTCTTAAAAGCTTTGAGTTTAATGATGATTTCACATCGCTCATTATTAAACTCTCTTTGTCGTAGAGTAACGTATCAACAAATCTCTCGTAACTTCTAGAAAGTGAACTTAGTAGAATGATCATCTTATCTTTATTCTCTATCTTTATATATATAGACTTAAGATCAATAATGATATTGTTAAAGGCATCAATATGATCTTTCATAGGTTTCTCCTCTGACATGAGCAATTAAAACATCTTCTTCTTTATATGTAATCTATTATCCAATAATTTTCTCATATAAAGAGAATAAAACTTCTTCCAAAGACCAATTATTGTCATCTCATCTGCTACTTTCCTTAGAACTTCATCGCTTAATGATAAAACGATCGTACTAAAAGCTCTTTCTTGAATGTCTCTTGTTTCTGCTTCTGCTTCAGATGACTCTGGCATCATTTCTTCTTTACTAGATGGAGTTACAGTTTTCTCTAATGTAGAACCTAACCGTTGACTCACCAACAATATCCTAATATTCATCTTTCACAGATTGAAGTCATTTGACCCATTAAATTTCTCTACTTCATACTTGGGTGTGGTTGTGTCTATTTAAAATTAAGCTCTAATGCTAGTTTGTTGAAGTAAGAAGAAAATATCCCAAATAATATAATGCAGAAATAAACAATTAAGAAAATTAAGAGAGAGAAAGGTAAGTGAAAGCATATACAAATTTACGTGGTCGGTAACTTACCTACATCTACGGTGGATTAAGATCACAATATCTTATTATTGAATTATAAGGTACTCACAAAGTATACTTTTTACAAAAAAAAAAATCTTAGCCTTACAAAATGCAACTTGTTATTGTAATCAATGGTTTTTCTCTTACTAAGAATCACAAAGTAAACTATAATCACTAAGATGTGTTTACAAGCCAATAGAGAAAATTTATATAGGTTTTAGGATGACATAGGTTAACTCTAAACGTGTGAGAATTATTTTAGAGAGTTTTGGAACAAGTAGGAGTCGAAACAAAATGAAAAACTATTTTTTCGCATCGGGCGTCGGCTCTCTGGCACCGCAATGCCCACTTACTGCCTGGGGTGTTGCAGCACCCACCTTTTATCTGGGTCGCCTATACCTGGGCACCATCTTCGCATTTTCGCTTCTTCTTTTTTGTCAGTCTTCAACTTTTGCACACCTAATACACTTGACTTGCTCTCCAAATCATATTCCAATAATTTTTAATCAACTTTCTCACATCTATAAATATCTATTGAGTATGAACTTATTATATGTAGAGATCCAATACTAGTTAATTATTATTGATGAAGTTTATAGTTAACCTAAAATATAAAGATCATTTATAATGTTGTGGTCCCAAATAAAATCATTATTCATAGTATTGTTATTTTCTTCCCATTATAGGGAGAATCCCATTAAGCTTTACACAAATTTGATTGTGAAAGGCTGCTAAATTCTTGTGTTCTCATTGAAAGCTATCCTTCATGTTCTAATTGTTATAGCTGATAAGTTGATATAACAATTAGAACATGTATCCTGATAAGTTGATATAAGTTGCTAAATTATACCTTCTCAACATGTATCCTGATAAGTTGATATAATAAATACAGGGTTGTATTATATGGGTATAATTCTTAATTTATAATTATGTCTAACAAATAATATTAGAGCGAAAATCATGTTAAATTATTAGAATTGTTCATGCATATATTCATGCTTGAATTTTTTTTTTCCATATGGATTATTAGGGTAAAGATATTATACATATGAAATTTGTGAATTTTACATGATTTTGTTGAGAAAAATATTAGATTTATAGTTTTCATTGTAATTTGAAGGTTCGGATTTGATTACAGGTTATTGATTTAAAAAATTAAGAATGAATGTAACTTTAATTTTGTATTTTTTTTTTTTGTGTTTTTTGATGAATCTAAATTTTTATATTTAAATTAAGAAGGATTAAAAATATATATTTCAACGCCATGACATTGTATATGTAGTAACCACTTATCCACAACTAGAAAGAATAAATATATATGTAATATTCATATTTTATTTGTATGTGGATGATACTTAAGTTATGTATTGTTATTAGTATTATTTGTATATTTTAAGGACCAAATTATAATACTTTGAAAGTTTTGAGGGTTAATTTATAAATACTAAAAGTTAGCCTTTTAGTATAAAAATACACATTTTAAACCCTAATTTACTCAGTTATGGGTCGAGCCACCCCTTTAGAGAGAGAAAAGAGAGAAATAGAGGGGAGAGAAAGAGAAGAAGAAGAAGAAATTGAAAATTTGAGTTTTAAGAGGTATATCATAACTATTTCTCAATATATTGGTATTAATTAAGTTAATTCCTTTAAGTATTGATTTTTGAAAATATGAAAAATTAGAGATTTGATGTGAATTTTGTAAGATATATTAAGAATTGATGATGATTATGTAGATAACTTGATAAATTATGATGAATTACAGAATTTCTACTTGATAGTCTCTTGATCCGAGAATTTTATAAATTGTTATACTTCAATTCTGGTTTTAGCCTTTGAGAATATAAAACTAAACATGTCTAGAATCCTTTGAGACTTTTAATCGATTGAAAATTTTAGAAATTGAATTTGTAGTGAATTTACCAAAATGACCCTAAAATTATGGAAATTGCCTATGTTAACAGTATGATACAGTGACAAACAATTTTTGATCTACTGAATGATCTTTAAAAATTACTAATTTATGGAATATAATAAATTTATATGTCTAATATGATATACTCCGAATTGAGAATTTAGATCACTGTGGTTAAATTGTTATGATTTTCTAAAATGTATAAGTTCATTTCAGTATTTGATTAATATATTTTTAAAGCTATTGAATACAATAGTTTTAAAATACTTTTGGTAGGGATTTTGACGTGAAATATTTATCATGGACTAAGATATGTGTAAAGAGTAATTCTGTGGTAGTTTTATAATTTTTAAGTTAATATATGATTTTATAAAATTTAGAGATTGAATACCGTGCAGTAAATATCTTGATCATGTCAGAAAAATAGTTTAAATTTGATGGTGTTTATGAAATAGATTGTGTAGGAATTATGGTATAATATTAATATATAAGAAGGATATATGAGTCAAGAATGATATATTCTAATTTTGGAGTAATTGGACATCATTTGATATATAAAATAATTTTGTTAAGTGTAAATGGTCAGAATGACAGGTTTTGAGAAACCAAGTAATTAGACCAATTCGATGTGATAAGTGCAATATGTGTAATTTTGTAAGCTATTTAAAGTACTTTGTGTGAATGTTAAGGCTTATGAAAGGATTCATATCCATTGATAGGTTAAGGAGAATTAAGCCTTGTACCCGAAAGTGCTAAGAGGTAAGTATACTAGACTTTTACTGAAATCACAATAAACATAGTAATTGTTTATGCATGAATTTGTGAATGTCCTTTGTAATATGTTTATATTATGTCAAAGTATATTTTGATATGAAATGTGAAAGACATGTGTTTATGAATGTGAGCATGGACATACATGACATATATGTGTTTTTGAAAGTGAGCTTTCAAAATGTAATATGTTTAACAAAGAAAGCTTTTGAAGTGTAATATGTCCATGAGAAATATTTTGTGTTTTGAGGATGCTTGAACTCACTATTCACTTAGTAAGTATCTTATGTGATTTGTGGAGCCTTAATGTGTAGCCTTTCCTTCGGGATTGGTATATGTTCCGTATGTAGGGAGAATTCTATTGGTACTTAAAGAAAGATTGAGTCATCGCATTCGTGTGATGGCGTATTGGTGCATATGAGAGGACTCACCGATAATCAGGGTGAGGGTTTGGCTCTTACCTTTGGGCATGAGCATTATATATGTGTAATTTAAACATCACTTGTACTATTCCTCTCATATGGTATATCACCTATGAGTGACATTTGGCTCATTATGTGTTATGTGATATGAAAGTCCTACTAAGTAGTAGTAGTAGTTGAGTGATGATATTCCTATTATACATTTGGCGCTTACTTGATATGTGATTTGATAAGATTATGATTTTGATTTATCATAACATATCATACACATGCATTGTGTACATATATGTATTTGTATTTTGATATATAAAAAATTAGTATGCTTACTAAGTTTTATACTCATTATAGTTTATGGTGATTTTAAGTAAATAAGGCACATATGTGCTTAGCGGATTTGGCAATGCTTCTATTGCCCCTTGGGTTTGATAAGCGTAAATTATATCTATTATTTTCACTCTCTTAACTTAATTAATTACTCATTTTAATAAGAATATTAGGCTTTTTATATGTTTAATTATTATTTTGTAGGTTTGGAGTCAATGAAGTAATTAGGGTTGAAAATCTAAGAAAAACAAGACAAACACATAATGCTACAGTGTATCGCTACAGTGCCCTTAGAAAAGTACCCGTGCAAACAGTGTTTTATGAATAGTACGCGCTACAGTGCTGTCGCCCCAGCGATGAACAGTGTAATTTTTCTAATCCTAAAAGAAATACAACTCCAATACTCCAATAAATTCCTATATAAAGGCCACTCATTTCAGACCTAAAGGAGACACAACACATTAAAGAAAAGTAATTTTTAGAGAGAGAAGCAAGGGCAATTCAAAGAAGTAAGAGATTATTGGCGAATCTTTGGTGTATCAATCAACTGTGAATTGACGTCTATATTAGTTTGCTTTTGGTTGTATCATGTTTATTTTATTTTTCAGCCATAATTCTCTTATTATCATGAGCTAAATTTATTTTCTAAGGTTATTACTTGAACTCAATATGTGAGCTTAATTATTGAATCTTTTTAATATTTATTTGAACTCAATTCTTCATTATTCAAATTATTTGTTCTTAATGCTTTATTATATCTGATCAATATTGTGATTGCTTTAGTAATACTTTGATAAACTCGAAAGAGGCATCATTGTATTTAGACCTAGATAATTTGATGCATGATTGTAGAGTAACATTCAATGTTGCATATGTAAGTTTCGAATTAGGATAGGAATATACCTAATTGGCATGTATGGTCAATAAGACTTATTCTTAATGAATCTTTATTTATTACAAGTGCAATAGAAATATAGGTATTTGGTAAATTAGAATATACTTGCATGACCTTGGAAGAGGCTTGTGAATACATTAGTGTCTTGACTAATAATAAGAATTGAGGGATATAAATATTAAAAAGATTAATCTTTAGAAACCATATTGAAGGATAGTAATTAACCCTAGGCTTTCTCTATATTGCTATTTTCTTATTTTATTTAAGTTGTATCATTTATTTTTTGCACTTTTATTTTATTCAAATTTATTACAAAATTAAGATTTTATTTTTCTGAATAATTATAAGAAAGATATAATTTTAGTACTTGGTAAAAAATAAAAATTATCTCTGTGGGTTCGACATCCGACTTTATAAGTCCCTTTATTACTTGTTACGATAGTGTATACTTGCGCTTAATTATAAAATATAGAAATATCGCATCAGGGTTCCCTAAGTTGTTAGGTTGCTAAGTGTTTCATTTGTGGACACATAGTTTAAGATATTTGATTTGTCCCTATTGAATAAATACTTATGTGTTATTTTATTAGGTGTGGTTATATTTAGTTTATGTTTCACTAAGTATGGTCGTGGGTTGATTTTGCATTAAATTTACTAGCAACTTGATAAGGATTCCTATGTTGAATTCAAGTTTGAAATTTTATGCAATATTAATTATGAGTGCACATTATTGAATGAGTGTAAGTTATATTATGTTTCAAATCTTTTGGGTCTAGTGCGTGACAATATATGCAGTGTCATAGTGCTGGGACAATAGGTCAATTTTGGCTTAATTTTTAGTGTTTTAATTTTTTTTTAGAGAATTGGGTCAACCTAACCTGATTTATAGAGATTCGACACAAAATTAACCCATTTGAATTTTATCCAATTATCATTAACCCGAGATTGATCCTATTTTTGGACCATTAGTAGCATCGATGTACTGTAACCCCAGCAACTTTAGCATCATGACCAATCTTGGCAGCATCGTGGCACCACTTTAATGCATAAGAAAACAAAAAATTTTCTATTTTAGGTTTTTATTTTTATTTTTTATACTATTTGTCTTATATTTTAAAAAAATTAATTAAAATAATATGTTGCCAAAGTAACATCTGTTGTGTAGATCTATTTATTTTATGATATTAAGATAAATATAGTTATTGTCTATGCGAAAAATAATCAGCCCAAATGAATATTATTTTTTTGGCCAAACAATAGACATATTTACTATAACAAATGTGTGACAATTATCAAAATTTTCTTACATGTAATAAGTCTGTAAAAAAAAAAGGTTTATTATTGGTAAGATTTATTATCAATATTTTATTATTATATTGAGAATACCATTTACAATTGACATTTTTGTCCAAAGATTGAATATTAATATTTTACTAGATATCTTATGATGCGGCTCACCGTTATATGTTTACTTATGTCATACTCATATATGCTTAAGTCATAACATGATTGTTAATTTTAAACTTGTTGTGTTATTGTACGTTTTCTATTTAGCTTTACTTATGCATATTTTATATCTAAAAATATAAATTCTATCCCTGCACTTAACGACATAAACTTTAAGAATTAGAAAGAGAAAATTATGATCGTTCTCGGTGACATGGATCTTAACCTTGCACTTTTGGTAGAATGACCATTTGTTCTCATTGATTTAAGTTCTGTTGAGGATAAAATAACATAGAGAAGTGGGATCGTTCTAATTTCATGAGTCTTATGATCATGCACCGTGCAATTTCAAAAACTATTAAGAGCACAATGTCTAAGGAGGGAAATGCTAAGACATTCTTTAAGGAAATTGAAAATCGTTTTGATAAAAATGAAAAAGCTAAAATAAGTATGCTACTGGCTAACCTTGTTTCAATGAAGTATAAAGAAAAAGAGAATGCATGGGAGTACATCATAGAGATGTTTAATCTCGTTTTTAAACTAAAGGCACTAAAGATATAGTTGTCTAATAACTTGCTCATACATCTGGTTCTGATTTCTCTTATTGCACAATACAATCAATTTAAAGTGAGTTACAACACCTAAAAAGATAAATAGACTCTTAATGAGCTCATTTTAACATTGTGTGCAAGAAGAAGAAAGATTAAAGTTAGAAAAAACTGAAAGTGCTCATTTAATAAGTACTTCTCAGGATAAGACTATTAATAAGAAAACAAAAGAAAAGGATAAAAGAAAAAGAAGCTGCAATGGAGACTTTATATAATAAGGCAAAAAAAAAAAAGACAATGATCATTACTTGTTTATTTTACAAAAGACTAGTCATGTGAAGAAAAACTATCCTAAGTATACCAAATGGTATGTCAACAAATGTATACTTCTCAACTCTATTTTTTATGAAGTTAATTTAACTTATGTACTCAAATACATTTGATGGATAATATATGTGCAATTACTGACGTAAGTGTATCTATAGAAGGTTGTTTGAGAAGCCAATTGCTAATTGACGCTAAATATTCATCTATGTAAAAAATAACAACATAACTTTGTAGAGGCCATAGGATTGTTTAGATTATAATTAGAAATAGGCTATTATTTGAATTTAAATGACACTTATTATGTATCGTTATTTAGACGAAATTTAACTTATATTTATAGTTTAGATAAATATTGTTATTCTTGTTGATTAAAAAACAATAAATTTAATTTTTATCAAAATTCAAATCTTGTCGACCTAATTCTTTAATTGATAATCTTTACAAATTAGATATTCATGCCTTTTTTAATGAATATTTGTATATTAATAAACGTGATATAAAGCAAAAGTTAACTCAAGAATATTTTACTATGCTATGGCATAAGTGTTTAATATATATCTCTAAATAAAAAATTGAAAAACTTGTGTTATATGAGATTCTTGATTCTTTTAACTTAACAAATTTTAAAGTACGTGTTAAGTACATTAAAGGAAAATAAACAAAAAATAGAAAATTGGGTGCCAACAGGAACTCTAGTATCTTAGAATAATACATAATGATATTTGTGGATCATTTCCTACGACTTCTTAGAATGATTAATAAATATTTTATTACATTCATTGATGACTATTCTTGTTATGTGTACATTTACTTGATTCATGAGAAGTCGTAATCTTTAGGTGTGTTTAAGATTTTCAAAGTTGAAGTTAAAAATCAACTTGGTAAAAAAAATTAAAATTGTAAAATCTGGCTATAGTGGTGAGTATGATGACATATTTGAAGAATTAGATGAACAACGTTTAGGATCTTTTACGAAATTTATAGAGGAATATGTCATTGTCTTATAATACACAATGCTTAGGAAACCAAGCATGAATAATATTACTGAAAGATGAAATTGAATACTTAAAGACATGGTGATAAGTTTGTTTAGTTATTCTTCTTTACCTGAATCACTTTAAAGAAAAGTACTAAAGACTAGTTTATATCCTCAACAGAATTTCAAGTAAAGCAGTATTTAAAACTCTGTACGAGTTATGGAATGACAAGAAGTCTAGTATTAGATATTTAAATATTTGGGATTGTCCAGCTGAGGTTAGGCCATATAGACCTAATGAAAAAAAAAATCGGACTTAAGAATAGTTAGCTGATACTTTGTTGGATACTCTAAAAATTGAGGGGTTTTAAGTTTTATGATCCATTAAGTAGATAATTTTTTAAGACATGCAATGCTAAGTTTCTTAAGGATGTTAAGTTTGGTACAAGAGATAAGGTTAGGGATATTGTCTTTAAGGAAGAATTTATATCTTTTTTACGGTTGCCATTAAAAATGATCAGACTTCTTTTTATGACATTATTCAAGACCTAAATTGTCATGCCCCAGACCCAAAAGATCTGGCATACGACATAACTTACATTCATTCAATAATGTGCACTCATAAATAATATTGCATAAAATTTCAAACTTTAATTCAACATAGGAATCCTTAGCAAGTTGCTAGTAAGTTCAACACTAAAATCAATCCATAACCTAAAATATAAACATAAGCATTTATTGATAATATTTAAACATTCATTTCAATTTTTCAGAATTATAACAATTGAATTATGACTGGGGCAATTAATAAACCGGAGATACGCAGAGTTTTCTCAGAGATGAACACTCTACTACGTCACCAGTAGCAACTTTGTTACCGGAAGCTCAGAATATATTAATTACAAATTCTTACTTAAAATCAACTCATAACCACACTCAATAAAATAATACATAAGTATTTATTCAATAGGGACAAATCAAATATCTTAAACCATGTGTCCCCAAATGAAACACTCAGCAACCTAACAACTTAGGGAACCCAAGGGACAACAGAAACTTTGCCAAATTCGCTAAGCACACATGTACCTTATTTACCTGAAATCACCATAAACTATAACGAGTATAAAACTCAGTAAGTATACTAGTTTTTCATATATCAAATACAAATACATATATGTACACAATGCATGTGTATGATATGCTGTGATAAATCAAAATCATAATCTTATCAAATCACATGTCAGGTAAGCGCTTACACATTCTTTCAAAATATATAATAGGAATACCATCACTCAACTACTACTTAGTAGGACTTTCATATCACATATCACATAATGAGCAAAATGTCACTTGTAGGTGACATACTGTATGAGAGGAATAGTATAAGTGAGGTTTTAAATTACACATATATAATGCTCATGCCCGAAGGTAAAAGCCAAACCCTCACCCTGATTATCGGTGAGTCATCTCACATGCACCAATACGCCACCACACGAATGTGATGACTCACTCTTCTTTTAGGTACCAATAGGATCCTCCCTATATATGAAACACATACCATATACTAATCCTGAAGAAAATGTCACATATAAAGGCTTCAAAAATCACATAAAATGCTTACTAAGTCAACAGTGAGTTCAAGTATCCTCAAAACACAAAACGTATCTCATGAACATTTTCCACTTCAAAAACTTTCTTTGTTAAACACATTTCATTTTGAAATCTCACTTTTATAAACACATGTATGTTCATGTTCAATGTTAATGCTTACATTTATAAACATATGTCTTTCACATTTTATATCAAATATACTTTAGCATAACATAAACATATTTTTAAGCACATTTACAAAATCATACATAGACAATTATTATACTTATTGTGATTTCAGTAAAAGTCTAATATACTTACCTCTTAACACTTTCGGCTACAAGGCTTAATTCTCCCTAACCTATCAATAGAGATTAATCATTTCATAAGCCTTAACATTCACACAAAACACTTTAAATAGCTTATAAAATTATACATTTTGCACTTATCACATCGAATTGGTCTAATTACTTAGTTTCTCAAAACTTGTCATTCTGACCACTTACACTTAACAAAATTTTCTTATACATCAAATGATGTCCAATTACTCCAAAATCATAATATATCATTCTTGACTCATATATCCTTCTTATGTATGAATATTATATCATAATTCCTATACAATTTATTCCATAAACACCATTAAATCCAAACTATTATCCTAACAGTATCAAGATATTTACTGAACAGTATTCAATATCCCAATTTTATAAAATCATATACTAACTCAAAAATTATAAAACTACCACAGAATTACTCTGGACACATATCTCAATCTATAATAAATATTTCACTTCAAAATCACTGTCAAAAGTATTTTAAAACTATTTTATTCTATAACTTTAAAAATCAGTTAATCAAATACTACAATGAGCTGACACTCTTTAGAAAATCATAACAATTTAACCACATTGATCTAAATTTTTAATTATGAGTATATCATATTAGACATATACACTTATCATATTCCATAGCTTCGTAATTTTTTAAGATCATTCAGCAGATCAAAAATTATTTGTCACTGTATCATACTGTTAACACAGGAAATTTCTAGAATTTCAAGGTCATTTTGATAAATTTACTAAAAATTTAATTTTTAGAATTTTCAATCGATTCAAAGTCTCAAATGATTCTAGACATGTCTAATTTCATATACTCAAAATCAAAAATCAAAATCAAAGCATAACAATTTATAAATTTTTGGATCAAGAGATTATCAATAAGAAATTTTACAATTCATCATAATTTATCAAGCTATCTACATAAATCATAATCAATTCTCACAATATCTTACAAAATTCACATCAAATCCTCAATTGTACATATTTTCAGAAATCAAAACTTAAAGGAATTAACTAAATTAACACCAAGAAACTAAGAAATTGTTATAATATACCTCTTAAAGCTTAAATTTCAACTTTTTTTTCTTCTTCTTCTTTTTCTCTTTCTCTCCTATTTCTTTTTCTCTTTTCTCACTCTAAAAGAGGTGGCTCGACCAAAATGAGTGAATTAGGGTTTCAAATGTGTATTTTTATACTGAGAGGTTAATTTTAGTATTTACGAATTAGCCTCTAAAACTTTTAAAGTTTTATAATTTGGTCCCTAAAATAAATCTAAAGTCTTGCAAATAAACCCAATACTAATAGTAGGTCCTTAATCTATACAAACACTACTAATAACAATACATAAATCAAGTATCACCAAAATATGTATATATATATATATATATATATATATCTATTCTTATCGATTGTGGATAAGTGGTTACTACATAAATTTAGAAATACAAGATAATATATAGGAACACCAAATCTAAAATAAAGAATTTTCTCATATTCTTATAAAGAATAACCTTAACAACCTCAAGATCAAGTATCATTGAGAAGATCTACTAGAGAAAGAAAAAGTGTGATTTCGGATGATAATGTCGTCTATCTCTAAGAACATGGGTTTGATGTGGGACTGAAAAATAATCTAATCAGTTTCAGTTAAACCAAAAAAAGTTTCAATTCTCATAAGTGGATTGAGGCCATGAAGGATGAGATGAAATCAATGAAAGATAATAAGGTTTAGGATTTTGTCAAGTTACCTAATTACAAATGGATATTTAAGACCAAGAGGAATTTAAAAGAAAATATTGAGAGGTATGAAGAATGTCTCATTGCTAAGAGTTTTATTCATAAGGAAGGTATTGATTACAAAGAGACTTTCTTTCTAGAATTAACAAAAGACTCTTTTAGAATCATCATGGCTTTTGTAACTTAGACGTAAAGACTACATTTCTCAATAGTGATATTTAGGAAATGATATATATGGTGCATCTAGAAAACTTTGTGTATGAAAATCTAAAGAATGTGATATGTAATTTAAAAAAATTCATCTACAGTTTCAAGCAAGCATCTAGTCAATGATATCACAAGTTTCATTAAGTGATTACCTCATTTGGCTTTGAGAAAAATACATGTGATGAATGTATATATTAGAAGTTTAGTGGAAGTAAGTTTATCTTCTTGATTTTATATGTTGATGACATATTACTAACAAGCTACGATATATGCTTATTGTACGAAACTAAAAGATTTTTATTAAGAAATTTTAATATGAAATATCTAAGGGATCCATCTTTTATATAAGAAATACAGATACATCGAGATATCGTTGGGTTATCACAAAATAACTATTTTAATAAGATACTTAGCGGGTTTGGTATAAAGGATTGTGCTATAAGAGATACACCCATTGCTAAGAGTGATAAGTTCAGTCTCTGTTAATACTCCGAGATTAAGATTGAACAGAAAGAGATTGAATAGAAAGAGATGCAGAAAATTTCGTATACGTCAACCATATGGAGTCTCATGTATACTCAAGTATGTACGCGTCCAGATTTGCATACATTATTAGACTGCTATCAGGTATTTAAATAACCATAGAATTGATAACTAATAAGCAGCCAAATGAGTTATGCAATATTTATAAAGAATGAAAGATTGACATGCCACATATATAAAATTAGATAGATTAAAAATCATGAGGTATTCTAATTTCGATTTTACTAGATGCTTAGATAGTAATAATCCACATTGGGCTATATATAAATATTGACTTAGGGAACTATTTTCTGGAAGAGTGCTAAGCAGACACTCATAACTTCTTCCACTATAGAGGTCGGGTTTAAGCTTGTTTTGAGCCATCAAATCATGAGATATGGCTATAAAACTTTATCACGAGCCTTTAAGTTATCAATGGTATTAAAAAACCATTGAATTTATTGTGAAAATAAAACTGTTATTTTGTATTCCTATAACAACATAAGTTCTTCGAAGTCTAAACACACAAACATCAAGTTCTAGTTGTTAAAGAGAGAGTTTGAAGTCAATAAGTGCCGATAGAACATATTAGTACAAATTTCATGGTTGTAATTCACTTACCAAAGGGTTACCACACAAGGTATTCTATGAGTATGTTGCTCATATAGGTATTGTGTTATTTGATGATGTGCATGATTAGTAAGAGTTTGCTATTTGATGTTCATTTGTTTAAGATACACTTATATTTTATTTTTTATAGAATGAAGTTGATGGATTTATTTGTTGAAACTTTAAAATAAAGTTGCACTTTCTACTTTGGTGTTGTATAAAGTTTAAAAAGTATTTGGTTTAACTCATTGGAGTTATAAAGTAGGACCAATTGAAATTAGACATGTTTAAGATCATATTTCATATAATTTTTATTGTACACATCCATATTTAATTTATGTCATTGATTATATTAGTATGATGACCATTAATAAATCTAGTTGCGAATGTGCAATGAGGGTTATTTTGATGTTATATTGATATGATTAATAAATCAGATTATATTTAAGGAGATATTTTAAGACAAGATAATATTTATTATGTATACTAAATATTTATAATGTATAATTGTTTATAGACAACATATGTGGTCCAAGTGAAAAATTATTGGGTTTATTATTTTCTATGTGAACTTATATATTAACAATAATAATACATTATGAGCTATCACAAATAAATGGTTAATTTAAGTTATTTATTTAGATCATATTGTATTAGGCTCTAAAAATATTTATTGGGTATGAATTTATTAAGTGTAAAGACCCAATACTAACTAACTATTATTGATGGGATTGATAGTTGATTCTTAAATTAAATTATTATTCGTAATACTCTTCTCATCTTTTCATTATAAAAAAAGAATCTTATTGAGCATTACATAAATTTAATTATAGAAGACTGCTAAATTTTTATGTTCTTATTAAAAATCGTAAATTCTCACGTTTTAATTAATGTAAATTTTTTAATAAATTTTTTTAAATATTTATTAAAATAATTTAATACAATAAATTTAAAGTTATATTATATGAATATCAATTCCGACTTATAATTATACCTAACATTAATATCTTTAATGCATGCTCTGGTCTATGTGTCTCGTGCTAGCCGGCCTTCGCCATGGAATTAAGGGTCTTGTTTAATGGAAAGCTTCAGTCCTTTAATATCGGGATTGATGTTAATTAGTTCTCTATTTCTCTATTCATCAATTCTTACTTTTATATATTGTTTATTGCACATTAAGAGCGAAAAGCTCCAGCTAATTGAACTGAATTGATTTTTATTTAAGGGACAAAGGTGGCAGCAACTGTTAATACATGCTGCCTTTAATGAATAGTCAGATTAATATGGTCCTCAAGTACCATAGGATCTTTGATATGTGTGTGTATATATATATATATATATATATTACTCAACCCTTTTACTAATGAAATGTGCCTGTTTAATCGATTGATTAAGACTCTTATGACCGAACATAGTGTCTTGCGGTCCATATTTTGACTCGAAGTTTCAATTCCTTGTTTGTGCATATGAGCACTATCGAAACCTAACTGAAAAATTGTAGCTGAGGTGACGGAGAAAGTGATTTCTAACATTGCTTTAAAGCATATATGCACAATGTAATTGTTCAAGTTGATTATTCCTGCAATTTTGTCCAGTTATTCAATATGGGGAGTTATTTCATGGTAGGCATGCGCCTAAACCATTGAATTCATGCTTATTACTCGATGACCTTTAGAAAGAGATACTGGGATGGGCCTCTAATAATTTGACGTACTCTTATTCTTCCACTGCAGTTTCTTTAAAAACAAAAGAGAGAGCACGCACGAGTTCAAAGATTATTTTAAAGGTCTTTTTCTCCCATTTTTCCAAGCAATTAGCTAGTGACATAATTTCACGCCTATTGCTATTGCCTATCTCCCAACAATTTCAATTTCTTCTGGTAGCTAGCTTTCCCACGAAAATAAATTATAACGCAGAAAATTCTCTCCGGTGAACAGTTGGTTTAACAGTTCACCTATACACTAGCTCTTTCTTGAACAGTGATCAAGAACCTATAAACAACTTCTTGAATGGCAATGGCTAATTTCCTAATAATAAATTGAACAGGAATCAAGTGCTTTAAATTATATAAAACATTTTCCCAAACAACTTTTGCAGGAAACCAGCACTTAATTTAATGACAAATCATATTTTATAAATCAGATTACCAAACAAAGCATCTGCAAATGGAATCTACTAACTAGTTCATTGACCAAATCTCTCTAGATGTCTCAGTCTCAGCCCATTCCCTTTTATTTTGATTTTTTTTTAATGTTTAATTGATGCAATTTATCAAGACCAATTTAGTAAATTAACAGTTAAATTTCCACAGAAGATTAAGAAGGATTTAGACTGCCACCACTAGTAAAATTCACGCCCGACAGGCGGCAATGGATGACTATCGACTTTGAAGCAACATGTTTGGCCGGTACTTAACTCATTATCGTTCTTCTTGGCTCTATAATTTCAGCAGATTAGATTAGATGCTAATCAGCAAATTGATAATTATTGTCGTTATCAAATAATGAATCGTTATCCAAATTAACCGACATACATAAATTTGAGTGAATGCGCGCATGAAAAATGAAGGCAGAAAAAATGGGGGTCCCATCCCTAGATAATGTAGAGTTCATGGGGAACTGAGATGGTGAAAACTGGGAAAAGAAAGGTATAGTCAAACCTCATATCATATGTATATGTTCTCATTGGCCATTGAGTCAAAGATGAAACGTCCAAAAAATACGCGTAATACCAAGCTCGAACAATGCCCACACGCTTTTAGAAAGTGTTTGTGACAAAATCTAATTAAAGCAGACACCCAGCCGCTAAACCAGGGTCCAGGTTGGCTCCTTCCCACCTAATCCTCCCACGCTCCCCCACACGCGTGGATATTGAGTCTGCGTATAATGTATATTATTTTCTTCCTGTTTCACTTTCTTCGAATATACTAACTTTATACGGTCACTCTTCAATTAATTAATTTTTATTTTAGTTTTTGGACCGTCAAAATATACAAAGTCCACTATCTCCTAAATTCACGATACTTGTATAATTTAAAATTGATAACCATCAAAACCCGACCTACCTGGAATAAAATTAAGGGAAAAATGCCATTTACACACTCATATAATATCTTCAATTTTCTGTTGTTATAATTATAATAATATAAATTAATTTTAGAGAAAGTATAATAATTTTTTTATTTAAAAAATTAATAATTACATTTGCATAATATCAAATAATAAAAATATATTATATAAATAATAAAATTAATATACATATATATTATCAAATAATTAATAAAAATAATGCAAAATTTTATTATATTATAAATCATTATTTAATATGAATATTTACATTTTTATTAAAATATATATTTAATATTAGTTATCATATTAATATAATAAATAAATAAAAATAATTATTTACAGCACAATATAAATTTATGTTTACATAATATTATTTAATTATTTAAAATTATGTTATAAACTATTAATTTTACTGTTTATACAGTGTAATATTACTATTTGATCATGTATAAATATAATTATTTAAATAAATAATTATTTTACACTATTATAATTATAATGACACGGGATTTTAAATATTATTAAACATTAAGAAGTTTTGGTAGTTAAAAAATTTATTAGAAGGTAAATAGTTAAATCCCTAAAAATAATATTCCCTATCATACTCTCTCCCTCACTTGTTTGTGTATATATAACAGACACCACCCCCAGCCATTTTCACACCTTCAAAATTGAAACTTCAAACTCAAATTCTTTTTGTCGTCTTGAAGTAGTTCTGGTTCTTCTGTCTTATATTACCAAAAGGAAGAATGGTTGTGCCTTCTCCGTCTCCAATGAGAACCAAGAAAACGAGGGCTGTGGGGATTCCCACAATCGATCTTTCTCTCAACAAGGCCGAGTTATTGGAACCGATTGTAAATGCATGCGAAGAGTATGGATTCTTCAAGGTGACCAACCATGGTGTGCCCAAAGAGATAGTATCGAGATTGGAAGACGAAGGGTTCGATTTTTTTGCAAAACCGGCCGCGGAGAAACAACTAGCAGGGCCTGCTTGTCCTTTCGGTTACGGTAGCAAAAACATCGGCTTCAATGGTGATTCCGGTGAACTTGAGTATCTGCTTCTTCATACAGATCCTGTCTCCATTGCTGACAGATCCATAACTATCTCAAATGAACCTTTCAAATTCAGGTACTGTAATTCTTCTCCAAATATAGTCTTCAATGAGCATAGATGTGATCTGGTCATTTAGGTTTCATATTTGGAAAGAGTCTTTAAGAAATTAATAAAATTAAAGAGAAATCAAAATGGATAGAGATTAGCAAACAAAGCTTTTGGTTTTTGTTTCTTAACTGACATACAGTTCGCGGGGTTTATGCTCGGGTGGTGGCATGTTTGATTATTTTCTATGCATAGTTTAATGCTCATTACAGTAACACTTGCCTATTTGCAAGCAACGTTGCTTGCACTTTCGGGCCGGTATATAAGGGAATATAATTTGCAGATGAAATGGTGGAAGATTTTTTTAGTGCTAATGCTTGGCATCCTAGAAAGGGACATCTTTCCTTTACGGAGAAAAAAGAAAGAAAGAGATTTAATAAACATGAACCATACATCATAACCAAGTTGTTTTATATTTTTACTTAATTCAATGGTTACTTTATAATCATTTATCATTTCCTGTTGTTGTTTTATTTGATGGTCTGGGCTATATGGTATACAATAATAATATAACCCTCCCCCTTGATAAAAGTTTTCTCGACCCTTAAATTAGTTGGCCGCCACTCTTTCATGGGTTCCATTTAGTTCAATTTTAGCATCGTCAAAGCTACTTCTCTTTTGTTTATTTATTTTTTAAATAACTTCTTTTTTCTTTGCTTATCAATGGAGTCAAGTGCCACACGTGCAAACCCAATTAAGAGATCAAAAGAAGTACATATATTTAACTGGATTTACCTACTAACTTTCTGGTTTCAAGTTTCAACTGGGTGGTAAAAGGGAATAACTTTGCTTTATGTAATGTCAAACAATTATTTGCAACATGGTATGCTTCTTAACAACAATTTGGGACCCAACATAATTGGAGGGAGAATCGATATGACTCCAATAAATTTATAGATTACTGTGACTTTGTTATCCTGCATTCTTTTTCAACAAATTCAAAATTGTAAATTATCATCAGTAGCTGTACATTATATTCTCATTCAGCATTACATATAACTACCGCTTTTTGGTAGCAAAATTATCAAATGATTATTGCTTGCTAAGACTCAAAGTTTGCATCATAATTTTCTTGACCATGTTAAAAAAATCTACCAAATAATCATTACGATTCCAAATACATGAACGAAGCATATAATAAGAAGAAAAAAAATGACAAATCATAGCATGTATAGCCTACTGTTCGCATTGACAATAGAAGGGCAGTTTTCGAAAATTTAGCTGCATGCTCGTAATATTGGATGGCCGTGTAGCGCTGAAATCCTCACATTTCCTGGCATGGCAGGCACCTGCCGGTAACATATCATTGCTTGCTTGAAGAAAATATAGTATCATTATTAGGGTGAAATCAATAACTTGGCAATCAAATCACGAAAGAAGTTTAAAGTAACAAAAAGTTAATGTTTATGTGTTCCATAATAGAATTCTGATATGTGAAAGCAGTAAAGTTTGCCCTCTTCTTTTTTTTCCAAATAAAGCAAGGAATATCAGTAGTGGGAGATCTGCAAATAGTATATATTTCTTTTGTACTTAATGGCTTTCTTTATTTATTTTGCAGTCTTGCTGTGAATGATTACATACAGGCGGTCAGAGACTTAGCATGCGCGATTCTTGATCTAGCGGGCGAGGGATTGGGGGTCCCGGACAAGTTTGTATTCAGTAAACTCATCAGAGACGTTGAGAGTGACTCGGTACTTAGGCTAAATCATTATCCTCCCGTCAAGGTTTGGGACCCATCAACCAAATTTCATCAGCATCAGTGCTTAAACAATCGAGTCGGATTTGGCGAGCATTCTGACCCTCAGATCTTGACCATCTTGCGATCTAACGACGTAGGTGGCTTTCAAATCTCTTTGCGCGACGGACTATGGGTCCCGGTTCCCCCCGAACCCACATGTTTCTACGTGATTGTTGGCGATGCCTTACAGGTTAGCAACAATCATAATCATACATCCATATGCCCCTCAGGTTGACGAACTTTTGATATAAGCTATAACCATAACAAATAAATTAAAATATTATTGTCATTCTTTTTAAGTATTTGCTTATTTTATTTATGCTGGCATTAAAGGTTTTGACAAACGGGAGATTTACAAGCGTGAGACATAGGGCAATGACAAATTTACTGAAGCCAAGAATGTCGATGATGTACTTTGGGGCACCACCTCTTGATGCACGGATCACTTCTTTGCCAGAAATGGTGTCGTCGGAGAGACCAAGGCAATATAAGCCCTTCACTTGGAGAGAATATAAGAAAGCTGTGTACTCTTTGCGATTAGGAGACACCCGTCTTGACCTCTTTAAGATTCACGCCCGCGACAAAACGGCAGCCTGAGTTCTTTGGAAAATTTTTGGTACTTCTGGTAGGAGATGACACATCAATCAATAGGGGGGATAAATATTTATATACTTATATTGTTGTATATAGGTTGCTGTTAAAGTCAATGGTTCGTTAATTATATTGTCACACGAGTTTGTAGCAGCTGGCAATCTTTTTATTTTTTTAAAGAATTAATTAAGCATTCCATATAGTATTTATTTACAATTGTCTAGTCTTGTAACTTCAAAAAAAAAAAAAAAATAGTCTTGTGATCACTGATTTGTTATATATGATCGATCTAAGAGAGGGTTTGTATAATTTTATAAGTGTAGCTTACGAGTCCTGTGTGATATATGATTGATAGTCAATATATATACTTTTGTATCTGTTATAAATTTTTAATTGACTGGATGATTTTTTTTAAAAATATGAAAAAAAATTAGTTTCTTTATTAATATTAAAAGTGGTAAAATAAATCACGATACAATTATTCTACGTGAATTTGACATATTTTAAGTGAATTTAAGTAGAGAAAATTGATATGATTAATAAACAAGTCGAATTTGTATTATTTATTTATTAATTATGTCGAATACATATTTAAAGTTTACGATTCGTTAATTCGTTTAAGTCACATTTAATAAACGAATTGAATTCGCATTTATTCGTTTAAGTTATATTTAATAAACGAATCGAGTTCGTATCTATTCGTTTAAGTCATGTTTAATTAAATTATAATTAAATATTCGTATAAATGAATCAAATTATAATTTAATAAACGAATCAAGTTCGTATCTATTCGTTTAAGTCATGTTTAATTAAATTATAACTAAATATTCGTATAAATATAGTATTATTATTCGTTTAAACGAATATAATCATAAACGAATCGAATCGTGTATGATTGTATAAATGAATTAAATTTATTTCATTTATTTAAATGTATCTAATTGTGTCGTATTGTGTAATTCGCATATTAAATAAATTAAATTTGTATATGAATATCTGATTCATTTATGTAAACGAATTATATATAAATATGATAAAATTTTGTTAATATTCCATACTAACATAACATGAATACGATTCGTTTATACAAATTATTACCTCTAATTAATCCAAAAAGATTGATAAGCAATAGAGTGGCAGAAGTTGATAAGCAATAGAGTAGCAGAGTTGATAAGATTTTGAGCCAACAGTTCCATAAGAATAAATAGTTTTCTCTTCTCCTCTAGGAAGATGTACTGCAACTTACATGAGTTAACAAAAGTACATATATTAATCAGATAAAGATTATTATAAACAGAAATTTTATCATTCTTAAACATATAATATTTAGTCCCCGTTGCATCTCTTGATGATGGTCAAGATTAATTTGCATATATTGATACACACGAAAGAATTCACCTATAAATATTCAAAAATTGTAAGATTACACAATATAAATAGAAAACATAATTAATCACATAAAATACAAGAATTATGTGGTTTGATAAATTACCTACGTTTATGGTAGATTAAAGACTCTAAATTCCTTTATTACTTAGTAATTACAATAAATCATTTAAGAGATTTGTAAAGAATATATAATAGAACAAGTTTTCAAGGGTTTATACAATGATCTCACCCATAAATTTTTCTCTCATGCTCTTTATTTTGCACTCTTTTATCCCCTAGAGGTGAAAGTAGTATATATATATATATATATATATATATAATTATTTACCATCTTAAGAAATCTTAAATCGACTTAGATTAGAAGAGACTTAAAATAACTCTAAAAATTAGCAATACATGCTAAACTTACAGGCCTTGGCATCGGCATGGCACCTAGGCTTTAACTTGGTTCGGGTCTCGGTCTGATCCCTTCTATTCTTTGGCTTCTGTCTTCTCTCGTCTGTCCGGTGCATTTTTGGCCACATGACATCTCTTTATTGGTCCCCACTCAAAAAAACATACTCAACCATAAATTTAATCACCAATCTTCACAAATCATCTCTTTAATTCAAAACCACTAAGAAGCTTTCTAGAATCCTTCCTCTCCACATCACACGCTTAATTACACAACGATTATCTTAGTTAAGTCTTTGTACACACTTAACTTAACCGAGGATAGTGACTTATGTCTCCAAAGATTCGAATGTATATTGTCCAGGGTAGTTTTAGTGTTGTGTTCTTTTGTGTTTTACTTAACTCTATGAGCTTTTCTAAATAAACTCTGACCATAAAACTCAGTGGCTAAAACTTATTCTTACCAATAACACTCAGATTATATAATTTCTTTAGATCTCTTTCACTTTGGTAAGTTAATCTCATACACCGTTTTTTGGTTTGTATGTCCTCAATATCAACAACAACAGATGTTCAACTAAAAATAGCCTTCCCATTCAGCATATACAACCTGTTCTGCTTCTCACCCTTTATTACTATTATAAAATCCTTAATCACTTTCAATATTCCTTTTTAACTTTGGATGAACATCTTATTTGATCTAGTATACACATAAATACTAAGTTCCTTTTGAGATCAGGAACATGTCTAATATCTAATAACTCATTAACTTTTTCATCATGCAATCTTAATCTTATATTATCAATTCAAATTATTTTACAAGCTATATCATTACCCATTAATACTTTGCCACTATTAATGGATTGATTAGTGGTAAATAAAGATATATCAGGATACATATAAAAGTATAACCAGAATTAAGTATTTGATCACGATTATTCTTTTTATCTGAAGCTACCAATGTTTCTACAATATCATAGTCATCTTCATAGACTATGGTAGTATCACTTTATTTTTTCTTTTCATTCATCTTGGCATTTTTCTCTAGACAATCTCTTATGAAGTGCCATTATTTCTTGCAATAATAATACTTCATAGATTTGCTTTTTGATTCTGATTTCGAATGGTTGTTCTACTTTCATTCTCTATTCTCAACCCTTTCCCTTACAGTTTGATCTTTCTTCCTTATTCTTTCGAGTTCAACGGTGTTTTAATATCACTCACTATTAAAGACTCATTGCCATAGAGGAGTGGATGATACAGTGCTCATAACTAGCTAGTAGAGAACTTAACAAGATAATTGTCTTATCTTTATTATCCATCTTAACGTCAATCATCTCAATATCAATGATAATCTTCTTGAAGGCATCAATGTGGTCTTTAATCGAAGTGTCTTCAATCATAGATAACTGATACAACTTCTTTTTTATGTGTAGATGATTCACAAGAGATATGACATGTACATATCATCAAGTTTCTTTTAAAGACCAAATGTAGTCTTTTTTTAAGTAACCTCTCTTAGAACTTCATCACGCAACAACAGAACAATATACTATAGATTTTTTTCTAAATAAATTCATGATAAGGATTGAATCTTGATGCCTCAGGCTTCTTTTTTTCACTAATTGTGACTGGAGTATTCTAATAGCTGAATCAAGCCCTTGATTCTTCAGTAAAACCATCACATTCACCTTCCATAAATTAAAATTATTTTGCCCATTGAACTTTTCAACTTTATACTTATGAGTTGCAATGGTTGAATCAATCAATGCTCTGATACCAATTTGTTAATACATGTGGAAGAGTTCACCTACAAGTATTCAAGAATTACAAGATTACACGGTGCAAATAGAGAAAATAACGAGTCATACAAGACACAAAAATTATATAATTTCACAAATTGCCTACGTCTATGATGGATTAAAGACTTTACCTTATTACTTAGTGATTATAATAAATCACTCAAGAGATTTCTAGAAAATATATAATAGAATAAACTTTCAAGGGTTTATGTGGTGCTCTTACACTAAGAGCTTTCTCTCATGCCCTCAAAGCTATAGATTTCACACCTTTGTACATGTGTACCACCATAGAGACACAATTAGAGTAAATATAGTTATTTGCTACCTCAAGAAACCTAAATTTACTTAGATTAGAATATACCTAAAACACCCCTAAAAAATAGCAAAACTGGCTGAACTTATAAGCCTTGGTGCCACGCTACGATGTCTTGGCCTTGGCTAGGTTACGGTGTCTAACAATTGCCTTGGCAAAATAGAAAAATTGGCTTAACTTACAGGCCTTGGTGCCGCGCTACGGTGTCTTGGCCTTGGCTAGGTTATGGTGTCTAGCAACTGCCTTGGCCGCATCGTAGCCTGGGTTACTTGCAGCCGTGGTGCTCAAGTGCTAACCTAGTTTGCCTTGTAGTCTGATCCCCTCTGTTCTTCAGCTTTTGGCTTCTGTCTTCTATCTTCTATCTTCTATCTTCTATCGTCCATCCAGGGCATTCTTAGCCACGTGTCATTTTCTTATTGGTCCTGATTAAAAAAATATATTTAACCATGATTTTTAAACAACAATCTCCATAGCATAAATCAGGATCACCTCTTGTTTTTAAATAAAGGGAATTGTCACTTTTTTTTACTATTTTATATATTTATTATTTATCCTCTTAATTTTTTCATTTTAGTTCGTTACCCCATTGTTGTGAAAGAAAATATACTTATATATTAGTCTTTTTATATGATTATTTATTTCATATTTTTATATTTAAATAGAATAAATGACTTTAAAATACAATCACTTTTAAAACCTAAATATTATTTTTAAGGCTAAAACTTTTTTTAAAATGTAATTAAAAATTTATGTTTGATAAAAACACATTATGATTATTAATTTGTTATAATTATTTTTAAAAATAATAAACATATTATTATATTCATAATAAAAATAATTTTATATTTAATCAAATTATTAAATTTTTACAAGTTATATATTTTTATGTTTAATATATTATTTTATAATTTTATCTTTTACTTGTCACATTAAGAGTAAAATAATGAAAGAGCACAAAAAAAAAACACTTAAGAGAATTTTTCTAACGATAAAGAGGAGATGAAGTTATATGAAATAATTAGGGGTAATTGGTAAACGGAGGAAAGAAAAGGAAAGAAGTGGAAATTTTCCTTAAATAAAAACCATAGAGAGGGTATTACCTAGTTATATACATGTATAGTATTTTTAAGTAATTGAGTTTCACGACTTCAGTCAGCTAGCTCATTCTCGATAGATGTTGCATTGGTTCTAACATGCTCATAGCTTTAATTAGGTATACCTAGGAAAATAACATGATACCGAAATTTAATAGCTCTTAGGTTTATCTACAAATTGGTTTCGTGTCGCAATCAGTTGATCGAATTATTTCAGGTTAGATACTTCAATCTATATACATAATATATGAATGCCTATATGCTATAGCAATTCAAATCACTTAAAAATAGAAAGACAATATATATGCATACATTCATATGTTTGCACGAAAGCAGTTATACATATTATATTCCTAATGGTAAAAACTAAGAGGGTATGACGCGATGTGCCTAATTAATTTCGATATCTCACCAACAATGACACATAATTTTCAAGTCGTGGTGGTTCGATCAACCATATGGCTTGTTAAATAGCTAGCCTTTTCTAGGTAAGAAAACGATAGTGACTCGAAACAAACTTTATACTATATTCAGACATTAGCTTATTTAGGTAGATTTCCTTAATTGCCTTGTTTGGTGAATCTTAGTTGTCTATTTGACTGGTTATAAGGACGACTTTGTCAAGATAATTACTTGTAACGACTCATTAAAATGAATAACATTTGAACCTTTCTCATGATAATCCACAAACCCCACCTTTCACAACATGATATATACCTCTTAATTAATTATAATATTCTGTTTGACGTAATTATCATAAATTTATTAGCCGGACCGAGGTGGATATTGATCTTCTGATAGCTAAGTATTATGTAGTATATAAGAATCAATTTCGGGTCAAATTGGATCGTGGCATTGGAGGCCTGCATATAAATGGGTCCCTTAGAAAGTCACTTGGGTGGACTCTAGCTTGTAATAGATGTTGATCTAAACCCTAGATATTTTGATTGGCCAACTAATGAAGTTAATATGTCAGATGGTCAGGAACATTACACTAGCTCCATCATTATTCAAAATAGAAATTCTAGATCCATCACTTTTCTCTGTTTCTCTCTCTCTCTCTCTGTGTGTGTGTGTGTGTGTGTGTGTGTATATATAAGGTTGTCCAACGCTCATTGACTCGTGTAAAAGATTAGTTAGATCGCCAACTCATGAAACTTACCTGGCACGAATTGCATGACTGAATATCACGTATGTATAAATTATTTTTTACGAGAAAATGCTTGCTGCATGAAGAAGCTACTTCTGATTCTTCATTTTATCTCAATAACGGGTCATTAATACTTATTCAAGAACAAATAAGTCTAACGTTCTAGACACCCTCCTCTTCGTGAGTAGACAAGGAGGTTAGGTTAAACATTAAAGAAGCGTAAGGAACTAAGCTGGTTCATGCATGCTGCATATATATATATATATTCCTGTGTCCAAGGCTTGATTTACAGAGTAAATGGCTTCATTATTGTTGCTATTTGAAGCACTAATAAGATTCCGCCATGATGAGCTTTTGCCAATTGAGGGAGCCAAGGAGACAAATAGCACCGCCAATAGTAATGTAGGAAGAGAAGTGAAAGCACTTTCCGGTGATGAGCGACATGGCTACGTTTGTGGTAATTCTTGGAGCGAGGACCAGCAAGTCCAGACCTGGAAAATAGCAGAATTTGGCATATGGCCGTAATGATCACAGCAGGCTAAAAATACTTTTATATATGTATATATATTCGCATATACAGCTCAAGAACCAAAGTAAGTCTTATAAATTTGATGTTGCTTCTAAATTTCTCTAAGTATGCTATATTTATATATATATATAAACTCGAAGTCAATTGATGCTTGGCCCCAATTCTTATTGATACAACTTTAAGGGCATACTAAAATTAGAAGGGACAACGATCCTCCCTTAATGTAATCTTTTATTAATATGGAGTTTGTAGTTGATAAAAAATGAAATAATTAAAAAAATAAATATTAACCACGCATAATTAATGCAGTAAATATATATTAAAAAATTCATTTATAGATTAGTTAAGATTAAATTAGAAAAGGATCATAATTTATGTAGGACCAAAATTCTCTTTTAATCTTATCCATAAGTATTCAACTTTGGTGACCTACTATCTGTAATTAGCACGTATATATCATGTATATATAAATGGATGATGCTACCGTGCCCGAACCACTCGCGCACTATTTTCTCAGTGTGGAGTGTGGATTGGTTATTTATAACAACTAAAATTCAACTTCCAAGACGTCCATTCAAGCAGCTCACCAAATGGAGTAATCCAGCACAATTTGCAGTTGGATTTTCAACGAATTTTGGAGGTAATGATATTTAATTGATAGCTATTATGCAAGCAATTGCCTTTATATGTTGTACGTAGAGGTGGAGCTCTGAAGAAGTGTAGACAAGTACTCTACAAAAGCTCAAAGCTCAAAGCTAAATGCCGATGTAGGGTTAAAAACACACCTACACCAAATTTTCCTTAGTCAGTAGCTGCAGTTTTTAGTTTTGAAGCCAATAAGCCACTCCATTTATGTACCACATGATCAAACAGCCGGTGGTGGAACTACGTTCTGTTTTAATTATGACCTCTATATATATAATTTTTTAATTATGACAATTTGACCCCTTTACAATTTCAAGTCTGAATCCCCCCCTGCAAACAACCTGACATAATGTAAATAAAATTTTGTTTCCCTATATATGAATATGTAGATGGTAAAGAACTAATAGGGGTTAATCCTTAAGAGTTAGATGAGAAGCAGGCCATCGATTAATACGTTTGTCGGAGTTGGTCAAATTCAAGAAAACGGATTAAGCAAATTATAGTCATAACGGTTCAAACCACATATAGGGTTTTTTTAATTAACGCCCAATGTTTTCTCCAATTCTGGCACCATTCCAAACTTTCCAAATATCTATTAATTTGTGTCTCCTTTCAGAATTTTATACTTCATGTAAAATTGCAACAGCCAGCCTTTTCCTTTTAACGTTCTTGGTTTGCCTCACAAAGATATTTTCCAAATAATTTTGAAGGAAGCTGCAATGATCCAGAAATCATTAAATCAAATTATCAAAAAAAAAATGATAGCAGATTTCATTGGTTGACCATTTGGCGGTTACCTGGAAGATCCCAGATTAAACCCTACTTGCTTGTTCCAGACTTTCTAAGCGTATGAGCTTTGTCAAAACCTGTAATTCTTTTATGCTGACTGTTCTGGAAGTGCTTCAGTGATTTGCATTGTACAGTTACTTAGATTTTGCTCATTACCGAAAAAATACCTTACATATCTATCATTTTTACGTCGTTCAATAACATTAAAAATGACAAACGGATAATTCAATTTAAGGTAATTAAAAATTTTTTTCATCATTATGCTGCCCATTCTATAAAAATAATTTAGTTTCATTGTCTGCTACACACAAGTCCAGTGAGGTGATGGCATAAACAAGCTACACTAAATTAGTCAGTATCAGCTTCCTTACCATCATTTTACCATTGTAAAACGACCATCTAACCAACGGCCAAAACTTAGATAACTGAAAACGATTGTCAACTGCCCGATCTTTTCTTCTTTTGTAACCTACATAATTATCGAATCCCTTTTTCTTTCTTTCTTTCTTTTTATCCGCCAACCCTACGCTTTTTGAGTTCCTTTAGATTTATTTATTTGATATTTTTCACGTGAAATGGGCGTGAAAATAAATCTATGTTCAAATTTTACTTTTTGATTTGGGAAATTTTTGGAAATAACCCCAATTAAATATTATTTTTTTTATCACGGTCAAAGTTTTCAATCTTTTGTGACAAAAAATATAACAATTTTTTTTACTTTTGCCTCTCTTAAAAAATTTGAAATTTTCTCTCTTTCAAATGTAAAAAATTTAGTAAAAATGTTTAGATTTAGAGCTAAATGGTAAAATAGTGACAAAAATGATTGTAAATGATCGGAAATGGTCAGAAATTATCAAAAATGACCTAAATCTATATTCTACCCGTGACATTTCCGACACCTTCGTCCGTTAGCACCTGTCATTTGCTTTAACAAAAGTAAAGATAGGATAGTACTTTGACATGCAATATGAATTATGCAAACACACAATCAGTCTAATCAGATCCTTGTGGCAGCATGTATATAATCCACAGTTGCAGGAAGAAAACGACTTCAGTTCATCAATCTCAGCCACCACAGCTGTAGCTGTCTTCCTAATCGAACTAGACCTATCAAGACTCTTCCTCCTCCTCGAAGACGAATCAAAATGATATTCTTTAGTCTGTATAGACTCACCAGAGCAATCTCATCCTCATTAATAGCATTCAACCCCGATTCATCGATAGAAATTTGAGTATCTGGCTTTGAAACATGAACCAGGAGCACCCTCCGCCACAGAGACCTTAGTGGGCATTCTTGAAAACGTTCTCCCAATCAAGTTTCATTATTCATCATGACAGGAGGCCAGAGCCCAGCTGCATTAAAGCAGAGAGAAAAGGAAGACGATATCACAAGTTGAATTGCTCACTGGAAATGCTGTCTTCTTCTACACACAGAATAACCTACCAACAATATTTTCTTAATGGTCTTCTTTGTAAACTACTTGCCATTTGATAATTAAGACAGAGAGGTAACTAAACGTCAGGCTTACGAACTTGGCTATTGCATGTACTCCTTTCCCCTTTGGAGCAAAAGTTTAATTTGCTTAAGTTTAGGTCGGAGTTACAGTTGTTGAGAAACCGAAGGAAAAAAAAAAAAGCAGTCTTGCACGGGGACAAAATATTTAAATTAAAAGATTACGTTTATATAATAAATCATTAAATTATCAAAATTAGAAATTAACAGGGTTCAAAATATAAAATGTCAATTATCAAGAGGCCAAAATCATACTACATTGACTCTTTTTAAAATAAAAAATTCGCCACTTAGGGGACCTCGGCCCAGGCTTAACTATAACTCCAATTATGATCATTCAGATTAATCAAAATTGTGATTATTTACTTCAAATCTTAAGTTTACAAAATCCTCAATTACTTTTAATTGATAATTAATATTTTAATTTCACAATAGTTATGACTTTGAAGCTATATGATCACAGTTCTAAATAAAGCTAAGAAGACGATTCTCCTATTAAAAGAATGTCACGACACGAAGTGATATGTTGAAAAGCTTTGAAAGCATCTGAAGGAGAGCTCCAATTAATTGGCCAATTTAACAAAATAGATATAAACAAAGCTATAGATCAATTTCTGTGTTTCAATCGTATTACGAAAGTGGATGGTTGGGTTGTTGGTTTTGGAGAGGACGCATGAAGACTGGAGAAGAGTTGTCCCAATTTGGAATTCCTTATCGTCAAACAAGTAAAAAAAATATAATGGTTCAGGGAAAAAATTAATAATTTTGATGGTAGATTATCATAAAGAATGAGATTGAAAGAAAAATCAAATTCATAAAAAGAGAATTTCATGATTTACATTCCCTCCTATAAAATTTGAAATTACTATATACCCTTGTTATTTTAAAATTAACACCAAAAAAAAAAGAACACTGTTGGTTAACATACTTTTTCTAAAAAGTGATTTTAAGATGTGAACGTCATGATAACGGGAGAGTTCCCCTCGGTAAAAGCATATTGCTGCTTACTATCTTTGTCAATTCACTTCTGTGTATATAATAGACACCATCCCCTTTAAAATATAGGAATTTTAGGGGTCGAGTTGTTAAACTTTTATGTCATATTATAATATAAGTTCAATTTTGAGGATGTAAAAGAAAAAAATATTTTGTACTTTAACGCATTCTATTATTTTTAGAAATAAAAAATAAACATCATCCCAGCCATGATAGTACCTTGTTCAAAGTTGATATTTTTTTTAAGAGTGTTGTGTAGTCATTGTTAAACTTTTATATCATATTATCACATACGTTCAATCTTGAGGAGGTAAAAAAAAAACTTTTGTTATTTGACACATCCCTTTATCTTTAAAAAAAAAAATGGACACCGTCCCAGCCATTATTATAATACCTTGTTCAAAGCTGAAACTTCAAACTCAAATTCTTATTTTTCATCTTAAATTAGTTTCTATCTTATACTATAAATCCCAAATAAGAATGGTTAAGCCTTCTCCAGTGCGAACCAAGAAAACAAGGGCAGTGGGAATTCCTACAATCGATCTTTCTCAAAATAAGGCAAAGTTATTAGAGCAGATTGCAAAGGCATGTGAAGAGTATGGCTTCTTCAAGGTGGTAAGCCATGGTATGCACAAAGAGAGTGTTTTGAGATTGGAAATTGAGGGGTTTGAGTTTTTTTTGCGAAACCACCCACGGAGAACACAACGAGCTGGGCCTACTTATCCTTTTGGTTACGACGGGAAAAACATTGCCTTCAATGGTGATTCTGGTGAAGTATAATATCTACTTCTTCATACCAATCTTAACTCCATTGATGAAGGATCTAAAACTATCTCAAATGACCCTTTCAAATTCAGTTACCATCGTTTCCCTGCAAATATTCTTGAAAGATAATAGATATTTTCCTACATCACAACATCCATTGTTTGAACCGGTCCTTTTACGTCGGAATTCTAAAAAAGTATAAATAAATAAATAATAGATCAATATGAATAAAAGTTAGCGAATAATAAGGTTTTTGGTGTTATTTATATCACATCCTATATCAAATAAAAATTGAATAGATCTTAAATGTATAATGGTGAGAATGCAGTATTACTTAATAGATTAATTTTTTTGGGTTAATGACAAACACCCGATCTATGACAAGTGGTATTAGAGTAGACCCGAATTCTTATTTGTATGTGAGTTTTAAAAATTACCCTAATAGAAATTATCACGTAAGATGTGAGTTCCTTATGCCGCAAAAGAAATAGGCAAGTCAAGTGGGTTCTAAAAATTTGTACCTTGAACCCTAATAAAAATTACCACGTGAATAGTGAGTCTCTTATACCGCTAAGGTGATGAGCAATATGAGTTAAGTGAGCTCTAAAAATTATATGTTTTGAGTTTTAATAAAAATTATCACATGAATAGTGGATCATTTAATCCTAAGAAAATGAACGATATGAGTCAAATTGATTCTTGAGTTTTGACCACATTATAATGAATGCATCACGTGATTGAATGTAAAAAAATATCACATCTCACATTAAATAAAAATTAAATATATCTTAAATATATAAAAATAAATATATAACATTATATAATAAATTAATCTTTTGAATTAATAACAAATATAAGTCCCCGACGTTTATGCACAGGCTGTGGTTGTTTCATTGTTTACTATAACTAATTTAATGCTCATTACGGCAAACACTTGCTGTATTCTGGGCACTTTGGGCCGGATGAGGAATGCGTATAAAAGGGAATAAAACAAGAAATCTAGAGGGAATTAAATAAACATAAATCATATTTCAGAATCAAATTGTTTAATATTTCACTAAATTCAACGATTTACCATTTTTTAAAATAATTTTTGTCGTTGTTTGTTTTCTTGGGCTCGCCACATGGTATATAGCTAATGATATAATTCTCTTATGTGATAAATAATTTTCGGCCCCTAAATTAATTGGAGACCACTTTTCATGGGTTTCATTTAGTTCAATTTTAGCATCGAAGTCTACTTCTCTTTATTTAACTTTTAATAACGTTTTTGGAATCATGAATATTTACGCAACTCCAAAAAGAGATAAATAAATATATAAATAATTGGATTACCTACTAACTCTTTTGCATTGGTTGAAGTTTTGATGAGACGGGAGAATTACCCTATTAGAAATTTAGTGTGTATTTTAAAAACTTTAAACGTTTTATGAAAAAATTTTATTCACAAGTAATTAAAAATAATAAAAAATAGTAAAATATCATATAATTACGAAAATAAATAATCACACACTAAAAAAAATACAAATAATATAATTAGTTCGAAAATAACTATCTACATTTATGATAGCTCTTCAAATTTTAACTTTTTTTTATTAATCAGTTCATAAAAAACTTTTCATAAGAGATTATTAAAAAAATCTAATAGTTTAGAGTTTTAAGTGATTTATACTACACTATCTCATGTACTTGAAATATTAAAGTGTAATTTAAGTTCTCTATTCTCTCTTTTATTAATGATTTGATACTTTTTTTTTATAATTATAATGAGATATAAAGATTTTATATAGTTTTTAAAATGTCTATAAAAATTTTAATTTGAATAAGAGTTTGTGTTTAGAAAGTCCAAATTGACTTAAACTCATAATTGAACTTATGAAGGCGATTTTTTGAATAGACAGTGCCACAACACTCAAAAGCTACTATTGCAACACTAGATGTGATTTGACCTAGCGCCATGGCATTTTAAAATTCAATCTCGTGGCATTGGGCTTACTAACTTCGGCACCATGACGCTTAGAAGTCTAATGTCACAACGCCCACATTTAGGCATGTCCCCACTTGTGCTCTTTTTTACATTTGATTTTTTATTTTATTCTATTTTTGTTTATCCATCACGTTCTCAATCTCATGTTAACTCTTAATTAATTTTTAACTCAATTTTAATTTTGAATTACCAATTTTAACACATCTTTTAAGCTTCGCAATTTTCACCTCTATGTTCTTAAAGTTGAGAGTTAAACTTCATATCTCTCTCTCTCATAGTGAATAATTATTAAGTTAGAACATTAAATTGTTTAATCTAATTACTAATGGACTTAAAAGAAAAACGAAAATTTCAAACAAACAAATAAAGGTCGATGGGGTGGTACAAGGGAATAGCTTTGCTTTATGCCTTTTCAAACAATTATTTAAAACCGAATAAAAATACTTGGACCTCAAGATTCGGCCTAAAGGATAGTTCAGCCCTCTAGTTTAAAACGTATCCACAGAGACTCCCAACTGTTACAAACTAACGGCCCATTAGACGAATTATTCATTAAAATGACAATAATTACTTTTTTACCCCGTACTCAATATAAACATGTGACTTTTTGAACTTAAGAAAAGAGGTGATTTTATCGGTATTAATATAAACCTCACTACTGCTTTAAAAAAAAATATAGACCTCACTATAGTACATTATAGGTATAAAAGCATCATAAAACCCTAAACCTAAATTTATGTTCCCCTTCTCATAGCAGCCCTTGTGCCTAACATTGTTGTCGATCTGCGTTGGCTGACTTATATCCACAACAAATCTCCATCAAGGCAACGAAAAAAGAACGTGAATCTTTGCTGCCCTGCCCTTTTCATCCGAATGTTGTCACGACATCAAGCTGCGTTTAGTATGTTCGTGTTAGAAGCGAAACTTGTCTTGATCTTAGATCTGACTTCTTCACTTTCAAGTATCCACGGGGGGCTAGTTGTCGAAAACTGAGGATTTTAACCGGGGAAAATAAATAAAAGTTTTCAAGTCTCCTCTTTTTCTTTTTTATAGGTTATAAACAAGAGAACAATACGCGCTAACATAAGCTTTTAGTAAGAATTTTAATCTGAGGCAGAGTTGAAAATAGATGTTTTGCTTATTTTGACCAAACGGGTATCAACAAGAACTCAAACAGAAAGACAACGACTGATTAAAAAGGCGGCAAAATTTGAACAGTTCGATTTGAAGACTTATTGGACTACCCTTATTTCAAAAATCAATAAGAATTTGGACCAGGCAATCCCAGTTAGGTACCCAGAATATATCTACGAAGCTATGCGCTATTCGGACTTGGACAAGAGCGTCAAGTGGGTCCATCAGTCGTGTGTTGCGGTGTGCACCAAAATGATTTAGCCAATCCTCATCTACCACGTGGCCAGTTTTCTAACATATTATCTTTAATTTTTCACATATTTATCATATTAAATTGGGGATATGTACCTAGTTACGTTATAGGTCATTAATTTATAACAATTGAGGTCTTTTTGGATTCGTTTCGAATTAGGGGATAAAATTATCCTTCAGGCCAAACCTTGCGAATGTTTTTATCCCTATTTGAAATATGGCATGCTTGGGGCCCAACACATTTGGTGGAAGAATCGATATTACTCCAATAAAGTTATAGGTTTCCATCACTTCTTTTTCATGCATTCCTTTTCAACAAATTAAAGTTTTCAATTATCCTCTGTAGCTACATCAATTATATTGTCACTGAGTATTATATATATACTCTTTTGGTAACAAAATCAAGTAGTTGTTAGCTTTATGATAAGACTCAAATTTTGCATGATAAATTACTTGACCATGTTAAAGTAGCTAAAAAATAATTATCACGATAAGTACAAATATATGAACGAAGCATATCATACAATAGAAAAATAAAAAATGAGAAACCTTGGCCTGTATAGCTTATTGTTCTCATTGACAAAAGAGTTACAATTTGTAAAAAGTTTAACTTTATATGCTTGTAAATTGGACCGCCATGAAGACCTGGGAACTTCACTTTTCCCGGCAGGGAAGGACCGTGCGGTAACATATCATTGCTTGCTTGAAGAATTTATATTATCATTTGAGCGATATGGCAGAAGAAATCCACTGACGTCGAAATCAAAAAGAAATTCAAAGCATCCAAAAGTTCGTTGTCTTTTTTTTTTTTTTTGCTCCATTGTAGAATTGAAAGAGCAGCGAAGGTTTCAGTTTTTGCCAAAACAAGTAAAGAATATCACTGGTGGAGATCTAAAAATAGTATGTTTCTTTTGTACTTTGTGGCCCTTTTTCTTTCCTCCTGCAGTCGTGCTGTAAATGATTACAAACGTGCGGTCAGAGATTTAGCACGCGAGATTCTTGATCTAGTGGCCGAGTGATGGGGGTTCCGGATAAGTTTATATTCAGTAATCTCATCAGAGCCGTCGAGAGTGACTCGGTACATAGGCTAAATCATTATCCTCCCGTCAAGGTTTGGGACCCATCAACCAAACTTCATTAGCATCAGTGCTTAAGCAATCGAGTGGGATTTGGCGAGCATTCTGACCTTCAAATCCTGACCATGTTGCGATCTGACGACGTAGGTGGCTTTCAAATCTCTTTGCGCGACGGACTATGGGTCCCATTTTCCCCAGACCCCACTGCTTATTGTTGGCGATGGCTTACATTTAGCAACAATCACAACCATACATCCATATCCCTCAAGTTAATCAACTTTCTTTTTTGTTGGCATTGAAGGTTTTGAGAAACGGGAGATTTACAAGCGTGAGGCATAGGGCAATGACAAATTCATTGAAGCCAAGAATGTCGATGATGTACTTTGGGGCACCACCTCTTGATGCATGGATCACTACTCTGCCGGAAGTGGTGTCGTTGCAGAGACCAAATCAATATAAGCCGTTCAATTGGAGAGAATATAAGAAAGTTGCCTACTCTCTGCGACTAGGAGATCATCGTCTTGACCTCTTTAAGATTCATGCCGGCAGGCAACGAAACAGCATGGTAGTATATGAGTAATGTTATATATGTGTCTTCAAAATTTATCTCAAGAAGTGCCTTTCAAATGAGGCAATAAGTTATATGTCCTTCATCAAATATATGCAGAAGCGTGGTAACTCTATTCTAACTTGAATAACTGACAAATTTTTCTCCCATTTTTATTTTGGTTTTAATTACCTTGTCTGATCTCGTGATTTGTCATATATATGATCGATGGAGAGAGGTTTAACAACCTTTACCATGCTCACTTGTTAAATGGTATCTAAAATTTTTATATCTCAAATAATGTGTCAAGAATTATTAAATGATGAAATTATATAATTTTTAAAATTATTTATTATACTATTTTATTACTTAATAATTACTTTACATATTATTTAAGATAAAAAAAATTTAAAATACCATTTAAAAAATATAAAATTATTCAACTACATTAAGTCTTATATGAAAAGAATTTTTCTTGATAAATTCCCGGAACTTCGTGTAGTTATAAAGAAAAGGTGATAAGAAATACAGCATGCACCAAACAGTTGATGTATGCATGATAATTAAAAGTCCGCATACATAGCATAAAGTATCAGAAGTTGATAAGCTTCTCATTTTCCCTCTTGATATATCAAAATATATATCATCGTATACCTCGGGTGATAAGGTTACACATTGATCAGATAAAGATCATAATATATGTAGGTGCAGGGCAGATAATAATTTTATCCGACTAGTACATATAAATTATACATAATTTCGTGCTGCATTGTTGCATTTCTCAAATACCACATGGTAATAGTCCGAATTTTTTAGATCACCACTTGTCTGAAAATAAAAAAGCATAGATGAACTTACCATCTTTAGCATGTATATGATGGGGGCCGAGGCTGCCACCATGCCTGAATGTACTCATGCGCACCATTTTCTTGATATGGTTAAACAGCTAATTGAAGCAACTCACAACCGATTTCATGATCAAGCTACATCGCTAGTGTAAGTATATGATTCCTTACGTTGTCCAACACTCACTGTAAAGGTGTAATTGGATCGCCAACTGGCCCAACTCATTGCACAAATTGCATGATAGAATTTCAAGTATGATAAATTATTTCTTATGAGAAAATACTTGCTGAATGAAGAAGATTACCTCTGATTCTTCATTTTATTTCAGTAATGGCTATTAAAACTTAGGAAACAACAAATAAGTCTAACGTACTAGACGCCCTTGTTTTCTGGAGTTAGATATTTAGATTGTCAAGATTGGTGAAGTTAGGTTTTGTTAACGATAATATTTGACTGAAACCACACCTCACTCATCCTCATCCAAACCTCACACATTCTATGTATTTCTATTTAAAAGCCATACTTTTAAAAGTACCCAAGACTCTCCCTATAAGAGAATGGGATGTAGGAGGTATAATACATCTCAGTTGGAATCCCAATGTCTATATATAATTGTCTAAAATGAAATATGACAAAATAGGGGTGACAACGAAAGATCTGGAACCATTTACAGAAGCGTCTATGTCTTTCATTACAAACACAACAATTTAAACGATTAATCCGTTGATTATCAAGCTGTTAAATTCAAGAAAACGCCAACTTATTTCTCAACAGGACTTTGTAAATTGTATTCCAAATGGTCCAAACCATAGGGTTTATAGGCCCAATAATTTCTCCAATTCTTACCATTTCATAGTATCTATTTCAGAGAACTTTTGAAGTATCTATTAATTCTTGTATATAATTGAAGATATAAAACTAAAGTTTTAGCGTGAGAACTCAATCTTACAAGGCGGAGGAGTAATGAAATTATCCCCTGCCATATTTTTAACCCTGAATGCAAGGATTTAGGTTACAAGTACATCATGTTTTCGAATCTGTAAATACATCAGTTTGCTTAAATAAAAGATATCCAGTTGATTCCATAGTGAATTCACTAGCAATTGTTGAATAAAAAATCTCTTAATTGGTCTTGAATACTTTCACTCACTCTCTCACATTTTCTACATCTTTTCCAAACAAGTAGAATTATGATGAGCTCGGGGTTATTTGTTTTGTGAACACTGTGCGGGAGTGAAGATTGAAATTTTAATTTGGAAGGCAGAATGCAAAAGAAATTAATATAATGAGGAATGTATAAGATATATTGTATAGAACATTAACTTATATATATATATATATATATATTCTTTTCAAAAAAATTGAGATTTCGGCTGAGGTCAATTCATAACCCTCAGTCTAAACAATATTGTCTCTCAACCAAATAAAGTAATATCAGAAAATTTGACATTTTTAAAATCAAATCCAACCGGAATTGAGGTCTATCGCCAATTCATGTTTGTCAAATTGAGTTTGAACATCTCTATACTATAAGCTCCACTCAACTGCCGCAAAATTATAGACTTACAGTCGTTTTCTTCGCAATTAACCCTGGAACGAGCCATTATTTGGAATTTATTGATGATATAGATACTTAATCACGAGGATATTACACATAATAATACATTACAATGTCCAGCCATCTCCAAACCTTCAACACAGAAATTTCACATTTTATGCACCTTATTCTACTTTTAAGGTTTGTGTTTTTTTAGAAAGAACTTTCAAGTTTATAACAAAACACAATAACTACATGAATAATATCAAGAATTTCGATTTTAAGAATCTTTCTCTGAAAACCAAGTTCATCTCCTCAAGGGGTAATGAGCCAAGTATCCCCATCGACATAGTAAGTTCCTATAAAAGGCTTAGCCTCTTCATCAGTCAGAATACGAGCCCAAGGCACTCTTTCCGTCAAGTTGGCCCCTGGTCCAATGCACTTGTACTCCCCATAAAACACTCTCCTGGAAGAAAACAAATAAATTGCAGTGTTACTTAACAGCTAATGGCATATACAAAACCTTGATTATCAACTTAATCCATAATTATTTCTGTTCATTTATCAACTCAAGCGCAAATGGGTTGGTGTAGAAAATTGTATTGAACTTACGCATCCCGCTTTTGATCACCCCAATCACTCCAGCCTTGAGGAAGAACGATTTTGTCCATGAATGTGAATGAGAACACAACCCTGGAATAATCACCCCAAGCTCTACCAAGATAAAGCAGACCACTTCCTGTCACCACGCTATTTTTGAAAGAAAATCCACTTTCCAAAGATGAACTTGAACGCTTTTGAGCAGTGAGAAAGGCCACTTTCTTGGTTACGGAATTCAAATAGCAATTCTGTACATAATAGACTAGTCAGAAATCAGAATTTTGAATTACTACTTTTATGCTCCCATTGATCTCTTTTTAGACTGCTGTTGTCTTTAAAAAACTTGGGAGGCTTTTCACTTAGATATGGGTCTGTTTCATTAAAATATCACCGCTCTTTGAGTAGTACTTTTCAGCACCCATATTTCATCTAACGAACCCACTTCCGTGAATCTCTAATGATAAATGGGGTCTAGAAAGAGAAAGTGGGAGTCAAATAGTAATTCACCTAATTGAAATTGACAAAGTAAACAGGCCCAGGTCCAAACTGTTAAAACAGTTCGATTTCATTTCGTCCGTATATCGGCCATAAGATATAGCCCATTTCAGGCCCAGATGGTGAACATTTTGTTTAATAAGCCAGCCTGGCCTTGATATCGAATTGGACGACTTTGTTTTCCACTCACCTCATAGAGTGACCTGCCATAGCCAAAAATGAAGTCCACCGACCCTTGGATGAAGCAATTGTTGAAATAGTGAAGGCCCTTGTGATCATAAAGTGTGTCTTGAGCACCATAAAAACTGCAGTTGTAAAATGCAGCCTTAGTCCCTGAAATACGAAGCGCAACGGCTTGTCCTCTGATTGATCCAATCTCGTGCGGAGCTGTGTTCTGTTTTCACACAAAAATAAATTAAACGGTCCATTATTTCCACTCATTGAATGACTACAGAAGCACATTTATATCTTGTTCTTGTTTATACATAGAAATGTTAATTAAAAAATTTTGGTACAAACAAATTTTCTTCATTTGTTATAGAAAAGCGTGAGCATGTGTATTTTGGTTCCTACAACAGACGGTGTATGTCTGTTTGGAGTTTTTTTAATGTTCCTAAAGGAAATGGAATCTCTGTGACTATCTTGCAATTTATACGGGACCTGTTTGGCCACGAAATAGAGTGAAGACAGCCTATAGGGCAGTCATTTCAACTTTCGAGCCTGAATATTTCTTAAACCATTTGTAAGTTGCGAAAACTAAAATAAAATCTACAGACCCTTTCACATGAGTTTCAGGAAAATCAGAAAAGTAGCAGGGTTTGAAAAAAACGAGGTTTTGAAATGTGGGTAATTTACCAAGAGAATGTGGTCTAACAACTTGTCTTTAATCTTGAAAATGTAACATAATTTAACAAGTGTAGGTTTACCTCAAACTTTATGTTGATGGCAACAAAGTAGTTAGCATCTACAGCTACAGTTGCGCTTTGAAATGTCTTCAATGGCTTCCCATCGTTTCCAGTAACCGATGCAGTATCATTTCCAGTAATGGTTGGTGGGTCACTGGAATTCCCTAAGAATGTAATGAAGGGCAAAGTCCTGGGGATGGCAATCTTTTCCCTGTATACAAAACCAGCAAGTACCGGATTAATGAGTTCGTTTTGAAATCGTTGAGCAAGTCAAATATGGCTCTAACAGAATATGTACATATATCTAACTCACAGGAGTGGTAAAGCTTTTTTAATAAGAGCTTAATATAAACCTAACATACCTGTAAACACCTGGTTTGATCTCCAGGATAACTCTCCTAGTATTGTATGGCGGAATGCTATTAAGAGCTTCTCTGATCGTCTTAAAGTCCCCAGTGCCATTTTGACAAACACTTATTCTCGCTTTATTCATCTCAGCCTTCCTCAGCTTGTCATCAAGAACTCTGCCACCAGCTCCTGGAACTTGACTGATAGATTCTGCTTGCCATAGAGACTTCTTTTGATGATTTCGGACGTTCCACGAGATCCATTTGTCGAAATCTGTTTCCCTGTCTTGATTCAATGAAGAGGATTTCAATGTGAAAATGGAGAAGGAAAGAAAGAAGACGATGAGTTCAAAACAGGATTTTAAAGCCATGAGAAATGCACGCAAAGTCTTGTGGAGATGTCTTATATATATGAATGCTAATGGGTGCACATATAATGTGAAGATTGGATAGGATATATGAAAATGACACTAGGATGATATTTCCCACACTGACCTTTTACCTTTGCCTTGTTTGTGCCTTTCATAGTTCCCAACACGCGAGGGCATTTTAGGAACTGAATTATCCAACAATGCTGATTTTTCCTTTACATTTTTCTTATGGACCCTCGGACCTCCACTTCAGAATTGTTTCAAGTGTACTGGGTGCTTGAACCCAATCTTCTGAATTTATGGTGGGGAAGAGGAAGAGAATGCGAACATAGCTGTATTCCAATTTCAAATATTATTTCTGTCTAGACTCTAGATCGATCGTTAGCCATTTTATCTCGATGGTGTACCAGACGGACCTAATATATAATGGTGTCCAGAAATTTGCAACGCACAATCGAAGTACCCAACGTGCAGCAGTACCACCCTCATATGGGTGGGGTCTGGGTACTGGGGCCAAGATATGACGAAGTTTGGTTCCTTTATTGCCTCATCATTCTAAATATCTGAATTATGCAAAGCCATCTCCATCTCTACACCACAATCCAATTCTTTAATTGGTATCATGGTATTAGATCAGGAGATTACTTTCTTTAATCTAGTATTCTTATGGTTTCTGTTAACTTTGCTTGTAATTTTAGCACGTCACAAAATCATTTGTTTGTAAAGATTTTGATTTCGATTTGCAGATAAATTCTAATCAGTGCTTGAGAAGGGATATAATATGAAGATGCTTTATTGACTCAAAAGAGATAATAGAAATTTCCAAGTTCATTTGTCTCGCGTAAAGAGTAAAGACCCCGCTAGCTTTTAATTCCAATAGCATGAAGGATTGTTTATCCCACTCTGAAAGTCTTGGTCATGGTTCCTCTGTAAAACTAAAATGCCCATGTTATTTCAATGAGGCTGCTGATATACAAAATAGTAAATATATAGTTAATTTCTTAAGTTTAAAAAGGTTAGCAAAGCATAATTCACATAGTATACGTGGATTAGAAGAAAACCCCTCGTAGTATATATGAAGCTGAATATACGAATTAAACGGGCACATGAAAATTTACTGGGTTGACTATTGTCACCGGCAACAAACTAACATCATTTTGTTAAACCATTTAGCAACCCCTCAATCAGATGATATACTATGTTCAACTATTTGTTCAACGTGACGGAGCATAAATAAAATACTCTTATAAATACATTAAACACAAAATTTATAATTTAAAATTTAAAAATTGTCATTCTTCTTTATTTACAACATAACACTCACAGTAATTTTTTGTTTGTTTACAAAATTAAATGAGAGAGATGGTATTTATATTTAGTTGTAATAAACTAAAACTATACAAATAAAATATTATAAAAATTTATTAACCACATAAGTTTGTAATACTTATCTCATTAATTATTTATTCCAAAATATCTTACCTAACTTAGAAATTTCAAGAATTGAGCTTGTAAATAGTTAGACTTAATCTTGAATTTGGTGTTGTAATTTTAACACTCCACCTCGACATCAACTTCCAGTCTTCTAACCATGTTAAGTTGTCTTTGAAAAATTTCAAACTTATCAGCACCCAAGCTTTTTGTGAACAAATCAATCACTTGATCTTCTGTCTTAATATATAGCAACTCAATTTCTTCTTGTAGAATTTTCTCCAGGATAAAGTGATAATACATCTCCACATGCTTTGTTCTTGTAAGAAAAAATTAATTTTCTGCCAAACAAATTGCTGATCGATTATCACAATATATTGACACTTTATAATCTATTGGATGATGCAAATTTTTTATCAACCGCATCAACCATATACTTTTTTGAGCTGTTATTGTTACTGCTCTGTACTCAACTTCAGTAGTTGACAATAATACAATTGGTTGTCTTTTACTGCACCAAGAGATTGTCTCTGAACCAATCTTGAAAAAATACCTAGTGGTCGAACGTCGGGTGTCATAGTCTCCAACATAGTCAGCATCATGATAACCAACTATTTTACAATTTTGGTCTTTCTTATAGAAGAGACCATAGTCAATAATACTTCTCACATATCTTAGTATTCGTCAAACTGCTTCGATGTGAAGTTTATTAGGATTTTGCATATATCGACTTATTACTTTAATTACATAAGAAATGTCTAGTCGAGTCAATGTCAAATAAATGAGACTTCCTACCAGTTGTCAATATATAATTCCATCTTTAAATCCTTTCCTTCATGACCGTACAACTTGGCATTGACTTCTAATGATGTTGAAATAAGCTTGCATTCTAGCATCCCAAACTTCTGCAACCAATTTTTGGCATATTTTTGTAGTCTTAAAAAAATCCATTCTTTTCTCTGAGTTACTTCGAGTCTAAGAAAATGCTTAAATTGTCCAAACTCTTTTATCTAGAAGCGAATCGTCAAATTCTCTTTTGTTCGACGAATCTCCTCTTCATCATCTCTACTAATGATTAAATCATATACATATACCAGCATAATTGTAAATTTCTTTCTATTAGCTTTGACGAACTTGTTAGAATCAGATAGTGCTACAGAGTAACCACTATGTGTTAGAAATTCTCGAATTTTACTATACCACACCCTTGGAGCTTGCTTTAATCTATACAATACCTTTCTCAACTTACACACATAATTGGGATGAACTTTATTTTTAAATTTCATTGGTTGAATTATGTAGATCTCCCGATCCAACTCTCCATGTTGAAAATTATTCTTCACGTCCATTAGCTATAATATCCAACCTTTGCAAGCTATCAGTGCAAGGAAAACTCGTACTGTGGTGATCTTGGCTATTGGACTAAACGTTTCATCATAGTCTAGCTCATATTGTTGAGAAACTCCTCGAGCTACCAACTGATCTTTAAATCTTTCCACCGATCCATCAGGACATCTTTTGATCTTATATACCCACTTATAAGATATAAGTTTCACATTAATTGGCTATGGCACTTAATCCAAGTTTAATTTTGCTTCAGCACTATGATTTCTTCTTCTATGATTTTAATCCATTCAGAGCTTTGTGATGCTTCTTCAAAAGTCTCAGGTTCCTTATGTTAGGATTTGTATTCATATGTCATCATAAATTATATGAATTTTTTTTTTTGGTAATATTTATAAAATGCATATTTTATTAAATTGTTAATTACATTAATTAAATAGTATAATGCTTGCAACGCTATAAATATTGTATGATCTTAAGGTGTTCAGATCTGTTCTAAAGAAATTTAGATCAGCACTAAGAGTTAGTATCACTGAGAATTATAAATATTAAGAGTTATCAGTTTATAATAATTAATGAAATTTAAAGACTTAGAACCTTATTTGTAACGGGACAAAGACTTGAGAGTACACTAGTAATAACATAATTGCAAAAAGTTACAATAGGTGCTAAGAAATATTATTATGCAAGTCTATTCTCAAATATAATGTTCCTGGTCTAATTCAACGATACAGATCTATCGATGAAACTCTTTTTTCATAAATCAGTGTATGATTATATTTGAATTGTCCAAATAGTTGTTCTTAGTTAACCATAGGCTTAACAGAATCTCATATAGCATACAGGTATTCAGTGAAGACTGAATACTAAACAGACTCATAGATGGCCCTAACAGATATCCCATGAAGCTATTATTAGCTAGTCCTCTTGAGTTGAGTAGTACTTATGATCCTTTGACCTAAGCACCACAGTGAACTTGTGAGTAATCTGCCATACTTTATTTTCACGTATGTCAGAGATCTTTCATAGTCTGACAACTACGTATTGTTGGATATGATCTGATGCTCATGGAGTCTGAAGTACGTAGATAGGAGACCCGTCAGCTCACACGGGTAAGTTGTATGTCTGGATGCTCCGAGACTGTATCTCAAAAAGTCTTATAGCTATAAGCAATCAACTTGGAAAAAGAGTTTTCCTATAGGGTTAAAAATATCGTAAAAGTATTTACGTATATTTTTTTTATCAATATACGTGTTTAGAGATAAATTCACAGATGAGCATATGGGTATCTAATAGTGCTGATTTATATCCCAGATCTTCCAAGATATAAATGGCTAAAGGATTATACGTATGCGCTATAATCTCAACTTGTATTATCTAACGAGTTAATTTGTAATATCCGTGATGTGTGCGTGCAGCATCAACCACGGACTTATGGAATAATTTCGTTTGATAAATCAAGCATGAACCTAAAGAGTCTCACGATATAAAGTGTACTCATTATGTACTGGAGCATCGTACTAGATTGAATAGTTCAATCCAGTAGATTTTCACAGACTAAACATTTGCTTCAGTATCCCTCAGGATGCGCACATATCAAGACTTAAGTGTTAAGTATGTCAATTAGTTAATAATAGTTATTGACCAATAAAATGATGACACGTGACATATTGTAAATCATTTATTATTTGACTTATAAATTACTAAAAAAATCTTACTTATTAGACAAGTAAAATTATTATTTTATTTATATAATTATTTTATAAATAAAATAATAATAATATATTTGATATTATTTTATACAAGTCAAACAATGATTTATTTAATACATGTTTTATATTTTAATTTGATTAAAATAATAAATAAACAAAATGCATTAGATAGCCATGATTAGTAGGGTCGAAAATTACAAAATAAAAAATTGTTTCTTCCATTTGATTTGGTTATCTAAGCCAAATCACATCATTTGTGTCACATGTCTTTTACATTCCTTAATTTGATTAAAGAATTGTAAAAAAAAATGTGAAACATGTGGATATGGGCATTTCAATTGGTAAGGTCAGATGGTTGTTGAACAAATGAGAAAGTATTTTTCAATTTGCTTCTAAATCCGGCCAAGTGCATCAAATTATATACATGCACATTTTATTATTTGATTATTGTAATCAAATAGAAAAACAAAAGAAAATGGCAAGGCAAGTGTTGCTATACCATGTGGGGCCAATGCTTGATCATTGAGGTAAAAATAAATAAAGTAAATAAAAGAGCAATTTGGCTCAATTTTAGTAAATGAGAGTCTCGACCATTGAGAGAAAAATATAAAAGCTTTTTTGTATTTGCAAGTGTTCTAAAATGTTTAATAGTTGAACTATATCTTCTTCTTTTCTTTTTATGTTGGCCAACCATTACTACAAGCTCCAATCAAATATTTTTATTGTTTAAATATTAAACTTGAACAAAACAATCATAGCTTTGTAGTTGTCACATAGCTTAAAGTGTTAAGCAACTAGGGTTTAAGGTGTTAAACCCTTACTGGAATAAGTTGCTATTTTAATCTACCCAAGCCCACCAAGTTTAGTACTATAATTGGAAATAAGTGTGCTTCAAAGTGAAAATTCTAGATAATCAATTCAAAAGGTTTGTTAAGGTGATTGCTTAATACTTGTAATTTCATTTATGTGACAATATAAAAAATTTATTGTGTTTATCAACCTAGGAAATTAGATTTTTGACTTTCGCTGCATACAACTATTATAATAGATACATGTTTTGCTATGATATACACAAACCCACATGTATGCACCATATAATAATAAACCATTTTTACTTTAATATTTTCCTCTTTCGTCACAACTGTATTAGCATATTTGGAATTAGGCTTTTGTATACTTATTGACCTTCAAGGATGAGATTGAAAGGTTGCAGGTTCTGCTCCTTTATATTGACATCTGTTATTGATTATTGATAGATGCCAGTTTACAAAGGACTTTGAGTTGTCTCTTGCTTGGTGTTGTAATTACTGTTTCTATCATCACGTTGTTATTGGCTCGGTCAGATTTTAGCAATTTGCTCATCTATCTTTTGTTGTAGTTGTTCTTTTTTTTTTTTTTGAATCTGTAAGCTCCTCTTTTGTGGTTACCACTGTAAAGATGCTTCATCAAACACCACATTTTTTAATGTATAACCCTGCCCACTAGTAGGGTCACAACATTTCCATTATTTGCTCTAGTTATCATATCCTACAAAAATACATCTGATTGTTTTTTCGTCGAACTTGTTTCTTAGGTGACTTAGTACAAACACATAGCATATACAATCAAATACTTGAAAATAACTCACTGTAGGTTTCATATCCCATAACTTCTCAAAGGGTGATATGAACCCTAACCTTGGTTGAGGAAACCTATTAATCACGTAGGCTGCAGTCTTCATTCCTTCGGTCCAAAATCTTCATGGTACATTTTTTGCATGCAACATACTTCTACAAATCTTTATAAGATGTCGATTCTTTCTTTCTGCAATACCATTTTGTTGTGGCGTGTTGGCATATGTGAATTAATGGTGTATCTTGCATTCTTAAAGATATTGAGAGAACTCATCAGAAGTATATTCTCCTCAATTATCTTGCAAATATAATGAATCTTCATTCTGACTTCTCCTTTGAATGTTTCTCTAAATTACTTAAACTTTAAAAAGTATCTGATTTTTTTTCATAAAAAAACCCATACATACCTCGAGAATTCATCAATAAATGTCGTAATGTATTGTATTGTTAGGGTTTGTGCTTACATGCCATCCCTGTTTGTATGAATATTTATTTTGTAATATTTATACAATGAATATTTTATTAAATCACTAATAACATTTATTAAATGGTAATTAAGCTTGTAACATTATAGACAATATATATGATCTGAATAAGTTTATATCTGATTTAAAGAAGTTTAGATTAGGGCTAAGAGTTAGAAAAGCTGATAGTTATAAATGTTAAGAGTTAGCAGGTTATAATAGCCAGCGAGATCTAAATAGTTAGAACCTAATCTATAATGTGACAAAGACCTGAGAATCTACTAGTAATGATATAGTTACAAAAAGTTGCGATAGATACTAAGAAATGTCATTATGTAAGTATCTTCTCAAATAAAGAGTTCTTGATCTACGTTCACCAATTAGGGTCTATCGGTAAAACACAATAATATAGATTAGTGTATGTCTATATCTGTATTGTACAAATGATTATTTTTAGTTAACCATGAGTTTGGTTGAAGCTCATATAGACATACAGGTATTCAGTTAGGACTGGATACTGAACAGACTCACGAGGACCCCAATAGATATCTTATGACACCGTCAAATGAAGGTCCTCTCGAGTTTAGTAGTATTTGTGGTCCTTCGACCTCAGCGCCACGGTGGGCTTGTGGGAGATCCACCATACTTTGGTTCCATGTATGTCACAGACCTTTCATGGTCTGACCGTTATGTATCGCTGGGTATGGTCCGATGCTCATAGAGTTCAGTGTACGTAGATATGGGATCCGCCAGCTCACATAGATGGGTTATATATCCGAAACTTCGAGATTGTATCTTGTAAAATCTTATGGCCGTAAGCAATCAACCTGGGAAAAGAGTTTCTTACAGGTTTGAATATTATAGTAAAAGTGTTTGCGTATATTGTTAATTAAGATACGAATCTGGAGATAAAGTAACGGATGAAATTATCAAAATTTAACGGTAATGATCTATATCCCGCTCATCCAGGATATAATGACGGAAGGATTATACAAATATGTAGTAACCTCAACATGTATGGTCCAACGCGCTAATTTGGAACATCTGTGACGTGTGCGTAGGGCATCGATCACGGACTTATGAAATAGTTCCATTTGATGAATCGGACGTGGACCTAGGGAGTCCTAATATGAAATGTACTCTTTAAGCACTTGGACAGCGTACCGTATTGAATAGTTCAATATAATAAAATTCACTAATTTACTATGGTTAAGTTAACTAAAGTAAATAGTTAAATGGTGGAACCCACTTTAGGTTAACTTGGTAACATAGTAATGACATAAATGTAATTTCACTTAATGATTATTTAATTGTTAAATAATTCATATAAATATTTATTTATTTAATTATTAAATAAATAATTTAGTTTAACTATGGTTAAGAGTTAACCATTTGGTTAAGTTAAGTTAACTTTACTTAATGGTTAAGTAAAAGTTAATATAACTATGGTTAAGTTAGTTAACTATGGTTAAAATATTTAAATGTTTATTTACCTAACTAGAGTTAAGTGTTAACTATAGTTAAAATATTTAAATGTTCATTTAACCTAACTAGAGTTAAGAGTTAACTATGATTAGGTTAGGTTAAATGCAAATTGAAATTAAATGAAATTAAGTGTTATAAAATAAAATTAAATTCATTTGTATAAATTAGACAAATGTAATTAAAATTCATAAGTTTGTTAAATTTTCTTTTTTCTAAAAATTTGGCCAGCCATTACAAAGAGAGAAAAGAAAAATTATTTTCTAATTTTTGAATTCAAGAGTTGAATTCATAATTTTCTTTTATAAGGCATAAAACCAATTTAGCAAAATAGGTTTTGATTAAGTGTTAATAAAAAAAAATTAATCAAGAACATAAGTTTAAGTTGTTAAACTTCTGCTGGATCAAAGGCTGTCATTCTAAATAATCAAATCCACCATTATTGATTACTAAAATTGATCAAAGATTAAATTTCGGTGGACTTCAATAATTTTCATCCAAAGGCTTCAAGGGTTATTTCTCAATTTCGTTTCTGTTAATTCTATTAATAAGTAATGATTGTGTTTACTACAATGTTTTAAGCTTCCTCTGCATGATTATATGTATGAGATATGTATATATTATTGTTAAACACAAAACTCACATGTAAACACCCTTGAATAATCAACTCCCAACACGTATAACACTAATTGATGATTGCTTGACTGGTCCAAACACGTCAGAGTGAAAAAACTCCAATGGCTCCTTAGTTCTAAACTTTAACTCCTCATATAATAGTTAATATACTTTGCCATACTGACATCCCACACATATTGTATCCACTCTCACATCAAGTTAAGGCATACCATTAAGCATGCCTTTTTCATCATCACTTTTAACTTGTGATAGCTTACATGTCCCAATCATACGTGCCACACATCTACTGTCTCATTCTTCTAATTATTGTCTACATAAGCCAACTTTGCTGACAATACATAGATTGACTCTAGTCGTTGTCTTTTCATTGTTGGTGTTTCTGAGATTTTCAAATCTTGGTATACCATAACATCTTATGGACCGAACAAGACATAGTGTCTAGAAGATGTTAATTGTGATACTGACAATAGATTCTTTTTCATACCAGGGATATAATAGACATCTTGAAGTGTTACCTTGTTAGGACTGTAACGGGGTGCAAGGATTGTGTTATCGATATGAGCTATAGACAATCTTGAGTTATTAGCTGTCATCACCACGAGACTTCCCTTATACTCAGTCATATTTTATAGCTTTTCTTTATCACCAGTCATGTGATTTGAACATCCTGAGTCGATGATCCAATTATTTTTATAGTTAATTCGTCCAAACATTATCACTGAGAGTAGTAAGTCTTCTTCCTCTATATTGATAAACGCTTCAACATCTCACTCGTCTTCACTTTTTCTTTCTGAGTTTAATGTGACAGCATTACCTTCAGCAGACATTTTCTTGGACCAATAATCTTTATCATGTGTCCAATTTTTTCATAATTGTAGCATTTTCCTTCAAAAAATTTCTTTTACTTAGACTGACTACCATTGTGGCGAGTCCTCCATGCTTCCCTTGTCTGTGAGCTACATTCTTGTTAATAATTCTTTATCTTTTCATCATCTCCTTTAGACCCTTTACCAGCACTTCGTTTAAGTCGACATTTTCTTTTATCGATATACAATGTTTATTCATCGCCTTTTAATGAGACCTCACCCATTTACTTAGCAATCGCTTCTTGATCAGTGAGTAAATTTTTAAATTCAATGAAAGATGATTGGGTTGGCCAGCCTTGTACAGTAGTAACAAAGCTTCTATACTTGGGCCTCAAATCATGGATGATAATTATTTTCATCCTAGTTTCAGCAATAGCAGCTGCAGGATCTAACTCAGATATTTCGCGGCACAAAGACTTTACCTTTGTGAAGTATTTGTTGATTGTCATGTTGCGTTGTGCTATTGATAATAGCTCATTCTCTAGAAGCTATAATCGTGTGTTGTTTTTCTCTAAGAACAGTGATGCAAAAATGTCTCATGCTTCATTTGACGTCTTCACCTTTTTTATGTGCTATAACATTTCTTTTTCAATTGTGATCTTATTGGCGAATATAGCCTTACCAATTTTTACCTTCCACTTCTTTAAAATTGCTTTATCTATTAGTTGCTTCACTTCATTTCCGCCAACAACCTCATAAAAATCTTAGCCTTGCAGATAAGACTCTATCAACGTCGTCCATGTCTTATAATTTTGGTTGTTGAGCCTCTTAATTCTTTCAACTACTTAAAGGTCACCCATTGTGCTAGTAAGACTTCAATAATGCTGGACAAGATTATCTCAAATTGCAAGCTTGTAGAGTTCCAAACTCTTCACAACTCAAATAAAGCTCCACCAAGATTATTCTCTGACCATCTCACTGTTACTCTTAGCAACGCTTCGACCAAGATCACAGTAACAATGCTTACGTGTTTGTTTATATGAATTGTATACTAAGAAAGTTTTCAAGAAAAACTGAAAAGTCACAATAGTTTCACTTAAAATTCAGATTCCTTAGACAATATTAGCCATTTTGATAGAACTTTCTTAAACATACACCGTTCATACAATTACACCAAACTTTGATAATGGCACCGTATATTTGAACAGTACCCATATGAACAATACTTTGATTAGTATTTTATGTCTTGAACAACTTAACTCTAATACCAAATGTTGAACACAATGGAACACAAATAGAACACTTTTATTAATATATTAAACACAAAACTTACAATACAAATTTTAAAAATTATCACTCTTCCTCGCTTACAACACAACACTCATATTCCTTGTTGAGCTTATTACTTGCTCAACTCTCAACACTTGATCGTAACTTGATTATTAATTTTTTACTTACTTACAAAACCAAATGAGAGAGGTGAGTATTTATATTTAGTTCTAATAAATTAAAATTACACAAATAAAATATTATAAAAATTTGTTAATTATATGAATTTGTAATACTTATCTTTTTAATTATTTATTTTAAAATATCTTACTTAATTTAAAAATTAAAATTGTAAATATTTAAACTTAATCATTTTAGTGATATAATTTTAACACTATTTAGTTTCTTCCAAAGAACAGTATTCTGCATAATGCCAACGTCAGCAGTGATTGCATTTATATTTTATATATGTAGTTATAAAGTCTTCCACTTTCACCGACTCAACAATTCCACCAAGTCATCTACTGATTAACAAATTAAACAATCGACCAGTGCTTTCAAAGGCCGGGTTTCATAGGCTATTATACTTTTATTGAAAAAACAAAAGTCGTTACAACACACATACATATATTTATATACTTGAGCAAAAAGCAAAACTAAAGAGTCTGCCGAAGACCTCTGGCTGCTAATACTCAAAAGATTTTATTTTATTTTTCTCCTTAATTACATGCTCCGTCCTCAAATCAACTGTTTAGTGTTAATGAATTTATCTGTACTGATCTCTTTTTTCACTCTCTTTTGACACAGTTCACGGTTGGTTTAACTTGTTATTCCTACAGCACAATAGTGTTCATGTTCCGTTCATTTGAATTTGAAATATGCGCATGTCTGCGGTTGACTGCCAAATAAAAATGGCTGATTGCTCATTAGACTTTAAAAAGAGAAAGAGTTTTCAAGGGTTGCGGCAGTTAGTGCTTCAGTCGAGGAAACTATAGTACTATACCAGACATTATTGAATCTTATAAAAATAAAAATAAAATTGTGGTTGCCGGAGACCATTAATTTTAATGTCGATGCCTTTATTCATCATATTTACGTTTCTTGAATTTTTGCTACCAGGGAGGCCATTTTTTTGTCCAAAGATTATTATAATGCAGAAAAATCATGTGTAAAAATAACAATCATTTCATCAGAAATATGTAACATACGGGTCTCCTTTTAGAAAAATAATTTAAGATCAGATGTTAAGATTTCTTGTAAATATATGAAGCTTCCTTGTGAATATTATATGAGATTTAAAACTACATCTGCAAATGAGCAGTCAGACTGTAATTTCAAGAGCTTCCGCATAATTTGAATTCTGAAGGTTTCGCCGTTACGGCGACGTTTACAAGATATTAAAATATTCCATTATAGCACTGATTTTTTTTCTTTTCTCATAGTATGTGGTTTTATCCATGCAATAAAGTTGTCAATTTGCTATATATGTCAGCCTTAATACAACGAGGAAATTAAAAAATATCAAATAAAAGATCACAAAATTGTTCAATAAGTTGATGCGTCAAGTAAACAAAGGCATCTTCTTAAAGCTGAACATCATCATAAAGCTGCTGTTGCAAGAACCAGATATTCTCGTCATTCCAAATGTTCTCCAACGAGTCCCCGCCGCCTAGCCAACTGTTGTTCTGCTCTATTCCTTGAATATCCAAACCCGGTTTGGACCAGACCCACGATTCACAAATATTATCTGCGCATAAACCCGACAAGTTTTGTGAATTATCCACATAATTTGTAGTACTATGCAGATTGTAACAATCAGCCAGCTCCGACCCAGAAGAAATTTGGGCATCCAATGAGTTCGATGAAGATCCGGATAGCTCGGGCATGAAATTCGGCTGGCCCCCAGATTCATTGTTATGATAAACTTGACTCGTGGCCATGTCTGCATGATTACTCGTACTTTCTGTATAGGTGGCGGTGGTGATGGTGGAGGAGGAAGTGGGTTGACCCGTGGAATATGAATCGGATTTGGCTTGGATTCGCTCAATTAAACGGGGTATCCAAACGTAACGCATAGCATCTCTGAACTGTTTGCTGTTAACTTCACATTTGAGCTGCTTTGCCTGCTTTTGAACTCTTGTCCTCCAGTAGTTCTTGATCTCATTGTCTGTTCTTCCCGGCAGGTATTGTGCTATTTTTGACCACCTTCAATTTTTCAAATCATAATTCTTATTAGATTAGTTTCCGCCAAATATTCGAACAAGAATCACGAAGAAAATGAGAAGATTAAATATTAATATAGTAACCCGGTGGTTTTTATTGTTTGCCTGTGTACTTGGCTCAGTATCCATTTGTAGTTCGCTGGTTTTAGCAATAATAAATCTCTTATTTGCTTACCCAAAAAAAACATTAATATGTTTAATCAAGAATAGCAAGTATAGATACCTATTGCCCCAGCGAGAATAGAGTTCAAGAATCATAAGTTGTTCTTGAAGAGTGATGTTTCCTCGTCGAACATCTGGGCGCAAGTAATTTAACCACCTCAATCTGCAGCTTTTTCCCGTTCGTTTCAACCCTGTATACGCATATATCAAATCCAGATGTATATTAGTTTTTCAGAAATTTGGTATTTGATCTTAATGGCCCTAATAAACAACCATAGAGAAAGCAGGAACACGGGGTATCATTGATCATATTGATATACCTGCGCATCGAGCGACAGTGTTCCAGCGACCTTCACCGTGATTGGCAACGTAATTCATAAGCAAGGAGTCTTCTTCAACAGTCCACGGCCCTTTCCTCACGCCAAATATCTCCTCTTCGTTTTGCTGAGTTGCAGAGCTAAAATCTCCAACGTGAGCTTCCATTTCTCTAATAATTCAACAGAAGGGTTTTAATTTTAGAAGGAGAATTGGAGAGAAGATTAATTAGTTTTGAAAGTTGGATTAGTAAGAAAGATACAGAGAATATGGTTTACTCTTGGATGAGGAAAAGAATTGATAAGAATGGATTAAATATATATAGAGGTGACGACGAAGATTAGAATTGGGCTTACTGACCATCATATATTAAATTAACAAAAGGGAAATGTGTCAAGCGTGCTGCGTGATAGACCGCATCAAATTTGATTTAATATTCATAACTAGCAGTAATAAAGTTACCAGAAAGTATTTCTATCTCTTTAAAAAAAAAATCATTAGCAATTAGTGAATTTTCTAATTTTCTAATTTGGGGTTTGACCAGTTGACTTTTCTGCGCGTTGCACGAAGACTTGGAAGATCTCTGCAGAAATTACAATGTCTCGACATATTTTAATGGAGTTGATTACATTGTTTTAGACCATGTGAAAGGTGACGACCATGGTTTAAAATCTAAAGATTATTTAAGTTGTTACCGACCACTACTACTAAACCTCACATGCTACTAGTATTTTCTTCGGCTAGGCATTTCTCGATCCACACAAATCTTTATCTTTGTTGATCTTTTAAAAAAAAAAAAAAACTATGGATTTCGGATTGCCATGGTTGATAATGTGTAAAGTGTGATATTTGAGTGCCAACAAAAATAAGAGATTGAGTTGAAATGATTCCTTTTCTAATTTGTAACTTCTGAATTCTTATACGTCATACTTAATTATACCTTTGAAATTAGAAAGGTTTAGCTCATTTTTCAAATTTGTTTTGAATACATCGTTAATGAAAATATTCTCTCCTTATGATTCACAAGGTGTTAGGTACGAAGGAGGGAAGTCAAGCAGCTAGCTAATTGGATTGTGACTTGTGTAAGTTGGGTTCAGTGTTGGATAGAAAATAAAAATGGAGCTAATATTTTGCCGCAATATTCTGCCCTTAACTTACTCTACAAAGAAAAAAAAAAAAAACCTTGGGCATTTGCACTAATAATTTAATGATAAATAGTTTGTAGGATATTTTTTCTTTCAAGTAGAGGCTTCGAGTTAAAAGCTTTCTTTTTTATATTAAACAATTTCTTTAAAAAAATGATTCAAAAATTTGCCTTCAGACAAATAAGGGTCTCGAATTATGAGTCGTCCATCTCCACGGGCAGTCAACATCATAACCAACTGATTAGATCTTGAGCGTAAACTCTCTCATTCAATTCTTGATGGGGGCATGGACTTAAATGTGTCAATTTATTATTTATCGAGTGGTTTTAATGAATCTCTGAAGATTGTGGTATTAGCTTTTAAAAAAAAAACCTCCAGTTATAACCAGTAAGTGAGGAGGGTTGGTGTCGTAATGGGAAGTAAACCAAACCGAAGATTTAACTTTGAATAGAGTCAAAGAACAGACAGGAAAAGAAAGGTCAACAAACGCATAGAAAAAAAAACACATGGCATATTAGAAATAAGTTCATGATGATGATATTAAGGAAATCAACTCAAAAATTTTTAACAGTTACGTTTTAGGTAAATAAAACAAAAATAGTTGTTCATAAAATCTAAAACAAAATGTATTTGGTTGTGATGTTTTTCAAAAATAAATTTTAGATAAAATTTTAAAACGATTTTTGTATTTGAAAATAATATAAACAAAATAGTTTTCTCTTTTATTTTAGTGAAATTCTATCCTGTTTATCGAAAACGTTTCTCTAATCACAAATGAGGTTCCTCTTAGACAGTAGGTGAGAGAATATTTGACAATATTCTTATTAATCACAATCAACTCAAATTCCATCGAATTCAAATACATTTCGATTCTGATATTTCAATTATTTATATATATATATGTGAATCGTATCTCCAAACCGTAGCTGCAATCTTACCAAAATCATAAATCGTCTTTGTTTTGATTTTCTGTGAAAAGACTGACCTGCCAGAGACTTAGATACATCAATTCCTAAAATGTTATTGTCATCACATGACACGCTCGCAAATAATTTGGTTGGTGCGATTCAACATAACACAGATCTTCTACTTCAACAAGCCGTCTCGCCTTATCTCCACTTCGCTTAAATGAGGCCCCAAAACTTGTAATTTACAAAACTCCTTGTTTGTTTGTTTGTTTGTTTTTTTCTTCTCTAACGTTTCAACTTTAAACAGTATGATCAAATATAGAAAGTCACCTCAAGAATGAATCTCCGTAAATTTAATCCTGACACCTTAAGGGGGACTCGATTGATGAAAAGCCAACAATATCAAAGGTACATATTCATAATTTTTTTTGACAAGTATCCCTCTTCTTCATTTTTTCTTTTGAAGAATTACTTGGAATGTTAAAATTCCATTACCAGGCCCATATAAATAATATTCTTACATGCGCATTGCAATGATTCTTATTTCTTAAATCTTAATTGATCAACATCAAAAAAATCCTCGCACTGAAGTAATCGCGTAAATCACTTCAGTCTCCTTATCTTACATTGGTTTAATAAGCTCCAATATATGAATGTTACTAGTTTCTTTATTTTCCTTTTCCACCTCCAGAAATATAAATGCAAGACAGTAAAAGAATGATCAAGATGAAAGTTCTTCCACCACGGCGAATAATTGGACGAGTGGGAATTAATGACAATGATGAAAAAAATTTGAGTAAAACAGAGCAAAATAAATAAATACGTACTTTGAGTAGAAAGAATAATATTATTTAACCTTGCGTAATGGAAGAAGCTCAAAATTCAAAATTCTTAAGTTAGGTAATTGGACCAACGACCGGAATAAAATCCAAATTAGAAGCCACTCTTCTATATCGTTTAATAACTCGGGGATTTACTTCTTGTTTAAAAAATATAGTAATTAGAGATTAAAGATCTTGTCATATCATTACACCTTTTTTTCTTTGTAAATAATGTTACATTTTTAAAATATTATTATATATTTTTTATTTTAAATAATATGTTAAACAGTTATTAAGTGATAAAATTATATAATAATAATTTTAAAAATTATATTATTTTACTATTTAATAATTATTTAACACATTATTTTAAAATAAAAAATTTGATAAAAAATTTAAAAAATATAAGATTATTCTTCTTTTATGCATATGTTCGCCGACTTAAATTTTAATGTTTAATGGAGCTGCATATTATACCAAGCTTCAACTAGACAATTGCTGCTTTTCTCCGCATAGGGTACTTTCGCATATTCTCTTCATATATCACATGCAATCGCTCAGTCATGCAAGAAATTTTGAGCTTCATTCGCGTGTTTCTGTTCCCAACAAACATAAATAATTGCCCATGAATTATTGTAGTTAAATTTATACCCTATTTTTGCTCCTTGGGATTAATCGTCTACTGAAGATATGGGGCAATCTCGTGATACTGGAATCTTCCATTCTGTTGACCATATCTTTGCAAAAGAGTAAGAAATTTCTACAAAGCATTCCAAGCAAATTGTATATTGCATTTGTTCCGTTTCTTTTTCCAAGTAAAGAGATTCGAGTCTTAAGAGACTTATCCAAACTCCCAGTGACACATTATTGTTTTTCAACCAAGCCTAGGTCCAAGATGTTCAAGCTTGAAAAAGAAAATAGCAGCAAATATGGCTTGGGTTCAATCAGTAATACTGATCAACTCGTTATTCAAATAATATCAATGTTGTATATAAAACATTAATACGTGTCTACTTGAAGATTTAGTCCATTAATTAGTTGTCTCCTAAATGCAATTACAAAAACTCGATATACGATAACAATTTCATTTAAAGGGCTGTTAGTCATCAAGCCTCGGGGGCGGCCAATAACTTTAGCTTTGCGTCTCTTTCTCACGATCAGGGTGACTCAGACTTTGCATAAAGACTGGCGAAGAAACTCTCACATGTCAAGAAAGTGATTGAGACTGCGCCGCTCAAATCGAGCATTCCGCAGTTGTGAGGAAAATATTGCCACGGTACTTCCACCATTAACAAAGGTAATTCTCTTTCTCCTCGTTTGTAAGAACAGAGCACGTCCTTTTTGGGTTAAATAATATTGTTGTGTACTTGGCTGGAAAGGAATCCAAGCAGGGGAAAAGCAAAAGAAAATTCCATTATTGACCTGGACTAGGATTTCCATTTTGGTAACGTGCCTGCTTGTCATTAGTTAAAAGGCACATTGATGATTGCCATAGAGAGCTGTAGCGTGGCATGGTGACGCCACGTGCTAGGTTTGGCGGAGTAGTATTGATTCACGAGTCACACGTGCCCATGTCCCAGAGAATTTGACAGAGACTTGCATATACTTTTCGGAAGGGGATGATGTGACTGAAAGCCAATTCCTGGAACATAAAAATTGGATAGTAATCCACTGACACGGAGATTGGTTAATGAAGGGTTCACAATTTATTTATTTTTTAAAATTAATAAATGAGCTTTTCGAAATGTTAAATTAAAATAACCGCTCTTAAATATTTATTAAGTTTTTAACTAGGATTAATTAATAAAATATGTAATCATAAATAAAAAAACAAAATTATAGTATCCAATTTAATATAAATCTAAGTCTATTTTATCTAACATAATTAATTTATTCAAATATATTATTGAATAATATTTTTATAGTTAGATTATAAAAAATTAAAATGATTATAAATATATTATTTAGTAATAAAACATTTAAGACTTTAATGGATAATTTATGAGCTGTAATAAAATTTTAAGGACTTCAATAGAATCGTAAGAATGTAATGGAGCCTTTAAGAAGGTCCAAAAGAAGAATAAGGAAAAGAAAAAATCTTTCCTCTTTATCTGGACTCTATTTTATAAGTGTAAGTTGTAAAGTTATTCCAAAGTTAAATTTGAGACATATAGGTTCTTTTTATAATTGAGACTTATAGAATTTTTTTAGAATTATGACGTCTCTGACTTTGGGTCCTTACGGATAAGTATAGTGTGTCATTAGTCAATAATAAAAAAATACTAATTGTTTCAAAGAAATAGGCTGTTTGTTTGAGTGCTTACATGTTTGATCTTTTAGAAAGCTTGCATGTACTAATGATTGTGAGTAAGTCTTAAGGATATTCCCTTATTTAATATTAGGCATTCTCAATAATAATAGGCGAAAGCTGAAAATGCCTATATAATGAGCCTTCTCATAGGCCTCGTGTAGGACATTATTGAAATATTTGAGCTCAATATTTATGGGCCCATTAAACCTTCTAAAGGATTGAGCTTGTCTGGAATCACAAGGATAATGAATGTCCCTCAAATTTTAATGCTGACTTGTCAATATATATATACATACCCTTACTTACCTTGTTATAGGAGGATAAATGCAGGTTGACTTCTAAGTATGAGTAATATCATGATTAGGGCGTAACGTGATTGCGTGGAGAAAAATATCATGTTCCACGTCAAATATAAATTAAGTGGATTTTAATTTTGTCTATGTAGTTTTGAATTATCCAATTTTATTCTTCTCCGTTAATCAATTCTTGTTAAATTTGAAGAAAAAAAATTATTTTACTCTATAATAACCTTTTTGTCCTTATTAAAATTCATGTGTCAATTAACGGCCGTTTGATCATTTCTATCATATCTATGTATCAATCAATAATTATCTTTTGATAATAAAATACACGTGACACGCTCAAATAGAATCAAATTTAATATATATTTCTTCTTCTTTTTTTTTAACCTAAAATTTTAAATTCTACCACCTCAATTAAAAAGAAAAACTTTTGCTTATTCTTAAGTCTCTCGAGCTCAATTGACTACTCACTTTCTACTTTTATCTTTTTAGAAAATATAGTAAAATTTTACAAAATTTTTGAAACTTGCTTCTTCCTCAAACCCAGTTAACCACTCACTTTCTATTTTTATTTTTTTGAAAATTTAGATTTTCTCATATTTTATTGATGAAAGTGATTTTTTTAGTGGCGTTTAAATGGGCACCTATATTTTTCGCCTCCTCGGCTCAGATAAAATAACTATTCATATAACACAAAGCTTGAGTGAAACAACAAAACAAAACTCAAAGCCACAGATTTGAAACTAAGTTCAAGATAAAATAACTATTCATATAACACAAAGCTTGAGTGAAACAAGAAAATAAAACTCAAAGACACAGTTTTGAAACTAAGTTTCAAATACGAAAGCAAAAATATTAAGTATCATTAACTTATATGATGGTCTTGCAATATTTTAAATTATTTGACAGCAGCTAGTATTAGTTATTAGTTACTATGCTCATTTTGAAAGCAAACACAAAACAGATCTTAAAAAAAAGTGATTGTTAACTCCCTTCCAACAGCGAGTCAAATGATTTCAACCCGCTTATCGCAAAATTGTGATGAGTATTCAATTTTGACACTTAATATTTAATTTAAGATAAAAAATGAGTATTTAATTTTGACATTAATAAATGGTTGGTAACTGAAAAAGTATAGAAAAATAAAATAAAATAAAATAAGTGGTGATAGAGGAGTTGAGGAGAGAGAATGAATTAAGTGATAAAGTGAGGGTGAATATATTTTTTTATTTTTTATTATTATAATTTTAATATAAAAAATTAATATTAAATATTAAATAATTAATTATATTACATTGTGTGGCACGTGTCCTTTTATTAGTAACCAATTATTATTTGATACACGACTATGATGAGACATTTTGTGTGTTAATTTTATTGTTGAGTTACTTTTATTCTTATGTTGTAAAATTAAATGGTAACTGATTAATAGATATGAATAAAATTGGATAATTCAAAATAATAAGAACAAAGTTAGGTATTAGGCCAAATTATAAAGACAAAAAAGTCATTTTTCTAAAAAAAAAAATTGTGCAATGTTTTTGTAAAATTTCAAAATTACTTTCTTTTATTTTTTATAAAAAAACTATTAGTTTAATTCCTGTTTTTTTAACTACTAATTAGATTTTTAAAATTTCTTAATACCTATTTATTTTTAATTGTTAAAAAAGTTTAAAATGTACTTTTTGAAGGCAATAAAATAAATTCAATCAAATATGTAATTTTTTGTTATGATTAAATATATTAATTTACTTTATTGCTTTACAAAGTAAAATTCAAATATTATTTTTACAATAAAGGTTAATTAAGTATTTTAAAAACTTATAAACTTAATAGATAATTCAAAATAAACTTAAGAACTAAATTGTTAATTTCTATTTTTTATATAAATACTTTGCCTTCTGTTAAAAAAAAGATGATAATGATTAAAAATCATGATTAAAAAAATCATGATGATAATGATTTAGAGTCGAACCAATGAAAAAGGGACATGTGATAAAGGTGTAGAAACATAAGACGTCGTGTGAACGCCGTGGTGGTAGAAAGTCACCATCGCAGTGATAACTCCAGTATTGAGAACATGACTCAACTCGAGCAAACACTACAGCAGTAGAAAAATTAATATTGCAACAATAATTCTAATAAGTCTCGCACTCTAGCATTAGGTTCTTATCACCCCAATACTAATACTTGTATAATAATGCTGTAGCGTTCTAAAGCTAAAAGCTACAACATTAACGCAACTTGTCTCAATTTTAAAAGGACTCCTAAATAATTTTAAATACCTTATCATGTTCCAAATTATATTAGAGTTACTAGGTATATAAGTGCTTCATTTTTTGCTTAAAAATATTTCATTAATATAAAGCAATTGAAAGACCAGTTATATCCTTTTTATGGAGAAAAGAGTTCTTAATGATTTATTGTAGAGAATTCTTTGTGAATTCTTATAAATTCAATAAAAGAAACGAAATTTGATTTGTCATGATCGTAAACGTAAATTTTTTGTGTGTATTTTTTTTAATTATCTTTATACTTTTATTGTTGTTGCAGATTTCATATTGTGTGAGGCGTTTCCGTAAATAAAAAAGATATTGAAATGTTAAAAAAGATAAATAATAAATGATAATTTCAAAAATCGACGTTCAACTATAACGCTGTTGGGCAAGTCTATAGTGTATACTGGCATAAATAATTTCAACCTGATGCAACGCATAGCTTCTGATGACGAAACATAAGTGACGATATGAGCATGATAATTGAGGAGGTCAATGGAATCGTTCGTGGCCATAATGGACCTTATAAAGCAAACATGTTATAATATGCTTATGACTAGTCATCGGAATATGGGAAAGCTCTCCACTGGAGGGGAATCAAGGAATTTGCGTATACTCATCCAGTAATCTAGATTCATTGGCATTTCTAAGAATGATCTCTGAATTTTATAAATAGAATGATTTATTCATTTATTAAGATTGTTCTTTTGAGTTGATCATCTGAATTTTAAAATTTTTTAACAATTAATATCGGACTGTGAATAAACACATTATCTCCTTATTAGTGAAAACTTTATTCTAGTGAAATTATTTAATGAGTTAATTGTTTCACATTTTATAAAAAAAAATTAATACTTTTGTATATAAATAAAATGATCACCTAACTTATCAAATTACTCTTTTAGATTAGATACTTAGATCTTTAAACTTCTCTTTTTTAAACTCAAAATTTTTCAACAAGTTACACGGTATAATTTTTTAGGATTTGATGTGTTGTATAATAAATTCTTTAATCTTGCTCTTACAATTGTGTTTTTCCTTATAATCTTTAAGGTAATTTTTTTAGAATAATTGATTAATAAAAAAAGAGTAAATATTGATCTACAATAAATGTAAATAATTATTAAACCACGTAAATTCTTATGTTTTATGTGATTGATTTTTAATTTTTATTTCTTCTCTTAATATTTTAATTATAAATACAATTTTTTGTGGGAAATTGTCTAACAATAATTTTACTAGAAAATATAAATTATTACACAATTAATTTTATAAAATTAAAATTAACCAAAGACCAGAGCACTTTTTATTCTTTTTATTTTCCTGATGCCGATAGTGTGCTGCACGAGAGTTTCTAATATTATTTGAACTAGAAAAGCTTAAGTAGTAAAAAGAAAAAGAAAAAAAACCCACTTGGTTTCTATTTTCTAGTACGCCTCAGACTGAGTCAGGCCCAATTCTTAATTGGTAAAACAAGGATTGGACCAACTGAGAAAATTCAGGGATTGGGCCCGCGTCGGTCCTATCAATGCCCTGCCGGTTTTTCTTTTTCTTTCACTTCCATAATATCCGAAATTTCTAAAAACATTTTTAAAAAACGCACTTAGAAATTTCTCTAAACCAATACAATAAAATATTTGTAAAATATATACAAATCAAGGGACTTGTGTTGTAAACATTATAAGAAAGAATGGAATTTCAATTATACGCATAGAATAGTATCTCTATTTTTACTGAATTAATCCTACAAATTATACGAGAGTATTAACTAGCCACCCTCATTTAATCACTAGCTTTTTAATGTAACGCTCTCAATAAATATACGTAACATGCAACCAATGCAATCATGTAAATTTAAAGTTATATAAATTAATTATTTCTCTCCAAAAAAAAAAATATTATATAAATAAGCGAATGTTAAATTGTTTTTGTTGGAGTGAAGTTGATAAAATCAAAACTTTTTCCTGATCTAACGTTTAGCCAATATGGAACTTGCTCGAAAATTAACGGATTTCATGCCACCAATATTGCTGTCGAAGTTTTGTGGCTGCTTTGACAATAATAATGGATTGGCTTTCAGCATTGTAACGATCGCCATGAAATATAGGATGGAAATAGTTTCTTTTATCGCAAACGATGCGAGGATCCTTACCCCAAATCAAGGGATGTTGCCATTTATACCACCGTGGGCTATTTATACCTCCAAAACAAGGATGATATATACAGAGAAATTGTAGAAAGTGTATTTTTTGAATGCATTAAAGTAAATATGAGATTATTTTATTACGTTTAAATATATTAATTTACTTTATTGTTCTAAAAAAAGGCACCTCAAACCAAAAAATAAATAAAATTGTGTACATCACAATTTCGCCAATTCATATATATTTGAATTGGAACTTTTCTGAACGATTTTAAATTGTGGATAAAAACATATTATTGCCATTTAAAAAAAAAATCATTTTGATCTCTAATTTTATAAATATATATCAATTTACTTCTCACTTATTTAATATATACTATATTAATTTTTATAAGAACAAAAATAATAGTTACTCAGAAACAAAAACCGTAATAAAAAATTATCAAAAACGTTCTTACAATGAGTCATATTATATTTATTAAATAAATAAGAACTAAATTAGCATATATCTATAAAATTAAAGATTAAAATATTTTCTTTTTCTTTTTTTATACTTAATTCTTCCAGCATTGTATTTAAACAATTATAACAGAATATTTGACATATCAATCGATGGGTCAATGATTTATTGAATAATAAAAATTAATTATTTTTTAGAATAATTATTATGAGCTTCTCATTATTTATAATGAAAAAAAATAGGAGAATAATATAAAATGATAGGGGCATTCTATATACTGTATTTTATATAACTTCAAATTCGTTATGGATAAGTCAGAAATTAATTTGGGAATTCATTTACGGCCTGAGAAGCTTTGGTGGTTAAAGAAGAAGCGGGCCTGAAATTATTTATATCAGGTTGTCCAGTCTTCTTTTTAAGTTTTATATATAAAATGTATTTGATCTCACTCGATAACACTACAGGCGTTCAATTGTGATCGTATCTGTGTTATTTTAATCAATCACATTCTTTTATTTTAATATTTTATATCTATCGTAATTCTATTAGCATTATACATTTAGAAAACAGATTAATTTATAAACAACATGGAAACACTACATTAGCATTTGTAAAAAAAAAAAGTAAATTAACGCATTAAAAAAATGTTGCACCAAAGCTATTGATATTAGCACAACATTTCAATAGAAATCTTACATTGTGGTTCTCTTTCTTTAATTCTTTGTTTATTTTTGAAAAGGATTGTACTGATTACACGAAATTAATTTATTGTAAATTATGGGTGCACATTATAGGGTAGAATTTTTTAAATGGTATTTCTAAAAATTATTTGTTAAAATAAGACAATTAACCATTTAATTCAATAACTCAAACTAATAAGTAAATAATTAATATTAATATTAAAAATAAATCTTTAATAATACAAAAATTCAAAACCTCAATCTACTTCTATAGAGTAGCCGAAACCCAGATCAAGCATAGCCGCAAACTTCCAATGGACCGCCACACCCCTCATACAGAACCTAACACTTCTTTTGCTCTCGCTGGATATGCATCATCTCATCTTCATCCCCATTCCAACTTTCGCAGATGATGTTTATGCCTACTCAGACACAGACAACCACTACATATGCATTGATGATAGTAATATATCAAGATGATACTGTCATCAAAATAACTCATCATTATCAGAAGAGCTGCATGCTTCAAAACTTCAATGATTGGTTCATAATCAACGCCCTGGAACTTTGTTTCCATAGTAATTTAAGAGGACGAATGGAAGTAAGTTGTTGAACACAAAATCCTGCTGGATATAAATATAAATGAATTTTCATATTTTGGGGAGAAAAATCATGTTGTTTCTGTACCATATATATAAGACAAACGGATGAAAAAAGATGGATCTTCTGAACATGTGGAATGGGAATTGCAAGAGAACCTTTCTCTTCGAAGCCTTTTGCTGAATCAATAAAGAAGATGTGTTAGATGGTACCACGTGTTATAATTGGGTCCATGCATTAGTGAAAAGTGCCATGACTCATGGGTTCACCGTCAATGACATGGCAGAGGTGCGTGAGAATCTAAACCACAAACTTGATGCAGTGGAGCCATTTAGAATCACATGAGTGCCGCATGCTATCCCTACACGTATTATATGTTTTTTCTAAATCAGGCCCCACATGCACATTATATTATGCAATTTCTTACGTATGGGTAGGGTTTCTAGTTTCTACTCTCGTAAGTCCACATCCCGTAGCAGGTGAGCTGAATTTGAATCGTCCCCTAGTGAAGCCTTTTCTACAACCTTGGAGGTTGGACGTTTCTAAATTTGTCCATTTAACTGCTCGTTGGCAATTAACAATAATCGATAAAACCATTGGCGTTTAAGAGGGAGATAGAGTTTTAACTCCGAACAAGAAACCAAAAAGATATCTCTCAGAGGTGTTCACATGGCGGAAACCCATCAATAACATAATTTATTATTACTATTACTATTATATATACTTTTTTTTAAAGGATTTTAAATAGGAGATGTTTTATTTGTGGTAAATTATCATGGGATTTTTTTTTCAGTTGCTTTAATGGCTAAGATATACCTTGGAAACACGTTTTGGTCCTAATGTAACCTCAATCTGATGACAAACGTATCAAGATCTAGTCACAAAAGATTAGAGGCTGAAAATTGATGATAATAGGGCAAGTTGGTAATGAAAGTAGAACCCATCACATCGGGACTATCGGTTGTGGTTTGGAGTTTGGACCATACCATCAGGACGGCCAAGGAAGGCTCGGGTTTTTAAATTCAAGTGAATTGACAATAGAATGTTCTACAAAGTTGTGGAAATTTTTTAAAACATATTTGCAGAACATTCACAAAAAAAAAAAAGAAAAAGAAAAGAGAGACAACATTTCAATGTGGAAAGATAATAAATAAAAAGGAATAAAAAGAAAAGAAATATACGTTACTATTAAAAGGGATATAACTCGAACATAAACGAATCTTCTGTATCATTCATGGTTTCATTCAAGGTTTGATTTAGTTAAAAACATCTTAACGATTTCAAGAACCTTGTCGATTATGGTAAGATTTTTGTTATTATCGGCACAATAACTCAAAAGTTGTGGCTCCCATTATTTGATTGTTTTATTTCTGGTCACGGATTTTACAAATTATCCGCGAAATTAATATATTGCTAATTACGAGCCTACATCACATCAAGAATCCAAGATTCCCTCGCCATTACCAAACACAAATGGCGCAAATAAAATTGTGAAAATGATACAAATCATGAATCATAATACACGTGAGCCACCCAACTCACTCACAATAACTAGTCCCTTCCATTGCAACTATTTCGGTAGGCCCCTTCTCGGGAACCTTCTTTGAACCCTCGATTCCACGGTTGGATTATCACATAGGGACACATGTATGGTGCACATCCAATATCTTTGATTGACATTCTACAATTTCGCCCTCGTCTTCGCTCTACTAAATGCTTATTTAAACCCCCTGCACCGCACCATCTTTCACCATTGAGCAAATAACCCGAAACACGAAAGCCCCCACAAAGCTTCAAAGCTCCCCTCTCTAAAGACCCCTCTTTTGCTAGCGAAGCTCACTCCTTAAAACCTCCATTTCTTAACATGGCTCCTGAACTTGTCCAAACCGTTGTGAAACCAGCTGGATTCGGTACAAAACCCGCGAGCTTACCCAGCAGAGCTTACGTTACATTCTTAGCTGGTAACGGAGACTATGTCAAAGGCGTTGTTGGCTTGGCCAAAGGGTTAAGAAAGGTCAAGACTGCGTACCCATTAGTGGTGGCGGTTTTGCCCGATGTGCCGGAAGAGCATCGTAAGATCCTGGAGTCTCAGGGTTGTATTGTGAGGGAGATCGAACCCGTTTACCCGCCGGAGAATCAGACCCAATTTGCCATGGCCTATTACGTTATCAACTACTCGAAGCTTCGTATATGGGAAGTACGTAATGTCTAATGTGGGTTATGTTTTCTTTTGTTTTATTGTTACACCTGGTAACCGGGAGTCAGAGGCTTGTATTTGATTGACCGAAACAATCATTACATGTTTGGTTTTTACTGTTACTATTGACCGTGTCAACAAACGAATGTTCCGAGAAGAGTCTGCAGATAATTTGTTTCTCGAAAATGCCCTTGTTTCGATCTGGTTGATTTATTTGTATCAGTGTCAATTTCGTCATTCTAACCTCCTGACTTGCGGTTTAAGTCGTCGTAGTGTGATTTGTCGTGTATGGATATCTTGAATTAATATTTTTTTTAAAAGTTTAAACTTAATTATTTTTTATCTTAATTTTGCTTGCAGTTCGTGGAGTATAGTAAGATGATATACTTGGACGGAGACATTCAGGTCTATGACAACATTGATCACCTATTCGATTTGCCTGACGGGCATTTCTACGCAGTGATGGACTGCTTCTGTGAGAAAACATGGAGCCACACTCCACAGTACAAGATCGGGTACTGCCAACAGTGCCCTGACAGAGTCAAGTGGCCAGCTGAATTTGGTGAGCCGCCTGCACTTTACTTCAACGCTGGCATGTTCGTGTTTGAGCCCAGCCTCTCTACTTATAATGATCTCTTGAAGACTATCAAAGTTACCCCTCCCACTCCCTTTGCTGAGCAGGTATTTCATCATTTTCCTTGATTTTTTGCTTGATCACTTGTATTACGCTGGATGCTTAGTCCGTGGGTCTTAAACTATTGTTGTTGATTTTTTTTTTTTGTGCAGGACTTTTTGAACATGTATTTCAGGAAGATCTACAAGCCAATTCCTCTTGTTTACAATCTTGTTCTTGCCATGTTATGGCGTCACCCGGAGAATGTAGAGCTTGACAAAGTGAAAGTTGTTCATTACTGTGCAGCGGTGAGTAATTTATCTGTAAGTGGATTGCGAATTTTAGTGCTTTCATCAGCTTTTACTAGGGTGCTGATTCTAATAGTTATAATTTAACAAACAGGGATCAAAGCCATGGAGGTACACAGGGAAGGAAGATAATATGCAGAGGGAGGACATCAAGATGCTGGTTAAGAAATGGTGGGACGTTTACAATGATGAGTCACTGGATTACAAGAAGCCAGCCGGGGCTGTTAATGGTGAAGTTGAACCTGTGAACTTGCAGCCATTTATAGATGCTCTTTCTAATGCGGGGGCAGTTCAGTATGTGACAGCCCCATCAGCTGCTTAAATGCCCTGTTCTCTTCAGAAGGAGACGCGGCTCTCAGCTAATTGTAGATGTAAAAGAGTCAAGGGGGGCATATTCCTTTTTCCTATAGAAATTGGTCGGTATTAGGGAAGGGAATAAAGCTTTTTCGTTTTTATGGCTTTTCTTGTTTCTTCTTTTCTTGGCCCTGAAGTCTAGTCCCAGCCCCAACACGTATGGGTTGTGGGTTTGTTGATAACATGTCCTTAAAAGTCATGCTATCCAATTTGCAAGAGTTGAGCTATTGTAATCTTTCTGAGTAATGGTTAAATGAAAAAAAATACATGCTTTTAATTTAATGTTCTTCTAAGTGATTAACCAGTAGTGCGCTTTTCCCCCGTCACTAAACATATATTTGCTAGCCAACCAGTTGTCTTGCCATTGAGCAATAATATTCTCTATCAACTGGGGCAGAAGATCAATTGTCGACATGCTCTTGGGCATTTATAATATTACAATGAGGGTCTCCAATTTGCTTTATTTTACAACACAGTTTTTGGTCCGTATTGGTTACGAACGGGATCGGCGGGCATAGTATTGATGTATGCGTAGTTATAAGTTTTGCATAGTGTAGTTTAATACTCTCTGCTTAAGCTTTGCTGATAATATTTTCTTCTTGGGATAAACCAAGCCCACATCAGCCAATCGCGTATTCAGATCCCATCCGTTTAGATTGAGGTTGGAAAAAGAAATCCACCCTCCACTTTCTACTTAAATACATTTGTTTAATTGTTTGATGTAGAGTTGATGAAACGAGTTCTGAATTCCTTTTGCTTAGTTGAAGTTTTAGATTAAGTTGTGTTTGTTTTTTTGAGAAAACAAAGAAAAAGTTTTAAAAAGAGTTTGAGAGAATTTTGTAAAAGTGAATGAAGATTTTATTCGTTGTAATCTCGATATAGATTGAGCAATAACAGTACTATTTATATTGACTTTAGTTAATTTGTCAGCTAGCTTACCTAATTATCAAAAGAGCGAGAAAAGAGAAAATTAAAATACAATGTGAGGTAATTACGTAAACTATCATACTTAATTATAGCCCTTTGATCTCTTGATTACAATCGTCATCATCACCGTTAATTTCTTGATTATAAAAATCTACATCACTATTTCTTATATCCCCCGCAAACTAAAGTTTCAATTGGAAACATTTAGTTTGTCGAGAAAGAAAAAAAAAATTGTAATAAGATAAAGGCTTTATGAAAATATCTGCAATCTAATCTTTATTAGCAATGTAATTTTTACTAGCAAGGTGCTCAATTTGAAGCTGACCAATGCTTTGAAGTAAGCTGTGACATAAACTGGCTGGCCAATGCCCTTTTGTAGGCCTCTATTTTAGAGCCTATGTCAGAGTTATTTATTTACAAATATCTCATTACCTTTTTATAGACTGATCGATGCTTTGAAGTAAATTGTGACATAAATTGGCTCAGCTTGTTGATAGAGAAAGCAAGTTCTGGCCTTGTATTAGTTAATTACTGGAGTACACTTACACTACTTTTGTAAATAGAGGGCTCAGACATAGGTTCATCTTCTTTAGAAAGCTTTTGTCTAATGCTCATGAGAGTATTACAAGCCTTGTAGTTGTTCGTATTAACTTTGAGAAGAATCTCTTAAATATATCTTTTTTAGGATAATAGAAATCCTGATGTTATTTGGATCACTTCAATGCCAGAAAAAAAAAAAATTGAAATGGCCTAGATCCTTTAAAGCAAATGTAGAATTTATCATGTCAATAATAAAATTGATTAAACTTTCATTGGTTTAAATTATCAAAATATCATCACACATAGATTAAGATCAGAACTATGGTGGATAATGATGTGCAGAAGTTATGGAACTTCCAAAGAAGAAGAGATTGCTTTAACCTCTCATATTAGGCTCTAGGTGTCTGTTTTAGTTAATATAGAGCTTTTTTAAATTTACATACACGTTGAGGATGTTAAAGACTAATGTAGTTCTCAAATTACTCTATAAAAACTTCTTCAATTAATATTGTTGGAAATTAAATATGTACGAGTGTATGCATATATAAATATATTTATTGTAAAAATATGTATTTAATACATATTTAATGTAATAAAATATTTAAAAAATATGTAATAAATATATAAATATATATTAATTAAATTAATATATTAATAATAAAATTAAAAAATTATCAGTGCGTATAATATTTTACATGTAATTCTTTAGAGTCTACCTAGAGTTTCACTTGTTAATAATTCTAATTATTAACTTGATAGGCTTGAAAATCGAAAATATTAACTCCTTAATTTACTACAGAATTAACCTTTAACCTTAAAATGACTGGTTCTATTTATTTTGCTCTCTCTCTCTCATAGATGATAAAAACAAAAGAACAACAATTATTTCTTTTATCTAAAGAGCAAAAATGGAAATTGGAAAGGAAAACAATTTTTCATTTCACTTATCCTTCTTCAATTTCCGTTTCTCTACACTTATATATCTCTATTTACTTTAAAAAAATAATATTATATATTGTATTAATATAATTAAGCCATAAAATGCTAATATAATAATATAATAATAAAAATAATATATTTTTTTATATATAATGCATTACAACTATCATGCATTATATATATATTATATTATTAATAATATAATATTATAAAATAATATATTTTAATAAAAATATTATGATTATTTAATAATTAAATAATTATAATAAAAAATGACTATTTTACCCATCATGAGTTCTATTTTAAAACTTTTTAAATTGGACACATGTCAAATTTTAATTATTATAATTTAACACATCACTAAATCTTAAATAATAAGTTTTTAAATAGTACTTATACAAGTGTTAGACACTTATCATGTACTTAATTTTTTATGAATGCTTAATGGTTAAATATTGGTGTAAGATGATGGCAAGTGTTAGACACTATTTATAGACTTAATTATTTTATTAAAGCTTATTGAATAAGCTTTGACCAAATCCGTGAATATTTGTCTGTTTTGCAATAATTTTATTATCTTAATGAAACTTATTAGATAAGTTTTGTTTATGAAAAAGAATATATTATTTAAGATGGTAACAAATATATTTTTGATGACTTAAAATAATAAAAGCATTAAAAGATATTTTGTTAAAGGCTTGAAAAGTATTTGTCCAATTGAAGAAAATAAGACAAAAATAATATTTTGGCTTTCATCATTCATATAAAAGGGTTAGACCAAGAGATATAATAAAGTGGAAAAAAAAGTTTTGTTTATAATCTTTTTTTGTAAGAGAGGAATAACCATTTTTGGTGGAGAAGAGAAGAAGAGAAAAAGCAAGTGTTGCTTTTTCCTTCCAAGTCCTATTATCTCATCCAAAATTGAGAGAGATCAAAGCAAGAGTTATTTTAAAAAATCTTACAAAATAAAAGCTATTATTTTAGCATTCCAAGCCCACTAAATTAGAATTTAAAATTGTCAAATAGAGTACTTCATGTGAGCTCAAATTTAGGAACCTCTTCCAAAAGCTTCTAAGATGATTCTCAATCTCATTAGTGTAATGAAACTTAAATTAAGTGTGTGTTTGTTAAATAGAAAATTAGATTTTCATTTCACTGCACACATTTTGTATGTATGACATGCAAGTTTTGTAATTCAATGAACATATTTCACATGCATGCACCTATATGTTTAATTTTATGTAATCATGCAACCTATAAATTTTTCTGATTTCAAATGTAACATTCCCAAATTGAATGGTGATAAGTATAAAGTTGGAAGGAAAAAATCCTTCTTCATTTGGGGTGTATGAACATTGATTATGCTATACAAAAAGATGAACCACCAATCATTACTGATATTAGCACTTCAGCTGATATTGCTCTTTATGAACAATGGGAGCGATCTAATTGCCTCAATCTGATGTTCTATGTCACTAGATTTATAATTTCAAGTCATGATTTACATTGGTAAAACATGATGTATTTTTTTTTATCATAAAGTTATAAATAATCTAATTGAATTAGAACTTTCGCCCAGCGGTAAGTTTTATATCACTAAATTCATAATTTCTGGATCAAGATTTATATTGGTAAAATATGATATATGTTTTATCATAATGATAAACGGATCTAATTGAATTAAAACTTTAACCTACAAGTAAATTTTATATCACTATATTCATAATTTTGAAACATGATTTACAATGATAAAGGATTATATATGTTTAATAGTTTCAAAATTTTAATTTATAAGTATATATATTTAATTTTATACAGTCATGCAACTTGCAATTTTTTTTAATTTCAAAGGTAACATTCCCGAACTGAATGGTTATAACTATAAAGTTAAAAGAAAAAAATCATTCTTCATTTTAGGGTGTATGGACATTGATTATGCTATATGAAAATACGAACCACCAACCATTATTGATACCAACACTTCAGCTGATATTGTTTTTTATGAACAATGAGAGCAATCTAACCACCTCAGTCAGATGTTCATAAAGACCAAGATTTCTGCTGGTTTACATGGTTAAGTTGGTCAGTATAATAATGTCTGAGCATTATTGAAGGCTATTGATGAGCATTTTGAAACTTCAGATAAAGCACTTGGCAGCACCCTGATTATGAAGTTTTCATTTTTAAATCTCACAAGTGTTAAAGGTATGCTTGAGCACATCATGCATGTAAAGGATATAGTGGCTTAATTAAAGGCTTTTGAGGTTGAGATGTTTAAGTATTTCCTTATGTACTATAGATTAAACATCTTTCCACATCAATATGGACACTTAAAAATCTCTTACGACACACATAAGAATAAATGGTCACTTAATAAACTCATGGCCGTGTGTGTTCAAGAGAAAGGGATGTTGATGTTTTGGAATTAGGTGAAAGTGTTTTTATGACAACACAAGAAAAGAACAGAGACAAAACCAAACAAAAAGGAAAAAAACAAAATGCTTCTTTAGTCTCCCCAATCTGATATTAAGAAGGAATCCAATGTTTCTTCTGTAAAAAGAAAGGGCATATAAAAAAAGATTTCCCAAAATTTCAAAAATGGTTTTAGATGAAAGGTAATCCAATTTTATTTGTTTATTATGAATCTAATATGGTTGATGTAAATCATAACACTTGGTGGATTGATTCTGGTTCTATAATTCATGTTTTGAATTTCTTGTAAGGTTTGCAAAACTTAAGGAAGCCAGTGGATAGTGAACAATGCATCTATTCATGAAACAAGATGCATTCATATGTAGAGGTAAATTGGACGTGTTGTTTAACTTTAAGTAATAGTTTTTTTTTATATTTAGATAAGACCCTTTATATTCTAAATTTCTCTAGAAATTTGATTTAAGACTTGTACCTTTAGGATATTCTTTTAATTTTTCGAATGATTTATTTAATTTATATTACAAATATAATTTTGTTGGGAATGGTACATTGTCTAATGGTCTATTGTGCATTGATTTACAAAACGATACCTCTTATAATACAATACATGTTCATACTGGCATTAAACGATGTATATGAATGAAGATTCCTCTATTTTGTGGCATCAGAGATTGATACATATCTCCATAGAAAGGATTAAGGGATTAGTAAATGATGGAGTACTTAGTACTCTATTTTACTGATTTTGACATTTATATGGACTACATTAAAGGAAAATAGACCAACAAGTCAAGAAATGTGCCAACAGGAGTTTAAACATATTAGAGATCATATATTCGGATATATGTAGTCCAGACATGGACTCGTATAGTCAAAGATACTTCACCTTCTTCATTTATGATTACTCACGATACATATATCTTTACTTGCTTTATAATAAGAACGAAATATTATATGCTTTTAAGGTCTTTAAATCCGAAGTAAAGAAGCAATGCGATAAGCAAATTAGATTGTGAGAATTGATAGAAGTGGGGAATACTATGGTAAATACATTGAGGATGGACAAGTATCTAGTCCATTTGTGAAGTTTTTCAAGAGAATGAGATAGTTGCCTAATACATCATGCTTAATTCTCCAGACCAGAATGGTGTAGAATAAATAAGAAACCAAACATTATTGGACATGGTATAGAGTATGTTTAGCAGCTTTAATCTTCCTGAATCTTTCATAGACTGAAGCTCTTAAAATAGCAGTGTATATATTAAACTGAATTTCAACTAAAACTGTCCCAAATACACCATTTAAGTTATTGAAATATTAGAAATCGAGTTTGTGACATATACGCATTTGTGGATACTTGTCTGAAGTAAAGGTTTACTACCCACAAGAGAAGAAATTGGACCCCAAGACTATTAATGGGTATTTCATTGAATATACCGAGAAGTCTAAAGGTTATATATTTTATTGTCTATCTCACAGCACTATGATTGTAGATTCAAGAAATACAAAATTTCTTGAGAATGACTTGATTAGTGGGAGTAATTAATTCAAAAATATAATTTTTAAGAAAGATCCTACAAATTTTTAACCTTTCACTTCAAGTAGTAGATTGATTGTTATTCATAACACCCTCAAGTTTAAATGAGTGTTTAAACCAATTATTGAGATTCCACAAACTGTTAATGATCATTCGGTAAATTAAGTTGTTTAGGAATTATTAGAGATGGTTAAAAAACCAATTGAACAACAAGTCTTTCAAGAGGATGTTGGTATAACATTAAAAAAATCTACTAGAGTAAAGAAGTTAGCAATTTTTAGTGATTACATTGTGTATCTGCAAGAATATAACTATAACATTAGAGCTGAAAATGACTGAAATGTTTTCACAAACTATGAGTTGCAATGAATCAAAATTGTAGTGTGATGCCATAAAAGATGAGATGAATTCTATAGCATCTAATAGAGTTTGGAATCTTGTTCAGTTACCTAATGATATGAAAGCCATAGGATGTAAATAGGTCTTTAAGATAAAGAAAGACTCATTAAACAACATTAAGATATATAAGGTAAAACTTATTGGGAAATGATTCACTCAGAATGAAAGAATCAATTATACAGAGACCTTTTATCCTGTATCTAAAAGGGATCCTCTTCATGTGATTTTAGTATTAGTTGCATATTTTGATTTAAAATTGCATCAAATGGATGTGAAAACGGCCTTTTTCAATGAAGATATAGAAGAGAAGGTTTATATAAAATAACTAGAAGAATTCTTCTCTAGTGATGGTGAGCATTTGATTTGTAAGCTTAAGAAATCCATATATAGATTAAAACAAGCCTTTCGCTAGTGGTATTTAATATTCCATAATGTCATCTCTTTATTTGAATTTGTAGAGAATATCATGGATCAATGTATATACCAGAAGTAAGAGTAAGATATGTTTTCTTGTTTTATGTGTAGATGATATTTTGTTTGCAACCAATAATATGAGTTTGCTGTATGAGATGAAATAATATTTTTTTTAAAAAATTTGACATAAAGGATATGGGTGATGCATCTTATATCATAGTATTAAGATCTATAGAGATAGATTTTAAGGTGTCTTAAATCTGTCTCTGGAAACCTATATTAATAAGGTTTTAAAGAGATTTCGTATAAAAAATTATTTACTAAGTGTTGCTACCATTTTGAAGGGTGATTGATTCAATTTGAACCAATGCCTAAAAAATAACTTGAAAGGGAATGTTAGAAAAATAATAAGAGTAATTTAAAAATAAACCACTAGAGAACTGCAAAAAAAGTGATGACGTACTTTTAAGGGACCATGGATCACATGCTTATGTATATATGTTTCATGTTTTGAGACTATCTTGTATGGTGTATAAATAAAGAGTTTTATATATAAGCTTAAGATTATAAATTCATCTTTAGGCCATTGAGGATGTATTGTGATACTTCAACTATAGCTTTATAGCTAAAAATCACAAAAGTGATAGTCGAAGTAAACACATCGACATTAAGTGTTTAGCCATAAAGAACGTGTTAAAAAACAATGATCATTAAACACATTAACACTAAATTAGTATTATCGATCATTTGACTAAAGGTATGCCATTACAGAAATTGAAGGATCATATAGATAAAATAGAACTTGGTTCATTTATACAATTTTCGTCATAAAAATGAATGTCATTAAAATAATACTTTATTTAAGTTGATATTTTCTTATATTGATACTTAATTGTGTACACATTCATTAATTTGAGAAAAATCATTGTTAATTGGATCAAACATAAGGTTTATTTATTAAGTAATGTTATTATGTATGAACTAAGTTTTAAGAAATATAATAAATTGTAATACATAAAAGATAATAATCGCTTTTAGATGACATATCACTATGATTCATTTATTTTATTTCTTAAATATGAAAATTGATAAGTTTTTTTTTTTATTATATCGAGCATATGAATTAAGTGGGAGAATGTTCAAGAATATAGTCCATAATGTTTTATTAACTGCCTTCAACTTTCCATCAATTGAAAAATTGCATATAACCTCCATCAACTTCATTATAACCTTCACATTTAATATTTAATCTAATGATAAAAAGGGTTAAATATGTTAAAGGAGATTATGTATTTGGGTCCTTAAATTTATGCTTTCCATTCTTTTTTTTTTTCAGACAAACACTATTGAGAGAGAGTTTAAGGACTTAGGAAAATCACAGAAATTGAAACTTCTTGTCAAAAAAAAAATGGTTAGAGGTTAAAAAGATCATCTATTAACTTTATTTCCAAATTTAATCCTTATACTTTATCATTTAACGTATAAAATATCTTATTTAAGTTACTTACAATTACAACAGGAACTGATTTACTTTTCTTGGCTCCTAGTTACGAATCCTCACAATCTGAATCTTAGGCATCGGAACTTTTCTTTCACGTAATACCAAAAGAAAACTTCTTTCTACAATAGTCAACAAATTAACAATGTTTTATATCTTGGTGATATAAATTCCACCACTTTCAAAATGACTTTGTATCAATGCCCCAACGTCCATTTGCTCCCTTATATTTCTGAGTAATTCCTTTATCAATCTTTTTATATATACACAAATTATTTTTCTTTCGACAAATCAGGTTATCACAACATATGATTCGTATTTAACAATTATGCTAGGTTTTTAAGTTTTAAATATTTTATTTAACACAACACTGTACATTCTGTTCTTTTTGAAGTTCGAATTTAAACATTATATAACTAAAACTATATAAATTTTAAATATATATATATAAAGAATTTGTGTAACTTTTTATACAAATTATATAAATTTTAAATATATATATGTATATATATGTGTGTATGTATGTATATAATTGTTTAGCTCAGATACAGCATTATACAATTCAAATTTGCATTTTAAAATGAAGGGTTTGTCAAATTTTTTTCTTGATTTTCTTAAAATAATTTTCACTTTCCTCTCTTTTAAAAAAAAAAAAATCAATTACCCCTTTTGAGGGTAATTAGTTATTTTGTAAGAAAGAAAATGATATCAATATGAAAGATAATTGGTTGTTTCAAAAAAAGAGGGAGTTAATTAATAGTCTAAAAAAAAAAAAGTTAGTAGAAAAACTAGTAAGTTCCTAAAACGAATATATGTCCACAATGGATAAATACAATAACCTGTTATATTAATTTATGAAATCGAACAAAACCCATGGATTGATAAATAGCTATAATTATACAACCCATTTCAACCACGTAATGAACTGTCATTTTTCTTCAATTTGTAGATCCTCTTCTAATCTAAAACATGAATGATCACACACAAAAACATGAATGGCAGCATTTTTGTTTTTGACGGATATTGCTGTCCGCTTGGGATTTGGGAAACCTGATGGGTGGCTTGCTTCTCAATGTTTTGCGCTTTACAGTTCTCCGCTCTCTGAATTATTAAAATATTGCTTTCAAAATCAGAGAAGCCGAGAAATTAAAATATTTTGCCTTCAATCCTGATCAAATAGAGCCCCTAACAGATGAATTTTTAACCCCTAAGTTAAAATAAGAATAAAAACCGAATGTATAGAAGGCAATCTGAAGTCCCTATTACTTGTTTTCTTGCTGGGTTTACCAGCTCTTAAGTTGTAGATCTAACATTATTTGTAGCGTCAATATACATTTGATCAACCTTACCATTTCACAAAACCTTGTTAATTAGCTTCTTTTAGAAGAAAAATGGCTTCTTACAAGTTCTTAATTTATTCTGTTCTTTCTCTAATTGCCACATTCCTCTTGTTTAAGCAATCCAATGCTGATGACCGCATTAATCGAGAGCGTTTGCTATTGCCCCTCAACTCTGAAATTAGGCTATCCTGCTGGGAATTGAAGTTGACCAGTATGGTCTAGGCCTATTTGTGTTCAATTACCATTAATCAAATTACAAGATACTACTCTTTACGGAATTCCTGATGTTCGTAAATATATCATGGATACAGTTACCTTGCAACGATTAAACGTCTGTGAGTCTGATTATATACAAAGCTGCAGGTGAGAATTTTGAAGGGGATTTCTGGTTTATATCTTTATATATTTATTTGAATGTAATAAATAATTTTAAATTTTATATTATTTTATTTTTTAATATGTAATTTAAAATATTTAGCATTAATTTATATTATACATTATCGAGTTGTTTTCCGCCTTGGCTCACCGATTTCAGCTTATTAAGATAATCGGAGTCACTTTAACAACCGCTATCTATGTGCTTATGGGGAATTAGATTAGTATTTTATTGATCCTTCATGTGCTACACACACGCGCGCGTTGTTATGTTAGTTTGTCAGGCCCATAAAAGTCCATAAATATAGAGAGAGAGTTTTATACGGTGTCGTTTTATGGAATTATTCAATTTTTGTATACTATTTAATTTGATTTTTTTCTCCCTTTATATCCTAATCAATGCGCTATGATTGATTAATTTTATAGCAAATATGTGGGTGGCGTGTTTTTATTGAACGGTCTTATAAATGATGGTTTGAGAATATCATTTTTTCCTTAAATTTTTTAAGACTATCGATTATTCCTTTTAAAGGGTTTTTAAAGGGAAAAAATGGTAAAAAAATTATCAATCACATCCTAAAAAAGGATAATCGGTAATTTAAAAAATGAAAAAAAATATATATATGTATGTGTGTATAAATAATTGGGGAGCCATGATTGTTTTCCCTTCTTTTTAATTTCGAGATGCCGTGCTGTTTTCTCATGCAAAATTCTTATTCACAGTTGCTAAATCAATAGTTAATTTTATGAATTCAATCTTAAGGTAATAGAAGTAATTGCTATTTCGAAGGGAAAATAAATCAAGTTAGGCTTCGTTTTTCATGCGAATTTAAAATATTGAACAAACATCTATTAGTGTTAACATTTAGATTTTGGACAAATTATCCAACTGTGAAAACTGGAAACTAAGATAAAAATTGATTAGGAACGATTTGGTGTTTATTTTAATTCTCCGTATTTAGCAATTTTTTATTTTGACAGATTACTAATATTATATCTCAATCTCAAATGATTACAATATTACCTTTCAAATTTCAACTAATACTATTTTATCATTCAATACAATCAAATAATCAAACTACTTTCTGTATTTAAGCAATTAAGTGGAAGGATTTTGCGTATAATAATCCTGCATTATAGTCGGCTGGATTTTAGGTGAAATCACAGCAAATACGTAATCTATAGAAGGAAAATGAAGGGTCTCTATTGCTTGTTTCGCTGTTGGGGTTACCGCAAAAGATTTAAATGTGTATCAATCACCCTACCATTCTCTTGCAAAACCTACACAGCTTACCTTCTTGATAAGAAATGGCTTCTTACAAGTTTTTAATCTTTCTTGTTCTTTCTCTCATTGCTATGATGGTACATGGTGATGGATTAGTCGATAGCGTTTGCAAGCAATCCACTGATTATCAATTTTGCATTTTAACTTTCTCACACGACTCTCGTTCTGCTGCAGCCGATTTGCATCAACTTGGTCTAATATCTATTCAGATAACTCTCAACTATGCACAAGAAACTATTTTTAATACAATTCCCGAGGCTCGTAACAAGACCAAAGATCCAGTTGGCTTGAGACGACTAAATGTTTGTCAGTCTGATTATGAGGCTGCAGTTGAGAAATTTGGAGAGGCTTTCAAATCTTCGGATAATAAGGCTTATGGGGACGTGATAAATTTCGTCAGAGACGGAACTGATTCTGTCATTGATTGTCAAGATATTTATCGGAGGAGGGAGCCGATAGGTGAATCACCCATTGCAGCTCAGAATCAAAATGTGGTCAATTTATCTGGAGTTATTTTAACTGTTAATGATATGCTTCTCGGGCATTAGACCAGTTTTTGATCGATTCTTGATGTTACTACGTACACAGCATTTCTGTGACAATCTCTATTTAGAATAATTAGAATTTCTTATTATTATAATGTCGGGTTTAATTACCTTGTGGATTCTGCCAGCGCATGTTACAATGCAAAGTAAGGGAAATTGTCACTTTATCTCAATGTTCTTTTTTTTTTTTTAAAGATTATTTATGACGTTTTTTTATATTTTTCACTCTTTAAAAAAATTGTCATATTTCATAAATAAAAATACTCTTAAAAGAAGTAAATAGTAATTTTTTAAATATTAAAAATTATATAAATAATGCAATCAAAATACAGAGATTAAATTATCAATTTTTACAAATTAATTTAATAATTATTCAAGTGTTCCACAAATCATCCTTTCATGAATATATTTTTCATGCAGATTCAATATATATTATTTATTAACTTAGAGTGCTTAAAATTTATCCAAGAATAGTAAATATAAGGAAATTGAGGAGTGACTAGTTAGAATGGATACTGTTGACTTAAAGAAATAATTTTTCAAATCAACGAGTTTTAAATTTGTTTATAAGGGAGAAATTAAACTTGAGCCTCATTTTGACGGGAGCAATTAATGTAAACTTGGGCTTCTTATTTGTTGCGAATTATAGGGGACTTGCAATGAAAACACAAATACAAGTTTAATGGTGGTCTTATTGGGATAGATTCCGACGAAGACACTCTGATGCTTAAGTCAGAAAGGGAGTTTTCTTTCTTAAAAAATGATAAGACAAGAATAAATTATTATAATGCCGGGGACGGGAGGGAGTATTTCTTTCATTTTTTTTCTTGTTTTTGTTCCTTTGGGATCTTTTCATCATACTTTTAATATTTTCGTCTTTTTTTTTATAGTGATGGCATTTCAAAGAATTTTTTGGGTTTTCTTCTATAGTATTTCTATCTTGCGCCGAATATTTTCTGTTACGCTTCTAACACACATCAAATATCCTTTTACCGTACTTTTGACATATGTCAAATATCCTTCTGCAGATTTTCTGACCTCGTTTTCATCGCACGTCAAATTTTTCTTTTGATATGTTAAGCATGTTCCTCGAGTTTATCTCTATCGGCGGTTTTGGTTTAAATGCGACTTATTTCAAACAGCTTGGGTCATATTTTGAATGGTCCCTCCCTCAATGGTTTGATGTTGACGCGAGATTTCTAAAAGCGAAACTTGTGGAATGTGGTTAGTACTTGCTCGACCATGGTCATGTTCGGGTCGACAAGGCCGAACAGGTATTTTACTTTGCCGGCTAAATCCTCCAAGTCTGAACCGATTCTCTGTCGTTTTTCTCTTTTGGGTTTTTTCTCATTGACCATTACTCTTAAGCCTATCTTTAAATTGGACTCATTGTGTAAATTTTTGTGAATTTTTGAGAGAAGAGTAACTTTTTTGAAGAGAACGTCTAGCTAAGCTTCCAAGGGCCGTCCTTATTCAAATACTTGCAAAATTACAATGCAATGCATTTTTGGACGATTGATTGTGCAACCACATTGCATGATCAATACTTGAATTTATCTGTTTTTTTAAACGTTCCTAATACAGGGTCATCGTAACATTATGATTAAATTGTGTACCTTTTTTAAGATAATTTTTTTTAATTAATAAAATAAATTTAATTATAACTATTAACTATTTATTTTTATCACAATCAAATTTATTGATTTAATTTTATTAATGTACAACAAGAATTTCATACACAAATATCTACATAAAAAATACTACTCATATATATATGCAAATATTTCGAGTATTCCATCTTTTATACTTTAGTATTTCATCTTTTACTTTTTTTAATCCTCTATCTTAATATTAATTTTTTCAATTAAAATTATAATAAATAAATTATAAAAAATTATGATACAAATAAGTAACTGTCATAGCAGAAATAACTTTAAGTAAATTTATTCTATTTTATCATAAAATTGACATATATTTTAAAATAAAATAAATAACTTTAAAAATGACTAAAATTAACACAATAATTACTTTGGATATAAATATAAGTGACATAATATACAAAATTATAAAATTTAAAGTAAACGCTATATTAGAACAATTTGTATATTTATTAAAATAAAATATAAATGTACAAATAATAAACTACTTGAGAAAATAATATTGCAATTATTAGATCAAATGAAGTAGTCCACTTCTCAATATCATACACCATCATAAAAAGGTTATTTGTTAATTTTTTTTATATTAATTGTGAGCTAACATTAATAAAACTTTTTATATTATAAAAATGGGTTAATGATAATCCAATATGTTTAATGATCAATTTTGTATTGAATTATAATATTTTGTGGTGTAAAAATTTAATTGAATGACAAATATAAATTTTTAAGTCTCGTTGAAGTTCATTATGGGAAGAACTTCAATTGGGTTAGAAATGGAACAAATTATGTTATAGACTGTTAGAATATTTTATCGGAGAAGCGAACCCATCGGCGAATCACCGACCGCAGCTGATAATCATAGTGTTTTCCGGTTAGCAGGAGTTATTTTAACTGTCAATGGTATTCTTTTGCGAACTCGTTGATTCTTGTGAGCTATATTACCATTTGTTTTTAATGTCATTGTGTATGTAATTTTATTTTAGCTGTGTGAACTAGATTACTAGCATTTGATTTATTATTGTATATGTAATTTGATTTTAACTGTGAATGGTTTTCTTTTATATATAATATTGATCGGTCAAAGAAACTAAGATAAAGGTTGATCAGAGATTATAAGGTTTTTTTTTTATATATTACTTTTCACATAAATATAGAATATAAATGTTGGGGAGAGTCCAAAAATTTAATTTCCTTGTTAAAAGAAGAGGCATTTAAAGAACGTCAAAATTTCGTTTGTCTGCTCTCTTTAATTTCTTTATAAATGTATTTTTATATTCCTGCCATGACCATTGATAGAATATGCTCCAAACGTTGACTTCTTTGAGCAGAAAACGAAGCGTTTAACAGTTTATTTAAACGACACCGTTTGATAGATACAGCAAACCCACGGGTGCGGGCTACGAACATTCACGTTCCTGACAGAGCTGCGGCCGGGTAACCACTGATGAGAGTTTCGCCGAAATCAATCAAATTGCGAATATTCATCTCCCAGAATGATCGAAATAGCGATGATTCAGAAAACTCTGTCATCAAGGTACGCTTTACAATTCACTTCATTCTCTAAAATCATCACTAATCCACAAAATGCTACTTCATTTCTCCCTCGTATGTTTTATTCCTCTGATATTCCTCCCAAAAAGGACGACGTCAACACTATTTTTCGCATAATCACCAGCTCCGCATCATCTAGAAACCTGAAACAATCGTTGAAATCAAGTGGGGTTGACATATCTAACGATTTGGTGGATAAAGTTTTAAAAAGGGTCAGGTTCAGCCATGGCAATCCTCTACAAGCACTTGAATTCTTCAGATATGTTAACAACAGAAGAGGGTTTTATCACACAGCATTTTCGTTAGATACAATGCTGTACATACTAGGTAGAGGCCGTAGATTTGATCTTATATGGGATGTTTTGCTTGATACAAAGAGAAAAGATCAATCTTTGATATCACCCAGAACTATGCAAGTTGTTTTAGCTAGAGTTGCCAAGGTTTGTTCAGTTAGACAGACTGTAGATTCTTTTAAAAGGTTCAAGAAACTGGCTCCTGAGTTTGATATTGCTTGTTTTAATGCTTTGTTGAGGACTTTGTGTCAGGAGAAGAGTATGAGTGATGCTAGGAATGTGTATCATGGTCTAAAGCATGATTTCCGGCCTAATTTGCAGACTTTTAATATACTTTTGTCTGGATGGAAGTCGGTGGAGAATGCCGAGGGGTTCTTTGAGGAGATGAGGGAAATGGGAGTGAAACCTGATCTTGTTTCGTATAATTGTTTGATTGATGTGTATTGCAAGGGTAGAGAAGTAGATAAGGCATTTAAGGTTGTTGAGAGGATGAGGAATGAGGATATAGCTCCTGATGTTATCACATATACGAGTATCATTGGGGGCTTGGGGTTAGTTGGTCAGCCTGATAAAGCTAGAGATGTGTTGAAAGAAATGAAGGAGTACGGGTGCCACCCGGATGCTGCAGCTTATAATGCTACTATTAGGAATTTCTGTATAGCAAAGAGGCTTGGTAATGCATTTGGGTTGATGGATGAGATGGTGCAAAAGGGTTTAAGCCCAAATGCAACTACTTACAATCTCTTCTTTAGGGTTTTTTACTGGGCGAATGATTTGAGAAGTGCATGGAATTTGTATCAAAGAATGATGGATACCGGGTGCCTCCCAAATACACAGTCTTGTATGTTTCTAATTAGGTTGTTTAAGAGGCAGGAAAAGGTGGAGATGGCATTACAGTTATGGAATGACATGTTAGAGAAAGGTTTTGGATCTTATATTTTGGTATCGGATGTTTTGTTCGATTTGCTTTGTGACATGGGGAAGTTAGTGGAAGCAGAAAAGTGTTTCTTGGATATGATAGAGAAGGGGCATAAGCCGAGTAATGTTTCTTTCAGGAGGATCAAGGTTCTAATGGAACTGGCAAACAAGCAAGAAGCCCTTCAAAACTTGTCACAGAAAATGGCCATTTTTGGGCCTTCTATAGTTCCTGAAAGGGAAGACCACCTGTCAGAAATGTCATATTTAGAGTCATTTCACGTTAATCACACCGTTGCAATTGATCACGGCCTCAGGAAGATTTAAAATCATAATTGATAATACTGGCATACCAAAAGTGGTCTTGTAAACCATTTGGATATTGTAGACTGCTATTAACTTATTCCCTCTTTCACAGGTGTGTGTTTGATACCTCATAACTAGCTTATTTCTCTTGAAGACATTCCTTCCAGCATTATGTCTCCCATCTGATTTGAATTCTTTTCTTGGGATCGTGCAAAAAACCAAAAAGAATTACTGATGCCCAAGGATTCGGCTACTTGATCACAATGCTGCATGGTGTTACTTGCAGCCTAGGCTATGGTGTTGGCTGCTCATTTTGCCATTGGATTTTCATACTCCTCATGGATCTAGATCTCTGCATTTCCACTGGCAGGCAGCAAAATGATTTAATCTATGTCATGAATTCCATCTCCAAAAGTGCAGTCGTCAAAATAAATTCCAATGAGTACACGGTTTAGCTGAGGATGTCTTGTTGTGAAAGAAGACATTTTTATATACTCTGTATTCATTGGTTATTCTTACTTGGCATCCTTCAGGCGACAATGTTCTCTTTGTACTCTACACTTCTCATTGGCATCAAAGCAGAAGAGAGAGTGGTTGTTGAACCTTATTTCACATCATCCTTTACCATTGCTTAACCTATTCCTCCCGATTTAATGAGAAGTGACAGGTAGCGTCCAATTTCAGGCAGAAGGTTTACTATTCTTCGGTTGCATTTGTCCAAGAAATAGTAGCAGCTAATGTTATTAAGACCGAGACCTTGTACAGGGTTACTCTTGGAAGTGTGTGGCAGACAGCTTCTTCAGCCAGTCAATTGAGCTTGTTTGCGTCACTGGGCAAAGCCACTGAGTCAATCGGCGGATTCAATAAACCTCTTTTGACAGAATGTTATTCAGTTGTATCAGGCTCATGCGTCCACCTGCTTTTGAGAATATACTTCTCGCCGGTGCTTCCCGTTTTCTGTTCTAGGCCCCCCCTTCCCTTTGCTCTAGTGGTCCAATTTTCATAACCGTAAATATGTGACAATTTATCACGACACTGTTTTCCATTTTTTTAATCTGTAATATGCTTGATCCGTATTCGAGCTCTAGTGGTCCAATTTTCATACCAGAAATATGTGACAATTTATCACGACCCTGTTTTCCATTTTTTTAATCTGTAATATGCTTGATCCGTATTCTATTCCTTCAAATTCGATACAACATTTTGCTATTCTACACATTGAGGCACGTCGGCGTGGTAACAGTTATTGCAAATTAGAGGATTCAAATAATAACTCTTGGCGTTGGGTAGAATTAGTGGACTTGAATAATAAATGAGACGATATATGGGTGTTTCGTTTTGTAAGAACAATTTATGTGGTGATCATCTTGGTTAGTATTTTGACTAAATGTATGCAATCTGACTAGGAACAAATGGCCCATTTCTCTGCTTCTTGTTGAACAGAACAAAGATTGTCTGAAAGGATCAATAAACAAATGCTATCGAGAGGATAGCAAAGAGGATAAAAAAAAAATCTCGAGAATTATTCTGAAACTACAAATAACAATGGCAATGTCTGGAACAGAAACAACAAATATGATTAAAGAAGCCAACAAAGCTATTACAAGGAGGAAACAAAGAACACTATGAAGCGACGTTAACTACTTATTCCAGCACTTTTTGCAACCCCAAACTCAGAATTTAGCAGCCTATGCCTGCAATTGTACAGTAAAATGATTCTGTAAATATCAAGAAAACATTTATCCAGCAATACAACACATGAAATCTGCAAATGCAATACTGATTATGATATCAACATAATATGTGTGAGTACCTTGTTTGCAATGTTGTTTGAGAGCCAGTCCAGTCCCTCGTACAGCCCTTCACCAGACGTGGCACATGTGCTCTGGATGTACCTGCAATATATGATATACACAGTGTCAGTCACACACACACAGTCACAAAGAGAGCAAGAGAGGGAGCATGATATATCTTACCAGTGGCGCTGGCGAAGAGAGTGAAGCCCAAGCTTATCAGTTATCTCGGCAGCATTCATCGCATTTGGAAGATCTTGCTTGTTTGCAAATACAAGCAGCACAGCATCCCTCAACTCATCCTGTCAATGCAACAGAAAGGAAAATATAAGATCCGAACCATTTTAGCAAATTACAGTGAACAATAAAAATTTCCTAGATAAGCAACTTTTCATGATTCAGCAATTATGCGTATTTCTTCCGTTTGTACCAACACTAAGACTTGAAACTTTGTACATTACCTCGTTCAACATTCTGTGCAACTCATCTCTTGCTTCAACAACACGGTCTCGATCATTACTGTCAACCACAAAGATGAGTCCTTGTGTGTTTTGGAAATAATGTCTCCACAGAGGTCGGATCTGGATGGACAAAATTATGGATATCAGAAGCTAGAACAAAATAAGGAAACAAAATCACACCTTTCATCTCTATACTGTATTTAGCCTAATGGCAAGAGAATGGCCAATGGGGGGTGGGTCGGGTTTTGGGTTCAATTGCAGTGATGGCCGTATTTGAATCTTTAATAACCCCAAGAAAACTAAAATATAATCACAGAATGTAAGCCCAAGAGGTAAACAATATAATGCATAAAACTATTGGTCAACCGGCATAAGGAGATGCATTTGTTAAAAGTCTGACAGAAGCCACATCTATAAGTACGCACACTGAGAGCAATTGTACCCTTCAAGGACTTGCCTATGATAACCAAAGAAAACTGTGGAGCATACGCGTTCACTCATGTAAGTTGTTTTTATGGTCATGCTATATGCTGGTGGAAAAATATGAAACCAGCACTTGCATCCTTGGGGGCTTAATTGAAAAGAAAATAGGTAATCCACATACATTAAGAGGGACTGATAAGCAAATAAGAAAAATCTCACAAGTCAGGCAATATTACATGTCATCTTCAATCTTTACTTCAAAGAAACCAAAACAGTACTTTGTTGATATGCTAAAACTGAACCTACATACCTTGTCTTGGCCCCCAACATCCCAAACAGTAAAGCTGATGTTCTTATACTCCACAGTCTCCACATTGAAACCTGACCAAATGGTAGATAAAAAGTAAGTGCAAGAGAAACACAAAAATCCACTTCGTGATACAATTAAATTAGAAAAGCAGGAAATTAGCCGCGTCTTTGGAAGATTTCTTAATTAACACGCTGGGATGCGTTTTCAATTTTAAGCTATGATGCTAATCCTTGCAGTAATATCGCTGAAAGGATATGTAGTAATGTTCAACTTACCAATGGTAGGAATGGTGGTGACAATCTCTCCGAGCTTAAGCTTGTATAGAATAGTAGTCTTACCAGCGGCATCAAGACCCACCATGAGAATTCTCATCTCTTTCTTAGCAAAGAGCCTGCTAAAGAGCTTGGTGAAAGACAGCCCCATTTTTCACAACTGCAAACGTCAAGAATGCAACATCAAATTAGAGAATTGCACACCTTAAACCAAACACCCAAAAAAAAAAAAAACTCGAGTAATATCTGTAAACATTAGAACATATCCAACAACAATCAATACTTAGGATAAAAAGAAAATAAAATAATATCTTAGAACAGAAATGCAATCATTTACTTTAATTGATGCAACATTTAAAACAGCAATTACTAGATCTAATCAAATAAGTTATGATCCAAATCAGAGTAACCAAATATCATTACGAAACAGTTTAAGCTTGAAACAAAAGTGAATTACACTAGATCAAACTCGAAAGGCACATACAACATCCAAATCTGACGCACTAACACATAATTTAAGATCTTTAAAACATAAAATTACGGGGAAAAAGAAAAAGAAGAGAGATCAGAGGCATAATGTTTTCCATCCGAATTTCAAATGACAATTGAGAAATGTAGATCGAGCAATGACAAAGCCAGATCAGACATAAAGATGCAACAAAGATTAAGCGAGGGATCTGAATCTGGAGTTAAGAGTTTAATTAGATAGAATCCGCACAATTCTACGAGAGGGAGACAGAGCAAAGTTACTTGCCTGAGGGAAGAGAGCGGTTTTGGCTTTGAGGAAGATCTACCTCTCTCTCTCTCTCTCTCTAAAAATACGAGCTGTCCTTCAATATTTACACGGTTACGATGATTTGCTTATTTATTAGAACCAAACTGCTGTTTTAACGCCGTCAATGTTTTATTTGCCTCTTTAAATTTTTTGCTTCTTTTTTTTTTTTAATTTAATTATGCTGGTGGCTAATGACGTCGTTATTAAGACGCTTGGCCTGCGAATGCAATTTGCATGCAATGGAGATTCTGGCCTGTTTGGATAACGAGAGATTCTTTTCCCCGTTGGATATTACAATTTTTGGATACGGGATTATGAATTTAAAATGCGAAATTATAGCTACATTCGAATCTCAGAGTTTATTTTTTCAAAATGTAAATAAATTATTAAGAAAATGCATTTACTTGCAAATTTCAAAAGTAACACTTAGATACAATCTAAAGAACTAATTTATAAATTTTCAAAAATTAATTCATATTTTCGAATAGCATAACCAAATGCACTCTTTCACCTCAGTAGATTGGGTTCAAAATTTCTTCCCCCAAAAAGAAAAGAAATTTGACTTCAGGAAAACAATAATAATAATAATTCATTAAGATAATAAATTATCACAAATTCATGGCCTACTCCTTGGGATTCTCTGGGTTATCACTTGTTGTAGCCACAACAATATGTTAAACTGAAAGATAGGGATTCTTAACTTCTTCTTTTTTGTATTTTTATTTTGTCTTTATAAATGGAAGACCACATGACTACTTTTTCCTCTTATTATTATCCATTACAACACAGTACAATAATAGTATCATAATCTTCTAAAATTCAAGGGGAAAAGATGTTCATAGGAGGTTTAGATGAGAATCCTGCAGTCTGATCATATGGCAACTCCAAATATGGTTAGACAGCAGACAACATGTCCGACCATCCCCCTTGTCATCCTTTCAGCTTTTTCTCCGCGTTCACCTGAAAATTTTGGATAGGCCGTTAGCAACAATTTTCGAGAAGCAATCTTTCTTTTACAGGGCAAATATGGATTCAAAATAGATACGGAGCAGCAAAACATTGAGTTACCAGTGCAAACTCTTATGACATCGGAGACAGGTACCACGGCACAAACATGAGAACTAGGTTAGAAGCTCAGATCAAAACTGAAGAAACAGTTGGAGTCATCCAACAGGCTAATTTACAAGCTTGAAACAAACAATTTCGCTTCTATTTTATTTATGATATCAGTGACAATTGTGGTTAGCATGCAATAAGCAAAAGAGACAATTAACTAGTCGGCACATGGCAGCATGATTCAAAGCTCTCTTGAGTAAAATTAACTAGCTACCAGAAGGAACTGTATCAACATGGGTAATTTTTCTAATATATGACATGGATGCCACCAATGTATTCCTCGACCATGTTATTTTCCCGTATTCTTCATTGAGTTAATGATGCTGTTTATAATAGCAACACCTTATTGATTCAGTATAACCCACATTAAAAATGAGGAAAATCTCCAGAGTGTAAGTTATAAAAGGTGAACTGCAAAAACTGAGGAACTTAAATCAAAAGTAGAGTCTAGCCCTCTTGCTGCCAATAACTCCGCCATTCCACGGGCTGAACCTTTGACCTTAAGTTTTGAAAGGGAGAGTATAATGAATTGGCGATGAAGACCAGCGATTGGGGAAACTGTTTGAAAAAACTAGTTTTGTTGGTTCATTATAAATCTTTGTTTTCCCATGAAGATGTATTTATGGGGCTTCAGACTTACATAGTTGAACAACAAACACAAATATATTCAGAAAATGACGCAATACAATAGGGCTTGATATTCTTGACTATCTTTCACAATTCAAGCAACAAATACACGGAGTTGATAAAAAGCTTTCTAGCTTCAGATGGTAGTTTATTATATTTTCACACTTTAGAATTTAACAAAAGGAATTTGAAAGGATGCTAAAATTAAAATTTTAAAATAAAAGAGTCTGAACTCTTACAGAAGATCTTGCCATCACCAATTTCTCCAGTTCTTGCTTCCTCTATTTTATCTATTACTGCTTCAACCTAAGACAGGCAGAGGAGAGGATTCAACGGGCAACAAATTTTGCAACGAATAAACTGCTAACATTTTCTTGTTCTGCAGCAATATGCTAGAGAACTTTGCACTTGCAATGGAGAGAAATGTTTAACTTCCTGAAATCTCCAGGCAGATACCAATATTATATATACCTGGTCTTTGCTCACCACAATCTCCATCTTCAATTTAGCAACAAACTTGTCCTCAGAAAATTCAGAGCCTGCACCGGATAAACAAAAACAAAATCAACCGAAAGATAAGGTATAAACAACAAAATGCTTTATAACACAAATAAAATAATCATCTTGTAAAGGCTTCCAACATCAGTAGAAAAGTCATAAAATTAGAAGAAATATGTCGAGTACGCTCATATCTCATAATCAAAAGCTCAAATGATTTAGATAAACAACAATAGGTCAATTTTCTCAAATCTTTCTTAATCAATAAAAGTACCATATTCGAAATAGAAGAAGAGGCCAATATGTTGGAATCACAAGTTTAAATCATAGCAACTATCTAATTAAAACTAGAGGAAGAAACTTTCAACATTTCTTAAAGGCCAAAAACTTACTTACCACCATGCCTCTCGGTTGAACCACCTTGAGCACCAAAGCCTCGAACATCAGAAGCCGTGACACCACAATACCCATTTGCAGCAGAGCCTTCATTTTTTATAAAAGAAACAAAAAAATGTAGTGCAGACACCATGTGATTTAAGAGTTCAGAAGATATCATAGTCTGAAGAGTTCCAATAATTAACTTAAACAGTATTCAGCCAACTCCCACGGATAAAATAATTGATATCTTGGAGTTAACGCATGTGTCGATCCTGCTCTAAATCAGATCCCTTAGTAGATTTGTCAGTTTGAAATTCTTCATCTACTAACTAAACATTGAACAGACAGAGTCCCCAAGGGAGCCTCGTAGCTATCATGAATTGTCGGGAGATGGAAATGCTGACAACATGATAAATTATAGAAGAGCCAGCAGTTTTCACCTAACTAAGAATCCTGCGGAAGGACTGGAGCTTGAGAAACGTAAACTTTGAATAGATCATGATGAGAATATAGTGGCGCTTGAGGAATGTACAAGGGCAAAAAGATTTGTGCTTTGCCTCAGAGTAAGCCAAATTTATTTCTGATAGATAGATTATGAACTCACAATTGACACAATTTCTATAGATTGAGAATTTGTTTGACAAAACTTAACAAAGAAAAATAACCTTTGGTCTTCACTATTTAGGACGTTAAAGCTATTGAAAGTTATAGAGCGCCTGGAAATGCATCTAAAGATTGCAAACTGCTTCCTATGTGCAGTTGAGGATGAGAATATAAGCCTACAAGGGAGTAAGCAGTTCTATTAAAATGAAGTAATTATATTTGTAATTGTAAACAGAAATGGTGATGGTGAAGGTTTTAGTTCTTACCGAAGAAACCTGCTTAATTCTCCAAGGCCTAATGTATCCCAAATTCAGTAACAAGGAAAAAGAAAAAAAAAAAAAAAGGAAGAAGAAGAAAAATCAAAACCAAATTAGATAATGTTAAGAGTCAATTATCTTAAAAAGGATTTTTTTTTTAAAAAAAAAAAACAAATTCAGGGAGACCATCAGAAAACATACAAATTCATACAAGCATAACAGGAACTTAATACCTGAGAATGGCTTCCACTTTGTAAAATTTAGAGTCAAGAATATAATCTACAAGCCAAGAGAGAGAGAGAGAGAGAGAGAGAGAGAGAGAGAGAGCATCAGAACTTCGAATACTGAGACAACATTCCTCATAAATTCAGAAACCCACAAACTTCGAAAAGAAAAATGGAATATAAAAATTTTAAAAGCGGTCCAGGTGAAGGAGAGCTCTGGACTCTGATAACAGGAAGAATTGATGCATTTATTGTGTATTTGAGCTGAGAAAATCGACAATTTCTGAACCTGGGCCGGACGGAACTACAATCGAAAAGAGGATACTCGTTGAGAGGAGAAGAGAAATTGAGAGGAGGAAGTGAGCCTAGTTTTGCAATGACAGCCGTGTTTTCGATTCTCAGGGAAATTGAGAGGTTTGGTTGGAGAAGAATTTGCAGTCCAGTGAACTGAACCTCGCTGGTAACGGTGCTCCTCTCTCTCTCTCGGAAATTAGACAAAGTTAAACGGCTTTGAATTGCGCGTGGGGTGCTTGCCCTTGAGACCTCCCCGACCAAAGGTCAGGAATTCAAATGCCCCGTGGACGGCAGGAACAGTTGAGATTCCTCCTCCTCTTGTGAGAATCGTCTAGTTATGCCCGAAGTTATATGCATCGCTGTTAATGATTTAATAGTGCATTTAATCTGAATGGATGTACTCAAGCTATATATATTATTAGGGGTCATTTAGTTTAGGTAGATGTATTCAAATTTATATGTATTGTTATCAATAATTTTAATAATATAATTTAAATAAGATGTAATTCAAAATTATTTGTTTGCTTTTGTGTTGTTCTTAATGATCTGATAGTGTATTTACAAAGGTCAAGAGCTATCTATTATTAGTAAATATACTTAAAATTATATGTATTATCACGAGCTTTTTTATCTTAAATGTGCTAAAATTTATATATGTTATTTTTAATATTTTTAGTAATATAATTTGAGTGGGATATACTCCCAATAATTTTAGTAATACAGTTTAAGTGAAGTGTATCTCAAAATTATTTATTTATTTTCGTATTACTCTTAATAATTTGATAATACATTTATAAGGGTTAAGAGTCATCTAGTATGAGTAGATGTACTCAAAACTATATGTATTATTATGAGCCATCTAGTCCAGGTAGATGTGCTCAAACTTATACGTGTTATTCTCAATAATTTCAATAATGCAATTCGAGTAGGATGTGCCTCAAAACTATTCGTTTTCTCTAAAAAAATATATAATAAATCTAGTCTAATTAAATATTTGGAGGTTGAGTTTCCTCCCCTTGTAGGAGCCATCAAGTCTGAGTGAAATGTGTCCATAGTTATATGTGTTGCTCTCAGTGATCATAATAAGGCAGTTCAGATGTGCTTAAAGTTATATGTATACGTATTGCTCCAATGATCTTGTTAATACAGTTCAAATGGAATATGCTTTAAACTGGGTCAAAAGTCATCTAGTCTAAATATATGTGCTCAAAGCTATACGCATTGCTCTTAATGATCTGAGTAATGCAGTTCGAGTGAAATGTTCATCAAAGTAGTGCATTTACTAGAGTTAAAAGCTATCTAATTTAGGTGGATGTACTCAAAGTTATAAATGTTGCTCCCAATAGTCTCGGTAGTGCAATTGAGTAGAATATATGCTTCAAAGCTGATCATTTGCTCCCAAAAAAAAAATCGAGAAGTCTAATTTGATTAATTATCAGTAGGTTGAGCTTCCTCCCTTTGTAGGAGTCATATAATTTAAGTGGAATGTGCTTAAAGTTATATGTGTTACTCTCAATGATCCTGATAATGTAATTCAAGTGAATGTATTTCAAAGTTGTTTGTTTGCTCCCAAAAAAAATTATAAGAATTCTAGTTTAATTAATTACCAGTAGGTTAAGTTTCTTATCCCTTTTGGGAGTTATTTAGTCTGAATGGAATGTACTTAAAGTTATATGTGTTACTCTCAATAATCTCAATAATACAGTTCAAGTAATATGTGCCTCAAAGCTATCCGTTTAAAAAAAAAAAAAAACTATGAGAAGCTTGGTTTGATTAATTATCAATAAGTTGAGTTCCCTCTCTCTTGTGAAAGTAGTCTAGTTTGTGTAAAACGCGTTTAAAGTTATACGAATTACTCGTAATGACCTCAGTAATGTAGTTCAAGTGGTACGTTCCTTAAAGTTGTTCGTTTGTTCTTGAAAAAACTTCAAGAAGTTTGGTTTGATTAATTATCAATGGGTTCCACCCTCGTGGGAGCAATCTAATTTGTGTAAGATATGCTTAAAACTATATTTATTGCTTCCAATGATCTCGATAATGCAATTTGGATAGTATATAACTTAAAGTTGTTCGTTTTCTTTGAAAAAAAATCGAAAAATCTAGTCTGATTAATTATCAATATAATAATCTAATATAATGAATTTTTTTTCGTAAATAGTCATAATTTTATGGCACTTTACTAATTTACTATAAATACAATTTTCTAATTTTTTTTTTAGTCAAAAAATTCGAAAATAGAAAAAAATATCATTTCACTATTTCAATAATATCCTCATTATGAATAGTATATGCAACAATAAACAATACCCTACTACAGTACTTTTTATTCAAAATTAATTTGTTTATTTATTAAAAATATATTTATTTTATTTTATTTTAATCATATTATTACAAAATTTAAATAAATAATATAATTATTCAATATAGTTAAATCAAACTAAACAAATAATATAAAATAATAAATAATTTTCATAACAAAATATAAACTTAATTTGTATTTTTATTAAAATTATATTTAGTTTATTTATTGATAATTAAATAAAATAAATACAAATTAAAATAAATATAATTGATTTTAAATGAATAATATAAATTAATTATGTCGTTTAAACAAATACACATTGAAGATGCAATAAAAAATATCATGCCACATTAAAGACGCAATAAAAAACTATCACATCACATTAAAAATGCAATAAAAAAATATTGCATCACATTTAAATATGATGTGATAAAAAGTTATTGCATTCACATTAATGTACGATAAAAACTATTGCATTCAATTTAGGCAACACTTAAACTATCGCGCCTAAATTAGGGCAAATAGTTTAAAGGGGAAAATAGCTCTCTCAAATTTTTTAACTAAAAAAATTTAAACAATTACATTAATGACTAAATAAGTTAACTAATTTACAAAATTTTATTTTTTGTAATGATTTAAAAATAATAATAAAAGGCTTTAAATTGAAACGTGGGAATTGGTCTTCGAAAATTTCGGACGCTTGCATGTCATTGTTGTTGGGCTCTAATGTGAAGCCCACGTCACGTATTATTAGATTTTTCCTTAAATGTAAGCGAGAAAAAGGGTCAAAGTTTAGACGTGCCACGGGGTTAAGTAAGTAAGATCCATTCCAAAGATAGTTTTGCAAAATGCGACTCAGTAAACCAGAACCAGACCAGTAATCACTAATCAGACATCAGTCGTTTGCTTTTTGTGTTTGGTCATCAAGTAAAGACTGAAAGCGTAAAAGAATGGCCAGTGAGTTTGTATACAGGATTAGTACGGCCAGTGAGTGGGAAGAATTGCAGAAAAATGGATCTACTTTTGGTGGAGAACTTGACAATTCCACCGGTTGCTTCCATCTCAGCAAGCTAAACCAGGTCTCTCTCTCTCTCAACCTTCCCTGTTTTCTTGATAAGTTAGAGTTTTTCTCTTTAACAAATTTTTGGTTACTCAGAACAAGCATCAAACCTCAGCTAGATGATCTAATTTTACAAAAATGTCTGAGAAACAGCCTTTTTCTTTTCTTTTTTTTTTTTTTGGGAAAGAATCATCTTATCGAAAAGATTAAGTTAATAAGTTGTGATTTTTTGAAAGACTATAGTAAAAGAATCTATAAGCACGCGAAATTAAGGTGGCTTAAATACAAACACTTCGGAACTCGTCTGAATGACTATTTAAGATTGGTGATTGAGTTTGACTCGTTAAAGATGTTAGAATTGTTTGCTATATTTTCAACTCTGCTTTGAGGCCTGAAATTTATGCCGTATTTGTACTTCTGATTTTTGCAGGTGCAGTCAACATTACAGAACTTCTTTTTGAACACTCAGGTGGATTTGTACCTACTACAGATTGATGCTAAAAAGGTCAGCTATGTTCTTTTAATATGTCTTCCCTTTCAACTTTGTTAGCAAGTTAGGAATGAATTTTAAAATGAAAACAGATTTCATGGGCATTTGACATAATGAATAATCCATATGAATAGGGATGAGGAGCAGCATCATTGTAGATTTTTTTTTCTTTCAACTTATTAATAATAAGTAACAAGAACTATCTCAGTATTTTAGCTCTTTGATAGATGATTTCTTTTCTTTTTCATTTCCTTTTGTGTTGACATCAATGATATTCAAGAGGGCCTGATGGTTGTTCTGATGCTTAATTGGATACAGTAATGTTTACTGAAATTATTTTAAGCTATTCAATTCATAAACAGAATAGAAACAAAAAAGATAAGTTAAACTTTAACAGAGAAAGTATTATGTGTTTAGATCAAGACCTTTCAATTTGTAAATCTCAAGAAATATAACATTGGTTCTTAGAAATTTTATTTGTATTTGGGACCACACTGCCTCTAGTTTAACTGAAGCTTGAAAAACCAATATTAGTCTTTTAAGAGGATGGTGTGTATGCATATATACACACATAACATCATAAGTATGGCAAAAACAACTATTGGAGATTAGCTCCTTGATAGAATGTGTAAAGTGGCTACGGAAACTTGTCATCATCCATACTTTTCCTACATTGTTACTTCCAAGAGGCTTGGTATGTTAGATATTGCCGCTTGGGTATGCTAGCGGAACTGTGGAAGAATAGAAGGCCGACATGGGTTATATTGAATTAATAACAAGAGCTTTTAAACTCAATAACTATGTTGTAGACCCTAACTAGTAGAGAGTCGAGACAGGGCATAGTTTATTATAGCAAACATTTTTCTTTGGTTGAAATGATTATGAATCATGCAAGCTTGATATAGTATTACCTGGTTCTCATTGTTGTTTTGAACCCTTGGTAATATATGAGCTTATCTCTTACATGTGTATATATGTTGCAGCTTGGCGATGGATTAATATATGAACTTGTGGATGGTTCAAACAGCTTCCCTCATTTCTATGGCCCATTAAGAAGTTTTGCTCCTCTCCCATTAGATGCAGTTACAAAATCAGAGAAATTGTCTCTATCAGATGGTCAATTTAGCTGTAGTTTCCTGAATTAATCAGTTATGCTGAATAACTTTGGATCTGTGTTCAATATGTTTCTGTACTGTGTGGAGAAAGTGTACCAGGAAATGAACGAAAGTTGATTCATTATGTATACTACTTTTGATGATTTGACGAGTTTCATGTACTTACAAATGATGGATAACCACTGTGCTAGTATCTCAAGTTCTAATGGTGATCTACCTCTCCATTTTTGATTGTCTTTTTGGATTGGAGAAGTACCTTACTAATTAGTACAATGTGTGATAAAAAATGCAACTTGGAGGAAAGAATGCATGCCCAACTCCGTTCAGCGGAAGTGCAGTTATGATTCATTCTGTTTAATAATATCCCAGTGCGGGGGCTGAAGGATAGATGGAAGTGGGTGCCTTGTGAGATTGATTTCTTCAAATAGATGAAGAGTTTTGGATTCAATATTCATTTTGATTATTGCTTTATTGAATTAGACTTATCTCTGTACGTGTGCGGAGCTAGGGAAAGAAAATAGTAGGTCCTTACCACTCAACAGCGGGGATAGCTCAGTTGGGAGAGCGTCAGACTGAAGATCTGAAGGTCGCGTGTTCGATCCACGCTCACCGCAATGTGAACAATTTTTATATTTGTCCGTTCAGACAGTTTTACGCCCTTAATTCATTTTTACCTTCCAATCAAATCCGAACCCATTCATTCAGAGGCCCAACACCGAAGTCCATTTCTATTGCGGATCAAACTGATCCATCCAATCTTAAGTCCATACCCTCAATTGTTTGTTTGTTTTTTTTTAATTTCTTGAAAGATATATTCTTGTGTGATAATAATGCCTGTATATATGCTGTATGCTATGGTAAGTGAGTTTAATTTGAGTGATTTGAGATTGTCCCAAATTTCACAAGTGGTGTAAACTTTGATGCACCGGGTGCTACAACTCCCGGTACAAGTTATAATGGGTTAGCTTTACTAGTTATTTATGTATACATAACTGAAACTTCGTTGCACTGACTTTTTTTCCGTGTCATATTTTAATGGCCATAACTTGATTAAATAGATGGATATTGTCCTGTTGGGTATGGTAATTTCATAGTGAAGCGGGGGGCTTCAGTAACGCACTTAACATGATTGACATTGATCAGAACGATCTCTTATTAGCCTTGCCCTTATATGCACCGTACTTAATTAACCTCTTGCGCTAGTCGCTAGGAAAAAAAAACCCCTTCTTTTTTTCTTCTCGCCAGAATTAAATGAGTTATTCAAGTGAGTCTATATGGTCTTCTATATCTTATATACACGCACCTAAAGAACTTGCTTTACATCCCCTTAATAACAGTGATCTCATCTCGATATAATTGACTGCGTTGGCGTTCATAACAAAGTTGTCAAAGCCTTTAATAAAGGACAACTCGATATCTGTAATGAAATGAGAGCAATTTTTAAGGATGCCACCTTTGTAAATGTGGGGACATATACACATGAATCAAGTACGATCTCTTTACTAAAAACGAAAGATATGGTAAGATTGGAATTTCTGCGTGAGCTTAAATAAAAGTTTTACGTTTTTTTTTTCCCATACACTCCCGGGAATTTTGGTGGGTGCAATTTGACTATTTTTAATGGGCATTGAGGAATGAGGATCCATTTCTTGGTTGTTGCGGCCATGGCGGGCCTCCAAAATAATTACAATACAAAAGCAACGTGCGGCCAGGCTGGTCACAGCAATTTATAGGCGGTGCATTGTTAAGGATGGAGTTCACTACACTGAACTCTGAGGCAGGCAATAGCAATAGGGTTGTTGCTGTGAGTATTTTATCAGCTCATTATTCTACTCTCCTCCAATTGAATGAGCAAAGGACGTTAAGGGGCAGTTCTTTTCCAGCCAATTAATATTAAAAAAATGCCGAGGAATCATGGGGGTCTATGAATTCTAAAATCAATCATGAGTTCCCTTAATAAGTCATGTACTATATAAGAACCACTGATAGAGAGATTTTTTTAACATGCATTCGATATAATTTTGTCTTTACACGTCAAAATGAAAGTTTTCAGACAAAGAGTTTATATTAAGAAATTAGAGAGATTGAGAAAACTGTTTCACCAACTCTTTACGATAAAATGTATTTTCCTTTTTAGACATAATATTATTCTATATTATATATTATTTATCGCAGATAAAGAAGAAACAGCTGGTAATAATGATAATTAATAATAATAATTTTTAACGTATTCTTATGGAACTCAATTTGTCTTTGATATTAAATTTATTGTTAAAAAATTAGTGATTCAACAATTTTAATTAGATAAGAATTGAGATAAATATCAAAGTGAAGAGTTACAAGAAGTTTAGAACGTGTGAGATACATATGAAGAAGTCTAGGACGTATGAAACATGAAAAGGGAAGCGAAACAGGACTCAAAGACATGAAGGAAGTAAGAAAACGCGGGATAGGCGTATAGGGCTGAGCGCTACGATGCCCAGGATAGCAACCCAACGCCCAGGGATGAGCGTCGCGGCGCCAAACACGTAGAAGTCCATTTTTCTTCGGGATTTCAGTTTTGGGAAGTTTTAGACTTTCAAAACAAGTGGACTCTTACTCCAACAAAGAATAGGGTTAATAGGCATGAAATATACCCTATATAACACACTTGTAAACCCTTTAGTTGAGATCAAGCATTAAGAGAGACTCTAAGAGAGGGGAAGAATTGGGTAGACACTAAGTGCTTGTGTGCGCTAGGGTGAAACCGTCGTTTGGGTGATTATTGTTCATGGTAGAGTAAGGGTTCACTAAACATTAGGTCATTTTGAGGGTTCTTCAGATTGAGTTTTCCTTATAAAATCTCTAGGGATTTATAATAAAAGAGGTTAGAATCCTTGGATCCATCGTGGACGTAGGTAATTGGCCGAACCACGTAAGATTGTGTTGTGCTATTTTGTTTTCTACTTTGAATTCTTGCTATTTTGCTTGATTAACAGGTTATTTTGCTGCGCAAAGAGGTTAGAGTTCTAGGTTGAACTTGAAATTATTCGTTTCAACATAATTTCGAAAAGAAGAAGGGCGTTCCCTCCTTCAACACTTACTAAATCAATAAAAATATACTAAAATGCTTTGATTGGCATGTAATTGACAATATGATTCAAGTTTTTTTTTATAAAATTCTTGGGTTGAAAAAGGCATTAGGATTCATTTTTGGAATCCAACTTAATGTTTGTCAACAAGTATATGCGTGTGTATATGTGTATATATACACGTATATACATACACACTAAACCCACTTTCAACTGCATGCATAATTGCATATTTAGTTAATTTATGGACTTTACTATATGAGATATATACGACAAAAACAACTCATTGAAATGACTTGTATAGGGCCCTTAAGCTTTCGTGGGGTACATATAAATATAATAGACAAGAAGTTGCCAAAAGTTGTTAATAGGGAAGTGATCCATCAAAGGCATTAAGTTTAAGCACGCAATCAATCAAGGGACCTACCATTTAGTCAATGGCGAGAATGATGGATCTATCTTTCTTTCTTTCTTGACAAATGCTTTTGTCTCTGCCTCACAAACCCCTCAATTATGTGCAAGAATACAGTCCTTGTGCCAGACAAAATCATTTGAATGCAACTTCCACGGTATAACTATCATTATATTAAAAGCATGCAAGAAAAATAAATAAAATAGAGAGCCACTCTTGGTCTTGGTAGAGCTTTTCTCCTTTCTCTTCTTACTTTTTTGCGTTGAGACATGGGGATTAGTTTAAAAGTTCTAAAAACTATCCACCGCAAAAAATATATAAAGCGCAAGTTGAATATCCTTCCATATTTGTTTGATCAAATTTTTTTTTTAGATGGACAAAAAAAAAGTGAATTATTTAATTATAAAAAAAAAAAGAAAAAAAAAAAAAAGCAAAGAGTTAATTGCCACTTTTGATCGTGGAGGTCACTTCTCATCCAGATGTGATTATATTATTCAAGCTAATAATTCAACTGGAAAAAAAGTATTGTCACCTCAACAAAGTGAAAAGAAAATAATAAGTTGGCTTTCATTTCGTATACTCTCTTTATGAAGACTTTAAATATGAGATTTGATGTTGTAAATTCAATAAGGTACTTTATTGGTAGAGCTAAGCATCTCTTCCGGGACCTGGTTAACCACGAAAAGCTCAACAATCTGGATCTTGGACTCATTAATCTGGATCCCAACTTCATCTTCTCAGTTCTCACCACCCTATCATCACCTTTTCACTAACCAGGTCCAGCAATAAAATACTGGAAAATTTAAGGCGCTGAACAAAGGCGTCTTTCTTTTTTATATCTAAAGTTATAATCACAGTTGGATCCGTGAGTTATTTATTTATTTATTATTATTACTTCTCAATTAAAGATATAATCTGTCCAATTATATTAAAGAAGTCTCAAATTTCTATTAAATGACTCAAGTATTCTTTAGCGTTAAGTTACGTATATGATATAAAGGTATTTTGTTCTAATTAGATTAGAGACCTACATGATATAAATGAGTCTACTTTACAGATGAATTTGATTAAAAGATAAAATTAGATCAGGTGTCTTTTTTTTTCCTTTTTGAGATACGGTTGGTGACGAAACTTAAGCATATTGCACCAAGTACTTAAGACTGTAATATGTAGAAAAAATGGAAACCCACTTGATGAATGTTGGTATATATATATAGAGAGAGAAGAAACTGCACCATTCCATTGATTGCTAAAAGTTATTAAGTAACAGAAAGGCGAGCACGGAACATCGAATCCAACCTTGCTTTCTCTATTTTATAAGTGCAGAGAACTTTGATGTTATTATTAAAGAATTGTCTTTAATATTAATATTAGATCTTTATTTATTAATTTAATTTTTTTAATTGAATAATAAATTAATATAATATCAGAAGTAAGGTTTTGAGTTTAAATTTTTATATTTTTATTTTTTTGTTAATTTTTTGGGTTTATGAGACGAGTTTTTATTTTTAGTTAATTTTTTGAGTTTACGAGACAGGTTTTTATTTTCAATTAATTTCATAGGTCTATGAGATTGGAAGATCCACTTGATTCAAACCTCGGTTACTTTTATAAGTTTTTTATTTTCAATTATCAAAATTCACATTTTACTTGAGATGAATTGTTAAAAACTTATCTTTAATATTATATTTTTATTTAATTTCTCAGGTCTACGAAATCGAAGAATCCACTTGGTTCAAACCTAGAGTCTACGAGATAGAAGAATCTACTTGTTTCAAATTTATTAAAATTCACATTTCACGTGAGGAGGATTATTATCAAATTCTTGTATTAAATCTTTTTTTTTTTCTTTATAACGAAGATGTTGGTATGAATGATTGCATCTATATATAGCAAAATAAAATGACGATGATTTTTTTTTTTGTAAATTACAGTACTTTTTTTTTTCATTGTTAACATTTTTAATCAAAGATCATGTTTGTTATAACACCCTTCGATATTTTGATTTAAATTCCTTTAATATAAAGGTATTATAATTTGAAGTGGCAATTATTGTGAATTAGAGTAGATTTATATTTAATAGACACTTAATTATAAAATAAACACTTTATGTTATGCTTCTAAAGCGAAGCAAATTTGAGTACCAAATGGACCCATATCTACTTTCTACAAATGAAAAGAAATTTACCCATTATGATATCAGGGAGATTAATTAAGTTAGCAGGAAAGCGGTTACCACCCAAAAGCTTTGTGGTTCCCTGCAATACTTGGACTTCATTTCAAAGAAAGTATGTATAAAACGATTTAATAAATGGACATTACATTCAGGTACTGGTACTCGGAATCTAGGTAATTATGGTTATTGGTTAGTCTAAAATATAGTAGCATGATATGAGGCCTTGACAAGTTGACATCGTGCCTCATAATGAGACTAAAACCATTTCAACTTTCTTTAACTAGTGAAGAGAGAAGATGGTTTAGTGCAACAAAAGTAAAGAGTTAATGGTATTTGAGATTCAAAAAGAAAAAAAAATGGTTCTCTCTTTACTCTCACGCAAAGAAATGAAAGTGCTGGTTTTGTACATAGAGAAATGTTGATAGTTGGTTTTAGATTAATCCTTGTTTGTACAAGGGTTTTTCTAATATGAAATGAGCTACTTTAAATAAGTTTATTATTTCAATCTAAAGTACGATTAACTTGGTATGGGTTACATAAGCTCCAACAGTTTACCGAATAAATTGATAAGTTAAGCATTCCAGCCCACCAAATGAAATCAGTGATTTCTTAATTATAGCCTATTATAATTAAAGTTTTATTATAGAGAATTTTTATAAAGTAGAACCTTTTTTAGGAATATAAAATTTTTATGAGGCTAATTTTGAGCTGCCATCTAAGCACAAATACATTCATTTAAAAGAATATTTTTAATATAAAAAGACTCGAATTTAAAATCTCCTGCCATGCGAATTTCTTGAAAAACAAAATCATAAGCATGTAAGTTTAGAGTTAATCTGACTACTTTAAGAGCACTCATTCATAAACTGATTATAGTAGAAATAACATAAAAAATGTAATTAATGTTTATTAAAAAAAACATTTATTGAATAAATTTCTTCAGCTTAAATTGGGTCAAAAGCACATAATGTATTTGTACCATCTATCATATTCAAATAAAGTTTTTTTTTATGGTAGCAATATGATAGCACATAGCAGAACAGCACCCAATAGCTCTCATAATATGAAATAGGTTTAATATTCAATTATGAAACCCTTAAAAAAATGATGAATCAAAATATCGTTGTTACACTAAAATTAGGCGCAAAAGAACCAACCAGATTAACCTAGTGGCAAAATTAAGAATATAAAAACAAAAATAAAAATTGGATCAAAAAATGCTATTGCATTATAAGGTCTCAATTAAATAGATCGGGCATGTTCAAATTGATGAACATAAAACCTATTAATCTGAAAGCGCCATGGAGAGTAACAAAAGTCTAAAGACTACTTAATTGACACCAATGAATAAATTTCTTTGTACTTTGGGGCTTATAATAAAAACAAAGTATATGCTAAATTATTAATAGGAGTCGAAATTGTGACAATTAAGAAGTTGCAGCCCTCCTATTTGAAGTAAGATAATTCGTTTTTGATGTAGTTCAGATGCTTGTGATGCATTTTATATCCACGATTATTTGAGAATTGATTAAAAAAAATAAGTATTAGTGTGTAATAAGATGAAATTATTAATAAATAAAAAAAAAGTAAAATGATTCTCAGATTTGATTTTGAGGCTCAAAGCTGATAATATGATCATAGCAGATACATGATCATTCCGATGGGCCCTATAACAAGTTCCGGAATTTCATAAGATTGGGATTCGCTGTTTTTAAGAAATCGTTGTACGCACCACATAAGGTTCTCAGGATGCAAAAGGGTCGTTTTTTGAATCTACTGTGGGAATAGCAATAACTGATACGAGAAACTGGGTTGGACGTGTTAGGGGTTGGGGATTTAATTTAAAACATAAATAATCTCTTTTTTTTTTTAATGGAAAATAGTAGTCAATGAAAAAATAATGATACAAGTTAAGATTGACGTTACATACTCCCCGTGTCAGGAAAAAAAAAAAAAAAGATTCATCGTGACATATACAAATATTTATGGATTGGAATATATTGCGTTCAGTTTTAATGATAATAATAATAATAAATTCTTAGCAGTTTAAAATGATCTAAAAGGTCGAACAAAACTCGGCTTTGCCTTACGAGAGAGGAATGATGTTTAGGAAGATAGCTAAAATGAGTTGTGCGTAGCACATGGGCAACGATTGAATAGTAGCATTTTCACAGCACTCCCTTCTAAATGCATTTGCGATTGCAAAGTTGAGATGCAAAGAACCAATAAGGATTGCAGAATTACGTCAACTAGTTTTATTTTGGTTCGCGCCAAGGCCCACTTGAAAGTTATCACCTCTCAGATCATTCCTTGGACATTCATGAATCGGTTTCGATTCTGCATGCCCATACATTGTTAATGTAAGTCCATCGCTTCAAGGGATATATTTATTATTTTTGCCATTGCTCTATTTTCTTTATACACAAAACACATTTCACTAATACGAAAAAAAAATCACTAACAAAATTATGAAAAACAAAAAACAAGACACTTGTGACTCAACTACCAAAGTTGATCGCCCATTTGGTTAGGATGAGTTAAGCAATGGCATTTCTCCCGGCATTTTTGTTCCGATCTAAACATACAAAAGAAAATGGAAGTCAACTATGGGTGGTGGGACTTTTCTGTACTGAATTATATATAAAACACTGGGAGCGGTGATATAATGTACCCAGTAGCACATAACATCAATGTCATAGATATATCATCTCAAGATTGAAATCATTCAACGAACTTGATCGTATCAGAATTAAAGTATTTGGTATCAACTATTCTAATAGAGCGTATTGTCACACCTTAAGTATTTTTAAATATTTTTTTGAATATTTAGTGTGCGACAAATTTTTTTAAAAGTTATATAAATTATTGAAACGGTTCGTGAATTGAAGTTTTTAGAAGACCTATTGACATGAATGAAAATTCTATGGACCTATTGACATAACATCAATGCCAAGCCCACGACTCATTAGAATTAACTCATATTTAAAAGGAGAATATTCTATAGCATATGTGATGGCATCTAAAAATATTTTATGACAAATTGTTTCATCTTATATTATATCGTTAGATCGTTTATATCTCACCCGTCGATTGTATATAGCTGTTAGTATATAAGGGGAAGACCCTCAGTTGTATAAAATATAACACAATCTCATAATTTATTTTTTCTTCAACAATATAGATAGTTTTTTTTCAAACATCTTGTGAGCATGTTTCTTCTCTTCTTTGTGTGATTTTCTAAGTTACTTATTGTGCAATGCGTTTAAAGTCGCACGATTCACAAAAGATTTGTGACATTTAGTATTAGAGCCGGTTCAAAGAAGATGGAGAAAGACGCTGCAATGTCGTCAAAGTTGACTAAAGAGAGGGGTGAGGACCCCAAAGCTAAAAGGCACGACAATGTACCTCGTGACAAGTCTGTTGATCCAGGCTATAAGTTGGGGGACATGGTAAAAATGCTCGGTGGCATTGTGGGAAACGCGATGGATCATCTTAGAGAGTTAGAGCAGCAAGTAAAGAGGTTCGAGGTGGGACTCGACACTCAAGAAGACGAGCTGCGCTCCCCTCATTGACACATCCATCGAGAGTTACGCTCATCGACAACGTAACTGGGTCAAGGCTTTTCAAGAGAAGGTATATACTACCATAGACAAAATTCAAGCCTAAATAGAGGAGTTGCGTAAAGGGTTTAACGCTGTCAATGAGGATGTAGTGCTGTGCAAGAGAGCGATAACGAATGAAGCTGTTGTTTCTCAAGGGACGCCAAGAGTTGAGGCTCCTAATTGAAGGAGTTCAATGGCTAGCGGAACGCCAAGGAGTTTGACAACTACTTCTGAAAAATAGAAAAATACTTCGACGTCATAGGCATCCAAGATGAAGACAAGATAAATATCACGACCTTATATCTTTCTGATCATGCAATTCTATTGTAGTGCAGAAAAAGCGAAGATATACGTAAGGGTACTTGCACAATCAACACCTGAGTAGAATTACAACGGGAGTTGAATCGCCAGTTTTATTCAAAGAATGTGGTGCACGACGCTCGAAAACGGATAAAGGAATTGAGGCAAATCAAGTTTATCAGCGAGTACGTGAAGGAGTACTCCATGTTAATGCTTCAAATCCCTAACATAAGTGATGAGGACTTGCTGTTCAATTTTTTATATGGGTTATAAATATGGGCGTCCAATGAATTGAAGCGGCACAGAGTGACGAGAATATCTGATACTCTTACATCGGTGAAAACACTCATGGATTACTGTAAGGGTGACTTTGGAAAGTTTAAAAATTTGAGATCCAATTACAGCAAAGGTGGGGGCGTCAAGGAGTTTCATCCTCCAGAAGATGAAGAGGAGAAAAGTAAGCCGTTCAAATGGGAAAAGTAGAAGCGCAACGACTATAAAGGTAATGGACCGAAGATAAGTTGCTTTCTTTGCAATGAGGATCACTGGGTTAAGAACTGTTCGAATAAGAAGGCTCTCAACGCAATGGTCACGGCATACGAGGCTTGTGAGCAGTCCAAATGGGGTATTTGTAGTTGCTCAACACGATAAAAGCTAGGCAAAGTGCTAACGCGCCAACAGGAAAGGCGCTCATGTATGTTGAAGCCTATATCAACTGCATAAAGACTCAATTGTTGATAGATATTGGTGTGACACACAACTTCATTAAGCGTGCGAAGACGAAGCACTTGGGGCTTTACGTGGAGAAAGAGAAGGGATTTCTCAAATCAGTAAATACTGCAACTAAACCACTAGATGGGGTGGTTCGAGGGGTCGATATCTACCTAGAAAAATTGTACGGTGAGGTAAATTTTTCTATACCACCTCTTGATGATTTTGATGTGGTGTGGTATGAAATTCTTGAGGCAATACGACGTAGTGCCACTTCCTTAACTTGATTATGTGTGCATCATGAATGGGGGACCTTATATGATATCGACGGTTACAAGCCCAATGGTAGGTAATCCTAGCTGAAAGCTAACACTAAGATCTTTTCGGCCGTTTAACTAATGGGAGTTGTTGTGCCCAAAGGAGAGGCACATCCAGCCACAATAAGGGAGATGGATGATAAGGCGACAAAAGGCGAGGGTAAGCTACCAATGGGGGTTGCAGAAGTGCTCGAGAGTATAAAAGGATCGTGCCAACTATTATACCACATGTGCAACCATATCAGGGTAAAATTGAGCATGGGAAAAAGTTGGAGCTCGGATTTACGCTTCTAACTATAGCACAAATGTCTCAACTGGAATTAGATGAGTTGCGAGGCAACTCAATAAGTTGTCAGGTGCAGGTATCATTCAATAACTCAAGGCGTCACATGGTGTGCGCTTTCAGCACAAGAAATGGGGTAGAGACAAGTAGTGGCATGTTAAGTATCATGTAAAGGACTTGGTAATGGAGATAATACTTCCACCACAATACAAGACAGCACACCCATTTCACAAGGGCCTTGATTGTAAGAACGAGGGACCATTTCCTATTGCTAAGAGGGTTGGCAACATCTCGTATAAGGTGAGGATACCTTTGAGACAGTAGCTGCATCCAGTGTTTTTCGAGAGCTATTTGAAGTTATACCGAAGGGGTATGAAAGACATGGGGTAGAAACACGAACCTTTAGGGATTTTCATATGAGATGACAAATGGGCGAATCTCATTCATGACGAATGGTGCAGAAGAAAAATCCACCTTCAAGATGTGGGTACTTTGTCGAGTGGAAAGAGTTACTTGATATTGGTGCACGCTGAGAATACGAGAGCGTACAATAGTAGATTGAAGAATTAGGTGTGTAAGTTCCAGCGAAGACGCGACGAGGGTGTCGCGTGAATTTGGTAGGGGAGAATGTCACACTCTAAGTGTTCTCAAGCATTTCTTCAAACAATTGGTGTGCGACAAAGCCTCTTAAAGGCTATATGAGCTGTTGGAACTGTTCGTGGGCTGAAGCTTTTAGAAGACCTGCTAACATGGATGAAGATTTGGGGCAAACCCGCTACTTATTAGGATTGTTAACCCTTATTTGAAAGGGGAATATTCTATAGCATATGTGATGGCATTTATAAATATTCTGTGACATATTATTTCGTCTTATATATACACCGTTAGATCGTTTAAATCTCAGCCGTCGATTATATAAAACCGTTAATATATAAGGGAGAGACTCCAAGTTGTACAAAATACAATATAATTTTATAATTTGTATTTTCTTTAGTAATATAAATTTTTTTTTTTAAATATCTTGTGAGCGTATTTATTTTTTGATAATTTTTTAGATTATAATATGCAATGCATTTAAGACCGTATAGTTCTCGAAAAATAAATAATACTATGCATGACCCTGTAGAAATGAGCAAAGGATTTGAATCCCCAGCAACGACACCTATCATATCCTCCCCTTCGCTTTTGTTTTTCAAGAAGCTTATATAGTTGTGTCCTTGGCTGCCCACATTGCACTAATAAACACTTCCAACGCTTAGCGTTGACCAGATCCTCAAGTGCACTCAAGCTATATAATTGTAAGGTTATTGATTTTCTTTTATCAGTTTTTCCGATGGTATTTTTATTCCAATTTGCAAAAGCCCAACCATATCGTCCGTAGCAGCCATTAGTTCTTGCTTTTCTTTATAGTTTTCAGGCCTTGCTTATTATTGTCAGAAAACCATTTGCGACGAACGTTCAATACTGAATTTCCCTTAGATATAAAGCAATGGAAGAGACCTTTGTCCCTTTCCGAGGGATTAAAAATGATCTTCGAGGAAGATTGATGTGTTACAACCAAGATTGGACTGGTGGCTTCAAAGCAGGCTTCAGGTAAGTACTCAATATGATTTTTGTAGGTCATATACAAGAATATTGGTGAGCTTTAATATATCTTCAGTGACCGATACATATCGTTTTCAGGATCTTAGCTCCCACCACATACATTTTCTTTGCTTCAGCGATTCCAGTCATTTCTTTTGGCGAACAACTGGAGAGAAATACTGGTATTGGACACGAAGTCTGAAAAGAATATAATTTTTAAGTGTCTTGATTATTCTTTTTACTACGTCTTTAATTATTCTATTCATTATCCTCCTATCTTGGAATCTCGGTTCACAAATGAATTGTAAGTATCAAAGTAAAATCTCCAGTTTCTTACATGCAGAGGGCGTACTGACGGCAGTTCAAACCTTAGCATCTACCGCGCTTTGTGGAATCGTACACTCGATCCTTGGAGGTCAACCTTTGCTGATATTAGGAGTGGCAGAGCCTACTGTCATTATGTACACATTTATGTTCAACTTTGCTAAAGAGAGATCAGATTTGGGTCGAAATCTGTTTCTCGCATGGTCTGGATGGTGAGATATTAGGTTTCTCTTACATATTCATTTTCCTCAATATGTCTTCGATCAATCAATTTGTACTGCAAATTCTCCTTTACTGCTTGACAGAATTTGTTTGATTTGTAGGGTATGTGTTTGGACAGCGTTACTGCTGTTCCTACTGTCTATCTTAGGAGCATGCTCCATTATCAACAGGTTTACCCGTGTAGCAGGGGAATTATTTGGTCTTCTTATTGCAATGCTCTTCATGCAGCAAGCTATCAAAGTAAGAGTAGTTCTTGGTTACTTCACTTTTGGCTTCAAATATCTTTTCATGGTTATTGATTCAATTATGTTCAGGGACTTGTTGAAGAATTTCGAATTCCAGAACGGGAGAATCCAAAATTATCTGAGTTCTTACCTTCATGGAGATTTGCAAATGGAATGTTCGCGCTGGTTCTATCATTTGGCCTTTTGTACACAGGATTAAGAAGCCGAAAAGCAAGATCATGGCGCTATGGGACTGGTAGTAACACAAACATACTCCCCTATATATCGCTCATAATATCGCAATCTGTCACTTCTTTTGTAACCTTACACATTATTTTGACAGGTTGGCTAAGAAGCTTGATAGCAGACTACGGTGTGCCACTTATGGTTCTTGTGTGGACAGCTGTCTCCTACATTCCAGCGGGAAGTGTTCCCAAAGGAATCCCACGACGCCTTTTCAGCCCAAATCCATGGTCACCCGGTGCATATGAGAATTGGACTGTCATCCAGGCATGTTTGATTGTTCTCTATCTAATGATCTGTTTTTGTAAAAGATTAAATACTGATTTCTGTATCATTCGAAATGACAGGACATGGTAAACGTTCCCATTTTTTACATAATTGGGGCATTTATTCCGGCAACCATGATTGCTGTGCTCTATTATTTTGACCATAGTGTAGCATCCCAACTTGCTCAGCAGAAAGAGTTCAACTTGAGAAAGCCACCGTCTTACCATTATGACTTACTTCTATTGGGATTTTTGGTATGCAATTAATTAAGTCCTCTGATCCATCCTGATTGCAATTTCTTCTTTTTCCATTCAATATTTTTTTCATGCCTTCTCCCATTGTTAAATTGCAATACATTTTTTCTTATGGCAGACCTTACTATGTGGACTTATTGGAATCCCTCCATCTAATGGAGTCATCCCACAATCTCCGATGCACACAAAGAGTCTGGCTACTCTTAAACATCAGGTATTTTTTTATTAAATTCCATCAATGAAACACGATATAATTATATTCTAGTCATATTAAGAAACCCTCTCTGTATTTGCTTAGCATTAAACTGTGCTAATTTTGCAGTTGCTCCGAAACCGACTTGTTGCAACAGCACGCAAAAGTTTGAGGAAGAATGCTAGCCTGGGCCAGTTGTATGGAAATATGCAAGAAGCCTATCAGCAAATGCAGACCCCTTTAGTCTACCAGCAGCCCGCAGCTCAAGTATGATTTCTACATATTTTGGTTTTTATTTTGATGTAATAAAATGCTCTTGCCTCACTTTCTTTGTAAAATCAACAAAAGGTTTTATGCTCCAGGCCTAGCTACCATAGCTATTTAGATTTAAATGTAGTTCTGACCATATTTTATCTGATTTATATATATGACTTATCTGCAATAAGCCCGAAGCAAAACCGTAAAGGCTATAAGATTTGAATAATTGTAAACAAGTCTTATGATACTCAAATAACTTTACTGCTACAATTAATTTTATATAGTGTGCGGTGGGTTTCTGATATTAAATGAAACTCAAGATCCTCGACTTCCTAAAAATTAAAGTCCGTTCAAATTATTGTGTAGGGGCTAAGGGATCTAAAAGAATCAACGATTCAAGCAGCATCGTGCACGGGCCATATTGATGCCCCAGTTGATGAGACTGTATTTGATATTGAGAAGGAGATCGATGATCTTTTGCCTGTCGAGGTAAAAGAACAGCGTCTTAGTAACTTGCTTCAAGCTTTAATGGTGGGAGGATGTGTTGCAGCGATGCCCTTCCTTAAAATGATACCAACCTCAGTCCTTTGGGGCTACTTTGCCTTTATGGCCATTGAAAGTTTACCCGGTAACCAATTCTGGGAGAGGATCTTATTGCTCTTCACAGCGCCAAGCAGAAGATACAAGTAACATCATCAAATCGCTTGTCTATAAATGATCTCAATTTGATTTTTCCGCTTAATAATAGGTCTAAGATACCTATTTTTTTGCAGAGTCCTCGAGGAATATCATGCTACATTTGTGGAAACTGTGCCATTCAAGACAATCGCAATATTTACCCTTTTCCAATTAACGTATTTGCTTATCTGCTTTGGGCTTACTTGGATTCCAATAGCTGGGGTTATGTTTCCTTTGATGATCATGCTGCTGGTTCCTGTAAGACAATATGTTCTGCCCAAGTTTTTCAAAGGGACACACCTTCAAGACTTGGATGCGGCAGAGTTTGAAGAGGCACCAGCTTTGCCATTCAATCTTGCGACAGTAAGATATCTTGTCCAACACAACGGAAACTAGTGATATTTTGCAATGTTTATAACATTTGATTGCCTAACGAATTGTTGAATATTCATCAAATGTTTGACGTTCTTCAAAACAGGAGGCAGAGATAGGCGCTGGCGCTTCTTGCGGAGGGGACGGAGAGATTTTAGATGAGGTTATCACTAGAAGCCGCGGTGAGTTTAGGCACACAAACAGTCCTAAAATTACAAGCTCCACGGCAACACCAACAAATGATCCTCTAAGCCTTCACAGCCCGCGAGTGCGACACAGTCCTCGCCTCAGTGAACTTAGAGGGGAGAGAAGTCCTCGCCTCAATGGAAGAGGGATTCCAAGTCCAAAGACCGAAGAACCAAGATTCTCGAATTTGGGGAAGAGTCCACAAAACTAAGCGTCAAACTAGTGGAAAATTTTGACTTGTTTGATCTATTTACCTGTAAGGTGTTTAATGGCTTGTTTGGATTGTCCCACTTTCAATATTGCTCCGTGTTGTTTGGATTGGCATTGTTGTAAAATTAATCTCTCTTCTGCTGAGCAGATATGTAACAATAGAATTCAGTAGCTTTTCTTGTAACTATTGTAATAGTTAATATGTTCTTCCGAATTTATAGTTGAAGTTGCTTCTGCAAAGGAAAATTATTCTTAAAAGTGTTAAAGATCTATTTCCTCCCTCTTTGCTCTCGCTCACTCGAAGACAATTCTGCATTAAAAATCTGAACACTTAGCAGAAACACACAATTTTCAAATATTAATGCCACTAAAGAAGCTCTTATAATATCATCACCAACGATTAAACATAACGACAACGTAGTTAGCAATACCTTTCACGAAGCTTGTCAGGGATTTTGTACTAATTGAAAAAGAAGAATTAAAATGAATAATAAAAAAATATATATATAACATAAAATTTACATAATTCAATAATTACATACTTCAATATGAATTAAAATAATTACCTCTTTTATTAATTTATGGTCAAAAAGATTTTTCCCAAAGGGATTATATTAAATACTCTCCTTTTGATAATAATTTTCAAATCAAAACAAAGGCTTGTATATAGATTTTGTTATAAATATCACCCTATGCATTATAATTTGATATTCTTATAGCATCAATTAAGTCACAATTTTGATACTTTTTTTATTCTATGCGCAGTGGAATATCATAACTTGATACTATAAAAAAGAACACATAAGATTAACACACCAATAAAAATAAAGAAAACAAACTAATCAATAAGATACAAGATATACGTGGTTCGGTTCAAAATTGCCTACGTTAACGGAGGATCTATGATCCAACTTTTTATTATTGATATAGATCACTAAGTATCTTCTTACATCATTAATGATCCCACAAGACCCCTTAGTATCTCCCATAGAGACCTCTAAGTATTTACCATTGATCACTATGACTCCCTAAAACCTCTTAGTATCTCTCCATAAGAGATTTTTATAAGGAACACAAGAATAGCCCGAGTATATAAGCAAAAAGGATCTATGGTGTTTCTCTTTTATTCACTCAAAGAACCTAAAGAAAAAACACTCTTCAAAGGATACACCCTAGTGCACCACGCACTTAGTGCCTACCTAGCTTCTCTATTCTCTCTTATGGTTACATCTTGAAACCTTAGATGTTTAATCTTAAACAAGGGTTTACAAGTGTTTATATAGGGTGTATTTTGTGCCAACTAACCCTATTCCTTGTTGGAGTAAGAGTCCACTTATTTTGGAAGTCCAAAATTTTCCAAAACTCGAAATCCCGAACCAAAACGGACATCCTGACGCGTCTGGGTGCTGCGGCGCTCATCCCTGGGCGCTGCGGCACTGGTCTTCTGTGTTGAGCGACGCAATGCTCAGCCTTGGGCGCTACGGTGCTGGCAACTTCTCCTGCGATTTCTTCATTTTCTTCGCATTTTCAAGTCCCATTTCACTTCCCCCTTCGTGTCCCACACGTCCTAGACTTCTCCATACGTGTCCCACACATTCTAGACTTCTTATGACTCTTCACTTTGGTATTAATCTCAATTCTTGTCCAACCAAGATTGTTGAATCATCAATTTTCCAACAAACCCCTCCTTGATTCAAAATCTCTCTCCATGAAACTAGTCACTGTCACCCCTCATTGACCAATGCTCACTAGCATGGTTTATAAGTTAAGTCCCAGACTTAACTAAGGCTCTTGCGACTACGGTCTCTAAAGATTTTTAAATGCTGATGTTTAGAGTAGTTCAATGTTATGATCTTCTATGTTTCGAAGACACCATAACTATAACCCTTAATGGTGAAAACACATTCTCGCCATTGCTACTCTTTTCACACATTCTCTTTCGACCCCTGCCACAAAGTGATATATCAAAAGCTGCTTTATGGTCTGTTTCAAATCAACAACCCTATATTGATCCCATTCTAAGCACTTTTCTACAAGCACATAGCTTCCATCTGTGCTTTATCACTCCCCTGATCCTTTTGCTTCCCATTTAGTATTCCTTCCTTATGTCTTCCATGAATCTCCCTATTTCGATCTAGCAGTCCCGAGTCCTTCGGGTCTTTATGAGATGAGGAATCAAATCTTATACCTAGTCCCTCCCTTGTTTTTCTTACTATGTAGTCTCAATCTTATTCTACTAATCCCCTATGACTTACCATAAGCCATATTTTTCCAATTGGTAAATAATGTTCTCCATGACTCATATGAAAACACTACCTTAGATCTAAAAAATAGTTCATCTATCAGACACTTATTCCTCCAGAAGCTCTCATGCGGTTAAGGTCTTTTGCCAAGTCATCCAACAGACTTATAAATCCACATTCCTTCTATTTTTGTCTTACTCTTAGGATTATCCCTTTGAGTACCCTAGACACCTTTTGGATATACCATTCAATCTTGATTGTTCATCTTTTTCCATCTCTATTTTGTGTCCAATCTGAATAATTCTTCTAAGTAGGACCTAGATAACGCCATCTTCTTGGTAGTCTCCTTTTTTAAAAGTGAGCCTTACTCAAAAACTAAAACTCCTCAGTAAGGCTATCATCTTTTCCTCTTTCAGATAATCATCTTCCCTATTGTTCTTCTCTTATATCTGTGAATCCCATGGCTGATAATCTTTACTCTGCAATCTCACACTGCTGCCTATGCTCTGCAATTTGGACTTTAACCCATGTTTGAAATAAGTTTGGACCCCAACTCAAGCTCTGATACCAGTTTGGTCTTCAACTTAGCTCTGATGCCAGTTTGTTGCGGATATCACGCCATGCACTTCAATTTGACACCCCTATGGCATCAACTAAGTCACAACCTTGATACCCATTTTACTTTATGCGTAGCAAAAAATCATAACTTGATACCATAAGAAAGAACACATAAGATTAACACATCAATAAAGATAAAGAAAACAAACCAATCAACAAGACACAAGATATACGTGGTACGGCCTAAAATTGCCTACGTCCACAGAGGATCCATGATCCAGCTTCTTATTATTGATATAGATCATTAAGTATCTTCTTACATCATCAATGATCCCACAAGACCCCTTAATATCTCCCATAGAGACCTTTAAGTATCTACCCTTAATCACTATGACTCCCTAAGACCTCTTAGTATCTCCTCATAAGAGATTTTTATAAGGAACACAAGAATAGCCCAACCTCTTAGTTTCATCTTTTCCTCTTTCCGATAATCATCTTTCGTATTGTTCTTCTCTTATATTTGTGCGTCCCCATGGCTAACAATCTTTGCTCTGCAATCTGACACTGCTGCCTATGCTCTGCAATCTGGACTTCAACCCATGCTTTGAAACTAGTTTGGACTTCAACTCAAGCTCTGATATCAGTTTGGACTTCAATCTAGCTCTGATATCAGTTTGTTGCGGATATCACACCATGCACTTCAATTTGACACCCCTATGGCATCAATTAAGCCATAACTTTGATACCCCTTTTTACTCTATGTGCAGCAGAAAATCATAACTTGATACCATAAGAAAGAACACATAAGATTAACACATTAATAAAGATAAAAAAAATAAATCAATCAACAAGACATAAGATATACGTGGTTTGGCTCAAAATTGCCTACGTCTACGGAGGATCCATGATCCAGCTTCTTATTATTGATATAAATCACTAAGTATCTTCTTACATTATCAATGATCCTACAAGATCCTACAAGACCCCTTAGTATCTCCCATAGAGGCCTCTAAGTATCTACCCTTGATCACTATGACTCCCTAAGACCTTTTAATATCTTCTCATAAGAGATTTTTACAAAGAATACAAGAATAGCCCGAGCATCTAAGTCAAATGGATCTATAGTGTTGCTCTTTTATTCACTAAAAGAACCTAAAGAAAAAACACTCCCCAAAGGTTACACCCTAGTGCATCACGCACTTAGTGCCTACCTAACTTCTCTATTCTCTCTTATGGTTACATCTTGAAACTTTAAATGCTTAATCTTAAACAAGGGTTTACAAATATTTATATATAGTGTATTTCATGCCTACTAACCCTATTCTTTGTTGGAGTAAAAGTACACTTGTTTTGGAAGTCCAAAACTTTCCAAAACTCGAAATCCCGAACCAAAACGGACATCCTGACGCTTCTGGGCGCCGCGGCGTTCATCCCTGGGTACTGGTGCGCTGGCCTTTCTCACGCCCATCGTCGCGGCGCTAGTCTTCTGTGTTGAGCGCCGCAGCGCTGGTCTTTTGTATTGAGCGTCGTGGCGCTCAGCCCTAGGCGCCGCGGCGCTGGCAGCTTCTCCTGTAATTTTTTCATTTCCTTCGCGTTTTCAAGTCTCGTTTCACTTCCCCCTTCGTGTCCCACACGTCCTAGACTTCTCCATACGTGTCCCACACGTCCTAGACTTCTCCATACGTGTCCCACACGTTCTAGACTTCTTCTGACTCTCCATTTTGGTATTCATCTCAATTATTGTCCAATCAAGATTGTTGAATCACCAATTTTTTAACAGATATTTTATGTCCTAAGTAAACCTTAATTTGAGTTGCACTAAAAAGGAAGTTTAAGCTTTGTAAAACAAAAAATTTGCGAAGGGTAACTGTCATTGGTGCTGCGGTCTCACCTAGTCACGTTGTGGAGCTAGGATCTTTGAGTGTTGGCATTGCAGTGCCACCCTCTTGATGTCACAACACCAGCATGACATAGGTTTGGGCAAAAAGTTGGCGTTGTGTTAGGGTCGCAACGTCACCCCGATCTCTATGGCACTATGGCACCATTTTCTCGTGCGTGCGCTGACATCCAAGTATTATCTCAACTTGCATTCTAACACTCCGTGCATTTTTACATCTTTGTCACATGTCTCCTGTCCATTGACTTGATTTAAAATCATTCTACACATGATTTCTTATCACTAATCTTCACAAAACTTTATGTAGGAAGGGTATCTTGAATCACTTCAATTTTCAAAAATTAATGTCCCTGTTCACAAACAGTCTTATATGGAATTGGCGTACTACCCATTTAATACTCATTTTAAAATCGATTATTCGTGAGAATGATAACAATAGATGAGAGAAAAAATTTAAAGCAATTAGCGTATGGATTTATTGGGATTGTCTCATCTGTAAGTTTTTCTCTCACGCCTATGTACGTAGTATGTATGTGCGTGCATGTTGGAGTATGAATCAATAAATTACACTAGAAATGGAGAGGGTCCTATAATCTTATCTTTAAGATTTAGATTGTCATTCTGTCTGTCATTGCGTTCATTATAATCCAACAGAGGAGTCAACTATCAGATCACGAACATCAATCATGAAAACAGAAGAATGCATTTTGGAACGTCGGTTGGGATTGGAAAGGCCCCGAAAACGAGGCTTTTGGCACAGTGGCTAAATAAAAGCAGTGGCCACAAAATTTCCTCCAGAGAATTGATTGAACTGAAGAGAGTGAGTCATAAATAAATCTCGATTGCAAGGTTGAAAATAAAAATGTGAGCGAAGGGAGTGTTGTTGCTTTCATGGCAATGACTTTATGTGATGTCTATCGTGATGATGAGCTTAGGTCCTTTTCTTGATCTCAGGATCTGTGTCATTCAGTAAAATTCCGTGAATCAACTCCATGGCAATGTCTTAATGGTCTTTTGATTCTGTCCAAAAAGAAAACACGATTGACATCATCCACTTAGCGGATACATGAATTTGATGCATTTAGCGAAGATTGGACGCATAAGTTAACCAAATTTCATCTGATTTATGCTGACGATATGCGGTAGTAATTTAGAACAAAGTACACATCAAAGAACTTAAGAACCCCTGACCTGAGGTAGGGGGTGCGCTTACAAAGGCAAGCGTTCGTGCGGATCAAAGAACTTACTTAGATTTACATCCCACCCAATCTCATTGTACTTTAATTATTTAAGACGCATGTGAACCGCATGAATTCAATCAGAATGTGCGTGTGGGTGAGTGGGTAGTTGTGGTGCTTTGCTTTAATTTTCCTCTTTGAAAAGCTATTAGTACGATGAATATATAATTGTATACGCTTAGTAAAAATATAACACACGACAAAAAAATACAAAAACACCAAGTATGGGTATTTGCGTTGCGTGGTGGAGCATATGGTTTAACTTTAGCATATTCCATACGACCGAAAGATATAAGCTGACAGAAATAAAGAGATGCTCTCTCGGTTGATACTATAAAAACGTTAAAATGAAAAAGGCTCAAAGCTGCGGGATTTTTTTTTTTATCCGCATTGATTATTTTTTATCATAGTGTTAATGTCAACGCAATGTATATTTTCAGTGATGGATACTGCACTAAGGTAAACGGGGCTCGCGAAGGACGTCTGCATTGTTGAAATATTGACTTAAATATTCAAAGGATAAAGACCCAATTTTTGACAATTGATAATGGCACGGTAGGCACTGAATTTTATCTGTAAGTATTAAATTATTTGAATGATTTTTACACACAAATTTTAATAATTGTGTGCCTAAAAATCTCTATAAATTGAAGTCATGATTAAACGGAATTGAGATATGTAAATTAGGAGAGCATTCATATTTGAGAGCATTTGTAATTGAGAAAAATTATATATTTATACAATTTTATGTGTCAAATATTTTATTGAATTTGTAATTAAGAGAAATTAAATATTTATATAATTTCATATGTCAAATATTTTATTGAGTGCAATTAGATGTATTGAACTTTTAAATTGTGAGAATTATTTTATAATAATTATATACTCTTTTTTATTATAATAAAATATTTTTTTGTATCTTTGTCCATGAATATAAACTTATAATCAAATCACGTAAATTTTATATCTTTTTATTTTATATATTTTATCATATTTTTTTATTATCAACATTACCGTAAATTTATATAATTATTATTTAATCCAATACTTTGGCACAACATGCATTCAATGCCCTTATTGAAGCACATTTTTAATCTCATATTAAAAACAAGGCACCGACAGATTGAGATGTAATTCTTCTAAATACTGTAAAACCCCAGTACTGTATGGTTAAAACTTAAAAAATTAAAATTATACAAATGAAAAAGAACAACGGAAGTGTTTGACACAAAGCTTTAAAAAGACAAAACACGAATCACCGGTGCTTTTGAATAAAGTAAAAGGTAAAGTAGAAAGTGATTGAGTTAAATTAGAAAGGTTTAGGCTTCTCACAGTTTGATACGTGAATGTGATTCCCGATGAGAGATGATTTTGTTGCCCCGCAGACATGCCGTTGGCTTGCTTTCGCAAGCCCTTTACCAATCTTCTCCCACTCATCAAAGAGTAAAAATATGTAAAAGTCATCTGATGAGAAAACTAGATTATTTTTAAAACAAATAATGTCAAGTGTAAAAAAAATTGGATTGTAAAAGTTTTATCTCGTCTAGCATATCACCAATCAGTAATTATAATATATTACACAATTGTTACTTTTGTACATGTAATGTAAATTAAACTGCAAACAAATTATTGGCATGTTATTTGTCACGTGATAAAAAATGTGTCGTAAATTTGCATGTAAGCGTTGTTATTTTTAAAATTCTTCCATCATTTTAGGTTTTCTCTCTCTCCTTTTAGGCCTTGGCTGACAGACACAAGCTCAACAAAATTAGCTGGGCTGGCCTAAAGCACCAAATTAGTCCGGAATAAATTTATTTTAGGGCTTCTAAATGCACCTTAATATCCATTTGGAAGTAGGTGCATTTAGTTGGTATAAAATCTTTCTAAGCGCTTAACTTGCTGGATCGGGCCTGTAAGAAAAAAGGGTTGTAAAACCCGATCCAGCGCTAACAAAATTCTGGGCATTGAAATTTGAAACTCTTGGCACATTTACACAAAAATTAGCTTTGAGCTAACAACGTTAATTTATTCTACAATGGTCTAGAATGGCGGTGGAAAGTGAAAACAATATTTAGCATTTTTTTATTTTCAAAAAATGAGGGAAAAAAAAAAAAAACAGATGTTGACGATTGAAAATAAGTATATATAACCTCTCCCATCTTTCAAAGGTCGTTTGTAGATCAATTGAACAAAAGAAATTTTATTTTGTTATTAAGTCTATTAAGTGGGTGAATTTCAAGTAGCTCTTTTCATGATTGTTGGTTTAAATCATTACAGAAACAGCAACAGAAACTGCACCGCAATCAAGAGAGGAACCTAGCATGAGGCATGTCCAAGGCCAAGGGGCCTCCTTTGACAGACTGGAAATCAAATTATGATTAGTGGAATTTGATACTGTAAAACTAACATCATCTATTCATTAAAATATCTCGGCCACAGGGTCCTACACCTATTACTATAGCGCCAAAAATCACATTATTTATTTATTTTTTTGCTGCTTTCGGAAACATCCAGTACACCTCCCACCAACTCTTGCAATCAAATGTGAACATTTGACATAAACTGCGCAAGATTTTTCTCCGCAAACGTTAGCTTTTGAAACTAGGCTTAAATGCCCTTTAAACGGCTAACAAATGTTAGAAATCCCGGAGCTAATATGTAAATCAGACGTCAGTCTGTTTTGTTAGCTTAAAATTAAATTATCACAATTAATGTTAATTGTCTTTGCTTGTTTTGAATTACCATGTTTCACATAAGCATCGACTCCTCCAACCAATCTGATAGAATAATCAAATAACAATTCTTTCGAACAAAAGAACAGAGAGACACGAGATTTTTCATAAACATTGAACAAGATGAAGTATTACATTAAAGGGCCAGTTTGAGGTCTAAACCATCATCTTCTTCACGTCGATTCTTGTCTTCTTTCTTGTTACAGGGACTGGGAAAGATAGCAGGTGGCCTTATAAACTCGATCTCCTCGGTAAAATCTTGCCATTCAAACTTAGGAATCCAACTGGATTGCTCTCCATGGCCTATCTTCTTAATCTTATTGCTTTTGTTCTTCTCTTGCAACTCATTTAACTCATCTTTCCTACGTTTACGCGCCTCGCGAAAGTTTCTGATGAGAGCAAAAAACTTCTCCACCTTCTCCTCATCTTTTAGATCATCATCTCCGCCATTGTTGAGATTCCCCTCAAGTTTCTCATTCTCCATTTCTGAGAAGGCTTTTTCCTTTTTTTCAAGGGCTGACTAATCTAATCCCAAACACGGAACGAGAGGAACGTGTACAAGTTTCCCGCTGTTGGTGTCACCGAATTCTTCAATCTGACAATTTATAGAGGCAGTCGGGCAGATTTATCGGGGCTATTAAAAAGATTAAAATGCCCCCGCAGACCATAAAAGATCAGCGCCGCTGACGTCTGGGACCTATGGGTAGAAATGTCAATGTGGTTGAACAAATCAGTGGGTGCCGTCATCGCTTTACGTAAGAACTTAATTGATGGGAATTGACGTATACCGCATGACGCTATCTGATGGTGGCTTTCCGTCTCCTGAAGAACAACACATTTATTCGAAATGGTTTTTTTATTTTTGACCTGCATCCTTTGCCAGAATTAAATTAAAATAAAAGAGGTGGCTTATTCGATACCCCCAATGACGCCTTGACGCCATCTGAGTTCCAATTGACGTTATCGGAGAAAATTATTTTGATTGAAATTACTTTTGGGTCAAGTTCAAAATTAATTTTAATTTTTTTTTTAAATATGTTAGGTCAGATTTTTCTTTTTAGTAGGTCTAATTTAAAAGTTGAGCTTTTTTATGAGTTTTTATAAAACTATTTTATATATTTATATTTTGAGCTTTAAATTTTAATTGAGTTTTTTCTTTTCTGATATAAAGTTGGATTTTAATTGAGTTTTAGTGTACATATATATTTTTATTTGAGTTTATTTTATTTTAAAGATATTTTTAAAAATATTTAATAGAGTTTTATTTTTAAAAAATAAATAAATTTTTTATTGAGTTAATTAGATTAATCAAATAATCAAAACTTCTTTCTATTATCTTTCAAATCATAATTAATTTAAATTGAGTAAATTATAATTATAATTAAATTAAATTTTATGTTTTAATATTAAATTAATATAAATTTATAATAGTGATAGACTCTTCAATGCACACAGCGCAACAAAATATTAAAATAATAAATAATTAAATTCATAACAAAAGTAACAAATTATTATAATTCAAATTTCAAATATATTACATTTTTTAATTCCCATGATAATTTTATTTAAATTTATAATTTCAATTCCAATAACATTAAAATTTTCAATTCTAATTCCAATTACAAATCTTTTACATTTTATAATTCTAAATCCAAATCCATTAAATTTTATAATTCCAATTCTAATTCCATAAAATTTTATAATTGCAATTCTAAATCCATAAAATTTAATAATTCTAATTCTAATTATAATTCATATTCCATAGATTTTATAATTTTAATTCAATTAAATTTTATAATTTCAATTTCAATTTCATTTCAATAAAATCTTATAATTCAAATTTCATTAAATTTTATAATTACAATTATAATTCCATTAAGTTTTATAATTCTAATTTCAACTCCATTAAATTTTAAGGATATTATTATGAATACCCTCAAAATATTAATTAATTTTACAAAAACTAAAAAATTTGAAAATTCGATATTAAAACCCAAGCATTTAGAAAAATATATACGAATGTTCAACCATTAGGAATATTTCGTTAAATTTCACAGATTCAAATCAGTGCGAAGCAAATATCTAAATTGCCCCAACAATAAAATTAACTTGACAATTATATCCTTTAACCAAGATAATTAAAATAATAATAATAAAATAAATTTAAAAATAACAATAACAATAATAAAAAAAACTTTCAAAAAATATAATAAAAACTTAAATTAAAGAATAATAACAGCAACAATAATTTCTTATTTTATTTTTTATTATTTTGTATCTCAAGTCGCTGCCGTTACAGCAAGCCTGTAATTATTTTTTTAAATCTATTTTTTAAAATTTTATTTTTTTATTATTTTTAAAATAATTTAAAGTATGAAATTACTTTATCACCCTCAAATCTATTAACTTTAACGATAAATTCCTAACGATTGAGCATTGCTGTATATTTTTCTAAATATTTAAATTTTAATGTCAACTTTTTAAATTTTTAAGTTTTGGTGATATTAACCAATACCTCAAGGGTATTGATGATAATATCCCTAAATTTTATGATTACAATTATAAATCAATTAAATTTTAAAAATCTAAATGTTATATTATTATGGTTTGCAATTATTTTTTATTTAAAAATTCTCAATTTTTTTTTTATTTTTAGTTCACAAATATTTTGAATCAATTTTAATTTTTTTTCTAACTCAATTTGAACCAATTGAGACACTCAAAATGTGTCCCAATCGGTCCCAAATATAATTCTCAAACCTATATTGATTTGAAAATTTTGAGACAAGTCAATTATAGTACGAGAATTTTGTCCACTCCTAAACAATAGTATTCCTTCTTTTTTAAAAAAAAAATAACTTTCTTAAAACAAATTTAAAATATACATGGATCTAATCCGAAATAAGACTCTAGTAAATTGTAACACAGTTGTCTTGACTCTTGATCTAAATCTATATAAGACTCGAAACAGGTATAATCTAGTACTAATCAATTTTTTTTTTTTAAAAAAGCAAATGATATTCTATTTTTGCATTTAAGAATTAACATCATTTTTATAACGACAGAAAAAAGAGGTGCTTTACCATGGAATATTGGAGGTGAATATAGAGCGATGGCTTAATTATTTATTGAGACTATGCTTAGTTGGTGCACGGTAAATTAATTCATAACTTTAATTCGGAAACGATATTTATATTGAACAAAGTGGGCGTGGCATCAAATTTATAACAAAACACTGTATATATTAACAAATGAATATAGTGATCGAGTTTTAAATTTTACATGGTAGGGTCTGGGGAGTGGGAAGAGGAAGAGAAAGTGTGAAAGACATAATAATCCCGCAAAAGGTCTTGATAAAATAATTTCCGTTTGGTTATTTAAAGAAAAGATATGGCTGCTTCAAATGATAGATAATTAAGTGGAATAATTCCCGAGTGTAATTTTTCTGGAGCTCGTGTAAGTTTGAAATGATTGAATTGCTATCCGAAATGGTAAAAATCCCCACACATGGTAGCCCACCACGTGGTTGTTAGCCATTGGTTATAAAATGTTAATTATTGAGTTAGGAAAAAGAAAATAAGACAGACAATGAAAGGTGGGTGCAATTATTTCAACTTTGGTTGCATCATGATCATGTATCTATCTATCTGTTTGTTTGACCGCCTAACAAAATTTTAGTCCTTCACTAAATCAATTACGATTTACGTCATCGTGTATTAATTATGATCTAAGCTATTACTAATTTGATTAGCCTTATTGGTATGCACTGTACATAATGTTGCCGATTGAATCAATTGACAAAATCGGGTAAATTTATGTTAGGTTTGAGGTTTTATTACCGAGTAAAAATTTAATATCATATTGTTATGATAGAAGATCGATTTGCAGTGTAGGATTCTTTAAAGCCGACGCCTACTATTGAATAGTTTTAGCCTGGGCCAAGGCAGTATGGTCCATATCTGATGGCATTCCTCTTCTGTGAAAGAGGGCCCTATCCAACATCGAACTGGAATTAACTTATCTAAATGAGAGAAAAAATAATAATAATTTCAATATTTTTATACTAGTTCTCATAAAAAAAAAAAAACAGTGAGAAAAATGAGTAGGACTAGCACATTATTCTTTTGTCCAGAGAGAAACAATCACTTTGCCTGAAAAAAAAGAAAGGAAAAGCGTAGGTGATCTGATCAGATATAATATTTAGGAGACAGAAACTGGCTGTTACTTTGAAGTTTAAAGCAAAGTAGTCGAGTGTAAGAATGTATTAATTAATCAATCGGAGAATATCCAATCTCTAAAAAAAAAATGTAAAATTAATTGCAAGGCTTGTAAACATCGGACGATGCTTTCTTAATTTTTTAGCCAACTGCTTTAAAACTCAACTGACAGTCAGGGCATATGCATTTTAGGGCAACCCACGTGAACATTTTCTTCAAAAATAATAATAATTATTATTATAATAATAAAGAAAAGAAAAGAGCCTCCTGTGAATCCTAGAATTAAGAACTAAACTTAATATGAATTTTAGTGGAAAAGGAACTTGATTCCAACTGCCCACCACAAAATGATATTAGTAGATCAATACTCTACAAAATAACAATCACCATTCAGCTACTAATTCCATTCAATTTCCTACTGCTTCATCTCTTATTTTCAACTTTTATTTTTGAGAAGATTTTTTTTTTTTTTAAAAAAAAAAAGAAGAAGAAAACATAGGTACAAGAATCATACACTAAGCGAACTACTATCGCAATACCAATTAAACCTTGGATCCATGTAGCGGCTTCTGATCCATCAACATGCAATAACCAAACGCAAATTCCTGAAACACTAAAGTGAAAGCCTAAGGTCTATTTCTTCTTTAATCTCTTCTTTTTCTGGTCCTTCTTTGCTTTGAGAATAAGCTCCAGCTGCTAGGCTCACATGATAATTTTTAGGGTTTTTCGTGTCTTCCAGAAAATCTTCACGTTGAAATGTAGGCTTCCAAACTTCGACTGGTGGCTTTTTAATTTCCTCAAGCTTTCTCATAGTGAGTCCGCTCGTATTCTCCATCTGATCCTTGGTTGTATGTGAGCTGCTGCTCATCATCAGACGATCACGAGCCTCTCGTATGTTTCTGACGAGAGCATAGAACTGCTCCATCTTCTCTTCTTCATTAGCATCCTCTTGATGATTATCATCGTGGCGAAGTTTCCTCTTCTTGCTTGCAGTCTTGTCCATCATGTGATGCTGTGATGCACAGATCAGACAGGCCAACCCAGAAGCAGAAAGAGCACAAAGACAAACTATATGCTTTCGAGGCTGCTTCTATGTTCCTTCTTCAACACCGTTAAATTTAATTAGGTCTTGGTCAAGCAGTCCTATCATTTTGTGTAAATTGGTACGAGAGCACAAATATCAAATAGTCATTGACCAAAATGCCCCCTTGATTATAAATAAAACAGTTGTATTTTAACATCTTAAATGTATAATTAATCAAGATATAACTTGAGTATTGATTGTAATTATAATTACAAATAAATAAAGATTTCATATTGATTTTTCACCTAATAACTTTTATGGTCGAGAAGAGGAGCTATATATATATATATTTGTAATAGTAACTCACTCAGCATGCTGAGTGGTAATTTAAATATATATATATATATGTGTATGTGTGTTCTTATTGTAGCAATAGCATAGATGGGAATCTGAGTCTTCTGTCGTAATTTAACCTACAACGTGACTCACGTCTGATGATTAGCTTTCTTTTTTCTTGTCTTTTCTCAGAATTGTATACCATACTAGCCAATTTACTCTTCAACGTGTCTCTCGCTTAGCATCTCTCTGCTCCCCCGGATTTTGTAATCACGTTTTACTAACTGGTACCTTTACTCGATCGCCCCAACAAAATTAAAGGTGCAAGAATTGAAAATAGACGCGAAAGAAGGTGAAAGATGAAAAAAACAGTAATTAAGCGTGGGTGCTACGATAATCAATCCAAAACGTAAGCATCGTGACGTTAAAACGGGCACACTAACACTGCGACGGTGAGAGTTGAGCGCCACAATGCTGGACGCGTGAACAGTATTTTAAAATAAGAAAATTTTTTTATTTCATCTTCCACATACTTCAAAATTTTTTAATACAACTCTCACACATTTATGATAAACTTAAAATGTTCTAAAGGCTATTAATTATCTTGTAAACATATCTTAGTAATCATTAACAATTTTTGTGATAACTCAATAGATTTAAGTAATCAAATAAAAAAAATTTGTGATTTTTTATGAAAGAAAATTCTTAAAGTGTGTAACAGAATTTTCTTTATGATCTTTTTTATAAAAGACATACTTTATAAGTGTCTTATAATTCAAAGAAAAAAAAAATGATATTAATTCACTATAAATATAAATAAATTATTAAATTACATAATTTGTTTTATATATTTTTTATATTTATTTATTAATTATTTATTCTACTTATATTATTTAAATAATTTTACTTATTTATCTACTTTCTCGTTAACCAAGTGCTTAAACCAAAATGATCTAAACTTGCTTGAAATACTTGGGAATATTCTTAGGGAACAATGACGCTGTAACATAAATAATATAATAGAGAAATTGATCGAACTGTACATAATCTGACTGCCGACAAATGTTGGTGCTAGACTTCACTAAAATGTTTTTTAAAAAAAATGACTTCTTTACCGAAGAACCAATTAATTAACAAGACTCGACGAAGAACCTAAAAAAGTTTTGAAGCACATGTCACTTTGGACGCTAATGTTTAATTAATGGGTCCACACACTGCAATTTCCTAGATGCTGGCTAACTTAGTTGACTGTCAATTTGGCCATAGTATATTATTTTTCTTTCGGAAATTAACTTGCAGTTTTTTCCAAGTCTTTTAATCTTCATCATGTAAGAGCTGAAACTTGATGGAAACAAAGTGTGCCCGTCGTCCTCAGGATCAGAGACGTGTACCTGAATATGAAACATAACTGAAAATCATGATATTGAAGAAATTATAGGGGGCAATTGATTCTTGTGAAACTGGCACATTTCGAGAGAGAGAGGATATATTACAAGAATCGACTCTGACTATATATGTCCATTGCAAGTTTCACTTTTCGAGGTAATTGAATGAGTCAATTAGGGATATTAACACTGTCACCCCCTGATTTTTATACAAATTATATTTTAATGGCATTTTTAATTTTAATTACACTATAACCCTTTTCATGTAATTTAAAAATAAAAAACTTCATCATTTTAAAGATATTTAAGTTATTTCAATAACAAAAAATATAAAATAATAATATTTTCGTTTTTTTATATTAGATAAAATAAGTGACAACATAATTAAAATCAAAATTCCGTCAAAATGTAATTTGTGTAACCATTTGTTAACGTCATGGTTGGCCTGGGGAATAAAACAAGATGCTCGTTTCGTTTGGAAGGCTGTTTTACGTGGCAGAAATACACGGAATTGTCAGTCATGGATGGTAATGGCAGATTAACAAATGCAGCAGTAGAAAGAGAATAGAACGAGATGCTCGTTTCGTTTGGTCGTTTTTTAAAAAAAAATCAGGCCTGGATCCGTGGGCCCGACGCTGTTTTGTCTCATTGTTTTAATTGTTATTTGGGGCCCAATTGGACCATTTTATCTTTTACCTTATTCCATCCAGGCTTGGCAGACCCTAAGAAAATGAAACGTCTATAGTCTATATACGACAGGGTTCAGACTTCAGAACGAATGATAGAAAATCAGTGAAAAACCGAAGTTCGTGTTGCGTTTTTCATCCTGATTCATAGGTTAATTAAACTTTGGCTGTCCTCTTATTTGAACTAACGAAAACTTGTTTTTTCCTTTTCTTTTTTTATTCTTGGTGATAAATCTAACCTCACAAAATTTTAAACGATGGCCAATAAGTTTGTTACTTTTACGTGTGATTCATGATCTCATCTCACAAAGCCGACCAGAAGAAAAGTTTATTATATTAGATTATTTATATGCAAAATGCATTATAGTGGGTAGATGAGAGATGCCGTTAATGGGCTAGATTCCTCTCTTTATTGGGTGGGTAAACTTCAGCAGCCTTCCATGCCCATATTCTGCGGCATTCTCTCCATTTCTAAGGTAGTATGAGCTTCAGAACCTTTTGCGAGTTGTGACGACCAAAACCACTTATCTTTTCTCGTGTAATTTTTCTTGTCTCCCACGAAGCTTTTTCAAATGTCTTAGATGCTTGAATATTATTGAATAAGAATGGATACTTTGTGTCTTATGTGACCTTTGGGAGGATACTTGGCCAACTACTTCGCCATGGTCAGCTTCTACTCAGATAGCGTCATGGGTTGACCTGGTCGAGTACACAATCTTATCACGAACACGTCTTCCCACCAAAAAGAGGAAGAGAAGAGAAAACGGAGGAAAGAAACCGAAGAATAGTTTTTTTTTTTTTTATGAAAAATAAATCTCTTTTATTTTTTGATATTAAGCTAGGAAGGTTTAGAAACCAAAAAAAAAATTATTTAGCAATCAGTTAAACTCTCCAATTTGATATTATTTAGATATTAATCTTATCTATACCATTAATGTTGTTTGTTGGGGTTTTACGTATCCTAATAACCTTATATAATTGACGGTTGAAATTTAAATAATTTAATAGTGTACATATAAAATGAAAAATTATGCTTTAAAATATTTGTACATGTCATCATATATTTTATGGAATATTTATTTCCTAATTAAGATTTATAATCTTAATAAGTCACGGGCATGGCTCGGTTCTCCATCTATGTCAGCGAGTCTTCTAGAAATTTTGGTACGCGATCCATTCCAGTAGCCCTTAAGACTTTTAGGAGGCTTTTGTCAGGCACCAAGTGTTCAAGAAAATGCTTGAAAATATTTGGGGCGTGACATTCTCCCCCATCAAATTCACGCGACGCTCTCGTCGCGTTTTCACTGGAAACTGCACACCTTGTTCTTCCATCTACCGCTGTGCGCTCTTATATTTTCAGTGTGCTCCAATATCGGGTACCCCTTTCCACTTGACAACATACTCATGCCTTGGAGGTGGATTTCTCTTTTGCATTGTCCATCCGTCTTGGATGAGTTTCGCTCTGTTGTCGTCCTATGTGGAAATCCATAAAGATCTCTGTTTCTACTCAATGTCTTCCATACCCCCTTGGTATAGCTCCAAATAGCTCTCGGGACACACTAGATATAGCTGCTGTCTCGAAGGTATCCCCACCTTTTGCGAGACTTTACCAACCCTCTTGGCAACAGGAGATAGCCCCTCATCCCTACGATTAAGACCCTTGTGAAGTGGGCATGTTGTCTTGCATTATGGTAGAAGTATTGCCTCCATCACCAAATCCCCTGCAAGATTCTTGACACATCGTTGCTTATCTCTAACCCACTTCTTGTGCTGAAAATGCACATCATATGACGCCTCGAGTTGCTAAGCGACACCCACACTCGCCAACTCCTTGAGCTGCTCTCACAACTCTTCTAATCCCGGTTGAGGCATCTGTACTGTAGTTGGAAGCATTAACCCCAGATCAAATTGTTTTCCATACTCGGTATCACCTTGATGTGGCTGCACCTGTGATATGTCACTTGGCACAATCCCCTTGTGCTCCTTGAGCACTTCCGCAACCCCCGTTGGTAGTTTACCCTCACCCCTTGTTGCCTTATCATCCATCCCCCACACTGTGGCTGGATGTATTTCTCATTTGCACCCAGTAATTCCTATTAGTTGAATAGCGGAAAGGATTTTAGTGTTGACTTTTGGCTGATATTGCCTACCATTGGGCTTGTCTACCGTCAGTATCATGTAAGGCTCTCCTTGCATGATGCACACGTAGTCGTGTCAAGGAAGCGGTACAACGTCGTACTGCCTCAAGAACTCAATACTTAACACCACATTGAAATCATCAAGAGGTGCTACAGAGAAATTTACCTCGCCGTGCCATTTGTCTAGGTGGATATCGACCCCTTGAACCACCACATCCAGTGGCTTGGCCGCAACATTTACCGATTTGAGGAACCCTTCCTCTTTTTCCATGTTAAGTCCCAAATGCCTCGCCTCCGCACGCTTAATGAAGTTATGCGTCGCGCCCGTATCTATTAGCACTTGAGTCTTTATGCAGTTGATGTAGGCTTCAACATACATGAACGCCTTTCCCGTTGGTGCGCTGGTACGCTGCTTGGCTTTCATTGTGTTGAACAACTGCAAACACCTCATTTGACCCTGCTCGCAAGCCTTGTGTACTGTAACCATTGCATTGATAGCCTTCTTCTTCGGGCAATCCTTGACCCAGTGATCCTCATCGCAAAGAAAGCAACTTATCTTCGGTCTATTCCCTCTATGACAGTTGCGCTTCTGTTTTTCTCATTTGGGCGGCTTACTTTTCTCCTCCTTATCCTCAGGAGGCTGAAACTCTTTGGCGCCCCCACCTTTGCTGTGATTGGGTCTCGAATGCTTGGAATTTTCTGAGTCACCCTTACGGTAATCTATGAGCTTTTTTGCAAATATTAAGGCGTCGAATATTCTAGTCACCCCGCGCCGCTTTAACTCATTGGATGCCTATGTTTGCAACCCTTCCAAAAAATTGAACAGCAAATCCTCCTCGCTCATATTAGGAATCTAGAGCATTAACATGGAGTACTCCTCGATGTACCCATCCAGGAAATTGAACAACAAATCCTCCTTTAATCGCTTTCGAGCGTCATGCACCACATTCTCCGGATAGAACTGGCGCTTCAGCTCCCGTTGCAATTCTGCTCAGGTGTTGATTGTGCAGGTATTCTTGCGTATCACTTCGCTTTTTCTGCCCCACCATAGAATTGTATGATCGGAAAGATATAAGGTCGCAATATTTACTTTGTCTTCATCCCGCACGCCTATAGCGTCTAAGTATCTTTCCATCTGTCAAAAGTAGTTATCGAGCTCCTTGGCGTTCCGCTTACCGCTAAACTCCTTCGATTTAAGAGCATCAACTCTTGGCGCTCCTTGAGCAATAACAGACCCATTCGCTAATGCTCGCTTGCACAACATCACGTCCTCATTGACATCGTCAAACCCTCTACGCAGCTCATCCACTTAGGCTTAAACTTTGTCAATGATGGTGCATACCTTCTCTTGAAAAGTCTTGATTCAGTCACGCTGTCGATCAGCATAACTCTCGATGGATGTGTCGATGAGGGAACGCGGCTCGTCTCTTTGAGTGTCGAGTCCTGCCTTGAGCTTCTCTACTTGCTGCTCCAACTCTCCAAGATGATCCGTCGCCTTTCCCATAGCGCCACCGAGCGTTTTCACCATGGTCACGAATTCACGGCCTGGATCGACAAACTTGTTGCGAGGTACACTTCCGTGCCTTTTAGCTTTGGAGTTCCGACTCCTCTCTTCAGTCAAATCTGACGATATGACGTCTTTCTCCATCTTTGAACCTACTTTGATACCAAATGTCACAGAATTTTTGAGAACCGTGCGATCTTAGATGCGTTGCGTGTTAAGTAGCCGAAAAAATCACACAAAGAAGAGAAGAAACGCACACTAACTATTTGCAAGAATGCTATTTATATTGCTAATACATTTTTTGACCGAAGTAACTTAGCCACAACCTTTTTTTTTTGTACTCCTAGATTTTGTTTTTGACTATTTTTAGTTTGTTTAATACATTTTTGATTTTATCGTGATTCTTTATTAATTTTTAACTTAAAATTATATTTAAATATAATTTTAAATGATCAAATTTTAACAAAAAATAAAAAAAATTGGGGTATGGGCAGCAAAAAGCCAAAATATATATATAATTGAAGCTTGAGAAATGGTAAAGAGACCTGCGATGAAATGGAAAATCCGAAAGAAATTCGAGTTTAAGTTTTTTCAATTCGTAAGAAGTTGACAACTGAAAATAAAACAGAACCGGGGAATAAAAGTTACTCCATCCAAGGGTTAGGAAAGTTTAAAAAAAAAATGGAGAATGTCCAGGGGTTAGAAAAGTTACTCCATCCAAGTGTCACGCCCCAAATGTTCTCAAGCAATAACTCGAACATTTAGTGCGCGCCAAGACCCGTCAAAGCTACTTGGGCCATTGGAGCATTCCATGCACACATTCTAGAAGGTCCATTTGAGATTGTTGTATTAATGGGCCAAAGCCCACTTGTAAGTAGTAATTGGTAGAGTATTCTAGAATAGGAATATTCCCTTGGATATTCTTGTGGTAGGTGGCTTTTATTCTAGACCATTGGATGTTTGTAATCTTAGCCGTCCATTGTACATAGCTTTTGCTATAAATAGGTGAGCTCTCATTTGGAGCAAAACACCTCTTAGCTTGTAATTCTCTTTGTTATCAATACAAGAGCATTTCATCAAACACCTTGTGTTCTTCTTCTTCATCTCTTTCTTAGTTTGTTGGGTTTTTGGCTGCTTAGCACTAGCAAGTGTCTAAGGCCGCACGGGTTGAAGGATTAAGTCCGTGACAAGTAGTATCAGAGCGGGTTTGAGAAAGATGGTGAAGGAAAAGGATGTTGCTGGATCATCCGACCTTTCGGTTGAGAGGGGTAGGGACCCCAAAGCTAGGAGGCATGCTAGCCTTCCTCGTGACAAGTCCATTGAACCCAGCCGCGATTTCGGGGACGTGGTCATGACTCTTGGTGTTGCTATGACCAAGGCAACGGACCGCCTTGGAGAGTTGGAGGAGCAAATCGAGAAGCTGGAAGTAGGTCTCGATCGTCAAGGGGACGAGGTACGCTCTCTCATCGACAACACCATTGACACGTATGCGGAGAAGCAACAAGATTGGGTCAAGACTTTCCAAGACATGGTGTTTTCCACCATGGAAAAGTTGCAAGCCCAAGTGGAAGAGTTGCAGAAAGGGTTCGAGACCATCAAAGAGGATGTAACGCTATGCAAGCGGGCAGTTGCAAATGGGACTGCTGCCACCCATGTTACGGTGGCTGCGCCGAGAGTAGAAGCTCCTAAGCCGAAAGAGTTCAGCGGCAAGCGAGATGCCAAGGAGCTGGACAACTATTTTTGGCAGATGAAAAGGTACTTCGAGGCCTTGGGCGTGCGGGAAGAACAAAAGGTAAATACTGCAACCTTGTATCTTTCCGATCATGCAATTCTGTGGTGGCGTAGGAAAAGCGAGGAGATTCGCAAGGGCACCTGCACCATCAACACTTGGGAAGAATTGCAACGGGAGTTGAAGCGCCAATTTTACCCAGAAAATGTGGCGCATGATGCCCGGAAACGATTGAAGGAGTTGAGGCAAAACAAGTCCATCAGTGAGTACGTGGAGGAGTACTCGATGTTGATGCTGCAAATTCCGAACATGAGTGAGGAAGACTTGCTATTCAACTTCCTGGATGGGTTGCAAACTTGGGCCTCTAACGAGCTAAAGCGGCGCGGAGTGCAGAATATATCCGATGCCCTTACCATGGCGGAGACACTTATGGACTACCGCAAGGGAGAAACCAGTAAGTTCAAGCACCCCAAACCCGTTTACAGCAAAGGTGGGGGAGCCAAAGAGTCCCATCCTCCTCGAAACAGGGATGGAAAAGGCAAGCCACCAATGGGGAAAGAGCAGAAACGAGATGGCAAGAGCAAGCCAAAGTCGAACTGCTTCCTTTGCGACGGGGACCATTGGGTAAGGGACTGTCCGAAGAAGAGAGTCTTCAACGCCATGTTTGAGACACAAGAGGCAGGTCAGCAGAGCCAAATGGGATGTTTGCAGTTGTTGAATGCTCTCAAAGCCAAAAGGGCTCCCAGCGCACCAACGGGGACGGCGCTCATGTATGTGGAAGCCCACATAAATGGGAAGAAAACTCAAGTGCTTGTTGATACCGGGGCTACGCACAACTTCATCAAACGTGCGGAAGCGGAGCGCTTGGGACTCAAGGTGGAGAAAGGGGTTGGTTACCTCAAGACCGTAAACGCCGAAGCCAAACCACTAGATGGGGTCATTCGAGGAGTCGAAATGCACCTGGGAAATTGGCGCGGCAAGGTAAACTTTTCGGTTGCTCCTTTAGATGATTTTGATGCTGTTCTTGGCATGGACTTTTTGCGACAGTTTAATGTGGTGCCTCTCCCTCGACACAATTATGTGTGCATCTTGGAAGGAGGGCCATGTATGGTGCCAACGGTAGACAAGCCCAAGAGTGGGCAATCCGCACCGAACGCCAACAATACTCTTCTTTTCGCGATGCAATTAAAGAAAGGAGCCAAGCGGGGAGAAGAGACATATCTTGCCACAATATGGGAGGCAGATGGTGGGACGAAAGCGGATGAAAGTGATCTACCAAAGGAGGTCGCAAGGGTGCTCAAGGAGCACAAGGATGTTATGCCAGCAGAACTTCCGAAGAAATTACCCCCGAGGCGGGCGATCGATCATGAGATTGAGTTGGAGCCGGGAACTAAGCCTCCAGCCAAAGCGCCCTACCGAATGTCTCCACCTGAGCTAGCGGAGTTGCGGAGGCAGCTCAAGGAGTTGTTGGATGCGGGATTCATCCGACCCTCTAAGGCGCCTTATGGCGCGCCAGTGCTTTTTCAGCGCAAACATGACGGTTCGCTGCGGTTATGCATAGACTACCGGGCGTTGAACAAGGTCACCGTCAAGAACAGGTATCCCATCCCCTTAATTGCTGATTTGTTTGATCAATTGGGGCAAGCCAAATACTTCTCGAAGCTGGACTTGAGGTCAGGATATCACCAAGTGCGGATAGTCGAGGGAGATGAGCCGAAGACCACATGTGTAACGCGCTACGGTGCGTTCGAATTTCTTGTCATGCCATTCGGTCTCACCAATGCACCAGCTACTTTCTGCACTTTGATGAACAATGTACTCCAGCCCTTCCTCGATAAATTTGTCGTCGTGTACTTGGACGACATTGTAATCTACAGCAACACTCTCGAAGAACATGTGAGGCACTTGCAGACCGTTTTAAGGGTACTCCGAGAGAACGAGCTGTATGTGAAGAGGGAGAAGTGTTCTTTCGCCAAATCGGAGGTGGATTTTCTGGGCCACAAGATCAAACAAGGCAAGTTGTTGATGGATAGGGCAAAAATCCGGGCAATAGTGGATTGGGAGGCGCCTACGAAAGTTACCAAGCTGCGGTCCTTTCTTGGGTTAGCTAATTATTACCGAAGGTTCATCAAAAGCTACTCCACCATTGCTGCACCCCTCACTGACTTGCTGAAGAAAACCAGAGCATGGGAGTGGACTGAGGAGTGTCAACGGGCTTTTGATCAATTGAAGAAAGCGGTGATTGAGGAACCAGTTCTTGCGCTGCCAAACTACTTGCTACCGTATGAGGTACACACCGATGCATCTGATTTTGCTATTGGGGGTGTTCTAATGCAGCAAGGCCATCCGATTGCCTTTGAAAGCCGAAAGCTCAATGAGACGGAGAGGCGGTATACGGTACAGGAGAAAGAGATGACGGCGGTCATCCATTGTCTGCGCACTTGGCGACATTACTTGCTTGGAGCAAAGTTCGTGGTGATGACGGACAACGTGGCAACGAGCTACTTTCAGAGTCAAAAGAAGCTCAGCCCAAAGCAAGCCAGGTGGCAGGATTTCTTGGCGGAGTTCGACTATGAGTTCGAGTACAAACCGGGTAAGGTGAATGTGGTGGCGGACGCCTTAAGCCGGAAGGCTGAGTTAGCATCTATAAGCAAGTTAGAAGGGGAACTACTCAGCCTATTTCGAGAAGGTACGAAACAAGATCCCCTTGCTAAGCAAATTTCTGCACAAGCACATGATGGGAAAACACAACGGTTTTGGGTAGAGGATGGGCTTCTTTACACCAAAGGCCGTCGGGTGTATGTGCCAAAGTGAGGAAACTTGCGGCGGAACCTTATTAAAGAGTGTCATGACACCAAATGGGCAGGAGATCCAGGACAAAGGCGTACACGTGCTCTACTAGAGACGGTGTACTATTGGCCACATATGCGGGAAGAGATAGAGCAGTTCGTAAAAACTTGTCTAGTATGCCAACAAGACAAGGTGGTGCAGCGGAGTCCCGCGGGCTTACTTGATCCCTTGCCCATACCAGAGAGACCTTGGGAGAGCATCTCCATGGACTTCATTGTAAGTTTGCCAAAAACTGAGGGATGTGGGACTATCATTGTAGTGGTAGACAGATTTTCCAAGTATGCTACTTTCATTCCGGCGCCTAAGGAGTGTAGTGCGGAAGAGACCGCAAGGCTTTTCTTCAAGCATGTGGTCAAGTATTGGGGATTGCCGAGGGTGATAGTAAGTGACCGTGACACAAGATTCACCGGAAGGTTCTGGACTGGGTTATTCAACCTCATGGGATCGAAGCTTCATTTTTCCACCAGTTTTCACCCGCAAACGGATGGGCAAACCGAACGGGTGAATGCACTTTTGGAGTTGTACTTGCGGCACTTTGTAAGTGCAAATCAGCAAGATTGGGCCAAGCTACTCGACATTGCTCAATTCTCATACAATTTGCAGCAAAGCGAGTCGACAAACCGAAGCCCATTTGAGCTAGCAACTGGCCAGCAGCCTTTTACACCGCATGCGCTTGTATCTAGCGATACAGGGAGGAGTCCCGCAGCATACAAAGCTGCAAAGTCCTGGCATGAGCAGTCAGACTTGGCGCGGGTGTATCTCGACAAGGCATCTAAACGGATGAAGAAATGGGCAGATGAAAAACGGAGACATGTGGAATTCAAGGTAGGGGACTTGGTGATGGTAAAGATACTCCCAACACAGCACAAGTCTACCCGCCCACTTCATAAGGGCCTTGTCCGAAAATATGAGGGGCCATTTCCAATTGCCAAGAGAGTCGGCAAAGTCTCATACAAGGTGGACTTACCTTCGAGACTAAGGCTACACCCGGTGTTTCACGCAAGCTGTTTAAAGCCATACCATGGAGATGCGGAAGACACGGAGCGTGGGCCACAATCCCGGGCACCTTTGGGGGTTTCCACATCCTATGACAAGGAGGCAGAACTTATCCTTGATGTAAGGATAGTACGGAATAAGAACTATCCTCCGAGTCGTGAATATTTTGTCAAGTGGAAGGGATTGCCCGATAGTGAAACAAGTTGGGAACCCGAAAATGCACTTTGGCAGTTTGAAGACAAGGTGCGCGAGTTCCAGCGAAGGCGCGACGAGGGCGTCGCGTGAATTTGGTGGGGAAGAATGTCACGCCCCAAATGTTCTCAAGCAATAACTCGAACATTTGGTGCGCGCCAAGACCCGTCAAAGCTACTTGGGCCATTGGAGCATTCCATGCACACATTCTAGAAGGTCCATTTGAGATTGTTGTATTAATGGGCCAAAGCCCACTTGTAAGTAGTAATTGGTAGAGTATTCTAGAATAGGAATATTCCCTTGGATATTCTTGTGGTAGGTGGCTTTTATTCTAGACCATTGGATGTTTGTAATCTTAGCCGTCCATTGTACATAGCTTTTGCTATAAATAGGTGAGCTCTCATTTGGAGCAAAACACCTCTTAGCTTGTAATTCTCTTTGTTATCAATACAAGAGCATTTCATCAAACACCTTGTGTTCTTCTTCTTCATCTCTTTCTTAGTTTGTTGGGTTTTTGGCTGCTTAGCACTAGCAAGTGTCTAAGACCGCACGGGTTGAAGGATTAAGTCCGTGACACAAGGAATTCCTCTTTTAATTGCGAGTAAGTGAGCATTAGTTTCTATATTGAAAGAGAGAGATTGAAAAGGTGAATTTGGTGGGTGGCCATTGGATTTTTGCCCGTGCACCGACCGGCACTTTTTCAGAGCACGTAAGCTTACAATATATCTAGCCTTTGATATATATACTCAATATTTTTTATGACTGGTAGTCACTTAACGCGTGCAACTGATATTGCGATGGTTGTCCATCCACTTCCACCATGATTCCTCAAGCTATTTCCGAAATCGACAAATCTCCTTGACTGACAATTTCTCTTCAAATCAATCACTTTCATAGTCACATAATCATTTCTAGTTATATAGATTTCAGATTTTTCTGTTGTTTTCGATTTTCATATTTTCTTTTGCACTGCATTCATTTCTTTAGACTTTATATGATCTTTCTCTCCCAATGTCCCACGCACAAAGTCATATGGCATGCGCAAAGTTGGAATATTCTGCTTTCTCCATTGCATATTATTAATATTAACAAGAAAATGTATCTTAAACTAACATTTTGCCGCATCTTGAACTGTGACTTCTACTGGATTACATTGTAGAGTGATGCATACAACTTAATCGGTAAAGCAAAAATTTAATTGCATATCATAAGGGCTCCCTTAATAAAAACGATAATGATCGAATTTTAATCATTGCTTGTGATATGTGTATTTAATGTGTGCTAGAGAGAACAATAAACTCAACCTCGGTTGGTGATGATTTATATATAGCTTGCATGAAATAATAATAATGAAGATGTCTAGCATTCCTCAATATGCAATCCATGCTGAAGCCTCTCACTCACAAGTCACAACATAAAGCGATAGCCATATAGTGCTTCAATAAAGCAATCTCCATATAGGCCAAATGACTGTGTCTACCTATTTTTGGGTATCTCTGCTATACATATTCTTGCACTTTGTTGCACCGCAATTAAAAAAGATGAAAATGGCCAGAACTGCAGGTGCCATAAATGGCTAACCTTCAGGTTTACTAGTCAATATTTGTTGGCAAATAAATTAGTACAATGTTGCTTAAAGAATCTACTTTCTATAAATGTTGTCAATTGAAGTGCTCCATAAAGAATCTACTTTATATCCAAAAGTGGATAATAGGGTGTGAGCTATTGTCCCCTATCAAATTGTAGCCAGATAATTTGGCGGCTTTGCTTATAATATCGTAGTAATTAGAATACAGTTGCCTGATTTTCCTAAATTTCATGTCAGATTTCTATCTTAGATTTTATAAATTTCTCAACCGTGAGAATAGAACTATTGCAACATAGCAAAACCGCAAGATCATTTACATTCCTATTCTACAATCATACTAAGCTCAGACATTCATTCAAAGAGTTATTGATACAATCACAAACGCAGACGATTGTAATCTTGGTGACATAATAGACATTTTTTATTAAAAAAAAGGAGAGAAAATTTAGTTTATGAGGAGGAGATTAGAAAACACACCACTCCGCAATCATCACATAATAAAAAAATACATCATGACACACCCATGATTTCTTTTTCAATTATTTACCTATATTTTCGAACTATGCTTTACATATGAATCTAGTGGGTCAGCAATGATCTATTTCATTATCCAAGAGTGATCGAGGAACGCCCTCCAACAAGCAGGACACTGGCGGAATTGTTAACGTTGGCAAATCTCCATAAGCATTCCAACAAAACGGGTCTAAAACTAAATCTCCTTTAGCTGGAAGAAGCTCAACTTCTGAGAGTGTCAAATTTGTGCATGGCACTGAGTCACTGCAGGCAAAATGCATTGGTGGACTACGAATATCATAGGTGCCCTTAATATTTGAGTATAGAATGTCTGATACATAGACTGCTGATGTTTGGTTGGTGCAGTCCTTCGTGAGGCAGTAATATTGGTCAATTATAATTGGGTTCCTAACGCTGTTCATATGAATATTACTGAATGTTATTCCTGATACAGCTCCAGATCCACCTTGCCATGTCTTGATCCTAACTCCATTATCTGACACTTTAAGCACCGAGTCTCTAACTGTAACATTGGAAACACAGGCTCGTGACTTGTGGTTGCCTAGACTCCCAATGCTGAAAAGATTTGAGAAAGGATAAGTTAGTAGGTAAAAAGAAAATCATTTCAAAATTCTAAGATCGAAAATTCTAAAGAAATTATTAACTAGTAAAGTACCTGATGCCGTGACCAGGTCCACATGTTATATTTCTTATGTCTACGTCGTAGCAACCTGATCCAATGGATACACAGTCATCACCTACAAGAAAGAAGATCATGGAGAAAGTAGCTAATGAGATCGGAGGGCAGTAATTAAATTGAGATGTCAGAAGATTTAAGAAGTCTTGGGGGTTAAATTAAAACCATTGGAAATCACTGAATTGTATATTTCAACGCTATTTGTGTTCTCAATGTGGATGCCGTCGGTGTTGGGACTCAGGGCAGGAGCTGTTATGTGAATGGACTCTATATGGACATTCTTGCAGTTATCAAATCTGAAGTGGAACTGTGGACTATCCTTGATTTTAAGCCCTTGCACAGTCAAATTAGAGCTCATGAAGAACCTTATGGCCTGCATAAAAAAGTTTATATGAAATTGAATTAATGATTTAACATAACTGAAAAACAATGATAGCAATGAATTAGTGAGCACAACTTACAATGGGGCTATCACATGGTCCAGGCAATGTTCCATTTATTCCCTATGCAATAGATGAATGAGATTAAATATAATGTTAAGATGAAAAGTGGAAGAGATTGTATGAACAAAATTAGCTATGTACCTTGTGTGGTTTGCAAGGCAGATCCCACCATTTCTGTCCTCTGCCATCAATTACACCGCCTCCTAACAGCGACAAGTTATTGATTCTATAGAAGACCAGCCATTGACGCTTACTGTTCTTTTCTGGCCAGGACTCTGGTCCATCAGGAGGTGTGAGGATGCCATCAACCTACACAGTGACCAAAATGTGCACATTCACCATATAAAATCAGTACTTTTTACTCTTGAAAAAGATAAGCAATAATGCAACAGGACTAGAACAAACATTACCTGAAATACTATGCTGCCTTGGCAAGGACCTGTGAAGATTGTAGATTGAATCATGAAGGTAAAACTATAGGGAACAAGGATGACTGCGGAATCTTTCTGGCAGGCTGTGTCCCATGCCATCTTGAATGCATCAGTGTCATCTGTTATGCCATCTCCAACAGCACCAAATTTATGTACATTCAAGACATTTCCATCATCAGGTGAGTTAGATGGTGCAGGGGAAAGAGATGGAGCTGCAGTAGAATTATAGTCATTCCCCTTGTTAGGTGGGTTAGCAGGCTCAGTTGAAGGAGAAGGAGCAGACGTATAATTATAGTCATTTCCCTTGTTAGGCGGGTTAGCAGGCTCAGTTGAAGGAGAAGGAGCAGCTGTATAATTATAGCCATTTCCCTTCTCAGGTGGATTAGTAGGCTCAGGAGAAGGGGGAGAAAATGTGGAATTAGGGGCATTTTCATCATTAGATGGACTATCAGCTTCTGGTGAGGGAGAAGGAGCACTGGTGGAATTATAGGCATTAGTGTCATTAGATGGATCGGCGGGCTGAGGTGGAGGAGAAGGAGGTTCTGAAATTTCATATGTTTTGTGATGGTGAGTATGCTTGTGCTTTGTGTGGTGATGCCTTCCAGCTTGGACAGATAGGAAGAGGCAAATGAAAGAAATGCAGAATATAAGTAATGAGAACCGAGAATAGGCCATGTTGAAATTGAAACGGTAGGAAACTAACAAGTTGTACTGTTTCTAGGCAAAAGAAAGAAGAATTCTGTTAGCAACAGAGGAGACTCACTTTCTTAGAAATGGTAATATCACTGTCAGGAACTAAAATAAAGGACTCTGCTCAGACGAAATGGACCTGCGAGTGAATGTACACACCCTAAGTTTTGGGAAGTTGAAAGAAGCTGGCTTGTGCAAACAAGAACTCAGTGAAAACTTGAACAACTTGCAATACTAATTACTAAGTTTGGCTTTGGAATGCATGCAGTACTAGAAAGGCTGCACTCCTATATATATATATATATATATATAAAGTAAGAGCAAACAATAGTGGAAGTTACTTTGTAAAAACTCCTATACATTTTAATATTCTAATGGACTTTAGTGGCGCGAACCATCCAATTCCATACAGGGATTGGCTCTTTTTTGAGAATGTGGAGTCTGCATTGACCGTTCTGGAAAAAGGTAAACGGAACAACAATGAAATCAGATGCTTAGGCGGTTGATAAGTCCCCCATGTTCTTCCCATAACTTTCACTTTCACCGGTCCCCTATCTATGTTATTTCAACTATGTAATAATATATAATAAGCACGTACCACTTTGAGAGGATAACATTTGCAGTCTGATAATCCTGGAATCAACCAAATCAGTATGTAAATTTCACAAGTTTTAAAAAAGTAGCAGCATTTCTGAAGCAGCTCTATAGGCAGACCATGTACAGTTCAACACAGCTCAATGGCCATGTGCATGCATTGTGTGCATATCACCACAAATTGGTTTCCCATGATCAAGGCAAAACACATGCATATACGAAATTGGTCAGCAAATGATTTAGACATAATTCGCATCACATGGCTATTAAACTCTGTTGAATTATACCCGGTTTTCCTTATAACTTCAATAATTACTTCCGAGTTCCCAGGGATCATCATACATGATATCAATATAACTGTTGAAAATTGGAAGCTATCAGAGCTCTTTTATCCCAATAATCAATAGTGGGTAGCAGAAATAGCTTCTTGGGGATGTAAAATTACAGAAGTAGCTGAAGATAAAGCACTTTTCCAGTTTTCCACAATGCAATGAATGAAAGGGCCAAGCATAGACTCCATTGTGAATCATTGTTCTTTGTTTTTGGGTCGTTGCATGATTGCAGTTCAATTCAATCACCAATTTACATATCGGTTAGGAGTTTTTTTGAATGTTGTACAATATTGAATTAACTATAAGCTATCAACACTTGAGAAGCAGACGAAGATGGTACAAGCAACCAAATTAAATAAAATTAAAATTATGTATAAATGTGTGAGAACAAGTACATAAGAAAAAATAAAACATCATCCCTAACCAACAAGCCACTTCCAGTTTCGAGTTTTCAAGTTTTGATTAGAAGACAAGTTATGGCCTGGCCTAAAAGGTTTCTGTTTACTTTCGGTTTCGTGGCCAATCCACTTAAGAGCACTTCAAATATATTGCAGAAGCGGCTACTTTTTTTTTTTTCCTGACCGACCGAATCGATGGCCAGCGTTTCTCGGTTGCTTCTTCCAGTGAAAACCAATCATGTATTGTTTTTGCCCAAAATGGGACTCGTCGGTGGTCTCAACTAGAGTTTGCTTATTCTTATGCTATAAAAAATTACAAATATTCTTTAGGGTTCAGGATGTATGCTTCTTGGTAGCTAATTAATATGATTTGAGTGTTGTGGAATTATGACTTGGGTAGATGCTCAACATATACAGTTTTGGTATCTTGTGGGCAGAATTTGATGCAGCAGTTTGGTTAGCCACCTGGTTTCACCCTAGATTGGAATCAATTAGATTTCCAAGTTTTTTAAAGAGTGCGTTCAACATGTATTCTTTGTCTTGTATTTTATATATTGTATTAGTGTTACCAACTCAATAAATGGTATGACTCAAACATGCCTGAAAAGGAGCAATATATTATTGAACAAAGGATGAAACTTTCAATCTATCACCCTATTTTATTATTCCATAATGTATTTAGGCATTGTTGTTTGCAAATTTGTACGTATTACGGACACAACTAGATTTTCAATTGGATAGAATTTTTAATGGAGCAGAATCCATTCTAATTATGCTGTTCAAACTCAGTGACGGTACATGCCTGGTGTCTGGTGACAATTGTCTGTGTTGATTGGTTTACTGTCTGTTTCTTAACCAACCATATAAATAATTATGAAGAGTAATAAACCACGACTATATAAACCCAATCAAAACCATCAACTAAAACGTCTTCAGAAAAGCTGAAGGTGACGGTGAAGGTGAAATTATAGTGCATACACATCAATGTCCATGGACCATGGGCAACTATTTTCTTAGCTCAAGATTGAAGCAAAGCTAGAAAGTTGTTCTTTTTTAACCTTGCGAGTTGTGAGTGCAGGTATAAAATCCCAAGTCAACTATTAACTTTGCGCGCGTGCAGTCATGCTTTTTCAAGTATATTTCAGCTTTAATAAAAGATGCAAAAAATATTACTGGCGAATCTTATGCTAATAATTTATAAGGGTAAATAAATACTGTGAATTACAATTCTCATTCTTGAAAACACATTAAATATTTCAATGCAATGCCTAAGTGGCTTGTCAACTTGTTAAATTCAGAAACCCTATTATCTGACACAGAGAAACATCTTATTTTAAAGAAAAATTAATAATTTGTCAACTTGTCAAATTCAAAGACGCTTGACGGTAAAAAATATCTTATTTTTATAAATAAAAAAATTTAAAATATATCTTTATTTTATTTGAAAATTATTTTTTATGCTTCCATTTATTATATATGACATTAAAAATTTTAACATAAACCTTAAATTAAATATCTAAATACTTTAAATAGACAACTATTAGAAATTATTGTAACCAAGTGATAAACCTTGATTCTTGTTTTTATTGTTTTACTTCTTGTTCTTTGTTCTTGACTTTGTATCCATTTGTATTTCACTGGATTTAGCAATAAAATTCTCTTTATTTACTTACCAATAAAATATTTATTTCAATGCAATTCTTTAAATTTAATATTAATTCTGAGATCTTATATATGTGTAATATGTTCGTATCTTATTATCAAAATGTACTATGTATGAATCAAAATGAAGTTTTAGAAGCAATATCTAAAGGCATTTTAGTTATCTAATAGTAGTGCAGTAGATTTGGGAAGGAAAACAGTTTTGTTTCCAGCGACATTACAATCTGGTCAGATTACTCATTTAGGTCACGTGTGAATATCAGCAGAACCTTCTCCATCTGCTTTCTACAAACAAAGAGAAGAATATAAATTCTAAAAAATAATTATAATTATAATAAAGAGAACAAATGAACTAGGGGGCTACAAAACAAATAACACAGCTTCCATTCGATCACTTGATACAGGCCACTAGCTACATCTCTAGAGCAGACCATATCTTTTCTGCAAGGAGCAGGCATCAACTTCAGATAACCAAATCACAACCCAAGGAAGGCACACTGCTTTCTTGCATGCTCAGGGATCAGCTTCACCAGCATATCTGCCGGCACTCCTTTCAGTTCTAACAAACAGCAATCCGGCAATCAACAACTATCATTAAGCTTGCAATGAAGAAAGGAAATACATATTCAATAGTAAAGATAATTTCAGACTAGTTCGTTACCATGCAGTTTAAAGTTGAATAATGGGGGAAGAAAACGTCCATTAGGGAGGCGGATATTAGGGTCACGTAGTTCATCAAAAAAGGGATGAATCAAAGTTTCCAGCTGCATTGAGCATAAATTTTTATTATAAAAGATGAAAATATTGATGACAAAAACATATGCTACCTATTCACAAGAAAATTGATCACTCAGCTTGTAAGTGAATTTTACTCACAGCTGTGCTTCGAAGATTTGGAGAGTACTGCAGTAGTCTAGAGACAAGATCCACAGCTTCTGGGGGCATGCGTTTGTGGAATATCTGTAAAACAAAGATATTTAGACAATTCCACTCTTATATGGCAATTCTTCGAAAGTAGAGAAGCCACATGGCATGCATAGTACCTTGTGCCACGGGTGAGCTTTAATTTGGGGAAATTTAAACTCTGTGTAGTTAGGATTCATGCATTTTATTTCTTCCCTAGTTGGAGTACCTAAAACCTGCATGAGATTGACCCAAGTCATCAGTAGAAGTGGAAAATACAACAGAACAAGAGAGATGGAACCATTTCAGGCATCTAGCAGAACAAACCAAGGATCTTTGGAATCACCAACAAATTAAGCATATGCTATATCAATGTTTAAACCAATTTGATAACTATAACAATGTCAAACATTATTACTGAATCATTCTCCATGAGATTTTAGGAGCCCCCTACAGAAAAGAATTGTTAGAATGCCCAAATTTCCCACCCTCTAAATTGAAATACTAACTTCGAGCAGTTTCAAGCAGAGTGATTTGGCAATTTTTATTGAGTAATTTAATGTGTACAGGTACCTTGATGATTTCAACAAGCTGGTCTACACCACTCTCGCCAGGGAAAAGAGGCTGGTGCCAAAAGAGACATTATAAGTTAAGTATAGAAGAAGATTTCCAAAAGTACAGCAATACAACCTTGAAGAATGAAGCTATCTACCTGTCCCAAGAGTAGTTCAGCCAGAACGCAACCAGCAGACCAGATATCAATTGCTGTTGTGTACTCAGTTGCACCAAATATAAGTTCTGGTGCTCGATAGTATCTTGAACAAATGTAAGAAATATTTGGTTCCCCTTTTACCTGCCAAAATTAAACCACAATCAGTATAATCAAATACCCCATGAAAAAGAACATTAACAAATATTCGTATGATACCAAAGTACCAACCAAAACTTTTGCACTTCCAAAATCACACAATTTCAGCTGGTGGGTATGCGGATTGACCTGTTACAAAGAAAACAGAAAAAACTTTGCAGTTAGATTAGCAAAAATTGAAAACATCACGTAAATGTAACAAGACATCAGCTAAAGGTAATATACCAGTAAGTTTTGAGGTTTTATATCCCTGTGGCAAACTCCAATAGTATTATGAATGTAAGCAAGTGCTCTACATATCTGCAGACGCATAAGAAAGAAAGCATTATATCAAGACAAAAATTACAACTAAAAAGATAATACAATGCAAAAGCAAGGAGTCTATAACTCCACGAGTAATATTAGGTAAATCGTGATTAAAATACAAAAAAATATAAATGGACCACAAAAACACATGGTTATTTCAACAATGGCTACTAATCCTGAAAGTTCATCATTCTCACCTGGTAAAAGTAAAGTTTGACATAAATCAGTGGCATCCTTTGGTTCATTTTATAGTGATGTTTGATCACACGGTGAACGGTCTCTGGCACATACTCTAGAACGAGGTTAAGATAGAGCTCATCCTTTTCTGTTGTTGAAAAGAAACAGTGCTTCAGGGACACAACATTCGGGTGGTCCAGAAGTCGCATGGTTTGCAGCTCACGATTCTTGTACCTCTTGTCTTGAAGAACCTTTTTTATAGCCACAGTTTCCCCAGTCTCCAAACACTTAGCCTGTATAATCACAGCAAAATAAGTGCAATGCCCAAACATTGAGGTGTATAAGAACATAAAATCACATGAATTAAGTCTTTAAAATCTGACTACATGACTTGACAAATCGGTTCCTAGATTACCTGGAAAACTACTCCGAAAGATCCTTGCCCGACAACACGCTCAGCCATGTAGCTAATTGTCTACAATATAACGGGGCCACGCATGTCAATAGAAGATAAAGAAAATACAAATCTTATCATCAAGAAGGGAATAAATTTAATTTTTCCAAAAAAATATTAAACCTGCTTTGGCTGGCCATTTTTACCCCCAATAGTGGTGACAATTATATGTCCTGTCTCTGTCCCATTACCATCAACCACAGTTGCTTCCATTTCCTATAAATAATTCAACAGCTTTCATGTAACTTGTATGGAAATGACATCAAGCAACAGCAAAACAACCACAAAAAGAAAAAGAATCATTTACCTTGTCGTCCCTAATTTTCATATCATTCATCTCCTCAGGTAACCTATCAACACCAACTCTATTTCCAGCGGGATCTCCTAATCCAGAAGTAGGTACTACACTTACAGAAGCCATTGCTAAAAGACAAATCGAACAGAACTACTTCCAAATTCACCTTCTCAACTTGAATTAATAACTAACCTGAAGAACACTCAATGTTAGAACATGTGACATGAAAGCAAATCAACAGCGTGTATATGCAAATATTTTCCATATATCAATGTCAGATACATCATAAATTCAATAAATAGCACATATTCTGCCAAATCTAAGTAATTGAAATTACTTTCTTAAATCGTGATTCAACTTTCGTATAAACACTAACACTCTTTAACACAATTATAAATGCAACCTTATTTAGACTTGGTACCTTAAAGCCTTCTAACACAAATTATTTCCTTGCATTTATAAATATACCATTACCAGATAGTGTATGCACATAAAGAGTTAAAACAAACGTATACTTTGTATAATAGACAGTTAACAATGAACTTGACAAAGAAATTTATGAGAAGAAATGAGCATGTCCAAAATTAGAAAACACTTAAAAATGTTAATGATGTGAAATAGTTCCTTCATAACACAATACTTAAGCTAACACTGTCAACTATTTCTCTAGTCCGATAATCATCATCTGGAAAAATAACAAAACTCAATGTAAATGAGCTAATTAAAAGTAACTGTTTCTTTTTGTCTTCATCAACAATAGGCTTCGCTTTCTAGACGTGCTTAAGCCAAACCAAGACAAAACACGCGATAATAATAATAATAATAATAATAATAGTAATTACAAAAATAAAATTAAGATGATAAAACAACAGAACAGAATCTCCATTTGAACCTCCAAACTGAGAGGAAAGATCTAGATGCACGAATCAAACAACGATTAAAAAAAAAAAAAAAATAAGAATAAAAACAAGCTGATCCAGAAAACAGAGAGTAACACTATAAGAAGAACAAGGTTAAGAGGAAATTACCGATCGGGTAAAACAGTTGTCGTCGTGAACTAGCATCTGTGGCGGATCCATGAGGCTTGAACGCAGTAATTAAAACGAAATCTAGTTGAATTTCTTTTTGGAACAAAAATGGATCTGTAGTGATAGGGAAAAATGATTTGAAGTTTTTTTTTTTTTTTGGTTGGAATGTGTAAAATGATTCGTCGTTTGATGAACGAGGGAGAGGAGTTGTAGCTTTCTTTGTTTCTCGGTATTGTTTGTTTGTTACGGGTGGGGATGGGGTGGGAGTGTAAATTGTATTGGAGATTGGGTACTGCTTTGAAGACAGTCAGTCAACACAGAGCCCAAACATTTATGTCTTTTTTAAAATTTATTTTCTCACTTTTCCCAGTTCCTTCTTTTTGACCGTTCAAACCTCCCCCGGCCCCCACTCTCCTCTGCTTTCATGATTTTCGACTCTCTCTCTATTTGCTTTTTCTTTTTGCCAGTAAAAATTCTTTATAAAAAAAAAAAGTAAATATAATTTATTTAACGTGGACTAGTCAAGCCAATCAAAATTGCTAGACATTTCTGACGGGCGGGTGGCTGGGTGCTACTCAAAAGCTTTTGGATTTATTTTTAGTAATTTTATATCTATGAATATATTTTGATATTAATGTTTGGACTATATTTCTTGACAAATCTTTTGCTAAGATGTCGATATAATTATTGAAACTTTTTTTTTTGGTTTTATGTTCTTAATTCTGAAAACAAATAAATTATCTTGACAGGATTTTGTACACTAATTTAAATTATGAATAATACTATATTTTTTTATATTAAATAATATTTAAATAATATAATAATATAATAAATAATTTTAAATTTTATAATATTTTATTATTTAATAATTACTAATAATTTGTAATTTAATATAGGCTCCACATTATTAGTATTATTATTATTGAAAATGCTCCGCGTTATGCTTTGTATACTCAAAAATCAATCACATATGCAAAACCTTTTAAATTTAAAAGGAATCACTTATCCAATTAAAAAGTCTAGTTTTACTTGCTGTCTCGAAGAACAACATCAACGACGTAACATCTAAATATTAAAAAAAAAAATTACTGTTTAACTTATTATTTATAATAGGTTTATTATTATAAGAGTAATGTTAGGTATTTAAAATTGATTTTTAAAAGTGATGTAATAAATAAATATTGAGTGATAAAATAGTAAAAATTTTAAAATTATGTATTATATTTAATGTTTGCTTGATACATTATTTTTTAGATTCAATTTGTGATAAAAATTTAAGATACCTAGTATTTTTATTTAGGATCTAATTTAAAATTTATACTATTTTATCACCCAGTATTTATTTAATATATTATTTTTAAAATTTAATTTGAGATAAAAATTTAAAATACCTATCATTACTCTTAATATAATGACCACATTAATGTTTCATGTCAATTAAAAAAAAATTGACGGAACTACCTTGTGTTTTTAGCTGCTCCAAACGGACACTTGGCATTTCAAGCTTTGACGGTGATGACTAATTGGACTTGTCCAAAACACTTTTTTTACCGTTTTGAAAACTGAGACTTTTAAATTTTTGCTTAACGCGTCTAATTAAAAAATAATAATTTTGAATATAAAATTTAAATTTTATATTATTTTATTAATTAATAATTATTTAAGACATTATTATTTAAAATATAATTTAAAATACAATTTAAAATATATAATATTATTTTAAAGTTATTTTGTATTTTATAAAAAGGTACATAAGTATTTGAAGTTTACTTATCTTTTAGAGTTCACTTTTTTTTTTAATTAAAAAATTTTGAGTTTTAAATAATAAACGCAAAACATAATATTTATATGTATTAAACTTTTAATTTATATAAAAATTAGTATATAAAATCTTAATTTTAAAATAATTAAATAAAAAAATTAATATGATACTAACTTTAACAATCTTAATGCATTCAAACTGACATCAATGTGACTTGGCTCACATTCATATGAAAAATGAAATATTATATGGTAACTACAGCGAAGATCATCACAAATTTATAGGCCTTGTATATTGCAATTTAAACTAAAAATTCCTTGATCACGAGTCTTGTTTTGGCATTTCAGGGGCAACCAATAAAGTACAGATTCCGATACGCATGCCACGTGGAAACGGATAAACATGAAATTGGTATTCGTTTATTCGAGAATCGTCATTCGGTAGTCGCAATCAAAAATTTCTTTTTTTTAAAAAAAAAAAAGTTGCTTATTGGTTGTGCAATGGGTTTCAGTTTTACTGTAAACTGAAATATGAGATGAGATTTAGAGAATAATATCCAAAGTAAAACTTCGAGGCCCGTGGACCCCAAAATTTGAGTTGATGTGTGTATATATATATCTCTTTTTATCCAAAATTGAGAAATTCAACGGCACAGGCACAGAGTCGAGACGTCCAAATTTGAAGAAAACATTTAACAATCATCCAGAAATTTATGATTGTTAAATTGCGACGGTGTTGAATTAGTCATTCAACGGGCAGGGCTGCTGTTTGTTATTTGTCATTAGTTACAGCAATTTAAAAATTATTTATTTTCTGTGCATCTGAAATCCAATCCTTGTCTCCATTGAATTTTCTTCGCTATCAGATTCAGCACTCCATCCACCAAATCGCTGTTTACACATTGCGTCAAATCGTTATTGATAGATAGATACAACTTAATCATTGAATTTGTATTTTTCAAAAAAATCTGGCGATGAATTGTTGCCCACGCGTCATTTTTATTGGCCCAATTGCTGAAATAGAAAGCGTTTCGTTTGGGTTAGGATTGGTTGGAGAAGATACATGTGATTCAAGCCCAAAACTCAGTATGGAGGAGTCGTTGATTCTCAGTATTTGCACTTCAGTCGTTCATTATTTATTGTCTTTGCTAGGTGAATTTGACGAAGGATTATTTATTCACATTTATTCATTATTTATTGATTCATTACGTCGTATATTAAATAAAAATTAAATAAATTTTACATATAAAAAATATAAAAATATATATTTTATTATGTCAAATAATATACAAAATTTATTTTTTTATAAACTTAAGATATATACATAATAAAAAAAAATATTTTATATTAATAATATATATATATAGTAGAAGAATATAACGAAATAATTTCTTAATATTCTCTTCAAACTCAAGGTGGTACAGTAGAAATAAGTTTGAGTTTGGAAACTAGAGCATAAAAACGACGAGGAAGTAAAAATTTAATAAATATATTAACAAGTTGCTCTTCAGATGAAATGAAGTGGAACATGATAGTGCCTTAAGAAATGTATTGCCGAACAAAATGACAATCTGTTTCAATATGTTTAGTACGCTCATGAACAAACATCATTGTAGGCAATTTAAATAGTACTTTGATTGTCACAATAAAAAGGTGTAACTCTAGTGTGAAAAATATGCATATCTTCAAGAAGCCAGCGGAGTCAAACAATCTCTTGGGTAGTATCTGCAAGAGCACGACACTTAACTTCAATACTCGAGCGAGCAGTAGCTGTCTGTTTCTTATTTTTTTCATGAAATAAGAGAATCACCCAATAAAATACAAAATCTAGTAGTTGATTGTCGATCCGTAGGATTACTCGCCCAATCCGCACCAATATAAGTTCATAACATGAGAGGAGAGTGAGTCAAAAAATAGAGTGTGTGAAAAGTGTACCTTCGAGATAACATAAGATATAAAGAACTGCTGCATAATAAGAGGTACAAGAAGTGGCCATAAACTAACTGACAACATGAACAGCATGGACAATGTCTAGGAGAGTAACTGTAAGGTAGACCAAACTATCAACCAACTGACGATAGAGGGTAGCATCACTGAGAAGAGTACCATCAGAGGATTAGAATTTGGCATTAGACTTTAGATGAGTGGAGGCAGTCTTACTATTTGTCAACCCAGCTTTAGCAAGTAAATCGGATGCAAATTTAGCTTGAGAAAGATAATACATAGTAGAGTCGGATAGTACTTCAAGGCCAAGAAAATAACTGAAGGTACCAAAATCTTTCATTTCAAATTTTTGCTGAAGAAAGTTATTGAGAATGAAAATACCAAGAAAATCATCACTTGTGATAATCATATCATCAACATAGAGAAGAAAGAGAACACAACCTTGTGCTGTCTTGCGGACAAAAAGAGTTGAGTCACAAGGACTAGACTGAAAATCATGCTGAAGAATAGTCTCACTAAACTTTGCAAACCATGCACGAGGAGCTTGTTTAAGACTATATAGAGCACAACGTGTCATGACCCAACCCAGACCTAGCAAGATATTATCCGCTTTGCGCCCAAGCCCGTACGATTTTGTTCTTGGACTTCACGCAAGCGTCCTTCACCCAAAACGCGTCTTGCTAATTAAGGTATGAGTCACCTCTTATAAACCCAGCATCTCTCCCGTGCCTTAGTAATGTGGGATTTACCTAGGGTGTTACATACACCCCCTTTAGAGACTCAACATCTTCGCTGAGGTTTGCTTCACCACCGTTTAAGAGGACACCGGGAGTGGCTCTGATACCATCTTTCATGACCCAACCCAAACCTGGCAAGATATTGTCCGCTTTTGGCCTAAGCCCGCACGATTTTATTCTTGGGCTTCACGCAAACGTCCTTCACCCAAAACGCGTCTTGTCAATTAAGGTGTAGGTCACCCTTTATAAACCCAGCATCTCTCTCGTGCCTTAGCGATATGGGATTTGCATAGGGTGTTACACGACGAAGTTTACAGACTTTGCCTGGATGACGTGGATAACCATGAAGAGGCTTCATATACACTTCTTCAGTGAGATCACCATTAAGGAAAGTATTTTTGACATCCATTTAAAATAATGTCCAACCATGAACTGCAACAACAGGTAATAAACTTTGAACAGAAGTAAGTTTAGCAACCAGGGCAAAAGTTTCCTCATAATCAATTCCATATTCTTAAGTAAAGCCTTTGGCAACAAGGCAGGCTTTATAACACTCAATAGATCCATCAGATTTTGTCTTGATCTTGTACACCAATTTGCATCTAATGATAGTTTTTATTAGATGAAAGAGTAACAAAATCTCAAGTATGCGACTTCTCAAGGGCCTGCAATTCTTCGGTCATTGCTTGCTGCCAAATAGAATTAGAACTAGCCTCGGAATATAATTGAGGCTCATATAAAGAAATAGTGGAGAAATAGTGATAATCACAAAGTTTAACAGGAAGTTCTCTTACCCGAAATGAATAACAAAGAGAGGGTGTAGAGAAGGCTTCAGGGATATTGAGAGCAGATCTTTTAGACGAGGTAAGAGGCTCAGGAGCAGGCGTCGTTTCAACAGATTCACCTATATGAAACTTATAAGAAATATTTGTAAATGAAGTATCGAAAAAAATATCAACAAAATTATCTGTAAAAAATTGTGACATATAGGGAGATACAGATTTAAAGTTAGATACAGATGAAAATATTGTATGCTCGAGAAAGACTACATAACGAGAAATAAGAAGACGGTTAAATATAAGATCCCAACACCTATAACTTTTATGTTCTATCCTATATCCCAAGAAGCAACATAATCGAGTGCGTGGCTCGAGTTTAATGTGTTCATGTTTTTGAAGTAGGACAAAACAAACACAACCTAATACTTTGAGGAGTTTGTAATTAGGTGGAGTTCCATAAAGGCACTCATAAGGTAACTTGTTCTCTATAACAGGAGAAGAAATACAATTAATGGTAAAAACAGCGGTCAACGCAACTTCTCCCCAAAAACGTTTAGGACAAGAGAAATAGATAAGAAGAGCACGAGTAGTGTCTAAAATATGTATGTGTTTACGTTCAACTCTTCCATTTTGCTGAGATGTATCAGGACAAGACATTTGACATATAGGACCATGTTCCTGTAAAAGATGTAGAAAATCAAAATCTCTATACTCCATGGCATTATTAGGCGGAAAATTTTAATAGGACATGAGAACTGAGTTTTAACCATTTGAGCAAAATCTCGATAAATTTTAGTAAATTCAAATTGTTGTTTCATAAGAAACAACCAAGTATACCGAGAATAGTCATCAACGAAGATCACAAAATATTTGGATCCTTCCATTGTAGCATTTGGAGAAATACCTCATATATCAGAATGTATAAGGTCAAATAAAGCATGAGAGACATTAGTACTATTATCAAAAAGTTAAATTGGTTGTTTAGCTAAAGGACATGTAAGACAATCATCTTTATTATAAAAAACAATACCTAAATAACCACTGGATACCAGAGATCGGATGCGATTAACTGATGCATGACCCAAACGAGAATGCCAAATATGTAATGAAAGCACTAAAGAGGTAGATGCTGCAGATTAAAGATATAGAAATGATAGATCTAAATAAATAAGTTCATATAGACGTCCAACTTTACGGCTTGTCCCAAGTGTCCAACCGATCTTTGGATCTTGCACACAACAACCAGAAGCAGTAAATAAGACATTAAGACCAAGTTCGCATAATTGACCAACAGACAAAAGATTTAATGTAAGGTTATGAATAAAAAAGTGTCAGATACAGAGAGATTATAGTAAGACACTTGACCAACATGGCTAATTCCTATGAGAGAACCATTAGTTGTTTGAATATATGGTAAATAGGAATTAAGAGTTTTAGAGGAGAAAATTATATAATTAGAAATCATGTGATTACAACATGCAGAGTCAAACTACCAAGAAGAATTACCTGAAATATTTGAGGAAGTAAAAACTAAGGGTTTACCAGAAGTAGAAAGGAGTAGACGGAATAAGGATTCAAGTTTATTAGAAGAACCATTCGCACTATCATATGCAGTAGTAATAACAGGTCCTGTAAAAATAGCACATTGAGACAGTTTAGGTATATGGCACGACTTAAGTAAAACAAAACCAGCAAAATAATATCGAGAAGTATCACATTTATTCATAAATTCTAAAAAAATTTCGCTAATGATAACTTAGTCCTTAAATTTGTACTAATTACAAGTTAACCCATAAACTTTTAAGAATTATAAATTGATCTCTCAATTATAAGTAATTACAAATTAGCCCTTAATTTTTTATTAATTATAAAATGACCCTTCAACTTTTAATAACTATAAAATGACCCTTATATTTTTAAAATTACAAAATAACCCCTTAAAAAATTATAATTACAACAAAAATCTCAACTTTTGATAATTACAAAAATACCTCAAAAGAATAAAATATTACGATATGTCCTTAAAATATTAAAAAGTTTACAAATAAGCCCTTAACAAAAAATAGTAAACTTCAGGTGGCGTGTCCGGCCGGCTCTGACTTCCGATTAGCGTAAACTCAGAGGCGTTTGAATGACCGGTGATTGACGATTCTTTTGGTCAGGGCGGTGTCGGTCACATCACCGTAGAACGGTCGAGATCTGAAATGATAGTGGCCGGCGGCAGTGGTTTTTCGGTGGCGCGGTCGGTGATTTTCGACCTCTGATGGGTGCATCATCGATGGCGTTGAATCAACCAAAGGATTTTGAGTAATCTGAAATGGGCAGTGGCTAACAAGGCAAGCTCTCAGAGTTTTCTGACTACTTTTCGAGAAAAAAAACTTCGATGAATTCTGATGGGTTTTGAAAAAAATTATGGTAAATCTCTGACAAAATAAAGTGACAGTGAAAAAACTAAAACTCTGATACCATTTGAGAAATATAAAGAGAGTATATTTCATTGTGTCAAATAATATATAAGATTTACCTTTTTATAGGCCTAAAACATATACATAATAGGAAATAATATTTTACATTAATAATATATTTATATGGTAGAAGAGTATAAAAGAATTATTTCAGAATCATTAAGGAATAATTTCTTAATATTACGTATGTATATAAGCGGATAGTCAGTATTATTTAATATGCTATTTTTTTGGATTAATAATAAGCATCTGACCCATGACAAACAGTGTCAGAGCAAATTCAAATTCTCATTTACCATGTTAACTCTTAAAATTGCCCTAACAAAGATTGACACGTAGAATGCGGGTCCCTCACACCTTTAAAAATAGACAATATGAATTAAGTGGACCTTTAAAATTCTTTGTCTAATCCTAATAGAAATTGTCACGTCACATAAATAGTGGATCCATTCTCTCTAAAGAGATGGATAATACGGGCTATATTAGCCCCTGAGTTTTAACTATACCATGATAAAATTAATGTGATGAGTTTTGATAGACAACATTACATAACGAGCTAATCTTTTGGTCCACTTATCCTTCCAAGAAGTTATGTAATTGGGTGAAGAAAATGTTATATTCTACATTAAATATAAATTAAAAAAAATTAGATGAATGACAAATTTTGATTAATCTTTTGGGTTAGACAAATATTTGAGTCATGATAAAAAATAGAGATCAACCGTGTAGTTTTATAAGCCTAAGCACACAGCACAAGGGCCAAGTTTCACGCACAATAAACCAACAAAGGCAGCATCCATGCCAAACCAAGGTAAGAAATTAGTTATTAATTCAAGTTAAGAGATCTTACAAGCGGATTCCTTATATGATATGATTTCAACATGCATATTGATGGCCAGAATTAAGAAATTCATTCTCGCAATTACATGCTCTGATTTCTATATTTTTCCTGCTACTAATTATGAAATTCCGTTGAATGACTGAATCTTTGTTTAGCAGGTTAGAGAAGGAAAGGTTGCTATCATCTCTGGAGGAGCCAGTGGCATCGGCGAGGCGACTGCAAAGCTTTTTGCTGAACATTGCGCCTTCATTGTCGTTGATATTCAAAGACGAATTGGCACATCAAGTGAGCCAGCAGTTGACATTGTGATGTGAAAGATGAAAAGCGGATTGAAGAAACAGTGGCCTACGCAATATTAGAAAAACATGTGGCAAACTCGATTTCATGTATAGTAACGTCGAAATCATTGATGATCCCAGACTTGGAAATGACCCAATTCTACAAAACCATAGCTACAAATCGTCGCGGTTCAACAATATCCGTCAAGCATGCATGCGGGTCGAGCTATATAGTGCCTAATCAAATACGCGGTTCAATTATTTGCACTTCAAGTGTTTCTTCAACTCTAGGTGGCAGCGGGCATCATTCATATACAATGTTTAAGTATGGTTTATAAGGTATCTTGTTCGCTCTGCTTCAAGAGAGCTTGGGAAACGTGGGATCAGAGTAAACTGTGTTTCTCCTTTAGAACTTGCCACATCCACACCTATGACATCTGGCGTGAACGGTGAGGATCCAAGCGCAATAGATGCAGTTAATTCTATGCTAACCAACTTAAGAGGAATTGTGTTGCAAGTTAAACATGTTGCAGAGTTTGCTCTTTTTCTTGCTGTTGATTTAGTGGCCATAATAAGAACATGGTGGAAATTAATAGACTAACCCCAATCACAAGATTAATTTGATTGGTCTGGCATAGTATTGGGCTTTCTCTCAAAAGTGTATATATGATATGAATGCTAATTGTCCGGACCCAATTTCAACAATGCTCTTCTTCGATAAATTTTTTTTTAAAAAAAAATTGATTGTCTATAATGGTACAGATTCTCTCCTAATTTGAATTTGCACATTAATAACTACAAATATGTTGTTAATAATTAATAAAAAGAATAATAATGGATTTCAATTATATATATACCAAATAGAATACATATGTATAAAAACCCTTAAAATTTTAGCTAAATTTAAATTATAAGAAGGATCTTAATTTCTAATTTTCTACAAAGGTCGTTACTCTCTTTTCCTTGCAATAAAGAAAGCTTTATGAATAATAATAATCAAGTACGGGTCATTTAACAACATCATGGTGAGAGATCCAAATGTTTGTCTTGTTTTTTACGATTTCACTCCAAATATATTTTACCAACTTATACCTCAAATGTTGGTGGGGGATTCGAGCCAATTTAAGTAAGAATATAATTAGTCAACATCTTCACAGATATATTTATTTTTTCTAAATTTTTCTTTGAGATAGTGCTCGGATCATTATGTCTTTCGTGCGATTCGAAACTTATTCTCTTCGAACAACCACTCATTTGTCTATTTAAATAAAAAATAAAAAAATAAAAGAGGGATTGAAATTCAAAATGTCTACTATTTTTTATTACTGAATCGTTTAAAGAAGTGTCTTATTTGTTTATAATTTGTTAGAAGGTGCGTCATAATTGATTACAAGAACTATCGAGTGTCGTATTTTACTACAACAAATTTAAAAAACATCATCACTTCCTGTTAAACAATTTGTTAAAACTCCTTTTATGCTCACATAAATAGTACAAACAATTTGCTAAGCGTTAGTGGGCTTGAAAACCAATATGTTGAGACCAACGATCTGATTTTCATGTTTGGGCTCTGGTGGTTCTCAACTTGTTATACACCTGTTCTTTGGTGCAGAGTGATGCTATTCGCAAATTTGCATCCCTTTATTTATTTATTTATTTTTTTTAAAACCCATATATCTTCGTATTTACGCAATTATCCTTCCTTAAAATTGCTTTAAAAGACATAAATTGTTGTTATAACGTAGCTCCACCACTTATTAATAATTTGCAAATATCCGAGGGAAATGTCCAGCCACTTTTTAAAAGTGACAATTTATTTTAACTACAAAATAAATTTACGAATTTTATTAGTTAATTATTTGATTTTTTAATTATTTTATTTTATTTTTTTATAAATTATTTAAAATTTTGATCTAAAACACACTTTAAATTGATTCACAACAAATTGTTTAACAGAAGTGATGATTCAAACACATCATTTTGGACTCACGGTGCAAGGCCCTCCTCACACCTTGCAATAATTTTTTAGTTTCTTTTATTATTTTGTCCTCACTTTTTTTTTATTTTTTTATAAATTAATTCACAAAATTATTTGTTTTATTTATAAAGTATTTTTTTAATATTTATTTGGACAATAACAATATTATATCAAAAATATCAATAAATTAAATAAATAAAAAACTCACCAATTTTGACACATTTTTTAACTTTATATCGATTAAATCAATGTTTTAACTTTTAATTTTTATAATTTTATTTATTTTTAAATCAACTTTATTGATATTTTAATGGTTTCTTTATGCAATTCTAAAGAAAAATAAAATTTTATGCTAAGAGTAAAGTAGTCTAAAAATAGTTTATTTGATTAACAAATATCACTATTTTACTGTTGGGTTAAAATATTTTTTTTCTTTTCCTTAAAAATTGGGTTATTTATGGATATTCCCAATATTCGACATCTAAGGAGGACATACTTATTTACGTTTCAAAAGGCCTATAAATATATGCATTCTCCCACCACGTAACTATAATTTCAAAAAGTGAAACAAAATTAGCACGACGTACTTTTTAATAAAGTGCTGGCCTTAGTTAAAGAGTTTTTCTTTTGTCTTAATATATTATTTTTATTGGTACGAATTATTGATGAGTTAAGTTTTTAATTTTTTATGTTAAGTTTTATAATTATTTTACGTTTTTAATTTTATATGTTTTATTTATATTTAATTATTATTTATATTATGTTTATATTTATTGTATATTATATTATTATTTTTATGAATATACTTTGTGGTTACTATTTATTTAAATTTTTTACATCATAAAATAATAATAAATATTATGTATCAATTATGTCTTTTGTTATCTCGTATTTACAATACTTAATATTATTTTTATTATTTATTATTTTATATTCAAATATTGTATCTACACTTAAAGATTACAGAACAAAAAAATAAGTTAGAACTTGAAGTTTTAAATATTAATTTTATTAATTCAGAGCTTGAAGTTTTGTACTATAATTTTAAATTAGAATTTAATTTTTTTTAAACTTATTTTTTATTTTAATTACTTTTTTATATAGAAGCCATGCCTTCTAATTATTATCAAAATATGAAAAAATATGTTTCCTTGTTACTATTGGCAATGGAAGGTTATGCCTCATAAATATAATTATTTTATATATGAAAGACCATGTTTCTTAAATATTATTTGTTTATATTTATGTTGAATAATATTTATATTTCATCATACAGATTTTAATTTTTTTTATTTCATTTTAAAAAAATCCCTAAAATTTTTCTAATTTACAAATTTCTGCAATTGACATATTTGAAAAAAATTACCTATCATGGGTACTAAATGCCAATATAAACCTCTAAGCCAATAGTTTAAATAAGATAATTGAAAAAAAAACAGTGCGTCCCTGTAAGACAAATTGAGAGTTATAATTTTCCTCTGTTATTGCTTACGAGATAACTTTAAAGTTTAACATTTGATGATAGAGGACCCACATATCTTATAAGAAAATATAAAAGAAAGATATGACTATAAAAAAAGATGTATTCCTTCCAAAAGTAAGATATAAGCGGTGAATATGAGATTGCAGAATTTTAGAATTATTGTTGAGTTCAATTTAAATTACCTTATAGTTGAAAATGTGTGGTGAAAAAATTAGATAACAAAATATGTTAAAGAAGACATTATCTATCTTTCATACATATAATATTATTATGCAAAAATAATATCACGATTGCCAATTTAAAAATGACTCATAATTAATCTTATTTATTTTACTTATTGAATAAAATAACAAGCTCTTGTTGAAAAAAAATCATAAATCACATCCAATTAGCTTTTAATCATTATTAAAAGCAAATGCAAATATTTATAACAACATTGAACTTGGTCTTGAAGGAGGAAGATAGCGTGGTTATTCAAAAAATCAAGACAAAGATAATGATGTAAAGAATAAACACCCTCAATACAATAATATTGGTCACATACATGTTTTGTCCTGAAAACATATAGTCAAGTTTTATGAGGCATTTATTAAGATAAACGAAAAAAATATAGAGATACATTTTATTAATGACTCAGATCTCATTCATTTAAATGTCTCTGTTTTTTTTTTGGATAAAAAAGGAAACATCGATTATTAAGTTTTAATTAATATCTCTATGTTAGGTATTTTTGTATTATTTGTATGAAATATAATTTTTTGTAATACTGATAAAGAAATATAACTTTTTGTATGAATGAAAAAGAAGTATAAATTTTTGTAATGTCTCATCTTCATGTCTAATATGAATTTTTATTTAATATAAAGAATAAAATTTATAAATGAATTATTTTATTTCGAAGAGGAAAGTTGGGAATGTCTATTTGGTTGATAGTGCAATTATACACACTATCATTTGAGATGAGAAATATTTCTCAAACTTAACAATAATTGAAGAAAAAGTCAATACTATATTAAGTTATGCAAATCTGATTGAAGGTTTTAGAAAAGTTATATTAATCTTATTAACAAGTGGAATAAAGTTATATATTAATGATGCTTTACATATAGGCAAATTCAAAAAAAATTTGCTTAGTTCTAAATATATCTTCTAAAATGAATACGACGTTAATACTTTAAGTGAGAATAATATAAAATATATTTGCATTACTTTTCACGTCTCAGACAATAAATACATACTTAAAAAGTTTCATACTTAATCATCTAATTTATATTATACAATTAAAAATTTATTTGAAAGCTATACGGTAATGAACCAAAAGTTTAGTGATTCGAAAATATTTATGCTATGACATGACTGCCTTGATCATTTTTTATCAATAATAATGCGTAAAATATTGAAAATTATCATGAACATTATTAAAGAACATGAAGATTCTATTGTTTAATGAGAATATTTATTCCACTTGCTCATAAGAAAAACTTGCAGTTAAACCATTATCTTCTTAGATTGGTATGGAATTTTTATCATTTTTATAGAAAATTTAAGGAGATATTTGTAGACCAATCTATTTATCAGTGCCACTTTTTAATATTTTATAGTTCGATCGATGCATCTACATAATGGTCGCATATTTATTTATTGTTTATACATAATGTTATATTCATTAGATTACTTGCATATATAATTAGATTGAGAGCATAATTTGTAGACTATCTAATTAAAATTATACATTTAGACAATGTTGGTGTAAATTTAAATAAGGATATTTTGAGAAATAAATTAATAATATCATTCTCATTTTTTACATTAAGCAAAAAGTAAAAAAAAAAAAATTCTATTAAGCTAAAATTATCTTAAATTTTCATTAAGTTGGAAAAACAAACAATTTAAATGATTAAACAAATTACATTAAGCCATCTTCATCGTTAAGCCAAAAAAGAAGAAGAAACTTTTGAATAAATCAGACTCATTTATACTAAAAAATAAATAAATTAATGTTTTTTTTGTTAGAAATTAGACGATGCTCACGTAGCTAGTAGGATCTGTTGTTAATCTCCATTTACATCAGCAATGAACTTTTCTTTTTTTTTAAAAGGTTCAGATGAAAGTGAAAAATCTCTCATATTAAACACCAATCTTTTATGTCTACAACTAATTGATAAGGAGGCATCACTAGCCAAAACAATTGAAAGTCCTACCACTAAAATCAAACCTCAAATATAACGTTACAATCAAAGTGCCTAAACCATTAAAACTAGGATTATCAATACTGAAATGACTATAATATCTTTCTGCTCTTGATGCTCAAGTTTAGAGAAAATTGTATTTTAAGTATTTTTGGTGAATGTGTAAATAATGAGAAATAAATGAAGAAATCTTTTCTTTTTGATGGAATTTGGAGAGAAATATTAAATTTCCTCCAAAATCTGCCGTTGAAATGATTCTATCGTTTTTTATTATTGGTTCTTATTCGAAGATGGATTAATGGCCAATAACTTATCTTTGTGGACCCGATCAATGATGTTTTGATTTGTTTGGTACGTATTCTCCGCCACCTTCTTTATCACAAGTTATTTCATAACTTGAGAGCGGACAGGTGGTATTGAATGACTGGACCAACAGAATTTGGTTCCAACTCCAAAATTTAAAGTTTGGCATTGGCAGAGCAATTGAGGTGCCTAATCAAGACTCAAGAGAGGGAGGGAGCTAGGCGCAAATGCCCAAAAAGAGGGTGGATGTTTTGTTCAGAGGAAAAAGAAAAACTAAAGTTGAGACAGCTTTGTTCAGATTATGTGGAGAAGAGCATTGACGAGTGTGTTGTGTTCATAAACACAACAACTTAGACAAGTAAATGGTCGTGATCTTAAAAGATAAAAGGTCTCCAAGTACAACATATATATACTACTTTAGAAGCCCAACTCGCCTGGGCTTCCATTTCACAGCCACTACGCCTCTTATATGACGGAACTCGTGTTCATTTGGATCGCTCCATTTGATAGGCTCAACCTTGGTGCAACAAACATGAGAATTTAGTAGGTTATATAATCCTCGAATATGGACAATTTGAGTCTTCAATGTCAGCCCAATATTGATCAACTTTAAGTTTACAAATTCAATAAAATGGAATTTTCAAACCTATTAACTCACTTAGGCTGAATAAAATTGGTTCGGTTTGATTTTTAAATTTTTAATTCGATCGATTAGTTTTTATTTAATTTTTTTTGGCAATTGATAGGTTTACATTAGATAGACTTTTGACATTTAATTATTTATTTTGGTTCAGTTTTCAGTTTCGGTTCTATTTTTAAGTTGTCACATATATTTATATATATATATATATATTAAAAAATTGGTTTCAATTCAAAAGTCTAAAATTACAAATCAAACTAAATTTTTAATTTTATAAAATATATAATTGAAAATTAAATTAATTAAGACAAAATTAAACTGAATTGGACCAGTTCGATTCTCTTGGTCCAATTCAATTGCCTAATTTTCTACCCACCCCTAAACTCACTTACTTACACTTTGTTGTGTTTCCCATTTGAATCTTATCTATTTTCTCTAAATTAAGAGTATTTATCACCCCTATATAACTTGTCCCGCCAAAATAATATTTTGACATTAGTGGGTTAAATGATGGAACATAGAAATTCCAAGGTATAAATATGTCAAAGTCGTCACACCAAGAAAAGATAGAGCTTACCAAACAAGAGATTTCAAGTACCATATTCACAAATTCTAGAATCTTCATCACTAGATCATTGCAGCTAATTCACGATTTTGAAAATGCAGTTACACTAACTTAAGAACTAATAAACCATATATAATATGCTTTATAAGGAATAAGAAGAGAAATTTAAGGGAATGCGGTACCACTAGGTTAAAAATAAGAATAGTTTAGGTGTTAAGAAGCATTACATGTTAACCATCCAAGGTGGATGTATCAGTATTTTTTTTGCAATTTTATGAAGATTATTTTGAAGAATTTGTCCATTCCCACCTAAGAAAATTGAAAAAAAATAAAAATAATAAGTGAGAAAAATTCTAAACAACCTCTATCAGAATTAACAAAGATTAAACATAGAGATGGAGAAAAAGGGAAAAAAAAACCCTTCCTCGGTTAAACTTAAATCAATCTATAAGCATCAAAGAAGACAACCAATAGTATTAGATTTTTCGAAAACAACATTTTCGTGTTATTGCATGAAAATGCTCTGAGCTGCAAATCTACATATTCTTCGTAAGTATATAGCAGAATATTCTCTCTGCTGCTGTTAATAGAAAAATGTACCTGGAGCTTGATAATGCTTGTGTGGATCAAACAAACTGAATGGTAAATATGACAGCAAAAGAGAAAAACAGAAGACGAGGAGGTTCATTTTCATCTTCTTTGCAACTAGACAACAATTTACTTCGTGCTCTTGAATGACTGCCGAACCTTAATGATGAAAATCTATGTCCACCCATCACGTACATCACTCGAACGAGCTAATGTTGAATGATCGGTACCGTACATCATCCCCAATAACAAAGACAGCACAATCACTATTGAAGGAATCCTCAACCACTTCAGGCTCTTTCAAAGAATTCTCTTTTGAACTTGAGCTTATTACTCTCGATTCATAGTTATAAAGGATTGCGACAGTGTTTTTGTTCGAAGCCGAGTGCCTCGAGCTTTAAAATTAGGCTAGGGAATTTGGAGGTTTTGCCAAAATTAGAGTATTTGATGCAACAAGGACAAGTACTTGAAAGGTTGCCACAGAAGTTTTGTCTCCGTTTGGACAAAAGAAATGGATCTGACTTGACTAGTGAAAACTTCTTCATGGACAAGGGATCAAATTAGGTTTTCTTACAGATGTCGGGTTCTCTCTACCGGAATTAGGATTTATATGAGGTAATTAAATAAGGAGACAACCTTATTTAATTAAATAAAGGATCCCATAATCCTAAACCGATCTTACAAATTTGTCTGCGTAGAAATTGATTTCTTATAAAGTTCTCTCTACAGAAAAAAAAAGGTTTTTTTATGACAACTTTTTATTGAAAATTAGTAGTATTAGAAGTGGTTTATTGATCTGAGATTTTTGAGACTGAGAACGCGAGACGAGAGAAGATAAGTAAAGCAGATGTGTTTAATTTTGCTAAAGTTTTTGTTCACTAATCGGTGATGTATCATTAAGTCATTTGTGACTACCAATTTAGCCAGCAAAACGGGTCGCAAAAAATGAACTAGGTAATAAATTATTATATTCATGTTTATTTTTAGTACTAAAAATTTGCTTTACTCATTCTTTCCTTAGTATTAACTATTAAGTTTGAAAAAACCAACAGAAACGTAACTATATTTTTGTATTTTTAGTACTAAAAATTTGCTTTACTCATTCTTTCCTTAGTATTAACTATTAAGTTTGAAAAAACCAACAGAAACGTAACTATATTTTTGTATTTTTAGTTAGTTATTACGTTTTAATTAGGTGGATAAGTATAATTATCGTTTTCTACAGGAATGTCTCGTTTACCTCGTTAATAAATTATTTAACTACTAAAAACTCTCCTTTAGTTTATCCCATTCCTACTTTTGAGAACCATTCATTCCCCCTCTATGAGAAGGTACCTTTCCGTGCTTGCTCATTAATGATTACCTGAATAAGTTTTTTGACGCCTAAAATAAGAAAAATTTATACGGACTAATTAACATCTTATTTCTCTTAACCGAGCCCGACCATGTAATCCTATTTTACTGAAGGAATTTATTTTTGGTTGATTTCGTACGAGGGATTTCAGTATATGCTGAAGAAATTAAAATGAATAGGACATTTCCAACAAAAAATTTATCCATGGTCATATAATTTAGAATAATTGAATTATCCGTTTCTAATACGTTCAATACTAAGTGACTTGGGCGTTTTTCTCTCCTCACATTAAACCAATTATGCACTGGCTGGTAACCACGGGGCTAAATAAGGTTGTTTTCTCGACGTAACTCATAGTTAGTGGCTAAAACTGTTGTCCCCATTAAAAAATATTACAAAAACCAAACACCAAACACCATCTCCATGAGCTTCTGTAGTTTTGTCAAACAACGGGGACACCGTTGAAGCTTATCTACTTACAAATTTATATTGCTGAAAAAAATAAAGATCATAAATTATAAAATTAGGGGCAAATCATTAAAATGAAAAGCAAAAATAATAAGTGAACCCAATTGGATGGGCCAAGCATTAGTGGGTTGCCTAGTTGGAACACCAATGGTGTTCCCATAATGGACCGACCCATTTGTTTTTTGGACCCATAACAAGCAAATAATTGGATAAGACTAATATCGATGAGTGTCTAAGTACCTTTCTTGCTTAGCTTATCCGGGGGCGTATAAAATAAAAAGGTCAACGTTGAGGGATCAGCTAAGCAACTTCTACATCGTCTACCTACTTTCTTAAATTAAATTAACAATTTTGGAGACGTTCAGCTCAAAATTGTCAGGGAAGACTTATCAACCGCAGTTTTAAGTCAACAGTAGAATGTGACCATTCCATTAAATTAGTCATAAGTTTAAACACTCGTCAATTGGAGATTAAAAACGTCTTAATCGTAAGTTTGGTTTGAAACGCGCTCTATCGGCTCTCCCAAGTTTCAACGGTGGCTGGCTATATATCATAGGGATAGCAGAACAAGTGGGTCTGAATTAGCATGCAATATTATTAGCACCAGCAAAACAATCGAAAAGAAAAATGGTTGATTCCGGAATATAACCGAACATAGATCTACGTGTCATAAAAAAATTAATATTCAATATATTATTTATTATAATTGTCGGGGGTTGTTAAAAAATTGGTGATTCAATAATTTTAGTTAAACAAGAATTGAAATAAATATTAAAGTAGAGAGTCACACTAAGTTTAGAATATGTGGGATATGTATGGAGAAGTTTAAGACGAGTGAGACACGAATGGGGAAGTGAAACGGAACTCGAAGATACAAAGGAAGCGAAGAAAACGCGTGAGTTGCGTACAGGGCTGAACACTGCAGCATCCAGGATAGCAACCCAGCGCCGCGGCACCAGACGCATCAGAAGTCCGTTTTGGTTCGAGATTTCAAGTTTTGAACTTCCAAAACAAGTGAACTCTTACTCCAACAAGGAATAGGGTTAGTAGGCACGAAACACACCCTATATAAACATTTGTAAACTTTTTAGTTGAGATTAAGCATTAAGAGACTCTAAAAGAGGGGGAAAAACTAAGTAGACACTAAGTGTTTGTGTACGTTAGGGTGAAACCGTCGTTTGGGTGATCATTATTCGTAGTAGAATAAGAGTTCGCTAAACGTTTATATCCTTTTGAGAGTTCTTTAGATTAAATTTTTCTTGTAATATTTCTAGGGAGTTATAATAAGGGAGGTTAAAATCTTTGAATTCATCGTGGACGTAAACAATTGATCGAACCACGTAAAATTGTGTTTTGCTCTTTTATTTTTTATTTTAAATTTTTATTATTTTATTTTATTAATAAATTATTTTACTGCATAAAAAATTAAAATTTTAAATTAATCTTAAAAGTTTTTGGTTAAACATAACTTTGAAATAAAAAAAAAGGGTGTTTCCCTCAACAGTCAGTATAAATGAACTGAAACTTCCAACTTTTTAAAGCTGGATTTGACAATCATTCCAATACCTTTTCCATGATTTGTACTTCAATCAACTAGTGTTTCTATCGGAGCATTATTCGGTTTCAGTTAATTTCTTTTTAATAAATAACAAAATTTTAATAAATCTTAAAAATATCCAATCCAAATCCAATTTCATCCGATTTTAAAAAATCAGACTTTTTCTTTTTTAACCTTCAAAATATAAAAAAAAATCCGATTTTTTAAACGTATTACTGTACCAAATACTGAGGCATTAAACGAGACGATCGTTTTATATAAAGTGTGCAGCGGTTTCTGACGAGCACTAGACGAGTCTAGATTTACCACGACCGTCCAAATCAGTGGGGCCCCCCACGTTAGGAATCTTGCGGTCCTCATGCAACTGGTAACGCGTCCTCGCGTAAACTAACAACGACGTGTCATTTACTCAAAACACACTGGGTCTTTTCGTCTACTAACAGAAACTTTACGGATTCAAACTTCACCAACACATCAAGTGTGAACGCTCAAATAATAAAAAAAAAAATGCCGTAAGGGTTTTAAACTCCCCAAAGTGCCCCTAATAGCACATTTAACCCCATATATACCCCGGCATTTGTCAATAAAGTCAACTTGACAACTCATCAATGGAAGGTACAAGAAGGACGAAGGTGCCATTTTCGAGGAAATAGCCCTTGCCAAAGTTCAAAGGTCACGCGTCAACCTAAAAACATTCACGTGTCCGTCAAGCTAAGCTTTGGTTTCTTAATTCTCGCTTGTGTGATCAACAGATTCCCAAATCATCATATGGCACTCGACCCACACGTGTCCACTAGCCAAAATACTTTTACCTGTAGTCACCGGTTACCGGTCTCACAAGCCCTCACCCTATATGTTCCAGCTCAAGTCCACGGCCTTCAAAGTTTTGATCAATTCCGCGAAAATTACAACGCCGTAAACGACAGAGAAAAAAAAAAACAGAACAGTTTTGTTTATTTTTTTATTTAATTTTGGTAAGTTCGGATCTTGAGAGATTTGAAGAGATATTTGGATTGGTGGATGGTAAATGATTTTTGCAAGATGGTAGCTGAACCGGAGATTGTTTGTTTGCAACAGAGCGTGGCTGTGTTGGATGTTAACCGCTATTTTGGTAAAGGGAACAAAATTGAAGAGGTTCAAGATATTGTTAGGGTTTCACCGCCGGTTTCTCCGAAAAGTTTTAATCAAGTTCGTGTTTCGGAGTCTATTACAACCGATTTACCCAGCTTTCAAGTGGTTAGTTTCTTTTTCTTTTCTTTTTTAAAAATTTTTTTTTTTTAGATATTTTTGAGTTAGGTTAGCTTCTTTTTTCTTTTCTAAAGATATTTTGTGAGGTATGATTGCTTTTTGGTTGATTAGATCAGTTTGTTGCTTTGAGATCGAAGATCGAATTGATTTTTGGCTACCGGTTGACTTGAACAACTTAATTATGCTCTTGTTAAGCTATTGTTATGATGTAGTTTCTTGCTGAAGCGTGAACTGTAATAAAATTCAATCGATCTTCTTGGTGATCCCTTCTTGTAAAGGGTTTGGTCTGTTAATTTTTAACAAATATTTGATATGACAATTTTTCTGGAAGGATTACCCTGGTAGAGGTTAGTTAGAAACTAAGGTAACTAATGTATCTTGTAACGACAGCTGATTGCGTAGTTATGCTTGTCTTCAGTTCATTAGTTGGGAAAGTTGGATTTTTTTTTGAGTATCTAGGTTTTAGGTATCTGATTCTTTCATTATAAGATCGCAAACTAACTTTTAATTATGCATAATTAGTGTTTTGTTTGTTTGCGCAAATCCATATTTCTCATCCATGTGACTGGCCATAATAGGGACTGTTAATATGATTATTACCATGTGAAAAGATAAGATCTTAATTCTCATCATTGTGAGCTTGGAATTATGTATACCTTTGCATGATTAGTTTATAGGAGAGTTACTACAAATTACTTTGACAACTGTGTCCATGTGATTTTTGAATTGTAAATTAATGTCAGATTACTTTTTTGTTTTAGGATATAAAACCCGTCGAAAAGATTCCAGATGTGAGTCTTGAATCTGCTGTCCTGCAATTTGTCCCCAGCATTCGATCTGGAAGTTTTGCTGACATTGGCCCCCGTAGGTACATGGAAGATGAGCATATACGAATAGATGATCTTTCTTCTCACCTGGGAAACTGCTTCAAGTTTCCCAAGCCAAGTGCATTTTATGGGGTAATTAACCTTTCTGGGTACTATTGTTTCTAGCTCATTTTGATGTTATTGTCTGTTGTATAACTAATTGACATTAGATATGTCATTAGGTTTTTGATGGTCATGGAGGTCCTGAAGCAGCTGCATATATCAGGAAAAATGTAATTAGGTTTCTTTTTGAAGATGCTAATTTCCCAGAGTCTTCCGAAGAAGATGATGTTTTCTTGGAAGGGGTTGAAAACTGCATTCGGAAGGCATATCTGCTGGCTGACCTAGCTTTGGCAGATGACTGCAGCGTGAGCAGCTGCTCTGGGACAACAGCCCTTACTGCTATGATTTTTGGAAGGTAATTTCATTCTTTTGAACTTTGAACCCCTTAGCCCTCCATGCATTTTAGTTAGATTACCTTGTCCTCTCTTCTTTCTTGTCTCTCTTGCTGACAAATCCTGTATTCTTGTTCTGTCTAGGCTTTTGATGGTGGCCAATGCTGGTGATTGCCGAGCAGTTCTCTGCCGCAAGGGAGAGGCAATTGACATGTCTCAAGACCACAGACCTATATATCCATTAGAACGAAGGCGGGTTGAAGAGTTGGGTGGGTTTGTCGATGATGGGTATCTCAACGGGGTTTTATCAGTTTCCCGAGCCTTGGGGGATTGGGACATGAAGCTCCCTCGGGGTTCTCCTTCACCTCTCATAGCAGAGCCTGAGTTCCGACAGTTAGTTTTAACAGAAGATGACGAGTTTCTCATCATTGGGTGTGATGGAATCTGGGATGTCATGTCAAGTCAGCATGCGGTTAGCCTTGTGCATCGAGGGCTGCGGCGGCATGATGACCCTGACAGATGTGCCAGGGACCTTGTTATGGAGGCCTTGCGCCGCAACACATTTGATAATCTCACTGTTATTATCGTATGCTTCACTTCCCTTGATCACAGGGAGCCATCACCTCAGCAACGGAGAATGAGGTGTTGCAGCCTGTCTGCAGAGGCTCTGTGCAGCCTGAAAAGCTTATTGGATGGTTAGTGCAAACTGCTGAATGTAAATAAAATTTCCCAATAAATCTCCTGATTAGGAGAGAATTTATACTGTTTCTGGCTGCTTCAGACAGATTCTAGAAAAAGCAGCTAGCAGTTTTGTAGGTGTTGTTTCCAATCCAATGCGGGTGAGTTCCTGGTTGGTGTAAATATTGGGACAGATGGTGGTGTAAAGATGGGTCCTATATTATTTTGTATAAAGTCATTGTGGATTGTTTATAGCTAATGATCCAGGGTGGCTGCGCAAATATCGTCCATTTTTAGTTGTGACAGAGACTATCATACGTGTTCCATCTTAATTCTAAATTTAATAAAATATTTCTTGCTTTTATTCCCTTGAAAAGATATTTGTAGAAAATTTTCTTACTCATTCGAGAGCTTAAATTGCACTGTTGCAGTTGTGCCAGCGAACTTATGCTATTGGGACGGTATGTATATTTTTGGCCGTTGGTACAACAGCGTAGCATAGCAGTCACTGCAGCAAGTCTGCAATGCAATACTCGTCTTCAAATATAATATAATGAAGATGAATATTTGATGTCCGAGGCTTTTGGATAGGGATTTATCTTTTGGAGAGGGAATTATTTAAAATTCAGTATTATATATATGTAGGGAGTGTTGATAGTTAAAAAGAAAAAAAGAATGCGAGGCTCTCGGCTTGCTAAAATTAGTGATAAGGAGGGCAGTATTTCATTCCATGTACGTAGTTTTGATCAATTGATGTCATTAATTCTAAAATCAAACAATTAAACAGGTTTCAGAAGGGTAGTTAGTATCAGAATAAGATCCTAACAGATGGCATCCAATCTACGCATATCTACTTTCCAAAAGGTTAGGTCAGTATCTCAACTCTCATCTCTCAAATAGTCAAGCTTTGTGGGCAGACTAATAACGCCCTTAATAGCAGTAGGTGCTATAAGGCACTAAGATATTTACGTTTGCCTCTTGCTCCTGCTGCTGCCATCCAATTAAAACAAATCTCTATGTTTCTGCTAGGGGACTAATATCTTTTTTTTTTTGGTTGAATTATATTTTGAGACCGCCGGAGTTGAAAAACATCTAATTTTCAGTTTTCTACGAGTTGTAATTTAGTTGAATAACCATTTATTTATTATCAAAGTCAGAGAAAAAAAATAATCGTCATCCAGTGAGTAGATGGACAACAGCTAAAATATAATCATTAAGATCTTTGACGAATTGATCCCTCTCAGTAAGGGGAGAAATAAGTGGTGGTGGTGGTGGTATCCTGAACGATTGCTCATAGTCATACTCTTCAGCATGTTCTGGAACACTTTCATCAGAAGCCAAGGCTTCGGTAGCACTTTCAAGATCGTCAACACTTGCATCATATTTACGCCGACGTTCTCCAGGACAGCTCAATGTAGGTTTTTGGGGTATGTATGACATTTTATGGACGTTAAATTGATAAGAGATAGTTCCTAAACCTTTGAGATAAGCCGAGTCTGATTGAGGATCTGGAAGTACAGCATCTAGACCGAATTTGTGATTGTACGTTAGAGAACACACCTTTTACCAATCCGCAGGGAGGGGACTGAGTGAAAACAAAAACAGCAAGGTTAGAGAAGAGATGAACTTCTGCTGTGGGAGGTAACAAGTATCTAATATTGCATTTAAAGCAGTCCGTATCTGTTTAGTTGCAAGTGGAGCAAACTTGTTAAGACAACCTAAAGGGATGAACCATTGCGGTGGGATAAGCATCCCTTATTTCATTTATAGAGTTCTGCATCTGTTTTAATTGCAAGTATGATTAGTAGTAATTTAACGATGTTATCGACGAAAATATGCATCTTTTCAGTGTTTTGAGGCCAGCACTCTGGTAAGTCCAAAGCATCAGCAATATAAAAGAGAAGGTCAGGAGGAAAAGAGGAGCCTGATCAGACAGTTTGATTTATGGCAGGGTAAAATGTAGATTCTGTGAGAATCGTTCATTAATAGTTGCTGAAGGCCAGAAGGCCCCAGAAATTGAATATCAGAATATCCATGTTGACAACCAGCACTGTCTATATGAGTTTAATGTACTAAATTCAAAAGCAAAAGAACAGAAGTTAAATAAAAAAAAGATTTCGTGAGGCTTTTGTAATTTTACAAGGTACAAAATACAATCAAAAGTTAAACAGAATCATCAACCACAGGGGAAAGGATTCAACATTAAAAAAAGAATTGGTTATCAAACACAAAGTTTGATTACCCGATTGAGATCGTCACGAGTAGCTTTTCGCAAATGTTGCAAATCGCTCCAAACCATGTCTCAGTAAGCTTTCGAGGAAAGGTTGAAGAGCCTGAAGAAAATTGACAGAACACAAAACATGATGATGATTACTTCACACAACAAAATCTTGGTGCTAAGTTATCCATCTTCATTGCCACCAAAAGGCATATGAATATTTTTCCACTTTCATTTTCATTTTCTGCCACAAAAAATTGAAAGTGTCCTTTCAATAAAAACCAAAATAGCATCTAAATACAAGATGAGAATACTTACTGATGCAACTGGAACTAAAAGTTGAGGAACCTCATAGGAAACAGTTAGCTGAAAAGGAAAAACAATTCTGTTAGCACCAGCCTAAATCAGAAAAGACACGAGTGAGGGACATGGAATGCTGAAGAAAACAATTTTGGGATTCAACCAAAAACCACAAAAATCCCTCTTTCTTAGTTTTTGCTTCCCCCAGACCATGCAAGAAAGCCAAGAAGAAATGGCGATATAGTTGGAACTACCAAATTGAACTACCAAGTAGCACATTCACCGGATTAAAGCATATGTCTATGTATGTAGCTTAGTGTGGAAAAGTGATAATGGATTCATGAATGTGTATACAGAAAATTTTAACTTCCATAAAACTGGTAAAAACATAAAATCAAATTGAATGTGCATAAAGGAAATTTTAACTTCTATAAAACTGGTAATGGCATAGTATCAAATTGAATATTTCATAAAGAAGCCTCACTTCTACCACGCATGATGAAGGGCCTTTTGGAAAAAACCGAACAGCACCCCTGCCATGTGACAAATCAATATATCAAGATTCTAATATCAATGGATTGTAATTAAAATAACAGTATTCGATCATCACAGGCAATTAATACAAAGACATCATATAACAGATAATTTGATCTAAATTTTCAAAAGACTTGGAAAACTTGGACCAACAGAGCAATGGTCAAAAGGGTTATATCATAGCCAATGCCAATCACAAGCAATCACAAGTTTTAAACAAATGATAGCGCCTTCAGGATGGTTCTAAAGTTGTACATTGCTTTCATGTTTCAAAAACTCCGATTCTCTTATGAGCCTTATTCATTTAGGTATTATTATAAGTTGAAGTGATTTCATACTGCAGTTAGATGAAAAACTCAGGTCCATAGGGCCCATTGTCTTCCTCCTCCACCCTACTTTCTACCTCCACAGGATGAAAAATCTTTTAACTTGAAAAAGGTGTTTACTTTACTATCAGTAAATGCTATGCAGTCACCCAGCCAAGAAGATTTACTGGTGGTGACATTTACCAATGCATTCTTGAGAACCTTCAAGATTAACAATGGTCTCTTCAAGAACTCATTGCCTACATTAGTTCTTCAATGCTTTATGAATTTAATCTGCCTCTCAGTTCATATCTAAATACATAACCTGCATTTTCATAAGCTGACTACGTAACCACAAGTATTAAATTTATGAGAATTAAACTCAGCGATAAGAGGAGGCATATGAGAGATTTCCCTAAACCTTCTCTGTGTCAGCAGATTTAGCTCTCTAAACTCGTGACAGTAACAAACTTGAGCGAACATGGATGTGATATATTAATTCGAGTTGTCTCGAACATCATGCTCACTTGAATTTTTCCAACTGGGATTTATTATTTTTACCTGTTGGGGAGACCTTCCATAGATCTCCAGTGGATTTTTTGATTTGGTATAGGCTGCAAGTAATAAACCAGGAAATAATTTGAACGGGAGCAAGATATAGAATAAATAAATAAAAAGAGATGAATGTTCAATATCTCATGATTCTCACCTGCAAATTTCTAGCAAGCCAAGAGAATTCAATATCACGACCAAATGCTTTATACTTGAGTGACCATTGTGACTGGTCAGGCTTGTCTTCCAATATCTATTTACAACAATAACTGAATCAATAATAAATTTCTGCTGGAAACTCAAAATCTAAGCTGCGATAAACTAAATTAAAATCAAGAATAAAATGAATATCATTTTACTTCTTAAAAACAAAATGACAAAATTTCAAACTCTATATGGTAGTACACACTACTGAATCATTTTTTTGACATTTACTACTGCAACATTAATCCCAGCTTACTAAAAAGTATAAAATCTAAAGCATGTGACCTGAAGGCACCTTTACAGAGGAAATGAATGGCATCCAACGTGGAATTGCTTCACGATCAGAGTAACAATTGTAAGCCACCGAAACAGGAACGTCAATTTCAGTTCTCACCCTGCATTTAGTTTCCCCACAACTTCTCGCAATTAGCAAGATACACTAGAAAAAAAGTTTACAAAAAAAAAAAAAAAGAAGAAAAAGGACCAAAAAGAAAAGTTTTATAAAAGAGAAGGCATTACGTGCAATCTTGCCACTCCATGACAGGAGAATAAAAGGGTCTAGAGGCAGTGAAAATAGAATTTCTCTTGAAGGATCCATGTGGGACTCTAAATAGCAGTTCATTGAGTAATGGTGGCTTTGTTAAAGAAGAGTTTTTACAAATGGGTATTGAGTTAATAACAAATAAGCCTGTGTTTCTTTGCAGCAACAAGCGGGTGAGAGTCGGTGAGTTGGGGCTTGAAATAAAGGCAAGTGTTGCTGCAGACATGCTCCTGTCCTCCTATAGATTCGATGGAATAGAATGCGGCTCACTCTCTGACCACAAAATTGTATAATCTCCACAGGCGTGAACATTGTTTCTTCCCTGATAATCTAACAGCACTGTGATTTTGAAATAGACCGACCAATCACGAAGGTCGGCGTGGCCACGTGTCTATCCGGTGACTGGACGACATGTCGTCTGCATTAGAATTCTTAACTCCACATACGAAAGCCCAACGGCCCATTAGTCGTCCCTCTCATTCAAACACTCGAGCCCAATAGCCCTTATATAACATTATGGATCTTTCCGTCATTACACCGATTATAAATATACATCCAAGCTTTCCTTTTAAATTCTTTATTGCAAATCAATTGAATCACAACAGTCATTAGTTAAATGTATTAGAATTCCAATTTCCAAATATTAATTGATCAAATATTTTCCTATAATCTCAAGTTGTTTTATTTATTAACGTTTTGGACGTACTTGATACCACTGTGGTTATATTTATCTACATTTGAATGAAGATTGAGTCAGAGTAAATTTTGACTTCGTAAACCAATACTAGCGAGTTTCTTTCAATAGAAAGATTTTTTTTTTGAATATTCAATAGAAAGATGTTAAGCTTTGTAAATTGAAAAGAGAGATAGAAAAACACAAACTAATCTCTCATTAAATAATAAGTTCCCACGTACCTGTCAGTTGTCAAATTGCATTTTGTCTGAATGCTATTGTATTTACTATAATTATCAATGGTCAAACTTGTGTTTAAATGATTGAATTTATTATTTTGTATTAACGATGCTTGTTAAATAGATTATAATTTAATAAGCAAGACAACATCTAATTGGAAAATTTGGTCACGGTCACGGTCCCGGTAGTATTATCTTCCTCGTATTTAGACTGTATGGCTTCATTTGTTTTTGTGATAATGACAAGATTGGTGGTTATATCTTACAAATACTATTGTCTTTATTTCTCGATCAATGAATTTGCTAAAATTCAAAATAAGGTAGTAAAGTGAGTTACAATACGAATATTTAATATAAATTTGATATATTTTAAATTAATATAGATAAAAAATTGATGTGATTAATAAACAAGTTGAATTTAAATTATTTATTTATTAATTATATTAAATATATATTTCAACTCTATAATTTATTTAAGTTATATTAAATAAAATAAAATAAAATAAATTATTTAAAAATAAATTTGTGTCTATTCCTATAAGACAAAAATTTAATTATAAAAAATAGAATTAAATAATAAAAATATATTTATCATAATTTAAATGTATTTAATTGTATTAAACGAATCGAATATTTCATATAAATAAATAAAATTTAATGTTATTATTTATGTAAATAAATATAATTATAAACGAATTTAATTACATATAATAATAATAAAAATAAATTTAATTTAATTTATTTATTTAAATATATATAATTATATCATGTCATATAATTTACATATTAGACAAATTAAAAATGTGCTTAATTTACTTACTTCCAAGATAAAAATTTATTAATCTATTACGTTAACACAACACGAATACGATTAAATAACACGCTATGCATGATGGTTAAATTCTTGCTGTCATTTACCTAATTTCACGCTTACATATGTTAAACATATCCAACAGCGATTGACTCGTCACTTTCTTAAAGCTTGGTTACTAAAAGTTCAAAGATGTGACGCCAGGTAAGACTCGATCCAAATTCAACTTCATAGTGATACAACAACACAAAGTAGGCCATGGCCGTCTTTATGATAAGCAAGTTGATTGGTGGCGTGCGATACTAATTCCATAGTCAACAGATTTAATATTACTAATTTAAAGGTATGGAAACTGCTAAACAGATAAGCGAATTAATGAGGAAAATAAATAAATAAAAATACAAAAGGAGGCCTGACAATCGTGTGGAAAGAGCAAAGGATGATGAAAAATGACCGCTAGAAGAAGAGGTTGTCACAGAACTGTTCAAAGTAAGAGAACATTTCAATCCGCGAGTAGCAATGAATACAACTGCACGCGTTTTTGGGTTCAAAGTAATACCAACTCCAACTTCTTTATACTAAAGCTTACATGCATTTCTTTTCCACCTATAAATACTCTCATACCACCAGCTAACCTCACACACCTCCATCTCCACAATCAGCTCATCATATCTCTAAAACCTTCTCCTTTACCTTCCAGACTTGAGCACTAATTAGCTTGGAATTAACTTAATTTATTGGAAGCTCCTTTTTCTATTCACAACAATGAATTCTCTCAAGATGAAACTTTCTTCAATGCTTTCTTGCATTATCACGAGTATTCTCTTGACTTCCACCATGCCTTTGGCATCATCAGCTAACCTCAGAGTAGGCTTCTATAAATCAACTTGTCCATCCGCCGAGTTAATTGTAAGAAGAGCAGTAAGCAAAGCTGTGTCTCGCAATCCTGGCACAGCTGCAGGTCTCATCAGGATGCATTTCCATGACTGCTTTGTCAGAGTATGTGTGCTCATCTTCATCCTAATTCTCATAACTTGACTACGAGGCTTTCATATATGTTTCTAAATGAAGCTGTTTTTAACGTATATTTTCTTGTCTCAGGGTTGCGATGCTTCCGTGCTACTAGAAACCGCGCCAGGGAACCCACCTTCAGAGAGGGAAAATCCTGCCAACAACCCGAGCCTACGGGGCTTCGAGGTGATCGACGAGGTCAAGGCACAATTAGAAGCTCTATGCCCAAACACCGTCTCATGTGCTGACATTATTGCTTTCGCTGCTCGCGATAGTTCTTTCAAAGTTGGCGGCATAAACTACCCAGTACCGGCTGGACGCCGCGATGGGCGAGTCTCTCTCAGCGATGAAGCTACACAAAATCTCCCTTCTCCATTCATCAACGCAGAGCAAATCGCTGCAAATTTTGCACGAAAAGGGATGTCGGTTGACGAGATGGTGACACTCTCCGGAGCGCACTCAATCGGTGTCTCACATTGCTCTTCATTCTCAGGCCGTCTCTACTCTTTCAATGAAACTCATGCACAAGATCCTTCTATGGATCCTAGATTCGCCGCTTTCTTGAAAACTAAGTGCCCGCCACCGAACGGAGCGACCAGAGATCCAACAGTGGCCCTAGAATTTGTGACGCCTAATCGCTTAGACAACAAGTACTACATGGAGTTGAGGAATCGCCGTGGTTTATTGACCTCGGATCAGACGCTGATGGACAGCTCCTTAACTACAAATATGGTAATGAACAATGCGAGAAATGGAGCATTGTGGGCTGCTAAGTACGCCAAGGCAATGGTGCACATGGGATCTCTTGATGTGCTCACTGGCACTCAGGGTGAGATCAGGAAGCGCTGCAGCTTCGTTAATTAAGTTCTACTGATCCAGAAGGTTTTCAAAACGTTTGCTTTTTATGCTTGCGTGCGGTTTTTTGTTTTCTTTTCCTTGTGAGAAACGAAATCAACTTTATTTTCTTAAATCATTTCATTCAATTTTTATTATTTATAAGATTTGTCAATCTAAGTGTAAAATGTTCTTCTTTCAAAGAAAAAATTGTAAAAAGGAAACTTTGTGAAGAATTGATATATTCGCCAAAGTAAAAATTTATTGAAATAAACTTGTATGTTAATTTGAGCTAATTCTATATAAGTGGGAGGTGATATGGGGTGATTTATTTGTGTTTATATAAAATAAGACCCTATTTATTATTTATTGTACTTTTTGAATAATTTTCTTTTTGTTTTTCAATTTGTAAAATCTCTTTATAAAAACTATATAGTTCAATAATTTTATATTTAAGCTCCTATTGTAAGAGTTTAATTTTTTCTTTTATTTTTAGACATTTGTAGTAATATTTTACTATTTGAATAATTAGAGTATTGACCCTACTATTTGAATATTTGCACTTTGACCTAATGTTTGAGAATTTGTATTGTGAAAAAAAACTTTGTAATTTCTCTTTAAAAATAGTGAATTTATTTCAGCGGCGTCCGAGAACGTAAATAATATTACCGAATCTCGTTAAATTTGATATTCTTTTTATTTTACATATTGTGTTGGATGATAATCAATTGCTTCGTTGTGGTATTATATTCTATTGCTAGCATAATAACAGTGCTAATTATTGTTTGAATGTTTCTTTGTGCAACATGATATTCAAAAGATGCAACAATGAACAAAAAGTGACTATAAAATTCTACCAGTATTATATTGGTTATGCTAACTGTTAATACCAAAAATGCTTTTTTTATAATAAAAGAAATTTTAAGAGAATTTGTGTAGTTTTTATTTTTATTATTATTTTTAATTTTTTAATTTCTAATAATCCTTTAGGGGATTAATTGATTGCTTTTAAGATAAAAAATAAAACTGAAAAAATATTCATATTTTTATTAAATATATAAAAGAAAAAAGTAATAAAAACGCAAAAGACTTAGAAGGAAAATTAATAATTTTCTTTAAACAATTGTAAAATTGGACCGAACTGAATCGTGGTTATTTGATTCTCTCATAAGGGCGAACTAGATATACCCGAAATAATATGTAAAATTGAATTGAACTAATTTTTTTAATTTAATTTTTTGGGTTTAAGCCTAAATATCAACTTAGCAATAGTGAGACGGTTAGATGACGATGACGAAGATAGAATCTTGATTTAAGCTCATTTTAACAATTAGGTTTGGCCAATAATTTTATTAACAAATGTCAAAAACTATTAAATTTATTTAAAAACTGATTTTTCTTGTTCGATTTTGGTTTTCAGTGCAATCGGACCGAAATTGAATTTGACCATTCCGATTTTATACATAAAAAACTTATTTTTTTTTATATGAAAACTGAATCAACCGATTCGCTTCGATCCGGACTGATTTAATCATTTTCTAAGTCTAGAAAAGTATTACTCAACAGCTTCGTAAGATGCCCCAAATACCTTGCATTTCGTATATTTAAACACAACCCATTTATAGCATTCAACGGGGAATTGCTTAACGATCAGAGTAACAGTTGTAAGCCGAAGAAACAGGCACATAAATTTCAGTCTTTACCCTGCATTCAATTTGTCCAAAACTTCTTGCGATTATTAACATACGCTAAGCTGGCATGAAAAGCGTGATGAATTAATAAAAATTTTCCTTCAATTATTTCAAGCATAAGTTCATAGATAAGTGGAGTAAATTGAATATATCTAAGACCCCTTTTAAATGATTTATTATAAATCAATGGAATCAAATAATCGTTAGTGAAATGTTAATAGACTTCCAAGAGTAATTGATCAAATATTCCCAACAATCTTTACTTGTCTTATTGTATTGTTCTATTCTCATTTTTTGGAGGATGCTAGTTGATCTTATATAGAACATGAAAATGTCATGGCCACACCATGGCGAACAAGTAGTTTGGTTTATTTAAGTTTTGGACACAATATTATCCTTATATTTATCTACATTTGGATCAGCAATTTAATTTATCTATCTATATATGATTGCAACTAAAATTTTCAGTTTTATAATTTTGAAGATTGAGTCAAAATACACTTTGTGTATAAAAAGTTGTTAAGCTTTACAAATTGAAAAAGAAAATAGAAAACACTACCCATTACACACGCACTCATCTCTCATTAAATAACATGTTCCCACACGCCTGTCAGTTGTCGAGTTGCATTTTGTCTAAATGCTATTGTATTCATTAAGAATATTCATGGTCAAGCTTGGTTTACTCAACTGCCCTTCGATCATTTCATAATTAACCAGTAACAACATAAATTTATTGAGATTATTTTTTATATTAATGATGCTTGTTGAATTACATTAGTATTTGATCAGTAAGAGAACGTCCAGTCAGAAAAAGTTTGTCTTTAGCAACGATATGTATTTTGATTGGATCAATTCACTTGTTTTCGTGGTTTATGACAAGATTTGGTGGTTACATGTTACAAGCACACCGTCTTAGGGATTCCAGATTTTGCCAGATTAATAAATTCACCTGTAATTTGCTGGACAGGAATTAGCTTCTTCCAGTGTGTTTGCGTGGCCAAATTACAATTACTCGATTCTCTCTGTCCGTGGATTCCCAAGTGGCATTTTAAATGCACAACAGGCAAATTCTTGTTGTCATTTACTCAATTTTACACATTACATCTGTTAAATATGTACACAAGTGAGAAGCCATCCCTTTCGTAAACCTCGGTTACTAATTAAATAGAGATGCGACACCAGGCCAGAGCTAGACTCGATCAAAGTCTATGGCCATCTTCAGCATAAGCAAGTTGATTGGTGGCGTGCGCTGCTAATTCCATAGAGAGAATCAATAGTATGTGTTTGAATTTATGGAAATTTCCAAGTGAGAACGAGCTTAATTATATATTTTAATACAAGTTAAGAAAATTTGAATCTACCCCACAATATCTTTGTAATATTGCTAGCTACTATAGCTTGGAAAGAGAACAAGGAGACGGAAAAAAAAAAAGAATAGTATAGGACTGTTCAAAGTAAGAAAACTTCAATCAACGCGTAGCTATAATTACAACTACTCGTGTTTTTGGATTATAAGTAATACCGACTCCACTTTTATGCTACACCCTATAAATATTCTTACAGAATCACCTACACTCCTCATCTCCATCTCCATAATCAACTCATCAAACATAAAGCCTTCTCCTTTCTACTATAAACTAGAGAATCAGCTCATAAGCAAGTTAAATTTATTGTAAGTTCGTTTTTTATTCACAACAATGAGTTTCCGTAAGATGAACATTCCTTCATTGCTCTCTTGCATTATCATTATGAGTATCCTCTTGGTTTCCACCATGCCTTTGGCATCATCGGCAAACCTCAGAGTAGGCTTCTATAAATCTACTTGTCCATCTGCAGAGACAATTGTTAGAAAAGCCGTAAACAAAGCCGTGTCTCTCAATCCTGGCGTAGCTGCAGGTCTCATCAGAATGCATTTCCATGACTGCTTCGTCAGAGTACGTATGCTCATTTTCATCTTTCTCACAGCTTTAACATCTCTTGCATGCTAAATGAAACTGTTTTTAACGTATATTTCTTGTCTCAGGGTTGCGATGCTTCCGTGCTACTAGAAACCGCGCCAGGGAACCCACCTTCAGAGAGGGAACACCCTGCCAACAACCCGAGCCTACGGGGCTTCGAGGTGATCGACGAGGTCAAGGCACAATTAGAAGCTCTATGCCCAAACACCGTCTCATGTGCTGACATTATTGCTTTCGCTGCTCGCGATAGTTCTTTCAAAGTTGGCGGCATAAACTACCCAGTACCGGCTGGACGCCGCGATGGGCGAGTCTCTCTCAGCGATGAAGCTACACAAAATCTCCCTTCTCCATTCATCAACGCAGAGCAAATCGCTGCAAGTTTTGCACGAAAAGGGATGTCGGTTGATGAGATGGTGACACTCTCCGGAGCGCACTCAATCGGTGTCTCACATTGCTCTTCATTCTCAGGCCGTCTCTACTCTTTCAATGAAACTCATGCACAAGATCCTTCCATGGATCCTAGATTCGCCGCTTTCTTGAAAACTAAGTGCCCGCCACCGAACGGAGCGACCAGAGACCCAACAGTGGCCCTAGAATTTGTGACGCCTAATCGCTTAGATAACAAGTACTACATGGAGTTGAGGAATCGCCGTGGTTTATTGACCTCGGATCAGACGCTGATGGACAGCCCCTTAACTACAAATATGGTAATGAACAATGCGGGAAATGGAGCATTGTGGGCTGCTAAGTACGCCAAGGCAATGGTGCACATGGGATCTCTTGATGTGCTCACTGGCACTCAGGGTGAGATCAGGAAGCGCTGCAGCTTCGTGAATTAAGTTTCATGCTTCGCCGCTGATGGGAAAAGTTTTCAAACCGTTTGCCTTTTTTTTTTGCGTCCGGCTTTCCCTTTCTCCTTTTCTCTTTCATACACAACAATCAATTGTATACTTTGATCATTTCGTTTGATTTTTTTCTTCTTTTGTATCAGACTTGTCAATGTAAGTTTAAATTGTGGCTACTAATTATAAATTTATAATATTTGACCTTTGCCAACTCAATTTTACATCGTTTTTTATAATGTAAAAATAACATGTTGTGTTCCAACCGTACGTAAGACAGTACATGCTTGTATAGAATCAGTAATTATATCGCTTTAAAAAAATGGTCCATAACAAATATATGTTCACTCCAAAATGATAAAAATAGACATTTGTAGGCACGGGCATGTAAACTATAGTTTTTGGATACTTGTGCCATAATTATAATTAATTGAGAAATGTTCACTAATAGTCCTTTTAAAGAGGCCGTAATTTTATATAGAAAAAATTATTTAACTAATTTTTATTAATAAAAAGGACAATAAATAGATGAAGTTATCTTTATTAATAATATAACTAAAAAAATTTATCATTTGGATCACAAAATTAAAAAAAAACGATTATCATTTATCTAAATAGATATAAAAAAAAACTATACAAATTCAGAATAAAAATATTTTATGAATCAATCTACAAAAAAATTATGATTTATATGATTATTTTTTATATTTATTGTTATTTTTTATATATAATGAGTGTAAACAATAAATTTTGATTTTTTTTTTATGTTTAGTTTATAAAAATATAAGTATAAAAATATAGTGAGTGTATTGTGATCAAATAGCAAAGAAATAAAATGTGCACAAAAAATATGGTGAATTAAAAAAAAGAATAAAATTGGAGATAAAGAAGATGACGAAACCCATAAAGGGTTGCGCTAAGTAACTAGGTAAGACATGAGAAATTATTAGCTTCATCTTATTCTTTGTTCATGATTTTATTCTTTTCATCTATTTTTTAAATTCTCACTTTTCAAAATATCGGTGCTCAAACACCCCATTTGCTTATTTTTAAGTTTGAAATTTTCAAAATATATTTTTAGTAATTTCAGAGGAAAATTTTGAATAACCTACTATGGGAGAGAGATAAAATATACTTTAAAAATAAAATGGTTTGAATTGAATTTTTTGACTATTAAAAATAACATTTTATTTTTGTAGCTATAAAAGAATATAAGTTTAAAATATGAACTGCTAATGAACATTTTTCTAATTAATTTCTCTCTTAAATCTTAATTAATATTTTATAAAAATTTCTTTTTATCAATATTGGTTCAATCCATAAAGGCTTGAGTCTAACAATGCTATCAATTCTATCTATATTGCAAAATTATATTAGGTAAGTGTTATAGGTCGAATGCTTGCCATTAATCTAAAATATTAGTAAAATATTAGCCTGTTAGGTAATCCTACCTACTTGTTCATATATATATATATATATATATATTTAAGATTCACCAAATTTTTATTCAATATGAGATGTGACATTCTCCCTCACTCAATCATGTAACGTCCTTGTCAAGGTTTGGCCTAAACTCAGGGGCTAACTTGATTTGTATTGTCCGTCTCTGCTACTTAAAGAGAACCCACTACCTATGTGATAATCTCTATTAAAACTTAAAATATATGATTTTTAAAGCCCACTAACTCATATTGTTCATCTTCATTATATATATAAGATCCATCTAATTTCTACATGATATGGAATGTGACATTCTCAACACCCAATCACATAATGCTTTTGTCACAATCTAGAAAAAACTCAGGGACTATCCTGACATGTATTCTCACCCCTACTACTTATAGGAGACCCATTATTCACGTAACAATTTTTATTGGAGATTAAGATATAGAATTTTTAGGATTCACTTGGCCTATATTGCCCGTGGCTAAAATTCAGGGACTATCCTAACCTGTATTGCTCATCCTTACTACTTATAGGAGATCCATTATTTACGTGACAATTTTTATTGGAGCTTAAGATATAGATTTTCATGATCCACTTAACCTATATTGCTTATCTTTACTACTTTTTGAGGACCCACTACTCATATGACAATCTCTATTATAGTGATTTTAGGGGTTCACATGTAAATGAGAATTTAGGTCTATTTTAATACCATTTAGCACTAGCTAGACGTTTACTATTGATCCAAAAAATTAGATTGCTAGATAATACTACATACCCACCCATAAATACCCAAGATTCACTCAATTTTTTTTTTCTGATGTGGGACGTGACATTCTCCCCCACCCAATCACGTGACGCCCTCGTTACAGTCTGTCTCTAACTCATGGACCAATCTAGCCCGTATTACCCATCACTACTACTCATAGGATATATTACTTACGTAGCAATCTGTATTGAGATTCAAGACACAATATTTTTAAGGCTCTCTTGCCCTATATTGCCCATCTCCACTCTTAATGTAATACATGTGTTTCTTTTTTAAGGATCTTAGTGGCAAAAAAAAAAAGAAGAAATAGAGCAAGCAGTGCCATTGCCTATGTATATAATTGTTTTGTTTTGCTTCGTTGAGAAGAAGAAGCAAAAATCGAAAGAGAAAAGAGAGAAAAAGAAAAGAAGAAAAAAAAAATAGCCGAGAGAGAAATAAGAAATTTCAGAAAATTAGTTTGGGTAGTTTAGATTTATACCCAATGATTTAACGGGTGATAGTTTTACAATATTAGAATATTTATATTTCAATATTTATAATACATATCGGTACTAATGATATATTTTTATACCTTATGTTATAGGAGAAGTACCGATAGCTAATAGACCCCAAGATCCAAAATCAGCTTAAGATTAGCGCGTTTTAATGAGTGGATAACTATATATATTTTATATGTTTTTAATATAACTGTTTATGATTAAATTATGCGTTATTAGATTTAGTTATGACTTATTTTAGACAGATAAATATTTATGCTATTTAGTATATTCAAAAATATTTTAGAATTTATTATAGTATAGTTTATGATTACGTTCAGTACAGAAATATTTATTTTAGAACAATTGTGCTTTCATGATATTATATAGTAGTAGTTTTTGAACCACCGCATGAGTACCATCCCTTTTAGTATAGTTGCTATGTGCATGCGTTAAACCAGTTTAGTTTGCTCTGCTCAAGCGATGTAGCATTGCGTCAGGTTAGACCAGCTCAAACCCCCTACTCTGCCTGTGTGTGAGTTATTCCACCAGGTTATACCAGTTTTTCTTCGGGTCCAAGTTTGATGTAGTTTTCAATATATATAAGTAGTACATATTTTCAGAGCTATGTTACATAAATTCAACTTGATAATAGATTTTATGATAGTTTACACTTTCAAATTTTCAGATCCCTAGTATTATGTTATAATTTTAGTTTTAGCACAGATTTTATGACAGCTCATATTTCAGTACAAGTTTATTGACTACTCAGTATATAGTTTCATAATTATTTTTATTTTACAGATTTATACGTGTACAATACATATAAAGTATATAATATTTTCATATTATGTACACTCACTAAACTACAAGCTCACTTTTTTTTCTTATTTACCCTATTTTTTCTCAGGTTGTCACAGAAATTCGTGCAGTGTGATACAGTCATCACATTGTGGGTTGGCCCACGACACGCATAGCTGCATGAGTGTCTCAGTCTGTATATTTGTAAATCTTTATGTATATTGGAGTACACGTGTACACTTTTACTGAGACAAGTTGCCTCGTGGTATTAAATGTATGAGTAAAAAGAATATTAGTCCCATGTCATTGTAGGATTCACCTCGAATTTTAAGGAGGGCTCGGGTCGAGTCCTGTTACTTAAGAGACCCACTACTCACGTAACAATTTTTATTGGAGTGATTTTAGTGGCCCATATGCGGATAAGAATTTGAATTTGCTCTGATACTACTTGTCAATTGTTACAAGTCAGGCGTTTATTATTAACCTAAAAGACTACTCTACTATATAATGCTACCTACGCACTTAGATATATCTAAAATTTATTAAATTTTTATTCAATGTAAAACATAACCCTGAGTACTTTGCTATGTTTTCGCATTAAAATAAAGAGCAAACTCCTTTTAATTTATTCTATCATTTAAATAAACGAGATAGATGTTGATGTTAATTTTGAAATTGTTTTGTGTAGACCACTTATAAGCTGACACTTGGTGTAATTAATTAAGATTTGAGTTTTCCATTCAGATTGACCACCTTTAAAATGCCTCAACATTTTTATTAGAGTAGTAAATAAAAAATAAAGTTTGTAGGATACAAAAAAAGAAGAAGCCCATAGAGTCCTCAATGGAAATTTCAGATAAATCTCTTTATTATGAGAAACATTGCATCATAAGGTTTTCATCCACTTTAGTATATTGTTAAAGATGAGATCTTATGGACAATTACAGAATGACCAATTCTTAACTGCCACATCAGGGAGTGTGAGAAAAAATTCTATCATCCAGATGCCATCCTTTATTATCCACATTCACTTGTTCCAATCTAATAAAGAAATCAAGAAGATAACCCACTGATTATTCAATAAGCAAAGCAACCTCTACTTGTGCACGAGATTCACAATAAGGTCAAGGACAGGGCTGGTGCGCAGATATTGGTTGGATGATTGATTTTTGTATGTCGGAGATGCCCAGACCTTGCATCTTCCTTATGGCGGGGGACTGCGGTAAAAATTATTGAGGGAGACACATGACCCTCAACAGGCTGGACATCCAGGAATTAAAAGAATGCTGACATTGTTGACAAGATTGTATTACTGGCCTCGGACGGAAGAATATGTGGAATCACATACTTCACATTAATTATATACGATGAACATTTATTTTACCTATTATCAACTACTAACTTCTTGTTAGTAAGAGATTAGATGAAAGATGAAATTACGAGAGGATCTTGGTCTATAATAAATTTCTTTAATCGCTCATTCAACATCATAATTCATTAAGAACCTCAATTAAAGTACGTAGAAATTACTTTCACAAGTTTAAAGAAAGGAAGAATGTAGGAAAACACACTTAGGGTTATGTTTCACTTGATTGTAATGAATATCTTGCAATGAGGTCCACATGTGAATTTAAACTTCTAAGTCAAACCGTGTAAGCTGTGCATTTACTTCTCTTATGTTATTAATTATTTATTACGTTGTGTTTAATTTGAAAACTATAAAATTAATCCAAATATACATCTAATTCAAACCTTAACTCTTCTTAATAAGTCAGAGACTCCAAAAATCGTTTTTTTCCACTAATACAAAGCTCTAAGATTAGTTTTGATGCGCTTCGAGAGCTCTGCATTATATAATCACTTTTGAACAATCCTGTAAAGTGTGGCTTTAGCTCCATTTTTTGGTTCAAATCCTCTCTTAATTTGACCTTCGGATTTGATTAAGACTGTCTTATATATGATAAAGACCTTCTGTTAAATCTTTTATTTTCAAATTAAATAAAAAAAATTTCCTTTATGCCCGTCACTTGGCAAAGTGCACTTTGTGTCTGAATGCTATTGTATTTATTATAATTATTCATGGTTAAACACGTGTTTGCTCAACTGCTCGTCGATCAATTCATTACCAATTACAATGTAAAGGATTGAATTTATTATTTTATATTAACGATGCTAGTCAAATATATTAGGATTTAATCAGCAAGAGAACGTCTAATTGGAAAATTTGGCCACGGTCCCAGTAGTATTATATTCTTCGTATATTGATTATATCGCTTCATTTGTTTTTGTGATTAATGACAAGATCGGTGGTTACATATGACAAGCACTATGATCTTTATTTCTAGATTTTGCCAGATCAGTGAATTTGCTAGAACTGGACAGAGTTTCACTTCTTTCAACGTGGTTGCGTGGCCAAATTACTATAATCTTATTGGAAGATATTGCTCTTTCTTCGTGGGTTTCCGAGTGGCATTTCAAATGCATGATAGATAAAGTCTTGCTGTCATTTACCTACTTTCACGCCTGCATGTGTTAAAAGTTTCCAACAATGATAGACTCGTCACTTTCTTAAACCTTGGTTGCTAAAAATTGAGAGCTATGACACCAGGCCAGACTCGATCCTACTTCAACTTCATTATGATACAATAACGCAAAGTAGGCCATGGCCGACTTTATGATAAGCAAGTTGATTGGTGGCGTGACTAATTTTAATTATGGAAATTTCAGTGAAACACAAGAATTATTCATCACATATGAGGTCGAGCTTAAATTTGAATAAAAGTCAAAAGAAAGTTGAAACCACCCCACATTTCTTCATATTGCATGCTAGCGACAGCTGCTTAAACTGCCAAGCCAATTAATGAGGAAATAAAAATACAAAATGAGGCCTGACAATCGCGTGGAAAGAGCAAGGGATGACTTATATATCTCGAAAGAAGAAGAGGTTAGCTCAGAACTATTCAAAGTAAGAGAACATTTCAATCCGCGAGTGGCAATGAATACAACTAAACGCGTTTTTGGGTTCAAAGTAATACCAACTCCACCTTATTTATACTAAAGCTTACATGCATTTCTTTTCCACCTATAAATACTCTCATACCACCAGCTAACCTCACACATTTCCATCTCCACAATCAGCTCATCATATCTCTAAAAACCTTCTCTTTTACCTTCCAGACTTGAGCCCTAATTAGCTTAGAATTAACTTAATTTATTGGAAGCTCCTTTTTCTATTCACAACAATGAAATCTCTCACGATGAAACTTTCTTCAATGCTTTCTTGCATTATCACGAGTATTCTCTTGACTTCCACCATGCCTTTGGCATCATCAGCTAACCTCAGAGTAGGCTTCTATAAATCAATTTGTCCATCCGCCGAGTTAATTGTAAGAAGAGCAGTAAGCAAAGCTGTGTCTCGCAATCCTGGCACAGCTGCAGGTCTCATCAGGATGCATTTCCATGACTGCTTTGTCAGAGTATGTGTGCTCATCTTCATCCTAATTCTCATAACTTGACTACGAGGCTTTCATATATGTTTCTAAATGAAGCTGTTTTTAACGTATATTTTCTTGTCTCAGGGTTGCGATGCTTCCGTGCTACTAGAAACCGCCACAGGGAACCCACCTTCAGAGAGGGAACACCCTGCCAACAACCCGAGCCTACGGGGCTTCGAGGTGATCGACGAGGTCAAGGCACAATTAGAAGCTCTATGCCCAAACACCGTCTCATGTGCTGACATTATTGCTTTCGCTGCTCGCGATAGTTCTTTCAAAGTTGGCGGCATAAACTACCCAGTACCGGCTGGACGCCGCGATGGGCGAGTCTCTCTCAGCGATGAAGCTACACAAAATCTCCCTTCTCCATTCATCAACGCAGAGCAAATCGCTGCAAGTTTTGCACGAAAAGGGATGTCGGTTGACGAGATGGTGACACTCTCCGGAGCGCACTCAATCGGTGTCTCGCATTGCTCTTCATTCTCAGGCCGTCTCTACTCTTTCAATGAAACTCATGCACAAGATCCTTCTATGGATCCTAGATTCGCCGCTTTCTTGAAAACTAAGTGCCCGCCACCGAACGGAGCGACCAGAGATCCAACAGTGGCCCTAGAATTTGTGACGCCTAATCGCTTAGACAACAAGTACTACATGGAGTTGAGGAATCGCCGTGGTTTATTGACCTCGGATCAGACGCTGATGGACAGCTCCTTAACTACAAATATGGTAATGAACAATGCGAGAAATGGAGCATTGTGGGCTGCTAAGTACGCCAAGGCAATGGTGCACATGGGATCTCTTGATGTGCTCACTGGCACTCAGGGTGAGATCAGGAAGCGCTGCAGCTTCGTGAATTAAGTTTCATGCTTTGCTGCTGATTGGAAAAGTTTTCAAAACGTTTGCTTTGTCTTTTTGCGTCCGGTTTTTCCTGTCACCTTTTTCATACTCAAAATCATTTGTATTCTTTGATTATTTCGTTTGATTTTTTTTTTCTTTTGTGTCGGATTTGTCAATGTAACTGTACATTGTGGCCTACAAATTTCAAATTTATAATATTTGACGTTCGCCAATTCAATTTTAGATCCTTTTTTATAATGTAAATATAACATGTTGTGTTCCAACCGTACGTACAATAGTACATGCTTGTATAGAACCAGTAATTATCTCACTTTAAAAAAAAAATGGTCCATAACATATATATGTTCACCCAAAATGATAAAAATAGACATTTTGCATGCATTGGCATGGCATGTAAACTACAATCTTTGGATACTTGTTTCATAATCATAATTAATTTCCCCCTTAAATCTTAATTAATATTTTTTTTTAAGTTTTATTTATTGATATTGGTTCAGTCCATTAAGGGACTCGGTGGATTATCAGTGATGGTGATGGATAGTCAGTTTGATTTTTTGTTTGATGCCTTATTGGATTATTCAATTTTATCCCGTGAAGCTTGTGGTGACTTGTATTTGGTGTGTAGAGTAAGAGAGATGATTGAGGATGCTAGATGGAAATTTTTTTAAGGTTTTTTTAATATTTGTTTTTCAAATTTACAAGTTAGGAAGAATGCCATGCTAGAATTGTTGCTCAGCTGGAGTCTGAATTGATGCAAAGCTGGAGTTACAGTAAAAGAGATTCTTGTTGTGCTTATACCAAGCAGTAGAGGACAAAATAGACAATTGCACTACAAAATAAAATTCTGCAAATGAGCAATGACAATGGCTCAACCTAAATCGTACAACATCAATGCAAATGATTAATACTATTTTATTTTATTTTTTTATATTTGATTTATGTAAATAACATATAAGACCTAAAGAAATGCAATTGGGAGGCATATATATAAGTAGTGTAATTTGTATTCAGTGAAAAAGTTGAATAAAACAGCTGAAGCAATAGAGTTTGTATTTTCACTGTTTTCAGACCTTTAAGAGTACTGAAATTAAATTTAGTATCAAAGCAACCTTCAAGAAGAATCAATATGACCAACACTAGCAACTTCCCTAATTTTGGAACTATTGAAACCGACAATATCACTTACATAACAACAAATCCAAATACACACAATCAAACACCAAACAGCCTTACTTTCATAGTGAGCACAAAGTTGGACAGGAACAATTATATCATTTGGAAGACTCAAGTTCTTTCCTTCATTCGTGGGAATGATCTTGAAGACTTCATAGATGGTATAATACAACCACTTGTAAAATTAATAGTCACCATAGATGAATACCAGAGCAGAATCACATTTGTCAATCCAAGCTATACTCATCGGAGAAAAGTAGGCCAACTTCTCCTTAGTTGGTTATTGTCTACACTTAGTGAAGATGTTATATGTGTAGTCACTGAATGCACAACCTCTTTGCAACTCTAGAATACTCTTGAGATAATGTATTGTTCACAATCTAAAGCTAGACTAATAGAGATCAAAAGAAAACTAAGCACAACAAAGAAAAGCAGCATGAGTGTTGCTGAATACTTCAACAAGATGAAGAAATTGGCAGGAAGTATGGCTATGACAGGGAAACCTGTTAGTGATGAAGATCTAGTATAATTTATTTTGGATGGGCTGGACTCTAGCTTTAATTCAGTCACTGTCAACATTACCTCAAGGCTTAGTATCATGACACTGGATGATGTATATGCTGATTTGCTCAGTTATGAGAATAAATTAGAGAGAAATAGTTGAAGTTGAAAGAATAAAATGAAATAATTGAAAGAAAACATAAGCATATTGTTGAAGTTGGACTGACTCTCTTTGCTTAAGCTAAACTGCCTTTATCTTTCTGGTGGGATGCATTTCAAACTGTAACTCACCTAATCAACAGACTTCCTTCACCGATAACCAATAATCTCATTCCCTTTGAAATCTTTCATAAGAGAAAACCTAATTACAGCAACCTAAAAATAGTTGGATGTGCATGTTTTCCTAATCAAAGACCCTACAATAGAAATAAGTTAAACTTTCATACTAAGAAATGCATCTTCATTGGCTATAGCTCAAAACATAAAGGCTATAGATGTTTAGACAACATAGGAAGAACTTATATGTCCAAACATGTTGTTTTTAATTAAGAAGACTTTTCCTTAGTCACTGACAAATCCTTCTTTATTAAAGAACATGACTACCAACACATAATGACACAAATGTATAACATTATGCATCTAATACTTCAACCAGTTCTACAGGAATTACATACTGGTACAAGCAACACTCAGTCATTCCAAGGAGAAGAAACTCAGGCTCAACCTAACAACACTACTAGTAGCACAAACAACTTATCCAGCTCATTAGAAACAACACTATACATAGAGACAGCCCTACAAACACATATACATTACCAATTAACCAAACACCAAACCAACCACGAGAACTTTAAAACACACATCCAATGATAACAAGATCCAAACTAGAAATTTACAAGCCAAAAATATACCTTACCACTAAGCAGAAACCAGAAATAGCTAAAATACCAACAAGTGTTGCCGAAGCCTTGAATGATAAAAAGTGAAAACCAGCTATGAAAGAAGAGTATCAGACCTTATTGAAAAATGAAACATAGAATCTAGTCCCTTACAAACCCAACATGAAAATCATAGGGCATAAATAGGTGTACAAAGTAAAATACAAACCTGGTGGATCTATTGCAAGGTACAAGGGAAGATTAGTTGCCAAAGGCTACAATCAAACTGCTGGTTTGAATTATATAGAGACCTTTAGTCCTATGGTAAAAACAACTACTGTTAGGGTAGTTATCAGTCTTGTCGTGCATCATGGTTGAGACATTAAGCAAATGGACATTAATAATACTTTTTTTGAATAAAGAATTGATAGAAGAAGTGTATGTATCATAATTAGAAGGGTTTATTGACAGAACCAAACCAAAATATGCATGTAGGCAAGAAAGCATTATATGGCCTGAAACAGGCTCCTAGGGCATGGTATGAGAAGTTAAAGACAGCACTCATGAGCTAGGGTTTTGTGAACTCAAAATATGACACTTCTTTGTTCATATCAAGGAAAGGGAGCAGCTTAGTCATCTTGCTAGTGTATGTGGATGATATACTCATCACTGGCAATGAGGAGCATCAAATAGAAGTTGTTATACAGAGATTAAATGACAACTTCTCCTTGAAAGTTCTGGGATCACTAAGCTATTTTCTTTGAATAGAGGTTAAAAGAGACAGAGATGAGATGCATATGTGCCAGACCAAGTACATCTTGGATCTTTTAAAGAAAATAAGAATGCATGATTGCAAGGATATGTCCACACCTATGAGCACAAGTGTGAAGTTCATAAAACAGGAAAGGAAAGATTTCTATAGTAACACTCTTTACAGAAGTGTAATAGGAGCTCTTCAATATGTGACCTTGACAAGACCAGAAATAGCATTTAATGTAAACAAGATAAGCTAATTCTTGCAAAATCCTAAGCAAGAGCATTGACAATGGTGCAAGAGAATCTTAAGGTACTTTTAAAACACTCTAAATTATGAACTTTATCACTCAAATGAATGGATTCTTAAACTAGAATGCTTCTCAGATGCTGACTGGGCAGTAGATGCAAATGACAGGAAATCAGTAAGTGGTTACAATGTCTTTTTGTGTGGCAATTTAGTGTCTTGGAGCTCAAAGAAATAGAAAATTATGGCAAAGTCCAATGCAGAGTCAGAGTATAGAGCTTTAGCTCACGTAAGTGCTGAAATTACTAGGCTATGTTCTTTATTCTCAGAATTAAGAATAAAACTAAATTCAAAACCCACAATCTGGTGTGATAACATAAGTGTTACCTCTTTGGCAGCAAATCCAGTTTTCCATGGGAGAATAAAAACATCGAAATAAATATGCATTTCATTAGAGATAAAGTGTCAAATGAAAATTTGAAAATCAAGTACATATCATCAAAAGAACAATTAGCAAATATAATGACAAAATCTCTTTCTGTTGAGAGATTTAACTATCTCAAGAACAAGCTTAACGTCTTACCAGATGATCAAGCTTAAGAGGAGGAGTTAAGAAGAATGCTATACTAGAATGGTTGCTGAGCTGGAGTCACAGTAAATGAGATGTGCTTATACCAAGCAGTAAAGGACAAAATAGACAGTTGCACTACAAAATAAAATTCTACAAATAAGCAATGACAATGGCTCAACATAAATCGTACAACATCAATGCAAATGATTAATACTATTTTATTTTAATGTTTTATATTTGATTTATGTAAATAACACATAAGCCCTAAAGAAATGCAATTGGAAAGCATATATATATAAGCAGTGTAATTTCTATTCAGTGAAAAAGTTTAATAAAACAGCTAAAGCAGCAAAGTTTATATTTTCACTATTTTTAGACCTTTAAGAGTACTGAAATTAAACTCTACAGCTTCAAATTAATAACATGGTTTTGCCAAATAAGAAATGCAAGGACAAGTTTGTGTGGATCTCTTCTTGGAATGTGTCTTTTTTTCTTAAGGATAGTTATAATTTCATTTAGACTCGCTCTTCTAATTCAATCTTATCTTCTTTTTGGTATAACTTTATCCCATATAAGATAAGTAATTTATGTGGCGTCTCTTTCAGTATGCCTTTCTACAGACACGATCTTGCATTCTTATGACATTTATGTGAGTTTTGTGTGTTCCTTTTGTTTGGGCAGTTAAAGATTCAATAGATTATTTGAATTTTTTAGCCCTTTATTTCAAGCTTTTTGAGTTTGCTTCCATTTTTCAGACTCATTTCCCAACTATCTTGTCAATTTATGATTTATAGGCAACAATAACTTTAAAGTCTTTTAGTTCCTAGTTGTATAATATATGGATTCTCTCAGTTGCTTACTTGCTTTATTTAATTTGGCATTGTAGGAATTGTTTGTACTTTGATAATTATAGAGCGAGTTTGTTTAGAATTCAAGCATATTGAGTTGCTTATATTTGCTTTTTTGCATAGTTTTGCTTGGGATACATGGCTTATTCTGATCGTTCAATCTTATCATCTCAGTGTTAATCCCCGATTGATTCATGCTCCCAAGGTCATGGTTCTCTTCTGGAATCTTCATTCTACTGGATGAGTCAAGGTGAATATGATGGGCTATTTCAAGACAATCTAGGGATTGCAATCTGTGCAGAGTTTTTAGGGATTCTTCAAGCTCCTTTTGAGTTTTTTTTGTCATTTGAAAGTGCAAACTGCTTACTATGCTGAGATTATGTGTTTTATCTTTGCCATTAAGATTACTTATGCTCATGGCTAGCATAATATTGTCTTGGAGTGTGGTTAAATTTGGTTATTCATTTTCCTTTCAATACCAAGCTATCTCTACCTTGGAATCTTCAAACTCATTAGCATAATTGTAGGGAATACATCTCTCACATTTAGTTTCGTTTTGTTCACACCATTCAGGAGAATAATGGGATTGCAGATAGATTGGCTAATATTAGCCTGAGGTATAATGATTCACCTGGTGGTTGAGAGCTCCTTTGGAGATTTCATTCATGCTTTGTAAGGATGCCAATATTTTTTTTCGAATTATAGATTTTATAAGCTTGCTTTGTTGCTTGGTTTTGTCGTTTTGTTGGATACTTTCTTTCATTTTTTTTACTCTTTTTGTATGAGTATTTTAAGGGGTAAAGCTTACTACATCTCCTCTAATAGTTTATTCTTCCTTTTTCTTCTTTAATAAATTTCTCGCAAGTCGAGTTTGCTAAAAAAATATTAGGCAAGGCACTCTGCTTTTTTTCACATTAAAATAAAGAGCAAAGACCTTTAATTTATTCTATCAATTAGATAAATGATATAGATGTTGATGTTAATTTTGATTTGCATATGTGGACCACTTATAAGCTAACACTTGGTGTGATTAAATTAAGACTAAATTTTGCATTTAAATTAACCATCTCGAAAAGTCCTAACATTTTTATTAGAGCAATAAATAGAAAAGAAAGTTTGCAGGACATAAAAGGAGAGCAGCCCGTAGAGCCCTCAGCAAAAACCTCAAACAAATCTCCTTAATTTATTGTAACAAACATTGCATTATAAGGTTTTCATCTACCTCGGTACCTCATTAAAATGAGATCACATGGACAATCACCAAAGGATCAATTCTTAATTGCCACATCATGTACTTGACATTAGTTATGTATGTTGAAAATTTATTTTACCTTTTATCAACTATCAACGTCTTGTTAGTAAAGGATTAGATAAAAGATGCACCTAATTGCATTGCCCAAGTGGCAATGACTGTGCACCTCCTGGCTTAGGGTCAGGAGTTCAAGTTTTAAAAAGAGTCAAGGAGTTTCATTTTCCCTAATCATTGGAGGTAGTTATAGTTTAACGATTGTAATTGTGACGAGATGTTTATGATAAGACAGTTGTAATGAGATATTTGTACACTCTGTTTGTAATGAGATATTTGTATAAATATATATATATGATAAAATATAAGATTACAAAAGAATCTTGGCCCGTAATAAATCTCCTTAATCACTTATTCAACATTACAAATCATTAAAAACCTCAATTAAAGTATGTAAAAATCGCTTTCACAAATTTAAAGAAAAGAAGAACGTATGAGAGCACACCTAGGGTTGTGTTTCTCTTTATTGTAATGAATATCTTGCATATTGAATTTAGTGATGAGCTCCACCTATGAATTTAGACTTCTAGGTTGAACTATGTAAACTATGTATTTGCTTATCTTATATTGTATTTTCTTATTAACTATTGACTATATTGTGTATAACTTAAAAATTATAAACTTAACTCAAACAAACATCTAATTCAAACCTTAACTCTTCTTAGTAAGTCAGACTTCGAAAAAAAAAATTCCTCCAACATAAAAGCTATAAGCTTAGTTTTAATTAGCTTCATGAGCTTTGCTTTGTATAATCACCTTTGGACAACCTTGTAAAGTGTGACTTTAGCTCCACTATCGTAACCTCAAATTAAGTTGAAGTCCTCTTTCGACCTTCATATGAAACCTAACTTTAGCATTTGAAATATGTTTCAAGGTCTTCTCTAATCAGTTATGCACCCTCTCAATGCCTCTTCTAACCCTATACATCATTATACATGCCTTCTCCAAAGTAGTTACCTCTTTAAAGTAGTTTTGTACTCATCACCACTGTCATGGGCTGTATTACTTTCCTTTGGGCCCAAGAGTTTAAAAGCCTATAGAAGGCACTTTTATCTCTTGCATTTAGGTTTTAATTAATAAAAAAAAAAGAGGAAAAAGAGAGAAAAGAAGCCTTGTCTTGCCGAGAGAGAAAAAAAAAGGTAATATGGCTTTCCCTTCAATTTTTCTTATTGTTTTGTTGTTTTGAGCATGATTTCAAGATTATTAGGTTGTGAGTATAGTTTAAAGCATGAATTAAGAACCCTTAAGTGTTAGAATTGTTCCTTTTAGAATGTGAATTAGACATTTAAGATTTTAGAGAGAGAAAGCTAGTGTGAGGAAGAGTATCCAAACTTTTGGGAGTAAGATTATTACTCTAATTGAAGGCTTTTATGGTTAATTTAATGTTAGAGTGTAGAATTCTATGAAATTGAGGGGTTTAAGTTTTGGGAAAAACCCTAACCCTTGATTTTGGGGGTAATTTCAAAATTCATTAAATTAGTGGCTTAAATTATTATTTTCTTCATTTTAGGACCCGTAGAAAATTTACAGAACGAGTTGGAACCCATACCGAAAAGTTTGCATCGATCTAATGAGTTGGTAAGTGTATTAACTAGTTATGTTATAATTTTGTATAATAGATTTTGTTTAGAATCGTTAATGTAGGTATTAATTTTTTTATTAATGAATAATAGTATACTTTATCTCATTTAGGAGGGTTCTCAAGCGTGACATATCCCGGCAACGCGTTCTGATAAATATTATCATTTTTTGTGAGTGGGATTTATAGTATATATGTATATATATAGTTTATTTCTCATATTAAAGACTTCATTTATTACGTATCATTTATAAAGTCTATGAAACATAATGAGTATTTAATTTTTTGTTAAATTAGTTATTTTATTTTATTAATTTCAATTTTTAGACATATTTAAATTAAGTATTTATTTTACGTTATGAAAAAAAATGCATTTATATTATAGATTATTTATATTAATAGAAATATGTTTAAATGATTTATTTGTTTAAGTGTAAAACTTGAGATGAGATTTAATGAGTTTATAATTATTAAAATAGAAATAGTTTTTAAACCATTAGGCAGTACCCTCCCCTATTCGCTAGAGATATGAGATTCAGGCCTTTGGGGCCCGTCTATACACACACATAGGCTTTGGGCCGTGTGTATGGGCGCTTTGCTATTTGGGAGCTAGTTTGCTTTGCGCATGCGTAAGACGAGGATTTGAGATGATATATAGATAAGTACGTCCAATACTCTGCCCGAGGGATATTTCGGGTACGACGAGATTTTTCCCTGGGTACTAGTTTAGTGTAATGTTTTAAAGATTTAATCATTTATAATATTACATCATGTCTTATAGAACTTCAATTTGTAGCATGATTAAAATGAGATTTGATGATTTTAATGATACTTTTAAGTTATTTATGTTATTTATGTTAAATTGATGTTTATAGTTTAAATATTTATTATTATCATTGTTATTATCATCAATTTTATTTTCTCTCATTTTATTTTAAAATTATTCTACTCACTAAGTTTTATGAAAACTCACCCCCCCTTTCCTTTTTTCCCATCTCAGGAGACAGTAGGCGTTCTCAGCTCAGTAACTAGTTAGAGTGGGTCATGTGGTGGAGCCTTTTATTTATTTATTTTTTTGTGTGAGCCATATAGGATATATGGATTCGTTTTTATTTGGGACTATGGAAATTTAGTATGTTTATCTTGTAGATTATGAATTTGTATTATAATATTTATATTTTTTTTGGACTTTTGATGCCATGAGTTTGATAACTCTATTTTAGATATTGAGGATATATTGACGTATGATTTATAAGTGTATTAATTTTTATTGATGTTGATAAGGTGAGTTGTGAATGAGATATGAGAAGTTTGAGAGTTTGGGAGTTTGGTTGATAGTAATGTTGTCACACCCCAGACCCAAAAGATCTGACACACGACATCACTTACATTCATTCAATAATACTTAAACATTCATTTTAATTTCTTTCAGAATTATAGCAATTGAATTATGACTGGGAAAATTAGTAAACCGGAGATACGCAGAGTTTTCTCAGAGATTAACACTCTACTACGTCACCAGTAGCAACTTTGTTACCGGAAGCCCAGAATATATTCATTGCAAATTCTTACTTAAAATCAATCCATTACTACACTTGGTGAAACTTAAACTAAATCCAACCACACACAATAAAATGATACATAAGTATTTATTCAATAGGGACAAATCAAATATCTTATCCCACGTGTCCCCAAATGAAACACTTAGCAACCTAACAACTTAGGGAACCCAAGGAACAGCAGAAGCCTTGCCAAATCCGCTAAAGCACACATGTACCTTATTTACCTGAAATCACCATAAACTATAATGAATATAAAACTCAGTAAGCATACTAGTTTTTCATATATCAAATACAAATACATATATGTACACAATGCATATGTATGATATGCTGTGATCAATCAAAATCATAATCTTATCAAATCACATATCATGTAAGCGCTTACACATTCTTTCAAAACACATAATAGGAATACCATCACTCAACTACTACTTAGTAGGACTTACATATCACATATCACATAATGAGCCAAATGTCACTCGTAGGTGACATACCGTATGAGAGGAATAGTACAAGTGAGGTCTTGAAATTACACATATATAATGCTCATGCCCGAAGGTAAAAGCCAAATCCTCACCCTGATCATCGGTGAGTCCTCTCACATGCACCAATACGCCACCACACGAATGTGATGACTCACACTTCCTTTAGGTACCAATAGGATCCTCCCTACATACGGAACACATAACATATACCAATCCCGAAGGAAAGGCCACACATAAAGGCTCCACAAATCACATAAAATGCCTACTAAGTTAACAGTGAGTTCAAGTACCCTCAAAACACAAAATATTTCTCATGGACATATTACACTTTAAAAGCTTTCTTTGTTAAACATATCTTATTTTGAAAGCTTACTTTCAAAAAACACATGTATGTCCATGCTCAATGTCAATGCTCACATTCATAAACATATATTTACATTTCATATCAAAATATACTTTGATATAACATAAACATATTCTTAACCACATTTACAAAATCATTCATAACACTTACTATGTTTATTGTGATTCCAGTAAAAAGTCTAGTATACTTACCTCTTAACACTTTCAGCTACAATGCTTAAATCTCCTTAACCTATCAATGGAGATTAATCCTTTCATAAGCCTCACAATTCACACAAAATACTTTAAATAGCTTACAAAATTATACACAATGCATTTATCACATCAAATTAGTCTAAATACTTGGTTTCTCAAAACCTGTCATTCTGACCACTTACACTTATCAAAATTTTCTAATACATTAAATGATGTCCAATTACTCCAAAATCAGAATATACCATTCTTGACTCATATATCCTTCTTATATATGAATATTATATCAAATTTTCTACACAATTCATTCTATACATACCATCGAATCCAAACTACTAACCTGACAAGATCAAGATACTTACTGAACAGTATTCAATCTCCTAATTTTATAAAATCATATACTAACTCAAAAATTATAAAACTACCACATAATTACTCTTAACATATATATCAGTTCATGATAAATATTTCACTTCCAAATCACTGCCAAAAGTATTTTAAAACTATTTTATTCTATAGCTTTAAAAATCTATTAATCAAATACTGCAATGAGCTGATACACTTTAGAAAATCATAACACTTCAACCACATTGATCTGAATTCTCAATTCCGAGTATATCATATTATACATATAAAATTATCATATTCCACAAATTCGGAATTTTTGAAGATCATTCAGTGGGACAAAAATTATTTTTCACTGTATCATACTGTTTACATAGGAAATTTTTAGAATTTCAGGGTCATTTTGGTAAATTCACTAAAACTTCAATTTCCAGAATTTTTAATCGATTCAAAGTTTCAGATGACCCTAAACATGTATAATTTCATATACTCAAAATTCAAAACCATAATCGAATCACAATAATTTATAAAATTATAGATCAAGAGACTATCAATCAGAAATTCTACAATCCATCATGATTTATCAAGCTATCTTATAAATCATCATCAATTCTCAAAATATCATACGAAATACACATCAAATACTCAATTATACATATTTCCAGAAATCAAAACTTAAATAAATTAACATAATTAGCACCAATAAATTGAGAAATAGTTGTGATATACCTCTTAAAATTCAAATTTTCAATTTCTTCTTCTTTTTCTTCTCCTTCTTCTCTTTCTCTCCCCTCTTTTTCTTTCTTCTCTCTCTAAAAGAGGTAGCTCGACCAAAATGAGAGAATTAAGGTTTTAAAAGTGTATTTTTATACTAAGTGGTTAATTTTTGGTATTTACGAATTTACCCCCAAAACTTTCAAAGTATTACAATTTGGTCCCTAAAATAAATCTAAAGTCTTGCAATTAAACTCAATGCTAATAGTATCACCTTAACCTATACAAACACTACTAATAACAATATATAAATCAAGTATCACCAACATACAAATAAAATACGTATATTTATACATTTATAAATACTTATTCTTACCAGTCGTAGATACTGGTTACTACAATTGTATTTATAGAAGTGTTATTCTTTAAATTGTAAGGTTGAAAATGTTAAAACAGAGAAAACTCTGCCGAAATTTTAGTAAAATTCCTAGTGTAGTAAGCATTTTGAACTGTCCATAAGATAACAGTCAAAATTCATCCTAAAATTTATAAAAAACTGCAGGGCGAATCGTTTCAACCACTCTATGCTCGATAACCTCTACCAAATTATTACTTTCTCTTATCAAAATAAAATACAATAAAATGGTCAACTCCTTTTTAAATTTGTCTACAAATAATAAATTTAGATCTCTTTAAATTGTTTATCATTCTATGTCACTAGATCTTTAAAAGTTAAAATATATGAGTAGAGAAAAAAATTAAGAAAGAATTCACGAGCAATCTCAAGACATAAGTAGGTTTGATACTATGTTCTGAATGCACATTTGATTCCTTTGTATAGTATAAAATAGCATATAATATTAATCGATATATATATATATATTTGATAGCAGTTTTTAAAATTGATTAGATTGGATAAATTAATATACAGTAAAAATTTTAAAAGATTGGTATTAAGTTGTATAAAATAATATATTCTTGTGATAGTATATTTTTATATTATATAAATATTCAAAGAATTAAAATAATTAAAACTAAATTATCATAAATTTAATAATTAAAATTAATTATATAAAATATAAAAATTATTTTGTTGGAAAAGTGATCGGTCTCCATCAAAAGCATAAATTCAAATGGCCACCATCGATTAGACGAGGAGAAGCCGGCTCTTGTGAAGAGAAAGTCTTGAGTGCTCTTTGAGATATTGCTCTTTTTTTAATTAAATTATTATCTAATAAATAACACTTTTTTATAATTAATTAAAATATATATTAAAAATTAGTGATTTAAAATAGTGTTTAAATATAATTATGAGTTAAAGACCAAGATCAATAAATAGATGATACTAAATTAAGAATGCAATAAACAAATAAAAAAGTGACAAAAATAAAAAGTCAAAAGTAAGGAGGGGCTCGGAATGCGACTTAGGCAATTTTTAGAGCTTGGGGTTGTAGTCCCAACCTTGGCAGTGGCTGACGCTTAGCCTAAGCCAGGCTTCGGCAATCGTGCAAGATGGTAGTGGTGCTGTAGCGCCAAGGTAATTTTATGGCACGGCCATAATACTAATGCTGAGCTTAACCCATTTTAATTATTTCATTTTTTTAGTCATTTTTGAACTCCTACACGTGTAAATTTCTATTCTAATTAGATATAGGATTTTTATAAATATTTTGAAATCTATATAAATTTTTATAATCCTATCAGGGTGGCATGCATTAGAAAGCATCAAAGATGCATCAATAAAAAAAATTTAAAAAATTCAATGAGTGTTGAGTATGCAAAAAAATGTTATATAGATTGTTGAAGAGCTCATTCTTTTGAGTAGTTTTTGTAATCTTTTTAATAATCTTTATGATTATTGGTTGGTTCGTAGTAATTATTAAATAATAAAAGAAGTTACAATCTTTTAATTTATTGAGAACGTAACTAATTTATCGAATCACGTATATTGTAGTACATTATATATTTTAATTGTTATATTTATTTTATTATATTTAATCTTTTACAATTCTTAAATACTTATAAAATTTCATGCATAAAAAATTCATCAACATATATAATAACAATTTTCTAAAAAATTAGCAACATTGTGAAAGTTCCTAAAATTTAGTCCATATCGTAACACTGTCACGATTGTATAATGATTATTTTGGCTTGTGAAAGTTTTGGATGGACACGCCAATATGATCATATTTAGCTACATTTGGTTCAGTAATTCTTTATCTATATGTATCATTATAATTCTGAAGATATATCTAGTCAAAATAAATTTAGTAAATCAAAATTGCCTAATTTTCTTCCACAGGAAGTTGCCAAAGCTTGTCAATTTGAAAAAGAAAATAAACACACTAATGTGTTATTACTAAATACAATGGTTCCCACGTACTTGTCAATCGTCAAGTTGCAGTTGGATTTATTACGAGAATTTGTGGTCAAGCTTGGTTTTACTCAACCGCTTGTCGATCAATTCATAACCAGTAACAATATAATTAATTGAATTTATATTAATAGACTTGTCGAATTATATTGATTTATTATTCTTCCATTCAGAAGAGCCGGTTGCTAGTTAGAAACGTTATCTTAATTATCTTACTCGTATTTAGATTGTATCACTTGTTTTTGTGGTCGATGACAAAACTAGTGGTTACATATTACAAGCACTCCATATATATATATGTGATTTTTCCGGATTAATAAATTCGTTTTTAATTTTTAAAACAAACAGCTGGTGCATGGTGCTCCTGAAATATTTTAGTACCTTCTCCTAATTTACTAGGACTAGGCGGGATTTTACTTCTTTGAACGTTGTTTCGTGGCCAACTTATATAAGAGAATTGCTCGTTTTCCGTGGGTTTCCAAGTGGCATTTCAAATGCATGATTAGAGAAATTCTTGCTGTCATTACCATATTTCACGCATTGCATTTGTTAAATGTATTTAAAAAAAAAAACCCCATCATCAATAGATTTAACATTATTAAATTGGAATCGTGGAAATTTCAAAGAAACATAACAAGAATTCATTGTCAATGAGAGATCGAGTTTATATCTTAATACAAGTCAAAGAAAATTGAACCTACCCCGCATTTCATATCATTGCATGTTAGCGACAGTGGATTAAACTGCTTAACTAGTAAGTGAGGAGGGCTGATCATAGCGAGAGAGTGTACTAATTATAAATCTCGGTAGAACAAGAGGTTAGCACAGAACACGAACAGTTCAAAGTAAGAAAACTTCAATCCGCGCGTAGTTATATGATTACAGCTATACACGTTTTCTGGTTCAAAGTAATACCAACTCCACCTTCTTTATGCTACAGCTTACATGCATGTCTTTTCCACCTATAATTACTCTCATAGAATCACCTAGACTCCACTCCTCCATCTCCATATAATCAACTCATCAAAACCTAAAGCCTTGTCCTTTATCTTTCGGACTTGAGCGCTAGCTCGTAAGCAGGTTAAATTAATTTATTGTAGGCTCCTTTTCATCTTCACAACAATGAGTTCCCGTAAGATGAACATTCCTTCAATTCTCTCTTGCATTATCATGTGTATCCTCTTGGTCTCCACCATGCCTTCATTGGCATCATCAGCAAATCTCAGAGTAGGCTTCTACAGATCAACTTGTCCAGCAGCAGAGGCAATTGTACGAAGAGCCGTAAACAAAGCTGCTTTGTCAGAGTACGGATGCTCATAGTCATTTCCATGCTTACGATTATTTAGCTGGAGTTGCTTTCCACATTTTCCACATTTCTTGCTAAATGAAACTGTTGTTATTAACATTCAATTTTCTTGTCTCAGGGTTGCGATGCCTCCGTGCTACTAAAAACCACGTCAGGAAACCCACCTTCAGAGAGGGAACATCCTGCTAACAACCCGAGCTTACGAGGCTTCGAGGTGATCGACGAGGCCAAAGCACAATTAGAAGCTCTATGCCCGAATACTGTCTCATGTGCTGACATCATTGCCTTCGCTGCTCTCGACAGTTCTTTTAAAGTTGGTGGCATAAACTACGCCGTCCCAGCTGGACGCCGCGATGGGCGAGTATCTCTCAGCGATGAAGCTACACAAAATCTCCCTCCTCCTTCCTTCAACGCAGAGCAAATCGCTGCAAGCTTTGCACGAAAAGGGATGTCAGTTGACGAGATGGTGACACTCTCTGGAGCACACTCGATTGGAATCTCACATTGCTCTTCATTCTCAGGCCGTCTCTATTCTTTCAACGAAACTCATGTACAAGATCCTTCTATGGATCCTAGATTCGCTGCTTTCTTGAAAACTAAGTGCCCCCCACCAAACGGAGCCACCAGAGACCCAACAATGGCACTAGAATTTCTGACGCCTAATCGTTTGGACAACAAGTACTACATGGAGCTGAGGAATCGCCGTGGGTTATTGACTTCGGATCAGACGCTGATGGACAGCCCCTTAACTTCGCTTATGGTAATGACTTATGCGAGAAATGGAGCACTATGGGTTGCTAAGTATGCCAAGGCAATGGTGCATATGGGATCTCTTGATGTGCTCACTGGCACGCAGGGTGAAATCAGGAAACTTTGCAGCGTCGTTAATTAAGATTATTGCTTTGCCGCTGCTGATCAACAGGTTTTCGAAAACGTTTGTTTGCGTGCGATTTTCTTTTTTTTTTTTCATACACGAAAACAATTGTATTAATTAATCATTTCGTTTGATTTTTTCCTTGCTTTTGGTATCAGATTTCTCAATCTAAGTGTAAATTGTGGCCTAAAATAATTAAAAATTTATCATATTTGACGTTTTCCAATTCAATTTTAGATCATTTTCTATTACGTAACATAAGTACACATTGTGTTCCAACCGAAGAATTAGTACATGCATGTATAAAAATTAACAATTAAATCTAAATTTTTCATAGGTCCAAACATCGTGTTCCCTCCAAAATGATAAAAATAGCAGTTTGCGTGCATGCATGTGCACGTTAGTTATATAATTAAATGGTATCATAATCATGATTTCCCCCTTAATTAATATTTCATTATAAATTTTCGTTATCTATGATTCAGTCCATGCTTGACCACAGAGATTGGCTCTGGTCAAATTATCACTATTGAAGCCACAAGCAATCGTTTATTGCAAAAATCATATTAGGCAAAGGCACTCACCAGTCTTCACACGTGAAATTAAGAAGAAAAACCTTTAGCTTATGCTATTGATGAGATAAATTTGTTGAGTTGACAGGATCCAGACGGGCTAACTTCTATTTTTTTTAATGGGTAATAACATCTAGGTCCCTAAAAGCAAAGAAATGACTGAAATACTCATAAGATTAGGTTACATACATTTACATTGCAATAATCAAATTTCAATATTACAATGGTACTAGGGACTTATTTCATACCAATTGACAAAGTTTCTCCTTATATAATTGGGAAAAAAATAGGGACTCAGATGTTATTATACCTAACGTTAATGGAATCTCGGGCAACCAAGCCGCCACATCGGACTCCTAAAAACCGTCACGAAATTTGTAATTAAGCAAGAAGTTCAGGGCCATTTACGTAAATAACCACAGACACCGTCTCAATTCCACAAAAACCCTATCCCCAATGCCCCTTTGCCCTCATCTTCATTTATCCAAACCCTAGCCGTAAAACCCTGTCTCCTTGTGAATCAATCACAGCCCAAAAAAGATGCAGATCTTCGTCAAAACCCTAACGGGTAAAACCATAACGTTGGAGGTGGAGTCCTCGGACACCATCGATAACGTGAAGGCTAAGATCCAAGATAAGGAGGGAATCCCCCCGGACCAGCAGCGCCTCATCTTCGCCGGCAAACAGCTCGAGGACGGCCGAACTTTGGCCGATTACAATATCCAGAAGGATTCAACGCTTCACTTGGTTCTCAGGCTTCGGGGTGGGGCCAAGAAGAGGAAGAAGAAGACCTACACTAAACCCAAGAAGATCAAGCACAAAAAGAAGAAGGTAAAGTTGGCTGTGTTGCAGTTTTACAGAGTTGATGATTCCGGGAAAGTGCAGAGGCTGAGAAAGGAGTGCCCGAATGCTGAGTGTGGGGCCGGGACTTTTATGGCCAACCATTTTGATAGACACTATTGTGGTAAGTGCGGCCTCACTTATGTGTACCAGAAGGCTGGCGGTGATTGATTGCCATGGATATAGGTCTTATTGTTAGGGTCTTGGGATGCTGCCTTTTGTTTTCTTTCAATAATTGTTGGACTTCTTTTTTAGGTTTTGTTTTTGATATGGAAATTTTGGAATTAGCATTTGATTGTTTTAAATGCTTGTTATTATTTAATTTTGTTTGCTTTACAAGTTTTCTTGAAAATTGCCGAAAAGTGTGCCTTGATTCCCATCAATTAGGTTGCGCGTTTGATTTTCTTTTTGCTAAATTTGGTTATAGTTTTTCTGTTGGTCATTTGGGAAGAACAGTGTAAGAATCTGGTGGTGTTGTAAGGATTTATTGTTATATGATAGCTACATTCTGACCTCTCATTCTCCAGGACATTTAAGTTAACATAGCATTCAGGTAGGATAAGTCAGACATTCATATTTTACAATAATGTCTTGAATTCTTATTCTGCTATTCTAAGATTGTTTGGTTTCTATATTCTGATTACCTACTATAGTCATTCCGAGTGATTTTAATGGTTTGGGAAGTCAAAGGAGCTCTACCTTTTCTTTTTTTTTTTATGGTGTGCAAGTCTTAAACGAATGTTTTCAAAATGCCACAAGTTATGTGAAAGTGTACAGGAACTATAGCTCTGTTAGTCTGAATTGTCTGCTAAGGGGCAAAGGCTCACATTTTAGTATGCCTTTTGTTATCTTTATTGACCTGTAACATTGTTGGAATCCTTCAGTTTTCCTCATGATCTACTTTGAACTAAGACTTTTCACATTGCCAAGCTGCTGAAAGAACTGAACAACTTGGAACAACTCTTGCATTTCTTATTTTTAATCCTTGGATATATATATCTACATTATTCATCATCAATGGTACTGTTCATAGTTTGCCCTGAACTTCCTTGATTGCCCTTTGTATATGTTGTGCCTTTTTTATGATCGGTTTTTTGGTAGGAAACTGTATCTGGTTATCTGCTATTAGAAGAGTAGTGTAGGGTATTTGTTTCTTGTTAATTGCTTGCAACATAATGTATTAGAGCCAAGATGCTTCTTCCATTGTGCTTGCATCGGTTGTCTTGGATTTGAGGTTAAAAAAGGCCCGAGTGAAAACATATGTCTAGATGTTTACATAGAATTTGTCGTGATTATATGTAGGGGTGGGCGTTTTTCTGAACTCGATCCGACTATCCCGACTCGAAAAGTTTAGGTCGGGATGAGATCGAGTCAAGAATTTGGGATCTAAAAGACTCAATTGAGTTCAAAAAAATTCCCAGAGTAGAATTGAGATTGTCTCAAACCTGAAATAAAAAATAAATAAATTTTTTTTCAAATTAAAAATTTGTCAAATTTACAAATTTTTGCCAAATTTGCCAATTGGGGTTTTACCAAATTTTCAAATAAAAAATAAAAAATTTATTAAGATGTCCATTATTTAAATTTAAAATTAAAAAATTGTTATTTATTTTGGAAATTGAAAATGATGGATTGCAAATATTTTATTTTTTTTACTTTCAAGGCCTATCGATTGCAAAACGGTTTGCAATCGAGAAAGAACTTCAATTTATGATATTCAATTCATGAATACAATTTATAAATATTCAAATTAGAATGTTACACATTTAATTAATACTTATGCAACATTTAAGAATTTTAGTTATGATAATCAATTCATAACTCATTAGTTTGTTTGAGAAATTTGGGCGTTGCACATTTATTTAATACATTTATAATATTTAAGAATTTTAATTAATGATATCTAATTTATAATTTTTTAATTCTTTTAATTTCCTATATTGGTATTAAGGGAATAAAAATGTAATAATATTTTTAAAAGAAAAAATATAATAATTGATAATTAAATTAGAATTAAATTAAAAATGTATGCATATTTGGAATTGGAATTGGAATTGAAATCATAATTGTAATTGTAATAAGAAATGTAATAATTTGAATTAAAATTTGAATTGAAAATATAATAATTATAAATTCAATCGGAATTAAAATTGATAATTTGAAATTAATGTATGTAATTAAAATAAGTTAATATTATTTTAACAATTAATTATTCAAATTTGTCAAAAATAAATTATTTAATTTATCTAATTAACTAAATAATGTAAGTCCATATAATTTTACTACGAATATGAGATAATAAATCGTATTAGATTTTGTTATAAATTTAATTATTTATCATTTTAATTTTTTTGTCATGTCGTGTACATTGAAAATTGGCAATTTATTTTGAATAGCTACATTATTACTTACTAATACTATTATAATTTTGTCAAAATCATCGAAGGGGTTTGATCAATATATAATTAATTTATTATAATATTATTATTAAAAAGAAAATTTAATTTAATTAAAATTCAATTCAAATATTATTGGAAAGAAAATTGGAGAATTAAAAAGGGGATTCAATTATTCAATTAATCTAATTAATTCAATAAAAGAAGTTCATATATTTTTCTAAAATAAAATTCTATTAAATATTTCAAAATATATCTTTAAAATAAAATAAGCTCACACACAAATATTATATATATATTTGTGTGTGAGAGAGAGAAAGAAAGTTTATTTTATATATATTTTGATTGGGCTTGGCATATATATACACATATACAACCTCGTATTAAATGACCTAATTAAAACTTAAAGTCTAAAATAAAAATATATAAAAAAAAAATTAAAAATCCACCAAAAAAAAAATTAGCTCAATTTTCAAACCAGCTCGAGATAGAGAGAGAAACCCAGGCCAATCCCCTCTCAAATTTTTTGAATTTAGATTCCATTCCAACCCAAATTCGAATTTAGTTGGGTCAGGTCAGGATGAAATCTTTTATCTGTCCCGATCAAGAATTGAGTTCGACTGGGTTAAACCGAGCCCAGATCGAACCTAATATTGCCTAGGCCTAAATTTATATAGGTATATTGATTTTCAATAAATCATTAGGGTAAATTTTCAAGTAAATATGCAGCCCAATATAATTGAGGTCTTTACTGATTTATCTTGCATGAAGCTTTGAAGTTGGATCCTTAAGTTAGCTAGCTTAGTTTCGGTTTACTTTTTCAAAAAACTAAACCAAATCGAACCATGTTCACCATTGGCCACCATCACCTCAAGCTCTTGTTGCGACTCCACCTTTACTGGCCAAGGCAACTACAAAAAGCCCTGAGAAACGTTCACTGACTGAAAAGGCCTAAGCATCTTCATTGACCGAGAAAGATCCAAAACATCTTAACCAACCCCAAGCCATTGTTGCTACACCCTTACTGACCTGAGCTAACAACAAATAGCTCGTACTGTCAGCCATTATTGGCTTATGTGCATTTTATTTAAGACATAAACTTAGCAATCAGAATCGGCCTTACGGAATGTATGTTAATAGTTACCTCACTGGCCGAAGATAGCAACTAAAACCCCAAAAAATCTTCACCAAATAAAATAGCAACTAGTACCATAAGCCTTGGCACCACCTTCACTGACTAAGGTAACAACAACCAAAGGCCCAAGCCTTAGCCCTATCATTGAATAAACAACCAAGTCCTCGAGCAACTAATGTAGTCCCTGAGAAGAACCAAGTTACTACCATAGGCCTCTCAAAATGGATTTTACAAAAACTCCAAACAATTATCTCATCTTTCCTGACCGAGACAACAACCAAGACCTCAAGTAGATGCTACTATATCTATATCCGAAGAGAGTGAAGCCAACAAACATATTGTTCCCACTTTCCTTGCAAAAATTATATTTTGAAAAATTTTGACTTGAATTTTATCTATCTTGTGTAAGTATTTTCTTGATGTTCCCAAAACACCGAAAGGACATAGATAGATGGCAATTTGGGGATTGAACTAGCAAAATTTTGGGCTACCATACAACAACAGAGAAATGTGGGGTAATTTAAGGTACCACATAAGTCTTTATGCCTTTTTTTTTAGCCTAATTATTTTAGAAGTTACACTTTTGGCTATTTTGATTTTGAAAGTTTCCAAGTAGGCCTCTAGCAGAAAGTGGCTTCTATAACCTCTTTATCGAGACCGAGAAAATCCTCCACAAAATGGTCACTTAGGCCTCTTAAGAAGCTCAACTACCTAAATTGCCACAACAAACCCCGAGCCAGCCACTTGAGCTTTTAAAAAGCCCAACCACCCAAGTTCTAATCAAGGACCTAAAGCTGATCACTTAGACTCTTGAGGAGCTCAACCACATAAATTCTATCCGAGCTTAACCATATAAGATATTAAGGAGTCCAACCATTCAAGTTCTCACTAAGGATTCCGAGCCAGTTACTTAGGCCTTTGAGGAGCCCAACTACTTAATTTATTTTCACCAAGGACCCTAAGTTGAACACTTAGGCTCTTACCAAATGCAACTAGTTCAACCCTCTAATGCCAAAAAAATGGAGCATATAAGCTCCCTCGTTGCCAAACACTTGAGCACATATGCCCTATGAGGCTATACTTGAGCACATAAGTCTGCCGACGTTAAACACTTGAGCACATAAGCCTCTCAAGGCCAAACACTTGAGTACATAAACTCTATAAGGCCAAACACTTGAAAACTCAAGCTCACCAAGGCCAAGCACGATAGCACCCCTCGAGGCCAACCACACCCCTACCCGATCAAATGAGTAAAACAATAAATCAGCTCCATTATAGGTAAAAGAATATCAAAACCTTGTACATGGGTCCCAAGCCATTTCACAAGATGTAATCCAAGACCTTGTGTGGAGCGACCCAAGCCTTGTCTACAAAAAGATTGAAGACCTTGTGCAAATGGCTTCGAACTCTTTCCATAAGAAGATTGAAAACCTTATGCGGAGTGCCCTTGAACTCTTTCTACAAGAAAATTGAAGATCTTGTGCGAAGAACTCTGAGCCTTTTCTACAAGAAGTTTGAAGACCTTGTGCGGAGGGTCCCAAACCCTTTCCATAAAGAAGATTAAACCTTGTGTAGAGAGTCTCAAACCCTTTCCACAAGAAAGTTAAAGACCTTGTGCGAAAGGCCCTAAGCCATTTTCACAAAGAAAATTGAAGACCTTGTATAAAGGGTCTCAAACCCTTTCTACAAGAATATTAAAGACCTTGTATAGAGGGTCGCAAACTCGTCCATAAGAAAAATTGAAGACCTTATGCAAAAGGTCCTAAACCCTTCCACAAGAAAATTGAAGACCTTGTACAAATAGCCCCAAGCCCTTCCACAAGAAAATCTAAGACCTTGTGCAAAGGGTTTTAAAACCTTCTACAAGATGATTGAAAACTTTGTGCGGGTCTCGAACCCTTCGACAATAAGGTTTAAGAAATTATGCAATGAGTTCTAAGCTCTGCCATAAGTGAAAATTTGTCCTTATCCTGCCTTTTCAAAACACAAGCCCCCAAGTTATAATAGAGGTACACACTATCATCAAACTCAAGGCTCACGCTACCGAATAACTTAAGATAAACCCAAAATTTAAGGGTAAATCTGTTAACCTAAAAATAACAAAAAAAGTTTTTAGCATCAATAAATTAATACTAAAAATTGAGAGACACATATTTCTCTTAAATTTTAAGGTCGAACCCAAATTCTAAAAAGGGTCTAGGTCCCTTTAAAGAAACTCGATCTTATTAAGTAAGAAAATTATTACTTTATTACTTTAAACTTATGACATTAATGAGAATTATAATCCCTCAAATTAAAGAATCATAAATTATGAAATTAATTCAAATCAAATTAATTGCCTTTATAAAGAAGATCTATTACAATGCTTATAAGAGTGAGAGCTCTACAACAAGAAAGACAGATTCTAATCTCTTCTCTCTTACTTTTATTCTTACTCTTGTGAATTTTTATATAGTTGATTGACTTGGGCATTAGAAGATTTTCACTAATATTTCCACCGGTCAAATCGTAATCACCTTTTATTTTGTAGCACACAACTTTATAAATCTATAAAAAAGAATTAGTAATGACGCATCTCATTTCTTTAAGAATTTAAATTGAACTCGTAAATCTAAAATCACCAAATTTTTTGGTCTAACAGATATCAAAGATGTGGTAGAAAAGCTTTTTATTAGAAACTTAATTCTTCATTTCAACCACATTTTTTTGTAAGAACTCGTTGAGGAGGCTGGGCTGATATGGGCGCATGCAATTCGGCTAACCATACTCTGGTGGCAATCGCCACGAGTTTAGGAAGGCTACTCGGAAACTTGTAATTTGGGGAAGACAGAAATCTAGGCTAATATCACGGGTAACAAACAAAGTTATGAAACTACAAACACATGAAGTATATAATTAGGCTGTGTTAATAGCCCTAATAATAATGGATTTGTAGTGTGTATATTCTTACACTTGGATAAAAGTCGAAAGTCGAGACTCCCCCTCCCTCATTTATTAATAAAAAGATTTTATAAGCCACATTGCTTGCTAAGCCACGTGCTTGATGCTTCCGCTGTCCTCGTAAGAAAAGAAATAAAACTTCTAACAATGCCGAAAATATCGTGGCTTCAACAAGCCCAGGAACGAAAAATTGAGCAGCCTTCCTGTAATAGAGCCAACCCAGCTTCTAAACTAGGACTAGAATTTCTGCCGCCATTTCTGATTTCCGTTTTAAGAAATCCGTCTTGAATTGTCTCATCAGCAAAATATCTAGTTCCTACGTCCATTGCCCAAATTTTAAGACGGTATTAATTTCCCGCTTTATTTGTCCCTCCACTCATGAAAACGAAGTTGGAAAAAAGAATAACAAATAAATTAAAATAAAAAGAGAGGACAGGGTGGGCGGACAAGATTGAAGAATTTATGATGTAGAAAGTTGAAAAAAGATAACACGGCTGATTACAAGGAAAATGCACGTGCCAAGTGCCGGTAACAAGGGTTGACTTCACTAAAATCGCTTGAATTTTACACCGAAGCAATAAATAATTGCCAAACATAACGTAAAATATTGGTTACTTGACCTGTGACAAACCAGCCGCATTTAGATGGCTGCAGAAAAACTGTGATTAACCACCGTGATGCCTCCATCAACAGCCAAATTGTGACCGCTGATGTAAGTAGATTCATCAGAAGCAAGAAATAATGCAGCCTCTGCTACATGCCTGGCCTTTAAAACAATGCCCTTTAAGTTGGCCAACTCATAACTATTAGCTTCAACTTCATCCGGCCGCAAATTATAAGCAGTACACGAAAGAGTTGTGGCAACCCCAAATGAGGATATGCAGTTGACTCTGATCCCATAAGCCCCGAGCTCGCTGCATGCTGATCGGACTAAACCAACTAGAGCATGCTTCGATGTTGTATAAGCATGTGGCCCGGTTCCTCCTAGCGAAGATGCAACACTTGTAGTACAAATGATTGATCCCCTTGTATTTCTAGCCACCATTGCACGAGCTGCATGCTTAATTGTGGCCGCAACTCCTCGAACGTTTGTGGCCATGGTGTTGTCAAATCCAGTAATGTCAAGTTCCAGGATGCCTGTTAACGAGCCTATGATTCCAGCATTGCTGAACAAAACATCTAGCTTTCCATATATCTCCAATATGTAACTCACTGTTTCTTCAACTTGCTTTTCATCTCTTACATCACAGTGATGATATGAAACTTTATCTGTGCCTATAGATGAAATAACTTGATGCCCCAGTTCATCTTGGAGATCAGCAGCAACAACGAAAGCACCGTTCTCAGCAAATAATCTCACTGCCTCTTCTCCGATCCCGCTAGCTGCACCAGTGATAAGGGCCACCTTACCCTCCAACCTAATAGCAGAAAAGAAAAGAAAAACATCATGCAGCCTCTTTTTAAAACAAGTTCATAGTGTGAGGATGATGTAATACATATGAAGGAGAAAAGGACGTTGATGCAACATCATGCAGATCTGAGTGGTTTAAGTTAGAGATGGTTAATTACCTTGACTTAGACATTGGTGAAAATCTTCTTCTGTTGATGAAGCTTGCTCAAAATTCTAAAAGGCTAGTTCCTTGGATCTGCTGTTTATATTATTACCCTATGCAGTATTCTCTCAGATTTATAAGCTCTTCTAGACGCTAAACTGCTCAAAATATTAACCGTTCAACAATTTAATAAGTTTGTTTGTGCGATAAATTATTTTAATAAGTTCGTTCATTTAAATTTTAGTAATTTTTTTTGGAAGAAAAAAAAAACAAGCCGTTTATTTAAAAGTAAAATCACAATATATAATGGGACTAAGGTTACTGACCTGGCTCTTCAATCGACGATCTACTGCTCCCTCTTAGTTGCAGATGCCCATGCTTTGATTCGAAAGCCCTAGCCAGCAATGAATCCTAGTGTCACGATCCGATTTCTCAAAATCGTGCGGCCTTAGACATTTACTAGTGGTAAGCAGCCTACAAGACTCCAATTAACCAAAGAAAGAGATGAAGAAGAAGCACACCAAGTGTTTGAGAGAATGCTCTCGTATTTTATTACTAAAGAGAGATTACAAAGCTATACACTTACAAGCTAAGAGTATTTCTACAATTTAGAGGATGGTTTCTCAAATGAGAACTCCACCTATTTATAGCTAAAGCTATATACAATGGACGGCTAGGATTAACTCTAATCCAATGGTCCAAATCTAAATAGGAGAATATGCTATAGAATATTCCAAAAGATGCCAACTACCAAAAGTATATCCAAAGGAATATGCTTTTTCTAAATTATTCTCCCACCTACCACATTAATGTAGCCTCAACCCAACTCCATGGGCCTTCTAGAAGCCCTAGCCCATTTAACCAAAAATGGACTAAGACACCCCCTTGGTGGTCTTGTCGCATGCCAAATACTCGAGTAATTGCTTGAGAATATTTGGGGCGTGACATTCTCCCCCACCAAATTCACGCGACGCCCTCGTCGCGTCTTCGCTGGAACTTGCGCAACCCATTCTGCAAACTCTGGCTGTGCGCTCTCGTGTCCCAAGCGTGCTCTCCCATCCGGCAACCCTTTTCACTCGACAAAGTACTCAAGGCTCGCCCTGAGTTGCTCCCCTTTGTCATGGCATGTGGAAATCCCCAAAGGTTCCCGGTTGTGTGGCTTAAATTCTGCATCTCCCGTACCTCCACGGTACTGCTTCCAACAGCTTGCGGAATGCACCTGATGTCGCCACTGCCGCTGTCTCGAAGGTAACTCCACCTTATGCGAGACGTTGCCAACTCTCTTGGCAGTCAACCTTGGCCCCTCGTCCCTACGATCAAGGCCCTTGTGAAGTGGGCGTGCTGACTTGCGTTGTGGTGGAAGTATCGTCTCCATCACCAAGTCCCCCGCACTATGCTTGACACGCCGCTGCTTGTCTCCGACCCACTCCTTGTGCGAAAACTGCACATCATGTGACACCTTGGACTTTTGGATGACACCCGCATCCAACAACTCCTCGAGCTACCCCTGCAACTCTCCCATCTCCGATGGAGGCGTCAACCCCATAGTTGGAAGCATAATCTCAAGCTCCAACTTGCCCTCAATTACATCTCTTGAAGGCAGTTCTTCCGGTATGGCAGTAGGCTTGGCCCCATTGTGCTCCCCGAGCACTTCTGCAACAACCTTCGGTAATTCATCCTTGCCCCCATTTGCCGCATCATCCACCCCCGTTGTTGAGGCTGAATGTAACCTTCTTTTGCGCCCAGCATCTACCCTTAGTTGCATTGCGGAAAGGACCTTGGCGTTTGGCTTGGATCGCCCACCCTTGGGCATGTCTACCGTCGGTATCATTCGAGGCCCTCCTTCCAAAATACACATATAGTTGTGTTGAGGAAGTAACACCACATTGTACTGCCGTAAGAACTCCATACCTAGCACCACATCAAAATCATCGAGAGGTGCTACCGAGAAGTTTACCTCACCGTGCCATTTGCCAATGTGAATTTCAGCTCCACGAACCGCCCCATCTAGCGGCTTGGCTCTTGCATTCACGGACTTTAGGTATCCCTCTCCCTTTTCTACATAAAGGCCCAAGCGTTCCGCTTCCGCACGCCTAATGAAGTTGTGCGTAGCCCCCGTATCAACTAACACTTGAGTCTTGATGCAATTGACATAGGCTTCAATGTACATGAGCGCCGTCCCCGTTGGCGCATCGGCACACCGCTTGGCTTTGAGGGAATTGACCAGCTGCATACAACCCATACGGCTCTGTCCGCCCCCCTCTTGTGCCTCATACATTGCATTGAAAGCCTTTTTCTTCGGACAGTCCTTCACCCAATGATCCCCATCGCAGAGAAAACAGTTAGACTTCGGACCATTACCTCTATGGCCGTTGCGTTTCTGCTCTTTCCACTTGGGCGGTTTGCCTTTCTCCTCCTTGCTCTCCGGAGGCTGAAACTGCTTGGCTTCCCCACCCTTGCTGTGATTGGGTTTAGAATTTCTAGACTTTCCCGAATCCCCCTTGCGGTAATCCATGAGCGTCTCCGCCATTGTAAGGGCGTCGGATATATTCTGCACTCCACGCCGCTTCAACTAATTGGCTGCCCAGGATTGTAACCCGTCCAGGAAATTGAACAACAAGTCCTCCTCGGCCATGTTGCGGATTTGCAGCATCAGCAAAGAGTACTCCTCTACGTACTCCCCAATGGACTTCGTTTGTTTCAACTCCTTCAACCGCTTGCGAGCGTCGTGCGCCACATTCTCCGGATAGAATTGGCGCTTTAACTCCCATTGCAATTCTTCCCATGTGTCTATGGTGCAGGTACCCTTGCGAATCTCCTCGCTTTTCCTACGCCACCACAGAATTGCATGATCGGAAAGGTATAAAGTTGCGGTACTTACCTTGTGTTCGTCCCGCACGCCCATAGCGCCGAAATACCTCTCCATTTGCCAAAAGAAGTTGTCAAGCTCCTTGGCATCCCGTCTGCCGCTAAACTCCTTCGGTTTAGGGGCCTCGACCCTTGGTGCAGCCACTGCAGTTTGAGTAGCTACGCCATTAGCGACCGCTCGCTTGCACAACACCACATCCTCCTTGACATCTTCAAACCCCTTTCATAGCTCTTCTACTTGGGCTTGAACTTTGTCCATGGTGTTGTAGACCTTCTCCTGAAAAGCCTTGATCCAGTCCCGTTGCTTGACAGCATGCTCGTCAATGGAGCTTTCGATTAGGGAGCGCAGCTCGTCACCTTGAGTATCGAGGCCTACCTCGACATTCTGGACTTGCTCCTCCAACTCCCCAAGGCGGTCCGTCGCCTTGCTCACAGCACCACCGAGCCTCATAACCATGTCCCCTAGATCATGGTTCGGATCAACGACCTTTTCTGGCGAAATACTCCCATGTCTCCTAGCTTTGGGGTCTCTACCCTTCCCTTCAGTAATCCCCGATGTCCCAACAACTCCCTTCACCATCTTCTTTGAACCCGCTCTGATACCACTTGTCACGACCCGATTTCTCGAAACCGTGTGGCCTTAGACACTTACTAGTGCTAAGCAGCCTACAAGACCCCAATTAACCAAAGAAAGAGATGAAGAAGAAGCACACCAAGTGTTTGAGAGAATGCTCTCGTATTTTATTACTAAAGAGAGATTACAAAGCTATACACTTACAAGCTAAGAGTATTTCTACAATTTGGAGGATGGTTTCTCAAATGAGAACTCCACCTATTTATAGCTAAAGCTATATACAATGGACGGCTAGGATTAACTCTAATCCAATGGTCCAAATCTAAAGAGGAGAATATGCTAAGGAATATTCCAAAAAATGCCAACTACCAAAAGTATATCCAAAGGAATATGCCTTTTCTAGATTATTCTCCCACCTACCACATTAATGTGACCTCAACCCAACTTCATGGGCCTTCTAGAAGCCCTAGCCCATTTAACCAAAAATGGACTAAGACACCCCCTTGGTGGTCTTGTCGCGTGCCAAATACTCGAGTAATTGCTTGAGAATATTTGGGGCGTGACACTAGTAAGATCCGAGTATTGAATTCGGTAGTAACAGTTTAAACTAATTGGAATATTTCTCTGCAGGGCTATTATAATTTATCCCCCTGAAGTTTCTCCTAATTTCACCTAAAGGGCAAGAATGGATAGATAGGCAATAACCTCCCCTCAATTAAATCTCCGCTTGTTGCCCTTAAACTGAATTTTAAAAAATCACACTTCTACCATTGTGGCTACTAGGAAATTTGTCATGGATCAAAAACTAAACAATTAAATTTTAGCAGTAGGCGCTTCTAAAAATTTCATTATATTTGAAAACAAAGTATTGACTTCTGTTTATTTTATTAAAAAAAAAATTTAGATTTTTGTTGACTCAAAAAAAACTGATCTTTTAGGTCAACAAGCCTTAAAATTTATTTATTGGGAGAAACGTAGATTGGGCCTTGATTGCTAGGCGACACTAAAATGGGTTCTGCTCAGTTGTTTTGGCACTCTTATAATAAAAAACAAGCAAAGTCAAGTATTGTCAACAATTATTTCGATAAAGACCCTCTAATACTTAAGTTAGCAAGTGATTGAGAGGGTGAGAGAGGTCAAGAGTGTATCTTTTTGAAAAGTTTCATTACCTTTGGCCGTTGTAATGTTTTTTTTTTATAGTTGGTCTTATCATTTTATTTTGAAAATTTTAGACTCTATTTTCATTGTAATTTATGGCAATCTTGAGGTTCATAGAATTAATTCTCATTCTAAAATTTATAAAAAAAATTTGTATGGATGATAATTAAAAAAATCTCTTAAATTACAGAATTTGGAGAATAATGCGAGTTTTTAACCTCCTCAAGGTTTAGAGCATTCAGGGAGATAAGAGTGACCTCCTTGAGATTTATATCTTGATATTAACCGGATTCTTGCTTGAGAAGGCATAGATGCACTCTTAGCTTCTAGTCCACATGTGATTGGTCTAAACCAAGGCCTTAGCCCTTTTTGGGTCAAGGTTCCATTTGGATTGGATTTTTGTCTTGGGTTGGACCCTAGAGGAAATAACTTCAAATATATTTTATTTCAAATAATTATTTTTATTAAATAATTAACAATATTTTCTTTTCATATGTTTAGTCAATAAACACTTTTAAGTTATTCTCAACTCTAAAATAATAAATAAATATTTTAAGATAATTTGAAAAATATTTATAATTATTTAATTTATAATATTTATAATAGTTAAAATATTTATTTATATACATTTGTAACATATTGAAATTTTGTTATGACATTTTTTTTTTACTAATGAAAATCTATGAATCTTTATATTTGTTTTGATGACATGCATTATTTGCGATATAAAACATGTTTATATTTATATAATGCAGCTAGAAAAAAACTAAAGCGTTAAATTGATAATATAGAATAATACAATAATTTTATTTATTATATTGTATACTATTTAAATGATTTATATTCTCTTCCAATTTCTCTGTGAGATTTACTCACCTAACAAAAATAAAAGGGGAGAGAAATCAATCGTGTAACATGAGTGGTTAAGAATCTTAAAAGCAGTTCCTAATTAAGCCTCTAGATAGAGGTGGGTAATTTTGGGTTCGGGTCGAATTTAAAAATTTTTTACTTTTATTTGAACTCTATTGAAATGTCAAAATGTGTCCCGATCGGATTAGAAAATTTCAATTTTTTTATAAAGAAAAATTATTTTGAAACGACGTATTTTGATTCAGGTTCGGGATGGATTAAGTTCGGGATAATTCAAGACGATTCAGATAGGTTTGAGATGATTCAGGATGGGTCGAGAATTTTCGTTTGGGTTCGAAAATTTTTCGAACCCGACCCTTCCCGTTCGAGTTCGAAAATTTTTCAAATCTGACCTTTCCTGTTCGGGATAGAAAATTATGTCCCGAACGAATTCTAAACCTGTTCCCGTTTTCATCCCTTTGAATGAAATCAAATTCGAAAATAATACCCACCCCTACCTCTAGACCTTTCACTATACACTATACATGTCGACCTCGACCAACCACATAAACAAGTTAATTGTTTTAGTTACAGTAACAACAAAATGCCATGTGAACGTTTTCTTAAGATTACCAAATTGCCTGTGAGTCTGTTAAGGGTCATCAAAACTGCGGTTAGGGTTGAGGGGAGGTTTTTGTCTACTTGTACATTCTTGCCATCTAGTTGAAATATTGACAAACTTCAGGGAAGGTAAGTGATAATACCCCTCTCCCTGCATAATTTATAGCAGCACTGAATACATTGCTTGCTCATCAGGAAATTTCAAATTATATTTAAGGTTTAGTTTATTGCAACTGGGTCTATAACCTTATTCAATTCATAGTTCCTTGGTAGCATTATTAATCACATGATCACCTTGTCTCAACAGTTGGAAGCAGTAGTAAGAAGGAAAGAGAATCGAAAAAATTTATGGCAAAGAGAAAAATCATCGGGTATATCATACTGACTCCCTAAAAACTTATTTTATCTTCGAGTAATTTTATATTTATTTGAGATGACAAACAATTGAAGAAAAATGTGACCTAGTCAACTATTGTCTTTTACTGTTTCAATAGGCATAGATGTAGGTTATTATGTACCTTAACATTATTGAAGTGCTTATGATTACCAACACGTATGAATATTTTAGATTAAATAAGTTGTGGTGCTCGAGTTAGTGCTATTATTGTGATATTACTGCACAGGAAGAAGAAATTACTGTGCAACATTGAGCTATGAGCAACACTAATTTGCTTCCTAATTAGTGGAAACCATGCACTTTAGGTCTCGCCAACATGGGAAAAATTGCCTTTTCAAAAAAAAAAAAGAGGGTGGATTACTTCTCTCTTAATATTGAATTATGATTTGTTAATGTGGAGATTAACTTTGCAGTAGCAAAATTGTACATCAAAGCTCCAATGTATGCCAAAATACATTAAGCGTATCAATAAATCATGATCATTGGGTCAGATTATTTCATCCAAGAGTCATTTTGATCTTCGGGCCAGTGTCGATATATATGGAGAACATATAGTAAAAAGTTCCGGATTGTAATTCGTATATCAATCAAACCATATAATCATACCAATTCTTTCTGAACCGAAACATCACAAAAAGAAACAGAATTAATATAAAAATAATTATTTTTCTTTAAAAATATTCCTTAAACTGATAAATGAGTATGATTACTTCTATATCGCCAGTAATGTTTTTTTTCTTTTTTGGGTAACTGAATATTAGTAATTGTATTCGCTGGAAGTATGAATGGACAGGGGGCTCTTTAAAGCCTTCTTTAGGTCTTCATTATCTCTTATGAAAGGCAGTTTAATAGTTACCGGTAGCACACTCCAAGCTTGTAACCTGAAAAAGAAAAGTATTAATATTATTCACATTATTGCTAATTTTTAAGTTTATAAAACCATCACATTATTGCTAATTTTCTAAACATGTAACTAAACTACATATTTGAAGAATATAGAATGTGATCAATGGTCAGATCACCTCATCTGAGAACAAGTAAGATGAGATTTGTATTTGAAGATATTTTTAATTGAATATCGATAATTTAATTCCTGTATTTTTGTTAAATTATCCTTTGGGTTCCTTTTCAAAAAAAAAATTATCCTTTTGAGTTCTTATCTTTTTTAAATTATCTTGATTAGATTCTATCATTGAAAAGATTCCGTTAAATGCTTATTTTTCTTGTTCTTAAAATAGAAAAATCAAAATAACAATTTGGGGGAAGGAAAGCAGTGGGAGTGAGGTCAGGAAAATGAAAATGAAAATTTAATATATTTTATTTTTAATATAAAATTGATAATATTGATTTAATATTTATTAATAATATTGTGAAATACATATTTATCTATAAAAAAAATAATTTTAACAGAATATTTTAAAACGTGAAGACTAACTAAGGTATTTTTAAAAAGTTAAAAACTTAGTGAGTAAATTAAGATTTACACATAAACTAAATTGTTGATTTTTCTTTCAAATGTAGAGAAACTTACCACTATAAAGAGTTTGTATGTCTAATATTACTCATCTGTAAGAGTAATACTATATATACAAATAATTAATATTACATGTACAAACTCTTCGTATAAATAACGTGGTATACAATTATTGATCCATATGGTTCATTTCAATTTATTTCATTAACTTTCATATTTTATCCCACAAATACTTGTTATTATCATAAATTAGTGTTAAAATTTTTATTGTGATACAATTTTATCATAGATTATTTTCCATCACCCAAAGCCTCTTCGGTAATAGTGTTTTTTTAGATTAATTGCTCACGATATTCTTGTTTATTTAAAAAAATTACAAACAATTTATCGAAGGGCCAGTATCCTAATAGACAATATACTGTACATCGAAAATGATCAAATTGTAATTTGTATACCAAACAAACCATACCAATTCGTATAAAAGAAATAGAAATCAAAATAATCCAATATTCTTTTTCCCTAACAGATAAAGAAAAAATACCAGTAAAGTCGAAATGAAAGCAGAAATAATATTTAGTTTCCATACACAATCATGTACTCAAAGGCTTTAAATGTGGATAATCTTGATGAAGTTCTTCGAGTGACATGATTTCATTTTCTTCTTGAGGGGTCCATATTACATTTACAGCCTGCATGAACAATAACAAATAAATTACTTATAAAATGCAAAACAAACATCCAATTATCAAGAATGGAAAAGATGAGCAGTAATACTTGTATTCCGCCAGAAGTATGAATGGACCGAAGCTTCTGCAAAGCATTCTTTAGGTCTTCAAGCTCCTTTATGATGGGCAGTTTAATTATACCGCTAGCAACCACCAAAATTGTAACCTAAGAAAAAAAAAAAGACAAGTATTAACAGTATTAGCATCACTGCTAATTTAATTTACCAAGAATCTAAGTAATCATTAACTCCTTGAAGAATATGAATGTGATCAATAGCAAGGTCCAATCATAACCCTATTGTTCTTTGATGAAAAAGTAAGATGAGATTTGTATTTCAAAATATATGTTAAGAATTTGGAAATATATTTTAAAAAGTTGAATACAAATTACTTACCACCACATATGTATCCATAAGTTGGGTAGCTTCCTGGCGAGTTATTTTCTCCTTTTTCATATTGTTTAAATTAAGAAGTGTCTCTTCATCATATTTTGCGCGATTTCCGAGCGAAAGTTGTTTGAAGCATTCTTCTGCATTTTCTAAACTCCATTTTACATCCACCTGCAATTTTATCATGCATGAGATAGTAATTAATAACTCTTAACGACAAAGCAACGCAGGGTTATCCATCAGGAACACTAACCGTAATTATTATTTATTTTTTTTCAATGAATTTTTGAAACATATTGATTTTATTTCAAAAGAGTAATAATATGATCAATATCAAACCTACATAAGAAGCATCTGAATAGAGCTTTACTTGTGTTTTCTATAAATAGCAAGAACTTTAACCTTTTGAATGGCTGCATCACTCATTCATTTAAAAGATTATGGATTAATTTGTGCGTGTAGATATTCTTGCACATGTAAAAGTATTTATATCTTTCTCCATATCTGGATGATTCGAAAAAATAGAATAATAATTCAAACCAACATTAACTGTACCAACAACACGATAAAAAGAATTAACAGCAGCAATTAGCTTAGTAAATTAGCAGAATATCTAAGAGATAGTATTCAGTTGCTAATTTAAGAGATCATATTCAACTTAGAACTTACAGATGAATCATAGGATACAGAATACTTCAAATGCCGAAGTAAAGAGTCCGTTGTTTCTGCAACCAAAACATTAGTTATATAGGGAGTACGGGTCTTTTTCCTGATAGATACAAATGAATTGATTTGGAAAGGTTGCAGGATTCATTAAGTAAATACTGCCAAACGTATAAAGGAAAAAAAAAAAACTAGTACTAGAATCCTTTCACAGCTTATTATGTTTGACAAATATTCCTCTATCTCTATAATATTTATATGAAGTGACTGCTAGTTTGTGAAATGGATTACAAACAACGCCTACAGCAACATCATCAACACTAAGGCAGTAGGCAATGGCTTCCTTGAAAGCTGGGAAGGTTACTGTTCTTATTTTCCCTATAAGACAGAATTAAAGACGGAAAAAGAGTAAATAAGTACATAGTGATAAGCCATGTCGCTTAAGAGAACCTCAAGTACGCGTAGTATGCTGGTGTTGTGTGTATATTTATTGTGTTATAGTTAAATATATGTATTTTAAATAATTTAAATATTGTATATTTTACGTATAATATAATATATAATATTATTTTATTATATTAATAAAATTAAAAAATTCACTCTTAAAAGGTATTTTAACAATTTTAATTAAAGAATGTAGTAAGTTTCTTTAAAATAAAATAGTACATTTCTCTTCAAAATATTTAAAATAACTCTTACTTTCAATAAATTTTTGTCTCACAAACTATTAAGATTAACATTTAACCTCTAAAAAAATTGAACTAATTCACATTAAATTCTTCTTCGCACACAACCATATTGGCTAAATTCACACCACCTCTTACTTCACCATTTATTGCATTCAATTTGAATGCATGCCACCTCTTACTATTTGAATTGAATCTAATTCAATTACTTTTATTAATAATCAATAAAAAATAAACATGTATTAATTGTAATTTTAACCAATGTAAATAAAAACAAATGACAATCACTTTATTATTAAATAACAAATCAAATTTATTTCTAATGTAATGGCCGTATTTATTTTTTATTATAAAATAATAATTATTTTATAATTTTATTTATTAATATTTAATTTAGTATTCATATAAATTATTAGTACAAATTAAGATATACATTAAGTAGATAAAAGTATTAAGTATCATTTGGCATAATATTGGATCTAACACTTAAACTCTAATTACTCCTCAAGAGACTCTGAAATAAATAAATGGTCGATTAATTTAATTTAAATAAAATAATTATTATTTTATTTAAATAATAACTATATCCACAAATGTCCAATTTAGTACCTATACAAATTATTGACATAATTTGATTCATACATTAGGTAAATAAAAGTGTCAAGTCTCACTTGACACAATTTTGAGTTTAACACTTAAACTATAATTATTCCCTGAGAGACCTTAAAATAGATAAATATTTTTTTAAAAATTTCTCGGATCGAACAATTTGATCCAGTGTGCTACTCACGTGCTCAATGCGTACACTTTATATAGTGAGACTCTTTAAGTTCACACCATTTTGTCTCACGGAACATTTTTGTAAATTCTTAACTGATGCTCCCCACACATTATAGATAATGCAAAATGGCGAGTTAAACTATATAAGTTGAGGTTAATTCATATTCGTACAATCTCTCTATCATTAATATCAAGAAAGAGCAGAGACATAAATCAACACTGTCAAGTCTCCTATTGCTCAACCATAAACTTATCTCCTTAATTCGTATTCCGATAAATGATATCTGTAAACTCTTTTACAATATTATTTATACCACGAAAAACTCTTTTCTAGGTTTATTGCTTATGGCCATAAGACTTCCTAAAATATATCCTTAGAGCATTTGAATATTTAACTCACCCATATGAGCTGACGAATCTCATATCTATACTCACTGAACTTCATGAGCATCGAACCATACTTAATAACACCCACCAGTTAGACCATGAAAAGTCTCTGACATGTGTGGAACCTAAGTATGGTGGATCACTCATAAGCCCACCATGATGCTCAGGTTTAGGGATCACGAATACTACTCAATTCTTAAAGACCCTCCATTGACGAATTTTAAGGATATCTATTGAAGGTCTTTATTGAGTCTTGTTCAGTATCCAGTCCTCACTAAATACTTATATATCTATTCGAGCTTCTACTAAACTCATGATCTGTTAAGATTAACTATTTGGACAATCTAGATATAAATATATACTGATCTATATTTATCGGTTTCACTCAATACACTCTGCATCGGTAGAAATAGATCATGAATATATAATTCGAGAACATGCTTGCACAATGACATTTCTTAGTAACTCTTACAATTATTTGTAATTATGTCATTGGTAGTATATTCTTAAGTTTTTATCTAATTTCAGACAAATTGTTAATTATTTAAACTTGATCTGAACTCTTTCAAATCGGTATAATGTCGAAATGTTATAAATATCGTACTTTAAAAAATAATTAATAATTTAATAAAATATTTATTTATTATATAAAGTATAAAATTACAATATTTATACAAATTTAGAATGTGACATGAGCATAAATTCTAACATAATAAAGAACAAATGTTGCACGGAAATTATAAGAGATGTTGAAGATTGCATGGAAGCTATTAAGTGACATGCATGAAAGTGTTAAAGTTGCGTAGAAGTTATAATGCATGGAAGTTAGTAGGAGAACGTGCATAGAAGTGCTGAAGTTACGAGGAACGTGCATGGAAGTTATTTAATAGGGTAACGAGAGTTGATGGACATTGTATGGGAACTGTAACGTGGGAAATGCATGGTAGTTACTAAAAAATGCTTAGTTTGTTTTCTAATTTCTGAATTATGTAAAGTAATTACAATTTTCTTCTATTTAAATTCCATAAGTGATATATAGGAGGATACGTTGAAAACAAAAAAAAAAATCTTATGGTTTGTTTTTCGCCTAAAGAAAGTAAAATTGTATCCATTTACAGTGCATTACCCGAAGAGAATACTAAACTATTTAGCTATTTATTACTCTGACTAAGACTTATAAGTGGTATCAAAGTCATTCTCAAACAATTCAACAATTCAGTTCCAAAGATCCAATGACAACTAGTAAGGAGAAAATTGAGAATTTAAAAACTAGACTAGGGGGAGTTCGGGATGAGTTATATCGCATAGAGCTTTGCATGGCCGACAAGCTTTATCATTTGGAGGAAACCATCACCTGACTCTTTGACAAGAAATCCTCAAGCCACGGCAATCTTGATTGAGAAGGGCATAGCTGCTTTACCAGAAACGAGAGCGACGGATGATGGTAGATCTTCTCTTCTATAACAACAAAGCTTGAGTTTTCTCGATTTTTAAGTGGTTCAACTGTGTAAACCAGTTATTTGACTACCAAGGCACCACCAATGCTCAGAAGGTTCCCATGGCATCTTTTCACCTAGAAGGAGAAGCCAACTAGTGGTAGTAATGGATTCACAGAATATTCTAGAAAGAAGGACGTGTGATCACTTTAGAGATCGTCAAGGACGAACTCTAGGCTCATTTCAGACCCTCTGATTTTGAAGATTTCAATTAGGCTCTTTCACAAATTAGACAAACTAGTTCCTTCAGAGACTACCAGCGAGAATTTGAGAAACTTATTAATCGGGTCGGGGGGTAGACTCAGAAGGCCCTCGTTGGGACGTTCATGGGTGGCTTGAAGACTAAGATTTCAAACAGAAAATAAATATTCAAACCTCAGATGCTGAAATATGTTATTGGTCTAGCACGATTGAAGGACGATCAACTTGCAAGGCAGAGGCAGTGTATGCGCCCCCTTTCACCACCACAAGTTCTCTTAACACTCACACCGGTGGCTCAAGCAGCATCAACGGCACATGCGATTCCAATCCGGCAACTGACTTAGGATGAAATGCAGAGAATGAGAGCTCAAGGGTTATACTTCCACTATAACGACCATTTTATGGTAGGATGCCGATGCCAAAAACTGTAGTTACTCTTACTGGAAGGGCAGAGCGACACTAACAATATTACATGTGAAGACATTATCGAAATAGCTACTAAAAAAATTCTCGACTGTAGATCTTGAGGACAAGGATCCACTTGGTGGGAGAGTATTGGTAGGCAATATCATCTAAGAGGAACCCAAATACACGAGTAAAAAACATGCGCAAAGTTATGAGGGACGTTGAAGATTGTGTGGAAGTTATTAGAGAATGTGCATGGAAGTTATTAGGGGGACGTGCATAGAAGTGTTGAAGTTATAAGAGACATGCATGAAAATTATTTAATAGGGCAATGAGATTGGGAATTGTAAAGTGGGAAATGTATGGTAGTTACTAAAAAATACTTAGTTAATTTTTAAATTTTCAAATTCTCTATAAAGTAATTGCATTTTTCATTTATTTAAATTCTGCAAATGATGTATAAGAGGACATGTTGACAACAACAAAAAAAAATTGTAGTTTGTCCATCACTTTAAAAAAAACAAAAATTTATTCATTTACGGTACATTTTCACCCAAAAAAAATTTACTAAACTATTTACTAATTCATTACTCGCAGACCTATCAAATAGCCCACTTAAATTCGGAACCTTTATATTAAATTTGATATGATGCGGTCTACGAATCTAGACCTGGTAGGACATGGGCGGTTTACTCTCAGACATTGGGAGGAAATCTACCCCTATTTTATACTTTAGGGGATTTAACTCTTTTAGTTGGTGGGAGCCAACTCTCTTTCGCCTACAATCAGTTTTGATACTTCGTATCCTTAGAATTTCACATTTATTTCGTAATTTAACGTATTTCGGTGAAGCAACATTCATATATTCAGACTTACATGTTACAAATTCCGGAGGACAACATATATAATGCATTCGCTAAGACTTATCGCTTTAAAACTAAGATCAATCTAACAATACACTATAACAGATAATAAACATTTATATTAAACACAAAAGAGCAAAGTATTCAGTACAAAAACAACAGGAGCATATTAGAGAAGCTTACTTTGCAGTATATCGATCCATCCAGCTGAGGCGGATGTATCAGCAGTTTCTGCAATTCGATTCAGATCTCTTTGAAGACTTTGTTTGGGGACAAACAACCCCACCTAAGAAGAAGAACGGTTAAATAAATTCTGAACACAACAGAGGTATTCCCCAGCTGAATCATTAAAATTACATACAAACAAATAAAAAAGATCAAGCCCCTGATAGAATTTGAAATTAGATTGATCTAAGTAGGCTCTTTTGCAAGTGAATAGATGTATACCTGGAGCTTGATAACGCTTGTTCGAGTCATAAAATCAATAAATCTATCTAATCCCCTCACAGCCTCAAAAAGAACATACAACGAGACACCGCCAATTACAGACCATACTAGTAGATTTAGTAATTTTTGGCCTGCGGCAGCCCTAGGCGACAGTGCTTGTTGCTCCAGTGGATGATTTGGCACACTTTGCGACGTCAACGATATTTCTTTCTCGTCATTCTCTTCATCACTGTTCCACTTTGGCTTCGAATACGACTTTGACTTTGACGAAGATTGACTAGACGACCATAATGGTGACGAAAACAAATTACTACCCGAGTTCCATGATGGTGAATTAGAAGGTTGACTAGATGAAGACGACGATGAAGATGAATATGAAGGTCGACTGGCCGATGATGTAGAAGATGAATATGAAGGTCGTCTGGCCGATGATGAAGACGATGAATATGAAGGTCGACTAGACGACGATGACGAAGAACTCGTCGATGAGCGCGAAGATCGAGTTGACGATGATGAAGAACTAGTCGATGAGCGCTTAGATCGAGTTGACGATGATGAAAATGAATGTCCACCCATCGCACCACCAGAACGAGCCAACGCCCAATCATGACCGTGAATCATCATTAACAACAGCAAAGAGTGCACCGTCACTACCCCAGAAACTTTCAACCACGTCAGGGTTTTAAAAATGGTGTTAAGTACATTGTTTTCAGGAGTCTCTTTTGAAGCTGAGTTTATGGATTTGGATTCAGAATTAAGAGGGACACTGGGGACAACGGTGTTGTTTTTATTAATTGAACTTGGAGTCAAGTTCATAAAGCTTTTCACTTTAACGCTGTTTAATCTCGAACTACGGCCAAATTTAGCACATTTCATGCAACGAAAGTTGCCATCAATATTTTGTCTCCGTTGCGACAAAAACAATGGATTTGCTTTGAGCAAAAATGATGTTGCGGTTGCCATGGAGGATCGAATGAAATTTTCTGATGGCGGCAGTATTTTCTTTTTAATTATTTTTATTTTCTCTTCGGCGATGGCTAGGGCTTATTTGAGGTAAGCAATAGCAACGACGTTGGGTTTTACCGTTTTATACTTTTACCCGGGTCAAAACGAGTTTGTTAGAAGTGGGAACAAAGATCCGGTTTAGATTGGTAATTTCAGATCACCCTAGCGTATAGGTTGATGTCAGAGGATTAAACACTTCTTATCTTATTATTCTTTTATAATAAAAAAAAAGTAAGTAATTGAAGATTATTTTTTTCAGAATGAGAAAAAATTTATTGAGGTGATTACTTAGTATTTTTTTAATTGAATTCTGAATAGAATTGAACAATGAGTCTGAATCACTTTTTTTTTGGTTTAGAATAAAATATAAATATTAAGTTGAATGCACCCAAAATATTTATTCTTTTTAATTAAGTCAAAATTGACTTAAACTTCTCAGTGAATAAAAAAACAAATAACTTTAATGACTAAATAAAATAAATTATATCATATTTAGCATTAAAAATATTTTTAAATACATTTTTGACATCATAAACATTTTAATTAATAATATTTGTCCACTACATAAGTTTAAGGAATTAGGTTCTCTCCTTCAAAAATCCATTGAATTTAAAATGCAGAAAATAAAATGTATATAAAGAAAGAATGTATACAAAATAAAATATTTGACAGAAAATTAAGAATTGTGCTAATCGTACTGATCTGCTACATAAGAAATAAAAAAAATCTCTCTTTCAAATTCCGTTGATTTTAAGACACAAAAAGTGGTATATAAAGAGAAAATTCACGTTGAGCATCATGCTCAACCTAATTGGTTGAGCATCATGCTCAACCTAATTGGTTGAGCTCCTCTAAAACTCACATTCTCACCTGGGTTCGAATCCCCCTCCCTCCCAGGTGGTGCGAAAAATAGAAATATGTTATAATCCCCTTCAAAAAAAAAAGAAAAAATTCACGTTGGAAAGAACAAAATGTATTTATAACATAAAATAAACAATTAACTTAAATATTGAAGTGAAAGTAATTAACTAAAAACCACAAAAACCTCTAAATGTTTAATTCTATGGAGATGCGGGGTATCGAACCCCGTACCTCTCGCATGCAAAGCGAGCGCTCTACCGTTTAAGCTACATCCCCACTGTAAATTTATCCACTACATAAGTTTAAGGAATTAGGTTCTCTCCTTCAAAAATCCATTGAATTTAAAATGCATAAAATAAAATGTATATAAAGAAAGAATGTATACAAAATAAAATATTCGACAGAAAATTAAGAATTGTGCTAATCATACTGATCTACTACATAAGAAATAAAAAAAATCTCTCTTTCAAATTCCATTGATTTTAAGACACAAAAAGTGGTATATAAAGAGAAAATTCACGTTGAGCATGAGGGTTCAACCTAATTGGTTGAGCTCCTCTAAGACTCACATTCTCACCTGGGTTCGAACCCCCCTCCCTCCCAGGTGATGCGAAAAATAAAAATATATTATAATCCCTTTAAAAAAAGAGAGAAAATTCACGTTGAAAAGAACAAAATGTATTTATAACATAAAATAAACAATTAACTTAAATATTGAAGTGAAAGTAATTAATTAAAAACCACAAAAACCTCTAAATGTTTAATTCTATGGAGATGCGGGGTATCAAACCCCGTACCTCTCGCATGCAAAGCGAGCGCTCTACCGTTTGAGCTACATCCCCACTGTAAATTTATAATTTCACTCCGCTAATTGTAGACAGCATTTCCTTTTGCTTAAACGACGAGAATTCAATTGTACGCAGGGACAAAAATGCTACGTCACCACATACGCACCACTCATCAAACAGGATATGCTCGAAGCTCTACTAGCTCCAATTTCGCCGCTTTTTTAAAAGCCCAACCACCGGCACTATCTCCAATCAAACACTCTCACTCATCACTTCCGATGGACCTCAAAGGTACTATCATCTTCACAACAGTAGGAAGGTCTGACTACGGCTTCGACGTTTTCTCCATCAAATTACCAGAAATCACTGAACACAGACTCACCGATGGCACTTCCATCAATTTCAATGCGCAGTTTGTCAACGACCGAGATCAAACCATCGTATTCATCTCCGAGCGTTCCGGTTCGCCCCGTATTTACCTGACCCATCCCGAATTACCCAAAACGGAACAGCTACCATCTATTACCACTAGCCTCTTCCACGACCGCCCCATCATAAAAAACCACAAGCTCTATTTCGTTTCAGCTCATGAACAACCCGATCGACCATTCAAGAGCTGGTCCGCTCTTTACTCAACCGACCTCGAGGTAAACAAAGTTACCAGATTGTCCCCGTCTGGAGTCGTTGATTACAGTCCCAGTATTTCTTATTCTGGTAAATTGATAGCCGTTGCCTCATATGAGTCTCGTCCTTGGACTGGCGAATTTCACGAGCTTTATACGGATATAGTTGTTTTTCAACTATCCGATCCGAATAAGCGCGTGATTGTTTGTGAACGAGGTGGCTGGCCAACCTGGTCCGGTGACTCCACCATTTACTTCCATCGCCAAGCTGATGATGGCTGGTGGAGTATTTTCCGAGTAGATTTCCTGGAAATTTTGGAAATTTCTGCCTTCCCTATCGCTCCCATCCGTGTGACACCACCCGGTGTTCACTGCTTTACTCCGGCCGCTTTTCACGACGGCAAACGACTTGCCGTTGCAACTCGGAGGAAAAATAAGAATTTTAGACATATTGAGATTTATGATCTTGAATCAAAGGAGTTTCGCCCGTTGACGGAGCCACTCAATCCGAATTTTCATCATTATAACCCGTTTGTCTCGGCTAATTCGGAGTTTATCGGGTACCACCGGTTCCGAGGTGAGTCCGCTCAGGGCGAATCTACTATTCCTTATCTCGACCCGGTAACATCTCCGGTTAAGGAACTCCGAATGCTTAGACTAAACGGGTCGTTCCCTTCCTTCTCTCCAGACGGTGACTTGATCTTGTTCAATCATGATTTTGATTTAAATGCTGGTGTGAACATCGTCAAATCTGACGGTTCTAAGCGATGGACTCTAATCAAAGGCCGTACAGCTTTTTACAACTCATGGAATCCCACGGAGAAACACGTAGTCTATACCTCTCTGGGTCCAATTTTTGAGTCAGTAAAAACAACGGTGCAGATTGCACGCATCTCATTTGACCCTTCGAATCTTAAGGATAATCATGAAGAGATCCCGTGCGACGTAAAGATCCTTACGAGAGAAGAAACGGGGAATAATGCTTTCCCTTCGTGCTCGCCAGATGGCAAGCTCCTCGTGTTTCGCTCCGGACGGTCCGGTCACAAGAACCTTTATATACTTGACGCCGTGAACGGTGAGTTTAACGGCCGTATACGTCAGCTAACGGATGGACCATGGATCGATACAATGCCAAGTTGGTCCCCTAAGGGAGACCTCATAGCTTTTTCTTCAAACAGACACCATCCAAATAACGTCGAGGCATTTAGTATATACGTCGTCAAACCTGACGGCTCTGGTCTGAGAAGGATACACATGGCGGGGCCTGAGGGATCGAGTGACGTGGATAGAGAGAGGATTAATCATGTGTGCTTTAGTGGGGATGGGGAGTGGCTTCTGTTCACGGCTAACTTGGGAGCCGTGACTGCAGACCCGGTGTCGTGGCCCAACCAATTTCAGCCATATGGCGATCTGCACGTGGTGAGGTTGGATGGCAGTGAATTAAGGAGGCTGACGTGGAATGGATATGAGTATGGTACGCCAGTATGGCATCCGGGGAATGAACTAGATTTGGGGAGATTGTGTCTTAAGGATGGGATTGGGGATAAACTGAGAGGCCAATTTGATGACCCGCTTTGGATCTCTTGTGATATTTAATCTCAATCATTTGGTTATGGAGAGTGGATACTATAAATTCATGAGCGCTGTGAATTATTATCACTAATGTGTGTTTGAAATTTAATAACTTCCGCGTTAAGAGTCTATGATTTGTAATTTGCATGGAATTGATAGTTGAATAAATTGCTTTTTTGTTCTATCACTCCATTTATTTCAAATTACGTGATTTTTTTTAAAGACCAGTGCTTTTGTTGGAAATTTACTGATAATTCAAAAGTTTGTTGTAACCAATTTGAAATAAGACAGATTGCAAAATCATTTTGTAATGAGAGAAAAATATTTTATATTATGTCAACAATAGTCTTGCACCCACCCAGCTCAAATGTCTTAACTAAAAAAGGATCCAAAATTTAAGTGAAAATGTCTTAGGGTCCATTTGGTTCATTAATAGAACTTTTGAAATATAATTATTAATCACTTAGTTGTCGCTTTTAGTTATTATTAAAATGCATGAAATTAATTTAATAGATGAGTTTTTTGAAGTTACGTTATAAGATAGTGGAAGAGATTTTTTAAAATAAAACAATAGTATTTTGAACAATTCTGTACTTAAAAAACTTTTTAACACTTATCCTATAAATTCAAATTTTGAGTTTTTTTTTTTAATAAAGAGAATAATTTCTTTTTTAAAAGCTCGTAGCTATTTTCTAATTTGCAGCTAGATATATTATAAAAATTTCAACAAAACTTTGACCATGAAAAAAATACTTTTAGCATGTTAAAAAAGTCATAACAAACATGCTCTATTTGACGTGCTCATCTATTAGCCAAAATATTTTTTTTTATGTTAGAAGGTCTTTTTTTTAATAATGTATGGATACATTTACAGAACAACTTTTAAATATTAAAAAAAAAAATTACCTCTGTTAATAAAAATTCAAAATTTAAAATTTTTGTGTTAAAGTTTGAGAGTTGTATTTTTAATTTTTACTATTTTATTGATAAATATAGTATAATATTATTTTGCCCCTAAGGTGTAGCTCAAGTGGTCTTCAAAGTATACCGCACCTATAATTATTCGAGTTCGAATAAGAGTTAAAGATAAAAAATTGGATATTTAATAAGTAAGGCTTCTCACTCTTACCTAAAATTTTTAAAATAAAAAAATATCATAATATTATTTTTAAAGGTACATTTATGCTTACATGTAAGAATGATAATTGAAATATCTAAACGTGCACACACATATTATACAGTAAAAAACGTAATTCTATTTTAATAATCATACATTGATAAAAATAAACTTTTAAAGACTTTCGGTGAAATTTTAATTTTGTAGAAACTCATCTTAAAGTGTCTTTGTGAACAATTTTAAGGGTTGACACTAATGAGATTTAAAATGGTAACCTAATTTTTAACAACAGGATTGTTTCTTTCTCGTTTGGTCGAATGGAGCGAAGAACCAACATTTCAACTCTTGCCTTTTAAAATCAAATAGCCAAACGTTCTCATTCCCAAAATGCAAACCATTTGTATTTTATACTTTTAACTTTTGTTAACTTAAAATGGCCACATGTCAAGTACCTAAGCCATTGTAATGCCATTTATCCTCTCTAAAGTCATGCAAATGTCACTTGTTATTCTCAAAATCAAGTACCTAAGCCATTGTAATGCCATTTATCCTCTCTAAAGTCATGCAAATGTCACTTGTTATTCTCAAAATCATGCAAATCCCACTTGTCACTTATTAATTGATTAATAATAACTATTAAATAATTAAATAATAAGCTTAATTTTAAAACTCTGACAAGGATCATCTTCAAATATCTTAAATAAATTATATTTTTTAAATATTTTTTAAATCAAATTATTCAATTCACTTCATTATTTATATACTTAACGATTACACTTTATATTATAAAACTCTCTAAATTAACACATGCTTATTATATATAACTTTTTTATAAATTTGTGAATAATACCACATACACATATTACAGATATTATAAATCAGCGCATTAAATCATACATCGAAGGTTAAAACATATTAATATAATCCTTCCATCACTTATACTCCGAAAGAGCGGAGACATAAATTTTTACTATCAAATCTCTATTTGTTCGACATAAACTTATCTCTTGTATTTCGATAAATGATATCAACAATCACCTTTGTGATATTGTTTAACCTTGCAAAAACTTTTTTTTAGGGGTTTATGTTTGTGACTACAAGACGTCCTGAAATATAATCTCGGAGCATCAGGATATACAACTCATTTATATGAGCTGACAGATCTCATATATATGCACATCAAACTCCATGAATATCAAACCATATCTAATGACACCCAAATATTAGACCAAAAAATGTCTCTAACATGTGTGAAATCAAAATATGGTGATCACTTACAAGTACATCGTGATACTCAAGTCAAAAAGACTACAAATACTACTAAACTTAAGAAGATATTTTATTAACAACTTTATATGATGTCTATTAAAAGTTATCGTAAGTCTGTTTAATACCCAGTCCTTATTGAATACTTATATATCTATACGAGTTTCTATTAAACTCACGGTCTAAGATTAATTGTTTGGATAATCCAGATATAAATATACACTGGCCTGTAAGGTTTACCAATCAACCTGTATTAGTAAATATAGATCACAAATGATATTTTTGAGAACATATTGCATAATAACATTTTTTTTAACACTATTTGTAACTCCTTACAACTATGTCATTATTATGATATTCTTGAATTTTTGCCACATTTCAGACAATGTTATAATTCTTAGAATACTAACCTTAGTGCTGACCTAAATATATTTAAATCAAATTCAAACTCCTTTAAATCTGTAATGTCTACAAAATAACAAAGTTAATATCATATAATAAATGTTAAAGATTTGTTGAAATATACATTGTATAAATATAAATTAAATATTCATACAAAATAAAATAACATGCAAACACCATCTCTAACAAATTTCTTATGTTCGCAATGTATTTTTAATAAAAACAAACCCTATTTAAATACATTTATTGTAATAATTGAAGTTGTCATTGAAAAGTGTTGATTTATATTGGGTGCATGTATGTGCTGTATAAGTTCATCATGCAAATATACAAGTCTCATATGTATACATATACAACAAAAATTTACAAATTAATAATGAACACAAATTATACATATTAAATAATTTAATTACAAATTAAGAATATATTCTTTAAAATTTTTGGATTAAATTTACTTGAAGCTCACATGAAATAAAACCGTTGTTAATTCTCGCTATCAACAAGGGTGTGATCGATTGTCTAGAATAACACGCTATAATTCAGCAATTGATTTAACAATTAAACACTTTATATTAACTCTTAATCTAATAAATGTAATTTATTTTAACCTTGATCCACACTTGAACAGTTAAAAATAAATCAATTTGTTATTGCAAGAAGTAGCCAAAAATAAAAATAGAATAAGAGTTATTAATTTCAATACTTGAAAATAAAAATCAAGAAACAATTTCTTTCTTTCTTTCTCCAAAAATTTTGCCCACCGCTTCTAATTATAAAACTTAACATATTTTGTTTTCATTTTAGCTTAACTTAAATAAATTTCATTTAACACTTAAATTTCACTTTAATTTACATTTAACATACCTTAACTTAAGTTAACATTTAACTCTAGTTAGATTAAGTTTAATTTAATTCTTAAATTTAATAAATATTTTGTTGTGATTTTCGTTCATGTGTCATCATAATTTTGTATGAATATTATATTTTCATACTTATGTAATAAAAAAATATTTCATTAAATCGCTAATTATTTTTATTAAGGTAAGATGCTTATAACATTTCGGACATTGTATTGATCTGAAGGAGTTTAGATCAGGTCTAAAGAGTTAGAACCTTATCTGAAATTGGATAAAGACTTGGAAATATATTTATAATGACATAGTTGCAAACGTTGTTAAAAAATATAATTGTGTAAATATGTTCTCAAATTAAATGTTATTGATCTATTTCAACCGATGCATGGTCTATCGAATGGAACCGATTAATATATATCAGTATATGTTTATATCTAAATAATCCTGATGGTTAACCTTAGCAAATTATGAGTTTAGTAGAAACTTGTATAGATATACATGTATTTAGTAAGGACTGGATACTGAACTAGACTCAATGAAAATCTCCAATAGATTTCTCATAAATTCGTCAGTAGATGGTATTCTCAAATTGAGTAGTATTCGTGATCCCTAGACCTGAGCACCACGATGGGCTTATAAGTGATCTACTATACTTAGGTTCCACACATATTAAAGACCTTTCATGGTCTGACCACTGAGTGTCGCTGGATATAGTCCAATACTTATGGAGTTCGGTGTGTGTAAATATGAGATTATCAGCAAATATGAGTGAGTTAAATATCCAGATGCTCTAAAGTTGTATTCTATGAAATCTTATGGCCATAAGCATTTAACCCAGGAAAAAGTTTTCTGTGAAGTAAATAATATTGCGTATATTATTTATTGGAATACGAATCAAAATATATAAGTTTATGGTTGAGTAATAAGGGACTTGACACTATTTGTAATAAGGGACTGGTAAGAATAAGTATTTATAAATGTATAAATATACGTATTTTATTTGTATGTTGGTGATACTTGATTTATATATTATTATTAGTAGTGCTTGTATAGGTTAAGGTGATACTATTAGCATTGGGTTTAATTGCAAGACTTTAGATTTATTTTAGGGACCAAATTGTAATACTTTGAAAGTTTTGGGGGTAAATTCGTAAATACCAAAAACTAACCACTTAGTATAAAAATATACTTTTAAAACCCTAATTCTCTCATTTTGGTCGAGCTACCTCTTTTAGAGAGAGAGAAGAGAGAAAAAGAGGGGAGAGAAAGAGAAGAAGGAGAAGAAAAGAAGAAGAAATTGGAAATTTGAATTTTAAGAGGTATATCACAACTATTTCTCAATTTATTGATGTTAATTATGTTAATTTCTTTAAGTTTTTATTTCTGGAAATATGTATAATTGAGTATTTGATGTGTATTTCGTATGATATTTTGAGAATTGATGATGATCAATAAAATAGCTTGATAAATCATGATGGATTGTAGAGTTTCTGATTGATAGTCTCTTGATTCAAGAATTTTATAAATTGTTGTGATTCGATTCTGGTCTTGAATTTTAATTATATGAAATTAGACATGTTTAGGGTCATCTGAGACTTTGTATCGATTCAAAATTCCAGAAATTGAATTTTTTGTGAATTTACCAAAATGACCCTGAAATTATGGAAATTTCCTATATAAACAGTATGATACAGTGAAAAATAATTTTTGTCCCACTGAATGATCTTCAAAAATTCCGAATTTGTGGAATATGATAATTTTATATGTATAATATGATATAATCGGAATTGAGAATTTAGATCAATGTGGTTGAAGTGTTATGATTTTCTAAAGTGTATCAGCTCATTGCAGTATTTGATTAACAGATTTTTAAAGTTATAGAATAAAATAGTTTTAAAATACTTTTGGCAGTGATTTGAAAGTGAAATATTTATCATGGACTGAGATATATGTTAAGAGTAATTATGTGGTAGTTTTATAATTTTTGAGTTAGTATATGATTTTATAAAATTGGGAGATTGAATACTATTCAGTAAGTATCTTGATCCTATCAGGTTAGTAGTTTGGATTCGATGGTATGTATGGAATGGATTGTGTAGAAACATTGATATAATATTCATATATAAGAAGGATATATGAGTCAAGAATGGTATATTCTGATTTTGGAGTAATTGGACATCATTTGATGTATTAGAAAATTTTGTTAAGTGTAAGTGGTCAGAATGACAGGTTTTGAAAAACCAAGTATTTAGACTAATTTGATGTGATAAATGCATTGTGTATAATTTTATAAGCTATTTAAAGTATTTTGTGTGAATTGCGAGGCTTATGAAAGGATTAATCTCCATTGATAGGTTAAGGAGATTTAAGCCTTGTAGCTGAAAGTGTTAAGAGGTAAGTATACTAGACTTTTTAATGAAATCACAATAAACATAGTAATTGTTTTGTATGATTTTGCAAATGGGGTTAAGAATATGTTTATGTTATTGCAAAGTATATTTTGATATAAAATGTGAATATATGTTTATGAATGTGAGCATTGACATTGAGCATGGACATACATGTATTTTTGAAAGTGAGCTTTCAAAATAAGATGCGTTTAATAAAGAAAGCTTTTGAAGTGTAATATGTCCATGAGAAATATTTTGTGTTTTGAGGGTACTTGAACTCACTGTTAACTTAGTAGGCATTTTATGTGATTTGTGGAGCCTTTATGTGTGGCCTTTCCTTCGGGATTGGTATATGTTATGTGTTTCGTATGTAGGGAGGATCCTATTCGTACCTAGAGGAAGAGTGAGTCATCACATTCGTGTGGTGGCGTATTGGTGCATGTGAGAGGACCCACCGATGATCAGGGTGAGGGTTTGGCTTTTACCTTCGGGCATGAGCATTATATATGTGTAATTTAAAGGCCTCACTTGTACTATTCCTCTCATACGGTATGTCACCTACGAGTGACATTTGGCTCATTATGTGATATGTGATATGTAAGTCCTACTAAGTAGTAGTTGAGTGATGGTATTTCTATTATGTGTTTTGAAAGAATGTGTAAGCGCTTACATGATATGTGATTTGATAAGATTATGATTTTGATTGATCACAGCATATCATACATATGCATTGTGTACATATATGTATTTGTATTTGATATATGAAAAACTAGTATGCTTACTGAGTTTTATACTCATTATAGTTTATGGTGATTTCAGGTAAATAAGGTACATGTGTGCTTAGCGGATTTGGCAAGGCTTCTGCTGTTCCTTGGGTTCCCTAAGTTGTTAAGTTGCTAAGTGTTTCATTTGGAGACACGTGGGATAAGATATTTGATTTGTCCCTATTGAATAAATACTTATATATTATTTTATTATGTGTGGTTGGATTTAGTTTAAGTTTCACCAAGTGTAGTAATGGATTAATTTTAAGTAAGAATTTGCAATGAATATATTCTAGGCTTCCGGTAACAAAATTGCTACTAGTGACGTAGTAGAGTGTTAATCTCTGAGAAAACTATGCGTATCTCCGGTTTACTAATTGTCCCAGTCATAATTCAATTGCTATAATTCTGAAAGAAATTAAAATGAATGTTTAAGTATTATTGAATGAATGTAAGTGATGTCGTGTGTCAGATCTTTTGGGTCTGGGGCGTGATACTATTGATCTATGTCTCCACTATTCTATGATATTAATGATGAAGAGATTGTACAAATATGAATTAACCTCAACTTGTATGGTTGAACTCGCTATTTTATATTATTCATAACGTGTGTGTATGGGGCATCTGGTATGGACTTACAAAAATATTTCGTGAGATAAAATGAGTGTGAACCTAGAGAGTCTCACTATATGAAATGTTTCGTTGAGCATGTGGGTAGCGCACTAGATCATTGTTCGATTTGAAAAGTTTTTAAAAAATATAAATTTATTTTAGGGTCTCTCGTAGAGTAGCTAACGTTTAAATGTTAAACTTAAAATTATGTCAAATTAGATTTGACACTTTTATCTATCTAATGTATATATCAAATTGTGTCAATAATTTGTATGGGTACAAAATTGAGCATTGATAGATATAACTACCATTTAAATAAAATAATTATTATTTTATTTAAATTATATTAATTAGCCTTTTATTTATTTTAAGATCTCTTGAAGAATAATTAAAATTTAAGTGTTAAATCTAAAATTGTGTTAAGTGAGACAAAACATTTTTATTTATCTAATGTATATTTTAAATTATACTAATAATTTATGTGAGTACTAAATTAAACATTAATAAATATAATTATTATATAAATTAAATTAAATTAGAAACAGATATTCAAATTCATTTGATTACAGATATTACAAATTGTTATTTACGTTACATTGGTTATACGAAAACAATTGTATATTTGTTTGTTTTTTATTAGCTACAAGAAACCAATAGTATTTGTAAACAAAAACAAAGCAGAGGTATCTGTTTCTATTTGTTTTTTGAATGGCATATTTTGGTCTTCTTTTAAAAAGCATGAGTTACATTCTAATTGTTTATTTGAATGAAGAAATTGACCACCAATTTTGATTACATTCGGCCACCGTATCAAGCTTTATATAAAATATTAAATTATTATTTTGGTTAAATCATAACAAATCAAGAAATATTTTTTCATGCTTAAACAAGAGGTGGCATTAACTCTTTTAAGCTAGCATTGTCATGTTTGTTATTAGGTGACCACTAATTTAATTTTGATTGGAAGCATTGGGTGGCCGCTAATGCTATAAATTGTTCACTCAATTCATTTGTTAAATGATAGGAGAAAAAAGAATGAAGAAAATGGTTATTTTAATTTTGAGAGCTTAAGTATTAATTATAATATCAAAATTATTCAAGAGATAGAAATTAAAATTGAAGCAAGTGTTGCTTCAATTTGTTTTTGAAAAATGAAAGTTATTATTCTAATTTGAGAAAATTTATCACGTCTCTAATTAAAATTATTCAAAGCACGCTTCGAGAGTGAGACATCTAATCTCATTAGTGTAATGAGATTATTTTAATGTGTAGCATGTAAGACATGTTAATTATTTAAAATATACATATTTACTCGTAGCATAGCACACACGCATACAACACCCTACATATCTAACTAACTTAACCCTAATTAATTAACTTAACATAGGTTTGATGAACCATTAAGTAAAAGTTAATATTTAATTAACTTAACTATATGATTAACTTTTACTCATAGTTAAGTTAAATTATTTATTTAACTATTAAATAAATAAATATTTTAATTATTTAACAATTAAACAATCAATTTAGTAAAATTACTTTTAAGCCCTTACTAAGTTACCAAGTTAACAAAAAATAGGTCTCATTATAACCACATACTTTAGTTAATTTAACCATAGTAATTTACTGAATTTTTACTGTACTGAACTATTCAGTCTAGTACGCTACTTTAGTGCACAACGAGTATACTTCATATTGAGACTCTCTAGGTCCACGTTCGATTTGTCAAATAAAATTATTACATGAGTCTGTGATCGATGCCCTACGCACAAGTCACGGATATTACAAATCAGCGTGTTAGACCATACAAGTTGAGGTCAGTACGCATACATATAAATATTTTATCAATTATACCCTGGATGTACTGGGATATAGATCAACATCGTCAAATCCTCACAAGCACATCCATAAACTTATCTCCAGATTCGTATCTCGGTAAACAATTTATACAAACAATTTGCTAGTTGTTTAACCCAGTGGAAAACTTTTTTTTCAGGTATATTGCTTATGGCCATAAAATTTTATAAGATACAATTTCGGAGCATCGGATATACAACCCACCTATGTGAACTGACAGATCCTGTATCTATACACACCGGACTCCATGAGCATCTAACCATACTTAACGACACATAGAGATTAGACCATGAAAGGTCTCTAACATCCGTGGAACCAAAGTATGGTGGATCACTCATAAGCCTACCGTAACGCTCAGGTCAAATGACCACGAATACTATTCAACTCAAGAGGATCTATCATTAACGATTTTATAGGATGTCTATTAGGGTCTTCATGAGTCTGTTCAGTATCTAGTTATGACTAAATACCTATATATGTATATGAGCTTCCATTAAACTCATGGTCAACTAAAAATAATCATCTATAACATTAAGATATAAACATACACTGATCTATATAATAGTGATTCACCAATAGACATGCATTGGTGAACATAGATCAGGAACATAATGTTTGAGAACATACTTGTATAATGACATTTCTTAGTTACTATTGTAACTTTTTGCAATTATGTAATTATTAGTATACTCTTAGGTTTTTGTTCTATTAAAGATAAGGTTCCAACTCTTTAGATTATGTTGATTCTTATAATTTTTAATTCTTAATACTTATAACTCTCACCGTTGTTAACTCTTAGTCCTGATTTAAACTCTTTTAGACTATACAATGCCTATAGTGTTACAAGAATTAGTACCATTTAATAAAAGATTATTAGCGATTTAATCAAATATACATTGTATAAATATTACAATATAAATATTCATACAGATAAAGATGATACATAAACACAAGCTCTAACAGTCATATCTACGTGATAGAATATACTATTTATCAAATTTTATTTGAAGTTGTCATCTCTATGGGTTTAATATGATATTCACTAAAATTTATTTGTACCACTAATATTATCAATAGTAAATTATTTAAGTAGTTTATTATTACGCACTTTGTTTAAACTTTAATATTAATATAAGTTTGTTATTCACTCGTGTCATTTTTATTTATATTATTTTTAACAATTTACATATATAAAAAACTAATTTTAAATTATTCATTGAAAAAAAATCTACAACATCAAAATAAATTTTTAATTAACAATTAAATAATTATTAACCTTTTATTAAAAAATCTATTCCATATATGTAAAACTTTTATTATGTAAAATTTTATTATTAAAAATTATAATTAAAAAACTTAACTAAATAGACTCTAATCACGTCGTAACATGCCTCAAATACTATTGTGAGACAAAATATCACAAAAACTACAATTTGTATTTGTATTAACGGTTCAATAATAAAAAAATTGACAATACATTTACTTTCACTGTACTAAAAGTTTTGAATTTAATTCCCTCCTTTATATGTAAAAAAATGGTTGAAAACTCAATTTTTAATTCACTCTCGAGTCAATGTAGTGAGAATCTCTCTATTTTCTTTTTGAAATTTAAATATAATATTATAAATAACTTTACAATATTACATAGAAAGTTTACTAATATACATCAAATAATTATCAAGACACTTCACAAGGATAAGATAAAACTTTTGTGGCCCGCTTGAACCTACTTCTTCAATCAGTAAAAATACAACAAAGTTCTAAAATATAACTCATTCCAAATAGAGATATTTACCCTATTATAGACGGTGAAATTCGACCATCATACAAAAAGGATTTAATCTTATAAATGAGGATATCTACCTTACGTAGGAGGATTATAACACAAATATTACCCCTTTGTGCATGAGGGAGATTATAAAATTACACATTCACTAAATCACAATCAAAGTACATACCAAACCCTAAACAACCATCAAACATCCAACACATAACTACAAAAATAAATTTGGGAATTGAGCTTTGTAGTGAGCAGAGACGATGGATAATGTCTAGATCCAAAGATAGAGGGGCCAAACAATTGTATGGCAATGGCATGCCGAATTCCGACAACAACCCAAGATCGAACCCTTGCTCAGGTCAGCATCCATGGTGGAACTGATGGGCCGCATGGCCACTGGGGGGAGGACGACAATGAAGATGCACATGTCACCCGAGCCTCAGCAAGGTATTGGTAGAGAGGAAACTCGATCTGAGAAGGTTGGCTTTGGCTCAATGGCAGAGTTGACTAAGTTGCTTGGCTGCTGAGGAGGAGATAGCGAGGAGGCGTATACCTTGCCTTAGGCAACCAAATTATGGCGATAAGGGTCCCAAACCAGATCAAGGGAAACTAGATCGAAGGAGGGCCACCGTCAATTAGAAAATAGCTAAAAAGAAAAAAAAAAGTAAAAAAGAAACAAATAACTACACTAAAATTGATTTAAAAGGCTGCTAGAGAGGAGGTCGAAGCCTTCTCTCTACTCAAAGGAGATTTTTAAAGTGTACCAACTGTTTGAAGTTGAGAGGTTTTCTCTTGTTAGCTAGGAGTTTTTTTTTTACTTATGTAATTCCATCGTCAACTTTATCGAGCATCTCTACTTAATTTAGCATAGTTATATCTTAAATCGGTGGTGTATTTTATTTTTGTTAACATTGATAGTTAAGATGAGAATGTTTTAGACCATTTCATCTATATAATGCCATCAAGTAATCATTATAATCATGCAATGCTGATTTTTTTCTCTTTATTAATGTGTGATTCTTAGAATTATCTAGGTTGCATTGTTTTCGGGAATAAGAATAGAGTTCATCTTAAGCAGAGAATAGAATCCGAATCTAAATTATGTGGTTAGAAAATGTTCTACTCAGTAATCAATCTTTCCTTCGTGTATTTTTATTTATAATATGAAAACACACATTTTTTGCAGTCGAAAACCAATTTCTTGGGGGAAAAGTTGTGTCGTATTTTTGTTTGTTTTTAAAAATCAGAAGTTTATATACAATTGAGTGAATTTTAAAGTTCTAAATTTTAATTGTAATAGCTGGTCAAAACCACTCGTAACTACAACAATTACTCAAAAAAGAATATCCCATAACGAGATTCATTAAGTTATTTGTCATTCAATACATTTTTTCGAATAAAGAAACAGTTCCATGTCAAAAATAAATGCTAGATTAAATTAACGGCATCAAGAGAGAGAAAATCAAATATTAGCAATGACATATGAAATAATGCAATTTGATGTTCAAAACAACGCTTTACATCCTGATAACAATCAATAATGTTAAAAGAAAAAAGATGGTCGAAATTTTGCTTTTTAAAAAAAAAAAATCACATAGTTATTTTTATTCCTTTTTAAAAAAGAAAAGTTCAATACTTTTTTGTTTCGAAATAAGAAAAGTTCAATACTTAGTGAGCAAGTCGGTCTAACTGCCCTTTGTCTAAAGTTGGACCGACTAATCTGGCTGCAGTGATGAGTTTATTATAAAATTTGTTCCCAGGAAAAGGTAATTTCCGAGGTCCCCAGGCAAAAAATATACATATATATATATATATATTAATATTAAGCAGTTTTATTATCTAGGGTAATACATCATCTCGTCGTCATCTAAAATCTATCATCGTTTGCCGTTCCTCTGAAGTTATCATCGAATCACCTCAATCGGCCGAGCGTAATTTGTTCTTACGCATCCTCTCCGGTTCTTTACATACAATTAACGCTGAAATTAGGTTAATCTAGAGACATGGATGATAGCTGTGCAGTGTGTGCCGATACTTTGGAATGGGTGGCGTACGGGGCGTGCGGGCATCGGGATGTGTGCTCCACATGCGTGGCTCGGCTCCGATTCATCTGCCAGGATCGCCGTTGCTGCATCTGCAAGACCGAAAACAACGTCGTTTTCGTCACCAAGGTCGGTTAGGTGTTTCCACCTTTTTCTTTTCATTAGCTGTTAATTAATTGAAAATCGATTCACCACAATTCGATTATAATATCATTCAGTTTGAAATTCCACGGCTTTCGATTCGGTATTCAGATTACGGGGTTCATGAGTCATTGATTTTGATATTAGCATGTTGATGTTATTGTGTAAGCTTATCTTTTCATATCAATGTTCACTCGGTCCAATATGTTTGGAAGTCAATTTGGTTGTTTGCACTAGGAAACCCTTAAAGGCGGAGAGTGTGGAACATCAGTCTGCCCGAGCAAAGTCTGCAGCAGATTTATTAATATATAAATCTTACTGATGTTCATATACAAATTTTATACTGCCAATGTCCTGTGGATTTGTTTTGCTATAATGAAAGATATACCATGCCTTTGTGCATTGATTAAAAAACTGGGTTTTAAGTCATCTAAGTTTGTCTCATAGTGATATGCTTTAATTAATAGTGTGCTAGACTTACTAGTGGTATGCTGTGGCGTTATTTAGGTTAAAATTTGATGTATTGTGATTTTGTCACTGGTGCTAATTTTGAAGCTAAATTTTTATATAACTATAGATGTTGAATATAATTGATGGGTATTCCCTTGTAATAAATTTCTAACTATTCTGCTGATTGATGCTTTTCAGGCTTTAGGTGACTATACAAGGATGATTAGTGACTTTTCAGTCTTGCCAACTGAGTTAAGGGAGGGCCGAGTAGGTTCAAACTGGTATCATGAGGACACACAAGCATTTTTTGACGATGTAGATCATTACAGGATGATCAAGGCAATGTGTCGGCTTTCATGTACTGTGTGTGACAACATAGAGGAACAACCAAATGATGGGTCAAAGCGGCGGGGGAGGTTTCGAAACATTGAGCAGTTGAAGGGTCATTTATTTCATCGACATAAATTGTTTATGTGCAATCTATGTTTGGAAGGACGAAAGGTAGATTTATATATCTGGCATTTTATTATTCGTTTATTTATTCTTTTGCGAGCAGGTTTTGAATTATGTTGTTTAGATTGTTATCTGTTGAGAAGTAGCTAAATGACCTTAGGCCAAATATTTACTAGTTTTTTGTTTATTCATCTTTCATAATAATCTATTTGGAGCCCTGCTTTTCTGGCCCAATAAAAATATAGCTACATTCTATCTTCTTCTTCTTTTTCCTGGACTTGCATAGTCCTCTTCCTAGTTTTGTTGTGAATGAATCAGATGTGTATTCATTAACAAAGTTTGTCTTCCATTTGCCTAATGCATTGTTATCTCATCATCATTATTTGAACAATACAGGTATTTATCTGTGAACAAAAATTATACACTAGAGCACAATTGAATCAGCATATAAACACAGGTGCCTCAGAGGTAGATGGAACTGAGAGTGAAAGAGGTGGCTTCATGGGACATCCGATATGTGAATTTTGCAGAACCCCGTTCTATGGGGATAATGAGTTGTATTCACATATGTCCACAGAACACTATACTTGTCATATATGCCAAAGGTTACAAATTTTTTATTTCATGAGAACTAAGTGTTTAGGATGCACTTTAGGATAAGTAGAAATTAATGATTTTTTATCCTGTTCCTTGTTTAATGCAGACAGCATCCAGGACAATATGAATATTATAAGAATTATGATGACCTAGAGGTAAGATTTATTCTCTTCTCTCTCTGTGGTTAGAGATGGAATTGTGATTTACATTGATCTTCATTACTGTTCTTAAACAAGGAATATCCCTATTAACAACTGTTGTTGCCTGTTACAGATTCACTTTCGACGAGATCATTTTCTGTGCGAGGATGAAGCTTGCCTTGCCAAAAAGTTTATTGTGTTTCAATCTGAAGCAGAAATGAAGGTGACCTCTTAGACCTTATGACTGTTGTGATGCTAGGTGACTTGTGTGCGTGCGTGTCTATGTGTTAGTGGAGTAGCTTATCAACCTTAATTTTGGTCTTTTACCACATATGAGAGCACTCGAAACTTAACTAACTCTTCTTCTCCAGAGGCATAATGCAATTGAACATGGTGGGCGTATGTCTCGTGCGAAACGTAATGCAGCTCTTCAGGCATGTATTCTCTTTCTTATGCTAATGCTGAGGATCTGATCCCCTTATAATTATGTATAATCTTTGTGTTGCTTCTTTAGCTTTGTTCATTGATTTTTATTTTTCTTGTAAATAATATTTTCTGCTCTTTGAACTCTGGTTATTGATTTTATTTTGATTTGGTGTATCAGATTCCAATTTGCTTCCGTTATCGTCGAAGTAACGAACAAGATCATCGTCGTGGAAGTCGTGGAAGGGGACGGACATTTAATCGTGACTCTTCTAATGATAATCGACTTTCCATGGCCATTGAGGCAAGTCTGGAGACATTTGGTGCTGAAGGCGCATCTTATGATCCATCATCATCCAGTGTGCAACAAGTCTCTGATCGTGGAGAAAGAGATGATATAGATCCACTTATTCATCCTTTTGAATCATTGGCTACAACAGATTTTGAAACATCTTCCAGGTATCTTCAAGCCGTAGGGCAAAACTCAAGGAGAGCACCTTTGGAAGAATCTTCTTTTCCTCCTCTTCCCATGGGTTCCAGCAGCAGTCAACAGAAACCAATGCATAATTTGGAAGGTTTGCCTAGTAACAGCATGGCCGCACGTCTACGCCGCCGAAACAAAGCAACTATTCTTAATTCAGCTCAGGCTTGGCCATCAACAAGTCGCAGGCCTACACAACCATCTAAAAATTCCGCCCACATTAGGGCTGCTGCAAATGTTGCACCCATAGTTCCACAGAGTTCTGGTGGTGGGTCTGCACTATCAAGCTATGCCGCTTCTGCTCAAGCCCAGTTTCAGCCATGGTCAACCACTGTCCAAGGACTAATGCCATCTGCTTCTTCTAGGAACTCAGGCAACACTGGAAGGATAACCCACTCCGTATCCGCTCCAAATCTTGCTGATAATGGATCTCTGGAACCTTCTGCTTCTGATTTCCCTCCTGTTTCGTCCATCCAAACACGCAAGCCATCTTCAAGCAGCAGCCAGCCTCTTCCAAACAATGTTCAAGCCGCAAACAGATCCTTAGTAGACAAGATGCGTGCTGCTCTTCAGTATGATGAAGACAAATACACTGCTTTTAAAGACATATCTGGACAGTATCGGCAAGGTTTGATAGAAACAAGAAGATATCTGGAATTTGTGCAGCAATATGGCTTGTCGCATTTAGTTCTTGAGTTGGCTAGGCTTTGCCCTGATGCTCAGAAGCAGAAAGAGCTGGTTGAGACCTACAATGCTAGTCTGCAAGGCAATGGTCAGCCAGAGAATGGTTGGGCTCACAGCAATGTCTGGTTGAAAGATAATGGCAGTAAAAAAGGTAAAAGCAAGTCTCTGGTTGCTGAAGATAATGTCAGTAGAAGAGGTAAAGGGAAGTTTGTGGTTGCTGAAGATAGTAATCCCAAGGATACCTTTGCAAATAGTATTATAAGCACTGTTAGGGAACTACAATTGAGTCACAAACCTTCCGAAGATGATGTAGAGGTGCTATCAAAGGATGGGTACCGGACCTCTACAGGAAATTCAAAGGTGATGGTCAATGAGCAGCTGAGGAGCAATAATGATGTGCATTCTACCGGCGGTGGATCTAGACAAACATCTATTGATGGGGGTGGTGGGGGCAGGCAGCGGAAAAAAACCTCAAAGTTCCAACGAGTGCGGCTTGGTGATGGCTCAATGGCAACACTTTGGGATCTAAAAAATTCTGATCCCGAACCGGATCCTGAGCCATTGGACAACAGGTTAGATGGCAATCAAAATGTTGCTGAAGGATTACCTATACGAGGTGTTTGGCGAAGGGGCGGAGGTCACAAACTCTTCTCTTAACCAATGGTTCTTGAAGGAAGGGCAAATTAGCTGTATGTTCTTTTTGATCCCCACATTTACAAGTTTTTCCAATGCCAGTTTCAAATTGAATGGCATCTATACTCAAGCCGTTTAAGGTTGTGGGCCCCTAGCGGTATGGTGTTTTGACAAGTTTGTTGCTTGAATGGGCTCTTCAGTTTATCATCTTGGTGTCTTCGCTATTACAAATGTTTATATACACTGCAGAAATAAGAATATATAACAGAATTTGAGGTTTTTGGATTGTATTTGTGATTGACATTTTGGTCTATAGCCGTGATAAGCACCGCCTGTGACGATACATATTGTTTGATTCTAATTTCTGCATGTAATAGAAGAGGAATTTTGTTAGGTCCGTAATGTAATTAGGATTCTTTGAGGGTGAGAATTGCACGCAAGAATTTGAGATAAACTCTACTTGTCCTTTCGTATTTGCTCCAGCTTTTAAAAACGAGTTACATTTAAATTGGTAACTACCTCTTATAATCTATACACGATCATAACATGAAGTTTATCTTAACTAAATAACTTTTCACGCTTTGTCACTCGTTCACGATTTATCTTCCACGTTCGTAACCTGCCTCTGTGCGCATGCACGCAAGTTTACAGTTTATTTTTCCTGCATGATTCTAAATCCCAGCAACCACGTCCTTGCCACGTCTTCACAAATATTTTGGATTAGCTACGCGTTTCCTCCTTGATCTTAGCATCCTATCAAATTTCAAAAGAATGTTATTCTATTAGTAACTCCTCAAAATAATCAGCAAGGCTTTTTCTCGAGTAAAATAAAATACGACGACGGAGTTACTGAAATCTCATTCCTGTTAAAGTCTTTATGCATGACACAATGATATTTGAGCTTGTGACTTACCAGATTACTAAATAATCAAACCTTTGTAGATTATTCTTATCCCTAATACCCTGGATGGATTTACCCTACTAGATTCTTTGGACTATGAACGTTTTTGTTTTGGTTCTCTCCTTCTCTCATCGCCAAGAAAATAAAGTTCATCCAAACTCAATCAAGTGCTAAACTGGCAAAATAAAGGCAACCCGAAGATAAGGAGTAGTGGATTTCAATTAGCCATACCAGACCAAGCGGCATAGCTACGAGGCATTCTCAGTCTAAATAATGCAATTTGGGGGGGTGTTGTGGGGAAATTGCACTTGCAAACAGGTTAATGGTAAAAGTTGTAGAAAAACATTAAGACACTTATGATGTCTATGAAATCTGTAGAATGATAAGTGACAGATGATTGAGCATCACTACCAGAAGAGTTACATACATGATTCTACAATGTTGAGAAGTATATAAAGATGTACAAAGTTCAGTTTTAACAGTTCTGCATTCTGGCATTACCAAAGGTCTTCTCACTGCTGTAGGACATGTACAGAAATCCATCCTCATCCTTGAAGGATTCATAGACTGAGTCCATTTGTGTAGCTGCAGATGGCATATATTAATATTATGAGTAGATTATCTCAGAGAAAACTTCATATTAATATACAAAAAAGACATGGATGATTTCAACAGAATTTTACCTGTTTGAGGCAAAGTATTTTTCACAAATATAAAGAGAGCTTTTCCAGGGGCCAAGTGAAGCCTGCTGCTTAAAATGTGAATGAATTGCCCAACAGACATGTCTCGAGGAACCAGAAATCTATTATCATATAAGAATGTGAAGTAAATTATGCAGATTTTTTATCAAAGTTATAGTAGTCCTTGCATATGTGAAGAAGGTAGGAAAAGATCACGCGAAGAAAATTTCTCTGGTTTTCTCTTTTTTGGTTTGATAAATAAGTATTTATTAAGAAAGAATTGCATTAAAGTGCACAGAACATGAAATCTGACAAAGTTACCCCAAAGTCATTACAAGAAACAAGCATAAAAGCTTTGAAAAAGAAGTAAAAGAGCACCAGAATTTTCCTCCACTGATACAGAAATCTTTTTAGAACATTTCTACGATGAAGTTTCAGTAGCCTCAAAAACACTTCACTGTCTGTTCCATCCTTTATCCATCCCTACTCCAATGAACTCAGAACTACTCCGGCCTTGCTAAGGCGGGACCCTTTTTAATAGGATAGTATCCAGGATATTCGACAACAATTTGGATCAAAATTTGTTTCCACCCAAAATTTTAATCGATTGACACGATAGTTCTAACATGAACTTGTGCACCATATAGTTGCTATCACCAAATACCTGGCCACACGCACGCACAAGCTAATAACAAAATATGTGGGGATCAAACCACTACTATACAGCTCAATATTCATAGTTAAATCACTTAACTAAAGCTACTGTTCACTTATTAGAGTATATTATGCACCAAAAGAGATCCATAAACTTGATCAGTATCTTTGTTCATTCTCATGCAGCTAGGAAACCCATAGCTATGTTTCTAACAGACGGGGCGAAAGAAATTTTGAAAGAAACTTTTAGTTTCACACAGTTCAGCAATAACATTTAAGAACTTGGATGACGCGAAAACAATAAGATGGGCAGTATCCGGTTTCCAAAAAACACCTCAAGTCTAAGATTCAGCATTCACAGACCAACATTGTCTATCCACATGACTTACCTACTGATCATCGTCATGAAAGTAACAACATAGACAACCAATCCACTAAAGCACAATATAACTTATTTTGTCATGAATAAACTAGACAATTCTTTTTTAAGGAGAACATAGAAAATTCGAACATGAACCAGTCAAAAAAGATATATTGTACTCTAATTGTTAAACTTACTTTCTCTTTTCCATATCAGGAAGGTCAGTTTTTGAATATTTTTCAGCAATCACCTATAAAATCAAAAATAAATAATAAGTGATACATGCCATGCAATGAGTTACAGAATCCATCAGTCCATTCGATTACTAAAGAAATATGTAAACATATAAAACCCAAAAAGAAAAAACCATATTGTAAAGCCAAAATTTTATTATATAAGCTGTCTAATAAATTACGAAAAGAATTACTTGTAATAGTTATAGTATTGGCTTTTTATCAATTGTGGACTTACGGGAACTCGATCGGGATATTTGGCAATGATATCGCGTGATTCTTCGAGTCTTTGCTCTGAAATGTTTTAAATAATCGATAAAAAGGGTCATAATTCGAAAAGAAAGCCGATGCACATAAATTTTTTTAGATTAGTTTCAAAAGAATTATGAAACAAACCGAATGTGAATTCATCCTTGAAAGATTCAACCTTTCCCATCTGCGTCTCGTCTTGTCTTTGCCTCGGACTCGGAGAAAGAGATAGGTAGGGGTCGGGATGGATAAACAATTCAGCACAGCACAAGGATTGGAATAAATTGAACTAAAGATAAATTAAAATAGATTTAAAAAATGAGATGACCTACAACAGTTCGCGGGGATAGCTCAGTTGGGAGAGCGTCAGACTGAAGATCTGAAGGTCGCGTGTTCGATCCACGCTCACCGCAAATATATTTCTTTTTCTTTCTGTGTTTTTTTTTAATTTTCTTTAGCCCTTAATTTATTGGAAGCCCATCTACTTCTAGTCCATTAAGCATTCTCCAATATTGGCTCAGTACTTGTTTATCCATTTAATTATATCCCACATTGAGACATGGGCTTTCTTCGGCCCAATATGATCCACCCCTTTTAAACTCTCTCATGGTGGCGTTAGAGACCCGCGCCGACTTATTAACGAAACACAAAAACTTCGCAAGGCCGCGAAACATCACAATACGCGGCAGCCATGGCCAAGAATCACGGTGAATGGCGTTTAGACATTAGTCAATACTTAGGAGAAATTTCAGCTCTCTGTTTTCTCCATTTTCCTTTTCATATCTCTTCTCTTCCTTTTCTCCTTGCCGGTACTCTTTCTACTTCCTTTCTTTTATCACTTTTATACTTGTACTTAAGCTACTGTAGTTAACTTCAAGATTATTTTTTATTTAACGACTTTCTGACTTATTTTTCGACAAATGAAAAGGTTCTGGTTCGCAAGTGATACTCTACGACTTGGAGGCGGGAAAGCTGATTACATCGTTTCAAGTTTTTGAAGGAATCCGCGTGCACGGAATTACTTGTAGTTTAATTTATTGCAGCGAAGGATTATCGTCTACAACTGTCACTTTCGAAGTTGCTCTTTTTGGTGAAAAGAGAGTGAAATTGTTTAACTTAAAATTTGAATTGTCAACGACTTCTCAAAATCGTTCGGAATGTGTGAATTTGAGTTTACTTCACTCGTTGCCGAGGTTAAGTCATTGGATTCTCGATATTTCCTTCTTGAAGGTGCTAATTAATTATGTTGTTTGGTTGTTCTTTTTTTCTCTAAATCTAATTTTTGAAAAAATTTCAAGTTCTAAAGGATTTTTTTTACTGGTGCTAGGGCTCTGACGGTAGCCATTGTCTTGCCATAGGATGTAGCGACAATTCTATACGTGTTTGGGACATCTCTAATTCCAGTATCATTCTTGAAATTTTCTCTCCAGGTTTGTGTTACTTGAGTTCTCATCTCATGGACTATCATTATCTTTCATGTGACAAATTTTTTTGGTACGGATTCATTTAGTTTTTGCATTGTAATGTAGATAAGTGCCTTCTTTATTCCATGAAATTATGGGGTGACAATCTTGAAGCTCTCCGAATTGCATCTGGTACTATTTATAATGAGGTGCATAATCTTTCTTACAACAATTGGTGTTATAATCTTAAACCTGGATATAGTTCTTTCAATTGAAGCATTGAGTTACTTGGCATCTTTCAAATAATTCGATGTCCTTCAGATTATTATTTGGAAAGTGGAGGAAAACCACACATATGGAAGCAGTTTAGTCTCCAAATGTCCCGATCTTCATTGCCAGCAGTTTAAAGCAGTCAATGTATTTAGACTTATAGGACATGAAGGTTCCATATTTCGAATAGAATGGTCTTCCTGTGGATCAAAACTTGTTTCTGTCTCTGATGATCGGAGGTGAGTAAGTTTCCAAGTCCTAGCATCATTATTTCTACTTCTTTCTTGGAATTATTCACTGCAACAATATGCATTTTTGTTGCAGTGCTCGTATCTGGGCAGTCCATGCTGAACAAAAAGGGTCTGATTGCATAGAGGAGGTTGACAGCACTGTGCTATATGGTCACAATGCTCGAGTATGGGACTGCTGTGTGACTGATTCTGTATGTTTTGCAAATTCCTGGTTCACTTATCTATGTGGTGTTCTTTCTGGTATTTATGATGTTCCTCTGTCAAATATAATTATATTCTTTAATACTGTTTAAGCCTTTAATCCTTTCTGTGTAACACTAAGAAGCTACTTACATATAATGGAGCACTCTCCAAATATAGTATTACTTATCCGTAATCCTGTTTTACTGGGTGGCTTCTCAGTTTTTATTGTCTTATAATGGAATTATTTGTGAGCGTGCTAGGAATGTCACTAGCAGACAAGTAATTTGCATGAAAATTAAACTCTCTCTCTTTTGACAAGAGAATAAGAACTTTTTCACAAATGGAAACAGTATTTTTAGAAAAGTGCATGCAGCAGTCATCCATCCCTTTCTTTCAAACTTTATTTGATGGCTTTGTTTTCCTTTTCTAGTTTGAAGTATTTGCTCAATAGAAATGAACTTTTTCATGGCTTGGACTGGCTTCAATATGGAAATCAAATAATTTGATTGGAAGTGTAAATATGCTGTTGTCTTAATTTGGATTGATCTGTGTGATGAACTAAAAGATCTTCTGTTGTCTGTCACAATTCTTGGGTAACTTTAGAGACCATGCAATTTGGCAATGGTTGTCTTTTTGTTTTTTGTATTGCCTAGTTTTGATTGGAGATATGCTGGAAGGCCTTACTTATATGGGCTGCATTTGACCACCTTATTACTTTCTGTTGGTGCAGTTCCATTTCATGTTCTCATCATCTCTTTTTCTTTTTCTTGAAATTTGAAATGAGATTTTGAGACTAATGTATGAAGTTAGCTTTTCGTGTTTTTTATTCAGATCTGGACGTTAGGATGTGAAGCTGACTCTGTCTTGCATGACATTTTAGTTTACTATCACTGCTGGTGAGGATTGTACATGTCGTGTGTGGGGATCAGATGGTAAACAGCTTAGGATGATTAAGGAGCATATGTAAGTTGTGAATATGGCTTTTTGTTTATGAGAATTTGTGATTGTCTATTGCTTTAGAGATATATGACTTTAGAATCATAAGTTTGATGCTTACGTAATTTAATTATACTGCATTACATGAGCCATATGAATTGTGTTCTGGGTATAAATCCCAGGAAGAAGTATCAATGTAACAGACTCTTTAATTGTCCATAGACAACCATCAAGTTCTACACTGCCATTTTTAATTTTTTACTGGTAATTTAAAATCCTCTAGTTTCCAACAAGTGTTTTAAAGTCAACCTGAAAAGGGAAGGTTGGAAAAGAGGCTATGTGATACCACAATGGAGGTTTGATTTTGAAGCTGTCTCAGAACCATTATAGAGTGCACCCTGTAGTTCAAGCATTTTGAAAAAGTGAAGTTTCAGAAAAGAGAAGTGGAAATCAACAATGTTTTTTGTCTTTACAATAACTCTATGTGAAATTTTAGTTTTCTTTTTTGTCATATTACTAGTATTAAAGATTATGTAGCCTAGGTGCTGTCTTTGTTCTTTTTGGCTGATTTGATGGTACATAACATTACAACTTTTCTAGATATTCTTCTTCTGTTCAATGGTTGTGAATACTTCGAAGTTTGTTGGTCTATGTGTCTCATGATTACCAGTTTACTGCCAAGCATAGAGGGGGATAGTCTTCATCTACCTATTATTTAAGTATTCATATATTAATTGATATGGAAAATATTTACAGCTTTGTTATTGCACAGAGGAAGAGGCATATGGCGATGTTTGTATGATCCAATCTCTTCTGTTCTTGTTACTGCTGGGTTTGATTCGGCAATCAAAGTGCATCAGCTCCATGCTTCATTGCCTGGAAGCTTGGAGGCCCATCCTGAAGAAAAAGAGTTTAATGGTAGAACTGCAATATTCAGTGTGCAGATTCCAAATTTCTCAGAGCAGATTCGGCTTATGGACAGGTGAATATGTTTAGTATTGAAATCTTGGAAGTTGTGTCCCACATCCTAATACTCATATTTTATATTTTTATGCCTAAAGCGAAAGATATAAATGGTGTGGAATGTGAACTTCATAAACTTTCACACTTCTTTATGCCTTAGTATTTTCTTCCACTCTTGTTGGTGTTTGTAGTGTTCTTATCTTTTTAAGTGATCTATATACTGTTAGCTCCTTTTGTTGCAGCAAAAGTGAATATGTACGTTGTTTGCGTTTCGCTTGTGAAAATGCCCTATATGTTGCCACAAACAATGGATATCTGTACTACACCAACTTATCTGACATGGAAAATGTGAAATGGACTAGACTTCTGCAAGTCAGTGAAAGGATGCCAATTATTTGTATGGATTTGTTGTCAAATGGACCCAGCAATTCAAATGGGATTGATGATTGGGTTGCTCTTGGAGATGGTCAAGGAAATATGACAATTGTTAGGGTTGTAGGCAATATTTGTGCTCCTCAACTGGGCTTTACTTTTGCATGGTCAGCTGGAAAAGAAAGACAACTACTGGGAACCTACTGGTGCAAATCACTGGGATATAGGTATTAATTTCCTTTTCTAACCTTTGAAGATAACAGATATTATTATGTATGTATTCTTTGTCCGTGCAGATAGTAGGTAGAATAACTTGCTTCAAATGTATTGTCGCATTCATTTCTAAGGTCCAATTTAATCTGATTGCTGATTTCCTTCAGATGCCTCTTTATTTTTAGTTTTTTTGATGGCCAACAGAGATTTAGGGTTTACCGATAATTTTTAAAATGGCAGTTCCCGAGCCATGTTGGAAAATGCTTTAAGTCCTACCTGTCTATGATACCTACCACTTTGCCATCATTGAATGAGAGAATCTGAATCTTCCTGCTTCTGTTTTAATATAAGAAGGTATTTACAAGATATCCTTTCTATCAAAGGAAAGGTATTTACAAGATATTCGTTTATGGTCTGTAGGTTTGTTTTCACTGCTGATCCTAGAGGAGTGCTGAAGCTTTGGCAGTTATCTGATCCTTTCTCATCTGTTTATGATGAATCTGCAAAGACTTGCAATGTCTTTCTCATTGCCGAATTTTCCTCTTGTTTTGGAGCACGAATAATGTGTTTGGATGCATCATTTGAAGATGAGGTATCTATTTGTATCATTTATTCTCCTGATTTCATTTCGATGAGGTATAATATAGTTATCACCTAAAAATATTCTTTAATACATCTGAATTCCTCTGATGTCTATGGAATTATTTTCCGATCAATTAAGAATACCTTGCATAACAAGAGGTATTTGTGTTAAAACCATGTGGTTGAAGGTTTTCTTATGCTTGAAGAGAGTTTTGTTTACTGATAATAGTAGGCGAATACTTGCAGGTGCTGGTATGTGGGGATTTATGTGGGAATCTTGTTTTGTTCCCTTTGCTGAGGAACCTATTGCTGAGCAAATCTGCTGCTTTAGAAGGGAAATTTTCTCCACTTAATTATTTTAAAGGAGCTCATGGAATATCAACTGTTTCTGATGTTTCAGTTGCGAAATTGAGATCCAATCAAATTGAAATACAATCGGTATGGGCCAAGATCAATCTTTCATATTTGCAAACAAGTAAATCATAAATCCTGCTGTTTAACTACTTGATTAGGAAGGAAAATATTCATGTACTTTCCAAAATTTTTGTATTTTTGGTTAGGTGGTTATTTATGTTCTCAATAGTAAAAAATGTGGAAGAAGAATGAGAATCAAGAAGTTATATGAACATCAGCATAAGAAAATGACCCAAGGGTTGGTTGAGTGCTATAACTCTTGGTTTCCAATCAAGACATCTTGGTTGAAATCTCTTTAGGACTACCTACCTAGATATTTTGCCCCATAAGTTTCAAATCCAATGAACACACTGAGGGATTTCTTTGTTGTTTGGAGAATGAAAAAGGCATAACTTTAAAGAGGTTGTAATGAGCAACAGAATGCCATTTTTTGGCTTGCTGCATTAGAAATTTTTTTGGCGACTGACAGTACACTAGCTGAGAAATGTGTGCTTGCATGCTTGTATGTTTTTCTTGTACATGTAATGTTTTACTTCCTTATATGGGCATGTGGTTGAGAATTCAATATGTTAGTGCTTCTATTTTCTTGTTCAGACTGGAGGAGATGGTTGCATATGCTATTTGGAATATGACAAGGTTCAAGAAACTTTAGAATTTATAGGGATGAAGCAAGTCAAAGAATTGAGCTTGATTCAATCTGTCTCTGCTGAGAACAACTCCGTTGGTGATCTGGCAAGTTGCAACTATGCAGCTGGTTTTGCATCAACAGATTTCATAATATGGAACTTAATGACCGAGGCAAAGGTAAATTTCTCCCATTCCCTCTGCTGAAAAAACATGAAAAAGACTGTCGCTATTTTCATTGTAGTTCCTTTCTGATGCCTAGGGGTGCATGTGCAGGTTGTGCAAATTCCATGTGGTGGATGGCGACGCCCTCATTCTTATCTTCTTGGTGATGTACCAGAAATAAAAAACTGCTTTGCATACGTCAAAGTACGTTTACTTTCCCTAATTCAACCTTTATTTTAACCATGCTCTCCCTCTGCCCATTTAGTGCTGCTGCCTGAAAACAAAATAATGACATAATTCAACTTTTTGGAGTACTTTTCGTATTGAGAGACTTCAGTTGTTTAATGAGGTGGATTCTTTGTTATGAACTTATGATATGATATGAAATTATATATGCTGAAGTTTGCTGTGTTATTTCTCTTCTGTGTTCTTAGCTCCTGCACTAAACTTAGCATGTGCATGTATGAAACTCTATTGTATTGCAACATGTTATATTTTGAGCCACAATATCTCAATTGTTCTTTAAGATTTTAACCCAATATTATTGTGCCGAAGCTGCAAATATGTCACAGTAGGCCTTCATATGGCCATGGGGCTATTTTCCAGTATGGATTTAAATCTGTCATCTTTTGTGAAACTTCTTATGTTTTTCTCAATTTCATTTTTGTTTGCTGCTCCTCATTCAAAAATCTCTTTAAGGATGAAGTCATCCATATTCATAGACATTGGATGCCGAATAGTGAGAGGAAGATGTTCCCAAAGAATTTGCATATGCAGTTTCATGGGAGAGAATTGCACACCTTATCCTTTGTCTCTGAAGATTTGCAAATTGGGGCAAATGTGAAGGAGAGTCCTTTGGACAAATCAAGTTGGATTGCAACTGGCTGTGAAGATGGAACTGTGAGGTTGACTAGGTATGCTGATTACTATTTGCCACTACAAATCTGACATGAAGTGGACAAGTGTTCAATTTTATGATGTTATAACATCTTAGTGTAACTCCCTCACCCCCATCACTCAGTTCTTTCCTTGTTACATTAATTTTTTGGAGTTGGAATTAATATTGAACAGTAATCTAGTCTCGTACATGATTGTTAACTTAGGTACACTCCTGGAATTGAGAATTGGTCCTCGTCAAAATTGCTTGGGGAGCATGTTGGTGGATCAGCTGTGAGATCCATATGCTTTGTCTCAGAAATAAACCGAATTCCTATAGTTGTGGACAATGTATCTGGAGAGATAAATGATGCTGCAGAGGATAAAGAGAATCCATTCTTACTGATATCGGTTGGTGCTAAGCGGGTCCTAACCTCTTGGCTGCTAAGAAATAGGATAGATAAGACAGGAGAAACACCTGTTGAGCAAAAATATGATAGCAATGGAAATGGATGTGAGTACTCAATTGGAGCATCCCCATCTTTGTCATTCCAGTGGCTTTCAACTGACATGCCAACAAAGAATTCCAGCACTCATGGGAAAACAAAAGAAATTAAGAAAATGCAAGACATAACCAGAAGCAATACTAGTATGAACACTGATGTAAAGACTGAACCAATTGCTCCAGAAAGTGGGAAGACAGAGGCAAAACCCCTCATTGGTGATAAATATGAAGATGACTGGAGATACCTTGCTGTCACCACATTTCTTGTTAAATGCCTTGGTTCCAGGTGAGACGAACTTTGATTTGTTCCTCTGATTTTTTATTCATATATTTTGCCTAAATTTAAGTATGATAAAGGTCTCTCTTGTCTCCTGTCAGGATAACTGTCTGTTTTGTAGTTGTCGCCTGTTCAGATGCCACACTTGCCTTACGGGCTCTCATTTTACCTCATCGTTTATGGTACGCATATAGGGTCTCAGTATTTGATTTACTTAGGATTGTTCAAAAAATTTACAGTCATTTTCTTTGCATGCTTGGCATTTACTTTTTCTTCTTACCTCATCTCAGGTTTGATGTTGCGATGTTGGTTCCTCTGTCCTCACCAGTATTAGCTTTGCAGCATGTCATTATTCCTCTACATTTCCCTTCTAAGGGTTCGTCTATTGTCATACTCTTTACTTGTGTTATAACTTACTGCAAGTATAGTTCATCTAGCCATAAAAGACACTTCAAATATGAAAATTTTCTTCCTGCAGTCACCATCCTTCTGGTCTAAATATATCTTTTCCTTTACATTTATGATAATATGTGTTATAACTAACTAATCCATGGTGCCATTCAGAAGTTTTGCTAATTGCTTGTATTGCATTGCCTGCCATATTCCTAGTTGGTCTAGCCAGCAAAACATGATTTGTTAACCTTTATCTGATAAACTATTTTTATCTTTAGATTATCTACTAGTATCTGTCCCATCTGCTTTATCTAAAGCATCCTTCCACCCTTCAAGTTCTTTCATACTCGCAAAAATATTAAACAACAGATCTTGAGAGAATTCTGGTAAGCAACTCTGGTAAATTATACCTCCCTTATCAAAGTAAGATGCAGTTCATGTGTCCATTATTTTCTCGTTTTTTTCTCTAAAAGGATGGCCATTTCATGGGACATCAATGGTAGAATTAGGACTGAGTGGGCTCTTTATGGCTCGTATTTTTTGGTTCTGCTATTCTGAAACAAAATCTTAGAGTGAGTGATTGTGTGATTCAAAATCTAATTCAAAATTTATTTAAACTTGTACTAAATTTGGCCTTTTTGATGTCTTTCACTTTGATGTCTTTCACTTTCCTGCTTGGAGTCAACTAATTGTTGTGAACTTGACCAACAGCGCATGTTAAAACTGGATCCATATATTTTGTGATTAGTGGAGCCACTGATGGAAGCATTGCATTCTGGGATCTGACCGAATATGTTGAAGCTTTTGTGCGGCAAGTGTCAACTCTTCATATAGAGAAATTCATTGATTGTCAGAAACGGCCACGAACAGGAAGAGGAAGTCAGGGTGGACGATGGTGGAGAAGTTTAAACCATACCAGGCCTAAGAAAAAATCAAGTAGCAATGTATTCACTTCAAATGTTGAAGAGGGAGTACAAAATCATGCCACATGTGGAGTATCTGCAAAATCAAATGATTCAGAGAGCTGCACAGTCAGAGATGAAGATGTTGCTGCTTCTGAGCCAGAATTGAATACGATTGATTCAACTTATGACATATGTGAAATCCAGCCTGTACATGTTTCGACTAATGTTCATCAATCTGGTGTCAATTGTCTCCATGTTGCAAAGATAAAGAACCGTCAGATTACTGAATATGGTTTTCAATTTTATGTTGTGAGTGGTGGTGATGATCAAGCAATTCATTGTCTTAGAGTTGATTTATCACTGCTACCAAGAGGTCTGGATGGTGAGATTATAGCACCACATCTCACAAATTCATTCAATGGATCTGAAAATGTAAAGAGCCTAATTTATTATGGTCGAGAGCAGAACCGGAATTATGGGATCGGATTTTTTAATCAGTACAGAGCTACCTCTGCTCACAGCTCTGCTATAAAAGGTAAAATAACTTATCCTTATTATCATATCTTTCAAACTTACTTTTAAATGGTCTAGTTTTCTTTTCTTTCAAAATAGGCAAACATGAAGTGCTTATATTATTGGGTTTGGTCTATATTGTCTCACAACTGTCTGTTGCTAGGATGTTTCCATTACAGGTTTGGGTTTTATCATAATAATATCTTGCTAAAAGTCCTTCCATTCTACTGCTATAGTTGCTGGTGTTTTGTTAGACACTCTGACTGGTTACTTGTTATATAGAAGTCTTATTATGGCAACTATAAAGAAAGGTTCTGTATTCTGAATAATAAATTTTTTTTACATTATCTTCAAATCTAGGATATATCCTCTCAAAAGACTTGCTGCTCCAATGGACCTTTTAATGTCTGAGCAAGGTCTTTCATGCAAATATTTCTTTCATTCTGATGGATTAAAATGGGTTTTCTTTCATGAAGGCATTTGGACAGATGGGACCTGGGTGTTTTCTACTGGCCTTGATCAGCGTGTTCGGTTCTGGCTTCTTGAGAAACATGGTAAACTGACTGAGCATGCTCATTTAATTGTAAGTGTCCCAGAACCAGAAGCATTGGGTGCCAGAGCCTGTGGCAGGTAGTGAAGCATCTTTATATGTAACTTTAAATGCAATGCTGTCCCTTTTAATAGAATTTTTAAAGCTGTGCCAGTGTCAATTATGAGGTTTGTTTCAGAGGCTCTTCATATGGGGCTTTCTTTTTTTCTTATGCAGGAACCATTATCAGATTACTGTAGCTGGAAGAGGGATGCAAATGGTTGAGTTCTATAAATCCCATGATATCGATGAGGACCAATAAAGTGGTTTCTGGTGATTATGTTTTTGATCCCCGGTTGAGGATCTAGTGGGGGAGCCAATTTGTTTGGCATAGCCAGGTTTATAATTGCTTCTTTTGACTCTTTCACGTTGTTAACAAGGGTTATGTCATAATCATCATAGACAATATGAAACTATAGAGCCAAATAGAATGGTCTTTCTTGTCAGGTAACATGCATTGGCCAATCTACTTTTTAGCTCTGGGTTGGCTCTGCCTGGTATGCTGTTTCTTTCGTATTTCCTATAACAAGTGTCAGAATTCTCAGATAAAAAGTTTATCCCTCAAAGGTTCAAAGATCTGATGGGCCTTTTTTTTCATCTTCAGGCTTGTTGGTGTAATGCAGCTCTACCATTTTATTTTTTTATTTATTTTGGTGATAGTCTAAGTTATTGTATGCCCAAATAGTACTACCATGTTGAATAATTGTACCTTTTTTCAGCAGAATGTACAAAGTTGTAACAGTTTTGAGTAGGTAGAATTGTTTGCTACATTTGGTAATATCACTTTCCCTAGGCATTGTTGTTCACTGGGTCAGCAAGATGATGAAAGGTTCTCCAGAGCTTCCTCTCTGTTATGGTACCAGCAAAAAAAACATGGCAAAGCTCTGCAACCTGGGTAGATGGGTTCATTAACCTCCAGCAACACGGTAAGGTTCGAAAAAACCCACAAGGATAACGTGGTTGGCCCAGATTGCTACAATGTTCTGAGCATGAGTGGATCTGGGATTCCAAGATAGTTTGACCTCACCCTCTGAAGATATTAGCGCCAGCCTTAAACCACTATATTTCTCCTAACTTAACTCCATTTCTAGGGAGTTCGGGGAAGACAATCCCAAAGCCGCCAAGCATTGCCCACTTCCCATGATGGTTTCAGGATCGCTTATTGTTCTGCAGTATCCTAACCTTAGTCACCACTCTCCGGAATCACCAGTTAGATAGGATTAGATGGGGCCACACTGAATAATGGTCCAAGGAACTTGACACAATCAGTTTAGGACCATACCAGGGACCACTAGAGTAAGCAGGCGTCCTTCCTGCTGACTTCCTCATTGAGTCTCTACCATTGCCATTGCATTAGATGCTATTAAACTCCCTTCCGTGAAACGGTTATTGAGAGAGCGAGGGTCGCCATATTTTCAACCTTTGTACTTCGGAGGGTGGGTGGGTGGGTGCTGCATTTCCTAATGAGTGTTGACTTGTGATTTAATTTTCTGTTTGAAGATTGCTCTTGTATTCCATCCATGTGGATCTTCTGCTATTTCCTGATACGTTCATGAAGAGATGGAAAGGATTGAAAAGTCTGACTTAACCTCCCAGTCAATAAATGATCAAGGTAAAGGTTTCTAATCCCATGCTAGGCTCACTCTTGATTCGGTTTTAAAGTTCCCGAGTCAATACCGAGCCCAATACAAACAACACCATAGCCCTTTAAGTAAACCCTATCCGGGATCGCCTAACTATGAACAGGGTGAAGGGTTGAATAGAGGAAAATCTGTGGTCAATTTAGAATTCTTGCAATGATGGCAAAACTAGTATTAGACATTAATTTTCATTTTTATGAAGAAAAAAAATAACAATAAAGGAAACACGAATTGGAGGCTGTCCAGTTGCCGTTCAGTGAATTACAGGATTTTGGTTATAATAGCATCATTCATGGCGAGTTGCATGTGATGTTAATAAATTATTCTCAATCCAATTTTCAAGTTAGTAATATTTCAGAGACGAACATAAGGTGAACAATTTAAGATCAGAAAGCTGTCGTTTTCCAATAGGTGGTATTTGACTGATTTTTCCTTTGTTAATACTTTTTAGCAAATTAAGAATATTCTTAAATAATTCATTGTATATAGTACAGAGATTGATAGCCTTTTCTATTGTTACTTTAAAATATGCCGTATGGATTCAAGCATAGAAATTAAGAAGCCGGACTCGGTCGTGATCATAACCTACCATGTGAGATTAATAAATAAGTAGTCAAAGTTCGGGTTCGTTTCTTCACTATCGTATATTTCAGTTCCGGATTAAAATTTTGCGATGTGATTGAAGCAATCAATGATATTAAAAAAAAAACCGCCTACCTTTAAAATAAAGCAATATGAAGATGTCACATAATTTGGAGGCAATACTCATGTTTTTGTCTCATCGTGATACTTGTAACGTGAATCCTCGTCGGAAATTATTTAAAACCATACAGATTTATACCAGGATGAATGAACACAGCTCTTTGCACTACGCAGATCTTACAGTCTGGGAGCATGCATTTAAGGGTCTGTTTCCTGTACGTGCATTAGGACGAAGTTCATTGTATTTTTTATATATGAGATGACAAAAAAATTTGGTCAGCGTTGGCAAATTCAAGACACGGAGCTGATTTATTTATTCAATTTTTTTATGCTCCATGCTTTTGCCAAAACCAAAAAGAGTCGGTCGATTATGTAGGCGTGAAGCATGCCTCCATATCTAGATCTTTACAGTATTAAAACAGTAAATGAACTTGCAGAGATAATAATCATATAGAGCAAAAATGTCGTACGTGATGAAATTGTGTATGATGTTTTATGCAATGGACGGGACCAATGAACCACAAAAGGCATTAAATAGTGCCAACAAAAACACAGACACCTAGGCACACCCCATCTTCATAATGCTCTGCATCCGGTCCAATTTCTTTTTCACTTTTTAATAAGGGTCTACAAATTTTAACCCAGCAGATACACAATTTGGCATCCACTTGATGGCACAAAGCTTTTGTCTTGCATTGAAGTTCTTTTTAGATGCGTCACAAATACTTCTAAAAGAAATAGTGCAAATTATTAAGGGTTAAATGCTCTCATTCTTCATGTAATATTTAGAAATTATAAACAAAAATGTAAAGATAGTTATGTAATGTAAAAACTTCCCTTCGTATTCACACATGCCATTTAAAATTTAATACAAAACTTTTTCCAACAAAATTATTTTAAAGTGATGGAATCGTACAATTGGGTTGTGTAACTGTTGGTTGATAAATCATCACACCAACCACTTTTTTTTATTTTTAAAAAAAAAGTCATCACACCAACCGCGTACAACCGGCACGTGCCACAGTGCCCCAGCCTTGTGGGAATTCCCTGTCTTTGTATTGAGTAATTGCTTTTTAATTTGCCTGTAAAGGTGTAAGATCGCACCTATCGCAGCCTCTATTGAATCCCAACGGCCTCCACTCACTCTATTTTCCCCCAACTTTCACTTAGTTGCTGCCACGTCATTTTGGGGCCTTACCTCAATAGCTTTGGCTAATCGGCTTCAACTTATATTGCTTCTTTTGATTTTGATTTTATCATTTTTTATTGCTTTATGTGGTTGGTGACCAAACACGGACTTAACCTTGTTGAAAGAACTGCGATTATCTCATTTTTAATCTTTGACTACTACTACTCGTGTCCTTGAGAGGCTCGAGTTGTTGAAGACCGAACACCAACAACCTCATATAATTAAATGGAATTCAAACAAGCCCCTGGGCTATCATTCGATATTTGTGAGTTGTGAGTTTTTGCTTGTATCGCTCTCGCTCGTCAAATTGATGCCGCTTATTGATTGAAAACTATTTTCTTTTTTTCTTTCAATAAGCTTTATATTTATTTTTCAAGAAAACAAAATTAGGCCTTTACTGTTAAATGCGGTTGGGATGGACCTCGTGTGATAACTCTTAACTCCCTTAGAATAAAAATAAATAAAGGTAGATCTCATTAATAGTCGTTCTAATAATGATTGTCCGATGCTTATATTAACAAGTGTAGCGTAATTAAAAAAAAATAAGGGCACCCAATAGTATTTTTTGTAGAAAATTTTTATTACTGTTAACTGTGATGGCTTTATCTTTTTTTATAATCGATTGTGCTGTTTCATTCCAAAAGATTAGGCGATTAATTTAGATTTTTATTTTTCTGAGACTTTTCTTATTGAATTATAATTAACGATGATTTCTTAAATCACGATATTCATATGTTAATGTGAGCCTTTAATCTTCTTAAGATTTAGTGTGTTTGAGAAAGTTTGAATGACCTCTTCAAAATTTATATACAAGTTCTTGTTTGAAAACATGCAAATGAATTTTTAACTCCTAATTCACAAGTGATCAATTTTGGATAGAGTTTTAAGCTTTGAATCTCTCTTGGAGTCAAGGTTTTGTACTCCCATGGTGTGAGCAAGTGTACACTTAAACTTCGGCTCACTTGAATTAAAATTTTGATCTTAAAACGGAATCTTATGGGAATATAATTAATAATTGTAAAAAGATTTTTTATTTTAGGGTGAATTTGATACATCTAATATTCTACTCTTGTGGTGTCTTTTCTAAGTTTTATTTTGTTTTATAAATTTTTTAAAAAATGTTTCGTTGAATATATATATATAAATAAATAAAATTAATTTAATAAATTACATAATTTATCGAACTTTTAAATATGTGATAGTAATATATTATAAATTATACAAAAATTATAAATTTATTTATCATATAATAAATTATTTAATTTATTAAATTAATTATTTATTTATATATATACACACGTGTGTGCGTGTGTGTTAGTGTAATCACATTTTGAGGCGAAAATACTAGTATAATTATTGATTATAAAGCTCTGGGTTGTGTTAGTGTTAGTTCGGCTTACGAACATCTCTTGACTTTTACCACCCCGTGTCTCTCTTTCAGAAGGAAGTAGGTAAGAAGTAACATCAATGCTCAGTGTCTGCCAAAAGCCTTGACTTGGCTACAAAAAAAAAAAACCGCAACAGAGAAACTGGCCGGGGCGTGCTTATAAATGAAGATATTGCTTTCAACGTTTAGATTTCCAGCTCAATATGCTCCTCTTATTGTCGGTGGCATTGTTTTAAGCAGACTAAAATGCCCCCATTGAAATGATATTACACACACCTTGAAAGAAGGGCAATAACGTGTTTTCATAATTCGTGCTTATGCCTGTCCCCACTGGGTTCTACTTTCATGGACCATTGATTTTCCAAAACTATTGTAAACACCTTGGTAATCGACAACCGTTAAAGTTACAGCATCAATTCTTTGCTCTCTATACAACACCTTTCTGATAGTAATGCCAATGCTAAAAACTTCAATCATCATGCGTTTACACTTAAATCAAACGTTCATCAAATGCTTTTACTTAAATTTTTTCCAACACTTTAGTTGCGCACAACTTTATTCTTGTTCCTTCATATGCTGATAAAAGATTTTATATTTTTTAATAAAATTTAGAAATTAAATATTTATATATATAAAAAATTAATTTAATAAATTACATAATTTTTTATAAAATGAACAATATTATTATATGTTACTGTTTAATAAATTTATAATTTTTTATAATTTTATTTAATTTATAATGTATTATAAAATATTATCACTCATCTAAAAATTAATTATATAATAAATTATATAATTATTAAATTAATTATATATACGTGAACGAAGTACTTTTACTTTTGGATATATTCTCTTAATTATTATTATTAGGATGATGATCATAAAAGTGATAAGAATTTAGATATGATTCTAAATCCATTTAATAATTTAACTTCAAATCCTTCATGCGATATGAGTGCATGCATGCTACAATTTTCTCATTTTAATAACATACATACGAAAAGCTCTTAACCAATTGAAACGTACTACCGTGTTCATGATTTTATTTATTGTGCTGGAAAAATACCCTTAGTCATGATCAATGGTTCTTGGGTCCCACTCATCAATCAAACGACATCTAAATATGTAGGCTACCGCCTATCGGACACACAAGTAACTTTTTATCAACCAAAATATCTAAGCAGAGATTATTAGTTAATATCCCCCAACCTCAACAAGCTTAAGCCAAATGTCTCAAGTCTCAACTCTCTAAGCCATAAGCCATCAAGCCGGTTACCGATGAGGGTTGGTGAATAACCAGCTATTTCCGGTAAGACCAACAATAAAAACTAATAGAACGATCAAATAAATAGCAGCCAATAAAAAACTTTAAAACGAACAGCGACGTCCTCCTCTCACCAACCCCAACCAATCTCATCTCCAATTATCGTAATATCAAATCCAACGGCTACAAATTCATCACAGAAAAACAACCGCACCAGATCTAGATTCCACACCCAGAATCTTAACCGCTCATTCCGGTAACAAGTAAGTAGGCCCATTTATCTATAAATAGAGCTCTTTAAAGACTTAAAGGAGCCGTCCAAAGCGTTGAGTCATACGCTTGCATTTGAGGTCTGGTCTAGAGAGAGAGAGCCCGCGCACGCTATATCATCTAGATCTGCACCGAAACACTCTTGCCGCAGGTAGCTTGCTTTCTCTTGTCATTTCTGGCATAAATGATTTTTATGCTGCCCAATTTTTTCCGTTTTCAGATTCCTACTTTTTTCTTTTTTCTTATCTCTGTTTTTTATTGTTTCAAGCTGAATATGCTTATGAGTTACTGGCTTTGAGTGAAATGCTTACAGATCTGGAGGCTAATAGCTTTTCTGCTTGCTAGTCGTATTTATGAATTTAAGGATCTGAGACTTTGGAGTTTAATTGAAATATAACAAGTGCTTGTAATGTTGGGGATGTTGCAGATCTGATGCTATCTTTTCATATTTTGCATAACTAGGGGATTTGAATTGTTGAATATGCTCTTGATATTTGGAGTTTTGATTTAATGGATCTGATATGTTACGTTATTTTTGGCATGCTGAATTGTAATGTTTATCATTTGTCCTCTGTCGGCTTCTGTTTGTATGTTTGATTTACTAGATCTTAGGAGCTTATGTCGTTTTCGTTATATCAATTGCTGGATTTTGTGGTCCAAAAGTATGTGTTAAGTACTCCTGTGTATTCTTCGCTTGGATTTTAAATGAACAATGTAAATAAGGTCTTTACAAACTTCAATGGCTCCTCATAGTTTGAGAGGAGGCTCTAATAATGTACTTATAACGCGATTTAGTAATATGCTGATTGGTTTCACCTTATCTGCAGTAGTTGACTTCATTGTTAAAAATATTTGTGTTCCTTGATTCTATATTCCTTGCAACTTTATGTCATAGGAGTGCTTAAAGCATCTGCCAGTGCTTTTTATTCCTGCTATTATTGTTCTTTTGAGAATATAGAACTTTGAGAGAAGTATAGTAGGCAGATTCGGCCTCCGTGGTTGTAAACAATTCCATGTATGAGGAATTCAATCAATCTTCAATATACTTGCTTTTATTCTCTACTCTGGATTCTTATATCTGTACTTCTTGTATTTTGTAGCTTGATACAATGGAGACCTTTCTATTCACCTCTGAATCTGTTAACGAGGGTCACCCCGACAAGTTGTGCGACCAGATCTCTGATGCAGTTCTTGACGCCTGCCTTGAGCAGGATCCTGACAGCAAGGTAGCCTGTGAGACATGCACCAAGACCAACATGGTTATGGTCTTTGGAGAGATTACCACCAAGGCCAAGGTAGACTATGAGAAGATTGTTCGTGATACATGCCGTTCCATTGGATTTGTTTCCGATGATGTGGGTCTTGATGCCGACAACTGCAAAGTCCTGGTCAACATTGAGCAACAGAGCCCTGATATTGCCCAGGGTGTTCATGGTCACTTTACCAAGCGCCCTGAGGAGATTGGTGCTGGTGACCAGGGCCATATGTTTGGTTATGCCACCGACGAGACCCCTGAATACATGCCTCTGAGCCATGTCCTCGCTACCAAGCTTGGTGCTCGCCTCACAGAGGTTAGGAAAAATGGTACCTGCTCTTGGCTAAGGCCTGATGGAAAGACCCAGGTCACTGTTGAGTACTACAATGAAAATGGTGCCATGGTTCCAGTCCGTGTCCACACTGTCCTCATTTCCACCCAGCATGATGAGACTGTCACAAACGATGAAATTGCTGCTGACCTTAAGGAGCATGTCATTAAGCCTGTCATCCCCGAGAAGTACCTTGATGAGAAGACCATCTTCCACCTTAACCCATCAGGTCGTTTCGTCATTGGTGGGCCTCATGGTGATGCAGGTCTCACTGGACGCAAGATCATTATTGACACTTATGGTGGCTGGGGAGCCCATGGTGGTGGTGCTTTCTCCGGAAAAGATCCTACCAAGGTGGACAGGAGTGGTGCATACATTGTTAGGCAGGCTGCTAAGAGCATTGTAGCAAATGGGCTTGCCCGCAGGTGCATTGTTCAAGTCTCCTATGCCATTGGTGTGCCTGAGCCATTGTCTGTTTTTGTCGACACATATGGAACCGGCAAGATTCCTGACAAGGAGATCCTCACAATTGTGAAGGAAAACTTCGACTTTAGGCCTGGAATGATCACCATCAACTTGGATCTCAAGAGGGGCGGCAATGGCAGGTTCCTGAAGACAGCTGCCTACGGTCACTTTGGAAGGGACGACCCAGACTTCACATGGGAGGTTGTGAAGCCCCTCAAGTGGGAAAAGCCCCAAGCTTGAGATTAAGTTGAATTCTATCACTGCTGTTCAAACTTGCTTTATTGGTAGTGGATGAATAATTTCAATGTTTTTATTGCTGCTGCTTTATAATCCTACGAAACCCCCCAATGTTCTAAACTCATACATGCTCCCTATTATTTTTTCTCTTTTTCTTCCCCTTTTACCTTTCTATTTTGGTTTTTGATTTAGTGTACCATGTTACTATTGTTGTGCTGTGAAAATGTATGAGAATTTTGCTCAATTGGTGCTACCGAAGTAGTGACAAGCCTCCTATTTGCGTTTGTTTGTGGAATGTACTATGTAGTAGCAAGATGGCAACGAAGTGTATTAATACGTGTTTTGAGTAAAGCCGAGTATCTTTCTGCTTGTCGATTGAACCACAATCCAGTCCATTTAAAAAAATAAATGATGTTTGGCTCTACAAGTTAGTTACCTAATGGATTTTCAAGCCCTACGTCTATCTAAATTTGGTAGCATTTATTTCGAAGCCTGTCTGCATCTCAATTCAGGGCAGTTGTTTCATACATCGCAGAGAATCTTGATATCTGAAAAACAGATTTTTAGAATCTCTGAAATGTAGGAAGTGATTTTTTTTCAATCTTCATCGTATGAAATATTATTAATTTATCATTAATATTATATGCTAATTACAGAAGATAAAATTATTAAAGTACACCCAATCTTATTTAAGAGAACTCAATATAAATATATCGGGAGACTATTTTATAATCAAGATTATTACTTCTATTAAATAAGGGACATTCAAATATAATCTCTTTATAGTAAGAGATTCAATATGAATTCATATTGCTGCAACTAAAATCATTATTTTTATTAAGGACGAAGAATCTTATCTTTGTAAGAGGATAAAATAACTTTTATGTAAAAATGATAAAATTAAATACATTAATAAAATTATTGTTTTTATTAAGAACAAGAGAATACGCAAGAAGAATAAAACAATCTCACATAAAAAAAAGACAACCAAATAAATTATTATATTGTTAAATAAAAAATTTTATTGATGAAAGAATTATCATAAGGAACTCGTATTAAATCATTAAGAAAAATAAAATCGGAAGTATACTTGAATCTATATAAATGCAGAAAAGTAAAATTGATGCCTTCCACGTTTAAACCTTTTTTTATTAGAGAAAATTGTCGTCACTTACTGATGAAATATAAATAAATAATACATTAAAGTTTGGACTGGGGACCTCAACCTATTATTTATAATATTTTATTTTATTTTAAACCATCATAAAAATAAAATAAAATAACTAAATTTCTACACATTCAAGCCTGTACTATAGGAGATGCCTATTTCTAATATTGCAATTGATCTGATTAAGTAATTGCACCTGTTATTATACATGATGCAAATACAGATAATCAAGACATTCTTGAGATACCTCTTGCTAATATTGAAGAACCTATTTTTACTCATGTAGAGGAGCAATAATAATCTTAATTGGAAGTGCCACTAAGGCGATTTATTAGAGAGAGAAGATCAGCAATTTCAAATGATTATGTCATGTATCTCCAAGAACATGAGTCTGATATAGGACTAAAAGATGATCCAATAACTTTCAATCAAGTCAAACAAAGTGTGAACTCACAAAAATGGATAGATGCCATGAAAAATGAGATGAAATCAATGCAAGACAATAACGTTTGAGATCTTGTCGAATTGCCTAAATGAGCGAAACCAATTGGTTGTAAATGGATCTTTAAAATCAAACGAGATTCAAAAGACAATGTCGAAAGATATAAGGTACGTCTAGTCGCAAAAGGTTTCACTCAAAAGAAAGACATTGATTATAAAGAGATTTTCTCTTCGATTTTATCGAAAAACTTTTTTAGAATTATTATTGCACTTGTAGCTCATTATGATTTAGAGTTACATCAGATGGACGTAAATACTGCACTTTTCAATTGCAATATTGAAGAAAGTCATTTACATGTTGTAACTAGAGAACCTTAAATCCAGAGATTCAAAATATTTGGTGTGCAAATTAAAGAAGTTTATCTATGGTTTAAAGTTACCTTACCTAATCAGATCAATTGCAATATTAGAAATAGTAACATGTTCCTCTTAAAAAATAATGTTCCTGAATTTAGCACTCCCACTATATTCAACACCCCCAATGAATTTAGCATTCCTTGTCTTAAAAAATGATCTTTGATGAATCATAAAACTTGAACCCCGTTAATCTCTCCGAGTATCTAAAAAAATAGCAGCTTATTATTCTTGAGTCCAACTTTTTTTCATTAGGCCTGTATGGCTTAGCCTCAGCTAGACAACCCCAGACATGCAAATGCCTAATACTAGGCTTCTTTTCAGTCCATAACTCATATAAGATTTAAGCTACTGCTTTATTTAGAACTCTAATAAGGATATACGCTACAAGCTTTAAGGCTTTACCCCAAAAAGATTTTAGTAAAAAAGAATGATTTATTATATTTTTAACTATATCCTTTAAGGTTTAATTTTGTCTCTCAATTACACGATTTTGACTTGGAGTGCTTGACATGGTATATTGAGAAACAATGCCACATTCTTGCTAATATCTCAAAAAATGGCTTAAATGTTGTTTACCTGATCCGTCTTATCTACCATAAAACTCACCGCCATAGTCAGATTTAATGATTTTTTTTCTTACCAAGCTAATTTTTAACTTAAACTTTAAAGGCTTTAAAAACGTCCAATGCTTGAGACTTCCTATGAATCAAGTATAGATACTAATAACAAGAACAATCGTATATAAAAGTAATAAAATATTGTCGACCATTTTAAGAAGCTATAGGAAATGGACCACAAATATCAGTATGAATCAATTCTAAGACGTTTGAACTCCTGTTGACACTAACTTTTCTAACATTTGTTTGTTTCCCCTTAATGCATTCAATACACATTTTAAAATCTGAAAAATCATAGGAATTCAGAATTCCTTTCCACACAAGCCTTTAAATTATTTATTTAAAAATGTGTCATAAACGCTTATACCATAACATTTAAGAATTCTCAGTAATTAATTTACGCTTTATACCATAATTGTTGCATGCAAGGTTTCATTAACTTGTGAGGCATAAAGATTCAATTGATATAAATTATCAAATAAAGGACCAGTACCAATAATATTTGAATTCTAAAAGAAACTAAAATTTTCATTTTCAAAAGAATAAGAGTAACCGAATTTGTCCAAATAAGAAATAGAAACCAAATTTCATCTAAATGACGGTATATAAAAGTTTCATACAAATCGAAATAATAACCAGATACTAGTTGTAATCTAAAAAATCTAATTACCCTAATAAGATCCTTGTTGCCATCACCCACATAGATGAATCTTTTAGCCTCAGTTGGCAGTCGACTCCTTAAACAACCCTATATAGTTACACTTATGTGAGTAGTTGCACATATATCTATTCACCAAGTGTGACTTGGTACTAAAGCCAAATTAACTTCTGAACAAACAAAGTTGAGAAGTTTATCCTTTTTGGCAATCCATTTTGCATACTTGGAATAATCCTTCTTCGTATGTCCAACTTTCTTACAAAAGTAACAGAAGATGTCATCATTTTGTTTCTTTTGCACCTTAAGCTGTGAAGTTCCAATGTCTGCAGCTCTTTTTTCTTTATTGTTCTTTTTTCTTTTCTTGTTGACAATATTATCATTAGAAGAAATTGCTAAATAAGCACACTCAAAAGGAAAAATTGACTCTTAATGAGCTCACTGCTCAATGTGTGCAAGAGGAAGAGAGATTGACTTTTGAGTGTTATATTTCTTTTGCCTTTATATCATATTGAAACTAGCTTAGTCAAAATGGTGCTCGTTTCAACCTTTTTATTAACAATGAATCGGTCTGCTCTTTAGCTCATGAACATTTTAGCATTTTCTTCTTTAGGCATTGCACCCCTGGTAGTATTTTGAATAAAGTGCTTTATGAGCAATGAGCTCCTTTTGAGTGTTATAACTGATCTTAAAATGACTATATTGTACAGGAAGAGAGAATAAGACTAAGTACACAAAAATGTCATCTGACAACTCTAACTTTAGTACTTTTAATCTTGTAACAAGATTAAAAATTTTCACAATGGACTCCCTTATATTTCTCTTACCTTTATACTGCATTGAAACTAGCTTAGTCAAAATGGTGCTCGTTTTGACCTTTTCATTAACAGCGAATCGGTCTGCTATTTAGTTTATGAATATTTTAGCATTTTCTTCTTTAGGCATTACACCCCTGATAGTATCTAGAATAAAGTGCTTAATGATCATTAGACTCATGCAGTTAGAATACTCTCATTTTTCATAAAGTATCATTTGTTCGACAATACTGCCATCAGCAGAGTGGGCCGTTCTTCCATCCAAATTGTATAGTCTAACTCCATACACCCAAGTATAATAATAATATGCTCCTTTCATTTCCTAAAGTTAATGCTACTAAGCACTGGAATGTTGTTCAAGTTGGGCAGATATAGAAGAAGCATTTACTGTATAGAACAAACAAAAAAAATACTCATATTTAACAACCATGCCATTTAATCATGCATACATATATACAACGTGGCATAAGATATAATAAATTGGGCCATTATAAGATACCAAGTACAACATTACAATTTAGTCTTTGGACATAAATATTAATTTGTAAATGGTATTTTAAAAAATTGGTCAATAAATATTGATAATAAATCATGTCAATAATACGCCTCTCTTTGAACCGACATATTATGTGCATGAAAATAACAAAGTTTATCACATATTTACTGCCACATGTGTCTATTATCTAGTCAAAAGATAATATTCTTTTAGGTCGATTATTTTTCGCATAAATTTAAACATAATTATTTAGTTTTTTTTAATAATATTAACATATTTTAAAATAAATAAATTTACAATAAAAGAGGTCATGTTGGTAGCATTTTATTTTATTTTAATTTATTTTAAAATACAGGATATTAATTTGTAAAAAAAGGAAGAGAAAATAAAATGATTAAAATCAAAGTCAAAAGTCAAATCATATCAAAATTAGAACAAGACCGGTGTGATTGGATCAAATCAAGTCTAAAATTTCTTAATTACTCAAAATTTAAACTTTATTTAATAGCCTAAACCTAAAATGGGCTTAGGTGCATTCTAAATCACTTGATTTGATCCATATGTTGGTATATAAAATATGGGTCTAATAAAGTCTTTATGGACCTTATGAAATTGACCTAATAAACTCTCAAAATTTATAAACATTAATTATTTGACGTGCACTTTAATTGAGAAGAAATTCCATCAAATTTAACTTTTAATAAATTTCAACTTCGACTCCCCAAATTCATAAATAAAAAATAACAAAATACAATTATACAGTTCTAAAATTGAATCTATTAAATAATACATTCAGTGAAATTAATACTGAAAACAAACTGCCAATATATTCAATGCCAATTAATATTAAAAAAATAATTTAAACAAATTTGCTTAATTCTATAATTAATTCATCATTCTAGAAAAGATCCGCATTACCTCGTACACAAAAGGGTTATATGGCAATCAACGTATATAGATTTAAGAAAAAAGAAACATGTCTCTCGTTGGTTTTTTTTAATAGTTATTTCAAAATAAAACCATAATATATATACTTGTTGTTTAGCATATATATATATATATATATTAAACGCAACATATGCAATTGTTGTATATGCAATACTATCTAGTACATAATTCAATTTTTTAAAACTTGGTATTAAAATTTTGTTCTCTTATTGATTTAATATGAGGTGGCCCTAACATCATTTGTTGGATAAAATATTTTATTGGAGAAAGAATTACCATAATTAAGAACTCATGTTAAATCATTAAAAAAAATAGAATCGAAAGTATACATGAATCTGTGAAAACGCAAAATATTGAGATTAATATCTTTCACGTCTAAACATTTTTCTTACGAAAAAAAAATGTCATCATTCACTGATGTAAATGAATAATTTGTTAAAGTTTAAATTAAGGATCTCAACTTATTATTTATAATATTTTATTTTATTTTAACCCATCACAAAAATAAAATAAAATAATTAAATTTTTACACATTAAAACTCATACCATAAAGGATGTTCTAAAAAATTAATAACAAATAAAATTTATTTAATTATTTTTAAAAAATAATAAAATAATTAATTAATAATATATAATTAATTAATATATATAAATTTATTTTAAAATAATTCTCTAACATATTTTATAAAGAAACGTGAAAGACGAGAGGTTTCCCCCAGCCCCCTCTCCTCTCAGAAGAGGAAAAAGGAAGTGGCGGCTGACTTCGGTTAGGTTTTAATTGGGAGAATTTTAGTTTGTTACGATTTTTCCAATCTGACGATAAGGTTTTTCATAGTGAGGAGGCCGCAGCCCCCTCACCTGCGGAGGGGGAAAAGGGAGTGGCAGCTCACTTTGGTTGGGTTTTAATTGGGAGAATTTTAGTTTGCTACGGTTTTTCCTATCTGACGAGAGGGTTTTTCATAGTGAGGAGGCCGCAGCCCCTGCGGTTTTTCCAATCTCAATTAATGTATGCAGGGAGTTATTCTTCAATTCATTAAAGTTGGTGCTTACTCTGTATGAATGGGTTGGGCCTTGATTTTTTAGCATTTCCAATTTACCGGAATGAGTCGGACTACGATGATTGTGGGGCCTTTTCAAGTCTATGACGACTCGCACACAGGGAATGGGATTTGATTTCTCCGATGATTTCTTTGAACGACATGTCGCTTCTATATTAACGTTTTCAACGACAGGTCGCTGAACTCACAACCAAAAAAGTCGTCCAAGTTTTGAAAATATGATTTGCTAATGTAACCATCCACACAGGAGTCACAGATGCTTTTGTTATATAGAAGAAAACGCTCGCAAAAGAAGTCTGCATTTTACATTGATTTTTGAATTTTCTTTCACGACATCCGAACGGAAGAATCACAGACTTCCAAATAATAATTATTCAAACTGATAATTAACCATCAGAATGTTTGAATGATTTAGATGTACCCATGTTCTTTCTTCTTCATGTCCAGTCTTTGACTTTCATCATGCTGGATAGTAACAGTTGCCCACAGCTGCCAAACATATGACAGAAAATTAGAAAAGATGTGATGCCATATATAGCTAATTGAAGAGCCAATATTGAAGATACTAACATGGGTTCTGGGTGACGATGAGACCAGTGCCATTGAAGTGGCAGTTCCAGTAATTCTTGCCAGCTGACTTGTAGAAGAGATTCATAGCGAAAGAAGCATGTGATATGACATTGTCCGGATTGAAGCAGCTACCACCTGGTTGAATTGCCTTGCAATCCACTCCACTCTGCCGGCAGCTGTAATCAATGTTGCTGTTAAGCCTCTCATCGTCTGTGGATGGCTTAGCAATGCACCAGGTTACATCATTTTTCTACAAGACATTTTATCGATTAGAGAATAACCCCTACTAGAGGGTGTTGCTTCTCGTTCTAAATTAACCCAATAAATAGAGAAATGCGGAAAACTTACCCTTACTTGTTGGTCTCTTCCACGAGAAGGCATTGTTAACCCTGCATGACCTAAACTCAGATTTATAAAGTTGTAATATTCATATAGAAGATAATCGTCGGAGCAAAGTAATTGTTTAAGAAAGAGGAGTAGAATATGTTACCTGCAGCTACAATGACTTTCACATATAAATTAGGTTATAATAACGGATAAGATACATTACACCTCTTTTTTTGACATAATTTTTAACACAAATTCTTTAGCATTAAATTATCGTTCATTCGATGGCTAAAATAAAAGTACAAAACTTTCATCGAAAAGTTCATTCAATGGCTAATTCATTATGCATATGAAGAAGTGGGAACCAAACGAACCTACACAGCCAGAAAAACAGAGGAGCAAAACTAAGGCTCCGAGAAACAACAGCAAAGGGTGTTTTGCGCTCTTCATTTTAGCTCGTAACAGCAACGGCAAAGATTGAAATTGACAACTCAGAGAATGGGTGAATGTGTGTGTTTGCTCACTGAAGAAATGAAACACTACAGATGTCTCCATATATATTGAAATGAGAGAATACGTTACAGATGGGTACAAAATAAATTGTCAACAATGCCCCTTAAATAACATTCTTTTTTTTTTTTGAACGAAGAATGATGCTGGTGTTTTTAGGGGCATTATTGTGAAATACGTGTTCAGATAAACGCAATACACAATGCATATATATATTGTTTTATTTGAAAAGGAAGTATGTAAAAGCAGAGTATCAGTGGATTGGGCTAGGTGGAAAAGTAGCTCTGCTGGGTCGTTTAAATTAAAGGGCGACGGACAAGTAAGCATGGAGATTAGTAAGAGTTGCTTTTTGCTTTGTTGTCATTCATGCAGCTTCTGAGTTACTGTCTCTCACTCTCAGGTTTCCAATGCAATTGCACAGCCAGACCTGACCCTGTGTGTTTCGTTTGTTTGTTTTTCATTTCTGGCTCAGCATTTGACCAAATACAATACATACATAAATGAAGTTGGCACATTATAATTTATTTGTTTACTGCAAAACCTAAACTAGCGACCCAATCAAGATTAGTTCTCCAGCTCTTTTTTTCTTAAGCTACAGATCAGCAGAAGAAACTAGAAGGATTATCTTACATTAGAGATGATACAATTATTTAATAATATTATAATAAATATATTTTTATTTATTACACTAATTTATGTGATAAACTTGTAATATAAAGACATTATATCAAAATTTTATTAGCTTATTACTATAAATAATTTGGTATCTCAAACTGATTTATAATAGACTTTTTTCGGTCAATAAATAACTCTTCTAAGGATCATATAGCGCAGAATACAACATTTTTTGTTAAAATTCCTCAACCTATCATCACAGGGAAGGTTACCGCCTTGCTTTTCTTTTTTGCTTCGAAGCGTCGTCTTCTTTTCATTCTCCACTGAACCTTGAAACCCTTTGGAATGACTCCTTCTCCTCTCTAATCGAAACCCACTCGTCCTTACCAGCAAGCAGCTTTGTGATTGACTGTGTAGGAGCCCCGGTTGATCGGCGATACTAAAATACGAATTTTAAGAAGTCAGGTCAGGGTCTCGATCTATATTTGTAGTGACTCAAAGGAGCCCTAAGTGAATATCTTTAAAATTCAATTTTTTTGGATTGGGCTCCACCGTTCGCGTAGCATAATAAGATTCTATGACAGAGCCCTCCAAATTAATAAAAGAGAGTTACAAAACATTTTACTTATAAGATTAAATAAATATACGCTCATTCCATGCGATTCCCATTTTTTTACAATGTTTTTTTTTAATCAATCTAAAAGAAAATTTATTGATTAAACAATAGAATACAACAAAATCTCATACAATAAAAATATCACAATTCTAAAAAGACCTCACATATAAAAATACTCACCACTTTTAAACAATAGCATCAATGTGGCCATTGCCTTTAAACATTTAATCCACACAACATTCTTTATACAATTAAATACAGTATTGGCAGAAGGGTTTTTCTTTTTGCTGAAAAACTATTTGGTTGCACTCCCTCCAAATATAGTAGATAGAGGCACATATAACTACTCTCCAAACCCTACTAATGATAATTTTCTCTCTAATTTTCCTGTTAAAGTAAACAATTTCCTTTTTTAAGGCAATAGACGTTTATTAAAATTACAAGCAAGTAGAACCTATTTCTATATACCCTCTGAGAAGCTACACTGAAAAAAACAAATGTTCACGGTTTCTCTATAACACCCACAAAGTAGGCAATTAGTTGAAGTTGCAATACCCCATTTTATAATTCTCCCATGGTAAATAATCTGCTTTTAATAGCTAGCCATGTGACAAAACTGTCTAAGGATGAGTTGGGCACCCCAGACTAGTTTATACCACCCACTCTTGGAATCCCTACCTTTTAGGTGCTTCCAAGCACTTGCAATAGAAAATTACTTATTTAAGCAACAAATCCAAGAAATCCTATCCTCTTTGGTAGTTGGGATACATAAGTTATTCTGGATATAGTTCCAGGCCTAGTCAGTGTGCTCATCTAAAGGGTCAGGCAAATTTCAACTTTTATTCCTCCAAAAAGATCTTTGACTTTTGCATCTCGGGGTATGTTGGCCTATTTGATGTTAACTTGTAGGAACTTATCAACCATGGACTCCCCATTCATTCATGGATCATACTAGAATGAGAAAGTTGAGTCATTTCCCAATTCATAATTAAACAGTTTCTTTACTTGGCTTTGTTGTTTAAGAAGTTTCCTCCATGCCCAGTTACAGTCCATTAATTTTGTGATGCCCCAAAAACCAAGTCTTCAAAGTATGTTCTCTATCATCCATCTTGCCCACAATTAAGATTTAGGAGAAAGTAATTCCCAAATATGTTTAATGATAATTGCTTGGTTCCAAATGTGCAAAGGTTTATGCTAAGACCTCTTTCCTTTTTGTCTTTACAAACATCTTTCTATGCTACTAAATCTCCTATTTGCTACAAATCGTGACCATACCAAAGGAATTTTCTGCACAGACCTTCCACTTGCTTAATAACCGTCTTTGAAAGAATAAAAATGGAACACCAATATACATGCATACTTGACAGAACAGTATTGATTAATTGCAACTACCTGACATAACTAAGGTACTTTACTGTCTAACTAGAAATTCTTGATGTCATCTTACTAATCAATTCTTGGCAATATTCTTTCTTAAGTATTCCAAAATTTAAGGGAACACCCAGATATTTGACCGATAATACACTATTTTAAAATTGTGTAAGTTGCAAGATGGCCTCCTTAATAAAATTAGGAACATTATCAAACAAGATGAAGCTCTTATTCACATTAAGTTGCAAACCAGAGACATTGTAAAATTCATCTAGGATTTTCTTGAAATGGCCAACATAACCAACATTACCATGAGAGAATAGGAATAAATCATCAACAAATATCAAATGGTTCAATTTCATTTTCCTACATCCCTTATGAAACACAAACTAGTCGTCGGGAATACAGTCCAAGCTCATACTTAGGTACTCCATGGCCAAGACAAACAACAATAGGACATAATGTCCCCTTGTTTTAAGCCTTTCGTCTTTGGAAAGAAACCCTTCAGACTGTCATTCACCACTACAGAAAATATACATAAATATACTTAATTGAACACAGCTCATGATTAGACAAATAAAGGAGTAAGAAAATCCCAAGACATCGAATCATAAGCTTGCACAAGTCAATTTTGAGAGCACACCTAGGAGCTCCATGATTCCTATCATAACCCCTCACCAACTCATGAGCTAAGAGAACATTGTCTGCTATTTTCCTGTGAGGGATAACAGCTGACTGGCTAAGGTTAATTAAGTAGTCCATAACCTTCCTCAATCTCAAAATTATTATTTTAGTGATACATTTGTACAAGACAATGCAGCAAGCTATCGGCCTATAGTCTCCAAGGCCTTGAGGGTTAGGCACATTGGGAATTATAGTAATAGTAGTAACATTTATATTAGTACATTAAAGGATGCATGTATATGATTGTGTACATGTTAAAAAAATTTAAATGCATGTCGAACATACATTACGCAGCGAAATTATACAATATAATCAATATGTACACATTTCAAATTAATCAAAAATAGTATGAGAATCGTATATATACCCTTGTAGACGATTCAGTGAAGATTGTTGAACTTTGAAGCCATTTGAACTCACAATAAAGTCATCTCTTGAACAATTCTAGACTCCAACATTTGGTGGGATTATGATAGCTAGAATGGTAGCCTTTGATCAATATTTCGTGCAGGAATCAAACTTAGTTCAACCATTTAACTAGTTCATGCATCAAATGCTTAAAGATTAAGTTGAAGGACCAAAATACAACTTTCTCAGAGTTGTATTTTTCTCTCAAAATGGTAGCACGAATTTTTCATTCTTTCTTGAATTCTATCTCAAATGAAACTTATTTCATTTGTTTTAAATAGCCTAAGACATTTTATGGACACATGTCTAACATGTATCCATGTTTGGCCATGTAAGACTATGAATAAGTGATAAATGTCACTTATGTTGTCCATGCAAACACTTTGCATGGATAACATTCGTCACACAAATGGCCATGCATAGATGTCATGTGTGTAATTTATTTTTTCATGTAATATGAACCCGTTTGCAATATTTGCAAACTATGTTTCTCACTTTTCAAATGGGTTTTAAAATTTATCCTACTTTTCAAAATCTTCCCGGATCGATCCGTACGATCCTTATTGCTACCTCAGTGCTCAACGAGTACACTTCATATTGTAAGACTCTCTAAATTCACACATATTTATCTTACGGAATACTTACGCAAGTTCCTGAATGATGCCCCACACATATGTTACGGATATTATAAAATGACGCATTGAACCATATAAGTTGAGGTCAACCATATCTGTATAATCTCTTTGTTATCTATATCCTTAGAAAAGCAGTGATATAAATCATTACCGTCAAATCTCTATATGCTCGATCGTGAACTCATCTCATATTTTTATTTTTGTAAACAATATCCGCAAACTCCTTTGCGATATTATTTAACCCTATGAAAAACACTTTCCTGAGTTTTATGCTTATGATCATAAGACTTCTTAAAATATAATCTTAGAGCATCATGATATATAACTCACTCATATGAGTTGACAGATTCTATATTTACACACATCGAACTTCATGAGCATTGGACCATACCCAGCAACATCCAACGATCAGATCATGAAAGGTCTCTAATATGCGTGAAACCAAAGTATGATGGATCACTCAGAAGCTCACTATGGGGCTCAAGTCAAAAGATTACAAATACTACTCAACTCGATAAGACCATCAATTGACGGCTTTATAGGATACCTATTGGAGGTCATCGTAAGTCTGTTCAGTATGCAGTCCTTACTAAATACTTGCATGCCTATATGAACTTTTATTAAGTCCATGATCTGCTAAGATTAACCATCTGAACAATTCAGATATAGACATACACCGATCTGAAAGGAATATCGATCGACCCGTATCAGTAACTATAAATCAGGAACAATGTTTTCAAGAACATATTACGCAATGACATTTCTTAACACCATTTGCAACTCTTTACAACTATATCATTACTATATTATTATCGAGTCTTTGTCTTTATTTCAAATAAGGTTCTAACTCTCTATAATTACTAACTTTTAACGCTGACCTAAACTCTTTTAGATCAGACCTAAACTCTTTTAGATGAGATATAAACTCTTTTCAATCTACAATGTCTGAAAAAGTTACAAGTTTCTTACCATATAATTATGTATTAATGATTATTATTGAAATATTTACTGTATAATGAAATGGTATGTAAGCAACATCTCCAACAGTTTATGATTTGTAAAGTTGGCCTGTTGAGAAGAAATGTTGCACCGTTTCAGTTACTTCTTTGCTAATAATATTCTAGCTCTTTTGAAAGAAGAAACTATTATATCTGTCAAGTCTTAGAGTTTTATCTCCATTAATGCTAAACACTGCTTCCTTGACTTCCTGATATGTAACAAGGGCACAAAGCCTAGCTCTATCATCCTCTTTTAGCTTTAGGCCTGCATTTATAATTGTTTTTATGGAAGATATAGTACCCATAGTTGAGCCAAACAAGTCCTTGTAATAGGTTACTATAGCAATTTTTACTGCTTCAGAATCTTGTATATATTCACCATTCTGATCAGTAATATTAATAATTTTATTCTTGGAACGTCTCATTTGTATATATTCACCATTCTAAATTTTTGTTTAATCACACTTTCCTCTGTCAGAATGAGCTGTTTGAAATCAAAGACAAGGAAAGCAGACCATCATATATGAATGCTATCTGATGTTGTGCCCTAACATAAACCTATCCAGTTGTCCAAAAGGAGTTATTTGACAGATCCAGAAGTTTACTCAAATTGAAAGTCAGATCACTGCAAAGCTATGCAAAGTCAAGCAAGAGTTATAATTGTAAGCCAGTGAATGTTGTCTTGGGAATAGACTGTTCTAAAAAATTTAAATAACAAGAAGAAAAAACAGATTAATGAATATAATTTAATGAAGGCAAAGCTCACTTCCTCCCATGCGGCTTCAGCCTGACGAAGATAAATTGTCAGAATGACACAACCAGGCCTAATATAGCTCTCCATGTCAGTAGGACTGTGTGATAACTAGTCAAGAATCTGCATATTCAAACATTCTGCATAAATATACTTGTTGAGATGGGAAAATATGAGAAAATCACACTTGACGAACTGTTAAATAAAAGTACATGTGCCCATAGGACAAGCGGAAAATCATTTGGTTCTCTTCCAAACAACTTAAACACAATTCAATTTGTACGACTCTGAAATGGTTGAAGTAACAACATATTGTATGTTAAGTATCCAAGCAACTTCATGATGTACAAACATGAACTAATGAGATACTTGTAGTAAACTAATATCTATATTCTGCAAAAATTTACCTGAGCATCACTTGACCTAGTAGGTGACTGAGCGGATGCTGAATCTAAGTTCCCACTTGTCTGAGGTGGAATTGACTGTTGAGAGTCTTGTTGTACCCATGAAGGGCAATCAGGGGAGCTAGTTCCAAATTTTACAGGGACAGGCAATCTTTCTATATCTTCTATGCCATCACCCGAGTCAATATATATGTCATTTAGATCAAAATTAATCATTTTGATCCGCCCTGCGTTACCATCTTGAACTTCTGACCCCTAGCATCATGGGCCCGAGACTCTTGCTGCTGCATCTCAGATACAGGTTCAGTTCGATGTTATCTACATGAACCAGGAAGACCTTGACCATTTGCAAGTAAAGCTGAAACTACTTCTGATTTTCCAACAGACGTGCGATCAGTCAATATATCTTGAGGTTCCTGCAATAGCCCAGAGATGCCTCTTCCTTCAATTTCACCAGCAGGGCTTGTAAGGCTCCTTAGAAGATGAGATAGCAGATCCTGATCCATTCTTTGGTCTGATCTATTGGCTGCAATGCAAGGAAAAGTTACTCACCTACACAATGTAGCAGTTTTCAACAGTTTCCTGACAGATAATAACGAGAGAACCAAGAGCTCATATCTCATTAGGCACTTCTTTTCCCATCTATAAACAGATGCAATGTTATAACATATGTTTATCTCAATGTAAAACCCACGAGGTTGAAGATTGATATGCTAAAATGGGAAATCACCAGCCATGAAATCCCATGACATGAAGAAGCAATGCAATGCTATATAACAAGGGAGAAACAAATAAAGAAGAGAGCAATCTTAAAGAAAACTAAAATTTGAAATTATCACGGAAAATATTTAAAAGGAAAAATACTTACAATGCATATTGGAAAGTATCCTCGAGAGACTGATCAACAGATAACCACTAGCCTGATCATCATTAAGTGGACTTCCATTACCAACTGGATCAGGATTTATTTCATCCTCCACTTATTATGGCTTGCCAAACGCCTACAACAACTTCTTTTTCCCTCGTCAAACTCTTGAAGGACATGAAACCTGACAGAGAATTCAATAAAATATCATCTGATGATTTAAACAAGACATGTGAGCAAAAATTTGCTCACTTTTCATATTGTCCACCATCAAAATCAGCAGCTAAGCTAAATTCCTTATAGCAGGCATGCAATTACAAATGCATGCAAATCAACGATCATACGAAGCAAACACTCACCTACTACATTGCTGACAAAACCGCTGCATCATGTTTCCCACGAATGCCCTACTAGCCTTGGAGTGCATCTCACATACCTTATATTGCCTATGATAATCCTTGGCATTACTCAGATCAGCCCCACAGTCCTCCACCTAACAAATTGCATGACTTGAAGAACCTCCACCAAACTTAGTCTTCTTACCACTAGTTCCTGCCCAATAGCCCGCATCCCTCTCACTAAACGAATAACCATTCCCACCAAGCTTCAAAATCAGTCCACCTGCCACCTGGTATAAATTATGATCTTCAACTTCAATAACTCTTCTTTTATTTTCCAAGTCCCTCTTCCCCTTCTCAATTCTTAAATCAATTCATCAGAACATGACGATGAACTATTTGATGAATTCCCAGTCCCAAGTGGGAAAAATTCCCGGCCTACGTTATCATTAGGCACCGAATTCAATGGACTGGCTATAAAAAGATCGCCATCCCATTCTCAATCATTCAAGTCCCACTCTGGAGTTCTTTTACCAACTGCCCGCAAATCCATAGGATTCAAACCATAGATATGATGAGCATCTCCTCTAAATCTAGTCTCCATTGATCAAACCCAGATAAGCTAAATCAAAAGATCCAAATCCAACAATTGAGCTCAGTATAAACAAAAATAGTACAAAACCCCCTCGAAAAAATTGAAACTAATTTCAATCATAGATCAGAGCTCAAAACCCTGAAAATTTTGAATCCTTAATTGTATCTAATCAGCTTCACTTCTTCCCCAAAAGTCCAAAAATAATACACCAACACATCCATTATTCCAATTAAAAGCAACCCACATACCACTGAATTAAAATTAACCACTAAACCCTTCGAAATCAGCTATTAAACCTCCTTAGACATTGAATTCGAAGCTTCAAGACACTGAGCTCTTCACACATCCAACTCTCAAATTCATAAAAAAAAAAAAACTTAATTACTAGAAGAAAAAAAAGTGAATTAAAAGAAATAATAGTTCTTGCCGGGACGTTAACTAACAGCAGAGTTGGCAGAAAGTTGCACGGAGAGCAAGACAAGTGGAGGAAACGTTAAGATGATTGTGATGATAATGGCAAGGTGAACATATTCTGTTTTTGCTTATGTTGATGCATTTGATTTTGATTTTGATTTCAATGGTAATGGCATGGTATGGTACACATTAGAGGTAAAAATTTCATCGAGATAGTACAACCAAAACCAAATGGTGGGGTCCACTTGCACACTGCGTGTCTCTTTCGCGCTCGTGATATTAAACAAAAATGCCTCACTTTTCCCTCGGCCTACTACATCTCCAGAGTTTTTATCCAGTGCTTCGCGCATCTCTATGAATTGCCCGTAGTGATACCGGGTGATGATGTCTCATGATCAAAAGATTGACTTGGCGGTTGGTTTTTAGTTATCAAATAGTCGACCCCTCGACATGACATAAGTCATGGCTAGACATTTCACCAGGGTCAGTGGATTGTACGCTTTTTTTTCTGTAATGAGATGCATTGAAATAATTTTTATTAAAAATTAGTAATTTAATAATTTTGTATAAATAAAAATTAAAATAAAAATAAATAAAAAATAATTATTATGAAGTTAAGTATATATTAAATGTATAGAAAAATAACAAAATAGAAAGTTAAAAAAATGGATATTGTTTGTGCTCAATATTGTTTACGAATAGGTACCGTACATATGATGACTTTAGAATATTTTTTATTTTGTCTCAATTGATTTCTTTAAATAAAATTAAGACTCGTATAAGTAATGACTCTTATTCCAACTAAGTTTAGGATTTTTAAGGGTAATGTTTTTTACTATATAAAACATTCTAAACACAAAAGAAATACAAGCATTTAAAGTTTTAAAATATAACTATAAAAGAGAATAGATGAGTTAGGTAGGTATTAAATGCGTGGTGTACTAGAATGTAACCTTTGGGAGTGTTTTCTTTTAATTATTGAGTGAACAAAAGAAACACCATAGATCCTTTTGCATAGATACTCATGTTATTCTTGTATTCATTAAAAAAATCATAATAATTAAAGGTAAATGTTTAGAGGTCTCTATGAGAGATACTAATAGATCTTATAGGATTATTGATAATATAAGAAGATACTTAATAATCTATATCAATAATAAGAAGCAGGATCATGGATCCTCCGTGGACGTATACAATTTTAGGCCGAACCACGTATATCCTTTTATCTTATTGATTGATTTTTTTTATCTTTATTAGTGTGTTAATTGTATGTATTCTTATTTATGGTATGAGTTATAGTTTCTACTGCGTATGTAGTAAAAAAGGTATCAAGGCAGTAGTTTAATTAATATCATAAGAGTATCAAACTAAAGTACATGGCTTGATATCCGTAACAATTTCTTTTCTTTTTTGGTTGATTAATGATTTGTAACCGACTCAGGTAAAAGCCAATGTGATGAATAACATATGACAGATCTACAATCCTTCCTTTTATAACTCTCGTCTTTCTCTTTAGTTTCCCAGCCAATTTTTTAGGATCACTATATTTTTCATTTATCTTTCTTTTTACATTTTCTATTTCGAAATTTTAGGATAGCAGTTTCAGATTTTTAAGGGTGCATCATTAAATTTTTGTTTATATTCTATGATAACCGAATCCATCTAAGCTATCATTTTTTTTTTGTGATTGAAAAACTAACGAGTGTAATTATTACATTGTTGATTTTTTTATAAAAAAATATTTTATTGAAAGTTCTGAATTAAACCCAATTGATGTATTATAATTTATAACACATTGCGATATGTAGAAGAAAAAAAAACAAGAATTTGAAAATTTACAAGTCATTGTCCAAATACAAATACGAATAACGATGTGCTAGAATATGATAATAGGGGTTGATTCAGTTAACCAGCATCCAATAATGTCCCAAAGCAAACAATATTATAAAAGAAGAAAAGCTATCGGATCAACCAAACAGAATTAAGTTGTTGACTTTGAACTAAAGCGGTGGACACTGGAGAATTGTTGGTTAGCCCACATAGTCCGCTCAAGTGGTCATATTGGTAAGATAATGCTTCATCGAAGACTGATGCAGATAAGTGTCTGTTTGGTTGAACTTTTTTATTGGCTAAAAAAGTTTTTTTAATATCAAAAGTTATTTTCAAAATTTTTTATGATGTTTGGTTATAATTAGAAAATAAATTTTAAAAATTAAAAAAACTATTTTACCTCTATTTTTAAAAGTTTAAATTTTGAATTTTTAGGAGTAGAACTTTTTTAATATTTGTGTAATATCACATATATCTTAATAATATTTTCTTATTTTACCCTTAACAAAAATGAATCCTATTTAACTAACATATTTTAATTTTTTTTTAAAGTCATTATACTTATAATTCTCCATATCTCTATAGCTATTATATTTTTACAAGAATCTATCAAAATCTATTGTTGATATTTTATTTTTTAAATAAAAATATATTATTTTATTTTTAATTTTTGTACAAAATACAATATTTTATATTGATTCGTTGATTACTATGTATTGATTTTATTTAATTATTATTTTTTAATAAATTAAATTTGAGAAAATATATAACCAATTTAAACTTATATATAAAAAATATCAAATTGTTTAGAATTTGAATATAAATTTTATTAAGTAATTTTTTGATAATTTAATAACAAATAAATATTTTTAATAATATACAACTAAATAGTCTAATACTTAAAAATAATTTTTTTAATTAACAATCAAAAGACTAATATTTTTTTTTTAAAGTTTTACTTCTAAAATTTTTACTTTAATTTTTTATTTTAAAAAATATTACTTTTAAAATTTTACTTTTAAATATTTTTAAATAAAATATTTAAAAACTCAACCAAATTAACCTTAAATCTTCTCCTTATCTAAATTTTTGACCCGATTTTGTGGGATTTAAGTTAAGTCTTACGATGGATTGGCATCAAATAATCAAATTCTATCTTCACACGATTCAATAAAGTCAATTCAAATAAAAAATATTGCCTCGACATACAAGTAGAGCAAACACATCTAATCTGTTAATGGTGCTATTAACAGAAAATTGACGATACTTTGGATTGCCTTATTTGATTTTGTCATAAACTGATGCTTATCCGGGATCTCGAGGAGAAAGCAAGCCAAAATAAACAAATAGCAATTTAAACGAGATGTCTTAATAATCACGTGGAGCCACTTGTTGCAAATTCCAATTATCGTTTCCGCAGAGTTCTTCTAATATCGTCCTCGCAAATGCATACAGTTATCGGTTTGAGTTATTAAATAAAGTTGTCTTCATAATTTGAAGTTCTAGATATGTCTTTGCACCAAAAAGTTAGTAGCCATGTGAAGTGGGCCAAAAAAAGAAAAAGAATGGAAACAGAGTTTGTGCACTTTTCTTCCAAAAAAAATTCTCCATTTTGCTGTGTTATTATTTCTAAAATTCTAATTATGATGTATGGTTTTTTATGTGTCATGGGTTGGTAGTGGGCACATGAGCCCACGAATCCAACTTAGAAATGCATATCCTCTTCTAATTATCTCCAGCCTGTATAATACTATTCTCAATTTGTAGTGTCTATAACCACTCACATGATCCGAGATTCATAATCCAAATCAAGACCCTGCATATATTCTAACCATTACTCTTTCAGCCAAGCTAAACAAAAGCCACTGAAAAATACAACCTCAAATGTAAATTTTGTGTAATCTGCTGCTGCCGAATGATAAAAGGCATCTTATCATTAAAATAAGAGTTCATACTTTTGTTCAGTACACTCTTTACGAGCAATGTGACTACACCATCGCGAAAATGCAGCAACTGGGTATCATTTTTTAAAACTCCCTTCCAACCAGATAGCTTTCTCCTGAGAAACTCAAAACTAATAAGACCAATCATATTATCAGACCAATCATTTTTATATATATATATTTTTTAAGACAATATGATTCCTAAGAACATGCGGTTTAACAATTATAACTGGAATCATGTTATTTTTATTATAAATAAAAATGATATAGATTTTGTTTGTCGCAACACTGCTTGCAGTGTATGTCATAGTTGCAAGCACCGTCCATATTATTGATTACAGAGTATTAAGCCTCTGGGTTCGCCTAATTGCAGACTTAAAACTTGAAAGTAGTGCAACGATTTCATTTCAACTATCTATCTAGATCACTTTTTTTAGGTACATCGATCGCACCAACTTCGTTGAACAGTGAGCTCGTTGAGGTCGGCGGTCGCCCTATCTTATTGGGGCAATTTATGTTTGTTACGCAGTAAGCCCAAAAGCCCAAAAATGTCAAATAAGCCCGATCTTCGACTTGATGTACTGGATTTGACCCAACACTATATTATACTATTTATAATAATAATATATCTTATTTCGTCCATAAATAGAGGGATTTTGCGTTATGCGAAAATCCGGTCCAGTCCGCGTCGGGGGGTTCGTGTAATTTATGCGTGTTTTTGGCGGTGAGCTTTACCAGCTCGGAAAAGTTAACAGTGAGAACTGAAAAGAACATCTGAGAGACTGATAAAGAATATGACAAACAATTTTGGAATTTACCAAGAAAAAGAAAGTTTACCAGTTTGTTTCAAATGAATCCAAAAGTAAAATGGTAAAAAACTGTACAAAACAGGCGAGTTCAACCTTAAGTGAGCTGATCTGGCACTACTTACGTTGCTTTAAATCTAAGTCTTTCAACCCTCTTGACGTTTTCATTCTCAAGAACCAATGAATACTCGACACGTAATCAACATCGGTGGACTCCAATCCCCTCAAATTACTCCTCCCTTGAAAAATCAACCTGCCGCAGTAGGAGTCAAGTCTGGCTAACTAAGGTCTAAGCGGAAAGAGAAATAAAATTAACAAAATAATATATGAATAGCAAGAAAGTTCATTAATAACGACAACAAAGTCAAGGCTCTCAATACGTTTTTCTTCATCCTGCGCACCCCTCATCGCCTTATCCTACGCACCTCTCCGCCGGCTCCATAGATCTCCAACGACACGCTCGCTCACTCTTCACAGAGTGATCCATTCAAGCACACAGCTCTTGCTCTTCTTCATCGCAGCTTAGTTTCATGTACGGATCCATCTACTGAACTTACTTTTTCTTCTTCTTTTTTTTTTCTTTTATATTTGCATTATTTTGAAGAACATTCATGCGATCAATTTTACATTGGCATGTAACGGCTTATTCTCTTCGGAAATTTTAAGTTGAACTGTTAGCTAATAAATTTTATAAACTCTTTTATTCATAAATGCAGTGTTATTGTAATTACACGAGACTGTTACTGAATTATGAGTTTTTACTGTCTTTACTTGGTGAATTTTGAGTACAGTTTGATTTAATATGCTCTGTTTGGAGGTTATTAGTTTTATCTAGAATTTGGTAGCAGAACTGTAGCTTGAGAGCGTGGACAATAATCTGGAGTGCAATTTCGTATTAATCACAATTTTTACAGCTAAGATTTTAATTTATGTGGCTAAAATTTCATAACTTTGTTTTTTAACTTCGTTGTGAATGTTGTGCATAAGTCTATACAGATACGACCTAGATACTGATGTATATATATTGTCAAGAATTTTAAACAATGGTGCATTTGAATTTTCTTTAAGTTTGTTGGTAGATGAGAATGTGTTTGATTCTGATCTCGTGGCCATTGATCATTAGTTTCAGTACTTGACCTGGAATTTATAAAGTTGATGCGACTATACGTGAGTTTGATTGGATGGTTCATGTCAATATTTGGTGACAGCATGTTTGAATATCTGTGATTGTTTTCTGTTTAGAAAGTGTAAAATGATCATCATCTACATCTTCAATTTGTCTTTTCCTTTCAAACTGTATATTGTACGAAGTTTGAGTAGCTTCTTTTAATTAAATTAAACTAAATATTTTGGAATCAGAGAGGGGCATTATTGAGGCATTGTATCATGAGCTGTTTCAGCTGTTGCGAAGAAGATGATATGCAAAAAGCTGCTGATAATGGAAATGCATACATGGTTAAAAGTTCAGCAGGTAATGTGTTTCTCCTGATTACTTGAAGAATGATATAACAAGATCAGACCATGATTCAGCAGTTATTTAGCTGTTGGCTATTTTAGTTTTATTTCTGTGTTGGGTATTTTACTTTTCTCTTCCATCTGTTTGTTACCTTTGCAATCTGATTGGTGTAATCTCTGTTGAATTTCAATGCACAGGAACTGATGGAGGCTATCATGCATCTGAAGCAGCACCTAAGGGTGCTCAAACCGTGAAAGTCCAGCCCATTGAAGTCCCTGCTATTTCAGTGGATGAACTGAAGGAAATTACAGATAATTTTGGGACAAATGCTTTGATTGGAGAAGGTTCTTACGGAAGAGTATATTATGGGGTTCTTAAAAGTGGGCATGTTGCAGCAATAAAAAAGTTAGATGCCAGCAAGCAACCCGACGAGGAGTTCCTAGCACAGGTTTATTTATAATTTTTAACCTTTCTATTACTTACTAATCATGGGGGCATTGTGCCATATGTTCAGATTTATGTGTCAGTTGACATACAAGTTTACAGGTTTCCATGGTATCGAGGTTGAAGCATGAAAACTTTGTTCAACTGCTTGGTTACTGTGTTGATGGAAGTTCCCGTGTGCTTGCCTATGAGTTTGCCTCTAATGGATCTCTTCATGATATTCTTCATGGTATGTGTCATAGTGCTTCAAATTCCCAATTTAAGAGGATATCATATATTTGATTTTTCAAGTTGTAAAGTCATGGTCGATTCTTAGGCTAAGTTGATATGGTTATCTAATTATTGAAAAAAATTTAACAATACCAACGGCCTTAAGATATAATATGGCTCTTAGTTCTAATGAATACAGATTCATACGATGAGATAAATTGATGATCGTCATGTTTGCAATTTTTTACTATAGAGCTACCTTTTCTCATTTGTGTGCATTTTGGTGTGGCCTTTTGTAACTTTGTTATATTGTTAGATATTGTATAATTGGGCAAAGAAATTTATCTTGGACTCTGTGGCATGTGCTTTGTAAGTAGTTATTGTGGCCTATGTCAAGTATTGACTTCCAAAAAACCTTGAATGAAGCTGCTCTATTCTTTGCTTGTTGTTAATCGGTTAAATTTTGTTGACTGTGCAATCCAGGGGATAGTTCCTTCCCCCACTGCCCTCGTTCCTTAACACCAAAACATGGTAATATATACATTTATTTCTCTACAGGGAGAAAAGGTGTTAAAGGAGCTCAGCCCGGTCCTGTTCTGTCATGGCAACAGCGAGTAAAAATTGCTGTAGGAGCAGCGAAAGGGCTTGAGTACTTACATGAAAAGGCAGATCCTCATATTATCCATCGTGATATTAAATCCAGCAATGTACTAATTTTTGATGATGATGTCGCAAAGATTGCTGACTTTGATTTATCTAATCAAGCTCCTGATATGGCAGCACGCCTTCATTCCACTCGTGTTCTTGGAACTTTTGGTTATCATGCTCCTGAGTAAGCTATCTCTATATTTGTCATGAGGCATTCTTATATGTTTGTACTTTGTTAAATACCCTTCTGCTTAGGCTAACTTGTGGCAATGAGAGGAGCTTCTCATTCAATAACTATGCCGAATGAAGTTAAAATACTCTAAAGCTCTGTTTGATTGCTGAGATTTTTAAGAGAAAAAATGCAGAACTTGAATTTTACCTAAACGAGCCTGGCTTAAATGTGTTGCAAGACTCGCTCTTTTAGTTTCTTGCCCATTATATCCTTGGGCCTTAAACTGAGCTCGTGTAAAGTAATAAACCATGATCTAAGAAGATTTACACGAGAATGTGTATCTTTATGCTTGATCTCTGTACAATTGACATGTGGTCCCTGTAATTTGCAGATATGCAATGACGGGACAGTTGAATGCTAAAAGTGATGTGTACAGCTTTGGTGTAGTTCTGCTTGAGCTTCTGACCGGTCGAAAACCTGTTGATCATACATTACCGCGTGGACAACAAAGTCTAGTGACATGGGTACTAAATTTATACTTGTTTTATATTTTCATATCTACCACATGCTTTAAATTCAAGCTTCCGAAACACATAACTAGCTTCTTTGTAAACTCTTAAACAAGAAAAAGAGAAGAAAAACCTTGATGATTACTGGTATGTCTGGATTATGTGTTAGGCTACACCAAAACTTAGTGAAGACAAAGTTAAGCAATGTGTTGATGCAAGACTAGGAGGAGACTACCCACCCAAGGCAGTTGCAAAGGTACTTGTTCTGCTTTTTATTTCATTCCCCTTCTGCGGTTGAAGTTCCATGGCAAACTGTTTACAAAAGCATTTATAATATGTGGCTTTTATTCTGTCTGATTATAGATGGCTGCAGTTGCCGCCTTGTGTGTGCAATATGAAGCTGATTTTCGGCCAAATATGAGCATTGTTGTGAAAGCCCTGCAGCCCCTACTAAATGCCCGGCCAGGACCATCTGGTGAAACGGCAAGCTAGTCTCTTTCTATCTGTCTCTGTTTCTCTCTTTTTCTTTTCTTGTGTGTGGGCAAGTGTGTACACATGCAGGCTTGTAAAATTAAGGGATTGTGAGCCAGTGGTAGATTGTTTGCTTGAGGGCTGATGTGCTTCCATTGTGTACTGTATTTAATTTGTTCATAATGTGTGAGATTGTTTTTTTCTTTCATCTGGTTTCCTAGTATCTTCTCTAATTATTTTGTTGGCTTCAATTTAACTTCCATCCTAAATTGGCGCCAGTCTAAACTGTAATTTGCTCTTGAAGTTGGTCTCATTTGTACCTTAATCATCTTGTAATCTTTGCTGGAAATCAAAACAAATCTACTGAAGAAATTTGTATGAAGTGTACTGCTCGAATGGGACTGTACGTTCAGAGATAGCGCTATACGAAAGTGACGAGGGAGCAGTGAAGCCTGTTACATTACGGAGACTATTTGTTATCTTGAATGGAAGCTAACAAATCCACCTCAGAAGTGTAGGAATATGAACTCTCTCGGAAACAACAAATGACAATGAACAGTGATATATTTATTCTTATCCACTTTCCCTGTACCTTAAGACTTTATTTGACTCCACGAGTTAATTGATAGATAGTCATCTTTGCAATGCCCGATAACTTAAACGATACCAATTGTGTAATAAGGAAAGAATGGAATAATACTTTCTCTAGACATAGGCAAGTGAGAAGCCAGCTCTAGCTACTTGTTGGCGAATGAGAAAGTCTTGTCTTCGTCTTCGATGAAACCGGCAATGTTGATACTCGGCCTGCACCAAAGAAACGAATCTCCAATATAAGCCGGCAACGTATATACCCTGTTCTTCATACGAAGAAATATCTTTATATTTTCTTTATGGCTCAGCATCTTTCTGTTTGAAGTTACGCGGAGACTTTCGGTTTGACAAATCGTGGCTTGAGCATGAGTATGACAGGTCGTAGCGCAGAAATTAACTGGCTGAATTTGGACGATTGCAGAATTGTTTTAGTACGCCGATGAACTGCTTGCCATGAGAAATAATTTGATCCACCGGCCAAGGAGTTGGTGGCTTATTCTACTTCAAGGACAATGTTTGCAGGTGCTTCAAATGTCATACGGTGCAAATTGTTAGGTTTATGTCTATTTTTCCCTCGCGTGTCCTCTCCGATATTAGTTTATTAAAAGTTTGATTTTAAATAAGCAATTATTAAAGCAGAGACGGTGGAAAAGTTTCATCTACAAGACTCAACTAGCTTATTGAAGTTGGTTTTTAGATAAGCAAATTATTAAAGCGGACCATGTCCAAGTTGGGAAGCAATTACCTACCATTTACATATACATCTACAAATACGTAATCAGAGCCGTTGAGTGCTGATATTGCGTTAAAAAAAAAATAATAATCATACTTATATATACTTTCTAAGCTATATTAAAAAAAAGGTATTTTAGAGTCTATAGTTTTAAGAATGAACTGCAATCAAATAATTTTAGGAATATAATATAATTGGATTTGGTAATCAAATGATTTTTCACTCCCTAACAAAGTCGTCCATACAATAACTTGTCACGATTAAACTTCTCATTAGATGATACAGTAATTACGGATGAATCTGATATAGTTTTTTTTTTCCTTTTATTTTTTATTTCAAACATGATTGTTGAAATTGAAAGTTTGTCCGCATTGAATCTATATACTTTCAAAGGCTGGCCTCCAATACACCGGCAGTGGAGAGCATGGGGCTCAGTCAAGTTGGTTGAGCCCCCCAAAGTCTCACATTCCTATTTGGGTTCGACCCTCCCTTTCCCCAGGTGGTGCGGAAATAAATATATATGTTGTAATCTCTCCTTTTAAAAAAAAAAAAAAAAATACACCGGCAGTGGAAGTCAAACCTCCCCACACCCCAAGAAACAAGGAAATTTTTTTAAATTGATCATTAATTTAATATAATTTTTTATTTTAATCAAAGTAAAATATTTTAAATTATATTAACTAAATAAAATATTTTAAATTATATTAACTAAATATACGTGACATTTATTATTTTATTCTTATTACAATTTTAATAAATTTTTATTATTATTTAATTTTTTATTTTATTTTATATAAATTAATTAAGAACATAAATTTTTAAATAATTAAAATTTTAATTAATTATAAAAAGATATTATTTATAATAATAACAATAATAATTTTTAAAAAATAATAATATAAATCATAAAAAAAGAAAAAAAAACTTGGTGGGCGCGTGCTAAGCGCATGCGCTCAAGGCTTTGCTTTTTTTTAAATTTTATTTTAATTTTTTTAAATTTATTTTATTTTAAAAAATATTTTATTTTTTAAATTTATTTAATAAAATAAATAAATTAAAGGTTGGTGGGTGCTCGCTAAGCGCGGCCCAGCAAGCATTTTTTTTATGTTTTTAATTTTAATTAATTTATAAAAATTTATATTTAAATTAATTATTTTTTAATTAATATATTAAAAAATTTAAAATAAATAATTAATTAATTAATTAAAATATTAAATTTATTTAATTAAATTAAAAAAAAACTTTAGACGCATACGTAAGGCATGCGCCCCACGCATGCACCCACAAAGCAATTTACTTTGGGAGGCTGGGCGCATGCAAAAGCCAAGCTTTGCTTTTATTTATTTTTTAATTTAATTAATTATATTTTAATTAATATATTAAGAAAAGAAAATAATTAAATAATTAATTTATTTTTATTTATTTAAATTAATTTATAAAAAATAAAAAGTTATTGAATTAAAAAATTTATATTATTTAATTAAAATATAATTTTTTATTAATTTAATAAAAAAATTAAAATTTTGTTCAAAATTTTTTTTTACTAATTATTTTATTAAATTAAGAAAAAAAGAAAAAACATTGGGCGCACGCATTAGGCGCGCGCATAGGCATGCGTTAGGTGCGCACCCCACGTATGCGCCAAGCAAAGTTTGGCAATTTTTTTAATTTATATTTAAATTATTATTTTTTAATTAATGAATTAAATAATTAAAATAATTGATTTATTTTATTAAATTAAAAAAAAAAGCATTGGACGCGTACCCTACGCATGCGCCAAGCAAAATTTGACATTTTATTTTAAAATTTATATTTAAATTAATTATTTTTAATTAATGTATTATAAAAATAATTAAATAAAATAAAGAGTCAAACTTTAAAATTAAAAAAAAAACAAACTTATTAAATAAAAAAAAAGCTACTTGGCGCATGCAGCTTGCGCCCAGCCAGCGCCCAAGCAAAGCTTGGCTTTTGTCAAGCTTTGTTTTTATTTTTTTAATTGTTTTAATTTTTATTTAACTAATATATACTTTTGTCATTAATTTAATAAAAAATTTACAAATTTGATTTTAAATTTATTTTTTACTAATTATTTTATTTTATTTTATAAAAATTTATTAAAAAAAAAACTAAAACTTAGGGCGCAACCATGCATTCAAACTTAACTTCACTGCATTGGGCGCATGCATGGGGAGCGTGCCTCGCGCATGAGTCCAAGGTTTTGTTTTTTTTTAATTATTTTTATTTTTAAGTTGTTTTTAAAATTTTACTTTTTAATTTATTTTTAAAAAATAAAAAAGTTAATTAATTAAATAATTTGTAAAAAAACAAAATGTGAAAAAAAGAAAATTTATTAAAATTGAAATAAGGGTAAAATGGTCAACATGACATATATCTGGTTAATAAAACTTTAAAAATTTTGACTTCGGTCAAATAAAATTTTTATGTTAAATAATTGATCAATTACGAAAATTTTCAAAAAAATCAAAGAGGCCTTGAAAGTCAAACCTCAAATTGAATCAAATCGAACGAATTATAACCTACTATGAACCATAAGTATTTATACGTTATGTTCACTTAAAACTATATAATTTTAAAGGTTGGCCTCCAATACACCGGCCGTGTAGGTCAACCAAAATGATGAGTAATTGAAGGTAATTGTTAGTATTTTCGCTTTATTAAAAATTTTCTTTAGTTAGTAAAATTATATATAAAATTATAATTATATAAGTTTAAAAAATGAAATTAAAAAAATAAATGTTATTATAATATTTAATTTGATAAAATAAGACATATAAAAAATTTAGAAACGTAAATTTAAATATTATCTCAATAATAACGACCCAAATAAAATAAATATATATATACCAAAAAAGTTTAATTTCAATTATATTAAATATTATAATTTATAATTCAATTTATCTTTCAATTATATTAAATATTATAATTTCAATTTCAATTTTAATTATGTAAAATTGTTATAATTTTAAATTTAATTTTAAATTCAAGTATATTAAATATTATCATTTAAATTATAGTTTTAATTTCAATTATGTTAAATATTATAATTTCAAATCTAATTTTAATTTTAATTACATTAATTTTTATAATTCTAATTCTAATTTCAAATTCAAATTCAATTATGTCAAATGTTATAATTTTTAATCTAATTTTAATTTCTATTACGTCAAATATTATAATTCTCAATCCAATTTTAAATTCAATTTCAATTATGTTAATGTTATAATTCTATTTTCAATTTTAATTTCACTTCCAATTACATTAAATGTTATCATTCCAATTCTAATTTTAATTTTACTTACATTAAATGTTATAATTATAATTCTAGTTTCGACTTTCAATTACCTTAAATATTATAATTTTATTTTTATTTTTATTTTTAATTTTATTTTCAATTATGTTAAATGTTCTAATTTTAATTCCAGTTCTAATTTCACTTATGTTAATGTTATAATTCCAATTCTAATTTTAAATTCTTTAATTACATTAAATATTATAATTTTAATTATAATTTAAAATTCTTTAATTACATTAAATATTATAATTCTAATTCTAATTTTAAACTTAATTTCAATTACGTTAAATTTTATCATTCTAAATTCAATTTTAAATTATATTTGAATTACATTTAATGTTAAAATTTTAAATTTAATTTCAAATTCAATTGCATTAAATCTTATAATTCAAATTCAATTTTACTTACGTTAAATGTTATAATTCTAATTTCAATTTTAAATTCAAATTAGTTATGTTAAATTTTATAATTTCAAATCTAATTTCAATTTCAATTATGTTAAATGTTATAATTTTAATTTCAATTTTAAATTCAATTTCAATTATGTTAAATATTATAATTTTAATTTTAAATTTAATTTAATTTACGTTAAATATTATAACTTCAAATCTAATTCCCATTTTAATTTTAATTACATTAAATTCTATACATTTTATAATTCTAATTCTATTTTTAATTATATTAAATATCATAATTCTAATTTCAATTATATTAAATTTTATAATTTCAATCTAATATCAATTCTATTAAGTTTATAATTCAAATTCTAATTACATTTGAATATATTTTGTTTTACCTTTTCAAAGTAACCATTCATGTCCATGGTTGAATTTGACATACTTCTCATTTTAATAATATATTATATCTTATTCCTTTAAAAAAAATTATATTTGGTATAATTTACAAAACGTGTTATGCCATATTAAAGAGAATGATTGGATAAAATTAATTAAGTTTTGATAAGACTGAATTAAATTAGATTCGAGTATTATAATAGTTTTTAATGATTGGTGTAGTATAAAATTATAATAGACTAATTAAGATTATTTTAAGAGAAAACAAATAAATACATAAATAATAATTTGAAACAATTGTTAAATTTTTTAAAAGATTTTTTTTCAAATTAATAAATAAAAATATTCAATTCATAATTATATATATTACTAATTAATTAAGATAATTTATTTATACAAATATTCAATTATCTATGAGTATAGATATACTCACTTTTTAGTTGGTGAAACGAGCAAATAATAAGAGCATCATTCGAATAAGTGAAAACATATATCAAGAGGTCATTGTGCGCCACAACTTAGGAAAACAAGACTAAATTACGATAATATATTTACCTTTTACTTATTGAGGCAAGCTACGATAAGGATATATGCACAATACGTGGGTGATAAAGTATTTAAATAAAGAATAATATTCCTACAAGTTGAATACAACATATATGAAGTTGATTGTAATTCTATTTTTTTTTCTAATATACAATAATCATGGTTAATTATGACACTCATAAAATATCATCCTTTATATTATGTAACTTTTTTTAACGATAACTTACAACGCGTAAAGTTTTAGAAGTGGAGATATACAAGCACTTTGTTGGTGAAAAATGCTAACAATAGGAACACATGATACGTTAAATGAGATACAACATACATAAGGTTGTTTGTAATTCTTTTTTTAAATATATATATATAATAACCACGATTAATGAAAGACACCAATAAAATATCATTCATTTGTATTATGTAACATTTTTTGAATTATAACTAACAACACACAAAATTTTAAAAGTGAGGATATGCAAACACTTTGTTGGTGAAATGTGTAAATAATAAGAACATATGATATGTTAAGTGGGATACAATATACATAAAGTTGTTTATAATTATTTATTTAAAAGACATATAATAACTATGGTTAATTGGGACACCCATAAAATATCATACTCTAAAATACATAATATTTTTTTAATAATAGCTGACAATGCGTAAAATTTAAAAAGTTTGGATATACAAGCACCTTATTGATGAAAAGTACAAATCGTGAGAACACATTATCCATTAAGTCAAATACAACATACATAAAGTTGTTTGTAATTATTTATATATATAATAACTATGGTTAATTATGACACCCATAAAATATCATCCTCTTATAATATGTAACATTTTTTGAATAATAACTGACAATGTGCAAAATTTTTAGAGGTGAAAATATGCAAGCACTTTGCTAGTGAAAAATGCAAATAGTGAAACACACGGTACGTTTAGTGGAATATAACATACATGATTTTTTTTGTAATTTTTTTTAATATATATAATAACTATGATTAATTAGGACACTCGTAAATATATAATCTATTTATAATATGTAATATTTTTTTAATAATAACTGACAACATGTAAAAATTTTAAAAGTGGAAATATACAAGCACTTGGTTGGTGGAAAGTGCAAATAATAAAAACATGTTGTACGTTAAGTGGGATATAATATACATAATGTTATTTGTATTTTTTTTAATATATATGATAATTATAATTAATTAGAACATCCATAAAATATCATCTCCTTGTATTATGTAACTTTTTAGAATGATAATTGACAATGCGCAGCATTTGTAAAATTGGGGATATGCAAACACTTTGTAGGTAAAAAGTACAAATAGTTAGAATATGTGGTATGTTAAGTGAAATATAACATACATAAAGTTATTTGTAATTATTTGTAGTAACCAGTATCAACGACTGGTAAGAATAAGTATTTATATATGTATAAATATACGTATTTTATTTGTATATTGGTGATACTTGATTTATATATTGTTATTAGTAGTGTTTGTATAGGTTAAGGTCATACTATTAGCATTGGGTTTAATTGCAAGACTTTAGAAATATTTTAGGAACCAAATTGTAATACTTTGAAAGTTTTAGGGGTAAATTCATAAATACCAAAACTTAGCCACTTAGTATAAAAATACACTTTTAAAACCCTAATTCTCTCATTTTGGTCGAGCTACCTCTTTTAGAGAGAGAGAAGAGAGAAAAAGAGGGGAGAGAAAGAGAAGAAAGAGAAGAAGAAATTGAAATTTTTGATTTTAAGAGGTATATCACAACTATTTCTCAATTTATTGGTGTTAATTATGTTAATTTCTTTAAGTTTTAATTTCTGGAAATATGTATAATTGAGAATTTGATGTGTATTTCGTATGATATTTTGAGAATTGATGATGATCTATAAGATAGTTTGATAAATCATGATGGATTGTAGAATTTCTGCTTGATAGTCTCTTGATCCAAGAATTTTATAAATTGTTGTGATTCGATTCTGATTTTGAATTTTGAGTATATGAAATTAGATATGTTTAGGATCATATGAGACTTTGAATTGATTCAAAATTCCAGAAATTAAAATTTTTGTGAATTTACCAAAATGACCCTGAAATTTTGGAAATTTCCTATGTGAACAGTATGATACAGTGACGAACAATTTTTGTTCTACTGCATGATCTTCAAAAATTACAAATTTGTGAAATATAATAATTTTATATGTCTAATATGATATACTCGGAATTGAGAATTTAGATCAATGTGGTTGAAATGTTATGATTTTCTAAAGTGTATCAGCTCATTGCAGTATTTGATTAACAGATTTTTAAAACTATGGAATAAAATAGTTTTAAAATACTTTTGGCAGTGATTTAGAAGTGAAATATTTATCATAGACTAAGATATGAAAGAGTAATTATGTGGTAGCTTTATAATTTTTGAGTTAGTATATGATTTTATAAAATTGGGAGATTGAATACTGTTCAGTAAGTATCTTGATCTTATCAGGTTAGTAGTTTGGATTCGATGGTATGTATGGAATGGATTGTGTAGGAATTTTGATATAATATTCATATATAAGAAGGATATATGAGTCAAGAATGATATATTCTGATTTTGGAGTAATTAGACATCATTTGATGTATTAGAAAATTTTGTTAAGTGTAAGTGGTCAGAATGACAGGTTTTGAGAAACCAAGTATTTAGACCAATTTGATGTGATAAATGCATTGTGTATAATTTTGTAAGCTATTTAAAGTATTTTGTGTGAATTGTGAAGCTTATGAAAGGATTAATCTCCATTGATATGTTAAGGAGATTTAAGCCTTGTAACTAAAAGTGTTAAGAGGTGAGTATACTAGACTTTTTACTGAAATCACAATAAACATAGTAATTATTTTGTATGATTTTGCAAATGGGGTTAAGAATATATTTATGTTATGTCAAAGTACATTTTGATATGAAATGTAAATATATGTTTATGAATGTGAGCATTGACATTGAGCATGGACATACATGTATTTTTGAAAGTGAGCTTTCAACATAAGATGCGTTTAATAAAGAAAGCTTTTGAAGTGTAATATGTCCATGAGAAATATTTTGTGTTTTGAGAGTGGGGATGGCAAAAAAATTCGCAAACCCGCAAACCCGCTAAAACCCGCCCGCATTAGGAAGGATTTGGTAAGGCTTGAAGCGGGTTTGGTACGGGTTTGGTATTTAAAATTAAAACCCGCAACGGATTTGGTACGGGTATGGTTTTAGTGAAAAATCCGCGGATACCCGCAACGGGTATCCGCACATACTACATTTAAAAAAAAATATAAAATATAAAAATATAAATTGATTATTTTGCATTTTTTTTATCTCACATCAAAAAATCTACATTTTATTTGACATTGCTCATACCATTAAATATAAATAAATAAAATTAGTTCAAAGGAATTAATGATTGTAATTGAAATTAAAAATAAAATTATAGCATTTAACATAATTGAAATTGAATTTAAAATATTTAATATTTAGCGTAATTGAAATTAAATTTAGAATTATAACATTTAACGTAATTAAAATTGAAATTGTAATTGTAATTAGAATTAAATATTTAACACAATTGAAATTGGAAATGAAATTGGATTTAGAATGATAACATTTAATGTAATTGAAATTGAAATTGGATTTGAAATTATAATATTTAATGTAAATAAAATTAGAATTAAAATTGAAATTAAAATATTTAACATAATTGAAATTGAATTTAAAATTATAATATTTAACTATCAAAATTGAAATTATAATTATAACAATTTAATGTAATTAAAATTAAAATTTGATTTATAGCTATGATATTTAACGTAACTGAAATCAAAAATGGAATAAGAATTATAATATTTAACATAATTGATATCAAAATTATAATTATAATTATAACATTAACGTAATTGAAATCAAAATTGGATTTGAAGTTATAATATGTAACGTAATTGAAATCAAAATTAGGTTTAAAATTATAATATTTAACGTAATTGAAATCGAAATTTGATTTAAAATTATGACATTTAACGTAATTGAAATCAAAATTGGAATAAGAATTATCATATTTAATATAATTGATATTAAAATTATAATTATAGCATTAACGTAATTGAAATCGAAATTGGATTTGGAGTTATAATATGTAACGTAATTGAAATCGAAATTGGATTTAAAATTATGACATTTAGCGTAATTAAAATTAAAATTGGAATAAGAATTATAATATTTAACATAATTGATATCAAAATTATAATTATAACATTAATGTAATTAAAATTAAAATTAAATTTGAAGTTATAATATGTAACGTAATTGAAATCGAAATTAGTTTGGAATTATAACATTTAACGTAATTGAAATCGAAATTGAATTTAAAATTATGACATTTAACATAATTGAAATCAAAATTGGAATAAGAATTATAATATTTAACATAATTGATATCAAAATTAAAATTATAATTATAATATTAACGTAATTGAAATCGAAATTGGATTTAGAGTTATAATATGTAACGTAATTGAAATCGAAATTAGATTTAGAATTATAATATTTAACGTAATTGAAATCGAAATTGGATTTAAAATTATGACATTTAATGTAATTGAAATTAAAATTGGAATAAGAATTATAATATTTAACATAATTGATATCAAAATTATAATTATAACATTAACGTAATTGAAATTAAAATTAGATTTGGAGTTATAATATGTAACGTAATTGAAATCGAAATTAGTTTTGAAATTTTAACATTTAACGTAATTGAAATCAAAATTTGATTTAGAATTATGATATTTAACGTAATTGAAATCAAAATTGGAATAAGAATTATAATATTTAACATAATTGATATCAAAATTATAATTATAATTATAACATTAACGTAATTGAAATCGAAATTGGATTTGGAGTTATAATATGTAACGTAATTGAAATTAAAATTAGGTTTAAAATTATAATATTTAACGTAATTGAAATCGAAATTGGATTTAAAATTATGACATTTAACGTAATTGAAATCAAAATTGGAATAAGAATTATCATATTTAACATAATTGATATTAAAATTAAAATTAAAATTATAACATTAACGTAATTGAAATCGAAATTGGATTTGGAGTTATAATATCTAACGTAATTGAAATCGAAATTGGATTTAAAATTATTACATTTAACGTAATTGAAATTAAAATTGGAATAAGAATTATAATATTTAACATAATTGATATCAAAATTATAATTATAACATTAACGTAATTGAAATTAAAATTAGATTTGGAGTTATAATATGTAACGTAATTGAAATCGAAATTAATTTGGAATTATAACATTTAACGTAATTGAAATCGAAATTGAATTTAAAATTATGACATTTAACTTAATTGAAATCAAAATTGGAATAAGAATTATAATATTTAACATAATTGATATCAAAATTAAAATTATAATATTAACGTAATTGAAATCGAAATTGGATTTGGAGTTATAATATGTAACGTAATTGAAATCGAAATTAGATTTAGAATTATAATATTTAACGTAATTGAAATCGAAATTGGATTTAAAATTATGACATTTAACGTAATTGAAATTAAAATTGGAATAAGAATTATAATATTTAACATAATTGATATCAAAATTATAATTATAACATTAACGTAATTAAAATTAAAATTAGATTTGGAGTTATAATATGTAACGTAATTGAAATCGAAATTAGTTTGAAATTATAACATTTAACGTAATTGAAATCGAAATTTAATTTAAAGTTATGATATTTAACGTAATTAAAATCAAAATTGGAATAAAATTTATAATATTTAACATAATTGATATCAAAATTAAAATTAAAATTATAATATTAACGTAATTGAAATCAAAATTGGATTTGCAGTTATAAATTATAATATGTAACGTAATTGAAATCGAAATTAGATTTGGAATTAAAATATTTAACATAATTAAAATAAAAATATTTAACGTAATTAAAATTATAACATTTATCGTAATTAAAATCGAGATTAGATTTTAAATTATAACATTTAATTTAATTAAAATTAAAATTGAAATTAAAATGATAACATTTAATGTAAATAACATTGAAAATATAATTGATATTATTTTAATTGCTATAATTAAAAAATTTTAATTAAATTAATATTATTATTTAATTTTTTTATTATACTAATTCAAAACCCGCTTAAAATCCGCGGATAACCCGTTGCGGGTTTGGTAATAGGTACAAACCCGCAAGTGCGGGTTTGGTAACGGTACTCCAAACCCGCAACGGGTTTGGGAAGGATATGGTATTTCATTTTGTAAGCGGATATGGATATGGTATTAAAGGTATCCGTCCCAAACCCGCCCGCTGCCATCCCTATTTGAGAGTACTTGAACTCATTGTTAACTTAGTAGGCATTTTATGTGATTTGTGGAGCCTTTATGTGTGGCATTTCCTTCGGGATTGGTATATGTTATGTGTTCCGTATGTAGAGAGGATCCTATTGGTACCTAAAGGAAGAGTGAGTCATCACATTCGTGTGGTGGCGTATTGGTGCATGTGAGAGGACTCACCGATGATCAGGGTGAGGGTTTGGCTTTTACCTTCGTGCATGAGCATTATATATGTGTAATTTAAAGGCCTCACTTGTACTATTCCTCTCATACGGTATGTCACCTACGAGTGACATTTGGCTCATTATGTGATATGTGATACGTAAGTCCTACTAAATAGTAGTTGAGTGATGGTATTCCTATTATGTGTTTTGAAAGAATGTATAAGCGCTTACATGATATGTGATTTGATAAGATTATAATTTTGATTGATCACAGCATATCATACATATGCATTGTGTACATATATATATATATATATATATATATATATATATATATATTTGTATTTGATATATGAAAAGCTAATATGCTTACTGAGTTTTATACTCATTATAATTTATGGTGATTTTAGGTAAATAAGGTACATGTGTGCTTAGAGGATTTGGCAAGGCTTCTGCTGTTCCTTGGGTTCCCTAAGTTGTTAGGTTGCTAAGTGTTTCATTTGGGGACACGTGGGATAAGATATTTGATTTGTCCCTATTGAATAAATACTTATGTATTATTTTATTGTGTGTGGTTGGATTTAGTTTAAGTTTCACCAAGTGTAGTAATGGATTGATTTTAAGTAAGAATTTGCAATGAATATATTCTGGGCTCCCGGTAACAAAGTTGCTACTGGTGACGTAGTAGAGTGTTAATCTCTGAGAAAACTCTGCGTATCTTCAGTTTACTAATTGTCCCAGTCATAATTCAATTGCTATAATTCTGAAAGAAATTAAAATGAATGTTTAAGTATTATTGAATAAATGTAAGTGATGTCGTGTGTCAGATCTTTTGGGTCTGAGGCGTGACATTATTATTATTTTAGATATATACAATAACCATAGTTAATTAGGAGACCCATAAAATATCACCCCCTTATAATATGTAACATTTTTTTTAATGATAAATTTGTTAAAGTGGGGATATGCAAACAATTTGTTGGTGAAAATTATAATCAGTGAAAATATGTGATACATGAAGTTATTTGTATTTAAAGACAATAATAATAATAATAGTCATTATTAATTATTAGGACACCTGTTAAATATCATCTCTTGTATTATGTAATTTTTTTTGAATGATAACTAATGACATACAAAAATTGTAGAATTGGGGATATGCAAGCACTTTAATAGTAAAAGGTATAAATTGTGAGAACACATAGTACGTTAAGTGGAATACAACATACATGAAATTATTTTAAAAAAAATTTAATAAAAAATATATAATAATTATGACATCTATAAAATATCATCCCTTATAATATGTAACGTTTTTTTAATAATAACTAACAACCCGGATAATTTTTTAAAGGAGGGATATACAAATACTTTGTTGGTGAAAAGTCAAATAGTGAGAACATATGATACGTTAAATTTTATACAACACATGTGAAGTTGTCTATTATATTTTTTAATTCTCTTTCTAAATATAATAAAAATAGTTAATTAAGACGCCCATAAATATCATCATTTTATATTATGTAACATTTTTTTAATGATAACTGACAATACACAAAAGTTTTTAAAAGTGTGAATATGCAAGTACTTTATTTGTAAAAAAGTATAAATAGTGAGAATAAGTGTTATATTAAGTAGGATATAACATATATAACATTATTTGTAATATGACATATATAGAACGATTATTGTGCACCCATAACTTGATATATAACAAGTGAAATTTCATTCATCATGCTATGTTGTTTGTAATGAGAACTTAAATAAGGCACTAAGGACAATAAGACAGACTTGACTTAAGATAATATGATGATCTCTATTTATTCAAAATTTTAAAAGTTGACATATACTCGCACTTAAGTCGGTAGCAAATGTAAATACTATGAACATTTTTTTTATGCAAGTAAGAACATATATAATGTGATGATTGCATACCCACAATTTTGTGCATAACGGGTGAAATTTCGTCCATCAAATCATATTGTTTGTAATAATACAACTTTGGAATAATATGATACTGTCACGCTCTAAACCCAAAAGATCTGACACACGACATCACTTACATTTATTCACTAATACTTAAACATTTATTTTAATTTCTTTCAGAATTATAGCAATTGAATTATGACTGGGACAATTAGTAAACCGGAGATACGCATAGTTTTCTCAGAGATTAACACTCTACTACGTCACCAGTAGCAACTTTGTTACCGGAAGCCCAGAATATATTCATTGCAAATTCTTACTTAAAATCAATCTATTACTACACTTGGTGAAACTTAAACTAAATCCAACTATACACAATAAAATAATACATAAGTATTTATTCAATAGGGACAAATCAAATATCTTATCCCACGTGTCCCCAAATGAAACACTTAGCAACCTAACAACTTAGGGAACCCAAGGAACAGCAGAAGCCTTGCCAAATCCGCTAAGCACACATGTACCTTATTTACCTGAAATCACCATAAACTATAATGAGTATAAAACTCAGTAAACATACTAGTTTTTCATATATCAAATACAAATACATATATATACACAATGCATATGTATGATATGCTGTGATCAATCAAAGTCATAATCTTATCAAATCACATATCATGTAAGCGCTTACACATTCTTTCAAAACACATAATAGAAATACCATCACTCAATTACTACTTAGTAGGACTTACATATCACATATCACATAATGAGCCAAATATCACTCGTAGGTGACATACCGTATGAGAGGAATAGTACAAGTGAGGTCTTGAATAACACATATATAATGCTCATGCCCGAAGGTAAAAGCCAAACCCTCACCCTGATCATCGGTGAGTCCTCTCACATGCACCAATACGCCACCACACGAATGTGATAACTCACTCTTCCTTTAGGTACCAATAGGATCCTTCCTACATACGGAACACATAACATATACCAATCCTGAAGGAAAGGCCACACATAAAGGCTCCACAAATCACATAAAATGCCTACTAAGTTAACAGTGAGTTCAAGTACCCTCAAAACACAAAATATTTTTCATGGACATATTACACTTCAAAAGCTTTCTTTATTAAACGCATCTTATTTTGAAAGCTCACTTTCAAAAATACATGTATGTCCATGCTCAATGTCAATGCTCATATTCATAAGCATATATTCACATTTCATATCAAAATATGCTTTGACATAACATAAATATATTCTTAACCCTATTTGCAAAATCATACAAAACAATTACTATGTTTATTGTGATTTTAGTAAAAAGTCTAGTATACTTACCTCTTAGCATTTTCAAGTACAAGGCTTAAATATCCTTAACCTATCAATGGAGATTAATCATTTCATAAACCTCACAATTCACACAAAATACTTTAAATAGCTTACAAAATTATACACAATTCATTTATCACATCAAATTGGTCTAAATACTTAATTTCTCAAAACCTGTCATTCTGACCACTTACACTTAACAAAATTTTCTAATACATCAAATTATGTCCAATTACTCCAAAATCAGAATATATCATTCTTGACTCATATATCATTCTTATATATAAATATTATATCAAAATTCCTACACAATCCATTCCATACATACCATCGAATCCAAACTACTAACCTGACAAGATCAAGATACTTACTGAACAGTATTCAATCTCCCAATTTTATAAAATCATATACTAACTCAAAAATTATAAAGCTACCACATAATTACTCTTTACACATATCTTAGTCCATGATAAATATTTTACTTCTAAATCACTGCCAAAAGTATTTTAAAACTATTTTATTCTATAGCTTTAAAAATCTGTTAATCAAATACTGCAATGAGCTGATACACTTTAGAAAATCATAACATTTCAACCACATTGATCTAAATTCTCAATTCCGAGTATATCATATTAGACATATAAACTTATCATATTCCATAAATTTGTAATTTTTGAAGATCATGCAGTAGGACAAAAATTGTTCGTCACTGTATCATACTGTTCACATTGGAAATTTCCAAAATTTCAGGGTCATTTTGGTAAATTCACAAAAAATTTAATTTCTGAAATTTTGAATCAATTCAAAGTCTCATATGATCCTAAACATGTCTAATTTAATATACTCAAAATTCAAAATCAGAATCGAATCACAACAATTTATAAAATTCTTGGATCAAGAGACTATTAAGCAGAAATTCTACAATCCATCATGATTTATCAAACTATCTTATAGATCATCATCAATTCTCAAAATATCATACGAAATACACATCAAATCCTCAATTATACATATTTCCAGAAATCAAAACTTAAATAAATTAACATAATTAACACCAATAAATTGAGAAATAGTTGTGATATACCTCTTAAAATCAAAAATTCCAATTTCTTCTTCTCCTTCTTCTCTTTCTCTCCCCTCTTTTTCTCTCTTCTCTCTCTCTAAAAGAGGTAGCTCGACCAAAATGAGAGAATTAGGGTTTTAAAAGTGTATTTTTATACTAAGTGGCTAATTTTTGGTATTTACGAATTTACCCCCAAAACTTTTAAAGTATTACAATTTAGTCCCTAAAATAAATCTAAAGCCTTGCAATTAAACCCAATGCTAATAGTATCACCTTAACCTATACAAACACTACTAATAACAATATATAAATCAAGTATTACTAACATACAAATAAAATAAGTATATTTATACATATATAAATACTTATTTTTACCAGTCGTGGATACTGGTTACTACAGATACAGTTCAATATGATAATATTCATCTATTTAATATTTAAAAATAGAAATATACTCACACTTTATTTGGTAAAAAAGTACACAAAAGTTTAAACTAATTTTTGTACAAATTTGGACATACATATATTTACACGTCGATTTTGGACATTATTTTTTGGGCTGGTTAAATTTGTTGGTTGGAACTGTAGTAATGTTATTGTTCACAATTTATTGTTTATAGTAATTGTAACAATTTTGATATTTTTCATTTCTCTTTGATTTTTATCTACTTGCTCAATTAACTTAAACCCTATAAAATGATAATAAATCATATAAAAAATCAAATAATTTTAGTTTAAGCAAACAAATATTAAGCCATATCCTAAACTGGTATAATGTTTTTTTTTATCTTTTGGCCTCTTTTTTTATAAATATTATTGTATTGGGTTAAATTGAAGTTTTTGTGTAGTTTTAACCCTTTTTTTCAGTGTTTTTATATCTTAGATATTTTATATTTTTGTAAGCATTTATTAGACTATCTTAACCTTCCCAAGTTCTAATTTGCAAAACATATAAAAAAATTAAAAAAAATATTTTTAAATTATAATATTTAATATAATTATAATTATAATTGAGATTCATATTGAATTGTAACACTTAATGTAACTGGAATTGTAATTATAAAATTTAATATAATTAAAAATATAATTATAATATTTAACGTTATTGTAATTAAAATTTGATACACAATTATAATATTTAACGTAATTGAAATCGAAATTAAAATTGAAGTTATAACATTTAACGTAATTGAAATCAAAATTATATTTAAAATTATAATATTTAACGTAATTGAAATTGGATTTAGAATTATAACATTTAACATAATTAAAATTGAAATTGAAATTAGATTTATAATTACAATATTTAACGTAATTAGAGTTGGAATTATAATAATTAACGTAATTAAAATTTAAATTAGATTTAGAATTATAATATTTAATATAAGTGAAATTAGAATTATAAATTTAACGTAATTAAAATTTGAATTGAAATTTAAATTATAACATTTAATGTAATTGAAATTGAAATTAGATTTGAAATCATAACATTTGACGTAATTGAAATCGAAATCATAATTTGAATTATAACATCAAACACAATTGAAATCAAAATTGAAATTGGATTGGAATCATAATATTTAATGTAATTGAAATCAAAATTAGAATTGGAATTATAATATTAAACGTAATTTAATTTTAATTTTAATTTTAATTTTAAAGCTTTGAAATCAAATTTAAAATTATAACATTAACGTAATTGAAATCAAAATTAGATTTAGAATTATAACATTTAATATAATTAAAATTAAAATTAAAATTGGTTTGGAATTGTAACATTTAATATAATTAAAAATAAAATTAAAATTAAAATTAGAATTGAAGTGCTATCATTTAATATAAATGAAATCAAAATTAAATTTAAAATTATAACATTTAACGTGATTAAAATCGAAATTAAAATTGGAATGGTATCTTTTAATGTAATTAAAATTTAAATTGGATTTGAAATTATAACATTTAACTATTTGAAATTGAAATTCTAATTATAATATTTTATGTAATTAAAATTAAAATTGGATTTAAAATTGAATTTAGAATTATAATGTTTAACATAATTGAAATTGAATTTAGAATTAGAATCTTTTAACCTAATTAAAAATAAACTTGAATTTGAATTTAAAATTAGAATTAAAATTGAAATTATTTAGTCTAATTAAATTTAAAATTAGAGTTGAAATTATAACATTTAACGTAATTGAAATAAAAAATAGAATTGAAATTAAAATAAGAATTATAATATTAATATTATTAAAATTAAAATTAGAATGAGAATTATAATATTAACAAAATTAAAATTGAAATCATAATTATAATATTTAATATAATATATTATCTTTAATTTTTTAATTTCATGAAATAAAATTTTATTAATTATTTGATCGGTTCTATTTTATATTAAACTAGACAATAAAGACGGTTTTTAATTGGCATCATTAAACGAAAGCCCTTGAAGTGATCCAATATCATACGGGATATACTGTAGTTTGACCCAATTTTAAAATGAAAAAAAATAATATTTTAGCAAAAGACGAAAGAAGTAACCAGTTGAGTCAAAGACAAATTTTCCGCTCCAAAAATAAATAAAAAATTAATTTATCTAAAAAAATACTAATAAAAATACAAAGCAATTATAAAAAGTCATATTAATACCAATAACCAACTACTTATTTTAGTTTGACTTTTTAAATAAAATTTTTAGAATTAGAATTTAAAAAAAAACATTTGATTGTCAATTAAAAAATAAATTTAAAAATATTTTATTGTTAATTACACATTATTAAAAATATGTATATACTATTAAATTATTAACAATAACACCTAATAAATATCAAATAAATTTATTTATTTAAATTTTAAATAAATTAAAATATAATTAAATTCATCACGTATTTTGTCAAATTTAATCTCTTAATGCACACGAATCTAAATAAATTAATACACAATTAAAAAATTAAATAAATTATTATGTTTAATACAAAAATTAAAAATAAAATAAAATAGCCATTATCAATGACAATTTTTTTTTAAAAAGTCTTGTAGAGACACATGAATACAAAGATACAGTGAAGTGATATATTTTAAGAAAATATTAAAAATATATTAGTTGAATAGGATTGATTTTCATTAAAAGTATATTATAGAATTAAAATAATATTATTAGGGTATATGTGAAATTATATAAATAATTTTTTAAGAAAAAACTCAAAAAGCTTACTTCCCAAAAATTTAAACTTTTTCAAGAAGGGGCAAAACAATTTTTTAATTTTCAAAAAATTATTTTCTAATTACAATAAAATATTTTAAAAATCACATAATAATAATAAAATATTGGACAGTAGAGAAACTTAACCATATTGGTATTAAATGCATTTTTTTTTATTGTTAAAAGTTTTTTTTTATATTTATTTATAATTAAAGAAGAATTTTTAGAGATTAAAAAAATTATTTTATATTTATTTGTAAAAACTTAATTTTTGAGATTTAAGGAGTTGAGTTTTTTGAGTTCTTTTTTTTTTTATATTTGTGTATTGATACATATATTTTAATAATATTTTATTATTTTCAAAACATACATCTAATAAAAATAATTTTTATTCAAATATAAAATTATTATATCTTTATATTTTTACAATTATTATATTTTTACAAAACTCTATTAATATTTTTTTTATCATAAGTATGTAACATTTTATTTTATTGTAATTTTTTTAATTAACAACTAATAAATCAGATATATATTTTTTTGTAAAAACTCGGCTTTTTAAAACTCTATTTAACGAAATAAGCCGTAATTCTTCTTGTCCTGGCCCGGACGCCGCGTTTGAAAATATGCTTTAAAATCGTATTTCAAGGGTTATTTTATTCAATGGTAAAATCGCATTTCCAAAGGAAGGTTTTCTCTTTAAAACGCCGCCCGACAAATTGAACGCTCTTTAAGTAATTGATACGCTTACCGGATACCCACATAAAACAACACACAAATCCAAAACCAAAATTAAAATAAAGAGAGACCGAGAGGGATTCATGCTAACGTACGCCTGATCAACTCTATCGTGCGCCACAGATGGGAGGAGATGTGACCGGAGCCACGACTGCCGCCATCGCGGCAGCGACGACGTCGGCGTCTTTGGCGGAGCCGCAATACGTGAAGGCGAAGACGTCAGTGTGGTGGGACATAGAGAACTGTCAGGTTCCGAAGAACTGTGATCCGCACACGATAGCGCAGAACATAAGCTCCGCCTTGGTCAAGTGTAACTACTGTGGGCCCGTCTCTATCTCCGCCTATGGCGACACCAATCGTATACCCGCGTCTGTTCAGCACGCGCTCTCCAGTACTGGCATTGCTCTCAATCACGTCCCCGCTGGTACTTCCTCTTTTTTTTGCCCCCGATTTAAAGCCCTAACTTCTTCTTTGGGTAGAATTAGAATTTATTTTTATTTTATTGATGTTGATCTGTGCACTTTTTACTAAAAGAGTGATTTTATTTCTGGGTTGATCGATTGCCTTTGGGGTAGAGGTTCATTGCTTCAATTTTGACGTTGCTTTATATATGAATTTCCTTTAATGTTGTGTTTCTTGATTTGTAGTAATAGGGGCTTTTGGGGTCTTAATTATTTAATTTTTAAGATATTTGGAATGAACAAACAGGTGTTAAAGATGCGAGTGACAAGAAGATTTTAGTTGACATGCTGTTTTGGGCAGTAGACAATCCTGCTCCCTCGAATTATCTGCTGATATCAGGGGATAGAGATTTCTCTAACGCACTCCATCAATTGCGTATGAGGAGGTATAATATTCTTTTGGCGCAGCCATATAAGGCATCAGCGCCACTTGTTGCAGCGGCCAAGAGTGTATGGCTTTGGACTAGCCTTGTAGCTGGAGGCCCCCCGCTTTCTAGCGGTGAATCTTTCACACATGCTAATGTTTTTAACACCTTTAATTCTGAAATATCATATAGCTCGGTTTCTGAACTTGGTCAAGTAAGCCAGCCAATGGCCTTCAGCTCGAGTAGCGGAAGGGCTGCTGAAGCGAAATACAAAGGGAAATACACAAGGAAGAACCCATATCAGCCTAACATATCGAGAGTCACCAGTGCACCAGTTACGATTCAAGAAAGTAAGAACAATGATTACACTTACCACTCAGAACATACACAACCAAAGCAGTTTAAGAAAGCCCCTCATGAGTTTTTTGGTGGCACCGGTGAGCCTGTTGTATCTGCAAGTAGGTCTACTCCCAATTTCTTCCCTTCCAATCCTGATCCTTCAGTGAACAATGGACATAATTTTGTTGGCAATTTTCAGAATCAGTATCCTCCTCCTTTGAGGCCGAATAAGTTCCCTATGCAACCAAATTTTTCACAGGATAATTTTGCACCTCAGAATTTGCAAATGCACGGCGTTTTTCACCCTATGCCTCCCGGTTCTAATGGCCCAAGGTTCTCTTCAGTGCCAGTTACAAATGTCCCTGATATTGGTAAGCTAAGTATGTCTGAGTACCCAAACTATACTCAAAACCATCCTAATTACCATCCTCAAAGTGGAGAAGAATTCAAAACAAGTTATTTTGAGTCTCCAAATTCAGCTAGCATAAATGTACCACAAAAAAGCCATGTCATGCGTAGCAGCCAAGCAATTCACCATGATACTCTAAACAATCGGTCTTCTCCTGGTCCTGAAGGTCCTCCTGTTTCATCATCCCAGATTACTACTCCTGCTTCTAGTAATGGTACCTGGGGAACTCAGGGATGTACAGCACCTCCTGAATATGTACAAGGCCTTATTGGGATTATCTTGCTTGCTTTAAACACCCTGAAAATTGAAAAAGTTATGCCCACTGAAGCAAACATAACTGATTGCATACATTGCGGAGATCCAAAACACCGCAATACTGATGTAAGAAAAGCTCTGAATAGTGCAATTGAGCAACATATGGTAGTAAAGCAAAACCTTGGTGCATTGCAGTTTTATGTTCCTAAAAATGACAGACTGTGGAAGTGTGTGAACCCTATAGGTGGTAATCCTAATCAGTACCCGAAAGAAACGTGGGATAGTATACAAAAGTTTCTAGCTTCCTCATCCGGACGATCAGCAATATTGGCCTCTCAGTGCAGGTAAACTTGTATAGTAGTCTTTTGGCTACTTTTAACTTACCTATCATTATAAGTTTTGTTGGATAAACTTTTTGAAACTGTATTATTGGTACTTATAGGTATGAAGCAGCTTTGGCTCTTAAAAATGCATGCTTGGAAAAGCTTGCTCTCGGTGACGTACTTCAGATCTTGAATATGATAATCTCTTCAAAAAAATGGATCGTTCATCATCAGTCAGGATGGCAACCAATTACTATTACCCTTCCAGAGATTAAAAATGAATCTGGTAACGAAACCGATGTGTGATCAATTAATATCAGTTCTGGTACTAAGAAGTGGCTCTAAATGGTTATAATTTCTAAGTATATCATCAAAATATTGGATAGAGATGGGCCACATGGTACAATCATGAGTGTCTAAAAATTATGGTGAATATAAATTGTAGATCATGAATTTAGTACACATAGGTTCTCTTTTTTGTTCTTTTTAGTTCATTTATTACTGTTTGCTGGGAAACACTGATGGACTTGGGCTTGAAGAAGGAAAGCTACTTACATGCTTGATCAAGTATTAATCAGTGTTGAAATTCCTCAGAGGGAGAATGACAGTAGCAAGTTGCTTTCTGGAGTTTGGTCTACACTAGAAAGTTGCTGTAGCTGCATTATGAAGGATTCTTTCTTTACAGCCATCCATCAGTCCTTGTGAGAAATTGCTCAACCAGGATTAAGCTAAAGCCTTTATCTTCTCACAATAGCTTGTTTTAAGAATGGCACTGCTAGGAAATAGAGGAGATCTTTTATCCAAAGACTTAGATTTATAGCAAATTATGCAGCTGCCATCCTTGTGGTTCTAATATGTCTTTACCAACTTCAGTGTGGCTGGAATTATAATGTTCAGCTACCTTGTTATGCTTATAGAGCTCTCATGTCGAAAAGGTACAAATCTCGATGAAGATGGTTCAAAACTGAGGCTTACAGGTTCTGTGCCCTTCTAATTAGCTGGTCATTGCTGCAACATGTTATTCAAAATCCACTTGATGTTGGGGAATGAGGTTAACAGCGGAAGAGGTCATGTTGACAAAAGTGGAACCCTTTCGGCGTGAATGAAATAATCTCTTGCTGGTCCAGATTGAGGAAATATGATGAAGCAGCTTTATCCGTGGCCATACATGCAATTTAATGATTGAGGTCTGGAGGGCAATTTCATGAATATCTACCATAATGGTGGAACATGTTAGCTGAAACATTATCTTCCTTTCAACTTTGGAATTGGTTCTATCTTTAAATTCCTAGTCTTAGGGTAATTTTTTTTTTTAAAAAAAAAAAAAGTCCCGGGTGGAGTACTGTATTATAAATTTGAAATGTCTGTTTTTTTATGTTAATATCTTCCTATTTGCTTCGGCCGAGTTGGTGGTCGTATTGACTTATTGAGATCTTTATTATTCACGAATACTGGATTGGACGCAAGAAATAGTTACATTGATAACAACAGTCAATTGGAATTTTGACTTGCACTTTCCGGGCAATAGTTATGATAAGTTTTGGTCCACTCAATTATAGTGCTGGCAATGGAGTTGCGTTGGGTGGGTTTCACCTGCCTCAAGTTTATATTTAAATGGGTCGGGTTATCAAATCTTTGGAATAGATTTGAGTAGGGTTACAACTAATTAAATTGAGTATAATCTATATGGGGATCTGCTATTTAATTTTTATTTTTGAGTTTTATTATTGAATTTATTTAAAATAAATTGAATTAATTTTGAGAAAAAGTTTTAAAGAGTACTTTTCTAAAAAAATTATCTAAATTATTAAATATTAATTATATTATAATTAAATCTCATATTATTAAATTATTTTTAAGATATATAAATCACTTAAACAAAACAATTTAATATCATTAATTATTATACTAAAAAAGAAAAAAATATATATAAAAATCATTAATCATAATAATGTAAACATATTAAACTATATATAGTTAACAAATGTGTCAAATTACATCAAATAAAAAATATAATATATAAAAAAATATTTCTCTTTAAGTTTTCCTATAATCCTACATTATAAAAAATTAAAATATTATATTTTATAATATTAAAAATATATTAATATAAAAAATTAATAATATTTATAAAAATATTCACTCCATATCTTTCGTTTTCTTTGTATATATTTTTTTCATCACCAACTAATATGTCTATTCTATCCTAAAACAAATAGTTAATTCAAAATATAAAGGTAACTAATGGTCCAAAACTTTTGACCATTTAATTTAAGTATTTTAGTTTGGCCGATACTTTATCAGACATGAATTGAATACCGGATAAGAGTTAACAGAATCCTGTGGATTAAAATTGCTATACAATAGAAAGAGAAAGGGGTATTATCACTTAACTCCCTGGAGGTTTTCTTAAATATCAAATAGATGGCAAGAATGCGTAATTGGGCAGAAACCTTCCCTTAAATATCTACGTTAAATTTTTTTATTAGATCAATTACTTTTTATAAGCACTTTTGATTCTAAAATTTCTTTAATATTTAAAGTTTTACTTACTATTAATTTTTCTAGATCTTCTATTTTATTAATTAGCTTATCAAATTCTTTATCTATATCTATTGATTTATCTAGAGTTATACTAGTTTTTTTTTTGTTTATTATCCTATAAATAAATACTAATTTTTATCTATAAATAAAAAATTTCTTTTAATTTTATTATTCTATTTTTTAATCTTTCTACTTTACTTACGACTTTTAACAAAAAATTTATTATAGTATTGGCTTGAGCTTGTTGTATATTATTACTTTCTGTAAAAAAATTACTTACAAAAAATTTGATTGTTGATTTGGTTCAGTTTTTTCGATTCGGTCTGGTTCAGTTTTTTCGGTTCGGTCCGGTTCGGTTTTTCGGTTTTTTATTTTAAATTATGATTTTTTTTAATTTTCGGTCCAATTTTTCTGGTTTTTTTCCGTTTTTTGGGTGGAAAAAACCGAACCGGACCGGTCGGTTTTTTCTCCAAAAAAACTAAATCGATTTTTTTTAAAAAAAATTGAATCGAACCGGTCGGTTCGGTTCGATTTTTTGGTTCCCGATTTTTTTTACCCACCCTTACTTACACCTATAGAATTTAGTAGTAAGTAATTTTCTACAAAAAGTAATAATATACAACAAACTCAAGCCAATACTATAATAAATTTTTTGTTAAAAGTCTTGAGTAAAGTAGAAATATTAGAAAATAGAATAATAAAATTAGAAGAATTCTTTTATTTATCTAATAAACAAAATGATACCAGTATGACTCTAGATAAATCAATAGATAGTATAGATAAAGAACTTGATAAGCTAATTAATAAAATAAAAGATCTAGAAAGTAGTAAGTAAAACTTTAGATATTAAAAAAAACTTAAGACCAAAAGTGCTAATAAAAAATAATAGATCTAATAAGAAAACATAACGTACATATCTCCTTATGTGAAAAAAGTAGGAAGGGTGTTAAACTTCTCGAATAAAGAAAAATAAATCATAGAAAGAATATAAGACATAATAAATGAAGAAGATGCTAATAAGCTGATAGAAATTGGATTTGAACAAATTAAAATAAAAAATTTATATAATTAAAGAATTTTAGAAAAAATAAAAAAGTAACCTATATATTTATAAAGATGAAATAAAATTAGCAGTAGTTAATAATAGACAATAATTTGCATTAATAAGTCAACGAAGTATAAAATTGTTAAAACAACAAAAATTCATAGATATGCATATAAGAGTAATAATAATACGAGTAATAAGTCGAATAAGAGAAGGATTAGATACTAAAACTCATTTATATTTATATGATAAAAGATTTATGATCATGAACAAGCCTAAATAGCAAGTGCTGAAATAGATCTTAGAAATAAAACAGCAGCAATAAGATGCATACCTGATATAGATATAGACAAAGATGAATTTTGTAAATATATAAAGCTTATTGTACAAACCAAATGGTATAAAATGAATGCAGAATATAAAAATATTAGGATTAAAATATTATTTTTAGGAAAACTTTATAATAAATATCATAAAAGATTTAAATTTGAAAGAAAAAATATTATAAAATGTTTTAAAAGTCAATATGTTGATATGATAGTGTCTAAAAAATAAACTCATAGTGAATTAAAAGGATTAGAATGGAAGCTACCAAAATTAAAAAATTAAAGAACAATATAAATGTTTGAAACAAGTCATATATACATAGATAAAAATAATCAAGCCTTACAAATATTTTTTAATTACAAAAAGATAGGAAGTACGAAAATAGAAGAAGATGGTGAAGAAATAACAATAAACATGGCATATATAGAAACACCGATAGATAAAATCAAAACATTAAAAGTTAATAGAGACTAAATTATAGAACAAATATTGAATGAACCTTCTAAATACTTAAAAAATGAAATCTTTGAAGAAATGTGTAAAAATTTAGACTTTACAGATGTATTTATAGATAAAATATTAATAGACGAATTAGATTTTTTACTTTTTCAATTAGAAGAAATTTATATAGAACATGAAGTATATGTAGGTGAAGAACATAAAAAAAACCTAAAAAAGAAGAAAGCAATACAAAAATAGTAAAACCCATAATAGAAGTATCTAATCCATAATAGAAACATCTAATATAAAAAAATATTTTTTTTAAAAAAAGGAATACCTAATAGCAAAGAAAAATACACAGAAGCAAAAAGAGTTTTTAAAGCTAATATTAAATTAGAAAATTGAAAATGTCACGCCTCAGACCCAAAAGATCCGACACACGACATCACTTACATTCATTCACTGCATGTGCACTCATAAATAATATTACACAAAATTTTCAACTTTCATTCAACACAGAAATCCTTAGCAAGTTGCTAGTAAGTTCAACACTAAAATCAACCATAACCTAACATATAAATATAAATGTAGTAACCAGTATCCACGACTGGTAAGAATAAGTATTTATATATGTATAAATATACATATTTTATTTGTATGTTGGTGATACTTGAATTATATATTGTTATTAGTAATATTTTATAGGTTAAGGATATACGATTAGTATTGGGTTTATTTGTATGACTTTAGATTTATTTTAGGGACCAAATTGTTATACTTTGAAAGTTTTGGGGGCAAATTCGTAAATACTAAAAAATTAACCACTTAGTATAAAAATAAACTTTTAAAAACCCTAATTCTCTCATTTTGGTCGAGCTACCCATTTTTAGAGAGAGAAGAGAGAAATAAAGGAGAGAGAAAGAGAAGAAGAAGAAGAAGAAAAAGAAGAAGAAATTGGAATTTTGGATCTTTAGAGGTATATCACAACTAATTATCAATTTATTGGTGTTAATTAAGTTAATTTCTTTAAGTTTTAATTTCTGGAAATATGTATAATTAAGGATTTGATGTGTATTTCGTTTGATGTTGTGAGAATTGATGATGATCTATAAGATAGCTTGATAAATTATGATGAATTGTAGAATTTCTGCTTGATAGTCTCTTGATCCAGGAATTTTATAAATTTTTGTAATTCGATTCTGGTTTTGAATTTTGAGTATATGAAATTAGACATGTTAAGGATCATCTGAGACTTTGAATCGATTGAAAATTCTGGAAATTGAATTTATAGTGAATTTACCAAAATGACCCTGAAATTCTGGAAATTTCCTGTGTAAACAGTATAGTACAGTGAAAAATAATTTTCGTCCTACTGAATGATCTTCAAAAATTATGAATTTGTGGAATATGATAATTTTATATATCTAATGCGATATACTCGGAATTGGGAATTTAGATCAATGTGGTTGAAGTGTTATGATTTTCTAAAGTGTATTAGCTCATTGCAGTATTTGATTAACAGGTTTTTAAAGTTAAACAATAAAATAATTTTAAAATACTTTTGGCAGTTATTTTGAATTAATATATTTATCATGAATTGGTATATGTGTCAAGAGTATTTTTGTGGTAGGTTTACAATTTTTGAGTTAGTATATGATTTTATAAAATTAGGAGATTGAATATTGTTCAGTAAGTATCTTGATCCTGTCAGGTTGGTAGTTTGGATTCGATGATGTATATGAAATGGATTGTGTAGGAATTTTGATATAATATTCATATATAGGAAGTATATATGAGTCAAGATTAATGCATTCTGATTTTGGAGTAATTGGACATCATTTGATGTATTAGAAAATTTTGTTAAGTGTAAGTGGTCAGAATGACAAGTTTTGAGAAATCAAGTATTTAGACCAATTTGATGTGTTAAATGCATTGTGTATAATTTTGTAAGCTATTTAAGTATTTGTGTGAATTGTGAGGCTTATGAAAGGATTGATCTCCATTGATAGGTTAAGAATATTTAAGCCTTATAGCTGTAAGTGCTAAGAGGTAAGTATACTAGACTTACTACTGGAATCACAATAAACATAATAATTGTTTTATATGATTTTGTAAATGGGGTTAAGAATATGTTTATGATATGTCAAAGTATATTTTGATATGAAATGTGAATATATGTTTATGAATGTGAGCATTGACATTGAGCATGGACATACATGTGTTTTTGAAAGTGAGCTTTCCAAAATAAGATGTGTTTAATAAAGAAAGCTTTTGAAGTGTAATATGTCCATGAGAAATATTTTGTATTTTGATGGTACTTGAACTCACTGTTAACTTAGTAGGCATTTTATGTGATTTGTGGAGCCTTTATGTGTGGCCTTTCCTTTGGGATTGGTATATGTTATGTGTTCCGTATGTAGGGAGGATCCTATTGGTACCTAAAGGAAGTGTGAGTCATCACATTCGTGTGGTGGCGTATTGGTACATGTGAGAGGACTCACCGATGATCAGGGTGAGGGTTTGGCTTTTACCTTCGGGCATAAGCGTTATATATGTGTGATTTAAAGACCTCACTTGTACTATTCCTCTCATACGGTATGTCACCTACGAGTGACATTTGGCTCATTATGTGATATGTGATATGTAAGTCCTACTAAGTAGTAGTCGAGTAATGGTATTCCTATTATGTGTTTTGAAAGAATGTGTAAGCGCTTATATGATATGTGATTTGATAAGATTATGATTTTGATTGATCACAGCATATCATACATATGTATCGTGTACATATATGTATTTGTATTTGATATATGAAAAACTAGTATGCTTACTGAGTTTTATACTCATTATAGTTTATGGTGATTTCAGGTAAATAAGGTACATGTGTGCATAGCGGATTTGGCAAGGCTTCTGCTGTTCCTTGGGTTCCCTAAGTTGTTAGGTTGCTAAGTGTTTTATTTGGGGACACGTGGGATAAGATATTTGATTTGTCCCTAGTGAATAAATACCTATGTATTATTTTATTGTGTGGTTGGATTTAGTTTAAGTTTCACCAAGTGTAGTAATGGATTGATTTTAAGTAAGAATTTGCAATGAATATATTCTGGGCTTCCGGTAACAAAGTTGCTACTGGTGACGTAGTAGAGTGTTAATCTCTGAGAAAACTCTGCGTATCTCCGGTTTACTAATTGTCCCAGTCATAATTCAATTGCTATAATTCTGAAAGAAATTAAAATAAATGCTTAAGTATTATTGAATGAATGTAAGTGATGTCGTGTGTCAGATCTTTTGGGTCTGGGGCGTGACAGCTTTTATTGGTATCAAAGCTAAGATATGATTCTGTAGACTTTTAAGTGTCGAGTCAAGGGAACCGAGCAGATGCCAAATCCTTAGGATTGTATTTGTAGCTTTGTTGTGTAAAAGTTTGACATATTCCTTAAATTTTGTATGATTTTGTGAAGATGACACATTATCCAAGAGCTGCTAAGATTGTTGTTGTTGTGGATAATGGTACCTTGTGGATCTTAATGTTACTATTTAGATTTTTTTTTATGACTAATATGCTTAGTAAGAGTGATGTCGAATATCTTATAATGATAATTTGCATGTCATAGAGTAAATTGAGATAATTTTCTCAATGACAAAATATAGAGAAGTAGAGTATTGAAGACATCAATTGAAACAACTTTTATTGAAAAGGAAAACAACAACAATAGCAGCAACAAAAATACAGTAGAGGCTACGGAGTGAGATTTAAGTCTATTTTGCGCTTCTTCTGACTGTCATGAGTAAACCAATCTAACTAAAGCAATGTTGGATTAGACAGAGGAATAAAAGACTGTAATTGATCAATTAGTTGATCAACAGTTGGAGCTGAAATAAGAATCCGTTGTGCTAGAAGTGGGATGAATTGTGTTCCCGCTGCATAGTCAAGAAAAGATATCAACCCGTCGTAAAAGCCATTAACATTTAACAAACCAATGGGTTTTTGGTGGATTTGTAATTGTGCCCATGAGACAATTTGAAAAATTTCCTCCAAGGTCCCGAAACCTCCTGGTAGAGCTATGAAAGCATCTGCATGCCTAAGCATTTGAGCCATTCGCTCGTGCATAGATGAGACTTGTAACTCATCCCCAACTGTTTTTCCTACAATATTTTCAATAGCTAGAGGTTTTGGAATGATACCCAAAACTCGACTACCTTTATTGTATGCAGCTTTTGCCACAGACCCCATTAACCCTTGGTTACCTCCTCCATATACTAAATGTATATTTCGCTCAGCTAATACCTTACCAAGATTTTCTGCAACTTTTGTAAACTCTTCAGTATTCCCAGGGTTAGATCCATAAAAGACACAAATTTTTGTGAATCGACGAACTGAGGTTTCCTCCATTGTTATGCTCACCCTAATCTTTGAATATTTTTGAGTTTGTATAAGGATGCAAAAACAATGTATTTATAGAGAAACAAATTGATAATAGTTGTGGAGCATTATTGTAAGTGTGTTCAAGTATATACGTTTTTCTCAATTCTTGTGAGGTAAAAAGAAAAGAATGAGTTTTACTTTATTATTCTATAAGGGACAATAGGCCGCAAAATTTTGAATAAATATTTGTTGATATGTAAGTGTAATAAAATTGTGTCGGAAGCGTGATGAGTTAGGTAAGATGATTAAGAAAAGTCAATAAATGCCTATTTTATGAATTTAGGGACTTTGCCGTTTTGGCACTAATGGCCGACAATGCATATATGACTTGAAGACTTTTAAAAGCTACCAACTAGACTTTGGACATGAGGCTAAATTAACTTTATTAATTATAAGAATTTTTGTGGTCTTAACATTGATTTTTGGCCGATAGATTAAAAGCAGACATAAAGAAAAATAAAGCACACTTGACATAAAGATAAAGCAGTAGTCAGTCTCTCTTTGATGTGATAGAACAACACGGATCTAGTTTCTGTGAAAAACAGAAACAGCAATGTAGGTTAAAATGAGTCTCCCTGGTCGCTTTCATCTGTGTCGTATCCGTGAGAGAGAAACTTATGGAGTTATTGTTCCCATACATTGAATGAGGGCTCTGGCTGAGTGGAAGGTGGGTCTACCATATCTTGATCTTCTGCAGGTGAGCTGGTCTGAATGAGGGATGTGCTGGATTCCTCTTGGATTTGAGTGTCGGTTAGATAAGGTTGGGAGTCTTGAAAGAGGGATAAGTCAAGATTGGGTTGGTGTTGGTCAGGTTCTGTCGGGACAACTGGCTGAGATTGGGTAGGTTCTGTCGGGACAGTTAGCTGAGGCCATTGGTGAAGGTTATCCATTGCTTGTCTGTATCTGGCATAATAAGTCATGTTTGGGATATGGTGATGATGAGTAGAGTAAACTGTATTTCTGAGATGTGAAAGATGATATTTTTGTCTTTGTTGGAATTTGAGTATATTGGCAAAATTCAGGTCTTCTGTAAAGTCAGCTTCAACTTGTTCCCAAGGTGCAGCATCTTCTGGGGAGATCCAAACAGACGGAGGAATTATTTGATTTTCCTGAGCAAGAATTCTTTCAAGTTCTCTCTTTTGCTGAATTACTTCTTCAGACCAGAGCTTAATTGATCCCTTTAGTGAAAGGGTAAATGTGAAGTAATCCTTAACAGTGGGGAAATAATGAATCTCGTGATCTGAAATAATCATACCCTTCCGTTGGAGAAGTAAGACTGACCAAAGATGTTGTCTGGGGACTGCAGCATTTGTGTTGTTTGCAATCATGTATTGAAATTTAGTTATCCACCATGTCTTTGGGTAAAACCATTGGAGAAAAATCAGGGCTGGATGATCTTCATCACATTTTTCTAATTTTTGGAGGGTTCTAAGTAATGGGAATTATATGGCGATTGTATACAGATCCAACAGGTACCATAACAAGTAAAGGACAGGTTTGGACCATTGGGAAAATGGGAAAAAAGAGTGCAGGTGAAAGAAAGGGTATTCTAAGTTGAACAAAGGGCCACCAAGAACTGTGAGGCCGTGTTCTTGGACTGCTAAGATGGCGTAGTGTCTGATGAATTCTTTGGCACGGGAATGGAGTGTTTTGGTTTTGATTAGGTCTGGAAATTGTGGTGGAGTAAAAGGAACAGGAGGAGTTATGATAATGGGATTCATTATGAAGATGGTAAGAGGGTTGGTTTTCTTTATTGCTAGAAAAGTGATTATGAGGTTTAGGCTATTTATAGAGTTTTGTGAAAGAAAATCAATAATCGTTTTGTCCTTTCCTTTTACGTGGATGACGTTAAAGGAATAGTTAAAAGAATCATATTTGCCATCGCAGTAATTGTGCTAGTGGAATCTTTTCTATTTGAAATCGAGCATATTAGAAAAAGCAGACATGTCAGTCTCAATGAGAAAATGATGTCCAATAAGGTGGACTATTTTTTTTAAGATTTAGAGTAAGAGATATAATGTTGAGATCTATAGTTTAAGAATCAATTGAACTAAAGGTCTTTTTATTGAAGTTGATTTTTGATCGTTTAAGATAATGCCTTCAATATTCTGATTTGAATGACAACTTAGTTGCGTAGAAATGTTACATTTTTTTTTTTTGAATGATATCAAGGTAGTGAATGATATTATGACGTATGAGTATATGTTGAAGGGATTAAAATTTTTAGAGGAGTTAAGAATTTTATGTAAGAGATTAGTATGGGTATTCTACATCTATATTATTCTTTAATGAATAAAAGGTGAAGTGTATAGATGCCCATTAAATATTGAATGAATGAGAGAAAAGAATAAAAATATGTGTGTATATATTTTAAGTCCATAATGTGTGTCATGTGTTTATTTTATGGATGAATGTTTCGTACTTCTCTCATATACTAAGTTATGAGCCAACTTAGAGATAATCGAACATATGAATGACTGTTTATCAGGATTTTGGACCACAATGAGCAAATCCTATATACAAGGAAGATTGCTTTGTAAATGTTTTATGAATAAACCATATTGTTGAAAAGGAAACTTGGGAATGAGAATTAGAAATAGGATCTAAGTATCCCCATATGTTTGCTTAAGTCATGAATTTCGAGGACGAAATTCTTATAAGGAGGGGAGAATTGTAGTAACCAGTATCCACGACTGGTAAGAATAAGTATTTATATATGTATAAATATACATATTTTATTTGTATGTTGGTGATACTTGAATTATATATTGTTATTAGTAATATTTTATAGGTTAAGGATATACGATTAGTATTGGGTTTATTTGTATGACTTTAGATTTATTTTAGGGACCAAATTGTTATACTTTGAAAGTTTTGGGGGCAAATTCGTAAATACCAAAAAATTAACCACTTAGTATAAAAATAAACTTTTAAAAACCCTAATTCTCTCATTTTGGTCGAGCTACCCATTTTTAGAGAGAGAAGAGAGAAATAAAGGAGAGAGAAAGAGAAGAAGAAGAAGAAAAAGAAGAAGAAATTGGAATTTTGGATCTTTAGAGGTATATCACAACTAATTATCAATTTATTGGTGTTAATTAAGTTAATTTCTTTAAGTTTTAATTTCTGGAAATATGTATAATTAAGGATTTGATGTGTATTTCGTTTGATGTTGTGAGAATTGATGATGATCTATAAGATAGCTTGATAAATTATGATGAATTGTAGAATTTCTGCTTGATAGTCTCTTGATCCAGGAATTTTATAAATTTTTGTAATTCGATTCTGGTTTTGAATTTTGAGTATATGAAATTAGACATGTTAAGGATCATCTGAGACTTTGAATCGATTGAAAATTCTGGAAATTGAATTTATAGTGAATTTACCAAAATGACCCTGAAATTCTGGAAATTTCCTGTGTAAACAGTATAGTACAGTGAAAAATAATTTTCGTCCTACTGAATGATCTTCAAAAATTATGAATTTGTGGAATATGATAATTTTATATATCTAATGCGATATACTCGGAATTGGGAATTTAGATCAATGTGGTTGAAGTGTTATGATTTTCTAAAGTGTATTAGCTCATTGCAGTATTTGATTAACAGGTTTTTAAAGTTAAACAATAACATAATTTTAAAATACTTTTGGCAGTTATTTTGAAGTAATATATTTATCATGAATTGGTATATGTGTCAAGAGTATTTTTGTGGTAGGTTTACAATTTTTGAGTTAGTATATGATTTTATAAAATTAGGAGATTGAATATTGTTCAGTAAGTATCTTGATCCTGTCAGGTTGGTAGTTTGGATTCGATGATGTATATGAAATGGATTGTGTAGGAATTTTGATATAATATTCATATATAGGAAGTATATATGAGTCAAGATTAATGCATTCTGATTTTGGAGTAATTGGACATCATTTGATGTATTAGAAAATTTTGTTAAGTGTAAGTGGTCAGAATGACAAGTTTTGAGAAATCAAGTATTTAGACCAATTTGATGTGTTAAATGCATTGTGTATAATTTTGTAAGCTATTTAAGTATTTGTGTGAATTGTGAGGCTTATGAAAGGATTGATCTCCATTGATAGGTTAAGAATATTTAAGCCTTATAGCTGTAAGTGCTAAGAGGTAAGTATACTAGACTTACTACTGGAATCACAATAAACATAATAATTGTTTTATATGATTTTGTAAATGGGGTTAAGAATATGTTTATGATATGTCAAAGTATATTTTGATATGAAATGTGAATATATGTTTATGAATGTGAGCATTGACATTGAGCATGGACATACATGTGTTTTTGAAAGTGAGCTTTCCAAAATAAGATGTGTTTAATAAAGAAAGCTTTTGAAGTGTAATATGTCCATGAGAAATATTTTGTATTTTGAGGGTACTTGAACTCACTGTTAACTTAGTAGGCATTTTATGTGATTTGTGGAGCCTTTATGTGTGGCCTTTCCTTTGGGATTGGTATATGTTATGTGTTCCGTATGTAGGGAGGATCCTATTGGTACCTAAAGGAAGTGTGAGTCATCACATTCGTGTGGTGGCGTATTGGTACATGTGAGAGGACTCACCGATGATCAGGGTGAGGGTTTGGCTTTTACCTTCGGGCATAAGCGTTATATATGTGTGATTTAAAGACCTCACTTGTACTATTCCTCTCATACGGTATGTCACCTACGAGTGACATTTGGCTCATTATGTGATATGTGATATGTAAGTCCTACTAAGTAGTAGTCGAGTAATGGTATTCCTATTATGTGTTTTGAAAGAATGTGTAAGCGCTTATATGATATGTGATTTGATAAGATTATGATTTTGATTGATCACAGCATATCATACATATGTATCGTGTACATATATGTATTTGTATTTGATATATGAAAAACTAGTATGCTTACTGAGTTTTATACTCATTATAGTTTATGGTGATTTCAGGTAAATAAGGTACATGTGTGCATAGCGGATTTGGCAAGGCTTCTGCTGTTCCTTGGGTTCCCTAAGTTGTTAGGTTGCTAAGTGTTTTATTTGGGGACACGTGGGATAAGATATTTGATTTGTCCCTAGTGAATAAATACCTATGTATTATTTTATTGTGTGGTTGGATTTAGTTTAAGTTTCACCAAGTGTAGTAATGGATTGATTTTAAGTAAGAATTTGCAATGAATATATTCTGGGCTTCCGGTAACAAAGTTGCTACTGGTGACGTAGTAGAGTGTTAATCTCTGAGAAAACTCTGCGTATCTCCGGTTTACTAATTGTCCCAGTCATAATTCAATTGCTATAATTCTGAAAGAAATTAAAATAAATGCTTAAGTATTATTGAATGAATGTAAGTGATGTCGTGTGTCAGATCTTTTGGGTCTGGGGCGTGACAATAAACTTCTCTTGACAATATTTAAACATTCATTTTAATTTCTTTCAGAATTATAGCAATTGAATTATGACTGGGACAATTAGTAAACCGGAGATACGCAGAGTTTTCTCAGAGATTAACACTCTACTACGTCACCAGTAGCAACTTTGTTACCGGAAGCCCAGAATATATTCATTGCAAATTCTTACTTAAAATCAATCTATTACTACACTTGGTGAAACTTAAACTAAATCCAACTACACACAATAAAATAATACATAAGTATTTATTCAATAGGGACAAATCAAATATCTTATCCCACGTGTCCCCAAATGAAACACTTAGCAACCTAACAACTTAGGGAACCCAAGGAACAGCAGAAGCCTTGCCAAATCCGCTAAGCACACATGTACCTTATTTACCTGAAATCACCATAAACTATAATGAGTATAAAACTCAGTAAACATACTAGTTTTTCATATATCAAATACAAATACATATATATACACAATGCATATGTATGATATGCTGTGATCAATCAAAGTCATAATCTTATCAAATCACATATCATGTAAGCGCTTACACATTCTTTCAAAACACATAATAGAAATACCATCACTCAATTACTACTTAGTAGGACTTACATATCACATATCACATAATGAGCCAAATGTCACTCGTAGGTGACATACCGTATGAGAGGAATAGTACAAGTGAGGTCTTGAATAACACATATATAATGCTCATGCCCGAAGGTAAAAGCCAAACCCTCACCCTGATCATCGGTGAGTCCTCTCACATGCACCAATACGCCACCACACGAATGTGATAACTCACTCTTCCTTTAGGTACCAATAGGATCCTCCCTACATACGGAACACATAACATATACCTATCCCCAAGGAAAGGCCACACATAAAGGCTCCACAAATCACATAAGATGCCTACTAAGTCAACAGTGAGTTCAAGCATCCTCAAAACACAAAATCTTTCTCATGGACATATTGCACTTCAAAGCTTTCTTTGTCAAACACATTTTATTTTGAAAGCTCGCTTTCAAAAACACATGTATGTCCATGTTCAATGTCAATGCTCACATTCATAAACATATGTCTTTCACATTTCATATCAGATACACTTTGGCATAACATAAACATATTTTTAAGCACATTTACAAAATCATACATAGACAATTACTATGCTTATAGTGATTTCAGTAAAAGTCTAGTATACTTACCTCTTAACACTTTCAGCTACAAGGCTTAAATCTCCTTAACCTATCAATGGAGATTAATCCTTTCATAAGCCTCACAATTCACACAAAATACTTTAAATAGCTTACAAAATTATACACAATGCATTTATCACATCAAATTGGTCTAAATATTTAGTTTCTCAAAACCTGTCATTCTGACCACTTACACTTAACAAAAATTTCTAATACATCAAATGATGTCCAATTACTCCGAAATCAGAATATATCATTCTTGACTCATATATACTTCTTATATATGAATATTATATCAAAATTCCTACACAATCCATTCCATACACACCATCGAATCCAAACTACAAACCTGACAGGATCAAGATACTTACTGAACAGTATTCAATCTCCCAATTTTATAAAATCATATACTAACTCAAAAATTATAAAACTATCACATAATTACTCTTGACACATATCTCAGTCCATGATAAATATTTGGCTTCCAAATAACTGCCAAAAGTATTTTAAAACTATTTTATTTCATAACTTTAAAAATCTGTTAATCAAATACTACAATGAGCTCATACACTTTAGAAATTCATAACACTTCAACCACATTGATCCAAATTCTCAATTTCGAGTATATCATATTAGACATATAAAATTATCATATTCCACAAATTCATAATTTTTAAAGATCATTCAGCAGGTCAAAAATTATTTTCCACTGTATCATACTGTTTACACAGGAAATTTCCAGAATTCCAGGGTCATTTTGGTAAATTCACTACAAATTCAATTTCCGAGATTTTCAGTCGATTCAAAGTCTCAGATGATCCTAAACATGTCTAATTTCATATACTCAAAATTCAAAACCAGAATCGAATCACAACAATTTATAAAATTCCTAGATCAAGAGGTTATCCAGCAGAAATTCCATAATTCATCATGATTTATCAAACTATCTTATAGATCATCATCAATTCTCACAACATCAAACGAAATACACATCAAATCCTTAATTATACATATTTTCAGAAATCAAAACTTAAAGAAATTAACTTAATTAACACCAATAAATTGATAATTAGTTGTGATATACATCTAAAGATCCAAAATTCCAATTTCTTCTTCTTTTTCTTCTTCTTCTTCTCTTTCTCTCTCCTTTATTTCTCTCTTCTCTCTCTAAAAATGGGTAGTTCGACCAAAATGATTGAATTAGGGTTTTTAAAAGTGTATTTTTATACTAAGTGGTTAATTTTTGGTATTTACGAATTCACCCCCAAAACTTTCAAAGTATAACAATTTGGTCCCTAAAATAATTCTAAAGTCTTGCAAATAAACCCAATACTAATAGTATATCCTTAACCTATAAAAATACTACTAATAACAATATATAAATCAAGGATCACCCACATACAAATAAAATACGTATATTTATATATATAAATATACATATTCTTACCGGTTATGGATACTGGTTACTACAGAAAAACCTTATTAGAAGTTAAAGATATATTAGTATTAAACCTACAAGGACATAAACTAAGAGATTGGAAATATGTATTTCATGAATGGGAAGGTAATTTATTAAGACACTCAATGGAAGCATTAGCAGTAATAACAGACCCAACCTATAAGCTTATTTATTTAGAAAGTACTTTAGAATTTAATGAAAAATAAATATACTTAGGATGGAGACAATGGATGAAAGATATTAGTAAATCATAATTAGATACTTTTGACACTAATATTACTATAATAATTTTTATAGATTTAATAAGTAAGTCAATGTTAAGAATTGGAATAGATGAAGAAGACGATGTCATAAAGCAAATCAAAGCTATAAGAAACTTAAAACAATTAAAAATATGTGATTTACAATACTTTGATCACTATGCTAATCTGTTTTATAAATATTGGAGTCAAATAAGAAAACTTTTTGTTCAAGAATTGTTAATAAAGTTTGTAAATAAATTACCAGAAAAAATAGGAGAAAAATTGCATAATGATTTAGTAAATTAGTTTCAATTAAAAAGATTAGAATGAGTTAATTATTATGCAACATTACTACTTGTGATAGAATACATCAGAGGAAGAATTAAAGAATATTGCGAGGAAGAAAAACATAGGCAATAAATTAAACAACAATTCAGTAAAATGTGTATAAACATGAATAAAATACCAACTCTATGTTGTAATAAAAATTACAAAAAATACAAAAAGCATGCAAAACATTATAAAAGAAGTAGTAAAACATATTACAATTTTTTTTTTAAATTCACAGATAATAAAAATAAAGTTAAGAAAGTCCTTTAAAAAAAAAGAGTATATAAAAGAAATAAAAAAACTATAGATGATACTTATGTGAAAAGATAGGACATATTAAACCTGATTGCCCACCAAGCAAAAATAGAGCTAATTTATCAGATTGTGATTTAGAAATAAAGCAAGAGAACTTAGAAGAAATATATAATTTGGAAGAAATTTTTGATAATGATAATATTTATATTAATAGTAGTCAAGAAAAATAATTGACAGAAAGTAGCGATTCAGATTATGAAGTAAATATGTTAGAAATTTATACCTCATTTTTTGGCAAAAATTATTCATATTGTAATAAATTTTTTGAATTAAGATATTATTATAATATTTCTAAAAATTTTTACTGTAAATTTTGTTAAATAATCAAGATACAAATATAGAAATAAATTGAGTGGGAAGTGAGTTGATCAATATAGACATAGAACTGTTGTTTAAAGAATAAATTATACAAACAAAAGCAATGATAGATATATGAGCTATTAAATGTGTCATACATAAAAATTTAGTACCTAAACAATATAGAAATATGTTTAAAATACTTATAAATATTAGACAATTTAATGGTGATCTAATACAAATAACAGAATGTGTCAATAATATAACAATTAAAATTAATGAAAAAGTACATACTTTGTTACAAACTTTTATTATTAATAAAACTAGTGGATACAAAGAAATTCTCGTATTTTTATAAACCTCTTTATGATTTTTTTTTCAACTAATCCCATAATATTTTGTTGAATATTTGCTTCTAATTTTTTTTAAATATTTTTAATTTTTTCTTACATCAAACATTAGTCTTTTTTACAATTTTTAGCATAATTTTGAAGAAGCAGAAAAATCTTTAAAATAATTCTTAGATAATAAAATAGGAGAAGAATCTATTTTAATTTTTAATAACTTTTTATAAAGTAAAAGTCAAATTTTAACATTTTAAAATAATTTTAGAAGTGTTAATGAAGTCTTCAAAAAGAATTTGAAAAATTAAAAGAACAGCTACTTACAATGTAAGTAAAAAACTGAGTTAGAACAAAAATTATGACTCACAAAACATGAAGAAAAACAAGTAAAAGATAAATCCTATAATAGCATAGAAACAGAAAAATAATTTTATAGATTAAAAAAAATTAAACCATTTACAGAAAAATTCTAAATAGTCAGATTTTTGCGGATGGCTTCGAAAAATCTTAGTATATATGAAAAAAGAAACCACGAAGATAAAAGTTAAGTTAATTATATATATATATATATATATATATATATTCAGATGTTAAGTACTAAAAGGTATTTTGGAAATAAACACTCTAAATTATTTTCCAATTCTACAAAGAAAAGCCCAGTTGCAGAACATTTAAGATAATTTAAAATGAAATTTAAAATTATTTAATTTATAGTCTAGTAAAATATTTTTGATATTTACGTATTTGATGTTAAGAAAATTTCTGATGTTTTTAATAATTTATAATCATTTTATGAAAAGCATGGATCATATTATATTTATTTTGATAAAAAAAAATGTTATTCATTTACATAAAATATATACAACACAAATAGGTAATGCTATATTGCATATTTGATATCCAATTTTGTACACAAATAGCTGATGTGACACCAATAAAAAAATTATATATTATTATTTTTCAAGTAATAATTATATTGCACTTATTAGTGTAAAATAATTCTACTTATGTTGATAAGTTACATCATGCAGTTCAAATGTTATTTGTATTATTATTTTCATTTTGGAGAAATACACTAGAAGATGTTCGGTAGTATAACTGAAAGGTTGTGGCTTGCTAGTAGCCCACAACATACAACTCACACGGAAAGAGAAAAATAAAAGAAATTGTGTGGTTAACATGTAAGGCTTTAGAGCATTGAGTTGACCTGCCATGTAAATAATATAATTAATGTTTGGAAATTTTTTTAAAATGGCCTTTAATTTTATAGAATATTCTTTTTCAACTAGCATGAAAATTTTATAATTAAAAAAATTAAATTTGAATATTTTGTCCCCAACTTTAAATATCTTCATTTTTTTTCTCTTTTTTTATTTAAGTACATCAAATTTGCAATCAATTAGTAGATTCATTAATAATGAGTAGATTTTATTAAATAAATAAATAAAAATAATCAATTTTTTTTAAATAATTAAAAGATTTTTTTTTTCATCACTCACATGTGTTTAGCCTTTAGCGCGCGCCAAATGCATATGCTAAGCACTGTGTAGTTAAGAGCGTTGAGCAATGGTCTTAATCGATATTGATGACAAGAAGGAGAACAAAATATTAGGTAATTAAAAAATATCTATAAATAATCACTTTTTAAATGTTATAAACTTTTATAGTTAAAAATTATTTAATAAATCTTTATTAGCCAAGAAGATAGTGAATGAACGAAATTGTCCTTGTAAGTAATATAACTCAAAAAATATTTATAGTTTGAACCATAAAATCAACCAAATTTATATTGTTATTGTTTAAATAGATTTGAAAAAATTACATTATAGATTAAGAACAAATAATTTTGTGTATTAATGTACAAAAAAATATATAAAAATAATAAAATCGGAGACAAAAATAGTAAACAAAGTTAGAAATCCTTGCGCGAGACGTTGGGAAGGGACTTGCGCCATGCCCGTGCACAAGGTGTGGCGCGAGGCTCCAGCTTGCACAATACCCTGTACACAAGGCATAAGGAGGGGCCTCGCACCACGTCTCATGCGCGGGGCGTGGGGTGAATTGGAGCCTTACTACACGCCCTGCGCGCGAGGTCTTGTCGACCTCAGTCTTTTTCTTCGACGTTTTTTATCGAATTTTATATTTTTTAAAATAATTTTTCAGATATTTTCAGTTAAACTTACCAATTTTTAATCTATTCAGCTCTAAATTATTCATTTTAATTAATTTTAAAATATATTTTGAATCAAAATTTAAAATAACTTATAAGAAAGAGATACAAAAATGTTTAAATGGTAAAATAGTATAAAAATTAAGTGTATAATTAATAAAGTTCATGAATTTATTAAATTTTTATTTAAAAAAATGATTATTTTTAAATATTTTTTAAATAATTTAAATATATAAAATAAAATAATAATCTCCTATAATAAAAAATCATTTAATTATAATATTAAAGTCTCGTTGCAGGCAAATGTAATATATTAATAATAATGTATAAAAAAAGATAAAGCACTCATCATTTGGCCCACGTGAAGACAAGGGAGCCACAAATGTCAAATTCCATCATTCTTTTTAGCGCTCCTGTCGGCGCGGCGTGCGGTGGCTAATAAAAACTAAAAACTAAAAACGATGTTTTGATTATTTTTTGATCTTCTCGTATATTTTTCTATTCATTTATTATTAATTTTACTCATTTTTTATAATTTAAAATAAAACATATTGTTTAAAATTAATTTAATTAAAAATAAATTTAACAAAAAATTCAAAAATTAAGTCGTACCATGTAGGGGCGCCACGGCATGCCATGTGGCACGACCAAAGCTGCGTAAGTGTGCGCTAGAGGCTCATTCTCCGCCAACAATGGTATCCAAATGCGGCATTTTTGGCAATTTTTCTTCTTCAATTATTTTCTACCCGTTTTTCATAAATCTACTTATTTTTCATTAAATCTGCCTATTTTTATTCTCTTACAAATTTATGCACTTAAACGAGAAAAGAAGAAAAATTCAAAGATATTTGAGATTGGAGACAAAATTGTTCAAATCGGACTCTTTTAATTATAAAAATTGAAAATTTGACGAGACTAAAAAGATTACCTTATAAAATTAGTGGTCATTTCCAAAAATTTCCGTTTATTATTTCAGGGTAACGAGCAAATTTCAACTAGAGTACCCATAAGGCTGTTGAGGACCACCGGACAAACGGGGAGGTTTCGGCTTATTGATGCATTCTGCCAAAAATCTAATGTACAATTTAAAGAAACCTCAGGGGAGGCAAGTTTATAATGAGTTGGTCTTGGTCGAATCGCCGCCCGGTCCTAAAAAATTAGAGGTACCGCTTTTGGAATATCATGCTATTTACTTTGCAAAATGCCCCCCTTTTTAGAACTGACATCTGCCAAGAATTTCTTATTGTATTCACTATTCAACGTGGTCGTCGTGTTAAAATTAGAAGATAAAAAAAAAATTCAATTGAAACTAAAATTTCACGATGACATTGGCGTTTGTATGATTTCACAGGCATTCTCAAAGTCCGTCACAGACTACGTGACAAAAGGATTTCCTGGCAAGAAATAGTACCTTTTATTCCCTCTTGCTGGCTTTTGAAGTCATCCTCAATTATGGCTAAAAAAACATTCCAAGAGTTGGTTTAATCTTATATCAGAACCCAAAACCATGGAAAACATTACATAATTAATATATCACATCACTTTAACAGACCAATGGTCTGACGTCATGGTAACCAAATAGCTCGGACACGCTTAGCATTGGAAAAGATTCGACTAAAATAAAAAAATAAAAAAAATTTACAACCGCTTCAACGGTTCAATTACTAAATAAAGAGAGTATAATTAAAAATTGGAGCATGATATACTACCACATGTGATGCTGACATTAGCTGAAACCTCGAAGGTATCAGATCAGGCATTGATTCAACCAGGCCTTGGGATCAAGGAAGGAATGGATTGTGAGAAGGATATGCCTCTTTTTGCTTTTTATAAGCCCTGAGAGAAAAAATTAGGAGGATATTTAACAACCAATTAGACCCCCTTGTGTGTGTGTGTATATTAAACAAAAGAAGACCACCGTCCAGATCAATACTGCTAATCACCTGGCAGCATTTAATCCCCCAAGTCCGACAGTTCCAAAAATAATAAAAAGGAAAGGAATTCCAATGAAAGCATGATTTCTTCTTCCCCCATTTGCCATTGGCACTCCAGTTCTGACAACTCGCACATTCGTACCTAAGCAAAAAAGAAGATTATGTCTAACAGCAGAACAAATAAAGAAATAGCAAAACAAAAATGCATTACAATAGAATTCCATTTGAAAGTTACCTGAAGCCGGGCCTTCTACTCTGCCACCTGTGATTGGTACATAGAGCATGTCAACTCTATATTATCATTCTCACATCTTAAACCTCATGAGATCCTATGATTAGCAGTTAAATCATGGTTTGCAAACTCAAACCTAAATGAACTTGGACAGTCTTTGGACAAACAAAAACCAACTTGGGCAAAATATCTCTTTCTGTGAGTGTATGTGTGGGTGAATATATGCATGGATCAAGAGCAAAGGTTATAAACTTAACAATAATGACAAAAAGGAAATTATGAATCAACCAGTGGCGAAGTCAGACAAGAATGACCACCACATCAGAGAATGGGAATAGCTATAATATATCTCCAAGCAATGCCATTATTTCATTGATATAGAAGATACAAAGTCAAATCTGAGCAAACTGACACGTCAAATAACCTAATAATATTGAACAACCAAATCAGTGTACTCAAAAACATAGACAGGAAGGATGAGCAATATATAATGAATTCAAGGCAACTGGCATAATATACTTACCTACTGCATGACAGGCAAAAACAGAGGAACTGAGATATTTAAAACACATGGCTCAGGGTCAATGGGCAGCATATACACACCACCTTAATAATGGCATATTGCACAACAAATGACAAGATACAAATTGAAATTTGATAGCATCAAATTACTTTCCCATAATAATAAGTTACTGTACGTGGTTATCTCACTGCTTATTCCAAGTTTGATGGGCCACAAATTAATCTGTCAAATCATCATCAAAAAAATCAAGACCATCGTCATCAGTGGTAACACCTCCAGCAATAGGATTAACCTCCGAAGGTTCGACCAAACCAGCCAATGTAACCATTTCAGCAGGTCTCCTTTCTTCATTTTCATTCTCATCTTCATCTCCATAAAACTGTTCCATCTCATTATAAAGGATCTCCTAAAACAGGACAAAGAAATAAGGAATCCACTAAATCCCGATCCTTCTATGGAGAATGCAAGGAAACATCCGAGCAAGAAAAACTTTTACAAAAGGTAAGCATGCAAGTATATATGGAATATACCTCATCTTCTTGTATAGTCTGTTTCTCTGACTCCACTAACCAGTCATCTAATATGCTTTCCAGCATGGCACTGTCAAAAGAGATCACATCATCAAGCTTTCTTCCTAGTTGGTGTTCTCTAAGTCGCACGTTGTAGTGAACATAGGTAAGATCATTCCATTTCTTCCGAGACAGAGAGTTGTGCCTTTTGCTGTGAACTTGATCATGAACACTCCAAGTATGTTCACATCCAACAGATGAGCAAGTCTGGCTCAGTATTCGTATGGCAATTCGCTGTAGTTCCAAACAATTTATCCCATGTTGTTGCCACCATGCAGCTAGTATGACGACGAAAACAGTCCAAATTTACAGCAACATAAATTTAGTGAACCATTACAATAATCACGTTGAGTACAAATTTATCATTAAATTTGTTGTATGTCCAGCAGAATCACCTGGATCAAGCTCGGATCTGGTACTTATAGCCAAATCAGTTCCAAAATCAGCTTTAGCGGAAATAAAATCGGGTATCTGGTAAAATAAAGAGAATAACAATACATTAACAACATTAATGGTAAAAAACACAGATAATCTTTACGCTGCTTTTATGGCCATCTATTGATGCTCAAAGGACATTTTCCTTGAGACAACAAGTAACAAATTGGTCTGGCATCAGACCTTCACTTAAATAGTGTATCATATGCAAATCAAACTAAATAAGAAGCCATTACCTGCATGGATGCAGAAATCCTTTTCCCATTATCTGCTTCTAATCGAACGATACATTCATTTAGACCACGAATTATCTCAGGATTCTAGAGTTACAGAGAAATAGTGCAAATTAATATTTTCAAAGAGATGGAGAGAGGGAATAATTAGTAGAAGAAAAGTAAAGCAAGATAAGCAAAATTATAATGCAGTCATTTCCACAATTTTCATACCATAATAAAATCAGGACGATAGCGATAGGATGGATTTAGAAAGTAAGCAGCCGCATGAAGAGGGTGATGGAACAATGAGTTCCACTGATTGTCAATCACACTCCAGAATGGTTCATATTTACGTGCATCATCACCATGAATCACTTTAATGGCAAGCTTAACTCTATACATGTCATTATATATAAATGAAATTGACCGGCTTTCATCATCATCAATCTTTTGGAGAACTTCTGCAATTGGTTCTAAAGATTTCTCTACATATTGCATCTTCTTCCAAAATGTGGTATTTAAGACAATTTTTTCCATTTCTTTACCTTCATCAGACTTGGCAAAGCGAGAAGAGAACCATTTGTTTGATTGGAACATCGTCTTAAGACCAATCCTTTGGTCCAACAAACTCTGTAAAGTGAAAAAACTCGCGGCGAACTTTGTTGTAGCAGGCCTAAGAAGTTCCTGTCCCTTCGTGAATTCTTTCTTCATAAAACTCAATAACCATGTGTTGTTATAAATGAACCTGGTAATTTTTTTGGCTTTATCTATGCATTCTCCCACCCACTTTATGTTCAGAATATCATCAAGCATGCGATCAATGCAGTAGACAGCACAAGGCGTCCAAAATAAATTTCTTCTTTTCTCCTCAAGCATTTTTCCAGCAGCCTTGAAAGCAGCAGTGTTCTTAGTGATTACCTGTGATGCGAGTTTCAAGAAAACAGCTTAGAAAGCGGGTAATTATGTACATATAAAAGGATGAATTGCAGAAGAAAAGTCTAACTACCTGGACAACGTTTTCCTCACCAATCTCTTCCACCACTTTGTCCAACAACTTGAAAATGCTTGCAGAATCTTCTATTGTATCAGTGGCATCAACAGAAGATACAAAATATAGACCACGAGGACTAGAAACCAAAAAGTTTATTAATGTCTTTCCCTGCACATCTTTCCAACTATCAGCCATGACAGAACAACCAGTAATTGACCAAGAAGCCTTCAGCTCTGCCAAGTTCTCTTTGATTGCAGCAATTTCATCCTGGAGGAATCGGCCAGATATTAATCTACTTGAAGGGCCTTGCAAGCCTTGCCCATATTGACCAACTAGCTCTAGCATCTTGTGGAAATATGGGGAGTTTGCAGCATTTGAAGGAATGCCAGTATGATAAAAAAACTTGCAGATAGCTGATGTCACTTCCTTGCGAGTTTTCCTCTCAAAACCTGTCTTTGCTTTCACTTGCCTATAGAGCGGTGATGTCTGGCTTTTGAGTGACTTCAAGAACACAGAATCCAATCTTGATCTTCTCATTAAAGGTTCAGTACCATTGCCACCGTTACTAGGTGATCTACCCTTGACATTATATCTGATATCACTGTCTGAAATTTTATCATCAATAGCCACTAGGTCTTTACTTGCACATTGTAAAAACCTACCATCCTGGTCTTCCTCTTCATCCTCGTTATCTGAATGCATATAAAAAGCAGATATCCCCTTAGTATCAGGTTTCCGATGCCGTCTGCCAGTCTGTCTGCCAGTACGATGCCATTTCATGTTCTCTTTAATTTTAAGATACACATCCTCAGGCGCCTTCTCACAGTATGAAACTTCTCCAGGGATCCTTGCCAGATGTTGTTTAAATCGATTTATGCCTCCACTAATAATTTTTTCACAATAATTGCATTTTACCCTTTTTTTCTTTTCATCTTGAGCGACACAATGTTCCCATCCAGGGTCCACGTATCCTAATGATCGGAGAGGAGCAAATCTTATGACCAAGTTCTTATCACCCATCACTTTCTTCCCTCTACGCTTATAACCTGCAAGCACATCTTCCGCATCATTATACTCGCCAGAGTGACAACTTAAAGATGCCTGTTCATAGTCAGACTGCCTTCTTTTCCGACCAGACCGACATCCTTCCAGGTTTTTCCTCATATTCAAGCATACTTCATCTGGAACCTTTTCACAGTGAGTAACTTCCCCAGATATTCTGGCTAGATGCTGCTTCAATCTGAATATTCCACCACTAACTATTTTCCCACAGTAGTTGCATTTAACCTTCTTTTTCCTATCATCTTGAGCAATGCCGTGCTCCCATCCAGGGTCAACATATCCTGTGGACCGAAGTGGGGCCATCACTTCAAAAATATGACAAGTGGCTTGCAACAGAAGCTTTACTTATTTGGCTGTCATATGATTGAAACAAAAATTAAAATAAATAAACAGGTATAACAAAAAAAAAATCAATACTTAATAAGTTTTGAGCAACCTAAAGTGTTTTTGTTAGGAAGGCAACATCTTCAACAACAGAAATCCAGGAGCAGAAAGATTACAGGTAAATGTATTCAGACCCTGTTATCCTCATAATGTTGTTGCTTCATGTGCAGATAGATATTTAAGTTGATGCAAAAATCTTGACATGGCAATTCATGTCAGATTCATTTCAGACATGCTAAACAATGGTAGTTTTAAAACGTAGGTCATATAATCACACAAACTATCATATACTTGCACAAACTAACATTTAGTACTACAGGACATTTTAAACAAGAATTTGTATCATGGTAGGTTGATTACAGCTTTACTATTCTCTTTCAAAATTGGAGTCATAATTCAACGGAAGAAGGCTCCTAAAATGATGTGAACTCCTCCATATTTTGAATAATGAAGATTTTCACACAAGCACACAAGAATTTCTTTACTCAATTAAGGGAAAAAAGGCAATCTTGTACAAGAATTGGAAAATGAAGAAAATAAATAACTTAAAACTGTGTAAAATTCTGACTGATCAAGAGAGTTGCTGAGGAAAAAAATAAGTCTTTTCCTGCGACCATTCCCAGGTATATGAGGAAAACAATGACAGTAACATAAGTCACCAGGAGAAGGAAAATAAAGAGCTTTCGATCGTACAATAAATTTGCCCGTTTGATAAACTAGAAATCCTTTGTCAAGTGCAAATCACCTGTTGCATGGCCCCGCAAAGACTGAGTTTCCTCGTATAAATTCCTCACAAGCATCAAAATTGAAGCCTGATCTAATTACCAAAACTACAGTAACAGGTAAGTTGATAACTCAAGTATAGATAATTAGACAAAAAACAAACACCTCAAATGCACAAGTGACTACTTCTAAAATCATAGACAGAAATTTTGATCGGGTCTTGTCATAATCATGTCACATCAGCATAATGTTAATCAAGTGGTAACATTTATCCAGCAAATTTTGAAGTCCACTAGTGAGCTTGCAAACCATGATCTACTGGACACATTTTTTACAATATACCAATACAAGAAAAATTACCAGACAGTAGATAAGTGTAAGCTTCTGAAATCTGCGGCAAATGCATATATCAAAGTCAGACTCATTCCAGTACTACATTTATAAATATATAAATTTTCAAATTGAATTTGATCATTCATCATTTCAAATGAAACTAATGTCTGGCTTCTTCATTGCACAACATCTTTGAGGCAAAGAAAATACCAGAATTAACAACGGGCAAGGAGCAGAATCAAGCTCCTAGATTGAACTAAAAAACTTGAAAAATGTTTGAGGCACTAATCACTCACCAATTTGAACTTAGACTCGGCATCAGTCTTTTTGTCAACTGGAAAGAGATCAGGATGAGACTCCCATACCTTCCTTCTATAAGCTGCTTTAACCTACCAATTAACCAATTTTTTTATTAAAAAAAAGAAAAAAAAACTAAAATCACTTCAAATTTTTGATCATGTCTCAATCATTATAGAGCACGCTCAATCATATGAGTATCAAACTTGACAAAATCAGTCCATTCGATGCAAACTCATCAACACAAATAGTTTACTTGTAAAATAAAATAAATAAGCTAAAACAAAACTGATAGCAGAGTGAATTTGATTCTTGAACGTAATAATTAATCAAATTCTGAACTGTAACCCTAATTTTCTCCACATTCATATCATATGAATGGCTCAAAGTTTAAAATACAGAAGATCAAAAGTAATAATATTGAAAAAACAACAATAATAATAAAAAAGTACCTGAGAAGCGGTGGGGCGAGAATTTGGAGGGAAGCCTAGCAAGACCCTGGCTTCATCGCCCTGCATTTCTGTAATTTCCTTCGGGTTGTGTAAAGCCCCAAGTTTTTAGTTTACACAATTTTTATAATAAAATTATATTGGGGAGGTTTTAGGTGTTAATTGCTGAGACGGGTGTTTATTTTCTGGTGGGTGAGTAGGTGACGGAGATGATGATCTGATCTTGATTAAAGATGGAATCACTACAGACGAGGATGGGTATGCTGGCCAATCACAGCCGTTGATTTGGCAGTTGGATTTGGGTCGATTTGACTTAAATTTTTTTCATGCGAAAATTTGCTAAAATCCATCCCCGCGGGCTCCATGGACCGTTGTAACGTCATCAGAGTTGGAACAACTTGCAAGTCCTAAATGACTAATTTGGTGGTTTCCGTGAAATCGAATTAAATTCTAATTCAATAGGTTTGTTTGAATTTTTATTGCAATTGGTAATAATTTTTACTTTAATTTAACTTAATTTCAGAAAAAATGGGTTGGATTCGGATGATTGATTTTGCTACAAAGTAACAATACTTGGAACGTCAACTGAATAAGTAAATTGATTTTTTTTAAATTATAAATATTCATTGTATTAGAATAAATAAATAAAAAAATAAAAAAAAAATTAATTTTAAATTTTGAACTAATTCTCAGTTTTATCTTCTTAATTTTAAAAATATTAATTTTATCTCAATTTATTAGTCTCTATTATTTAAGGTGACGAAAAAAATGTATTTTTTTCTTTACAATAATATTATTGTCCTTGTTAAAATATATTTTGAATGTTTAAATCTGGTTTTGGAACAACAATCATCAAAACAATTCCTAAAAGAATATTCAAAATTTTGGATTTTTAAGTTTAAATTAGTTCCTTGTGAAAACAACTGAAGTCTCCTGTTTGAATACTAGATTATTCCATAGTGAAAGGATTAATCTCTTTAATCTCTTTATCACTAATCTCGTGCAAGTGATAATTGTGATACTATTTATTATTCTTTAATATTTTAATAAGTTAACTTTTTAAAATTAATGCTAAACCGTTAATCGTTGAATTAGAAATAAACTTTTTCGTAACGGCAGTAATTATCATCACATTTTAATGTATATATTAGTAATGTAGTCATTTGTACTATCGACATAAAATTTATTAAGGAATAAGAAAATTTTATCCTAAAAGTTGGGCATAATTGATAATTTTATTTTAATTTTAAATATTTAATTTTATCTTATTTCATTAATTTTTACTGTTAATTTAAACAAAAATAATAATTTTAATAAATAATTAATTTTAAACACAGTACAAACTCACTTGAATATGTGATACAATATTATATATTCATTTAATTAAAAAAAAAATTAATAAAATAACACATGTGTGATAATATGATAAATTAATTATGATATATGTTATCATGTAATTAATTTATATTTAAAAATTAAAATAAAATATCTGACACATGTTAAAATATGATTAATTACAAATAATACATATGTAATTGATTTATATTTTTTATAAATATTTTAAATATAAATAAAATAAAATAATTAATTAATAATTAAAAACATAATTTGTCGTTGAAGCGTCGCTGAAAACAATGACGGTAGAACAATTAAAAAATAATTTTTATATTATTATACTTTATTTTTTTAATTTGCATAATAAATAATTATTTTTAACGAAAAAACCCGACAAAAAATAATTGAGAGAAATAGAGGCCACCGATTATATGTCATAGGATAAAGCAAGACAACAATAGAATTTACGTTTCAATGCTAATCGATTAAACGATATATTATATCATTTATGTGAAAAAATTTCCCATTTTTATTAAGAAAAGAGAGTTTTAACTTTATTTTGACTCAGTCAAAATTTTTATACTATATTAACCAAAAGGAAAATTATACTTATTTTGCTCCTTTTGCAAAATACACCTCAAATCGAATCCCTCGTGTAAATTTAACATTGCATCACGTGGCATCACCCTAACTCACCACGTAGCAATTTTTAATTAATTATTAAAAGTTTTTATTATAAAAATTAATATTTTATTAAATTTATTACAAATATATCATCATCTCTCTCTTTCTCTCATTCTTTTTTTCTTTGACGCTCAAAATTTCTTATAATTAAACTATTAAATTTGTACTTAATTTGTAGATCGATTCAAAACACATGATATTTTAAAAAATAAAAAAAAGAACCAATTATGTACTTAAAAAATTTGAAAATAAGGAGAAAAAATTAGTAAATTTTTATTTTTTGTTGTTAGTTAATAAATATAGAATTAAAATCTGTAAATTTAGTGTTAAAATAAGGTTAAAAATAAGTGTAAAAAATAAAAAAAAAACAATAAAATCATCAAAATTTATTGATTCAAGACTAAATTTGTGTGCATCTCATGATGCATGCGCTAGAGCATATTTCACGTATCGGCGCATAATTGCACACGCCAAGCTTATGTGGCATTTTTATTTTATTTAGAAAATCATTAATTTTTTCATTTATTTATATAAAGTTTTATTTTTTATTCATATATATTTATGTTAATATTTTGTATTATTTTTAATTATTATATATATAATTATACTAAACTAATAATTATTTTGATTTTTTTTTTTAGATGTCACTGATATTATTATGGCTAAAATTTCGACATTTATATATTTTTGAGGAAGACGAGAGATACTTAATGATACTTTTAAGAGATACATTAGATATAAAAAAAATATGCACATGATAATTTAAAAAAATATTAAATATAAAGTGTTGTTAAAAAAAGTTTATCATCTTATTGGAGGGCACACGCGGTCAATTTTTTCCAAATTTTTTAATTAATTAATTAATCTATTAAATTATTTTAAATATTGTTATAATTATAATTTGTTTTTTATTATAATAATTATTAATAAAAAAACCGAAGAAGCATACATGTGCTTCTTCTTTTTTCCTTTTTTTTTCTCTTTTTTTTGTTATAAATTAATTAAAAAATAAACTAAAAAAATGAAATTTAAAAATAAAATAATTAATTAAAAAATAAATTTGTGCTTCTTTTTTTAAAGTTATAAATTATATAATAATATTTAAAATAGTTTAGGAAACAAATATTATTAAAATTAAAAAAGGAAAATTTTATTTTTAATTAATTAATTTTTTGTTATAATTTAATTAAAAAAATAATTTAAAATAAATTTAAAATTTTAAAAATAAATACGATTTTTTATTTGTTATAAATTACAATAATATTTAATATAATTTTTAAAAATATTATTATAAAAAAAGAGAAAAAAAACACAACAAGCTGATGTGCACAAGTGCATTAAACAAGCATCAGCTTTTTTTTTTTTTAATTAAGATAAATAATTAAAAAAATATTGAAAAATTAACTATATATTTTTATTTGTTTATAAATTATAATAATATTTAATATAAGTTTAAAAAACTATTATTGTAACTGAAAATTTGTTTTAATTTTTTAATTAAAATTTTATTTTTAATTAATTAATTTTTAAATTAATTTTTAACAAAAAAAAGCGTAAATGCACGCTCGTCAATTAGTTGACGTGCGAACATCAATTAGTTGATGCGCGAGTATAATTAATTTTATAATTTAATTTTTTTAAATAATTAATTTTGATTATGTTTCATAAAATAATTTTAGTTAAATTTATTTATTAAATTAATTAATTATAATAAATAAATATATATTTTTACAAATTATACAAATAAGAGTAAATTAATTTATTAAAATAAAAAATTCTATCTTTTTTTGTTATTAAAATTAAAAAATTTTAACTACGTCAAAAAAATTTATTTTCCCAAAAACTTAAGTCTAACAGTAAAAATTTCCTTTTATATGTCATAGGACAAAGCAAAAACCTGCCTTTTGTAATTGTATCCTTCTTTTGAAGGAGTAAAGAACTCGCCGAAGTGACAAACGCCAACTTAGAATAGCAAAGAAAATAAACTAAAGGGAAAGATGAGAAATCTTAACGGAGGATTCAGGTGGAATAATATGTTTAGGGCGTTAATGCAATTACAATCTATTTCTTCAATTTCGCACACGGATCATCTGCATCGAAGATCATTTAACCTATCAGCAATCGCCTCATCTTCACTCTCCATTTTTCGTTATTACTCAACTGGTGGGTATTTCCATATTCATATTATTTCTTTCAAAATTTTAATCACTCGATTAAATCGACGAGTCTCGTCCACGGGTTTTCAAACCCTAGCTCGTTTTTCCCGAAATAATTTGCTATCTTCCTTTAATGTTTGAATTGTTTATGGTTTAGATTTAAGCTATTCTTTTTTAGTATAAAAGAATAAATGTGGTAATATCTGAAAATTAACATATAGTAATCTGGAGTAGATATTAACATGGATTGCTGATAGAGATTGTGTTATGTGCGGTGTGTGTAAAGAACATTCGAGAACTTATTTTATTTGGATGGTGTGAATGATGGCAGAAATTCAATCTCAAATATCTACTGACCTTATTAAGATAATGGATCAAAGATTATTGGCTATTGAGCGTAGGAGTGTTTGTCTTGAGAATCTCATAAACCAGGTAATTATTATTTGTTCCTAAATATTTGAGGAGTTTTAGTTATGTAGTTTAAATAGGCATTGAGTGCATTGTGTGCTGTTTCATTTGTATGTTGATTGAAGACAGCCGGAAGCCTCACCTTCAGAGTATTCTAAGGCTAATAAAGAGCTTCGGAAACTCAGGGATTCTATGGAACTTATAAATGGATTGAGGAGCAAACAAAAGGTGAATTACTGCTACTTCTTGATGTGTTACCTTAGCTTATATTTGGCTAATAAGTTAGTTAAGTCATCTGTCTGAAATGTGAAATGTTTGTGTTCTTTATTACTTATTTTGGCCAATTGATTGTTTATAGGAAATTGATGGGTTGAAGTCGCTGATTGCTGAATGTCCTGAAGATAGAGACATGCTTGATTTGGCAACTGAGGAATTGCATCAGGCCATGGAAGAAGAGAAAAGATTGCAGAGTTTGTTGCTCAAGTCATTACTTCCCAAGGATGATGCTGATGGGAGGGACTGCATTTTGGAAGTGAGAGCCGGTAAGGATGATGTCAGCGATGGGCGTCTAAATGCAAGTTTTATTGCTTCTTACGTTCTGCCATCAACATGCACTCCAATTTTTCTGATTTCCCCCTCTATATTATTTTGCCTTTTTCTATTTAGGAACGGGAGGAGAAGAAGCCTCTTTGTTTGCAGTAGACATATTTAAGATGTAAGTTTCTACAGTCTGATAGGCATCTACATCTATGTAAATTTTGCATATCAATTTTTAAAATTGGGAATGTGACATTGTATGAACTGTAACAGGTACGAGAGATACTCACAGAAAAAGGGGTGGAAGTTTGAAGTTGTAGATGTAACAGAGTCTGATCTGAGAGGATACAAGGTATGTCTTCCATTCTTTGCGGATGTTAAACATCTCCTTCACATGTGTCCCTTCTTAATTTGTCGGTTCCTGTTCAGTAGTTAGGATACAAGGTATTTCTACCAAGTATGAAATTTACTGGTGCCTGTTTAACAAATCTTTGCCATGTACTTTTCCTTGCCAGGAAGTTAGTGCAGCAATCTCAGGAGCTGGGGTTTTCGGCAAACTTAAATTTGAGAGTGGAATACATAGAGTTCAGGTTACATTACCACCTATCCATTTACAATATATGATGTCTAGTGGAAATCACTGACTATTTTGCTTTGGCAGCGTGTTCCTTTGACGGAGAAGTCTGGACGAGTTCACACCAGTGCTGTGTCTGTTGCCATCCTTCCTCAAGCTGATGAGGTGCTAAGCCCTATGAATTGGAATTCACTTCAATTACAATATCTGATACAGTGTCACAATTTTATGCTTATTTTTCTGTTTAGTTGTCACCATTGTAAAACTTGAACTACCATAATCTTTTATCATTCTCAATCTCATTGATTTTCATTGTTTGGACTTGCAGGTAGATGTCCACTTGAGGAATGAAGACTTGAGGATTGATACTTACAGATCTGGGGGTTCAGGTGGTCAGCATGCAAATACAACCAATAGTGCTGTTAGAGTAACTCATGTCCCAACTGGGATGACAGTTTCGATACAAGATGAACGATCTCAACATATGGTAAAAGATTCTTTTTTTCTTAATTATTGGATTCTTCTAAATTTGAGTTTCTGACTAAACTGGCCTTTCTAACCTATATGGGAATAGTCATTTCAAAAATCAAAAGGAGACAAATGCAGATTTGGTTAATTTACATTGTTTCCTATTTTCACTTTGTGACTAACAATCTAACAGCAGAATACAAAGAGTGTTTTGTTCAATAATTGATTAAAGTATAATTGCTGCTTCTTGTTTTTGACCACCAGTTGTAGACATTGTTGTACTGTAGACCAGCCAATTTTAAGGCCTATTTTGTAGTTCGGGTTCCCTCACTTTCATGCCCTTTTAGAAAGTTTACAGAGAAATGACTTCTTGTATTAATGATATTGAAACACCAAAACCATAAGATAACAGTTATTTGAATTTTTCATGAATAGGTCCATACCTATTTAAACAGGGGAGGAAAATGGGAGTGTAGCCTCAAGTACTTCATAGTTCTTTGTTGCATCTTTCCAACTGATTATATGCAATCTAGTCTAATGTGGCCATGGACCATTGCATTTTCCATTTGCAACTTACTGATATTATATATGTAGGCAGCTGCATGAATGTTTCAAAAACCAAGCAATGTATGGTGATGCACAGGGTGTGGGCATTATGTTTCATCTGCTTTGTCTTATTTTCCCTTTTCCTTTTTTTTACCTTTTTTTTTTTTCGTTTTGAATCTTTTACTCAGAACAAGGCAAAGGCACTTAAGGTGTTGTGTGCAAAGCTTTATGAAATTGAAAGGTCTAAAATACAGATGAGTCGGTCAAAGCTTCGGTCAGAGCAGGTAAAAGCAACTAAAATATGAAGATTATTGTTTTGTTTTTCATTTTTCAGAATAATATGGAGCTCTTGTCACCTTAAAACAGATTGGTAGTGGGGACAGATCTGAGCGTATCCGTACTTACAACTTCCCGCAAGGGCGTGTCACGGATCATCGTGTTGGCATCACCCATCACGCAATAAATGACGTGATGCAGGGAGAAAATCTAGATATCTTCATTGATGCTCTACTTCTACAGCAGGAAATGGATGCAATTGCATCATTCAGTTCTACTCGGTAACGGTCCAAACCTTTTTAACCCAGGGCCTCCGTTTGGTGCTATTACTTAATGTTGTTTTTGTTTTGTAGATTAGTTATATTTGTGTAATTTAATTTTATTATTACTTCTCTTATTAAAAGAACTCTCAACTTTTCTTATCCGAGGGAAACTTACTATTATCTTAATGCGAGAGAGATCACTCATTGGGAATGTGTATTACGCTAATGACTTTCTTTTGTTTAGATTGGTAAGGGAAAGCGTAATTTCATCTCATTGAAACTAGCCTGTAAATAGTGTCGCGGGCAACAGCTACATATATGTATGCTTAGCAAGAGTTTTATCAGGAATAGATTGCAGATTAGGATGCAATGTCAGCATTTGAAACAAATGTCAGTTTCATATTAATTGCTGCGGAAGGCGGCAGATAGAGATGTTGTTATTGTCTCCGATCATTCAACTGGTAACTATTCAATTACGTTAATTGGTTTTGATTCGGGAACATTCCTATTCTGGTAATCATGACCCACAAAACTTTAGCGAAGACGAAAAACAGTAATATTCATCGTCATCCTCGCCTCATTGAGAGAATGATTGGCCCACATGTCCAACTGGATAATAAAATGATGAATGATATCCTTGGGCCCAGCAAGCTGTCTAAAATGAGGTGATAAAATTATGATTAGTTGTGTGATCTCGAAACAAATAATGCTAAAAAGCTTTTGCGATGAGCGAATTTTTCTTTGTGTGGGTATGGCGCGTTTCTATCTTGGCCTTGCAGATGAGAGTGTGAATTACGACGTTGACGTAGAAAATATTGCCACTTTTCCTGTCAAAGTTCACCTTGTCCCGGTAGAAATGAGGCAAAAGGCAAAAGCGCTGTTGAGATATTTAAACATTTTTATTAAGTGACGCGTATATAATAGTCCTATCGGATTTCTTTTTTTAAATTTTTTTTTTTTTGTGTCTCTACTGAGCAGAATAATTTACTGATTTATTGCAAAAACAAAAACGGAATTCAAGATTAGGTCTCATATATGATGAAATTCTAAGTTTAAAGTGTATGGTTTGTAATCAAAGGCCAAAGATATGGTGCGAATCACCTGGGTCCCAAAACCGTCCGGATTGAAGGAGATAGCTGAGCTGAGCGTATCTAACAAAAAGCTAAGGCTAACCTAAGAAACTTGAGAAAAATGAAAAAGTGGGTTGGATGAGTTTTCACTTGCAAAGATATCCCATCAGGGAAAATTCACGGATAATATATGTAACGCAACAACTATAAGTCCACTCGATTTATCTCGTAAGGCTTGGCATTCAACCATCTTTACAGCCAACTCTTTCTACCCCATTGAAAAGTCCTTGAAAATGACCCAGTTGTGAATTGTGATTGCTTGAAGATATAAATAAAAATCTGCTAACGTGTAATGCTGCCCATAAAAGTCTCTTTCATTTTTTGCAAGGTTGAAATTTTAGAAAAATGTGAAAAAAAAACTTTGATTGGCTTAAAATGATATCTGCCGGTTTTGTTTTTTCCATTATTGGTTTAATCTTTAACTTAGAATATAATTACATAATGCTGTATTTCCGGATCTAACACTGACTAGAATCCAATGCTGTAATTAGAAATAAAAGGCATTCTGGGTCTTGCAAGAAATGGTTAATGGAGTATTATTTGGTTTTGTCTCTTTTTGATCTTTAGTTTCCTGATTTGGACCAGGAGGATCAAGAAGTGTTTTTGTTTGCTTCTAAGCTGAGTTTACGATTATATTATATTTGTGTTAGATCTGAGCTGAAGTGGGGAAAATTGTCTCTGACACATACTACTTTAAATAACAGACGAAAAGAGTAGATTTGAAGCTCAGAGAACCCATGCCTCTGACTCTCCTAAAACTCGGGGTTGCAAGTGTTAGAATCTGATCAAGAGAATCATACAAGGTCCCAGAATAGATTCTCAATCCCATTTTTTTTCTTCTTCGATGAATTCTAGAATGTAAAAAAAAAGAAAACAAACAAACAAAGGCCAAAGGGTGATTCTTATTTTCCTGAAAAGAATCAAAAGTTTCTGGTGACATGGAAGACTTTCCGAAGGTGTTGTGTGGCTGGAGTTGGGAGGAAAACAAATTGTTTGAACTGGCTTTAGCAGTGGTTGATGAACAAGACCCACATCGCTGGGAAATTGTTGCAGCCATGGTTGGAGGCACCAAGAGTGCAGAGGATGTGCAAAAACATTATGTGATTCTTCTGGAGGATTTGCAGACCATAGAGTCGGGGAAATTGGACCATAAGCTTGGAGATGTTCAGCCTTGTGTTCAAGTTGACTGTACTCAATCTGTATGCTGGACTGATGAAGACAACAAGTATGTGACCTCTCTTTTTCTGTAGCTGCATAGCTTTTGGTTTCTCTGCTTTCTAAATTGATTTTCGTCTTCTGTTATTCTTTGTTCTTGTTCATCATGTGCCGTGAAACTTTTCTGCTTCCGGTCTCTATTGACGTATAACTGTAGCTGATACTTGAATTCCTGTTTTAACTCTACTAAGGCTTGATTTGGACCAACTACATGAACCTTATTTTGCAAGCCTACAAAATCAAGTGCAGGAATTGTAATTAAATAGTTGGTTTTCTCTGGGTTTTTTGTTTACGTTCTTAGAGCCATTTTACGGAAGTTTCTCTTTTTTCTTTTTGAAGAAACACATGGTTTCTCTATTTCCTTTTTGAAGAAACACATGGTATGTCATTAGCCACATGTAATCTAACTGAGAAAACTCTCTCAATAGACAAAGCAACACTAACCTTCAACAAGTCATTTCCAGCTTCTGCTATACAAATAGATACAATAAATAAGCCAGGTTCATATCTATTTTCCTCTTTCTCTGAACAGAAGGGTATTGGCTATTCATTGAACCAAGTTAATTAGCTTTCAGGGGTTTTTGAGTTTTGCTTCAGGAATACACAAAAGAATTTGGAACTACTTCATAGAGATGAATGTCTTCGGGGTCATAACGAATTTGCTAAGAAAACATCAATTTGATTGAAAGTGCTGTAAGTGCCTTTTGTGTAACGTTAATTTTATCTCAAGCATTCATCGAGAATTGACTTCTTAGTTACATGAAAGCTCACTTGCTGCTATGTACAAGAAAAATGTGCACGAGATTATAGTTGTAGTCTTAACTGGTTTACTCTTTTCTAATATGCGGAGAATCACCACTCACCAGTCGAATTTTCTATTGTCTAGACAGTCACTAATACTCTGTGTTCTGTATATTTTCTGATTTTAATGATATCTATGGTTACAGCTTGCTGCTTCAATTGGACATAAATTGATCTTCTGGACTGCCGCAAAATTATCAAAACAGGTTGACTATTGTTTAGCTGCATCATTTCTAGAGCTCTATCAATGATTTCGTTGAGGTAGTCGGTGTTACTCTACTCTCTAAATTGGAAGTTATCATTGATGCCAGAAAGATTGACCTTCCAAACTGTAAATAAAAATGGTTTTTTGAACTTTACGTAGTAATATATGTTACTGTTTACTTTCCCGCTTAGTAGTCATCTGATTATAATTGCCATTAGATGAGGATGTTCGGAGTGTCGTACCTAACTGAGAAATTGTCCGATTACACCGATCATGCGACAATTTCATTTTATTGAGTTTTATTATTTTTTATGTAGACTTACATATTAATAATAATTACACATTATAAGTTATTTTAAAATTAAAGTCAATTTAAGTGATTTATTTAGATAATTTTTTATTAGACTCTCAAAATATTTATTAGATATAAGTTTATTATGTGTAAAGATCTAATATTAGATAAACTATGATCGATAGAATAATAGTTAATTTAATATATAAAAATCTCTTATAGGGTTATAGTCTCTAAGTTAAAATCATTATTCGAAGAGCTCTTCTCATCTTCTTATCATAAAGAGAGAACTCTATTGAGTGCTACAAAAATTTAATTGTGAAAGGTCAATATATTCTCGTATTTTTATTAAAGTCTGCTAGTTCTTGTGTTCTTATCGCTATAGATTTCTCAAGTAAAATTTTTTAATATCTATCCTGATAATTTGATATGATAAATCAAGAGAATTGTATTAAGTGTGTATCAATCTTGATTTTATAATTATATCTAACAAATGGTATCAAAAAAAAAAATCATGTTAAATTATTAGAATTATTCATACATATATTTATGGTTAAATATCTTTTCCCACATGACTTGTTAAGGTAGGGATATTATATGTATGAATTTTATAAATTTTTATAATTTTATTGAAAAAAATATTGGGTTTATGATTTTCATTGTAATTTGAGGATTAAGTTTTGATTAAGGCTCATTTATTTGAAGAATTTAGAATAAAAACATTAAAATTCGCCTTCAATTTAGTATTTTCGTATTCTTTGATGAATCTGAAATTTTCAGATTTGCACAGAGCATCGTAACGCCATTCATAGCATTGCATTGGCAACGCCGAAATTTGTACATGGGCATCGTGGTACTGCAATAACAGCATTAGGGCAAACAGTAACTTCTGTAGTGCCCATCAAGCAACAGCCAGCATTGTAGCATTGCATGGACAATGCCACAACGTTAGGACGGTAGGTCAAATTTGACCTAATTTTTAGAGTTTTGATTTTTGAAGAATTGGTCAACCTGAACCAATTCATGGAGATCTGGCTCAAAACTCGACTCATTAGATTTGATCCGACAATTATTGACTCAAAATTGACCCTGTTTTTGAATGATTAGCAACATTGTAGTGTCATAACCATAGTGGCCTAAGCGTCACGATGCTACTATGGTAGTACCGCAGCATCACTTTAGTGCATAAAAAAATTAAATTTTTTATTTTTAAATTTTTTTGTTGTTTTTCTTTGCACGACTTGTCTTGCATTTCAAAATAAATAAATTAAAATAATATATTGTCAAAGTAATATTTTTTGTGTAAATCTATTGATTTTAGAATATTAAAATGAATATATTTATTGTCTATATAAAAAATAATTAGCCCAAAGGAATTTTTTTTTTACAAAACAATAGGCATATTTACAATAATAAATGTATGATAGTTATCAAGTTTTTCATACATGAAATAAAATCGGTCCAAAAAAAGATTTATTGTTGACAGGATTTATTATCAATATTTGATTACTATATTGAAAGTACCACTTACAGTTGATATTTCTGTTCAAAAACTAAATATCAATATAGTACTAAGTATCTTGTGATAGAGTTCACTTTTATATATTTAATTATGTCATGCATATATGCTTTAAGTTATGATATGATTATTAATTATGAACTTATTATTTTGTCTCTTCTCTGTTCAGTTTCTACTTTTGGTTTTCCTTATAGTGATTCAGTAACTCTAATATTAAAGTGAGTTACATGGCCCAAAAGAATAAATGAATCTTAAAAAGTTTATTTTATATTCTATGCAAGAAGAATAAATATTAAAGTGAGAAAAAATTGAAAGTGTTCATCAAATAAGTACTTTTCATAATAAGGGTACTAATAAAAAAGAAAAATGGATAAAGGAAAGGAGGCTGTAATAGGGACTTTACATAATAAGATGAAGAAAAAAAAATATACTATCATTACTTGCTTTTTTTTTATAAGAAAGTTGGTCATGTGAAGAAGAACTGTCCCAAATATGCCAAATAACATGTTAAGAAAGGTATACTTCTCAACTTTATTTATTCTGAAGTTAATTTAATTTTTATACCCAAACATACTTAATGTGTAGATACAAGTGCAACTACTCACGTAAGTGTGTCTATGCAGGGTTGTTTAAGTAGTCAGTTACCAGTCAATGTTGAAAGATGCATCTATATGGGAAACGATAACACAACTCCTATAGAGGCCATAGATTTAGATTACAATTAGAGATTGATTTTTATTTAAATTTAGATGAGACTTATTATATACCGTCATTTAGACAAAATTTAATTTTTGTTTCTAGTTTAAAAATGTGGAATTCTTATTCATTCATAAATAATAAATTTAGTTTTTATCAAATTCAAATCTTGTTAGTACTGTTTTTCTTTTTGGTAATCTTTATAAATTAGATACTCATAATAAATTATTGCATTTTAATAAATGTGGTATAAAGTGAAAGTTAATTGAAAAGAATTCCATTATGTTATGACACAAACATTTATGATATATCTCTAAACAAAAAATTGAAATACTTGTAGTAGATGAGATTCTTGATTCTCTTAACTTAACAGATTTTAAAGTCTGTGTTGAGTGCATTAAGAAAAAATAGACAAACAACAGAAAAATAGGTGCCAACATAAGCTCTAGCATCTTAGGATTGATACATATTGATATTGTGGATCATTCCATATAGATTCTTGGAATAGCCAATAGTATTTTATTATGTTTATTGACGACTATTATCGTTATGAAAGACAACAACATTTGAGATCTTATCAAATTACCTAAAGGTGCGAAACTCATTGGTTGCAAATGAATATTTAAGATCAATAGGGATTCAAAAGATAATATTAAAAGATATAAAGAACGTCTCATTGCTAAGGATTTCACTCAGAAGGAAAGCATTTATTACAAATAGACTTTCTCTCTAGTATCAACAAAAAACTCTTTTAAAATCATCATAGCACTTGTAACTTATTTTGATTAGAGTTACATCAAATGAATGTAAAGATTATATTTCTTAATGGTGATATTGATGAAATTATATATATGGTGCAACGAAAAATTGTGTTTGAAAATCCAAAGAATGTGGTATGTAAAACTTTGTAGCTCATTTTAATTTAAAACTATATAAAATGAACATAAAGACTGCATTTCTCAATGGTAATATTGAAAAAATAATAAATACGGTGCAAGCAGAAAACTTTGTGTTTGAAGATCTAAAGAATATGGTTTGCAAATTAAAAAAGTCTATATATAGTCTCAAACAAACATCTCATCAATAGTATCACAAGTTTCATTAAGTGATTACCTCATTTGACTTTTGAGAAAAATACAATTGATGAGTGTATATGTCATAAGTTTAGTGGAGTAAGCTTATCTTCTTGGTTTTGTATGTCAATGATATATTACTAGCAAACAGCGATATAGACTTATTACACAAAACTAAAAGATTTTTATTAAGAAATTTTGAGATGCAAGATCTTAGAGATGAGTCTTTTGTATTAGAAATATAGAATATTTGAAATCACACTTGAGGTATCAGTAGGATACAATAAAAGAACCGTATTAATAAGGTATTTAGCAAGTTTAGCATAAAGGATTATACTTCAAGAGATACGTCTATTGCTAAATGTGACATATTTATTCTTAGTCAATGCAAAAAAAAAAATGAAATTGAACATAAAAAGATGCAAAAATTTTCTCATGCATTAGTAGTATAGTCTCATGTATGCTCAAGTATATATGCATTTAAATATTGCATTTATTGTTATAATGTTAGGCAGATATTTAAGCAACCATGGGATAAACCATTGGAAAGTAGCTAACCAGGTTATGCGATATTTATAGAGAACAAAGAACTATATACTCATATATATGAGATTGAATAGATTAAAAATCGTAAGGGTATTCTTACTTTGATTTTGCAAGATACTCAAATAGTAAGAGATTCACATTAGGTTATATATACACTTTGATCTAGGGAGCTATGTCCTCGAAGAGTGCTAAGTAGACACTCATAACCTTCTCAATTATAAAAGCTGAGTTTATAGCTTGTTTGAGGCATTAAATTATAGAATATAATTGCATAATTATCATAAGGTTGCGAATTATCAATGGTATAAGAAGACTATTAAAAATTTATTGTGATAATAATCGTTGTGTTAAATTCTCAAGATAATAAAAACTCTTCGAAATTTAAACACACAGACACTAAGTTTTCAATTGTTAAAGAAAGAGTTCAAATTCAATAAATATCAATAGAACATATTATTACAAAACTCTATAATTACGAATTCACTAACTAAAGGATTACCAGCCAAGGTATTTTATAAGCATGTTGCTCATACGAGTATTGTATTATTTGATGATATACATGAATAATGAGAGTTTATTATTTGATGTTTATTTGTTTAAGATACATTTATATTTTATTTTTTATAAAATAAAATTTGATAGATTATTGGTTAAAACTTTGAAATAAAATTATACTTTCTACTGTAATTTTGCATAAAATTTAAAAAGTATTTAGTTTAATTAATTGGAGTTATAAAGTATGATCAATTAAAAATAGGTATGTTTAATATCACATTTCATATAATTTCTATGTTATTTCTATTTTGATTTATGTCATTGATTATATTAGTATAGTGACTATTAATAAGTCTAATTGCGAATATGTGCAACAAAAGTCGTTTTGATCCCATACTAATATAGTTAATATACTATATTGTATTTAAGGGGATATTTTAAGATAAAATAATATTTATTGTGCATATTAAAATTTATACTGTATAATTAATTTTAAATGACACATGTAACCCGAGTGAAAGATTGTTGAGTTTTATTATTTTTTATAGGGTTCAAATATTAACAATAATTATACATAATGAGCTATCTTAAAATCAATGTCAATTTAAATAATTTATTTAAACTATCTCTTATTAAGCTCTAAAAATATTTATTGGATATGAACTTATTATATATATTGACTTAATACTAGTTAAAATAGAATTGATGGGATAATAGTTATTTAATATATAAAGACCTCTTATAATCTTTAAGTCAAATATTATTATTTGTAGAATTCTTCTTCTCTTTTTATTATAGAGAAAATTCTATTAACAGAATTAATTATAAAAAATTGTTATATTCTTGTGTTCTCATTAAAAATTATTAATTTTTACGTTATAATCACATAAATTTTGCAGATAAAATTTATTTGATATCTATGACAATAATTTGATGTGACAGATCAAGAAGATTAAATTCTATAATTATCAATTCAGATTTATAATTATGTTGTCACAACACATTTATGCTCTTCAGCAGAATGTAGCCATGATATTGAGATCTGAGTTCGCTGGTAGAAGTCTATTTATCTGTTTTTGTTTTTTTTTATACAGGTTACTATGGTTTTGTTTTGTAAAAAACACCTGCGTGCAATTATCTAATCTACTGCGTTTCACCATAAGAGATGCGGATTCGCACATGTGAAGCAACTAGTATTTTAATCATTTTGTTTAATTCGTCTCTGCCGTGAGGCCCAATTATGCAGGTGAATGAAATGGAAGCTGTTATCACCAATGAATAATGATGCTTTTTAGGTCTCGTCTCTGTTTTGTGAAAAGCCATCGAAGCTATGAAATTTCAAACATCAACTAGCTCTTTTAGCATATGGTGGGCTAGTTTACTCAAATTACTTCTGATAGCGAGCCGGTGACCACAACCAAATAATGAATTATCGAAATCCAGGGATATATTTTTCTTTTTTGGTTGGATAAATAGAAAACCTTATTCCAGAAATATAAAGTTACAGAGATTTCTTATACTTCTATTATCCTGTAGGATGTAAATATTGGCTTGAAATATACACACGAATTCAACGGTAGTCTTAGTATTGGTAGACCGAAGCTTTTGATCTGATGGTGGCGATTGGCGACCGTCTTGTTAAACAAAACAGCGATTAGAATCATTGCGGGGGCTAAAGTCATTACTGCAAGATCTTCACGATCTGCTATTTCCCATCTAGAACCACTGTCTATCGTCAGTTGTGTTGTCAGATTTTGAGCAGTGAGTGTGAATTCATTGAATCACCTTTTCTATTTGCCCTTTTTGGTAATCCATATGATAAAAAGTCATACAAAGGGGAGCATATACAGAACAAAGATCATTAATAAATAAAATAAAATCACCAATGATGTGGGAAAACACTCTTTGAGATAATGTGACATTTTTAATGAAAAAAATAGAATTTAGAATTCTCAGTTCGTGATTGTTAAAACAAAATTCCACAGAGAATGGACTTAATATCACAACAAATCATTGCTGTTAACTCTTGCATTGCCTCTCCTCTACGTTACCGTAGCTGCTGGCACAAAGTTAACAAATGCTTAATTCTCAAAGAAAAATAATCATATCAAAATTAGTATTTTTTTTTTCTTTACTTGTAATTTAGTTCAATGAAACAAAAAAGAAAATGCAATAAAAGAAGAGAAAGTGAGGGAGAAAAAGAAGGTAGAGCCAGGGAAGAGGCAGTGCATGGGTAGAGCCAAAACAGGTTAACTGTTAATAGTTCCATCCATGCTCTGTCTGTTCCCCGTCTTCATCTCCTTTGCTTCTCTCTCTTCCAATTTTCACTTTACCTTGTAAATCGCACCGGGCCCAACTCCTGCCACAAAGAGCTTCCAATCTCCTAAATGCCTCAGTTTCATTTTCTTTATTAAAAAAAAACAGAAACGAAAACAAAAAAGGCTTTTCTTAGACAAACTTCGCGTTTCTCGTTGGTTAATATGAAGTCAAAGAGCTGCTGCTGAATATATAAGACGGAGGAGAGGAGAACTTATAGATAGTACACACATGTACTATCAAATTCTCCTTGGACTAGCTGACCATGTACTACCAACTCTGGTTACCCGTTTAAAAAAATTTGAATTCAGTATTTTTGAGTGGATGAAATGTACTACACACCTTCTTGTACTACTATTGGATTATGGTACTCTTACTAATCTGTCTCGTTACCAAATTTATTCTTAACAGCATGTACAAAATTAAAGAAATCATATCGTGGATTTCTTGATTCCCAAAAATCGGAAAGAATGTTAGATATTGGTAAGTTTTTTAAGGACCCGGAATATCTATAAAAACCCTTTTGACACAGATGAAGAAGCAACTATTATTTGGCGAGGCATTAGCCGCCTATCTGGAAACAGAGATGGCGGATAACCTACGTCTGCTCATCCGCCCACGATAGTAACAACTTCATGTGCGGATGCTCGACCCTTATACCGTCAATTCGAACACACAACTCGAAACGAGATGTGTTAGCTGTCCGAATCAAATATCCTTGGTCAGAAAGAATTTATAGGAGAATTACTATTTCTAAGTACGAGACGGAACAAATATACATACAAAATACAATATTGTACACGATACATAGGCGTATACATAAACAATTCTACAAGAAGTTATTGAGCATTTACCAATCAAGATACAATGGCATGCCACTTCAGTTCAACAGGGGAGATCTAAGAATGCTAAGCATCATCACAGATAAAAAGAAAATCTATGAAACAAATTGCAGAATGGAACAGTCACAAGTCTTGACTCAAAAGTAATAAAACCTATAGCTAGAACAGGTGACTATACAATCTACTTGAAAGTACAGGCAAAAGACTGCAACAAGGAGAGTGAGCAGTGAGCACAGGCACATACATCAACAATCAGCACTACAAAATGTTTGCCATACAAATCCCACCTAAAAATAAATTCTCCAAATCCTTGTCAGAGTCAAAACTCATATTCCATCTACTCCATTCCTAGGTCTGAAGACCACAATGCCACATTGACCGATCTCAGGTGCTGTACAATTAATCTGCAATGTGAGAAAATACACAGCACCTATGCATATACATGGCATGTTTTTCTGTTATGCCCTGTTCCTTTGCACTTGCTACAATGCAGTGCTCTCTTAGGACGCCCTTTCCATCTTATTCTTCTCTTCTTAGGCGGGCCAGTCAAAGGACGGAGTGGAGGAGGGCGAACTTGAACTGGCAAAGATTCTCTCTGTACAGGCTTATCCATTGATGGAAGTGGAGTAATAGATTCTGAATATGTTAATCGGAAAGCCTCAGTAGTATAATACTTGGAGCAATAATCAGACAAATTCCTATTGAGATGCTGAAGGACAGCCACAGCATGGACACATGGGAAACCATTCATTTGCCAGCCTCTGCAATTACATTCCCAGAGATCAATGTTCACAACATTAAATGAACCCAGACCACGAACCTCAAAAGCGCTACCAAGTCCTAAAAGAACTTGGAGAAAATGTGTTTCGAGCACCTCCTTCTGTAATTTGTCCTCCAAAGATGGAGTTACTTTGGACACCCAATGATTTGATTCCATCCGCCGAGTCTGCATCAGCTCTGTAATGTTATGGCAAATGGTATCGATAATCTGCACTATTGGTAATTCAGGAGACTCACCCACCCAATTATAAAATGACTCAGCAATGTGTGATGACATGTGGTTGTATCGTGAACCTTCAAAAAGTGCATTTGCCCAGTATTCAGGTTCACTTCGCAAAATCCATTCAAAAGCCTCGGAAGAAATATTTTTAATGCTCTCAATGCTTTCTCTAAAACCATCAATTGTAGCATGGGCAGCATCATACAAATGAGTAACAATCACCCGAACAACTTCCTCGGTACAAGTGCCTTTAAGATCCCTTTTTAACTCCTCAGTCAGATGATGAACGCAATAACAATGATGTGCATTCTCGAAAATTGTGAGAATAGATGGTCTCAATCGCATCAGTCTATCTGCCACAAATGTTATTGGTTGGCATGTTGGAAATGCAGATTTCAGTTGAAGCAAGAACCAATGCCAGTTATCATCGTTGACAGCATCTACTATGCCAAAAGCAACAGGAAATATTTCATCATTTCCATCCAATGCAGTAGCAGTCAGTAGATCTGACTGGTACTTCGATTTTATAGTCAAAGTATCAAGGAAGATAAGGGGACGGCAACCATTCTGAAACCCGCATAATGAGGCATGCAGGGCAACAAAAAAATGATGGAAGCTTAAGTCCTCCCTCGTACTGAGAGTGACTATGCTACCTGGACTTGTCTCTAATATTTTCTCAACTAACGAAGGTAACTGATTGTATGACTCTTTGAATGATCCTTGAAACTCCTCCCTGGCATTCTCTAAAGCACGCCATGCCTTAACGTATCCTAATTCAATTCCAAAATCCCGACGAATTTCTTCAGCAATTTCTTTTGGTTTACATTTTGGGGTTTCTAGCAACTTCTCTTTCACAATGGATGACAACAGTTTCCTAGAGGCATGGGAACGAGTTGTTGGATCAGCACCTGCATTACATGTATGTGTTCCATTCATTGTTTTAATTTGAAATAATTGTGTGGTAGGCACTCTCGATGCATGAATCCTCCAAGGGCAACCTTCAGCTTTGCACTTAGCAGTTACACGCAAACCCTCATTCTTTTTAAAAATGTATGTGAAGCCATGTGCAACAGAATATTTATATAGAGCATCACGGAAGTCATGAACATTGTTGAACCGCTGTTGTACGCCAGTTATGCAATTTTTCCATGATTTGAGAAGCTTCTGCTGCCTAGGATCAGAAGTTGCTGGAGCAGAGGTAGTGAGCTGCCCAGTATCCCCAGCATCAGAAGCTGCTGTAAACAAGGTGTGAAGTAGTCCAATATCCCCCGAAACAGAAGTAATGGGAGCTAAGTTATCATCAGGAGTGACAGACTCAGCCCCCGTTGTCCTGCTGGACCTGTAGGAGCAAGTGTGCATAAAATAAAAATAGACGGTGACAGTAATATATCCTCTGCTAAACTCTGATCAAGAGCCCTGAATGCACACATGGTTCAGCAGCATATTTTTTCAGGCTGCTATCAAAACTCAAGGTTGGACTAGAAGCATAAAGAGTCCTACCATGAACCTGAACCAAATTATGAAAACAAGGCACTTGATCCATCCAATTAAGTAAGACAGAAGCATTTTTCTTTTTAATCCAAAAAATAGAGCATATTACCTACTGCAAGGCGTCACGGCATCATCTGTTGGCTTCTCACCTACCATGACATAAACATCAATAGTTCCCGAATCTTTGTGAAAATCAATCATGCGTTTTATATCTTTGTCACCAGATATTGTGATGAGAGTCCTATTATTCTTTGGGAGGAAATATTTCATTGTCATGTTATCAGGATCGTATTTCCACATCTCTGCCATCTCTGACTTCAATTCATCAAATTTACTTTCACTGTCTACACTGAGAGCATGAGCATCCCCACCTGAGTACACTAATGAGCCATCACTGGAGGTTGTGAACTTCCCACCTGACTGACATATAAGAATAAGCTTTCCCGGAGCCATAGCTTCACGGTGAGTGTCGATAACTGTAACAAAAGCAAATGAGAAACTATCAAATATCTTGGAGAAAATGCCCAACAAATATCAAAATATCATTAGACTTAAAATAACAAATACATTAGACTTAACCAATATCAAAATAACTGTAACAAATATCAAATACATTAGACTTAAAATGACATAAATGATAAAACCAAAACACACTTGGTAAAAATTCCTGAAACGGTCCAATACTCACATGCTTGCCAGATTATCAGAAACCCTGAACCCAAAGAACAAAGTTTTTTTTTTTTTCAAAAATAGGATGACATCCCGTTTGATTTGATCCTACCTCTATTCAGTTTAAAATTTTCTCAATTTACAGCCCTAAGTATCTCATCACAGGAATTAAAACCAATGGCTTGATTTCATCCTCTTGAAATATAATTTAAATTGTTTCAGGAACAAATTGAAACTAGCTGTTCATGTCCTAAGCATTTCAAAGTAATAAAATTAGCTTTCTTTTCTTCAAAGCGGAAAGTTGGCATGTAGCAAAACAAAGCAAAAATGTTAACCAAGAATTCATATAAAGCATTGTTTATGCAGACATAGAATGGGTTTTTTGCAATTTCCATTTTTTTCCCCTAAACCCTATAGACCAAAGTGGCGATCTAGGGTATTCGAGTTACAATGTTAAAACAACTTAGCCGAAATATTAAACATTTTACAAATAAGGACAATTATAAGTAAATTATCAAAACGATAATAAGAGGACAAACCTTATGTAAAACCCCTACTCGGATACGTTTTTCAGGCTTCGAACGGTAGGAAGTGGAATGAGAGAGACGAGTGAAGAAGCGGGGGTGAAAGGTGAAATTGACCAATTGAGGCTTCGTTGATATTCGGATGATATTATCCGGTACCTGATGTTTTACATTTTCTCAAATAAGGACAGAATATTTTTCATTTATTTCAGATAACTCCCTGGTTGCTATTGAATGACAAATTTACCCTGGTAAACTGAATTTTGATTATCACAATGTTTCTTAAGTTAAGGATGTATCCGTAATTATAAAGAGCTTCTATTTTATGCAAGTCGTGCAACGGACAAACTGTGTCCTTGCTTAAGAAAGCACAAAAACTTGTGGACCTGTATATTATTACCCCAGCTTCCAAAATTAAAATGGGCCTCGTCAACGCGGTCAATAAATATTTGTACGAATCGGGGAGAGGTTTTTGTTTTTTTGTTTTTTTTTTTCTGAGGAAAGATATTTTTTTTTTTATAATTTTTGTTTTTCTCAATAGGAGATAAAAAATTTAAATTCAAAATCTTCAATAAAATAAAAAATAAATATACTATTAATTCTTTATTATTACACTGTTAATAAAATATATAAATTTTTAAATATATTTTTGAGATGTTAAATTGTTGAATTTATAATATTTCCTTATCACTTCTACCATTAGAATCTATTAGAAAAATAAAATCAACTAAAATAAATATAAAATCAATTAGATTTTTCTATATCATTTGAGAACTTTTTGATTGAAAATTTCTTTTAAGACAAGGAAGTTAATACATTAAAATACGGCATTATCATACAAAGATTTAAAAATGTTATGTCCATTATATATTCATTTTAAAGATTCTTAGATTAGTTAGTACTATTTTTCATGTATGAGAGATTTATTTCTTAAGAATATACTGTTATACAACCTCAATTTTTTTTTTTTTTAAAGTGGGAGGTTTTATTAAAAAATTTATGAGTTAACTTCATGTCCTTAATTGCTTTTAATTTTAGGTGGGTAATTTCAGTTTTAGGTTTGATCAATCGATCAATTTAAACTGTAAAAAATGAACCAAAACAAATATAACTAGTTGATTTAGTTAAGTTCAATTTTTTTTTTTTTCATTTATTTCAAGTTTTTTTTTTTTGAAACAAATTAAATCAAACAGAATTGGAACCAAATTGATAGTTCTAAAAAATAAAAATGGTGAAGAACCGTCTTTAAATTTGAACTAAATCAAACAAATTAAAATTCGATTAATTTAGTTAATTCAGTTTTTTTTTGCTCGTCCCTTAGATCCAACAGAAATTACTTAAAAGATAGCGTATTTGCATAGTTTGAATTTTTATTCTATTTGTTTGAGTGTACATTCATCAATTTTTTATGAGAGTTCGTAGGTGAATAAAATTTAGGACTACGCTTCATTAGATTTTTCAAGCAACACTTCTAAAATTAAAACTTTTACATATAGAACTCTAATTAAAAAAAATTTATGATTGTTCGATTGTTAATTAGAAAACGTTTTTTATCTAGTTGATGGTTTGATTGTGGTATTTAGAAAGAGTTTTTATCTAGTTAAATTGCTAAAAAGGATATTAATATATAAAAATTTAATACTATTATTTAAATTTTTTAAAAAATACATAAAATATTATATTTAATTCAAAGCCACGCAAAAAAAGAAGTGAGAGTATAAAGTTCACAAAAAATATTTAATATACAGCAAACAACTTAAATAATTTATTATATTCGAGAAATAATTTAAAATATATACAAAAATAAGATAATATTAAACATGAATAGATAAGTTTTGGCAAAGAGTATATTATATATTGTAGAGATGACAACTTCAACAATTTTATTAAATACAGTTGAATAGGGAATTATTTTTATTAAAAGTGCATTATGAATATAAGAAAATAATATTAGAGTATATTTAACATTACAAAAGAAAAAAAAAATTAAAAAAAACTACATCTAAAGTATAAATTTTGAGTTTTTATTAATAGAAGCAAAATAATTTTTTTTAATCTCCAAAATATTTTATCTAAATACAACCAACATATTTTTTAAAAAAATTAAAAAAAGCATTCGGTGCTAAAAATACTTTTTTTAACTAATAAAAAAATCTAACTAAACAGACTACTAAAATAACGTTATATGATCCATCTATTTATAAATCGATCCCCATTTTTTATTGTATCCCATAAATTTTAAAATATTAAAAGAAAAAGTTTGCTCGTAAAATAACTTTAGAAACAAGTAATTAATACAGATTAGATTTTATTTTATTTACTACCAATTTAATATGTAATAACTCTCTCATTTTTATTTTATTTATTTAATATTGTGTTTTTAAAAACTTAGTAGAAGAAGTTACATAAATGAATGACTATATAAAGATTTTTATTTATTTAAAATAGAAAATTAAACTTACATAATTAGGATACAATATTAATAAAAATTAACAAATATTTAAATATAATAATTATTAATTAATAACAACGTAAGTTAAAATATAAAATATGTAACCTAATTTTATTAACCTAACACTACTTAAAAAAACTAATAAAGGAGAATAAGAATTTGGGCTGATGAAATAACTGCCAAGTTTTTTTAAGAATCACAGGCCTGGGAAGGGCCAGCTTCACACCAGTTCAGAATACGATGACAAGTAAATGGGCTTGGGATTTGGGAGTTGTGCGAATGACAGAGGAGAGAAGCACCGACTCTGAAAAGCAACAAGAATAATGTGTTGAAAAGCATGGCATATCACGCATTGAGCTGTTTATGCGATGTGATGACCAACAAAATAAAAACAAAAAAAAGAACTTGCCGCTGGATCCCGTGAGACTCGATCACTTTTGCTTTTGAAATAATTAACATTTTTGGTACATGGGCTGGTGCTCGACCACATGGTAGGCCCAGTGCATTATTATCTAATTTAACAGTTTGCGGTAATGTGAACTGTTATGATGGTCGTCCGACTTCACGAGTTTTGTCAAAATGAAAGTATTGCCCAAATGGCTAAAACCAATCTTGTCTGGCGGCATTGCTCCGAGCTTTCATTTCATTAAATAAATAAGATCAGTACACAACTAAATTACTATTTGTTTTTTTTTCAGTTTTCGAAGTGATAACTGATAATAGTTTTCTAGGATCCTTCGATCAGTAAATGACATCCCAAAATGGGATAATAATACAACGACTGTAGTATGAAAATGCCCTGCCCTTGCGGCTTGTTTGGCTTCTCAATCCCAGCACTTTCTATCTGCAGTATCAAACTTCTTTCAGTCACTCCACTTTTTACTTCACTGAGATTTTTCGTGAAGAAAGTAAAAACATTGCTAGAACTAAAAGGTAAAATTGTCAAATTTTAAATCAAATGAGAAGAACGTCAAAGTCACTAAGAGTCCACTCTGCCACTTCATCTTTGTTACTAACAAAAATTTCAGTACCCATGTCGATTGATGTCCATATTCTTCTCCCAGGATCGGTACCTGGATCCTAATAATATAAGAAAGCCATTTACATAAAGTTAATATTGATGATAAAGAATTGTAACACATTTTGAGTAGAGGGATAATAAAAATAAAATACCAACCTGATAGAAGTACAGTCTACTGGATAAGCCACCGACATTAAGCTCCCAAGTTCTTGCATCACCTACCCAACCTTCCCCTTGTTTGGTTGGATAGCCATATTCAGCCCAAATGGGGTGAGGCAGCAACTGAACTATCTCTTGCGCCTGAGGATTGCTGTAAGGATCACAGGTATCGACTGGTTGCTCCAAGTGCTGAGCGTTGCCAGGAGCACAGTAGTAGTGATATGCCCCATATGGGAAGTTTCTGGTATCATTCCTGTAAATCTTTCTATTGTTTGGAGTAATGTGATAAGGTGGGCAGTTCTTGACAGATGTGGGGCTGCACCAGGCTGCAGTTTCAGGGTTTATGATCATCTCACTATATCTTGTTACATCTGTTAGCACGTCTCCATTACATGGACTACCATCATTCTTCCAACAGCTGCCGATGTCTATCAAGTAGAACTGGCTCTTGGGTCCTCCCCCTTTCTTGACATCCAAAGTCACTCTGACCTTGAAATTAGGTGATTCTGGAGGCTGCAAATCAACTATCGTTACTCATATAATAATGAATATATTGCAACACTCAGAATACAAAAGAGAGGCTTCAATTTTCCACCAAAATAATAAAGAATAATATAAAACTGATGAACAAAACAGTTTACCTACACAAGAAATTAGAAATTTGAAAACAAAATGGGTTAAGTCCAACTTGATGTAAGATTTTGTAATACAGTTATATGTTTTATCTTCAATTAATTACAAAGTTGAGCACGGAGCATCTTCTTTCACTGCATGTAAAATTCTATTTTGGATGGTTTTAAGGCTCAAAGAAATTTTAATGGAGATGGGTCCATTATTTTTAAATTATTTAGGTTTCTGGTCTGATTAGTTGGGATTAATGACGTCAAGATTTGTCCTAGAGACCAAAAGAGGTTGACACATGAATGCGCTCTCAAACCATATCTCTATGATTCATGTGACCAACGGAGACAAATGATACAACATTGGCACCTTCACTGAATCTATTTTGAGGTCTGTAGACTGAATACTAGTTGAACTAATTCTTAAAATGACAAGAGAATAGATAATGGAGGAGGATTTGATATGAATTTTCTTCACAAAGAACTGATATTAAATTAAACAGGCTGGATAATGACAGATCAATGGTTTATAGCTTCCCCATCTTTGAAATAATATCTATATCAACCAACCAGAGGAATACCGAATACAGTTTCAATATCAAGAAAAGCAATAGGACTAACTACCCAGTTATTTTTCCCTTGAAGTAAATCAAATATTATTACAAAATATTGAATCAAGAAGAGGACAGAATCAAAATAAAGTGAACGCATCAAATTTCTAATGATATTTCAAATTCAGTGGCTAATTAAGGGGGAAAAACTCTTAAAATCAACACACTCACAGTTTTGAGCATTCCTCTTGTGTCATAATGGTAACCTCCGGAGTATCCTTTCGTTGCATCGGCTCGGAGATAGAGCATCAACCATGGATATTTTTTGGAAGTCTTGAGCGTATGTCTGAAAACCCAACCCCCAGAATCTAATTTCTTCTCCCAAACCACTTCATAGAAAGAAATTCCATCAAGTCCAGCTCCAATGTCAGCCTCCAAATCATAAGTACCATTAAAGCTTCCTCTCATTGTCCCATCTTCAAAAAGCTGAGTTGGTTGATGAAACAAAATGGGTTGATTCATACATCCATTTCCAAAGCAGGGAAATCTCCCCGGATTAAAAGGTGGTACCTTTTTTCCATTTGCAGGACACAAAGCAGACCTTGTGTCATAGTTGCCATTTTTCAGCATAACCATCCAAAACTGCCATGGCTCTGGGGTGTCTTCAACTTGACATAATGAACCCAAGTAGATCTCTTTCTCTGCTGCATAAAGGTCTGGGTGGTTCACAGCTTCTGAGTTCAACCCAGGAAATGGATTGCCCACCCCAAGTTTGTTGTCAAGTTCCGATACCTTATGTACAAGACAAGAACCTGAGGATTGTAACACAGAATTAACACACAATAATGTTGCCAAAGAAGGTAAAGTAATGGATGAAACATTATAGAGCGAAAAAGAAGACCAAAAAGAAAATGAGGTAAATTCTGAAATTTCAGCCAATGTCATTCACAATCAGAAAATAATCTTTTTATATGTTTAACTGAGTTAAAACAAACCAAGCATTTAGACATTCATCAAAACAACGCACCCATTTCAATGTTTTCCTTACTCCTCTTCAGAGATTCATGTACTGATTCCGTGATTCGGGACTTCAAATAAGTAAGAAAAAGATAAGAAAGAAATACCCACTCTTTATGACGCTGTGTTTTCTTCTATGGGAGCTGTGCTTACTTGAAATATCAAAACAATCAGCAGCTCTAGGGCTGCCCATGCCAGGAGCTTCCTCGCCAACTTCATTGCAAAAGTTCCAAGCTTCAAATCCAACTCTCAACCCATCTCTTCTCATTCCCGGGTCTCCCACTGCTGAGACATATTCATTCCCATTGGCACCAGCTACAACACTCAGCACTATGAACACATTTACCAAGAGAAAGATCACATGCAACAACCGACCCTCCATGGCAGTTCCCTTTATGTTCTGTTATAAAAGCATAGCAGAGGAGGAGTGTTCTTTATATATACGTGTCTGAATAGAGATTCTGTAAGTGGGTCTGTGCACTGTGCTTGCTGGTGATGTCGGCCTTTCAAAATTATTGAAAATCTATTCTAATAAATACCAAATATATACATATTCTAATACAGTCCGATATCTCGCTGTTTTTTACACGATTTAAAATCAGGGACTTCTTATTCAAAAAAAAAAAAAAAATCAGGGACTTCAATTTTTTTCTCTTAATTTTTCCTCGTTTAAATTATTGAGCAGTTTACACCTATTTCCAGTTTTTATAAATTATTGAAGTAGTAGTAGATGGAAAAAAAAAAGAACAAAGTGATTAAAGCATTTTGACATTTTTCCAAAAAAGCAGTATTGTTTAAAATCAAAAATCAAAAGTAGTGCTGTTTGATTGTTTGACTTATACTGAAAGGTCCTATCTATTTACACATTAGGTGGCTTTTTTTGGTCCCTGCCTACCTGCAGTTGGTCACATGTGGGTCATGGTCAAGAAAAGTTAAGTGCCATATTGGCTTTTGCCTAAAAAGTAAGGACATGGATCATCGAAATACTTCATGTTAATTGTTTTATTTATCTAATTAATGAATATGGAAAAACAAATTTTTTTAAAATGTCCTGATAAATGAATGTATGATTTGATCCTTTTTAATCAATTCTTAGAGGATACTGTTATTAATCGAAAACTTTTTAAGTTTAAAAGCTAACTCAAATTTTCACATCCCGTATCAAGAACAACCAGTTAAATTCTAAGGCGTCAGTTACCATATCAGTAAATAATGATTCTCTATTATTAAAACATATTACAAATTATTTAAATTTGACATGTAACGTGTATGTACGTATGTGTATAGTTAACGTACGTATGGCCCCCTTTTCATCTCGAAAAAATTATTAAAAAACAAAAAAGCAGGGCCCCCTTTTGCTGCAAGTTGAATCCTGCTTATTTCGATATGTATATTTAACATATAAAATAGTAAAAGAGGCAACCGATATTTCTAGTATTTATCGAGCACGCTTAAGCATATATAATGCAATCTGGTGTTTGCGTATTTAGTGACATGATTTACTTAACCTGGTGCTGGTGCTAAGCAGTGAAGCAACTTCTGGCCTGCACTCCAACAAATGTTTGTTTACTTGCACGTATATGTATACGTATATTTAACGGGGCCTGTTAATAATTAATATTGTCATATACAATATGAAATTAATATAATATTATTCTTCCACGGTTCCGCTAGTACACATCTGGGATTTTGGACAAGTCAACTAGTGGTGGGTTTTCTCGACCAAATTATTCAGTTCACTTGCTCCATTTATATAGAGACTGAACTTGCGTATGATATTTGATATGAACAACTAAGCACATGTGATATGCCCATCAAATATATGCATGCATTATTAATTGATAATAGTTCATGTTAGGTATATCCTGACAAACATTGACAATATACATCATATATTATGTTAAAAAAAAATAGAAAAGGCAGTAAATGGTATTCACTATGGTTTTTTTGCCCAGTAATCAATTATCACAAACACAACTTTGTTAGTTAAGGTAAATGACAAAGGAAAGTTCCTTCCTAAGTCATTAGTCAGTAGTGTCTCCATTCAATTTAGATTATATCATCATGCAATGTTATAAATGAAAAAGCATGGGCTCCATTTCATTTAGATCTTGAATTAAAATGCATATATTTGTGGACAGAAGGCTGATCAGTTGGGACATTTATCAAACCTTCAACTAGATTCTGAAAGATATTGAGGTGTTGGTAGAAAGTTGTTATATTTGTCGGTAAGTTATATATTGCTTTATTTCCTGGCAAAATTATAAGCTTCAAAATCACTCAACAAACCCCATTCCCATTCTTGATTCTTTTTGAATTCTATTTTGTTCTTACTTCTCTGTACGCCAAGTCTTTCATCTTATGATTGCAGCCATGAATCCCATGACTTTCCATGCACACACCGAAACATTTCCTCTCCTCTTTTCTCTGCTTTAGAAAAACAACAAAGAAATAACAGCTGTCTTCCTCTTCTGTTTATCTTTTGTTGAGATTGAGAGGGAGAATTTTCATCTTTTTGGGTGACACTTTTCAATGCTTTCAATTCCAGAAATGGACAACAGTTTTGTTGGAAACAAGCGCAAGCACGAGTCATGACAAATTCTAAACAATTTCTGTGCACCTGTGACCTTGTGACGCACAGCCTCCATGCAAAAGCTAGCTGGTGATAAGAAATACCATTCAACGGGTCATAATTGCCAATTGAGTGATTTTAGAAATGTGATATTAATGGGATGGCTTCAAGAGAACTTTTAATCCGGAAATGGATCGGATTAAATTGAGATTTGGTGATTTAATAATTTTGAATAAATAATAATAATGAGAGTTATGAAAAGTTTAGAATGTATAAAATAGATATGAAAAAGTTTAAGACATGTAAAATATGAAGAAGAAAATAAAATGAGACTTTAAGATGCAAAGAAAGTGAAGAAAATACGGGAGAAGCTATCAGGGCTGAGTGCTGCAGTGCCCAAACTAGAAGCTCAGCGCTGCGACGTTGGCTCCTCAGTGCCGTAGCGTTGGGGGCGACAAAGCTCAGCGCCACGGCATCAGGACCTTAACACCGAGGTGCCAGAGCGGAGATTTTTCTATTTTTGTACAGGATTTCAAGTTTTGGGAAGTTTAGAACTTCAAAAATAAAAGGACTCTTACTTTAATAAAGAATAGAGTTAGTAGGCATAAAATAAACCATTTATTTTAAATTAAGTATTAAGAGAGACTCTAAAAAAGGGGAAGAACTGGGTAGACACTAAGTACTTATGTACGCTAAGGTGGAACCATTGTTTGGATATTCATTGTTCGTGGTAGAGTAAAGGTACACTAAACATTAGGTCCTTTTGAGAGTTCTTCATTGAGTTTTGCTTGTAAAGTCTTTAGGGAGTTAAGAATAGAGGTTAGGATCCTTGAATCCACCGTGGACGTAGGTAATTGGCCGAACCACGTAAGATTGCATTGTGCTCTTTAATATTCTACTTTGGATTCTTACTATTTTGCTTAATAAACAGGTTATTACGCTGCGTAAAGAGGTTAGGGTTCTAGGTTAAACTTTGGGTTCTTCGCTTCAACCTAATCTTAAAATGGAGAAGGGTGTTCCCTCTCTCAACAAACTGGTATCAGAGCTAAAGATTCAATAATACACACATGGGGTATTTAAACCATGGCTGCAATCAAGTAAGAAATAAAGAAGTTCAATGGGATGAATGACTTTAATCTTTAGAGGAAGAAAGTTAAGGCTCTACTAGTAAAGAAAGGGTTAGACTCAGCCTTGGAGGAAGTCGGCTCCTCAACTAGTGAAGAGACGACAACTTTAAAGTTCAAGCAGAAAGATTGGGACATGATTCAGAAAAAGGCTTACAGCAACATAATCCTAGCGTTGAGCAACAAAGTATTAAAGGAAGTTAGTGATGAATAAATCGCTTTGAGACTATGGAAAGAAACTCAAAGTATTATACATTAAGAAGTCTCTTACAAATATACTTCTTATGAAAAAGAAACTGTATTAGCTAATAATGCATGAGGGATTTTCATTGAGTGCTCACATTGACGAGTTCAATAAGATCATTATAAGTCTTGAGCAACTGGGCATAAAGACTGAGGATGAAGACAAGACTATTATCTTGTTAAGTTCGTTGCTAAAGAGCTATGAGAGTTTTGTGAACACGCTATTGTATGGTAATGAGTCTTTAACGATGAATGACGTCAATGCATCATTGAATTCAAAAGAATTGACAAAGAGATATGAGTCTGAGAGTGGAGCAGCATTGCTTGCACAAGGAATGAAGAGCAACTAATTAAAAGGAGATCCAATAAGTGTTTCCTTTGTAATAAGGAATGACACTTTGTAAAGGATTGTCCAAAATCAAAAGGCCAAGGAGGGTGGGCTGCAATCGGTACTGAGGAAGATACCGAAGTTGTAAAAATATTGGTAGCCTCAAGAGTAAAGTACGCTGGAAAATGAATACTAGATTCAAGGTGCAGCATCCATATGTGTCCCGACCGATCGATGTTTACAAACTTAAAGCCAAGAGAGGTAAAGCTCTAATAGGGAATGACATGACTTATAAGATCATATGAGTTGGTGACATAGTGTTGAGGATGCAAGGTGGAGAAATTAAGGACTTACATGGTGTAAGGCATGTTCCTAAACTAACGAGGAACTTGATATCCCTAAACAAGCTCGATGAGGAAGGACGTTCAGTTAGAGCGAAAAAAATAAAACTGAGGGTAAAGAAATGACCTATAAGGTTGAGGGTGAGAAGCACAATGGGGGGCTCTATATGCTTACTGGAATGGCCATGAGTGGCCTAACGCAGGATGTTAGGAGTAATGCAAACCACTAGGCGACATCTAAATCGTACTCATTGAGGTGATGAGGGTCAGAAAGGAGTGCAACGCATCCATACTATATGTAAGGTGCACGAATGCCTTTGAAGACCAAAGTTACTAGCCCGGAAAAAGTTAAGTCTTGGCAGAGACTTAACTGGACTCAAGTCTAGGTGATAGAGTATTGGTGTGGATCGGACCCCGAAGCCTTCTTATTTGAAAGATTTTGAATCAATGAAGGGTTTGCTAGAGATTAGGTGATTTAACAATCTTGGATGGACAAAAATTGAGATGAATACCAAAGAGAAGAATCACGAAAAGTCTAGAACGTGTAGGACACGTATGAAGAAGTTTAGGACGTGTGAAACATGAAGAGGGAAGGGAAACGAGACTTGAAGACGCGAAGAAAGTGAAGAAAACGCATGAGGAACTACCAGCGCTGCGACGCCCAAACTAGAAGCCCAGTGCCGCGGTGTTGGGAGTAACAAAGCTCAGTGCCTCGGCGTCGGGACCTCAACGCCACAACACCAGAGCTGGGATTTTTCCATTTTTGTGTAGGATTTCAAGTTTTAGAAAGTTTAGGACTTCCAAAACAAAAGGACTCTTACTCCAACAAGGAATATAGTTAGTAGGCACGAAATAAACCCTATGTAAACACTTATAAAACCTTTATTTTAGATTAACCATTAAGAAAGACTCTAAAAGAGGGGAAGAATTGGGTATATACTAAGTGCTTGTGTGCGCTAGGGTGTAACCATTATTTGTGGTAAAGTAAGGGTATACTAAACATTAGGTCTTTTTGAGAGCTCTTCATTGGGTTTCTCTTATAAATCTATAGAGAGTTAATTAGAAAGGCTAGTATTATTGAATTCACTGTGGACGTAGGCAATTAGTTGAATTGCGTAAGATTATGTTATCCTCTTTAATATTCCGTTTTAGATTCTTACTATTTTGCTTGATAAACAAATTATTTTACTGTACATTAAAGTTAAGATTCTAAGTTGAACTTGAAGTTCTTCGCTTCAACTTAAGAAGAAGGACATTCCCTCTCTCAATATTAATAAATATTGATTGTCACTCTGCTATAAATCCAAATTGAAGCCTATTCTATTTTACAACCAAATAAAAAGTTTTATATATTTATATATATATATATGTTGCACAATAAAGTGAAGCAAATATTAAAGAAACACAATAAAGTGAAACAAATATTAAAGAAAAACGTTTAAAATCTTTTAAATAGTTTATAAGTTACAAAATTTAATAAATTATAAATTACCATTATTATATAATGGTAATAATATAATTAAATTTAATTAAAATACGTGTTACAAAATTTAAATAATTATAGTCAATATTATAATTAATATCTAAATTACCTAGTATAAAAAAAATACTTACTTTTTATCAAGTGTAAGGTAAAGAAAAAAAAAAGAAAAAAGAGAAGTGATTTTATAAACAAACTATGTTAAATCATATATTTGATATATCAAGTTTTATAGAGCAATTATAATAATGTGAATATGATATATATTTTTTTATGATCATGTTCATTGAAAAAATTAGTTGCAAGCATTGAGTTGTATTTTAGAACTATATAAATTTATTTTTATTAGTATGAGAGAAAATTTATTTGACTTAAGACAGTACTATTAGTGCGTTTTTTCTTGCTCAAATTAGATTTCATAATTTTTTTTTGTTTATTTTTACATATATTTATTTGTAAATGTTTTTCATAGTTATAAATTTTATGATAAATGATTGAGTAATTTTAAAAATAAATATACATAACAGCAAATATAATCATCAAATCAAAATAATAATGAAAAACAAGTCAATTCAATGGAGGTTTATGACAGAAGGAGTAGGGCTACGTATGAAATTAAAGTAGAAATAAAACATTTTATTAATAAGATTTATTTGTAAAAATTGGGGTTTTTAAAGAATTCTTTAGGGGTGTTAGTTGCCCAATGACTAGACTAGAACTGGGCTATATTCATATAGCTGGCCCTGCGTGGAAAAGAAATGAACTGGGCTGGACAGACCCTGTAATGAATTTAACACAATTATTGCATGAATGATACGACTTATCATCCCAGCCTCGCTGAATTGTTCTTATTTGTTTCTTTCAAATTCGGAAACAATACATCGTTCATATTCTAATCTTTCAGATCATATGTCATGGGTTGTCACTAATTGTTATGTTGTTGAGTTAATAAGAAACGCAATCCAGTAATTTGACGGTGTTGGTATTGTAGCAAGGCAGGTATCAAGGATCCACTAGGTGTGAGATAATAATATCTTGTTATCATGTCTTGCTGCTTACTGCTTAAGAGTTAGATGTTGGATAAAAAATTATTATAAGCAGAATTTTATATTAAATTATTTAAAAAAAATAAAATTAAAAGTTTATTTAAATTTATAGAGACACAGAAAAATTATAATTGATGCCTTTTACATTTAAATTTTTTTTTTATAAAAGAAAAATTATCGTCACTCACTGATAGGATGTGAATAAATAATACGTTAAAGTTTAGACTGAAAATTTTAATTTATTATTTATAATATTTTATTTTATTTTAATCAATCATAAAATAAAATAAAATAATTAAGTCTTTATACATTAAAATTCATATCATATATAATTTTTTTAAAATTTAATTATAAATAAATTTTATTTAATTATTTTTAATAAATAATAAAATAATTAATTAATTAATATATATAAATTCACTTTAATATATAATATACAACATTAAAATATTATGCTGACGACAAGTTTGCGTTCTTTCTTGTCCAGCTAGGATCCTTAATGCCCGCAACGGTAAGTGAAGCATCGTTGCAGAAGTTACGTGGGGATTTCGAGGATGGCTGATTAAGGGATTAGACACAGAAAGGATTGTACTTTCTTGGTTTTATGCTGCCAGCATACCAATATCAGTGTATATTTGTATGCCGAAAAGTCCCAAAGAAGAATTATAATACTAATAACAAACAAACGTCTGGCACACTCTTACAGATGACGATCTACTAATCATTTTATCCAGTAGAAAATTCTGAACTTTTGAACCAGATCATTAACTAGTTGACAAATGAACACAGGCAAACACTACTTTCTTATCCTATCAATACAATATGCAGTCAAATCTCTATCTTCCCCTTCCAGGCATTTCTGTCATTAAAGTTTGAAACGATCAATTCTTTGTGCAGATCATTTTACTTGGTCTTACTTGAAAGATCATTTAGCATAAATAAATAGATCAGGACACAATTTTGTTGTTTGGAATTTATAAACACACAAAAACTTAATTGTTCTACACATGCAAAAATATATGCATCATCAATCAGTGTTCGGATATTGCAGCCATGATGTAGGAATTTTTCTCATTACATTTCATTGCAGTGTCAATTTGTACATATTAAAAATCATACAAATTAAATGATACATGACATTGAATTTCTGTAGTGTAGACTCTCAAGGGAAACGCCATCTAATTGCCTTTAGTTTCTACTACTACCTTCTTCTATCAAGAATATGTTCACCATAAAAAATTTGATATGTTAAGATTTATTTACTCCATAAATGACCAACTCATGCAGCAGCTTACCTTGCTGCAATTCGTTATTAGACCAACAACAATCCTTCTTAAGACTATACACTTACTTTTTCTTTATTAAATTTTCCCTTTTTTTTTGGCAACAAGATGCTCAGACTACCACTTCTCTGCTTTTCTGTCCTTTTCAGAATAAGAGACAAATCCTGTTTCTTCTGTTGGAAAAATATAAAGTTAAATCATTGTCCAGGTCGATTCTCCAGGAGATCAGGCAGTGTTATCTTCCCACAGTTGTTAGGATCAAGCTTGTTAAACTGATTGCAGATCTGCAGTATATCCTTGTCCCCAATCTTTCCCATCTCTTTAAGCTTGAAGATAACATATTCTGATTTGCTGAAAATAAAGATTCAAAAAAGTGAAAAAATGGACCTGAGGTTACAATTGATAAAAATTATTCTAACGAATAAGGATTGGCAGTTAGAAAATGTCAATGCGAACATTAAGAAAATCTACCACCCATAATACCAAAGAATTACAGAGTTGTTCTGGAAAAGGTTTCTGTCATTCTCATCATATACCATCCTCTCGATTATTGCCAAGAGTATGGATCTCAAATTCACAGCAAACCAGTTCAACAAGTAAGAGTTGAAATGACATCTGCCATAATCATCAACCAGTAAGGATTTCAAACTGCAACAAATTCCCACCTAGTTCAATCTACATATATTCCATTATTGTTATTGTTATCCAAGCACAACTAACAGAAGCACTTAAAAGATCAAACTTGCATACAATATTCACCATAAATTCAGTAATTTAACCTGCAAATGTGTTACTCATAATTCCAGAAAATGAAAAGCAATTAGATGGGAAGATTGAGCTATAAAGATGAAGAATCCTTACCTAATGAAGCCATTATTGTTCATATCCGCAGCAAGCAAATCCTCAACTGTGATCTCCCTATGCAACACCCACTTGGCAATCGTCCTGTGCCTCTTATCAACTCTTGCCTCTGCTAAATACAAAAACGCGCGCGCAACCATAAGAGTGGAAAACAAAAGCCAAATTGCAGCAAATAATCTTCCTGGCAAGGTCTTAAATGCCTTATCCCCATAACCAACTGTTGTAACTGACATAACTGATAGATAAAATGAATCAATCCACTCAAGGTTCTCCACAAAGAATAAAATTAAAGCTCCAATACCAATACACAACACCACAACACCAAGTGCCAAACCAACTTTCAATCTTATCCTCATCCTCCCTTTTGCCACGTCAACTATATAATTTCTTGTAGAAAACCCTTCTTTTGCTTTACCCATTTGTATGCCAGTTAATATCATGTTTTCTTGAAGATCAAGAACATAATTCACAACCCCACTTAACAAAATATCAATAAATCCAAATCCCACCAAGACAAAAACACAAGCAAAAACTTTTGTTGCTGGTGTTAAAGGAGCAATATCACCATAACCAATGGTGCACATAGTGACAATACAGAAATAGAGAGCATCAACAACTGGGTGAGTTTCTATACCCGAAAAATTATCTCTATTGAAAGAATATATAATAACACCAACAAAAAGGTATATAGAAAGCAACACAAAAGCTTGTCTAATAATTGAGCTGGACTCTGACTTTGGATTGGGGACTTGGGTTGTTTTTGGTTTTAGATCACGTAAAACAACCATGGCTGGAGCTGTTTTGCAGCGATGAAGAGACCCAGGTTTCTTGGTCTGAGTATTAACATGGGTTGTTGAGGGTGCTTGTGATTGCAATTGGTCCAAGTCTTGGATTTCACTAAAGATGTGAGGAGTGGAGAGAGATTGTGAGATTTTGAGCAAGAAGTCATGGTCATCATGTTCTTCAAATATGGCTTCGAGCTGCTGTTGTTGTTGTTGGGATCGTGTTTGGGAGCCGAGAAAAGGCTCTTCTTCCATCTGAGAAAAAGAAACGATGGTACCTTTTTTTTCTGAAACGAGATAGCTAGGATTGTAGTGGTTGATGACGGTTGAGCATGATTGGCTGTTTTTCTTGTTTTCATACGCCAGCTGATTTAGGTATCATGGACCCACATCAAATTGTAACTGTAAGAAGTTGTTTGTTTTGTTTCTTTTGGAAATAAAGAATTGATTATGGTCGCGGCTCGGCTCTGGCCTCATGGGTGATCTTGGAGTCAAGCCACTGTTGGCTACTTGGCCGGTGATGCCTGCAGTGAGTTTCGTCCCTTTTTTTAAAACGGTGTATTTATAAGTGAAAAAGTTAGCTGAGCTTCAAAGTCCCATATCTTGAATTTTTCCTCCTGTTCGTGTAGTAGTAATATATATATATATATATAATCTAAAAAAAATGTATTTTAAATAAATTAATATAAATTAAAATATTAAAATAAAAAAAGAGTTAAAAAGATAAATAAATTTATGAAGGCACTCAAATTAATTAGAGAAAAATAATTAAGAAGAGAAATAAAGAAGGGGCATCTGACATGCACTTTGATTCTTCTTCTTTGAATGTTGCGGTGTTGAGTGTTGAGTACCGCGATACTGAGAGTTAGGAATGTGACGTTTGGAAGAATTATTTATCTTTTTTAATAAATGTAACCTTTTGAAGAGATGTTGTGTCTCTCTAGAGAAATATTTTATCTCTATAATTACTGCAGGTACATCCCATTTCAATAATCTAACAACTCTTCTTCTCTTTGATTCAAATTTTCTCTACTTATCAACTACACTCAAAGTCTTACTTGTAGTCCAAAAAATGTGTATTTAGTGTGCACCTTTACAAATTCTAAATGTTGTTAAATCTTAAAAACTATACTACCATTTAAATCATACTGCACCTTGATTATTATTAACGTGAGATAGAAATAGTTTTAATGACATTGCCTAACACGTCTTGACATTCATATTTATCGTATCCTTTTGTCCACATTACTAACAATCTTAAAACTATTTTTACATAGATGCAATAAATGATTCCTCTCTGTTGGCTATAGCTAAATCTCTCTTTAAGGCAACAAAGATCCTTCATTTTAATGAAAAATATTTCAAGAGATGGCAAAATTGTGTTTTCAACACATTGAATGTGATGGGTATGGTTGACTATCTCACACAACCTCCTCTTATTGTCAATGCTAAAAATTATAAAGAGGATTTTTCAAAGTAGAATAAAGCGAATAAGGTATGCCTTAATACTATTCTTCATAGACTTGTTAACACTATATGATGTCTTTCATATATAAAGATGTACATGAAATTTGATCACAATTAAAGAAAACAATATATGATTGAAGATGCTGGCGTCCAAAAGTATGTAATTGCTAATTTTTTGAACTTTAAAATGTCTAAAGAAAAAGAAGTAACACCACAAATACATGATTTTCATCTTTTAATCAATAATTTAAAATTTGAAGGAATTATTTTCCTTGAACCTTTTGTTATCGGTTTTAATGAAAAAGTTGCTTGATTCTTGGAAAGAATATAAGAAAATCAAGAAACACAAAACAAAACAAAACACTTAAAGTTGGAAGATTTTATTGTGCATATAAGAATAGAAGAAAAGAATCGCCAATGGAAGAACATAGAAAAAGCCAAGGAACTTGTTTCTAAGGTTAATTTGGTTAAAAATGAAAATCATGGTGAGAAGTATCAAAATACCACAAACAACACCAGCCTTAAGAACAATAAGCCCTCATTCAAAAAGAAAGGTAAGTGTTATGTTTGTGAAAAAAATGGGGTCATTTAGCCTATCAAGGTAAGTATAGAAATAAGAAGGGAAACAATAAAATTTCTAAGGCCAATTTGGTTGAAGGAGATGAGGTAATAGCCGTTGTGGTAGTTTTTCAAGTGAACATAGTTGCAAATAACAATAAAGAGTGGGGTTATTAACTTTGGAGCCATAAGACATATACGTGGTTACAAAAGTGCATTTCATGACTATGTTCAAATAAGAGAATGAGAGGAATAAGTTTATTTTGATAATTCCCATTCTGCACTGATGGTAGAGAAATGAAAAGTTCTTCTAAAGTTGACTTTTGAAAAATCTTTGTCATAAATAATGTACTCTATGTTTCGAATATTTGATATAATCTTGTTTTTGTATTTATGTTTGGTAAAGTAAATGTAAAAGTCTCATTTGAAGGGGGGACAAAGTTGTAATGACTAAGAGTGGAACATTTGTTAAAAATTGTTATTCTTTCAAATAAATTGTTCAAACTCAATATACTTGATGCTTCTACTAATAAGAATTATTTTTTAGTTTATATTATTGAGCCTTTTAATTTTTGGCATAATATTAGGTCACTTGAATTATCTTTGTCTAAGAAAAATGAAAATAGTTGGTTTACGTTCTAACATGAGTTTAAATAGAACGCATAAATGTAATGTTTATGTAGAAGAAAAATTCACACAAAAAAAAATTGTAAATTAATAGTTTTTAGAGAAACTAAATTACTTGGTTTAATTCATAGTAACCTATGGGATCTTAAGGATATCATGACTAGAGGAGGGAAAAGATATAATATAACTTTTATAGATGATTTATCAAAATATACCAAAATATGTTTATTGAGAAATAATGATAAGTCATGTGAAAAGTTCTTAATCTATAAGTAAGAAGTTGAGAATCAATTTAGAAAGAAAATTAAAAGATTAAGAACTGATAAAGGAGGAGAATATGTATTTAATATGTTTAGTTCCTATTGTAAATACAAAGTAATTATACATGAAGTTAGACATTCATATTCTCCTGAATTAAATGGGTGGCTAAAAGAAAAAATAGAACATTAAAAGACATGATGAATTGCATGTTAATAAATTTTGAGACACCTATGAACTTGTGAAGAGAAGTTATATTGACTACTTGCCACATATAGAATAGAATTCCACATATATTTAACCTTTTATATCTCAAAGTGTAAGGGTGTCTTACTAAAGTCTTAATTCCTTACCCTAAAAGAAAAATAATGAGACCTAAGACAATTAATTGTATGTTTATAAGTTATATTCAGGATAGTGCTGCATATAAATTCTTAGTATTAGAGGATACCATTGGATTGTTTGATACAAACAGTATAATAGAATTTAAAAATGCAAAAACATTTGAATATATTTTATTTCTAAGAAAACCAACTTAAAGAAAATTTTGACTCATATAAATGTTGGAATTTGTGCTATTGTGCCATTCCAATTTTGTATGCTAATTATTTTTATTAAGGTAAGATGCTTGTAACATTTCGAACATTGTATTGATCTGAAGGAGTTTAGATCAGGTTCAAATAGTTACAATCTTGTCTGAAATAGGACAAAGATCTTGGAATATATTTGCAATAATATAGTTGCAAATAGTTACAAGCGTTGCTAAGAAATATTATTGTGTAAATATGTTCTCAAATTAAATATTCCTGATCTATTTTCACTGATGCAAGGTCTATCAAATGGAACCAATTTATATAGATCAGTGTATGTCTATATCCGGATAGTCCAAATGACTAATCTTAGCAAATCATAAGTTTAGTGGAAACTTGCATAGATATACATGTATTTAGTAAGGATTGGATACTGAACTAAATTCAATGAAGACCTCCAATAGATTTCTTATAAATTTGTCAGTAGAGGGTCTTCTCGAGTTAAGTAGTATTCATGGTCCCTAGACCTGAGCACCACGGTAGGCTTACGAGTGATCCACCATACTTAGGTTCCACACATGTTAGAGACCTTTCATGGTTTGACCGCTGGGTGTCGCTGGATATGGTCCCATGCTTATGGAGTCCGGTATGTGTAGATATGGGATCCATCAGCTCATATGAGTGAGTTAAATATCCAGATGCTCTAATGTTGTATTTTAGGAAGTCTTATGGCCATAAGCATTTAACCCGAGAAAGAATTTTCTGTGGAGTAAATAATATTGCAAAAAAATTTGCGTATATTATTTATTGAAATACGAATCAAAAGAGATGAGTTTATGGTTGAGTAATAGGGGACTTGACGCTGTTGATCTATATCTCAACTCTTCCAGGATATTAATGATAAAGGGATTGTACAATTATGGATTAACCTCAACTTATATGGTTTAACTCGCCATTTTGTATTATCCATAACGTGTGTGTGTGGGACATCGGTTATGGACTTATGAAAATATTTCGTGAGACAAAATAGGTGTGAACCTAGGGAGTCTCACTATATGAAGTGTACGCGTTGAGCATGTGGGTAGCGCATCATATCAAATTGTTTTATTTGAGAAGTTTTAAAAAAATATAAATTCATTTCAAGGTCTCTCGATGAGTAGTTAAGGTTTAAGTATTAAACTTAAAATTATGTCAAGTGAGACTTGACACTTTTATCTACATAGTGTATGTCTCAAATTTTGTTAATAATTTGTATGAGTACTAATTTGGGCATTGGTAGATATAGCTACCATTTAAATAAAATAATTATTATTTTGTTTAAATTAAATTAATTATTTACTTATTTATTTTAGGATTTTTCGGAGAATAGTTAAGGTTTAAGTGTTAAACTTAAAATTGTGTTAAGTGAGACTTGACACTTTTATCTACTTAGTGTATGTCTCAAATTGTGCCAATAATATGTATGGTACTAATTTGAACATTAATAAATATAATTTATTTTTAAAAAAAAGAATGATTCAATTTGGCATTACCATATAGAAATGAATTGTATTCATTTGTTAAACAATTTATTTGTTGTCTAAATCTCATGCTTATTAAAATGATAATGGCTACATGTTCTTTTTCTATTGGCCATTTCAATTCAATTAATTGTAAACAAAAATAAAATATAAGGTGGCCATTTTGACCACAAAAATTCATCATCATACAACCATTTATTTGGCTAATGAAATGATAGTATTTTTATATCCTTATCATGCTTAGAAGTAAGCATTGAGTTAGTCGAATATAATGTTTATAAACAATTCAAGTGACCATTTATTCAGCTTAAAGTTCGGCCATTGAATTAGCTATTGGACAACAAGTTTATTTTAAAGCATGATGTGTGATTTTAGTGATTTGTCATGCTTTCTTTTAATGGCCACTGATTGAATATTGATTGGAAATTTGAGCGGCCACAATGGCTATATAAATAGCTTTCATTTCATTTGTGAAGTGTAGTAATCTAGTGATAGAAATAAAATATATATATATAATTTAGCCGAGAGATTAATTTAGAAGTAAAAGTTGCTTTAGTATTTCTTTTAAAGAGGAAAGCTATCATTCTAGCTTGAGGATGCCCACCACTTCCTTAACTAGAATTGTTTGTAGCACGCATCAAGGGTGAGTCCTCTAATCTTATTAGTGTAATTAGATTATTTTAATATGTATTAATTTCGTTGTGTTGCATATATGATATACTATTATTAAATTGTTTAAAATGTGCACATTCACTCGTAACACGGCGTACACGCACACAACACTCAATAATAAAGGTACATAATGATACTCCAAAAAACCCTAACAATAAACTTAGAAAAAATAAGAGAATGCAGAAAGTCACTAATTTTGGTAATGACTTCTATATTTTTTTTTAATGAAAGATGACCCTAAAACATACAGTGGGGCTGCATCTTTTCATGATGTTCCTTTATAGAGAAAGGCAATTAATGATGAAATTAAATCCATCATGAGTAATGATGTATGACAAGTGGTTGATTTACCTTTTAGTACCAAGATTATTGGTTACAAATTTATCTTCAAGAAAAAAATAAAGGCTGATGGTATAATTGAGAAGTATAAAGCAAGATTGGTTGTCAAATGGTTCACTCAAAAGAAAGATTTAGATTATTTTAATACTTATGCTCCTGTAATTAGAATTACATCCATTGAGATCTTGATTGCATTAGCTGTAATACATGATTTATATATACATTAAATGGATGTAAAGACAATCTTTCTAAATGGAGATTTAGAATAAGAAATATATATGGAACAACTAGAAGGTTGTGCTAGTATTAGTATAGAACATAATGTATATAAGTAAAGTCTTCATATGACTTGAAACAAGCACTAAAATAGTAGCATGAAAAGTTTGACAATTTTTTTTTATTAAATGGTTTTATGATAAATAATTCTAATAAATGTGTATACTATAAAACCTTTAATACTAAGAATTATGTTATCATATATCTTTATGTAGATGACATGCTAATATTCAGTCATAGTATAGAAGTAATAAATAAGACTAAAAGGTTTATATCAACTAAGTTTGATATTAAAAATATAAGAGAAGCTAATGTCATTCTTGGAATAAAGATAAAGAGAACATTTAATAGTCTCACTTTATTCCGAGAGTACTATGTAGATAAGTATCTAAAGAAGTTTGAGTACATAACATGTAAATCGGTGGCAACACCTTATAATGCTAATGTTAAACTCTAAAAGAATATTAAGCATAGTGACAATTAGACCTGATATACACAAATTATTAGTAGTTTAAAGTATTTGATGAATAATATTATGTCTGATATAGTATATATTGTAAGGAGACTGAGTAGATATACTCAATTTGGAAAAAGATCATTGAAGTGCCTTACTCATAGTAGCAAAATATGTAATAGGCACTAAAAATTATGTACATTCATATAGTAAATCACAACTTGTAATAGAATGGTATTATGATGCTAATTGGATATAAGAATTCAATAAGGTGAACTCTACTAATGGATATGTGTTCACCTTAGGTAGTGGAGTCATATGTTGAAAATCTACTAAACAGATTTACATAACACGATCTACCATGGAGTCAGAATTGATAGCCCTAGAAAAAGCTTATTCTAAGGTCGAATGGTTAAGAACACTCATGACAAATCTTTCCATTATTTCTCACCATCCTAAATCAATTTTTATAAATTGTGATTGCATAGCTACGATTGCTACAATAAAGAGTAAGATTTATAGTGAAAAAAGTAGACATATTGGTTTAAGACATGATATTGTTAAGCAGTTGCAAGAATTTGGGGGTGGTGATCCTAGATTATGTAAAGTCAAAGATGAATTTGGTCAATCCTTTGACTAAACCACTAAATAAGAGATTAATAAAAAAGACGTCAGGGGGATAAGACTTTTACTTAGAGCATAAGATAAGAGTGATGATAGCACTACCTATATGATTGTCGATCCCATTAAAATAGGTTCATAAGGGTAAGAATAAGTCATTTGTTATCTTACTGTACTACCAATTATATTTTATGATTCTTTTCCTAAGGCGAGTTAATACATCTGCAGTGGGAAAGGTTGAATAATACTCTTAATGAACTTCATAGCCCTTTATAGTATGGTGGTGTGTTAAACCTACATAACACGCTTAATAGAATGTCACATAAATGAATGTGAAATTGGGTCAGTTTCTATAAGAGTTAGGTAGGCATCTAGAGCATTCATGAAACAAGATAGAAAATTACCATTAAAAATGTTAAACCGCGGACAAAAATAAGTTACTAGAAAATTTAACTTGATCATTTAATCATCTATTTTACACCAAAAGAATGAAGGTTGATAAAAACTTGATTTCACCTAGTTCCTGTAAAATACAGTTATTTAATCAGTTGTTGGATCATAATTTAGAAGAGTACCAATTCATATCAGTTGAATTCTACTTTGATTTGTAGTTGATTTGATCACACTAGTTTATTTGAAATATATAGGGGATTGTTGGTATTTATAGGTGTATTTCAAATAAACCAATGTAAATCAAGGAATTAGAGTAGAGCAAAAGAGTCAGAAAGAGAAACAAATTGAAAGAGACAAAAAAAAAGGGTGCCTAAGCCCGAATTGGCTTAAGCTCCACGGCTCCTAGTTGGGCACTTTGATTCTTTTTCTTTGAGCCTCGCGACGCTGAGTGTTGAGTACCGCGACACTGGGAGCTCGGGATGTGACTTTTGGAAGAGTCATCTACCTCTTCCAATGGATGTGGCCTTTTGAAGAGGTGTTGTGTCTCTCTAGAGAGATATCTTATCTTCATAATTACTGCATGCACATTCCATTTGAATAATCTAATAACTCTTTGTTGGAGCTGGTGCTCACGTGCCATTCCAATATTGTATGAATATTAATTGTTAATATTTATACAATAAACATTTCGAATAAAGATTGTTAATATCATATTAATATGGTATAATGCTAGTAACATTAGAGACATTGTTTGATCTGAAAGAGTTCAGATCTGGTCTAAAGGAGTTTAGATCAGAACTAATAGTTAGCAAAGCTGAGAGTTATAAATGCTAAAAGTTAGCACTGTTAAGAGTTAGCAGGTTATAAGAGTCAGCGAGGTCTAAAGAGTTAGAACCTTGTTTTTAATGGGACAAAGACCTGAGAGTATACTTGTAATGATATAGTTGCAAAGAGTTGCAATAACAGTTAAGAAATATCATTATGTAAGTATGTCTCAAAGATAATGTTCCTGATCTATAATCACCAATGCGGGTCTATCGGTGATTCACTTTATATAGATTAGTGTATGTTTATATCTGACTGGTTCAGATGGTTGTTCTTAGCTGACCATGAGCTTAGAGCTTGTATAGGCATGCGGGTATCCAGTCAAGACTGGATACTGAACAGACTTATGAGGACCCCAATAGATATCCTATGACACCGTCAAAGGAAGGTCCTCTCGAGTTGAGTAGTATTCGTGGTCCTTTGACCTGAGCGCCACGGTGGTCTTGTGAGTGATCCATCATGCTTTGGTTCCACATATGTCAGAGACCTTTCATGGTCTGACCGCTATGTGTCGCTGGGTATGGTCCGATGCTCATGGAGTCCGGTGTGCGTAGATACGGGATCCGTCAGCTTACGTAGGTAAGTTGTATATCCGATGCTCCGAGATTGTATTTCATAAAGTCTTGTGGCCACAAGCAGAAACCCGGGAAAAGAGTTTCCCATAGGGTTAAACAATATAGCAAAAGTGTTTGCGTATATTGTTTATCGAGATACGAATCTGGAGATAAGTTTATGGATGAGCAAATGGGGATTTGACGGTGCTGATCTATATCCCCGCACATCTAGGATATAAATGATGGAAGGATTATACGTATACGTTATGACCTCAACTTGTATGGTCTGACATGCTGATTTGTAATATTCGTAACGTGTGCGTGGGGCATCGATTACGGATTAATGGAACAGTTCCATTTGACAAATCGGGTGTAGACCTAGAGAGTCCCAATATGAAATGTACTCTTTGAGCACTTGGGCAGTGTACCGTATTGAATTGTTCAATACAGTATAATTCAGCAATTACTAAGGTTACGTTAACTAAAGTATGTGGTTAAATTGGTGGGACCCACTTTAGGTTAACTTGGTAACCGAGTAAGGATATAATAGTAATTTCACTTTATGATTATTTAATTGTTAAATAATAAGAATAAATATTTATTTATTTAATTGTTAAATAAATAATTTAATTAACTATGATTAAAGGTTAATCATATAGTTAATTAAGTTAACCTTACTTAAAGGTTAAGTAAAGGTTAACCTAACCATGGTTAAGTTAGTTAACTATGGTTAAATTAATAAAATATTTATTAACTTAAAGGTTAAGTTAAAATAATCTAACTATGGTTAAATGTTAACTAAGGTTAGGTTAAGCCAAATGAAATGCAAATGAAATTCAAATTAGTTTGGAATTAATGCATTAGTATATAAAGTGAAATGAAATTCAAAATTGATTTAGTTTTTTAGGTTTTGCATTTTGGGAGCCAATTCAATTTGAGAAATTGAAATTGTTTGTTTTGTGTTTTAAGTGTTAGAACAACAAAACAAATTGAATTAATGGTTACTAAATGTAATAACTAAAAACAAGATTTGTTTTATTTATTCAAGAGTTGAATAAAAGGAAAAACAAATTTAATTAAGTTAAATGGTTTAACTTTGAAAAATGTTTAAGAGTTAAACACATATGCTGGATTAAGATGCTGCCATTCTAGACAATCAAACCCACCCTTGTTGATTGCTAGAATTGATCAAAGATTCATTTCATGGTGGACTTCAAAGAAAATTAATCCAAAGGCTTCATTGGTGATATTTCTCAATCTCGAATTTCAGATTAATCAAATGTTATTTTCTGTGTTCATTGTATTCAATCTTCCGCTGTGCACATGTATGTATGAGATATGTTGTAGTAACCAGTATCCATAACCGGTAAGAATATGTATATTTATATATATAAATATACGTATTTTATTTGTATGTGGGTGATCCTTGATTTATATATTGTTATTAGTAGTGTTTTTATATGTTAAGGATATACTATTAGTATTGGGTTTATTTGCAAGACTTTGGAATTATTTTAGGGACCAAATTGTTATACTTTGAAAGTTTTGGGGGTGAATTCGTAAATACCAAAAATTAGCCACTTAGTATAAAAATACACTTTTAAAACCCTAATTCTCTCATTTAGGTCGAGCTACCCCTTTTAAGAGAGAGAAGAGAGAAATAGAGGAGAGAGAAAGAGAAGAAGAAGAAGAAGAAATTGGAATTTTTGGATCTTAAGAGGTATATCACAATTATTTCTTAATTTATTGGTGTTAATTATGTTAATTTCTTTAAGTTTTGATTTCTGGAAATATGTATAATTGAGGATTTGATGTGTATTTCGTATGATAGTTTGAGAATTGATGATGATTTATAAGATAGTTTGATAAATCATGATGGATTGTAAAATTTCTGATTGATAGTCTCTTGATCTAGGAATTTTATAAATTGTTGTGATTCGATTCTGGTTTTGAATTTTGAGTATATGAAATTATACATATTTAGGATCATCTGAGACTTTGAATCGACTGAAAATCTCGGAAATTGAATTTGTAGTGAATTTACCAAAATGACCCTGGAATTCTGGAAATTTCCTGTGTAAACAGTATGATACAGTGGAAAATAATTTTTGATCTGCTGAATGATCTTCAAAAATTATGAATTTGTGGAATATGATAAGTTTATATGTCTAATATGATATACTCGGAATTGAGAATTTAGATCAATGTGGTTGAAGTGTTATGAATTTCTAAAGTGTATCAGCTCATTGCAATATTTGATTAACAGATTTTTAAAGTTATAGAATAAAATAGTTTTAAAATACTTTTGGCAGTGATTTGGAAGTGAAATATTTATCATGAACTGAGATATGTGTTAAGAGTAATTATGTGGTAGTTTTATAATTTTTGAGTTAGTATATGATTTTATAAAATTGGGAGATTGAATACTGTTCAGTAAGTATCTTGATCCTGTCAGGTTTGTAGTTTGGATTCGATGGTGTGTATGGAATGGATTGTGTAGGAATTTTGATATAATATTCATATATAAGAAGTATATATGAGTCAAGAATGATATATTCTGATTTCGGAGTAATTGGACATCATTTGATGTATTAGAAATTTTTGTTAAGTGTAAGTGGTCAGAATGACAGGTTTTGAGAAACCAAATATTTAGACCAATTTGATGTGATAAATGCATTGTGTATAATTTTGTAAGCTATTTAAAGTATTTTGTGTGAATTGTGAGGCTTATGAAAGGATTAATCTCCATTGATAGGTTAAGGAGATTTAAGCCTTGTAGCTGAAAGTGTTAAGAGGTAAGTATACTAGACTTACTACTGGAATCACAATAAACATAATAATTGTTTTGTATGATTTTGTAAATGGGGTTAAGAATATGTTTATGATATGTCAAAGTATATTTTGATATGAAATGTGAATATATGTTTATGAATGTGAGCATTGACATTGAGCATGGACATACATGTGTTTTTGAAAGTGAGCTTTCCAAAATAAGATGCGTTTAACAAAGAAAGCTTTTGAAGTGTAATATGTCCATGAGAAATATTTTGTGATTTGAGGGTACTTGAACTCACTGTTAACTTAGTAGGCATTTTATGTGATTTGTGGAGCCTTTATGTGTGGCCTTTCCTTCGGGATTGGTATATGTTATGTGTTCCGTATGTAGGGAGGATCCTATTGGTACCTAAAGGAAGTGTGAGTCATCACATTCGTGTGGTGGCGTATTGGTACATGTGAGAGGACTCACCGATGATCAGGGTGAGGGTTTGGCTTTTACCTTCGGGCATAAGCGTTATATATGTGTGATTTAAAGACCTCACTTGTACTATTCCTCTCATACGGTATGTCACCTACGAGTGACATTTGGCTCATTATGTGATATGTAAGTCCTACTAAGTGGTGGTTGAGTGATGGTATTCCTATTATGTGTTTTGAAAGAATGTGTAAGCGCTTACATGATATGTGATTTGATAAGATTATGATTTTGATTGATCACAGCATATCATACATATGCATTGTGTACATATATGTATTTGTATTTGATATATGAAAAATTAGTATGCTTACTGAGTTTTATACTCATTATAGTTTATGGTGATTTCAGGTAAATAAGGTACATGTGTGCTTAGCGGATTTGGCAAGGCTTCTGCTGTTCCTTGGGTTCCCTAAGTTGCTAGGTTGTTGTGTGTTTCATTTGGGGACACGTGGGATAGGATATTTGGTTTGTCCCTATTGAATAAATACTTATGTATTATTTCATTGTGTGTGGATTGGATTTGGTTTAAGTTTTATAAAGTGTGGTTATTGGATGATTTTAAGTAAGAATTTGCAATGGATATATTCTGGGCTCCCGGTAACAAAGTTGCTACTGGTGACGTAGTAGAGTGTTAATCTCTGAGAAAACTCTGCGTATCTCCAGTTTAATAATTGTCCCAGTCATAATTCAATTGCTATAATTCTGAAAGAAATTGAAATGAATGTTTAAATATTGTCAAGAGAAGTTTATACTTATATGTTAGGTTAAGGTTGATTTTAGTGTTGAACTTACTAGCAACTTGCTAAGGATTTCTGTGTTGAATGAAAGTAGAAAATTTTGTGTAATATTATTTATGAGTGCACATGCAGTGAATGAATGTAAGTGATGTCGTGTGTCGGATCTTTTGGGTCTGGGGCGTGACATATGTATATTGTTTGTATGATGAACAAAAACCCACATGCAAGAACCCTAAGTAAATACGCCCCCCATAACCCAACACTCTTCTTCTCTTTGATTCAAATTTTCTCTACTTATCAATTATACTTAAAAGTTTTACTTTTAGTCTAAGAAATGTACATTTGGTGTGCACATTTATAATTTGTCAGTGTCATTTAATCCTGAAAACTATACTATTATTTAAACCCTACTACATTTGATTATTATCAATGTAGGGGTAAAAATAGTTTTAAGGACAATACCTAACATGCCTTGACATTCATATTTATTGTATCTGTTTATCCGTATTACTAACAAATTAGAGGGAAAGGAAAATAATTCAACTTTATAAAAATAAAAAAAAACCTACCTTGAGCTCATCAAAACTCTCTTAACCACAACTTTTCCCCCCATAAAGTATTGTTCTTCACCGGAGATTTGGCCTCCTCTCTAGCAGCTTTTTTTCCCTTCATCATTTTCTTCTCAATCTCTAACTTAGTACAACAACAAAAATAAGCAGCTCATCTCGACCGCGATCGTAGCTGCACCAAGAGGCTTCAAGAGAATCGTCCACCAGCAAAGCCCCGAGGCCATCGATGAGTTTTTTCGGCCTTTTTTGAGTTAATGCATCACTAACCAAATCATTCGAGCCCCTATTGTGCTCCTGTCATCCTAATCGGGCTTTCATACTTCTCTGGTGTCTTCTCTGGCCCAACCTTGGCTGAGAACTTGTTGTCAATACTAGACTTACGTCGTGCGCTGCGTCTATAACCTACCCTTACGATCTTCGATCTCCAAACTTTAATTTTCCAATTTCGATCACCGTAGCGCCGCTGCTCTTTCTCGGTGATGGTCCAATTTGAGATTGATTAATATTTGTCTGTTATGCGGCTTTGGTTTTTAGACTATGGTTGGATTGTGTACAATGAGTGTTTAAATATAGGGGTATTTTTGTAATTTTCTCTTACTCGAAGGCGTTTTTGTTGTTTTTATTTGTAATGGCCCTCCTATGTGAGGATAGTTACCCTCTTTGTGATGGTTGTAAAATCCTTCCTACACGAAGGTCGAATATTTTTATATGTAATAAGGATAGTAATCTCTATACGGGACTTATTTGTATTTTTATAGTTTGAAAAAAAAAATTCGAATAAATTACAAAAGACTTGTTTTATTTTTGTGAAGCATTTTAATAATTATCTGGTATATATTAACAAATTTATATTGTAATATTATAAATTTAATTTATAATATTACAATTAGGAAAGAAAAAAAAAACCTATTTAGAGGGAAAGAAAGACTTTCAGCTTTGTGTATCTTCACACTAAGCCTAAAATTTTTAAGCTGGACGCTATTGTACAATTGAATTTGAAATGCGGCCGCTTGAATCTCAAGGTATAATTTTTCGTCGTGTCACACTCTGAGAAACGATGTGGTACGGGGGGACCCAAAGTAAAGCGTCCGAAAACAAGAACAATCAGAAAATATACGAGGCGGAGAAGAGGACAACTGGACAAGGCACAACTCATGGAGAGATAGGATGCTCCAGGTTATTCTAGTTTGTTTCATATTTTAATTACATGAACACGTAAATATTTAATAATTTAACATTATTATTTTTATCAAAAACAACAAATCATATTAACTGAAAATGATTAAACCAAGAAGCAAACTATTTCTCTTTCTTTTCACATGTGGAAATCCAGTAGAGCAAATCATGGAATCCAATACCGTAATTATTTTTACATTACGAACCCAAAAAAAAAAGGATGAAACTCGCCAGAAATCCACTTTTAGTCAATGGCATCGAATATTAGAAGCATTGTACCATTTCGTCAACTTTAAGAACGCCGGAGACTTTTTCTCATATATAATATATCAGCAGCTCGCTTAAGCACGTCCCTTTGCTCTCTAGCTAAATTAAAGCAATATGCAACTCGCAATGTGACGGCGGGCTAATATGCATGAGACTCGCTATGGGACGTTTTCAGCAGTTGTTTATTTCTATCTCAAAGTTATCACATCAAAGCACCTAACATTTATAAATAATAAAGTACCGAATAATTTCTACACGACAAAGTTATCATCTCCCGGGTACCAAACCAAATTTAAGACTTCAAAGCCAAGTTCAACAATTTAAAAACATGTAAAAAATTCCACTGTCTTATATGTTCCCTATAAAACATTCTAAGTTAGGGCTACAACAATGCAGTCGCCAACTTTTCATCTCTAAGCTGTTAAATTCCCCATGGCTCTCTCAGTAATCAGATCAAATCGAAGTCTAGCGAAGCCAGCCTTGCACACACCATCTGGCACGCTGGACCTGTCAACTATTGATAGAATACCAGTCCTAAGATGCAATGCCCGAACACTGCATGTTTTTGGTCATGGCCCTGAAGCAGCACAAGTCATAAGAGAAGCCTTGTCCAGGGCATTGGTTCCTTATTACCCTCTTGCAGGAAGGCTTAAGGAGTCAAAGCAAGGTCTGCTTCAAATTGATTGTTCTGGAGAAGGTGCATGGTTTATCGAGGCATCTGCTAATTGTACCCTCGATTCCGTCAATTACTTTGATGATGTTACTTCCATTCCGTATGATGAGCTCCTTCCTGATTGTGTTCCAAAATCCGAAGGCATGGAACCCCTTGTACAGATGCAGGTAATCACATGACATGACGAAGCAACTTACTTGACAAAAACAAATTTAACACAATACCTAGGAACTCAATGTGAAACTCACTTTATTTAAACTTGATCTGTATACAGGTGACACAATTTGCATGTGGTGGTTTTGTAATTGGCCTTACATTCTGCCACAGTATATGTGATGGCCTTGGAGCGGCACAATTTCTAAATGCTGTTGGCGAGCTGGCTCGAGGTGTTGAGCATCCCAGCGTAGCCCCAGTGTGGCAAAGGGACTTTTCTCCGCCACAACCTCAACTAGAAAATGTCAAAAAATTGCCAAACTTATCTCCACCAGTACCAAGCTACCGGTTAGAGCATGCCAACATAGACATTTCAATGGATGAGATCAACCAGCTCAAGCGACGGTTTTATTATTCAACTAGCCAAAAATGCTCTGCTTTCGAAATTGTAGCTGCCACTCTTTGGAGCCATAGAACAAGAGCAGTAAACTTCGAGCCAAGTACTGAAATCAAGCTTGTTTTCTTTGCAAATTGCCGTCAGCTCTTGGACCCTCCTTTGCCTAAAGGTTTCTACGGCAATTGCTTCTTCCCTGTGACTATTAATACATTAAGCGATTGGCTTCAAAAAGCATCAATTGTTGATGTGGTAAAACTCATCCAAGAAGCTAAAGCTAAGCTACCTATTGAGTTTGCTAAATATATGAATGGTGATTTTATAAGAAACGGTGAGGACCCATTTGCACCACCTTTAAGTTATACCACATTGTTTATGTCAGAGTGGGGCCGACTTGGATTCAACAGGATTGACTACGGATGGGGCCCCCCTGTCCAGGTGGTTTCAGTTCAGGGGTCCAGCATCATACCTGTTGGCATTGTGGGATCATTGCCATTGCCCAAACTTGGCATTCGTTTGATGACTTGGAGCGTTGAGAAGGCCCATCTCCAAAGCTTTCTCGGTCTCATGACAGAACTAATTTGAATTTTCTTGTATATTGTACTTTCCTTTTAACTCTTGGGTTGATATGTATGATGATTGATGAATCACAATAAACATATGGCTAGTCCATTTGACTGCAAATTACAAAACGTAGACATTTGGAAAATCAACACCTTGGTCCTCAATTCTTATGGGCCAAGGCAGTATAGTTCTGGGAATGTCAAACATGGCCTCGTATAAAATGAGATGGCTAACCCTTGGTTGTATATGTTTCGGTCTGAATGTCAAAAGCTCGGCCCTTTAACATGCTAATAATTCCTGTTTCCAGACTCGAGTTTCGATCTTGTTGAAATTCAGTATCACTTTTTTTTAATTAAATATGATCTTCTCCTGATTTGAATTAGGTTGTCCAAGGATTTCAGTTTCGGAACATCGAATAAAAACAATTTTAAAATCGTAGAGAGGTGATTGCCCATAAAATCGAACAACTCCACTCCATACACGAGTAAACCCAGCCCAAACCTTAGCTCATTAATTCTTAGGCCCGTTAGCGTCACAACTTTTGCTTGACTCAAACTACCTCGGCCCAATCTGTAGTTGCGTCGACTTGTAACTCAGTGTTCTAATTTCAAGGCCTTAATGTGATACACTTTGCCGTAAACAGATGAAGCTTTAGGTCTTATTGAGCTAATGCCAATCTAAAAGGAAATTATGGAAAGATGTTAGGATGTAATTACCAAGGCGTAATTGGCCAAACAAAATGTGTATGTGAAAACTTCTATGAGCTGTAGGTCATTTTGGCAGCCATAATATTGATCCATGAATCCTCTCTGAAGCAAAGGACAAAGAATGAACTGCACGAATAACTAAACAAAGAAGAATGAACTAGTCCGCACAATTTCCCAGCTAGAAATGAGATAAAGACGAACATATAAATAAATAAAACATTGCACTTTGCTATTCTTAACTTGTGAGTTTTGATTGAGACGTGATAAATTTGCCGTTGAGTTCTAAGGAAATTTGAATTATGCCCAAAATCGAAAGTCATCCGGCCTACAGCATATATACATATATATATATAACTGCATGTTCTTGTAAATTGATTGAAAAAGACGAAAATTTAATCAAATATATGATTTCTCAGTACTTAATCATTGTTGCCTTAAGCTTGAGAAACCAAACTGTGATGCCAAAAAACACGTGAAACGTCACTCTCTCTTGGAGAGCTGTTGGCTGGGTGGGATTGGATTGCAAGATTTCGTAGAGAACAAAAAAGAGTGATAGTTTATGGTTGGTTATTCTTTGTCCGTGTGACATATAATTTATATTTTTTCCTTGAAGCAAGAAGACATGCAGTGCAGTGCAGTGCTGTTATGTTGTCGGTAATATACTAAAAAGAGCAAAACATCATACTTATTTTGGGTGGTAAGAGTAAGACGCCAAGTAAGTTATTATTTTGAGGTGGCCTGGATCAACACAAAATGCTGTAGCCCAAGAAATATCAACGACTCATGCATGAAAGTTTGGGTAAACTCAATCTGTAAAAAGAAATATAACTACGGTTTGTTTTAAAATGCCTATCGTGGTAGCATTTAATTATTGCCCTTGCATGACGTTGCCGCCCCTCTCTTCGACGTGAGACAAATCATAATGGCGTTTTATTCTTCTAATTGGCCAAGAAAACCACTCAGCTTTGTAGCAGTATCAGATGGAAATTAAGAGAGAATAATAGTTGGGTTGACCAAAACAAACGAAAAAAACACTGACCTCGGCTCCTTTTGCTTGAACGAGTTGGTGGAAAAGAACTTATTTTTTCATTAAAACGGCTAAGTTCGAATCTTTTTCATCCGTATAAAAGAAAAAGAAAAAGAAAAAGCAACCACTGGCCTATGCTAATCTGTTTCTTTACGGCACTCTCATTTCTACTTTTTCCTCTGTTTTCTTTCAATTACGATCGGACAATTATTGCAACTCAATGATTAAGAGAGAATAATAATTAAAGGTAAATAAATTTTCATCATTTTCTAAGAATTTACTGTAAGAGGAAATTATTTTAACAAAAAAAATTTTTAAATATTTTATCAAACAAACAAATTTATTATAGGATGTGAGGTTTTATTAAATATGATTCTCAAATTAATTTTTAACCGTTTAAATCACTTAAATGTCAAAAAAAAAAACTCAAAATCACTTAGATCCTAAGGTGTAACCTATATTTTAAGTTAAGTTGGCTGTTTAACCCACGTTTTAAGTTAACTTGGAATTTTTTCTTAAATAACCAAAAAAAAAGAAGCTATTTGCACTTTAAAAAATATTTTGAACACTTTTATTCTATATACCCATTAAAAAAATTAAATTAATTTTTACTTTGTACACCTTTCTAGATATCGAAATTAATTGTTTACTAAACTCTTATAATAAGTACTTTTAATTTCTCTATACCCTTGTAAAAGTATTCATCAAAATTCAAAATAAAAAGTATTTTTTTTAAAAAATCCATTCTTCTACTTTCTAATCCATCGAGGCAACTTGCTTATACCAACACTTTTTTTTTTAATAATGTTATATATTTTAAATTGTATTTTAAATAATAGTGTTTCAAGTAATTATTGAATATAACAAATAATTTTAAAGTTTATATTATTTCACTACTCAATAATTATTTGACATATCATTACTTATGATACAACTTAAAACGTATAACATTATGCTCTCTTTTTTCACTTTTCTCTTTTGTTTTTTCTTTAAATGTCAAAGAGCAACCAACCTATAATGTTTATGCATAAAAAAAATTAAATGATTTTTAATTTTAACAAAGCGCCATTCTTTTTTCTTTTTTTTTTTTTGGTGCAAGTGATGATTTTCTTCGCAAATCTATGTTTTGTTTTCCATCAACAATTTATTAGAAAAAATTTCAAAAATAATCCCAAAATTTTATAAGTATACTATTTAACCACATTTGAATTTAATATTCGTTAGTAGTCAAAAATGTAAATTTCATACTCTTATATCTTTAAAGAAAAAAAATACGCTCTTTCTAAATTTTCTTTCTCTCAATTTAAAATTCTCTTCATAAAAATTTATTTAAATAAAATTTTTAAAAGTTGTCATTGTGTAAATAAAGTCTTGTACAATATATTTTATACTTCAAATTCTAAAAATGATCGATTTTAGGAAAAAAAAAATTAAATATTAAAAAAATTTGATATTTGTTAGAAATTAGTTAAAAATTACATTTTAAGCTAAGAACAGATGATATGGATAAATAAACATAAAAAAGTGGTTAAAATAATAAAAAAAAGTTCAAATTTGATTAAAAAAATAACTTATTTTAAGTTATTTATCAAACTAAATCAACAGTTGAAGTGGCAGTCGACCGTCATCTAGGTCTAATGCATCTCGGCCAGGCTCTCGCAAGGAAGTGTCGCGGCCCTGCGATGCTATTATACCATCTTGGGTAAGGCATCTCAAGCATGAGATGCCTTACTCGAGATGGTATTATGGCATTGCAGGGCCGCGACAGTTCCTCACGATGCAATTTTTAATTTTTTTCGTTACCACATTCTAATTTTTTGCATTATGCAATCACTTCAAATTTATTTATTTTAAAGTATAAATATTAAAATATATTTTTATAAATAGATGGACTCAAATCTAAGTTTGAATTTAATATTTTGTTTACCATTATATTATACATGTGAGAATAAATACGTTTATTTATAATTTATTTAATTAATAAAAAATAAACAATTAAAATATATATTTTAAAATATATTATAAAATTCCGGGACTATTTTTAAAAATTTCCCTTCATTTTTCTTTCAACTGCCACCTACTTATTTTGTTCAACAAAAATCATTGCTCTATTTTCTCTTTCATCGTGGGTTGTATTTTTTTATTTATTTATTTTTTTATACGAGTGAGTATTCGTTATAACTCAACTAATTTCTTAACGACTGAGGAGGAAATATTTAAGGGTTGAGATAAATGAATGTAAGTTAAAGGGCTAGAGGAATAAATTTCTTTACAAGGATATTATTTGCAATACCCTTGAGATTATTTTTTTTTATCAATAATGCCTACGATTACCAAAATATGAATCAGTATCGTTTAAATTTAATGGTAAAAAAAAACAGTAAAGTTAAAATAATTAATTTCAAATAAATACTTTAAGATATCTAGTTTAAAAAACTAGTCTTGCGTTATCTCTTTTCTATTTCCTGTTCTATTAAAATCCTTAACCCTAATTTCCACTATTAATACTTTCAAGGTGCCGCCTTAACAAGAAGACAACCGGATGATTTGGATGAGTTTGTGGGAAGAATACTGGTTGTTGACAGTTGAACAGTTCACTGATTACCTGCATTAATAATGTGAATTAACATCACACTTAATAAAAATTTGAGTTATACTGATTATTATAAATTGTATAAAAAAATATGGGTCAAATAATTATTATATGATAATAAATAATTTTAAATTTTTATAATTTCACTACTTAATAATTATTTTATATATAATTTTTGATAATATAATTTAGAATGTTTAATATTACTCTAAAAATATTACTAACCAAATTATGACCTTTCAATATGATATTTTCACACACCATATGAGTAAAAATAATTGATTTATACTGAAAATTTTGATATTTTTATCCTAGTATTTTAGATTAATTAATTATTTTATTTTATATATTTTAAAAATATCAATTTTATTTTAATCCGTTAATCAATTACAATTAAATTTGATATTAAAAAAATAAAATTGTAACTCAACAGTAATGTAAGCTAATACGCAATAAATCATATTACGTTTACATGTTAATCATATATTGATTATTAATAAAAATAAAAAATAAATAAAAGAACACAATATAATTTAATAATTTTTATTTTTTTATATAAATTTTATTAAAAACAAATTGAATTTTGGTAAACTCCCTCCACTATTCTCACTCAACCCTAAGAAACCTCGTCTCGCCACCGTATTCTCTCTATAGACCCATAGGGACTGGAGTTACAGAGGCGTAGACCAAAATCATAATTTTAAGAACTAGCATTACAGAGGCATGGTTCAAAAGCCAAGCTTAATCTTTCTCCCGTCCTTGGCTCCAATGTTGACGAGCCAAAACTAAAAGAAAAATGAAATTACAATGGATTTGGATCGTGATTGGCCATTGGAAATTCTTCATTGAAATTCGTTGGTAACAAAAACAATTATTCTTGGATCAAAATCAAAAGATATGCAGATTGAAGCATTGGGGGTCCACCAAGTCGCACTGAAATTTGTCGAATGAAGGTGGGCCATTGGAATGCTTTAATTAATAAAAAAGAAATAATGAGGCCTTTGTAAATCTGGCTACAACTTCAATCATCTGTAGCAACAATTCGTGCGCAATGAATGGGTAAAGATCTTAAATCAACCACCTTTTCTCCCACTTTGTTTCTTACCATGACCCTTTCCACCGTTAGATCCCTTTGATTGTCCATGGATTCGGATTCTTCTTCATTGCTTTATCAAACGCAGTGGTGGTGAAGGGGCGGCGTGGGAGGGCAGCTGGCCGTGGTGGAAAAGGGCGGCCAGGTCAGCACTTGAGCTCGGATGAGAGTGGTGGTGGTAATTGACAAAAAAGATTAATATTTTTTAAAATAAAAAATTTAATATAATTTTTAAATTATTAATTTGATAACGTTTCTTACCACTTTAATTATCATCTGCAAGTAACATAATAAAACAATGACAAAAACATCATTTTACACCAAAATGAGTTTTTTTTTTATTAAAATAAATAATAATTGACTAATGGATTGAAATAAAATTGACATTTTTAAAATTTATTGGACAAAAATAAGAATTAATCAAAACTCTAAAGATAAAATTATCTTTATTCTATTTATATTCTTTTTAAGTAATTCGAAACTGCTATTTTTCTTGAGAATTGTGTTATGCTCTTTTTAAAATTAAATTAACAATTTTCTTTTGTTGTATATTCATATTATATTTTTTGAACTTATTTTGTGGAAAAAAAATTTATATTTTATAAAGATGGGATATTTATTTTTTAATTCTAGAATTTAAAATTCGAGTAAAGTGTTATTTATAATGAATTTGCGTTAATTGATTTTGTTAAAAAATAAGAGAAGTAAATATATATATATATAAATCAATGCATAATTGTAAAATTAGAAATATTAGCAAGAGTAATTTAGACATTTCTCAGACTCTACCATATCATATGTTAAATTTATCCAAATATTTTTTAACAAATACGCATTAGTGTTTATTTTTAAAACATATGCGTATTGTTTTTAAATAGACTTATTTTAAGGTCATTATTGTAGTATCTTTTCTTTTTTAATTAAATTGTTGGTAAATTAAAATTTTGAGTATCTTTATAATTAAAATTTAATTAAGTATTCATAGTGTTTTTTAAAAGGATGCAAATAACCCACAAAAAATAGAAAGTTATAAACTTATATAGATGATTTGACTGTGACTGGCCTCTCTACATTATCATTTTGGCCATAAACAAATTTGCAACAATATTCCACCAAACAGGTTAAGAATTTGGTTTATTGTTTGAGAAGATTAAAAAGTATGGTTTGTATTATTTATATAATATATAATACATTTGAACTGACCAAAATTATTTCGGTTGTTCATCTCCAGAGAAGTTGCAGAAAGAAGAGATGTAAAGAGAATAAAAGAGAGAGATAGAGAAACAGTGTAAATTGATGAAGAGTTGAAATGAGAAGAGAGAGAGAGAGTGTATTTTTCCTTTATTTTTCTTATAATATTTAATGTTATCTTGATGACTTGACTTTATTTTTGACGAGACGATTGATTTAATGGGCCGTATTAGAGACTGACTGTGTATGTATATTTACAATCGGGACAATTTAAATTAAAAGAAAACTGAGTTCCGTCCGAACTTCTTGCACGTGAACCACGCGAGGGCCCGAGGGAGCATATGATATAGGCAAGACAATAGAGTCACCTATAATAAAATTATGAATATTAATATTAGTGGGAATAGAATTCCTTTACGAGTACGAAATATGTGACAGGGATGATAAAATTGTCTGGGAGGATGGGGATTTATAGGGTCTGTCATGACTGAGACCGAGATACAATAATTTTTGTAAAAATAAAATGAGATATAAAAAATGTTAGGAAAGAATGAAATCAAGTCTCTCTATTTCGTTTCTGTCCTATTGTTTTAATTAATATATTAAATATAATATTTAGTATATTTAATATTAAATAATTTAATATTTTTATTTTATAATTTATGTGTTAATTAGAATATGTTTTAAATATATATTTTATCAATAATATATATAATTATTAAAATCTATTTTTTCTTTATAAAAAAAGATATTTAAATCTTAAAATTTTAAAAAATGAACATGCAGATTTTAATAGTTTTAAAAATATTATTTATATATCTATTAAATAACAAATTTCGTTAACTTTAACAGAAAAAAAGAAAAAATAGTGAAAGTATATTTTTGAACTTAAAGTTTATGGAAAAACATATATAAATTTTAATAGTTTAAAAAAATCTTATTTATATCTCGGTAATAAATTCCGTTAATTTTAACGAAAAAAAGTGATGAAATGATAAAAGTATATTTTTGTTTTTATTTTGACTAAAAAAAGTCAAAATTTAATTAAATACTAAAAATATAGCTTGAACATAAGATTTCAAAAAAAGAGATATATAGATTTTAATAATTTTAAAATTTTTATTTATACCTAAGGGAACAGATTTCGTTAACTTTAACATAAAATAAGAAAATGGTGAAAGTACGTATTTTCTCATATTTTAACTAAAAAAAGTCACAAATTAATTAAATATTAGATAGATGGCTTAAATATAAGGTTTCATAAAAGGCCCATATAGAATTTAATAGTTTTTAAAAATATCATTTATACTACTGTTAAGTAACAAATTTTATAAACGTTAACTAAAAATGGGTCAAAATGGTGAAAGTATGTGATATTAAGAATAATATATTAATAAAATTTGAAGATTCAACCATAAATATAAATTTGGAATAGCATAGTTGGTTAATTTGTGTGGCATTCAACTACGAGGTCAAACATTTAAGCCTTTTTTATAATATTTAATTAAATTTTAACTTTTATTTTCAATCAAAACAGAGCTTATTTTAATTTTTACTATTTATATTATTAAAGTTAATAAAATTTGTTATATTATAAGAGTGTAAGTGAGATTTTTAAAACTATTGAAATATGTATATTCTTTTTCTAAAACTTTTGAGATCCATTTTTTTTTTAATTATCGTAAACTACAAAAAAAAATTTATTTTTAAGGTGGGCAGCTAATGATTTTAATGGGAATTCAAAGCAATTAATAGGATTTAGAACATTATTTAAATTATTATTATTTATTTTTTACTTGTTATTTATTTAAAATTTTGTTTACTAATTATTATTTACATTATTGAAAGATGTTGTTATAATATTCTAATTTATTAGTTTGATACTTTTTTTAATCTATATTATGATAATAACAGTGTAGATTAATTGGACACGTGATAGAATTTTATAATATATTATAAATTGTGTAAAAATTATAAAATTAATAAGAATTTATTAGATAATGATATATGATAGTGTTACTCATCATACGGTGAGTTGCGTAATTAATATATATATAGGATCTAGAACATCTAAAAAATAAAGATAAGGCTCAAATTCAAATTACTTCAATGAATCATTTTTTTAAAAGTAGAAAAATAAAGGAATTATGACAGTTTAGTGAGAGAAACAATTAGAGAGATAAACTATTTTAGAAAAAGAAACAATGTGTACAAAGATATTTATGTGATTCTTATCTTTATTTTTTAGATATAGTGTAGTATTGAGCTTGTTGTTCATATGTGAGAGTGAATATAGGTTCATTGGAATTGAATAATTATAAATTTATGGTGTTTTGTTTTCAATTTTATTTTTTTTACTGTAGATTATTTAATTTTAAATTTTAAGTTAGAGTGCAAATTTATAATAGTAATATTAAAACATGAATTTTTATTAATAGTATGAAATCACAAATTTCTTACTGTGCGTATTTACGGGGAGGGACAGAAAGAAAATTTAAAAACTATAAACTGATGCAAATATATTGGAGTTACAGTTAAAATTTCTTTTCAAGGGAGATGCGCCTCTTTCTTAGAAGTTAAAGAATTTTCTTAGAAGGAAATAGGGTCTTTTTCTTCTACATCATGAAGAAGAAAGAAGAAAGAAGAAAGATATTTGCTAGGTTCTGAACTTGCGGTTGATACATTTTGACTTGAGATGGCGATTGCAATTTGAAATTTCCCGAAATTCACTTCCCCCTCATTTAATGCCTGTTCTTGGGACATCAAAACAGAGGATTATTGGGACTCGCATGATTAAATTTGTTGTAGCATAATTTCAGAAGACTGAATCATTCTCAGTATTTGAAAAGAAAATCCACCTTCACCTTTTACATTAAAAATCGAACTCACTCGGGAAAAAAAAAAAAGAAAAACGAAGAAGATGGAAGATCCAAACCTGAACGTTCCAACACAGTTATATTTGTTTATTCTTAAATTCTAATGTGTAATTTGATTTGATTAGTTTAAACAATCCATTTGCTGGTTACTTCGTATTTGCTTTGCACGATTTTCCTTGATAAACTATCTAAGAAAAAATCCCGAACGAATATTTAAGTAAGGATTCGATTCTGTTCACGTAACTACCGAATGTTTGAAGAAAAAGGAATCACACAGAGCAGACGCCGAACGAAAGAATCTTAAAATATAGAAAGGTTATAACAGCCACCAAACTAACTAAAAAGTATAATTTGGCAGGGATCTTAGGAGCACCCACGTGAAAACAACTATCCAAGAGACTAAATCTAACACATTCAAAAGGAATCAACGTTATATTAGGGTAGGGTACTCAATTATTATGGGAGAATTTAATATATAATTTGGGTTGTTAACCCATTTCTTTTATGTTTTTCCATATGTATATAAAAAGCGTATAATTGTCCACCTGTATCAACCATTTCTTTTATTAGTTTTAAACTGATATTTAAAAAATTAATAACAAAAATTATGTTACTGTCACTGCCAGGTCAATTGTTTTTTTGGGTCAAACCTAGAAAACCAGGGTAGAAAAACTTTAATATTAAGCAGGTAAGGAGAGAGGTCAAGAACTCTTGACTACAAGCCTAAGTTCTTTATTTTTCATAAAAATTTCTTAGCGAGCAAGGATTCCATGGTAGCTTTATGTGTCAATTGTCATTATGGATAATTTTATACAAATTATTACTTTGACTGACCATGAAAGAGGAAGAGCTCACTTCTCTGACTTGAAATCCAAAAAGTTCATTCACCTAAGCTAACATTTGATGATGATAATCCTTTTGATCCTATGCATTGCGATATTGTTTTTCAATACCGTTCTGACGTTGTCTTTCATTGAAAAGCTAGTCAACTTTTCAAATACAGCAAAATTAACAAAAGTAATAATCACAGGCAATCCCAGGGGAGGAGCTACTCATTGGCCTCGGAAGCGAAATGAGCCAACTTTCATGGCCTCCCAATGCTAATTAGTGGCTCCTCGTTATAATTTATTCCGCACAGGACAGCACATATCTTTAGGAATACTCGAGCTCATACATCTTGTAACAAATTTCAACCAACAATGCACGTATTATAACGAAAAAACTAAAAGAACCTGAGCGGACAAACACAGTTGTTTTTTTTAACAAAAAAGAAAATTATAATAAAACCAATCACGAGGCAAGTTTAATAATAATCAGAAGATCGTGCTTAGTGATGCATTTCGATAAAATAGGAATTAAAAAAAATGTAATAATCAGAAGATCGTCTTCCACACTTAATAAGATATGAAAACGCCAACTCTTATTCTCTCGTAGGTCTGAATTTCTAGTACTAGCTATATTAAGCTTCTAAGTACCATTAGCTATCCAATCGCATAGCGAGTGGGTTTCACTTTCCATTTTAGACAACGTGAAACAAGCTGACAACAAAATCTAATGATTTCTAATCAGGTCCCAAACCACTGAATTAACTAAGATAATTTTTTTTTCTGCAACGGCGTTAAACGTTAAGTACAGCTGATTAGCTAAATTTCAACGACTTCGATTTTTTTTTTCTTGCTTAAAACTTGAATGTGAGTATTAAATTATTTATAATATCATTTTTATTTTTTTTACATTAAACTAAAAAAATTTAATTTTTTTTTATTAAATTAAAATAAACTTAAAATTCTTATTAAATAAAAAATTAAATTATATTTAACATTAAGTCGGTAAAAACAAACACCTTGAGATTTATGGTGAAGGATATTTTTATTTATACCTTTTAAGTATGATATAATATTCAGAGTAATTTGTAAGGTTTGAAATAGATAACAATAGATTGGCTTTAATTAAAAAAGTAATATCATGATTACATAATTGTGTAGCAAAATTTAGATCTTAACTGATGCGTTCATTATTAATAAGTATTATATAAGATAAATAAATAAATTATCCACAAAAAAAAATGATTAGCGACGAGTGATTCAGATATATTTGAAAACTAAACGGGTGTATGTAATAAAAAAAATGATTTCTTGGTCATATTATAGATGGTGGTTGTTACATTGACCTCAGGCGGTAACGACTCTTCAACTGCAATTTGCGTCGTCTTTCATCCATAATAAAAAAAAGCGGTGCCCTGTTCCTCAATTTTTCTTCTAACCTTCATTTGTTGAATGAACGTAAAGAATTTCCTTTTTTATTTGTTCGTTTTGGTTGGAAGTACTTTGCATGCTTATTATTGCTTAGCTTTATTCGACGTACGTATATAATTTGTATAATTTTTTTACAAATTACAGGAAGAGCTCACTCATCAATTCTTTCTGATATCAAACCCATAAAGTTCAGTCGGCTAATTTAGCTAATAACAATCATATTCCTTTTAATTCATTCCAATATTTATTATTATTATTATTTATTTTACTACCGTGTTTTGTTTCACTTTTGATAGAAAACTAGAGCAGAGCAGCTGGGAAAAGAAAAGAAAAGATGTTGACAAAACTTTGAAATACATCCAACTGCGTAAAATAAACAAGACTACAAGAGTTCGATATCCAATATTACTACACATAGTGAGAAATTGGAAACCTGAAAAGCAAGCTTTCGAAATACTTTTTCAGTACCACAAGTCGATTCAAGCAATAATTTAATGAACTAACGTGGTTACTTACGAGCTTCCGTTTAGAAGATGCTTATGAAGATAGGCCTATTTTCCTCGGGGGTGGCACAGTCTAATTCGGTTCAATTTTTTTAATAAAAAAAATTAAATTAAACTAATTTAATTCGGTTTAATTTAATTTTTTATAAATAAAATTAAAATTAATTTTTTTAATAAAAAAAATTTAATTAGATTGAATCGATTTTTTTTAGTTTGATTTCTTTTTAATTCGGTCTAATTTTATTTTTACGATTTTTTATTTTAAATTATAATTTTTTTTAATTTTCAATTGAATTTTTAATTTTTAATTTAATTTTAAAAAAAAAATCAAATCGAACCGAAACTGAAACCAAATCGAATCAATTGATTTAATTTAATTTTTAAATTTTTTTTTTTTTGCCGACCCAAAATATTAAAAAAAACTGGACTGTAGGTTTGACAAAATTTGTCACTCGACGTTTTTGACCAAATTGTCCTACCCGAGGATTAATATTAGAAGTGGATATAAAGCTCTAAAACAAAGAAGCCATAAGATAATTTAAAAGTGCTTGGAAAGTGAATATAAATTAGTGTGATAACAGCTCCAAAGCACAAAGCAGTCATAATATAAGTACTCTGAGTTCATAGCAACACATCTCCGAAGGCTGAAACTGGTCTTTGCTACTACCCTTTTCATCTTTTGTGTGGTAAATGCTTTCTCAATGACCATTTCTTTTTCTTTTCCTTTTCGATATTGCCTTCGGAGGTTTTTGGCAGATAGGTTATATTCATATTATATTTTTGGAGATGCTTCTCCATTGGATTGATTGATTTGTTTAGATAAGATGAAGTTTACTTGTAGCGTTTTTTTTTTCTTGCTTTAAACGTGTCTCATGGCATGTGTTGTAAAGATGTTCCTTCTGTCAAAAGCGGGAAAAATTGCTGGACATATATGTCATAGGATGAAGATGAACAACTTTGGTTTTTTTTTTTTTGTTTTCATTTTTTTCGGAAAAATCAAGTGTTTTCTGAAAAGCAGAGAACACAGACAGAAACAAACTCTCTCTTAACAAGATCTTTTTTTTTTAATATCGTTTTATGGCAACCGAAAGTTATACGAGCAGTTATCTTTTTTTCTTGGTTCCGATCAAGTATGAGATTTATTTCATTACGGTACTTAAAATTTTGTGCTTTAATAAATTCGGTGGAGTTTTCTTATTTGTTTTAAATTGATTTTTATACAGAGGCTTTTGTTCAAAAAGAGAAAATTACTTTTTATTTTGAGATTTATATCAGCTTCTGTGGATACACTAGTCTGCGCCCAACAAAATTTCCAGGACATTTTCAAATTCACTTTCTTTTTTTTTTTAATTAAAAAAATTGTTTTATTTGATTAACTTAAATGTTGGAATGTAATAGCTTTGAAAGTGTTATAGCTAAATCATGATATATAAATTCTTCCCGTTTTATTGTGTTTCTGTTTATGACTGCTGCAATTAAATCTCGTGGACAGTGGAAATCTGTACTTCTTCATCAATTTCTTGCCGCCAATAAATCCGGACCTCCTCAAATTCTCAAAAAGCATCAGTCAACTTGTAGCACTTTGTTTTTTTCACGTCATCAATTAGAATTTTAAAAGCTTACAATTTCTGCTAATTTGGTTTCAACTCGCTGATTTTCAAACGGTGTGATGCAGCTTTAGCTCAAATTATCATATTCTGATGGTACTTTGTCGTTTTGAGTAATATATTGGGGCCAAGATAATGGCCTTGGAGGAGGGCTTGGATGGCAACACAAATCCCAATGAGGCCACCACGTCAAGAAGCCAAGAAGAAGCTGATAACGGTTCCAACATGAATGGTGACCAACAAGAGTCACCGAAGAGCAAGGAACACGAGCAAGTCAACTCGGTCCCCTTCCACAAGCTGTTTACATTTGCGGATTCTGCTGATATAGCCCTGATGATCGTGGGCATAATTGGCGCTCTGGGGAATGGGATATCTTTGCCGCTTTTGACAATACTATTTGGCGACCTGGTTGATTCTTTTGGGGAAAACCAGAACACTAGCGACATTGTTGATGCAGTTACCAAGGTAAAATTATGTTGCTTTGAGTTTTGATTTACAGGAATAGTTTCAATATAGATCATTGGAAAAATGTTAAGTTGAAGTCCAGTACCATGCTTTAGTTACTTATGGCTGCTAAAAAGGATATATTGCACCTAAAAGAGTGATATCGAATTAGAATTAGGTTGCAATCATGTCTTTTTGTTTATCAATACTTGATCTCTCGTTTTGATAAGACCAATGTTTGATGTGAGCATTTACTAATTAACCTTTCTTCCAATACTTTTAGGTATCTCTAAAATTTGTCTACTTGGGTATTGGGTGTGCAGTGGCAGCATTTCTTCGTAAGCCTTCCTCGTACTCAATATCAGTACAAGCTTTTTAATACATAGACAATTATGTAATATATAGATATGAGCAATGAGAACTGAGAAGCCTGCATTTGTGTTTGGCAGACGTGACTTGCTGGATGATTACAGGAGAAAGACAGGCTACAAGAATAAGGGGTTTGTATCTGAAAACAATACTGAGACAAGATATTGGTTTCTTTGATAGTGAAACAAACACTGGTGAGGTGGTTGGCAGAATGTCTGGTGACACTGTACTTATACAAGATGCAATGGGCGAGAAGGTATGATAACTTGGCATTGAAAATCCACTCTCAGTTTCATTAATCATCTTGCATATGCTATCTCTTTCTCAGGCCTCAGTAATTCTTTTCTAAATTTGGCAGGTTGGTAAATTTATACAGCTGGTAGCAACATTCATTGGTGGTTTTGCAATAGCTTTTGCAAAAGGGTGGCTTCTCGCCCTTGTCATGTTAAGTGCCATTCCGCTTCTTGTAATATCTGGTGGAGCCATGGCTATCATTATGTCCAAGATGGCATCCCGAGGACAAAGTGCTTATGCAAAAGCAGCAGCTGTAGTAGAACAGACAATTGGCTCAATCAGAACTGTATGTCATGTAGCCACAATATGATAAAAGTTCCTGAAAAAACATTCACATTTCTGTTTCAAAATTTTTGTTTATCTTCTGTTTTCTTTTTAATGGAAGTAGCGCCATAATTTGATTTTAATCCAGGTTGCATCGTTTACTGGGGAGATGCAAGCCATAAGTAATTACAACAAGTTTCTTGTAACTGCTTATAACTCAGGTGTCCATGAAGGCCTTGCTGCTGGAATAGGCCTTGGCATAGTTATGTTAATTGTTTTCTGTAGCTATGGTTTGGCTGTATGGTGTGGTGGAAAGTTGATTTTGGAGAAAGGATATACAGGGGGAAAAGTGATTAACGTGATGGTTGCCGTGTTGACTGGCTCCATGTAAGTTCCAATTCAAACTGTATTTAGCTCCCAGTAACATGCATAAAATACTTGATATATAAGTCACATCCCGTAAACCAAAAATTTCCATATCCTTATAATTTTGCAACCTTGTTTGCATTTTTTTTTGGATGCATCAGGTCCCTTGGGCAGGCATCTCCATGCATGAGTGCATTTGGTGCTGGTCAAGCTGCAGCATATAAAATGTTTGAGACCATCAATAGGAAGCCAGAGATAGATCCTTATGACACAGGAGGAAAGACATTGGATGACATTCGTGGAGATATAGAGTTGAGGGATGTTTATTTTCGCTATCCTGCAAGACCTGATGAGCAAATATTTAGTGGGTTCTCTCTTTATATCCCTAGTGGTACAACTGCAGCACTGGTTGGGCAAAGTGGAAGTGGCAAGTCAACAGTTATCAGTCTGATAGAGAGATTCTATGATCCTCTAGCTGGTGAAGTTCTTATAGATGGCATTAACCTAAAAGAATTTCAACTTCGGTGGATCAGGAAGAAAATTGGCCTTGTCAGTCAGGAGCCTGTGTTATTTACAGGCAGCATTAGGGAAAACATTACATATGGAAAGGATGATGCAACTACTGAAGAGATAAGAGCTGCAACTGAACTTGCAAATGCGGCTAAGTTTATTGACAAGCTACCTGAGGTTGTAAATTCTATTCTATTGAATTGATTTTTAATGTAATGTCTTCTATTACTTTTAATCTCTTACAAACTTTGAACATCTTTATTCTAGGGTCTAGACACCATGGTTGGTGAGCATGGAATGCAGCTCTCTGGTGGACAAAAACAGAGAATTGCCATAGCAAGAGCAATTATAAAAGACCCTCGGATTTTACTTTTAGATGAAGCTACCAGTGCACTTGATGCAGAATCTGAGAGGGTAGTGCAAGAGGCACTAGACAGGATTATGGTTAATCGAACTACTGTTATAGTTGCTCACCGTCTGAGTACCGTGAGAAATTCTGATATGATTGCTGTCATTCATCTTGGGAAGATGGTTGAAAAAGGTATCATGAAAATTATAGCCACAGGTTGCTCTTTTTAGTTATGAATGTTTCCTTATTCAAACTGGCAGAAGGGATTCGCCCTACCAAAGTACCAAAGGCTATTGTAGATTTTCTTTTAGTAAACTTGTTCACAATGTGGCACACGCATGAAATGCTCTGTTCAGATTCTTAATTGCTATTCACTACAAAGAATTATGTGAAATACTTTATGAAGGAGAGATTGAATATTTGATAACATATTTGCTAATTGATCAGGTTCACATTCTGAACTACTCAAGGATCCTGATGGAGCCTACTCTCAGCTTGTTCGCTTGCAGGAAACAAACAAAGAGTCGGAAAGGGCTGCAGATGATCAGAGCAAATCAGATGCAATAGAATTGTTTAGACAATCTAGTCTGAGAATGTCACTACGACGATCCATAAGTCGAGGATCATCAGTTGGAAGTGGCAGCCCTTGCTCATTTTCACTTGCATTTGGTTTGCCTACAGGACATAATCTCACTGAGACTGCCCCAGGTGCCGAAGGCCCATCACTACCAACAGAAGAAGCTCCAGAGGTCCCACTTCGACGCCTTGCCCATCTCAATAAGCCAGAAATTCCCGTTCTTCTTGGTGGAACTATAGCAGCTGCAGCTACAGGAACAATACTTCCAATTTATGGTCTACTAATTTCCAACATAATAGAATCATTTTTCGAAGCACCTGATAAACTGAAAAAGGATACAAGGTTCTGGGCAATAATATACATGATCCTCGGCATTGCATCATTTATTCTAAATCCACTCCAAACATACTTATTTTCTGTTGCTGGATGCAAGTTAATCAAGCGGATAAGGGCCATGTGTTTTGACAGGGTGGTTAATATGGAGGTTAGTTGGTTTGATGATCCTGAACACTCAAGTGGTGTGATTGGTGCAAGGCTTTCAGCAGATGCAGCAACAGTTCGCGCTCTAGTTGGAGATGCTCTAGCTCAGATAGTTCAGAACATTGCAACGGCAGTTGCAGGCTTGGTCATAGCTTATACTGCAAGTTGGCAGTTAGCCTCTATTATTCTCGCTTTACTTCCTCTGATAGGACTCACTGGATATGTTCAAATAAAGTTTATGACAGGTTTCAGTGCAGATGCGAAGGTACCCTCCAAATATAACATTTTAATATTTTCTAGGGGCTGCAGACTAAATTTTATAAATTAGAAGAGAGTCCATTCATGGATGAAGAAAGAAATGAACTTACCCATCTGAAAATATCTGGATACTGTCTATCTTGAAACTAGTATATGATTATATTTCATGGCCTAAGCAAAAAATGTTTCTTAAAAATAAATTGTTGCAGATGATGTATGAGAAAGCAAGCCAAGTTGCTAATGATGCAGTTGGAGGTATAAGAACAGTTGCTTCTTTCTGTGCTGAGGAAAAGGTGATACAACTTTATCAGAAAAAATGTGAAGCTCCTCTGAAGACGGGGATAAGGCAGGGATTGGTCAGTGGGGGAGGATTCGGTCTTTCTTTCTTCTTGCTCTTTGCTTTTTATGCAACTAGTTTCTATGCCGGTGCTCGACTTGTAGATGCTGGAAAAACGGCATTTGGAGATGTTTTTAAAGTAGGCATATCAATTCATATCTCATATCAGTTCCATTTTCCGAAGGTTCAGAACTTTGAATGTTCCAATTATACAATATGTTTATATCTGTTTTGCAGGTTTTCTTTGCATTGACCCTGACAGCCATAGGAGTTTCTCAATCAAGCTCTATTGGTGCTGATACCAACAAAGCCAAGAGTGCTGCTGCTTCCATATTTGCAATCATAGACCGCAAGTCAAAAATAGACCCTAGTGACGAATCTGGCGAAAAATTGGAGAGTGTGAAGGGAGAAATAAAACTTTGTCATCTAAGCTTCAAGTATCCATTAAGGCCAGATATTCAGATTTTCCAAGACCTCAGTTTGACAATTCGTGCTGGCAAGGTAGACTAATTAGTTGCATTTTAAATTCCATTCCTTTGGACAAACTATAATCACCAAGTAGTGATGACCCTTCATTTAACCGCACATTGTTAAAATAAACCATTGGTCTAACCTCTTTTTTTTTTCTTTCAGACCGTCGCCCTAGTTGGAGAAAGTGGAAGTGGGAAATCAACAGTAATCGCGTTATTGCAAAGATTCTATGACCCTGATTCCGGTCGCATTACAATTGACGGAGTTGAAATTCAAAAGCTCCAACTGAAATGGTTGAGGCAACAGATGGGTCTAGTGGGCCAAGAACCAGTTTTGTTTAATGAAACAATACGCGCCAACATTGCATACGGAAAAGGAGGCAACGCAACAGAAGCTGAAATATTAGCAGCATCAGAGATGGCTAATGCCCACAAGTTCATTAGCAGTTCACAACAGGTTCATCATACTGATTACCGACTGTTTATAAACCATCATCCAATCTTCATCATACTGATTACCGACTGTTTAATGTTGGTACAAGCAAATATGCATATGTTTTAAATTAATTTTTTTCCCTGGTATAATTTGAAATGCAATGCAGGGCTACGATACAATGGTTGGAGAGCGAGGAGTCCAACTGTCAGGTGGCCAAAAGCAAAGGGTAGCCATTGCACGTGCTATAGTTAAAGATCCAAGGATATTACTATTAGATGAAGCTACCAGTGCACTTGATGCTGAATCCGAACGTATAGTTCAAGACGCATTAGACCGAGTAATGAAGAACAGAACTACAGTCGTGGTGGCTCATCGTTTATCCACAATTAAGAATGCAGATGTGATTGCAGTGGTTAAAAATGGAGTTATAGTAGAGAAAGGAAGACATGAGACTTTGATCAATATTCCTGATGGATTTTATGCCTCCTTATTAGCGCTTAACACTAGCACCTCAACTTCATAAGCTTTTAGCTATCTTTCTTCTTTTTTTTTTCATTTTTTTGTGACACTTTTGGTGGAGGGTTTGCGCAAAACTCGTTTCCGAATAGAAACAGAATTACAAACATTAAGTTATATATGTGTGTGTGTATATATATATATATATACGTGATATCTTTATACCGTATTGTAGTTTTAAGGATCTAAAAATCCAATATGTGGTGTATTTTCTGATGAATGAATAAAAAAGAAATGGTATGGGATGGGAAATTACTTACGGCAATTGTTGATGACAAAGCTTTGTTCCTTTTACTTGTTTAATATGAATTTTTAAATTGTTCTTTCCAGTTTATAGAGTTTAGCATAAAGATGTAAATGCATAGTAATTAATAAACACTGTTTCTTCCTTTCAAGAAATCCCGATATTCGTGGGGGCAAAGATTTGTTTAAAAGGGAGATTTATCAAGAAACGACATGGATGATGATTCAGAAGCACGTTCCACTTACTGTCCCTCTCTCTGTATAAATATATAAATGTATAAGTTTCTTCCAGAAGTAATGGAGTTGCATTTTACTTACCAGTCATGAGCTGTCTGAAACCTCCGTGTCTTGCCATGATAGCATTTTAAGTAAAAGTCTAGTTCTGCATCTGCAATACCATTCGACAAATCAGCAAGCCCTCGTAAAATACATTCATAGTCAGCAAAACCCAGCCCCGCCCCCGCCCCCGCCCCGCACCATCCAAAACCAAAACTGAGGCGCTTGAACTACCATGGACCGTGTTTCAAAAAAAAAAAAAAAAAAGAATTACCATGGACCATGGCATTATTACTATTATTTAATCGAGTCTTTATTTATTATTATTTTAACAGCAAGTCTATCTATTTGTTTAATGGTGACACTTACGGTATACATCTTACCAACTTTAGAGAACAAGCACTTATTGCGCATGCTACATTAAACGGACAACAACTAATACCAAACGATATTGACCCATTAAATTTTCTAAAAAAATAATCATATTATTATTATTATTTAATTAACACTGTCATAAAATATTGATCACAAATTAATTTATGTCGTTTTATCAAAAGTAAATTTAAAAATGCATCCACAGCTTACACATTCATGTGAGGCCATGGCCCATGGTTGTTCAATGTTGAAGACTTCCCAGCTAGGAAATTAAATTAGAACGATTTCATAATTCCAAGCTACTCCATTTATCAAGAACACTCAAATGGTTTCCAACTTGCTTTGAATCTTAAGTAACTGTAACGATGTGTCCCACTTCCAACATTTCAATATCTGAAGAATGAAAAGTGGGAAACAACATTATCAACAAAGCAAATCTAAAAAGATTTTGTAGTCTCCAAAACTTTTTTAACATCGGATGAGTATTATTTGCCTGCCATCATTGTTTTTGGACTAACAGATTTCACATCATAGGCCGGCAACAAGATTCCATTTCCACCCATTTAACTTGATACTTATCATCTCGTATTAGGTTTAACGTTTTTTCCTTGTGGGGGTTAAAAAGTAGAAATGATAGGCCGCCAACATGATTTCACCATCTAACTAAATATAGATCATCATCTCTATCAACCAAACTACAACATCAGTTACTTATCATTTATCGGCAATAAACAATGCAGATGAGTGGTCAAGAATTTAATCATTCTTAAAAGATTGATTTTATGCCTCCTTGATAGCACCCAACATGAGCTTACTGCTTACCTGAAACTGTATAAATACACCACACCAACAATGTGCCCAACAATTTTTGGATACACTTTGTTCGAATATTGAAGTGGGGAAGCTATTTATGTGACCAACTTTGGATGCTGCTAATATCTGAAGGGAGGTGGAAACCATACCAACAATGCTGCAATACACCCGAAATGATTTTGTAGTCTCCATTAAAATGCAACTTCACATCTTCTGTCCTAGTTCCATTTTTAGTCATATATTCCATATCATGTCACCAGCTAGCAGCACAATCTCCTCACCCGTTTTCCCTCTCTACCCACCATTAACACCAGTCTAACTATTTGAAGCATTACAGAATGCCACTACGAAAGCCACAGGATATTGGTCTATTACATGCAGTATAGAGAGCAAGATCCACAAATTGTGTGAACATAAATCTTACCGCTCACATTAGTACATATAAGAAGTTTCTTCTCTCTTTACCATACCCCACTATGAATTTCCATGGGCTACGCCCAGTCTCATTTCGCAGCAAACCCAATTCCCTTAATCATATAGGTCTTGGTTGGCTAAGCCTAAGCCGAACTTATATCTGAGCTCATTCTCCAAATGCTAGAGATCATTTGTCTAGTCCATATTTTTTGTTCTCAGCAGAACACTCGCAATTTAGCATCACCTTAGGTGCATTGCCTGATTGCTCAGTCCCTCAAAAATATAAGCATGTACTGAGTTCACAGTAGAATGATTTTCAAATCATGTAACCAATCCAAAAACTGTTAATTGTTCTGATATTAGAAAGAAAACTACTGATCATCATCATCGCTTTCATCACTATATGAAACTAAACCTGTCTTAGTTACATCATGGACCTTATTAGTATCATCATTAGATGTTTCCACAGTGTCGGGTGATTTTTCTGTATCATCAGGTGTTTTCCCTGTGGCTGAAGGTTCTTTAACACTTGTCTCATCTATCTTTGCTTTCTTTGCTTGTGGTTTAACTTTTATAATCATGCCTAATGGACGAGTTAGTGGATTTTTCCTCACAGCTGCTTTTGGTTCCTGCAGGCAGAATATGATTAATTATACAGGAAAAGTAACCCAAACTTAGACAACACTCTCAGATAGAAACTTAATGATATTTGAAACCTTCTATTTTATAACATCGATAAAATCATTCTAAAAGTAATATCAATCAACCTTCACTTTTCCTGCTAGGTGAAAACTTCACTAAATACAACGGCACACACAGAATCTATCAAGAAAACTAACACAAATTCTTAACACCAACCTGGACTTGAGGAGCACAGGGTGTTTCCTTCAGTTCATGTACAAAAGTTGATTGTGCTGCCACTGCTGCCTAAAAAAAACCACAGAAATACTATCTAAGACAAAGGAGCAAAGTGAATAATAATTCTGGTCACAATTAAGTTTTTGCATGTGGACATCAAAATCATTAGTAGAAGCATTTGTACACTGCTGAAGACCATAAATACTTTCAAAGACACAAAATAATGGAAAATACCTGAAAACTCCGGAGTTGTTCAGCCTCTTCATGAGCCATTTGTTGTTCATATTCCCTCCTAGACTGCAAGAAAAATATATGAAGAGTGAAAAAAAGAAAAATTAAAGAAGCACGAATGTTTTGAAAAGCAAGTCAACTAGTAATAATGAAAATGGTTATATATCTTCACAAGATAATGAAATTTTGAGGGGGAAGAGAAACTATAATAATCAACACAAGACGCAAACTCTCAACTAAAATACAACAGACAATCTGATTGGATACCAGCATTCATATTTAAGAGCAAGAAAATAAAAGGAAGTAGGTGGTACTTCTAGTAGTATTTAGTAGATTAATGATCTTATAACAGAGTCTCACCGTCTCCCATTTTTCCAGAAACTCAGTCTCATCCTCATCAAGAGCTTTAGGTGGTCCTGCAAAAAAAATGAGTGATTAGTCTTCATTCCAGCGAGCAACTCGGTAGTCAACAATGGTGAACTAAGTAAAAACCACTCTTTACTAAGTAGTAATGTAGGCTATCTAGCTGTTAGTACGCAAACATAAACTCTAGATAGGATTATCTGAATAACCCCTGCCAGTTACTGGTACCTTAATAGTAAGAACCCCACAATACTTCTGAACATAGAAAATGACACAGAACAATGTATAACAGATAGAATAACGTTACACATCTCAAATTTGTACCCCAAGTTGTATCCCAAGTAATGATGTGTAAAGCAATCATTGGGTGTAATGGGTGATTTTGGAATTTACACCGTTTCATCACCCAATGGTTGCTTGACACATCATTATTGGGATAAAACTTAGGATATGTAGCATTACCATAATAGATAAGACAACTGAACAAGGAAAAATTGCTTCCGCATCAACTTTGACATTTTCTAATATTTATTCGATCACTGATAAAAGAGAAAAATATCTGAACTAACAGAAACTAACACCTACTGTGCTTGAAGCGTTCATTAAATTCAGCGTCATGCTTGTCTTTATTCTCCTTTAGTATCTACACGAAGGGAAAAAAAATGCCATTGCATCATTATACATCTAAATAACATCTCTCTAATAAAAATCAATGAGATGATAACACAATGCCATCAACAACTCCATAGAACTCACAAATCCCCAATAATTAACAATATGTTAAATAATTCAAAAAAAATATAGAGATACTAAAGTGTTGAACAATAAACAATGCAAGAAGCGACCTCCTCAACCTATTTTAAACAATAAATTGCACCATCTTCATCTTTCTATTAATAACCACAATAATCTATTTGTTAAGTGTATGAAAACAACACCGGTATAGCAGCCATATTTTATCACTAAAAAAACCAAGATGTTATTATAAGGAGGCAATATTGTTCTATTTTGCAGCCTAAGAAAAAGATAAAAGAAGCGCATTAGCATCAACTATAAGAATTTCTGTATGAAATAAAAAAAAAAGAGGGAGAATACCTCGTAGAGAGGTCTATCTCGTTGGGCAGTACCATCTTCAACTCGTTCACCCCTTTTCTTTTTGGCTTCATCCAACTGTCACATTAAATCCAACAAGTATAAGATTAATAACCGAATTTTTTTTTAAAAAAAATGACATTTAGGGTTTACAGAGAGGTGAATAATTAATTGATTAAAACTTGGCAGAACCTGTTCCTCCGACACGAAGTTCATCAACCTTATTGGACGTGATGATTCCTCCGCCATCTTCAGAATTGGCTAAATTCACTTCAGTAGATTCAAAAATTGAGGGATTTAGATGGAAAGCACTCTTTTGAGTCTCAATTAGCTATATTTTGGACTGAACACGATTCAGGCCTTTGAGCCCATATTGATTGGTTCTAGATATCAGGAAATTTTAAGCCCATAAAATTGGGTGAGTCGGTCCCTTAAGCTTTACATTTTCTTTTTTAACACAAGGAGGCTTACATACACGTTTTTGAGGGAAAAAATTCCTTTCTATAAGAGATTATGCATCTCATTGTCAAATAATGCAATGGAATTGGTATTTACACTATTACTCTTAAATATATATATATATATATATTCTTGCAAGAATTATTATAAATTTCTCGAACTAGGCCGTTGTCCACAAAAAAAAAAAAAAAGAACTAGGCCGCCAGCTGGCAGCCACAGTTGCTCCAACTGGCTTCATCCTAACCGTCAATAAGTGAGGGTGCTCATCGCACCGTTTATTTTGAATTAAAACGCATGTAGAAGCCGCGTAAAAGTGTGGCGAACTAAAACTGTCACGAGCACGCAGGCGCGGAACAACAACAGCTTCCACGTCACCCTTACCCGTTCATTAACCAATACATTTTCGCCACGCGTGTCCTTCAGTTAGTTCCAGCTACGGTCTTCTCTTTCCTATTCGAATTCGGTGAGGAATAAGGAAATAAAAACCGCAAAACTTCAAATATACATTCTGTAATCTGTACAGCGGTTGAAACCTGATATGGAGACCGCCTGCATTGCTCACAACTCACTTCTACGTTTACGCTCCAATACCGGCGACCGGTTTCCGACAAAGTGCCATCTGGGTCTCGGAGATACAAGAGTTCCAGGGAGCCCCAGAAAATATTTTGGGCGATTGAGCGTCCGATTTTCTGACTCAGGACATCAACAGTATTATATATCACCAAGGAGAGAAACCAAGAAGAAAGAAAAGGAAAAGGGTTCTGAGATTAAATCTGTGAAGAAGAAGTTGAAGTTTATCAAAAGATTGTCAAGCGACTTCTCCTTGTTCTCTCTTGAGGCATCTGGCAAGGAAAGCGGAAATAACTTGATTAACGAAGACAGGATATCAGTAAGAAACTGAACTTGCTTCGTGCTTTATGTCTTGACGATTTGGTTTCTTTATTTGGCATCTTTTTATAATTTCTGTTCTTTGTTGATCATATTAATGTCGGAAGAATTAGTTTTCAATATGTTTTGTGAAGATAATTTGGCGTTCCGGCTTAAAGGAAAATACCTACTGTTTAATATATATAATTTTTTTAACTAGTAATATGGATAATAAAAATAAATATGTAGGTAAATAATCTTTTCTTTCATTAATGCAGGAAGCGGTACAGATTCTGCAAGCGCAACTGCAACAGTTAAGATTAGAGCGGAAGGAATTGAAGAGAAATATAAAAGAGCTGAAAGCCCAGAGTAAAGCTACCTCGAAGCAGACAAAGAGTGAGCACAAAGGTGAGTCGTCATCGAGCTCATCATCATCTGATTCCAGCGACAGTGAAAATGGGGAGGTAATTGACATGATCCGCTTGAGAGGTAACGATTACAAACAATCAAAAGGAAATGAAGCACCAAAGGAGGTAAAAGAACCGACAATAGCTGAACCTAGTTCACTGATTCAACAAGACAAGTCAGAGGAAGAGTTGAGACTTGGAGAACTAAGTTCCGGGAACAGTATAGAAGAATGCTGCTCTAGAAGTAGGGTTGAATGCTGCAATAACGATCAAAGTAATAGCATTGTTGAGGAGACGTCGATCAAGAGAATTGAGATTTGCATGGGTGGCAAGTGTAAGAAATCAGGAGCTGGGGCGTTGTTAGAAGAATTTGAGAGGAAAGCTGGTGCAGAGTGTGATGTGTCAGCGTGCAAATGCATGGGGAGGTGCAAGCATGGCCCTAATCTTAGGGCTTCAACTAGTCCCAATGGAGATCCAGCTGCAACAATACAGGGTTATGCTAGACCTTCAATCAATTCTCTATGCATTGGAGTTGGTTTAGAAGATGTGGATGTGATTCTGGCTAATCTGTTGGACAAAGGCAGGACTAATGACTGCCTGATGGTACCTTATTGATGAGAGCTCTTCCTTTCTCCGCCTACTTTTTTTTAAACTTCCGCGGTAGTTGAGCATAAAGCTGAAGTTTTGCAAGTACAGATATGGTGCTTTCAGAGATATGTTTCTCCACGTTATCTTTATAAGTTTTTCTTATATCAGATTAACAATATATCTATTAAATTTTAATAAGGGCGACTAAATTTTTGAGTCAAGTATAAATCACAGTTCATTTTTTTTCTAATTTTCACTCTATCAAAGTTACTTCATGTCATAGATTGAATTAAGATCATACTTTGGAGAATATCTCATGTCAGAGTGTTTCATTCTTCAGTAACAGGATTCAGCCAGATTTTTCATCGAGGTATTACTGAAAATGTTTTCCATCAATATTACAATATTTCTTTACTAGAGGTCGTGGAAATTATCATCCATTTCCTATCTCAATGCTAGATGCTGCTCATTCATTACGACTCAACCTAATGGAACTACCAATAATCAATTTTTAGCATTCTTTTGAAAGCAAAAAGTTTCCAGTTATAAGCAGACAATTATATAGGCTGGCCCATCTTTTATATTGCCTATGAAGCAAAAATGCAAATAGTTGAACTCACTTTAAAAAGAAGAAACAAAACAACAGTTCATGTAAAGGCAGCTGAATTGCTAAAAATTGCCAGTCCTCGTACATTTTATAATTTATTGTCATGAATACAGAGACATAAAGAACAAGGTTCCACCAACTAACAAGTTAGGTCAGTGTACAAAGGTTTCTAGAGTAACTTCAAAGTTTGGATGAGCACACAAATCAGTTTCATGGCTATGTTGAAGTGGGTACCAAAGTTTTCTGATTCAAAAGTTATGGCAAGGCACAAGAACTTGAACACGAATGTTATTCCAAGGAATGCTTCCCAGCCGTTCCCATCTAACTGCCAAAACGAAATACAGAGAATGAGGGAAGACAATTGTGGATCAAATATGTTACCAACAAACACAAAATATCATTTGAAGTCAAGGCATCTTCAAGGAAGTTATAGCATGCATAGTTTGTGAATTACACCTTGGTATTGCACATAAATCCGCAGACACAAAAATAAGCTCATGTAATTATTTCTCTAAAATAAAAGTTGAGGTCTGTTTGCATGCGGTGAACTACAACAAGTTTCCTAGCTAATGAAGGGCACTAATGCAATAGCTGATTTTTAACATCTTCTATTCAGTAACATTCTTTCAAATCAAGAAACACTCATATAATCTACTTCCGAACGTTATTGGATGCCAAATCAATTGCCAGGGAGAGAAGATCAAATGGCTAAAAAATCTAGTTTACTTCAAGTCTCCCCTTTCTATGTGATTTACCATTATAAAGGTCTTCTTCTTTCCTACTGTATTCTACCTGCAGATTATTCAAAGCAGTTGCCCAGAAAGTTAAAGCACAGAACCAACAAGACAGTACAGTCATTATACTCCCCGCAAGCTGTTGATCCTGAAAATGAAACCTAGGAGATTCTTCTCCAATGCTGCCTAATTATATTTAACAGAATTCCTATATAATCATCAACAAATTTCGGAAGAATTACAAGGTCAACTTATGGAATCAACGTAAAGATAGAGAGAAAAAAATACTTAATTACTGTTATAAGTCATTGTCAGTGGTCTACCTAAAAGTTTCTTAGCAATTTTTCAAGCGTTTACATGTTTGAAGGGGAAAGGTATTCATGTTGTGATTATCACACTTGGTGTTAATAAAAACTGAGAGCATAAGAACTGAAGAAAAAGGCTACAGCTATGCATATTGTTACGTTAAAAAGTGCAGATCACTTGTTGGGTTGCATTAATACATGATTTCGCAAGAACGGACTGTAATTAATTAATGATAAAAAACACAAAGGGGAGCAAGATGATTGGTAAATGCCACTAATTTCCACTTTTTCTTAAAACCTATATACAATAACATGAAAAGCACAGATAAGCATGCAAAATGATTGGTAAATGCCACTAATTTCCACTTTTACTTAAAACCTATATCCAATAACATGAAAAGCACAGATAAGCATGCGAAAATTATCATTGCTTGTTCATCCCTAATGCCATGTTGCCATAAACGTTATTTCCAGTACATATGTGGAAGTAATATTCAGAAAGAGATAAACTAATCCAGACATGAGATACTTCAAATGATTCAACATAACATATCATAATAACATATTGTCCTTCTTGACACATTTTGTAAGCAACTGCAAGGAAGAATAAAAAGCATACCTCCCTAACTCACTCCATTGAAAGCGTTTTGCAGACTTGCCTCTCCTCAACAATACGAATAATCGCATCCCTAAACTTCTCATAGTCTTCCAATGTATTATAAACCTGATTTGAAATCCTGGCATACCCCGTTATAGTCCCATCCTTATCCCTAGCTCCACCCTCATCATCATCCTTTGGCGCCTGATAATGAATTGGAACCTCAACACTGAAGTTCACTCTCAAATGTACCCTCAACCTCGAGGCATCCTCCTCACTCATAACCCTCAACCTCGACGGCAACCCAACCATAACCATTCCCGCACACATTTCAGGTGGTGATCCTAGATTTGTTCCCCACGACTCCACCAACATTCTCCCCATCTTCAGTACTTGCTCGTGGTTTCTCTTCATGATGCCATCAACTCCACCTTCAAACCTATTCACAAACTTCACAGCGGAAGGTATCACAAGCTGTGAGCTATAGTCTCTAGTCCCAATCCACGCACTCTCTATGGGCAATCCATTGCCAAACTCATGTGAAACCACCGGATGATGCATATCAGATGATAAATTTGATTTTCGACAATACAAAAATGCAACAGATGGCGGGCAAAAAAACCATTTGTGCAAATTACTAACATAAAAATCCGCTCCAATTTCTTTCACATCAATTTTAACACTACCTATAGCATGGGCGGCATCAACAAAAACTTGGTCCACTCCTTCCTCATTACAAATTTTAACCAATTTATGAACAGGAATCACAACACATGGCATTGAGGTAATATGATCGATAATTGCTAGCCTTATTCTTTTACCGTTCTCTTTACCCCTTTCTAGCCCTTTTCTAAATTCTTTGATAATTTCTTCCTCTGAAGTTAAAGGAAATGGTAACTGAACTTCGACAACTGACCCACCTGAACGCGTGACGTAAGCTTGGATAGATTTTTTGACAGCCTGGAACGCGCAGTGCAGCATTAAGACGGTGTCGTTTTTGTTGAACTTCCCTCCAGTGAAACCGCGCCCAATCTGCTGGAGGACGATTGCGGCCGCGGTAGTCGCATTGTCGACGAGGGAGATTTCATCTACGTCATCGGCGTTGATGAGGTCTTTGATGACGGTACGTGACTCTACAATTCCCTTGCGGAGCGTGTTGGTGTAAAAGTCATCCGGTTGTTGGAGGAACTTCAGCTGCCACGCGCGCTGCTCGGAGAGTACGGACTTCGGACAGCTTCCGAAGCTGCCGTTATTGATACGGGCCACCCCTTGTTGATGATGCGAGAACTCGTCGCGGATTTCGGTTTCGGTTATGAACCGAGTGAGCTTGCGCTTTTTGGAGATGTGGTGAGTCAAATCGCCGTTTGGAGGCTCTTCTTCTCGGTCCATGACCGAGCTGACATGCCTTAGTGTTTTTCTAGGGAGAGAGAAAGCATGATTTTGAATTTAGGGATTGAATATGACGGAGGATAATTGATACCAAGTGCAGTGGCTGTGTGTGGGAGTGAAATGTGTCTTTGTTTTCGCTGTTCGAAACGGGAGGTGTAATTGAGATTATTACAGCGTGAGATTTGGTTGTGGAAGTAATGAAAGTGCGTCGTATTCTAATTGATTTAGGTTAAAATGACAAATTTTACACGTGAACGTGACTGAAACTGAATCATACTCTGATTAATTTAGGCTTAAGTGACGTCGTTTTTCCGTTGGAATGTCTTCTTGACATAAATTCTGGGGTTGATACGATGACATGATGATGCGCACCAGATTACTGGGGCGTTCCTATCTTCTTGGTCCGGCTGCGCAGTGCCACGTCCTCGTGGTCGTAATTATGCAGGGCAAATCTCAGAATTGGGCTCCAAATCTTGCTTTTCCAAAAGGCCGAGCCCGATAGAAACCGAAGCATTGGGCTACTTAAGAAGTTGAGCCTAGGACAGTTTGGGCTTTCGAGCCTCATTTGATCAAATTAAGAATTAACTATAATTCTTTTATGAAAATGTTTTAAAATGACCCAAACTTTTGGGCTAATTTCTATTTTAACAACGATCCAACTCCTTAAACTATTAGCCGAAAGCTCGAAATATGAACAAAATCGTCTTCATCATTTAATTCTATAATTTCTCCTCCTTTAAACCGTTTCATCCTTAAATTAATAAAAATATTTAATCCACTCCATTTTAATTTTCAGTACAAACACCTATTTTGAAATCGAAATTAAACACTCATTTTCTATTAAATTAAAACACCCGAAAAATTAAACTTATTTTCTAATATAGATGACAGTTGGCAGTGGGGGAGCGATGGCAACCATAAAACCCCATCATTTTATTTGACATTTTCATTCTTAATATGTGGTAAGTTTAAATTTTATATGATGAGTATTAATAATGTAGATATATATTATGTAAAAGGAAAATAATTGTAGAAAATTGAATTATAGATAAAGTTGAAGTTTTTAGGACAAAATTAAGAATTTTAGGCTAAAATAAAATTATATTATAGTTGGACAATTGTTTGAGAGTTTCGTTTGTTGTATAACAATGCTTAAAATTTGTGTGTTTTATATGAGGAAAAGGAGGTAAAATGATGACAAAGATGGTGGTTTGCGACGGTGTGAGAGGCATTCTATTGAACAAGAATGTTGCTAGAATACCACGTACAATGCATTGTGTTTTTTTTAATAAAAAAAATCTTGCTTTGAAAATTAATTTAATTTATTTAATTTGCATAATTTTTTATTTATTTAGAGTACCTAATTTATTTATTTAGTTAATTTAATTAATTTTTTTGAAGATGTTCTATTTTTTAATTTATTGGTTATGTTTATTGAATCTAATTATTTAATTTATTAATTTTAATTTGTTTAAAAATTTATGTATTTATTTTATTTATTTTTTATTTAGGTTGACATCGTGAACTTTATACAACATAAGTTGGTGCTTATTAAGTCAAAACTATTTAGAAACATGTATAAAGAGATTTTTAAAATATCATAATTTGATTTGAATATATCAAAAAAAATAATTTGTACTGAAATTAGTGATCTATTTATAAGAAAATTGTATAACAATAAATATGAAATTCATAAAGTTATAAGTATGGTTGCATCGAAGGAAAAATAGAGTTTTAGAGTTTACAAATCCACCAAAGATCGTTTCGAGTTAAAATGCGATGATTATAGTTGCAAGTGGAGATTACGGACAGTGTTGACAGAATGACGATATATTTTTTATTGTTAGGTGAGTAAATACAGAGCACACTTATGTTTTGAATAAATTACGAGATGATCATGGGTAAATCAAGAGCCGAATTATTGTTAAAGTAATAAAAAATAAGTTGACATCGGTCAATAGAAATTATAGGTCGAAAGACATTTAAGCAGACATATGTAAAGAATTCAGTATTCAGATAACGTATATTACATATTGGCACGCTAAGGAACGTGCATTAAGATTAATAAGAGGTGCTTCAGAGGATTCGTTCAGATTACTTCCTGCATACAACTATGTGTTGCAACAAAATAATCCGGGTACGATTACTCATTTAGAAACTGACGCGGATAATTACTTCAAGTATTTCTTTAAGGCGTTAGAACCCTGCATCAAAGGTTTTAATTCATCAATCCGACCGGTGATTGCAGTGGACGGAACATTTTAAAAAGGTTCCTATCTTAGTACAATATTTGTAGCCGTTTGTAAAAATTGTTGTAAAGATGGAAACAATCTTTACAATAGCCGAATTATTGTTGAAGTAATAAAAAATAAGTTTACATCGGTCAATAGAAACTATAGCCCGAACGACATTCAAGCAGACATACATGAAGAATTCGGTATTCAGATAACATATATTACATCTTAAAACGCTAAAGAACGTGCATTAAGATTGATAAGAGGTGCTCCAGATGATTCGTTCAGATTACTTATTGCATACAACTATGTGTTGCAACAAAATAACTTGGGTACAGTTACTCATTTAGAAACTGATGCGGATAATTACTTAAAGTATTTCTTTATGTTGTTATGACCCTACATCGGAGGTTTTAATTCATCAATTCGACTGGTGATTGCAGTAGACGGAATATTTTTAAAAGGTTCATATCTTGGTACAATGTGTGTGGCCATTTGTAAAGATGGAAACAATCAGATTTTTTCATTAACTTGGGAAATTGCTGACTCAGAAAATGATACTTCTTGGAAGTGGTTTATGGTTAAACTTTTGGGAGTTATTGCAGATCATCAGAATCTTGTCTTTATATCTGATCGACATGCCAGTATTAAGAAGGCTATACGGGGTGTGTTTTCTCATGCATATCATGGGTTATACATCTATTATTTGAAAGAAATTTTGATGACAAAATACAAGTTACCATCAGATAAGTCTAAAAAATGGGTATATCTATCTGCTTACTTCACTGCTGTCAAAGTTTATCGTGTCCCTAATTTTCAATATCAATTAAACAAAATGCGACAAATGAGATCTGATATAGCGAAGTATTTGGAAGAAGATGTTGGTACGGTGAGATGGGCATAATCATCTGGTGTTTTTAGAAGGTACGTCATTACGACTACTAATATTGTTGAAAGCATTAATGCAATTGCAAAAAGAAGTAAGAAAGCTTTCGGTGACTAATTTGGTGGAATGGATACGAAAGCTAACGCAATTGTGATTTTATTATAGACGATTGGCAGCACAAAATATGACGAATGTCTTGACGAACTGGGCACATCATAAAGTTATGAAACACAACAATTACGTAAGTCGAATGACAATTTCTCATGTTGATGATTTACGATTTGTAGTTATGGATAATGGAGTAAACTGAATAGTAGACATTGGCGAAAGAACATGTAGCTGTCGAAAGTTTGATTATCAACAACTGTCTTGTTCCCATATACTCGCCGCATACAAATACATCAGATTATCGCATGAAAGTCTTTGTTCAATTTATTACACATCTGAGACTTTATTCTGTACCTATAACGAGCCATTACTTTCGATTAGTCAAGTGTCAGATTGGATAGTCCCAGAGTATTTGAAAAATATAGACATTCAGCCTTCGATAGTACGTCGTCAGTCAAGCAGACGTCGGATGAATTGGATTCTATCTCAAGAAGAGGAACCATCAAAGAATATATATAGTCGTTGTAGACAACATAGACATAACCGATAAACATGTCGAAACCTTGTACCTTTACAGAGCATGTATATTTGTTTATAAAATCTACCTTATTAATATTTAATTTTATTATAATATAAGGTTAATATTTTTTTTTTGTTTCAGACAGATCTAAAAAATATGGGAAAGAGTTGTACCATGAGGCTTAATTATGTATGAGAGTCGAGCTTCGTCACTTATTTTGTAGTGAACTTATTTCGTAATGCACTTGATTCATAATACTCTTGTACTTTGTATTACATACTTACTTATTTTATTTTAATGCATGTCTTTAGTATTGATGTTAATAATTTTCATGAAATTTCGGCAAAATCTCCTTTATAATATGGACGTTCCCAAATCTGCTATATTGAAAAAACATACTTTTATCAAACTAAAAAATCACTTCCGCACACATACACCTAAATCAACGGTCACAATCAATTATACACTCAAATCAATGCATATAAATAATTTATAGTACTAAATATCTATGAAGCAGCGGTCCACAAATCAACGACCATCATCTGTCTATAAAAGGTACCAATGTCAGAGAATGAGTCAAATGACCGACCTAACATAAGATATTCAATATATATATACAAACGAAGACGCCACAGTCTTTGCTCCCGACCTCTTGTGGCACATTCTCCTGCATACGAGTCACCGGCCAAGATAACAAATTTGGGTTTTGTATGTCCCTCAAACTATAAAATCTACACCTTTGAATGTACAAATGTATTGCAATAAGCAGAGGCTCTATAAATTTCATGATGGACTCATCTGAATGACCATTCAAGCTGGAATCATAAAAAACGATTGCAAAACGAATAAGGTCGAGCTGCGCTACAATGCAATGTTATTGATTGATATTTAGAGTGATATATACTTACAAAAATAATTATCGTATTATTTTTAACTTAATATTGTTACAGGCACAGTAAAAAGTCATTATTGTTCTTAAAAAGTACCTTATTGACCAATGTCCACTGTTTAGCACCAAATAACTCGGTCTTTATTCCGAGTGCATAGGCCAACAATATTTCGAGCCATTCATTGCTGTCTGGAGGATTGACGATAAAAGACGTTTACCATATTTGTCGAATGTACTCATAAAGACAAATAAAAGATACCCGTTAAACTTGTTATAGTTAATCTACACAACGGTATGATAATATTATATGCACAATAAATGGGTAACATAATAGCTCATGTAAAAATATGCATCTGCAATTGTGCAATTCTGTGAGTACATGTCAAAAAACGTTATTTGATGCAAACACAAAACTTTTAAATATTCATTTATGTGCTGCAAAACCAAGAACATGTATAAGTTTCGATACTATTAAACAAATCACAAAATAAAAAAAATAAAAAATAAGTCATCATCGAATCATCAAGCCAATCTTGTAGTAGCTCATTAAACTATGTGTAATTTGGATCGAGTCCGTCTAACGAATCCGTTGTGTCGGGTCATTGTGTTTTATCCAATCCAGAAGCTCAGCATGTTTAACCTGATCAATAGGAATCGACTAGCCTTATAGGTGTTATTTGCAATTTCACAAGTTTCTTCTTCATGAACTTTTTAACGGATTAGTATATAGACTGACTTGGGCTCCTGTCTTCTTGCGAAGGTACTCATACCTACTTATGTTTTCACTAAACGGAGCAGGTATAATTTTTATGCTAGTATGGCTATCAGCTACAAGAGTAAATGGCTGATGGTGAGACTCACTGGCAGTAACAAATGTCTAAAAGTCAGCAGTCATGAATTCGATACCCTACAAAACTAAACAATACCAGTTAATATATTGACTTGTTAAACGTTGTATTCAATGTAATTTAGATTTAAAACGTACCATACTCCGTCCTGTATCCTCAAAAATCTTGGATGGTTTAAACTATTGCACCAAGAGAGATATCTGATGTAAGATATTTTTCTCGGCATTATCAATATTGGCTGAAAGCTGTGAGTTAACCTTATCAATCATGGTAAATATCATTTTTTCAAGATCATCCATCATCTTCTCCAGGATATGATACTATGATGTTGACGTACTGAACTCAAACTATACATAAGTTATTATAATCAATTTTCACAGTCTAATACTTATCAGTAACATAAGTAATTATAATTCAAGGGAAAAAACTTAAATTATTATACTATTGATTCAGTCACTGGCGGGGCTTCAAATTTGTGGTCAGGTTGTAGATCATCAGTGAATTGGGTGTCCGGGATATCAACTGTCTCTAATTTAAGACTCCCTCCCCATTTTTTTGATGGAATGCAAAAGTTTGCCGTCGCGTGATAATCTGCAGTCTTCTCATATTTGCGGGGTACTAACTTTCTATAAACCTCCAAAGCTTTTATAATATTTTAGATTTATTAATCATTATTAGAAATTATAACACGAAATTGTAAGGAAATTATATCTATTTTTTATTGAACATAAAAGCATCAAAGAGGACATTTACGACGTTTTTGTATAATGGGGTGCTCGTACCAGATCAATTTAGAATACGAGAAAAATAGTCTATATTTATGTCGGCAAATAGCTCCTCACACATCGGGATTGTCTCGTAGATCCACACCTGAGATGATAATAAATTAAAAAATTATAATGTCAACAAAATAAATTTTTGTGCATCCCAATATAATAATGAATTGAAAAAATAGAATTATTCACCAAGAATACGTGACTAAATGAGTATAAGTTATATGATTTCTTATCTAGAGTGCCCGTTTTTTTACCTTCGCTAACTTTTTAATTGGAGCTGTGCATAAACTATTGTAGAGTACAGTCTATGCAATCGTGCCTCTATGATAAACATTAAACTCATCTAAATTATCTATGAGACGAAGTATAAAATATTGTATGATTCTATTCCGATCACGTGGCATTAACAAATTATAAACTACATAAATAGATACATTTTTATTGCATCTACATTATCGTCAAATGTAACACTCACGAACCATAGATCCAAATTTCTGTAAGTCAACTCACTTCTACTCGAAAAATATTTATGGCATAGTTTATCACCTAACCCACTTACTATAGGATAATTCTCCATCCTCAACCCAGTAATTAAATAAAATTCTTAACGAGAGAATCTAATACGTCTTTCGCCTATATAGAACTATAATTCTTCATATAAATTTTTTGTATGTATGTCTTAATAAAATTTTATGTGTTAAAATACTTGAGAACGGAATATCTGTTACATAAAAAAAAATACCAAAACATGTGGTTCTAAATATTTCTACCTACCTCGAAGTTTATTTATTTTTTATATTTCATATAACCCATAACTTCGAGTAAGTATGTACGTTCGCTCGGTAGAAATATTTTTTGGTAATTATGTAGTCTTTTGATACAATGTCCTTCTTGAAAAAATTAAAAAAATTATTAATATTGACAAAATAATATAATCACACACTAACTATTAAATCAAGATTTTTATTACAACTAACAACCTAACGACAAAACAATAAAAATATATATTTACATAATTATTAAACAATTTAAATTATTAAATTAAATAATTATAAATAAACAAAAACATAAATTAATTAAAAAAAATTGTTCACGTGGCAGACGGAGACCAGCCGTGTGGCGCGCGCCCAACGGCGTTAGGTGATTTTTATGCTATAGTAGCTAAGCGCAAGTGCACGCTATCGTATCAAGTAATATAGGATTTTAAGTCCAGATATCGATCCCACATGGACTATACAATCTAATTCTATAAATCAAGTACTAAAATTAAACCTACTTAACTTTTATTCAGAAAATCACAATCTAAAATTTATTTAATTAATCTAACTCTATCAATTAACTAAACAAAAGTAAATAGTAGAATTTACAAATAAAGATAATCTAGGATTTTGACTCGTTCCCTAGTATTTTATTGGATTCATTGACCACTTAATTAATCTCTTAATACTAATTGATTAACTTAGACACTAATCTCATTACAAGCATCTGTCGATGGTCAAGTGACTATATTACGCATTCTAACAATCACCTATATGTCTATGATAATCAAATCAGAATGTAATTCATTAATATCAAATCTAAATTATACCATACATGCCACCTAGGTATATGTCTATCCTAAATGAAATTCATAGTTGTTACTCTATGATTATGTATCAAACTACCTTAGTCTAAACTATAAATCCATCTGTAGAGTTCATCATGATTCTTTAATCATCCAAATTATTGATCAGGTATAATGAAAGCATTAAACACAAGATAGAATGAATCAATTATAATAATTAAGTTCATAAACTAAGAATCAATGAAATCCAACTACATACTAGGTTTACATAGTCTAACCCTAGATGAACAAATTAACTCATCACAAAACCAAAAGTATCAAACCAATTCAGAAAGATCAACAAGAAAAAGAACATAATGATAAAGAAATAGAAGAAAAACTAATCAAAGTGACTCTTTGATGCGCTTCTCCCTCAATCTTGACTTGAAGTTTGAATTTTGATCTCGATTCTTCAATCTTTACATTTGATCTTTGATCTTGTGTTGTGAATTCTCTTCCTAAGTTTTTGCCTATTTTCTTTCTTTTTCTCCTATCCTCTCTCTTAGGGTTTTTGGCTTTCTATTTATAGATTTTTTTTATTCAAAATACTGTTTACGAGTACTATAGCAAAACACTGTTTTTGATACTGTTCACCGCCACGAGCGCCGCGGCGCTCAGTCGCTAGGCGCTGCAGCGCCCAACTCTGGTGCCCATTTTGTATTTTGAGCGTAACTTCTTCGTTTGACGTCCGATTCACCTCCCGTTTGTTCCTATACGTCACATTTTTCATCGTGCATCTATTTATAATAAAAAACCACAATTAAATAACTAAATATTTATGATTTAGAGAAAAATATAAAAATTAGGTACAAATTATACTAGTACTTTTACGCCCTTATCATTAGGCGCACGCCATTGGGCACGCACCACCCCGCGTGTGCCTAATGTGGTGGCGCGTACGTCTACGCGCCTACCGCCGAATGCGTGCAGACGCACGACGCTTCTTAGGCAAAAATGACCGAAATCTGCCATTTTCAAGTATTTTTGATTTCACACAAATTTTCAACTATTTTTTATACTACATCTACACATTTCTAAATATTTTTAACAATTAAATACAAAATTACTCAAAATCATAAAAATTAAATTAAAAAAAATATATTTACAAATTTTCTCTCATTTTTTTAATTTTATATTAATAAAATATATCTTCAATTTTTTAAATTTTTGAATGAAATAATGAAAGAGAGAGAGAGAGTAGCGTGATAGAATTTTTATTGTTATTTAAAAATTTTAATTTTTTTATTTTAAAATAAAAATAAAATAATAAAAAAATATTTAATTACTATTATTTAAATTATTTTGATTCAGTTAAAATAACTTCAGCAATATTAAATTTGGAGTGGAGAATTTCCTAACAATATTGCAATAAGGGAGTAGTGCGTACGTGGCTATTGATTCAGAAGTCCACGTCAGAGAGCTTTTGTTGGCAATGTTATCAACAGCCAATCAAAGCGAGAGACGTTGCCAGCGCAACAAAAGCAGTGAAAACAACAATAGAAAAACATGAGCGTTAGCGTTACCGCATCCGCATGTGCACCAATGGTTACCGTGAACACGAGCTCAAAAAACCGTCGAGTCAAGGGCAAGAGAGAAGCTCATTTCATGTCATAAACCAGAACAAATTAAAGATTCACTCGAACAATTTTGATGTACATTTCGGGTCTTTGAACTTTAAAAACATCACCTTTCTCTCAATTCCCTGTCACTCTTAGGTACGCGATTTCACAATTCGATCTAATTTTGATTTATTTATTCATCATAATCCTGGATCCTTTTCTTTGTAGATAGTTTAAATCCAAGTAGTGACTTTTTTTTTTCTTTCTTTTTTTTTAAAGATTTAATTGTGGGAGCAGGGATTTCACGCAAGTTACAATTTTGCGGAGACAGAGAGCTTAGGTGAGATTTTATCAGAGCTCGTTAATAATATTTTGAAGTGGAATTGAATTTAATATTGGAAGGTGATTTTGCGAAGCGCTTGGGTTTTCTTGCCTTAAAAGCCATTTCTTGAACTGGTTTTGAATTAAAATCCAATTTGGTTTTTCTGGGATTTTCCAATATAGGACGATTCAGCAACTTTTCGTTTTTGTGTTTTTTGTAATATCTAGATTGAATTATGTGAATGATTAATTGGAAACAGGATTTGGGGTTTAATCACTTGTTGTCTTCTTTCAATTCTGATACTCATATTCTCATTTCTTGAGTATCATTGTTGCTCAATAAAAGTGAATTTCAATGGCTAATCCTTCACAAACTTCTCCTGGATACTCTTTTAATACTGGTCCCGCAAACCCTGAAACATCATCACCTCAACCCGAGAAAAGCGCTATTCCTCCTCCAATCTCCTCCGCACCACCCAGATTTCCTCCACCAAAATTACAACAAGATCACTTCCCTTCTCCGTCTATCAAAACCCCAAATTTGATGTCACCTGCAAATGGAGTTAAAACTGGCAGCCCAATTCCTCATTTGAGCACTCCCCCTGGTCCTCCCGTTTTCACTTCGCCAGTTCGTCCTGCTGCTGTGCCTTTCCGGACCTCTCCTGCAACTCCTCAGCCTGTTGCTTTATCTTCCGGTTCGTCTTTGCCCACATCTTCACCTCCACATTTCTCCAATGGTTTAGCTGAGTTGCAGCACCAAGTTCCAGATGCTACAGAGGAGACAATGCCCGTTGGGCAATCACAATGTGTTTTATTCTCAGCACACAAGGTATCCTCATTCTGCCTGATTTTTAGCAAAGGCACATTTATTCATTATTCATTATTCATTATTGGTGCTTGTTTGTACCTCACGTATCTCCTTTATATTTATTTATTGGTCACGTTCTTTGTATTGTTTTCACAGTTGGTCACTGTTTACCTCTTGCATACATTTTGTCATACAGGTATTAAAACAGAAGAAACAAGCTAATGTACCCAGTTTGGGTTTTGGGACGCTGGTTTCACCTGGGAGGGAGGTTGCTCCTGGTCCACAAATAATACAGCGTGACCCGCATCGCTGCCAAAATTGTGGAGCATATGCAAATATCTATTGCAAGATATTACTTGGATCCGGCCAGTGGCAATGTGTAATTTGCCAGAATCTGAATGGAAGTGAAGGTGAATATGTAGCTCCCAGCAAGGAAGAACTTCGTAACTTTCCTGAACTATCATCACCTATAGTTGATTATGTTCAAACTGGGAACAATAGACCCAATTATGTTCCTGTTTCTGATTCCAGAATGTCTGCACCTATTATTCTTGTAATAGATGAATGTTTAGATGAACCGCATCTCCAGCATCTACAGAGCTCTTTGCATGCATTTGTTGAATCAATTCCTCCTATGACAAGAGTTGGAATTATATTGTATGGCAGAACAGTATCAGTTTATGATTTTTCAGAGGATTCAATAGCATCTTCTGATGTGCTCCCTGGTGACAAATGCCCAACCGAGGAGTCCTTGAAAGCATTGCTTTATGGAACTGGTGTATACTTGTCGCCAATGCATGCTTCAAAACAAGTAGCACATGACATATTCTCGTCACTAAGGCCATATAAATTGAACATCCCAGAAGCTTCGAGAGATAGATGTCAGGGCACAGCAGTTGAGGTTGCCCTTGCTATAATTCAAGGGCCATCAGCAGAAATGTCTCGAGGGGTCGTTAAAAGGCCAGGAGGTAATAGCAGAATTATTGTGTGCGTTGGTGGGCCTAACACTTATGGCCCTGGATCAGTTCCTCATTCTTTTAGTCACCCAAATTATCCTCACATGGAAAAGACCGCTTTGAAATGGATGGAGCTTCTAGGCCGAAAGGCTAGTCAACACAATACAGTCATTGATATTCTCTGTGCTGGAACTTGCCCTGTTAGAGTTCCAGTTTTGCAGCCTCTTGCCAAAGCTTCTGGTGGTGTGTTGGTTCTTCATGATGACTTTGGAGAAGCCTTTGGTGTGAACTTGCAAAGAGCATCCACAAGGGCTGCAGGTTCCCATGGTGTTTTGGAGATACGCTGTTCTGATGATATTCTTGTAACTCAAGTTGTGGGTCCTGGTGAAGAGGCACATATAGACACTCATGAAACCTTTAAAAATGATGCCGCTCTCTCTATTCAGATGCCAAGTGTCGAAGAAACACAAAGCTTCTCATTGTCTATGGAAAACAAAAGAGACATTAAGAGTGATCATGTTTTTTTCCAGTTTGCTATTCAATTTTCAAATGTCTATCAAGCCGATATTTCAAGAGTAGTTACTGTCAGATTACCCACTGTGGATAGTGTTTCAGCATATCTTGAGAGTGTTCAAGATGAAGTAGCTGCAGTCCTTATTGCCAAGAGGACCCTCTTGCGAGCCAAAAACTCCTCCGATGCAATTGATATGCGTACAACAATAGATGAAAGAGTTAAAGATATTGCTTTAAAATTCGGATCCCAGTTACCAAAATCAAAGCTTTATCGGTTCCCAAAGGAACTTCCTGCTCTGTCAGAGCTCCTATTTCATCTTAGAAGGGGCCCACTTTTAGGAAGCATTATTGGCCATGAAGACGAGAGGTCTGTATTACGAAATGTGTTTTTGAATGCATCCTTTGATCTATCACTTCGTATGGTTGCACCTCGCTGTCTAATGCACCGCGAAGGAGGCACTTTTGAGGAGCTTCCAGCTTATGATCTTGCCATGCAGTCTGATAAAGCAGTTGTCCTTGACCATGGCACAGATGTCTTTATTTGGTTGGTATGCTCCTTAACTCATCTTCTTGTTGTCTTGAGATTCCCTCTTTTTTTTTATGAAGTTGGTTCATGGTAATGCAAATGAATGAATTAACTTCTGTTTCTTATTTTTTTTCACTCCCTGTTACTTGTGCATTTTTTATCTTTAAACAGTGAGGGTGAGTCTGTGTGTTTATGTCTTTTAAGGGCCGATTTTCACTTATTGTGCTCCAATTAAATGAGTCAGAGATAAATAAAAGAATTGTCTGGTGGCAAACAGTAAGCAAACTAGGGGGCATTAGGTGCAGGAAAGGGAGTAGAAACTTTCTGCTCTTACTTTCTTGTTCGGAGTATGTTTGCGTGTTGAAGGACCATCAAGAGTCAATTCTAGGTGGAGGATAGAAAGTAAAAGAAGGGAGTTGTGTTGAGTGATTCCCTCTTCTCTCCCGAGCCTTTTCCTTGAAATTTTTGGGTGATTAATATCTGCAATTTTTATTAATTATATATCAGAAGACAAAGAGAAAAAAAAAAGTAATTTAGTGATGGACTTTGATTGACCTTTCCAAAAAATTTCCAGTTAGCTATTTATCCATAAAGACCGTCAATTCTTTCTGTTTCTGGTTGTGCATCTCCCTGGATGGATTTTCCTCATAGTTGTTTTCCTGGCTTTTCTTCTTAGTCTTCCTTATTTTAACGGATATCACTACCCGTTTATTGGTAAATTCAGGGTGCTGAACTTGCTGCTGATGAAGGAAAAAGTGCAGCTGCTTTAGCAGCTTGCAAAACATTGGCTGAAGAACTTACTGAATTTCGGTTTCCAGCACCTCGTATCCTTGCATTCAAGGTTTTTATCTGCTCTGTTCCATTCTATCTATTTTCTCCCATGTTACATTTGGTGGCGGAGATTATAAAGTTTTTATTGACCTGCATTTATAACAGGAGGGCAGCTCTCAGGCTCGATATTTTGTTTCTCGGCTGATACCGGCGCACAAAGATCCTCCTTATGAACAGGTGAGGGAGGAAGAGTGAGAATTCCTCTTGATTTGATAATAGGAACAAATTCTTTATTAACTGAGGGCTACATAAACTGTTTGCAGAACTTAGAAGCATTACTTTCTTTTAGTGGGCTTTAAAATTAAGTGATGCAAAATCTTTGTAATTTTTCTGTAGGAAGCCAGATTCCCACAACTTCGATCATTGACACCAGAGGAGAGGGTGAAGCTGAAGAGCAGTTTTCTTTTCTTCGATGATCCTAGCTTCTGTGAATGGATTCGAAGCTTGAAAGTGGTGCCACCGGAACCAAGCTAAACAATGGTGAGAATTCTATTAGCGGCTCAAGTTTTTGCAAAAAGGAAGTCTTGGGAGCTGCTTAATTTCTATTTGTGGTGCAATTCTGTCTTCTCCTGTTTCTTTCCTTATTTTTTTTTCCTCTAATGAAGAGAATGTAACTTGGATGATGTCCATAGATACTGTCATCTGTTTATTTTTTTGGTTATATATTTTCTTCTCAAGTATTTTTGTTTTAGAGAAACGTCAACATGCAACGGTTACTCAAAAGGTGAGAAATTGGTCCATCACATTCTGTTTCTTTAGTTGAGTTCTTTTAGCAGAGCAATAAAGATCTCCTTTCTCACGTTCAATCACATGCAATCAACGATTAGTTCAATACTGTTTCTTCCAATTCTGGTCGACTCGCAGCAATTACTGAAACCTGATGGTGTGTGAAAGCTGAATTCAGTAAGATCCTTGCTGAGAAATAAGTGAATCCTGCGAGTTCTTTATTTGAAGTTTGAGAGTGAATAAGATGGATATGTATAAACAATACCGGTAGTTGTAATTCATAGTAGAAGGAAATTTAACTTCATCTCCAGGATGGACATTAGATATAACAGTCACTAACTGTTTTGTTATTTTTGATATTTATGCCTGTATTAGATTTCCCGAGTTGTTGTATTGCATTTAAAAGATTACATGTCAATTCTCTTAAGTTTCACGTATTACAAAAAAAAAAAGAAAAAAGAAAGTTACATATTTTGTGATAGCAACTTTATTTAACAGCAATACTATCTGGTTCTGGCCAACTTATATTTGTACATGCCAAATGTGTATATTTTTTCCAATGCATCAAGGCATCAGGACCCTTAAATCGAATAAAAGTTTAGAACCCAATTCACCATCTAATCATTTATCATCCCAAGCAGTTAGCAAAATGAAAATTCTTGTGGCATCCAGAAGAGGAATCAAATTCTACAATAGAGAGCCATTGACTTCAGGTATTATTTATCTAATTTTTATTTTTATTTGTTGCAGTTCGGAGGTGTCAATTGACTCCATTGGTAAATTCGTTTAAATTGGCGGTGCATGCTTAATTTGCTTTCATATAATATTAAAATTAAAATAAAAGTTGAAGGAATCAAATTCACCACCTAGCTATTTTTCAACTTAAGCAATTAGAAAGTGAAAAGCTTTGTAGCGGAATCAAATTCTACAACAGAGAGACACGAGATTCTAAACTGTGAAAAGGATCAATACAAATGGATGGTCCGTATAAATATTTAACTCGATTATTGGAGTTTTGCAATAGAATTGCGGTTTTACATTATTTTTTATTCTTTTCTTGCAATATAAAAAAAATGGAAAAAAATAGAAAATTAGATTTAAGACAAAAATTAGTAAATTTCGCACGTGTAGGGTTTATAATTTACATGCATTATAAATAGCGCTCGCCCTTTTTATTTCTGTTGACTCTTCAACACATTCATCCTGTTTGCGTTTCGCTTATCTATTTTTCACTGTCATCGGAAGCGCCACCAGTGAAATTTATCAATTCGGTACGCTCCCCCTCCCCATTTCTCATACGTAAATTTTCTTCCGATTCTCGCGTTGCTTACGTACATGCTTAAATTTAATTGGAATGTGTGTTTTTTTTTTCGTTGTGGTCAATGTGAAAGTATATAAGAAAGAAATCCCAACTTGGTATTTTTGCTTTGAAGGTTATTTTATCTAGTCGAATGCTTTCTTTTGTATGAATGCATATGGGCTTTTGGGTCTTTGTATTTGTAGCTGCGGAGTTTAGCTAAAGTATAGTAACATATGAGCCCTCCTAGTTTGATTAACGGTTGAGACTTTTGTGACAAGTCGATGTTTGTTATCTTTCTGGTATTGTACTCAGTAATTTATATCTTGAACCTGGTGCTTGTTTTGTGATTAATCACGAACCAATACTTGTTTTTGGTCATACGTTGCAAGAATCTATTCTGGCATATGTTCCATCTAATTATGAAATTTCAATTCTGTATGAGATTTGGGTTTGGGGCACTAACCTGAAGTCAAATTGTTTGATCTGTGTTTGAATGGGTGTATATGTGTTGTGTTAGGTCATGGCTGGTGGCAATGAGAAAAAGTCTAAAGGTGGTGAGGAGAAAAAGCCTAAAGCTAATTTGGCTGCTGGTAAGTATTATTGTAGGTCACTATTGTAGTACATGTATTTATTTAAGCTTAATCATGCCTGCATGCATTAAGGCGAACTTGCTTCTAATTTTGAGTTGTTGACTTATGTAGGAGGGAAAAAGAAGGAGGTGAAGAAAGAGACTGGTTTAGGCCTTTCCCAAAAGAAAGATGAGAACTTTGGGGAGTGGTATTCTGAGGTATATTGCAGTGTTTTCTTCTGTACTTTGGGTTCTTGTAACATTCTTACATGTACGATCACTTATCTTTTGTATATTATTGGTACATGTAAGAGTAGCCTGTCAGATTGTTTATCTTGGAGAACTGAGTTGGAAACTTGTTAGGTGTAGAAGGATTTTAAATTATTTTCAGAAAAAGAGAATTGCAAAGAACCAGAGGTCCATAATATCAATTGTAAATACAGGGCAACATCCATGGCTAGATGTTGATGGGATGTTGTGGGCAATTTGTTCTGTGAATACTTGATATGAATTCACCTACTCCTAGTGGAAAGGGAAAAAAGAAAAAGGAAGTGGCAGAGAAAGAATTCCATTTTGTGGTAGCAGTTAGGACTTCTCTGAGTTGGTCGGGATAAAAAGGTTTTCTCTATTGGTCTCTTAAAGGAAATTCTTCTTTACAAAAAGTCTTCTAAGCAATCGTTTAGTGGCTGTTGACCATAGAGTGATGTTCATCCCAATATTGGGTTGTATGCATGTCTTGGCTGCATTGCTTCTTGGCAATTTTTTTGCTTACCACAAATGTTCTGAATGAGGTTTCAAATCTCTGCTGCGAAATCTGTAACCACGCAAGCATGCAATTTTGAGTTGCAGGATCTAATTCCTTTGTTGCTTCTGAGCTTCATAATGCTAGATTTCATGATACATGATGATGTTTGAACATGTTGGATCTTATAATTTTTCTTTTTTAATCTGTACAGGTAGTTGTCAATGGTGAAATGATAGAGTACTATGATATTTCTGGTTGTTATATCATCAGGCCTTGGGCAATGTCAATTTGGGAGACTATGCAGGTAAGTTTGAAACTTTTGTCCTTTCATTTTTATTCCTTTAATAGGTACATTTCCACTTGTCATATCATTGTTTTTGTTTGGTCATCTGGTTTCTTGTGTTGAATATTAACTTGGATGTTTCCCCTCCTTCTGTTTTTTTATTTCTTTTTCTTAAACGTCAGATTGAACATCTATATGAGTGACTTATGAATGGTGTCAATGTGCAGAATTTCTTTGACGCAGAAATAAAAAAAATGAACATTCAGAATTGTTACTTTCCTCTTTTTGTATCCCCGGGTGTTTTACAAAAGGAGAAGGATCACATTGAAGGTTTTGCTCCAGAAGTAAGATTCCGAGTTCTTTTGTTGCTATTGGAATATGAATTTGGTAACCCACTTTTGGTTCAATTTCATTTTTTTCAATTAGTATGTCATATGGAAAATGTTCACCTCAACAATGTGGAGGATGACTTATACTTTCTTTTAATAACTGTTAGATTGTCTAATTCGAATATTGGATGTTTCTTAAATGCTTGAATTTTCTGCTATTGGTGGGAATACTAGCGATCTAGGTTATAAACATCTATAACTATTTTGTGTTGCATGTGAACATATTGCAGGCTTCGTTACAAAGTAGGGCATACTTTTTTCCTTCTACATATACTTTTGTTCATTATGTAGTATTCTGTTGGATTTTAGACTGGAGGTGGATGGTAAAAGAAAATTTCTTCGTTGCCTATTTATTAACCTTTTATTTTTGAAAAATCTAGTTCATTCCCTTCCTTTATTTTTGTGAGGTAGTTATTTGAAAGATGCAATCTAATGAAGGAAAAAAAGGCTAACACTATGGGATATTTTTTTCCAGGTTGCATGGGTTACGAAATCAGGGGAATCAGATTTGGAGATCCCCATTGCAATCCGCCCAACTAGTGAAACTGTGATGTATCCATACTATTCTAAGTGGATAAGGGGGCACCGCGATTTGCCATTGAGACTGAATCAATGGTGTAATGTTGTCCGTTGGGAGTTCAGCAATCCTACTCCATTTATCAGGTTAGTACATTAATTATGTTACTTTCTAGTGTCATCCATTTGATTTTAGTTTCGCCATGTTGATAGAAATTTGGTTCTGCAGAGATGATGAATTCTTACTTTTAGTTAGATATGAAATTTTACTTAAAAGCTTCAGCTATTCCAAGGTTGTAATGATGATTTGAAGGCTCATGGTGTGCTTGCATACTATTTGAAGTTTGTTTTTGATAGAAGAACGTGTTTTCTTCTTTCTAAAAGAAGAGGTCTAATATATAATGACCCTACACTTTGTGCCCAGAATAATCGTTTCTCTGTATCTCTTGTTTCCATACTAGCTTTGATCAAGTATTTATGTGGTAGTCTGATGATATTTTTGAAAAACCTCTTGGTTGAAAAACATCTAGAATCTGGTTTATAGTAATTGTTGGTCATATTTTTTCTTATTGTAGGAGTCGTGAATTCCTCTGGCAGGAAGGGCATACTGCTTTTGCAACCAAGTCCGAAGCGGATGAGGAGGTGAAAATCTGGACTTCAAATTTTGACTAGTGGCCAAATTTTGGTCTCTAAGAAAATAAAAATTGTTCATGGTATATTGTTTTAAGGAGCTTTTTAATTGTAAGAGAATAATGCATGAGTGCCTTGTCATGATGTTCACTCTCTCTTTACCACATTTGGATGTTGACTTTTAAATTCTCATGTTATAGTTGTTTAGTTGAAGGGGAGTTAGGAATGAATGCTCCAAATTAAGAACGGCTTTGTGGATTATTGTGATAGATAGCGTTTCTTGTAACCTTGGTTTGAAGAGCATACTAAGGGAACTTCTTGCTTTTAAGCTCAAAGAAACTGATGAGGCTAGATATACTTTCAACTGTAGTATATGTTGAAAGCAGCATCATCATCAGATGAACAAGCTAATGACATTTTGAAATGCATTATACGTTTTAAGTGGCAGGGTTATTACTTCCTTGCCTCTCTTTACCTCCATGGCTTCTTAGATTCCATTTCCACATTGAAACATGTCACTTTTTTGTTAGTGGTACTTAATTGCTTCCATTTTCAGGTCCTTGCTGTATTGGAACTCTACAGACGTATTTATGAAGAATTCTTGGCTGTTCCTGTTATAAAGGGCAAGAAGAGTGAGCTAGAGAAGTTTGCTGGTGGGCTTTACACGACAACTGTTGAGGTAACTAATAATTAACATGCAAGCTTTGGTTATCTTGCTCATTATATTTGATGAGGTTGAACCATCTGCATTGATCAATATGCTTTTCTCCGAGTTGACAATGTATATGTTTGATATGCCAGTCATTTATTCCAAACACTGGTCGTGGTATACAAGGTGCAACTTCACATTGTTTGGGCCAGAACTTTTCAAAAATGTTTGAGATAATCTTTGAAAATGAGAAGGGAGAGAAGGCTATGGCCTGGCAGAATTCTTGGGCCTACACTACCCGAACGGTGAGCTTTCATTATCTGTTATTTGTTTGAGTTGGATGATTGTCATTTAATATTGAGTAGATTTTTATTAGTTGTAGAAACATGATGCATTCTCACCTGAAGGAAATATATATCCAGTATTTTGTGCCTTCGGCCCTTTTTTAGATATTTACTTTGTAATGTGTTCAATATCTATACAGATTGGGGTCATGGTGATGGTGCATGGTGATGACAAAGGCTTGGTGCTGCCGCCTAGAGTTGCAACCCTGCAAGTAATTGTCATTCCGGTGCCTTACAAAGATGCTAATACTCAAGGAATTTTTGATGCCTGCACTGCAACTGTTGAAACATTGCGTGAGGCAGGTATTCGTGCCAACACAGACTTTAGGGACAACTACTCACCTGGATGGAAGTATTCACACTGGGAGATGAAAGGTGTTCCCCTTAGGATTGAAATAGGACCAAAAGATTTGGCGAATAATCAGGTGAGGAAGTCCTTTGTTATTCTGTTGTTATCTGCACTTCTTTTCATGTTAGTTATTTCCTGGCTTTGTTGCCCTCACTGTCAATTATGTTAGTTGGTGGTATTATTGATGAGCTGGAAAATGAAATAAATTGGTTCTCTTCAGGTTCGTGCTGTTCGCCGTGACAATGGAGCCAAAGCTGATCTACCATGTGCGTCTTTAGTCGAGCAAGTCAAGAAACTTCTTGATGAGATTCAAGAAAGTTTATTTGTCGCAGCCAAACAAAGACGAGATGCTTGCATTCAAATTGTAAAAACTTGGGATGAATTTGTGGAGGCCCTTGGCCAAAGAAAATTGATCTTAGCTCCCTGGTGCGATGAGGAGGTAGGTCTAGGGAGAAGGAACTGTTTTTCGTGTGGAACTTGTTGTCACATCCTTTTAACGTTCAACTGAAAGTACTGGGTTGTCAATTTGTTTAAGCTTGTATTATGTTATATCTTCCTTGTTCATATTTGCTCTGCTGTACTTTGCAATGCTTCTTCATTTCATTGTTGTCCTGACAACTCTTTTCTTATTTCAGGGACTTTTTATCTTTTTTCTTAATCATGCTTGTATTTAGATTTTTCAGACAACTATTGCATTTAGCTCTGTGCTATAGCTGAATTCTTGTTTTGAGTGCACCCACTCATGAGTCTTGGAATGCATATTCTCTCAACCTTTGTTGATCTATTTATTTATTTATTCTTCTTTTTGCAGGAGGTTGAGAAAGAGGTGAAAGCAAGAACTAAGGGTGAGATGGGAGCATGTAAGACCCTTTGTTCCCCATTGGAGCAGCCAGAAATGCCTGAAGGTATTGTCTGTTTCTCAGAATAGTTCTTTTTACATGAAACTGAACCTATAATTAAAATCAGTTTTGGTACTTCAGGCAGATATCATTGCTCCCTAAGTTTCTTCAATTCTAGCAGTTGAAAAGAGCCTTGTGCATTCATTTTAATTGAGCTTTGCATCAGTAAAATGATATTGCGGCCATGATGCTCAAGTCAATAAATTGGAATGCATGGTTATGAATGCATTGCATTAGCTGTAATGTTGTCAGGTTTCTCATTTTCTTTTTTCAAATTTGTACAGGTACTCTATGCTTTGCCTCTGGGAAGCCTGCAAAGACGTGGACCTATTGGGGCAGGAGTTACTAAATTCTCAAGTTCAGATGACATTACATTCCCTCGATCTGTTTGATTTCTATAGTGTCATGCATCTGCATCTGGAGTGAACAGCAGGATTTGCACAGAATAGATTTCGTTATGTAATATTTATTTACTGGAAAAGATGGGATACAATCAGTTTTTGGTCAATGAATTTGTAAGTTTTCATTTTATGCGTTCTGTTTGAACATTATACAAGGTGGGTTAACCGCTCATTCGCAAATACACTACTTCAGAATGTCCTTTTACCTATTTGAGATGCGACTTTAATTGTGGCCGACGTGCCGTTCATAGGGCACGCAAGGACACAGCCACCTAGTTGGTTCTTAACTTGAAATTGTGAAAGACAAGTTTTCATGCACCAGCGGTCGTTGTTGGCTCAAATAACCATTCGTAATTACGCAAAACGTTTACTTTGGTTACTTTTTTTTTGTGAAGAAAATGTGACTAGCTTTCATTCATTTATAACAATCGGAAATGCTTCTGTCCATGCTGTTACACTTAATGACTTAAAGCAAGCTTGGCAAGCAAATGTGCTGCCGCATTACAAGATCTTGAGATGTATCTAATAACAGTTCCCATTCTTTGTCTCATCCTCATTTGGATGTCTTGCACTGTCCATTTAATTTCTGTCAATGAACAGATAGATCTTTTAACTAGTTCTACGACATTTTTGGCGTCAGACTCAATTATAAGATTGCTTAAATTTTGCTCTTCAGCCACTTGAATTCCCAACTGAACAGCAACTGTTTCTGCACTTTCAACATCCCCATCAGTACGCAACTGACATCCACACAACTTCACCATTACTATTTCTAGCCATATGTCACAAATTATTTCTCGAATTTGCGAGGTTTTGACACTTTTCAAATGCTATGTAGCCTACAAGATCAATTAACCAAAGAAAGAGATGAAGAAGAAGCATACCAAATATTTAAGAGAATGCTCTCGTATATTATTATTAAAGAAAAATTACAAAGTTATAGAAATACAATGCTTGAGTGTTTAAAGGATGATTTACTCAAATGAGAGCTCTATTTATTTATAGTTAAAGCTATATATAATGGACAGTTATGATTCATCTAATCTAACAGTCTACATCTAAAGAAGGGAATATACAAAGAAATATTTTAAAGATGTCACCTATCACAAAAATATCTCAAGGTTTATATTATCTCTAGAATATTCTCTCACCTATCACATTAATGTGGTCTTAATCCAAGTTAATTAGACCTTCTAGAAACTCTAACTCATGTAACTCACAATAGGCTAAATACCCTCTTGGTGGTCTAGTCGCACGCCAAATATTCAAGTAATTGCTTAAGAATATTTGGGGCGTGACACATAGCTTCCATACCAACCCTTCCATTCTTCAAGTCTAAGGCAGCGTCCACATTAATCTTATAACCTCTGGGTGGAGGTTCCCATTTTTGCTCTTCACTGGCTCTTCTCTGGAACTCATTGCCTCTTTGCTTTGTTATGCTTTTTTCTATGGTGGCCAAATAGGATTCGGCTCTAGCAATCATGTTTGGTACCTCTTCCTGTTTCCCTATGATAACATGGTTGTTTCTTGCTTTCCAGCTAGTCCACAGCAGTATTATCACTTGTGCCATTTCTTCCCCTGTGACTATTGATCTGGTGTACTGTAGGAAACTCCATAGGTCCATGGCTTTGATTTTTTGATTAGTTCTGCAAATTGAGTTCTCATCCACATTGCCTAGGTTGTTGTACATTTGAGGAGGGCATGTGTGCATGTCTCCTCTTCCTTACAGCATCTTTGGCAGGTGGGGGAGTTCATCACTTTCTTGGCTACGAAGGCAGTAGTTAGTAGGGAGCAAATTTTGTAGAGCCATGCACAGAAAAATTCTCACTTTTTGTGGGACTTGCCCAAACAAAATTTCACCATTGCTGCTTATTTTCAGAAGCTTCTTGTTTTGCACTGTTTTTTCCCTGCGAGGCCACGTAGTAGCCACTTTTAACTGTAAAAGACCCCCTTTTTTTCATAATGCCAACAAATTTCATCTTCTGCCTTCATTTTTGACAGGGGAATTCGAAGAATCCTTTCCACATCCTCTTCTCTAAAGTGTTGTTGGATTAGTTATTTGTTCCAAGTGTTCCTCTCATCTAACAACATCTTCACCTTACTCTTGTATGGTAGAGATTTGGGGGATATAGGCTTCATAGTTGGTACTCTTGGGATCCAGTTATCATTGTAGATTTCCACTGATTCTCCATTGCCTATTAACCATCTTAAGCCTTTTTTCAGTTGTTGTTTACCTGACAAGATGCTCTCTGAACACTTGGGTCGGAAATCATTAACTGAGCTTGAAGCAGAGGAGAATCTATCTTATTCTTGCGAGAAGGTGAAAATTTGACTTAAGAGTATCAATATTGCTAATGCATAGCTAGAATAAAACTGCAGACGGATTTTCATACATATTTGATGTTTTTCCTTACAAGCTTTTGGTTGAAATTATTTCATCTATAAGCTTCTAGATGATAATTATCATACCTTTGCAACTACAGGGCCCTGTTCAAGATGAAGTCATAGCAAAGCTGCGTAATGCCTTTCTAGAGATTGCTAAATAGTTTAAAGTTTATACCGAGGAAGAAAGGACAAAGGTTAGTTTATACCCAGTAAATCTTACTTGATTTTGCTGATTAGTCACAATTTCATTTTCTTTTATTTCCACGCTACTGCAGGTTGTGGCAGCTGGTGGACTTCATGTGGTGGAGACAGAACGCCACGAATCACGTCGGATTGACAATCAGGTTAAATTTGCAAACTAATTATTAAAATTGAACTGGAAAGATTAGTTGAATTTTATCTTTCATACAAGTGAAAGTCAGACTCCTTTTCATTTTATTTTCCTTCTTTACTTTTATGTCGAATATGTTTTCTGCAGAATATACCAAACTAAACTTGCATTTTTTGCTGTACAGCTACGCAGTCGAAGTGGCCGACAAGGGGATCCTGGAAGTTCTCGCTTTTTCCGAAGTCTTGAAGATAACACATTTTGAATTTTTGGTGGGGACTGGATACAGGTTTGATTGTGATTCAAGTGGTATACTTGTTGTTACTACAATAGGATATGCTTGACATGAAGTTCTTGCTATTGCAATTTGTAGGGTTTGATGAGAGCTTTCAGGGTTGAAGATCTACCTATTGAGTCCAAGATGCTGACTAAAGCTCTAGATGAAGCTCTGCGGAAAGTTGAGAATTATTTTTTTGATATCCGTAAACACTTATTAGAGTATGATGAAGTCCTAAACAGCCAAAGAGACCGCGTATATACAGAGAGAAGACAGGCCCTTGAATCTGACAATCTTCAATCTCTTATTATTGAATATGCTGACATGACAATGGATGACATCTTAGAGGGTAAGTTCCGTAACTTTGCTTGTATTTTTCAACTTTGCTTGTATTTTTCTTGGCTTCCCCCAGTCCTCTCATATCTTGTAGTATTACTCAGGTTGTGATTTTTACACTTCCCGATGCTCCAAAGAAAAGTTGAGATCTTCAAAAATTTATTGTAAAATATTAAAAATTAATAATTTAATAATTTTATATAAGTAAAATTTGAGATAAATGTCAAGAGGAGAATTATTATGAAATCACGTATACATTGGATATCTAAAAAATGAGCAAAACAAAAAGATAAAAGAATAAATACTGTTTATGCAGTAATACTGTTCACAATGAATACTATGCGTGCGGCGACGGGTATTGTTCATTAGGGTACTGTTTACGGCGGATATTGTTCATTAGGGTTCACGCAAGGATACTGTACAGGTAATTACTATTCATACAATAACTTTAGGGTATTTCTTATTTTGGCTCAATTGAAGTGAGATTAAAACTCTTATAAGCAATGACTTTTATTCCAATTAAATTTAGAGTTTCTAAGGGTATTTTATTTACTATATAAACTTTTCTAAACACAAGAGAAAAATAAACATCTAAAGTTTCAATATGTAACCATAAGAGAGAATAGAGAAGTTAGGTAAGCATTAAGTGCGTGGTGCACTAGAGTTTAACCTTTGGAGAGTGTTTTATTTTGGTTCTTAAGTGAACAAAAGAAACACTATATATCCTTTTGGCCTAAATACTCGGGTTATTCTTATATTACTTGTAAAAATCTCTTATGAGAAGATATTAAGAGATATTAGGGAGTCATGGTGATCAAAGGTAGATACTTAGGGAGATACTAAGGGGTCTTGTGTGATTATTGATGATGTAAGAGGATACTTAGTGATCTATATCAATAATAAGAAGTTGAATCATGGATCCTCCGTGGACGTAGTCAATTTTGGGCTGAACCACGTATATCTTGTGTTTTGTTGATTGGTTTATTTTCTTAATCTTTATTGATGTGTTGATCTTATGTGTTCTTACTTATAGTGTGAGTTATGATTTTTTGTTGCGCATAGAATAAAAAGGGTATTAAGGCTGTGATTTAGTTGATGCTATAAGGGTGTCAAATTGAAGTGCATGACTTGACATCTGCAATAAACTAGTATCAGAGCTTGAATTGAAGTCCAAATTGCAGAGCATAGACAATAGTGTTAGATTGCAGAGCAAAGATTGTCAGCCACGAGGACTCACAAATATAAGAGAAGAATATAAAGAAGATGATTATCTGAAAGAGAAAAAAGTGATGGCCTTACTGGGGAGTTTTTTTTTTTTTTGGTAAGGATCACTTTTTAAAAAAAAAACTACCAAAAAAATGGCATCGCCTAAGTAAGAATCATTCAGATTGGACACAAAATAAAGATGGTAAAAAAAAAAACAATTAAGATTAAATGGCAAATTCAAAAGGTGCTACAGCACTTAGAGAGATAGTCTTAAGAGAAAGATGAAGATAAAAGGAATATGGATTTGTAAGTTCGTTTGATGACTAGGCAAAGACTTTGATCCCATGAGAGCTTTTGGAGGAATAAGTGTCTGATGGATGAACTATTTTTGAGATCTAGGGTAGTGTTTTCATGTGAGTCAGGGAGTATCGTTATTTACCAATTGAAGAAATATGGCTTATAGTAAGTCATATGAGATTGGTAGAATAATATTGAAACTACATGGTAAAAAAGACAAGGGAGGGATTAGGTATGAGATTTCATTCTTCATCTCATAAAGACCTAATGGACTCGAGACTGTTAGATCAAAATAGGGAGATTTATGGAAGACAGAATGAAGAATTACTAAATAAGAAGCAAATGGATCGAAGAGTGATAAGCACAAAAAGAGGCTATGTGCTTGAAGAAAAGTTCTTCGAATGGGATCAACATAGGGTTGTTGATTTGAAACAGACCATAAAGTAGCTTTTGAATTATATTATTTTGTGGCAGGGGTCGAAAGAGAATGTGTGAGAAGAGTAGTAATGGTGAAAATGTATTTTCACCATTAAGGGATTGTAGTCATGGTGTCTTTGAGACATGGAAGATTGCAATATTAAACTACTCTAAACATAAACATTCTAAAATATTTGGAGACCGTAGTCGCAAGAGCCTTAGTTAAGTTTGGGACTTAACTTATAGACAATGCTAGTGAGCATTGGTCAAAGAGGAGTATCGATGATTAGCTTCATAGAGAGAGATTTTGAATCAATGAGGAAATTTATTGAAAATTGGTGTTTCAACAATCTTGTATAGGCAAGAATTGAGATGAATACCAAAAGGAGAGTCATTACAAAGTTAAGTACATATTGGGTGTACAAAGGAGGAGCAAAACAGAAAGGCAAAAGAATAGGTACTGTTCACGGCGAGCACTGTGCGCGCGGCGATGGGTACTGTTCACTAGGGGATAATACTGTACAGGTAATTACTATTCACGCGATAACTTTAGAGTATTTTCTATTTTGGCTTATTTGATTTCTTTAAGTGGGATTAAGACTCTTACAAGTAAAAACTCTTATTCCAACTAGGTTTAAAATTTTTAAAGGTATTTTATTCATTATATAAACTCTTCTAAAAATAAGAGAAAGATAAGCATTTAAAGTTTCAAGATATAACTATAAGAGAGAATAGAAGAGTTAGGTAGGCAATAAGTGTGTAGTACACTAGGGTGTAATTTTTGGAGAGTGTTTTATTTTAGTTCTTAAGTGAACAAAAGAAACACTATAAATCATTTTAACTTAGATGCTCAGACTATTCTTATATTTCTTGTAAAAATCTCTTATAAAGAGATACTAAAACGTCTTAGAGAGTCATGGTGATCAATGATAGATACTTGAAGGTTTCTATGTGAGATACTAAGGAGTTTTGTGGGATCATTGATGATGTAAAAAGATACTTAGTGATCTATATTAATAATAAGAAGCTGGATCATGGATCCTCCGTGAACGTAGACAATTTTAGGCCGAACCACATATATTTTGTGTTTTGTTGATTAGTTTACTTTTTTTTATCTTTATTGGTGTGTTGATCTTATGTGTTTTTACTTATGATGTGAGTTATGATTTTTTATTACACATAAAATAAAAAGGATATCAAAATTGTACCTTAGTTAATGCTATAAGAGTGTCAAACTGAAGTGTATAATTTGATATCCGCAACACAAAATTTCAACAGTAAAAAACGTTATCCTTTCTCTTTCTCTTGCTTCATAGTTGGAAAAATCCATATGCTTAACAAAATGGAGGCATGAATTTGATCTGATGAATCATAATGCATTTTCACATGTTTCAGTTCTCATAAGCTACTGTCGAAGAGCTTTAGAATTTTTTATGCTGCATGGAACGGTGTTTTTGTTTGAATTAGTTTGAAAAAGTGTGATTCAGATATATTTACCGTTAAAATTGTACCTGTCCAGATTATACTGATCTCTTTGCTTAGTATTTGAATCTAATATTATTTTACTGACAAATGTTTAATGGATGCAGGTACTGTTATCTGTTGAACAATTTGACCCCTGATTTACTTAAAAGCAAGGGCTCAAGTTATGAGGAGTTGCAGGCTTACCTTCATCTTCGGGGTCGTGAGGCATATTTGCAAAAAAGGGTCAGTATTACCCTCCTTGACTTGAAATGGTTTGCCTGGTGGTATGTAGCTCTTGCCTCTTGAACTCAGCCTATTTGGGTCATATTGTTGATTTACCTTTGCCCCAAAGCAGCCTACTGAGTCTGAAAATGTTGGATAAGACGGTGTATTCTATTTTAAGAAGGTGAATCCTTGGTTCTTATGCTACTGGTTATGTTTACCTTTTTCTCGACTTTAGAATACTGTGGAGGAACAAGCACCAGGCCTGATGAAGGAAGCTGAGGGTTCCTAATTTTGAGCAATATCGATCGCTTTTGGAAAGAACATTTGCAAGCTCTCAAGTTTGTGCAGCAAACTGTGGGCTTACGCGGATATGCACAGCGGGATCCACTCATCTTAGTATAAACTTGAAGGCTACAATCTCTTTTAGAGATGATGGCACATATAAGAAGAGATGTTATCTATTCCATGTATCAGGTTCATATTAATTGGAAGTATCGACATCATTGATTTTCCACAATTGTTTTGTTCTTAAATGTGGTTGCCGATTCTTAGTTTCTCCTTGTTTGCTTATTTGTTTTGTTTGGCAATTTCAACCTGTGCTCGTAAAGAAGGATCAGGAACAAACTCAGATTGACAAGTCAGACAAACTCGTCACAAATAGTAGGGGTAGCAATAAGAAACCCAATGCATTTGCAGTTGACTCATCTCATCAGTTTCCAGCCGTCAAGCTGACCCATAAGATTTCCATTGAGAAGAAATTAATAAAAAAAATTCGAGGAATAGAATAGGTTTGCTATGTTGGTGTATAGCTTGTAATCACTTGTAAGGTATAATTTCTGTCCACGAACATCGCAAAATGAAAAACCTTGTTAATTCAGAATTATTGTATAATTTGATCGACTTTTGCATACGATAAGGTATGGGAAGATTAATGAAGACCCAACTCCTTCCCTTTATTTGTATGTGTTTATATATATATATGTATAGTTTGCAGCTAATAAACATAGAAATCATTGCCCGTTGGCTGATACTGAAATCTGAGCACTGATTTATCGCTGTTAACGATTTAATTCTATTTGTCTCCTTTATGTCCGCGCCCAAGATGCAGGACATTAAAAAAAAAAACCTTTTAAAAGAGAAAAAATGTTTCGTTTGTGGAGTTAGGGACCCAGTACATTTTTTACTTTTTTTTTTTACTCGAATACCTTCACTACAAGCCGAGTGATTTTTTGCTGCTATTCTAGTTGGTTCTCATAAATAAAATGCCGCGGATGCGTTCTTCACTCTTGACGCAGATGAATGTGACTGAGAAACAGGGAACTGCATAACAATTAAGGATCCATGAGTGTTGCAAGCAACTCCAACTCAATCTATTGTTTTGTATTTTTTCATTGATTTCCCAAGCTGAATCCAATTACGTACACTCTTCTGCTCTGCTGCATGTACCCGGCGGGTAATTGACAGGGTGCCCCAGGCATCTAACTTCAGGGATTTATTTCATCTCCAGAAAGAATTTTCTCGATGACTTGATTTAGAGCATTCCCTTTGGCCTAAAGACAAATCAGATATGAATTAGCATTTAAATTGAGGAAAAAAAAAAACTGTAAGACAGAATGAAGGAATATGATAGAACATTCGATATATAATCTGCAAAAACATGAGCAATACCTTTACCCCAATGGCAATTGATGTTTTAAGCTTGACAAGTTCACCTAATCTTAAAGATCCACCTTTATTATCTTTGACAATGATCACAGGGACATTCCTTGATAAAGCCAAGCTTGGCAGATGCTTTGTTAACCATCGTGGATTGCAATCAGCAGCTAATAGAATGACCTAAGTCAATATGAGATTCATTAGCATCTTGGAACCATGAAGTACTTGCTATAAAGAACAGTCATTGCTCAAACTTAGAAGATAGATTAACCACAAGAAAGAAATAAAGTTGCTAGATTGAACAAAGCCTATGGTTGCTCCAAGTCCTTAAACTGAAATTATCAAGTTCTAGCCACCAACTTCAAAGTAGAAGAACTTGCTTGTTTTTGACAGGATCATTCAAATGTTCTAACTAATGAATAACATTGTTCTCCCTTTTTTTTTTTGTGAATATCAGTGGAATCATTTGGATTAATTCATTATCCAACAGAATTTCCTTATAACTTATTAATGCATATTACATGGCAAATGATAAACATCATTGCAAAAACAAAGGCAATGGTTTTTCCAATTGACAAACATGACTTGAACCTTTAAAGAAGATATATTCGGATAAACCAGAGTAATTCAGCATGCTGAAATTATCCTTGAAATAGTGATGCTACAATACAATCAGTTCATAGTCAGCCATTACAATGTTAGAGACATAATTTGTTTGTTAAATTTGGAATAGAAATGCATACTCTACAAACACATTCAAGTGATAACGTTGTGGAAAAGATAAAAGAAAGCAAATAACCTGAAGCTGAATTGATGGGGCTTTACTGTTGCCACAAAATACATGAGGTTTCTGGGGAGAGATTCCCATATTGGTACTTGGGGCCATCCTTTCAAGCACTCGAGTGACTTCATTGATCCCAATTGAGAATTGTTGCTAATTATCATACCATTCCATTTATTAGATACAAACACACGTTCAGTATAAACAACAAGGAAGAATAAAATTTTTGTATCCCAAGAGACTAAAATTTTAGTCTTAGAAAGAGACATGGCATTGAACATTATAACAAACCTTGAACCATATTTTTTCAGGTAACGAGTCTCCATCCAAAATTCTAGCTGACCCTATCTCTCTGTTTCGATATAACCAAAAAAGAAAAAAGTGTCAAGTTATGAGCTGGTCTAATCTGTATATAATTAGAAGTACTCATTAGGTTACAGCGGATTTAAATTAAGATACCTCGAAATCAATTTCAGCAAACCAGCGAGACGTTCCCCTTCATAGCATCTACTCAAAGAACCCAGAATAAAAAAAAAATTTGATTTTATATAATAAGAATGAACAGAAAATAGAATTGTCAGGTAAAAAGCTGTCGAAAACTATCAATTTAATCAAAACCGAAAAACATAAAGGAAGGGGGGAAACCCATGTAACAAAAATTGACATACTCTGGTTCTGGAGGAACAGAACTCGGTTGCTTTGAGACATCTACGAGCTTTTTGGTGGCCTTTTTCCCACCCTGCATGATTACGCACTGGCACTGCACACTAATTGCTTGACGAAAAGCTCCGGAGGTTTTAATAACACGTAATAATACCGTTCAGAGAAGAAGGGCCCAAAAATAAAGAACATTTGGGCCTCCAGTCATCAAATTTGAGGGCCCATTGAGCCCAAAATGTCTCCATCAAAAGTTGTTATGTCTTCCAAAAGTGGGCCCAAGGTCCAGTCTTGACTGCTTATCGGGTTGAGTATTTAAGTGCACAGGATTATTAATAATAATTACACGAATCTTGTACGATGATCAATCGTTAATTGTTAATTGTTAGTTGTTGAGATTTTGATTAGCCTAGGAGGAGGACTACAGACAATTTGAAGGATTGGTCCCCATATCTTTGCATGTTTTGTTTATCTACATTATTGCAAAAAGACTGAGTTTTATCTTATAATCAATAAGCCGTCAGGTATTGAAACAACAGAAATTAAACGTAGCACTTTTTTAACGAAAACAAGGCATGAATATTGTGGTCCTGCAACTAATTATCTGCTTGAATGGAGCCAAAAGATATGAAAATTATAAGCAGAAGAGTTGGTAGATAGATCCGTTTCTAGACAAATCGGAGTGGCCGCGCCATCAATCAAATGATGCAATGTAACAAGGCAAAAATATTCAAGGTGTGCGCGAACATGACCACCTGTAATAAATTGACTCAGTAATTAATGTATGACCAAGTTAGAAGAGATCAGCAATAGGGTCCAGTTAATAGTCTTGTTTATGGGTCATGTTGTATTCGAATTTCCGTGTAAAGCAAGAATTGGTTATGGTAAACACTCTCAAGCTATTATAAAATGGCCTACCAGTAGGTATATTTTGACAATCGCAAAAAATGGTAGCTCAATAGAAAAATGTAATTAATCATAATTAGTATTAGTGTATAAGTATGCGTGTGTCAGTCAGACAAATCATATTAATTATTAAGTGAAGTTTTTACCGCAATGACAGCGAGTTTAAGGTGATGAAAAAGAAAATGTCGGTATGTCAAAACTTGTTGCTCATCGTATAAGCAAGAACTTGTATATGTTGTGTGTAAAAGTCAGTAAAAGGTACACATTCAAATGGTGCATAGTCATATGTTTGAGTTTGTGAACTTATCACTTCCATATGTAGCGGAACAAGATGTAAAAAAAGATCCAACCCAACCCATGCTGGAAAAAAGGTCCTTTAATTTCACTGTTATGATATCGTATCAAATGATAATGTAGGTTTTACTTAGCATAATCTTTAACTTACAGAAGAAAACAAGAATATACGAAAGCAAAAGTTGGGCATATTCAGTGTGTTTTGTTTTTGATGGGACAAAACTCACAAAAGCAAAATATGCAAAATCCAAGTAAGATTTTGGTAAATCGTGGTAATGATACAAGAAAAGAGAAACTGGGTCTGAAAAACTCCAAAATCCCTTGGTCCTGGAAAACAAAATAAAAAAAAAAAAAGGTTGCTGAGCTCATTCACGCGGATGATCCTGTATCGCATTTATGATCATACCAATGGTCACATTCGTTATTCATAGTTGTGTTTTGGTTAATGGGGGGCGGGGGGTGGGCGAGGGGCATTGGATACCTGACTCCATTGTTATTAAATGCTTTGAATATATAACACTTGCCTTTGCATTTTCTCGTCCCGCTTTGGACTTTGTCCCCTTCTTTATAGACATTTTTTCTTAATTGCTGAAGTCCCTGTTCTGTTAGTACTTCATGTCAAGAAATCAAATTCGGATCCCATCTGAGGGTTATTGCAGTAATTATACAAGCTATTACTGCCTTTTATTGGTCTGTATTATGTTCATATTTTGTCCCGATTAAGCCTGATTCTATATTATTGATGCAATTTTTTTTTTGTAATTTATTAACAGAAAAGCAAAATCTCTAATGGCCAATTTGCGAAATTGACACAAAGTTTCCTTTTCGGGGTCGAACTTGTGATGGAGCCGGGTGCGTGTATGGTCCCGGCTTGGCGATATTTGGTCATTGATTAAGGTTATTATAGTCTTTTCAGTATAAATTCAGACGTTATCAGTACCTTAAAACTGTTTTCGACCGGCTTTAATTAAGACGATGAAGAACTCGGGATTAGTGTAGGCAAGGCAACATGACACATACGTCAGTTACAAGATTAACAGAAGACAAAAGTGTTCCAGTTTGGCTTTCTGCAATTGTACCCCAAAATTGACTGAATTAACGACGCCGTTTGTCTTGTAAACTGTAATGTTTTTCCCCTGGTGGGTATCAACTATCAATTCCCCAGGTTTGGCCTGCGTTTTATAAGCTAGTTCTTGTCCAAATCTAATCTCTCTCCCTCCAATCTCCATAGCTGCGCTCTCTTTTTTACATCACAAAACAAAAATTCTAACAGACTATATATATGTATATAAACCGAGTGAGAGTGAGAGAATGCTCACGAGTGATGATGTGAAAAAACAGGTCAATTTTTTTATTTCTCTCTCTTTTAATGGATGTTTGATTATTCAAACCTTAAAAAATGAATTGAATTGATGAAAGATTGTCACATGAGATGAGATTGATGAGAGAGAGTGACCGAGATGCCCCATGCAGAGCAAAAACTTTAACACAAACTCTCATCAATCACCATTGTCAAAGCTTTCAAAACTGAATCAAACACGCACAGAGCCACACACAAAAACTCTGATATTATCTATCTTTTGGCTGCTGAAAAGTATATTAATAACACCCAATCTTCGATTGCAAACTCAAAGACTTTTCTGGGCATTCTCCATTTTTAATCACCGAGTAGCGTTTAGTGCGTCTAAATAGAACAAGAGAGAAAGTTTGTGTGTGTGTATTGTTGATTGTTTGATCACTGTGTAGTGAGTAATATAAGAACGAGAGAGAGATAGGGGTAATGGAGGAGCAGGAGAAGTGAAGACACAAGAGGGACCTACTGCTTATATTTTGGCGGGCAGCAACGGTCACTATCAATGATTTTTAGCTTTGGGTGGTGCTGGTGGTGGTTCTCTCAATGACCCATTTAATCACTCTTACAAGGCACACACTTTGTCTTCGCATATTTCTTGGAGAGAGAGAGAGTGAAGAGAGATCTTGATTTAAAACCTACCCATCCTCATCAAACTTTCTCTTTCTTTCTTTAATTTGTTATTTTGTTCATTAAGAAGAAGCATATCAGTAGGTGAGAGTCAGCTACTTGTGTCCAAGAAGGTTAATAAATCTTAATTTGTTGCGGTGCTTCGGGCTCAAGGGTAAAGTTGCAGATCTCAATCATATGAGGAGATCTTTTACTGTGAGTTCCTTGATCTTTGCTTAATTTCTCTCTATATTCTTTATGCTTGCTCCTTGCTTCTTCTCTGAAAATTTATAAAAGATCTGAAAATTGTGTGCAAGGTAAATCAATCACTGAAAGTCTGACCTGAATCATTTAAATTCAGCCACAAATTATATGATTAATAATTTTATGGAAAATGTTGCTGTAAGTTAGATCAACCAAAACTCTTTCTACTTTTCAATTAATTTACCTTTTTGTGTGGTATAAGAGAACTAAATTATGAGTGTTTCTTTTTGCCTTCTGTTAATGCATGTGACTCTTCTTGGCTTATTATCTTTTTTGTCAAAATGTGGCTCATTTCATCAGCTTTTCTATCCATCAACCACAATAAAGCGCGAAGTCTGTGATGATCATATGTATTTCATGACTCTTGGGTGTGATAACGCTACCCGTTTACTACTTTGGATGTTTCAATTAGTCTATCACTGAGGTTCTTTTGGCTTCTTCCGGATTTTAGTTCATCTGGCATGACATGCCTTCCTTTATGCTAATAGGACCTTGAATTAAGTTGATGATTTAGTAATATTAATCCATTTTGCAATGTTTTTTTTCTTTAGCTGGTGGATGTGCTTCTGGTACTTGCAATTCTTACTGATGCTGTATGGACTGTCAAGGGCAGCTCAGAATGCAAACAAACCAACTCAGGGGTGTTTCGGCCTCATAGTGTCTCTATCACTGAATTTGGTGCTGTTGGAGATGGAGTCACTCTCAATACCAAAGCCTTCCAAAATGCAATCTTCTACCTCAATTCATTTGCTGACAAGGGCGGGGCCAAGCTTTTCGTCCCAGCTGGGCGGTGGTTGACAGGAAGCTTCGATCTCATCAGTCATCTAACTTTGTGGTTAGATAAAGATGCAGTAATTCTTGGATCTATGGTAAACCCTCATCTAAAAACTCATGGCTAGTAAATTTTTATTTTTTGGGATTGTTCTTATAACATCATAAATAATGTTTATGCCACAAGAGTTGTACCTAGCTTCTTGAAATAGGACGATCTCCAAGTTCAATTTGGCAGTGGTATGCTGTGACATGAGGCCATAAGTACGTTATCGTAGTCCATTATGGTAAATAGCTAACCCTTGCGTTGTTCCAGAACCTAGATGATTGGCCAGTTGTTGATCCTCTACCATCATACGGCAGAGGTAGGGAGTTGCCTGGTGGAAGACATCGAAGTCTCATATTTGGATGCAATCTGACAGATGTTGTCATAACAGGTCGGTGATATTGACAAAGAGTTTATATATATGTATATATTATCTGTTTCCTTGATGCCACCAATCACTCCCTGCAGGTGATAATGGAACTATTGATGGTCAAGGCAGCATCTGGTGGGAATGGTTTCAAAATGGAAGCTTGGATTACACTCGACCCCATCTAGTTGAATTAATGAACTCAACTGGGGTAGTCATCTCAAATTTGACCTTCTTAAATCCGCCATTTTGGACCATCCACCCTGTGTATTGCAGGTCAGTTTTTTTCTAAAAAGAGATTCTATTAATTTCTTTGTTTGTTGGATTCAAGAATTCTTGTTTCCAATTTAAACTGTACAAAAGTGAAGCTTTACTGAATTAGGGGGAGAGTTGAGACTGTTTTTCTGGATGAACAGCCATGTAAGAGTGCAAAATGTCATAATTCTTGCTCCACTTGATTCACCAAACACAGATGGGATTGATCCAGGTGAGCATCTTCTACTGGTCTGAAACTCTCCCTTAAATGATTGGTGTTTTCGAAATTTATCTAGTTTGATGGTAACACTTTGCTTAAAAGACTCTACCTTCGACAAAACACCCAGTTTTTAGCTCTAATTTTCATTTGCAGTGAAGCAAATGATATCTTTGGGCTTCAGAATGGGAATTGGTTTAACTGTGTGAGAATTTGACAATTTTAGAACTTAGGTTTTGCATAAGACTTCTAATAGGATCTAATGTCATGTTGAAAAGCCATCAAATCCAAACAGTTTAGGGGAAAATGTCCACAATAATATTTGAACATCCCAGGATTTTGTTTTTATTTCTTTTTTTCTTAAAAAAAGATCTATTACTTTCAAACATAATGCGGTTCTCACCTCTATGTTTATATTTGCATCCAGACTCCTCTGATAATGTCTGCATTGAAGACTGTTATATTAGCACTGGCGACGATCTGATTTCCATCAAAAGTGGGTGGGATGAGTATGGCATTTCATATGCTCGTCCTAGTACAAAAATTACCATCCGCAGGCTCACTGGACAAACGTTTCATTCGGGTATTGCAATTGGAAGTGAGATGTCTGGAGGTGTATCAGAAGTGCATGCAGAAAACCTACACTTTTTCAACTCAAACACAGCTATTAGAATAAAGACTTCTCCTGGTAGGGGTGGTTATGTGAGAAATATCTCCATCTCAAATGTGACCTTGGCTCACGTAGACATAGCTATTAGGTTTACTGGTCACTATGGGGAGCACCCAGATGATATGTTTGATCCAAATGCTTTCCCCACAATAGAAAGGATTACCATTAAAGATGTCACAGGGGAGAGTATAAAATTGGCTGGCTTGTTAGAAGGTATCGAAGGGGACTCTTTTTTCAATGTTTGCTTGTCAAACATTACACTCAATGTACTTTCAGATTCTCCATGGAACTGCTCTTATGTTCAAGGATATTCCGACTTTGTTTCCCCACAAACCTGTCATCCTCTGAAGGAGAGAATCTTCCCCAATCATTACTTGGATTGTTATGATCTACCTGGTTATTTGCAGAGTTTGAGTAATCAAGACATAAGCTCTTGGTTGTGGTCTTGATAAATAATGAAATCATAGTATTTGCTAGATGGTGAAATCACCTTCCGTGAATGTTCAACATTAGCTGGAAATTTGATTCTTGCCATTTCTCAACACAACTGCCAGTTGCATTGCTGAAGAAGAGATTGCCTGACATAAGTTGATCAGAGTGCCTGTTCTGCAGTTGTTGACCGGTGAGATGGTATTGAGAAAAGATTGTTTTTTTTTTCTTTTTGTATTTTTGTGTGCAGTAACAAATAATTGAGTGATTATCAGAAAATGAAGATAGAATGAGCTTCCTCAAAAGTTGTTCTTTTTTTTACTTTTCTGATTGTATATGTTATTTGTAATTTCAGCAGATTAAATTTCTGGAAACAAATTATTCAAAGCTGATTGAAAGGGGAAAAAAAAGGAAAAGAAAACAGAATGTACTCTGCTGTTGGTTTGGGTTTTGCATGAAATGGAAGGCAATTTTGTTCTCTAGGATGCCCTTTTATTTGATCATTTTGTTGATATAAGATATTTTTTATTATAAAAATGTCGGAAATGGAGTTCATACAGTGCACATAAACTGTGCCCAAATGGAATCAACATCTAAATTCCGTATGGAATTATATCGAAATCATGGCAGTTATAATGTTCTTTGTAGCACCAGTACTTTAGGGTGGCTTGGGAGACAAGGAAGCGAATCACACAGAATGAAATTTTACTTAGAAATGAATGGAACCACAATGTTAGACCATACACTTTTTTTTCTCTTTTGCCAAAATGCTGATTCATCTATCTAGAAAGGGCACAAGGAGAAAAACAGAAAAAACCAACTGTAAAATTGTAAGAGACAGAAAAATTACATACATGTGTTGATTTCAATGTTGCTGAGTGAGTAATGAAACACTCCTCAGGTTTATACAGAACCCAACAATGAATCTTTTCTCAAAGGCTGAGAATCCACAAAATCCAGCTTAATGCTTATCTCGGGGATGCCTCGCTCCCATCCTTCTTTATAACTGAGCACAAAACCTGTCTTGAAATGTACGTTTCCAGCTCTCTGGACACCTCTGTTAATTTCAAGTCAAAATTGCTTCTGTATCTGTGCTTTGGTGATGGCACAACACCTGAGTACCTAGTAGGTGAGCCAGAAAATCTCCTTCTTGGGCTTGAAAACCTTCCTGGTGACCCTGCAAGCCTCCCAATAGAAATGAGAGGCGTTGAGCCTGATCCTGACCCTGATCCCGACCCTGATCCCGAACCTGTATTAGCCAAATTCGTATCTAGGTTCATCAGTGGTCCGGATTTTCTCTCCAACGGTAGTGGCTTTAGTGAATCATGTTCTGGGACTGGCTTCTGTTTCATAAGCCTCTCTCTGGCCCTTTCCGCTGCTAGTAGAGCTTTCTCTCTACTCAGCTTTATCAGTTTCCATGGATTAATGCTCACATGAAAACCTTGTTTCTTGGTTAAGTTGGAAGGTTCAGGATCTCCATCAATTCTTATCGACAAAGCTGCTGGTTTCTGAAAATTAAAATAAATTATCCACCAAGCTGAATTAGCTCATTGTTTCTGAAGCTGCAGATTCTGAAATAGCATGTGTATAACATATACCTGGTTTTTATGTCCTCTGCATATGAATCTTGACACAAGTGTCGGTCTTTCAGGCGAATCAAAGTCACTGCTGTCGTCTGAAGAGAAATCCGAATCATCTAGTTCTGGAAATTGACTCTGCTCTTTCATTGCTAGGATATAATCATATGTTCTCATTCCCTGCACAATGATTAAGTTACAGGTTGAATCTTGCTTATCAAGAGTAGACAGTTAGCATTGGTGGAAAAATGAAAAAGCTGTAACTTGGGAGTTTGAATCTTTTATTGCTGATTAAATATTTTTTAGCAGATGAGTATAATAAGAAACAAGATATTCGAGATAATAAATTATGTTTAAAGAGGCAAGAGAAGCACAAGAAAAGTTGAAGAGGTCTCTGAACTGACATCTCTGCGGCCATTCTCCATAGTGACAATTCTAATCCTTTTCTTGGAGGAATTTTCAAAGATCAAACCATAGAGAATTGAGACAAATTTCATTCCATGGTTGCCAAGCCTAATCGGTCATGAGAAAGTTCATAACCAATTTTTAACCCATTTGATTCAATAAACAACAAACGGATAATTCCTATTTTGTAGCAATATTTATTTGGCGATACATCATGCATCTTACCTTCCTTATCAGAACCACATGAAAGAAGAAAAGCTGTCCCATTGCCGCGGTACTATAGGCTGTCATTAGAACCAACAATACCTGTAACATTTCAATAGTTGCAAGCTAATTTCAGTATAAAATATGATGTAATTAAATATTTCCAAGGAAAGAAAGATGACTTGAATATTACCGATATAGTAGCCAGAAGTTCTCTTGGGAACTCTACATACAGCTTCCTTCTCAGCTCCAGCTCTATTCCTTTCTTATCCACGAAGCACCTAATGAATATGGCAATGGCAGTTCCTCCTTCTATAATTAGCTGTGCCAATGACAATTTAATGGCAAGGTAAACATCAATGTCAGAACACAAAACTACGAATTAAGAGCTGCAAAGTATCTCACCATCAACAAGACAGAAACCATGAGAAGAATGAAAGTTGTATAATTCCTTTTCCCAACACAGTTGTTTAACCACTGGAACAAAATAAAATGGCCCATGTTAACATTGGCAACAATAGACTTCTTATAATTTGTGAACACAAAAAGAGAATAACATGAATATTAATTTCAAGAAAGCTGCCCGGTTCTTACCCTGCAATGGTGATCAAATCCTTCAACACAACGGTTGCAAGTTCTACAATGCTTGCTATGCTTTTTCACCTGACATATATATATATACAAAACCAAATTGATGTTACTATACTTTATTTTCGTATAAAAATATGACATTAATATATCTACAAATGAAATATGATGCTGGTCTAACATGAAGATCACCAAAATGCAAAATATCCAACCTCAAAATCACACAACGAGCAAAATGAAATGTCATCCCCCTTAACATCAGGTGGAATTGCATCATCCTTCATGACAAGGGGAAATGGGAGCAATGGTTCCAATTGACTACTAGTCTTCAAAGGATCCAGATACTTCCTCCTTATAAAAGTCTTAAGTATCTTCCTCTCCATCCTCCTCAAGAACCTCACAACAATTTGTCCCAATATAAATCCATAATTCAGGTTTGCAAAGCCATTGGATTTGGCCCTTTTCTTCTTCCTAAAGCTTGTCTTATCTGTCGGGTCAATTGCAGTACACCTTATAAATAGAAACATAACTGAAAGTGCCTGAAAACAAAGGCAAGAAAATATATTAATATTGATGAATTTTTAGTACTAATTTGATAAAGAAAATGGGAGGTTTGAATTTTCCTTTATAGATTACCACAAAAGAAAAAATTGTGGTTATTGTGATTTCAGCAACTCTGTTTCCAAGGAAAAGGCCTAGAAACGTATAAAAGGTCACTACCAGAAAACTGTAGACTGCCATCCCCGCCATCTGCAATGTATCCAACAATTAAATGAGCTGGTAACCAAACTTGCTACATAACATGGTCATGGTTCAAATTTCAGCTTAAGGGTATATATAGAATCTATTATTTCAAGAAGAGGAAAAAAAAAAATCTTTAAGCGTACAATTATGCTACGTATCAATGAAATTTTGTAGAACATCTAATGCTATGAAGTGATAATGTTGCTAATCCGACTACTTGAAGAGCCGTTTTTCTGATTATGGAAAAAGAAAATAGGTAGACATTATAAAGAATTTCTAGCCAGACAAGCTAAAATTAAGTTAAAGGCTCTGGTTCAGGTCTGACGCTGCAGATATGCATTAAAACAGAAGAAAAGTTATGGTTTTACCTGTAGAGGATGGAGAGGGCGTTGCCAGCCATGGCGTCTCATGTTCATTGTAACGAGTGTCTCTTGGAGCTTTTCAATCGAAACAAAAATAGATTTCGGGTGTAAGATTACTTTTAGGAATCCATAGATGTTGCTTCGAGCCCTGAAAGTGGAAAACAAGTGTTTTCACTTGTAAGATTGGCTTGGGTTGGCTGGCTGCTAGTTTTGGTGATGTGTGTGAGTGTGTTTTTTTAATTGAAGTTCACGCCCTTCACGCTCAAAATGGAACTCCTTGCCCAACGGTCAAGTATTTTGAAATTTGAACGGCGCTCAACGCGATCGGTCACATTTTTTTACATTGATATAGCCCATATCGGCCTGGTCACAATTGGGTCAATCAATGGGCCTTGTCAGCCTCCGAGCCAGGTTATACTGGGTCATTAGTTGGCCCTTTTCTTGATAGCTTTTTTTTAAAACAAAAAACAAAAAGAAATTTCGGTAGAATCCTTGAAATTGAAATATTGGTTAAGCTTGTCTAGTCATTCATTTACGGTTCATCTTTTACAGCTAAAATTAGTCCAAAATGATCAGGTTTATACGGTACAGGCATCGTCCTACCTCCATGATTAACGAATAAGAGTATAGTTATGATCTTGAAGGTCATGCCATTAAAAGCTAAATCTCCTATGCATTTGAAATAATGATCTAATATAAATGGTTTGTTGTGTATTATTTCTTTCAATAAAATAAAGGTTTGGTTTTAAATTTTTCCTCTTTTACGTTAAAAAATAAAAAAGAAAAAAAATTAAATCCATTAATTTGACTTGCAGTTCATGTCATTAAAAGCTAAGCATTAAGAAGAAAATAGCAAAACATGGAGTGGAAAGTTAGTCGCAATACAATTATTTGTCACAAATTTAATATATTTTAAGTAAATATGGATTAAAAAAATTAACATAATTAATAAATTAGTCAAATTCGTGTTATTTATTTATTAATCGTATCAAATATATATTTAAATTTTGCGATTCATAAATTTATTCAAATCAAATTAAATTAAATAAATTAAATTTTTTTATTAAAAATAATTTTGTGTCTATTCACGTAAGACACAAATTCAATTATAATTAAAAAATATAAAAATAAAAAGAGAAAACTCTAATTTTCAACTTCTCATCTTCTATCTCTCTAACCAAAGCATTGCCTCATTTACTACAAAAGTCCATCAATTATCGAGTTCCCTGTCTTTATCAAATTGATACAAGTGGGATGCCTAGCAACAATTTGAAACCTTATCACTTGTTTTTTCTTTGTATAACAAACTAAAACCCTAAATATTGTCCGGCAAAATCGGTGCCTCTACAATCCACCATCCACAATTGCAAGCAGACTTAATCATTCCTCTCTGAGTGATCTTCTGAATTTGCATGAAAATTCTCGGCAAAGCCTTGGATCTGAATATTTTTGCTCCCTCTCACAGCTTTTTCACGGTAAGTATGCAAATGAGTATTGAAAATTGTTTGGTTTATGAGAAAAGCATAGAAAAAACAAAAATCTCCATTTATATATTCTACATTATTTGGTGTTATTTGGATCGTATTTAGTGTTGTAACAACTTTTCAAAATCCTAAAAATTATTTACAACTATTTTAGGATTTGATTAGTGAATTCTAATTCTAATTCTAATTTGCTCGAAGATTGTCTTATAAAGTCAAAATTTATTCGCTTTAACAAGCTTTGGCTTATTCATTCAAAGCAAATCATCTGAGTTTCAAAATTAACATATCTGTCTTCATTTGGATTTAACTGTTGGAATTCCAATCTCGTTCATTAGAAAACATAAATGGGCAGCAAAACAGCAACAACACCAGAAAAAAACAAATTTTGTTAGAATATTTTGAATTTGATGTTATTATTCATTTAAATGAATATAATTGTAAATAAATCGAATAATGTATAATTGTATAAATAAAATAAATTTAATTTATTTATTTAAACGTGTCTAATCATGTTATGTCGTATAATTCACATATTAAACAAATTGAATTTGTATTTAAGTACTTAATTCATTTATATATAAACGAATCATATATAACTATGATAAAAAAATTATTAATACCTTATATTGATACAACAAAAATATTTTTCATTTACACAAATTGCTACCCTTAATAATAATTCCACATTTCACTAGAAATTAGTAGCATTGACATCTTAGAATATTTTATTTTTTCAAAAAAAAATTGATAATCCATCTCACCCTAACCAGTTTAATAAGAAGTTTCAGTGAATTTGACGACGGTGTTTGGTATAAGTTCTGAATATTTATATATATAAATATGAAAACTTGTTTAGTAATTAATTTATGAAAGTGATTAACAAAAAATAAAGATTGTTTTTCAAGTTTTATTTGTGAAGAAAAGTTGAGAACAGCAAATAGTGTTTTCACATTTTCTTCACTTTTTATTTCTCAAATGTTTTATCGAATAAAATTTGTTTATTTTCGTTTATAGATGAAAATTTAGAGAGAAAAAAAATACATTATCAAACACATCTTTTAATTCAAAAACACCAAATGTATATAAAAATCATTTTCATTTTAAAAAACCAAACGCACCCTAAACATTCAACAACTTAAAATACAATAAGCAAGTCATGGCTTTAAGATACATTTAAATGTTGTAGATGCATCTATAACGAGTTTCCAAACCTGAAACTTGGTAATGCAATTTACATCTCTTTACTGAACTTTATTCTATGTACACAGCTGGTAAATATATATTGTTACTCTTAGACACATAAATACTGCTATGTATAATCCGCCAGTTCAGTTTTACACCCCACCGAAAGCTTTTCGGAAGCTTAGGACACTAAGCAAAAAACACCTGTACGTTCACCTGCCCCGGCATATATATATATATATATATGTAAAAATATTATGAATAAACACGAGATTATTTATGCCAAGCGTTTCATCGTCTTTCACGGCTTAAATATTCCAAAATTAATCTCAGCCCATGCTGTGAACTACCAACAACAAAGTTGACCCAAAGGAATGGTATCCAATGCCCGAAACCCTAGTGGGGAAGCAGTAATTCAACCTAAAGATATCTTCAGCTAGCTTCTACCACCAACCAACGTGGTTCTTTCTCTCATCAGCCAAACTAGCATAAGCTTGTGAAGTAGTCAAAATAAATGAGTAACTAGGGGAAAATCCAAACACTATCATTCATTATACCCTAGTTTGTGGAGAAAGTAGTGCAAGATTGAGGAAGCCTCGGAGAGCCAGGCAAAACACCTGGCACTCCGCTTGTACCATTGTTATTGTTTCCATCATTGCTCCTTGGTGTTCCCATTATTGTTGAGATAGCGGCAGCTAAAGCTGCTGTGAAATTCGGGTCTGATGTAATGGCTGCAGTGACCGTCTCAACCATGGAAGCGTGTCGTTGCCCTAATTGCAAAGTTGGCACTGCAGGTAACCTGGGAGGGGCGTACACTGGGTGCCTGAAAAACTGTTGGGGACAGCCATGCAAAGGTAGAGGAAATGCGGCCGGCGAATAAGGGGCTCGGAGGAATTGCATAGGGTTTGGGCTCTGCGTCAAATCAAGGGTAATGGTGGGAAATGGCGCAGAAGCAGATAGGGTAGCTATAGTTGAGGCAAAGGGCATCGAATGAAGGAAACCGGAACTTGATGTTAGAGCATCTTTGCTAGTGGTTGAACCTGAGAGAAGCATATCTGCAGCAGCAGAGGTAGTATTAGCCATGGCTGTAGCTGCTGGTGGCAATGGGTGATTATGATTTCCCTCGTAGGTTGTGATGAGAATGCTCTTATCCTCTGCACATCGTTGAACCTGTTGAAAAAACATGATCAAAATTGAAAGGTTTAGAAGATGCACGTTAACAAATTTGCAATTAACCTACAAGGGCATGAAATGTAAATATATCTATCTATATATATATATGTATATACACACACATACAGTCGCAGTTCTTGTATTTACTCGGCCACGTAAGCATGAAATAGTACTGTATATGGTTCATTATGTTACTTACATATGTTATCTAATTTAACGTCCATTCAAGAGAACTCCGTATGTAAATTTTGTAAAGGAAACTAGCTTATCATGATTGTCGTATAAAAATCGTTACATCAGATAATGATTATTGTTTAGTAAAACTTTGGATAACTGTACCTGCTTACGAACTGGGCACCCAACGACCATGGTGCAACGGTAGTAGGCGCGTGGGCAAGGGTTACCCTTGGCCATCTTTTGACCGTATTTCCTCCATTGGCATCCATCACTGATCTGATCAGCCACATAAAAGTCCATCGTTAATATTAATAACATAGATTCTCATCAACTTAATGATAGAGATGTGGTAAAAAGTTCGATTTCTTACAAGAGGAGCTTCTGATCTTGCTCTTACTGACACCCTAGCCTTTCTAAAAGGTACTTCAGAAACTTGCTCTCCGTTCTTCGTTTGATCAAACTTTGGACTTCTAGGAGAGCCCCAACTGTGAGAAGCCTGGTCAGCACCTTCTTCTTTAGAAACTTGCTTCCCTGGAACCTTAATCATAGGATGGCTATGTTCTTTTGAAATTACTTCAGCAGCATTTTCCGGAGAAACTGACAGCTCTTGAGTCTTATAATCAGATGCTGAATTATCGTTGACATTCAATGCAGGAGATGGCCGTGGGTCCATAAACTGTCGGGCTGATATTAAGGGATTTGACTTGCCATTGAACTCCTGAGCTTTCTGTTCTAGAACCGTAGTTGATCAACTTAAGGTTGAAATGTTTGAAGGAAAATATCAAATTAAAGAGATACTTACGTTATGTATAATTTATATATAAAACCTTTTTCTTGTGTGAACATGAAACTTTGTTTGGATTTTCGGCTTTTATATAGTCTCCGTCAAACATCATAAAACTAGTTATTGCATTAATTTATCCGCAGAACTAACTTAAAATTATATGCATACAAATTTTCCTTTTTTAAGAGATTGATCATGGATTCATAGGAAATTTTTATGAGCTTGGATGGCAGTTCAAGGATCAAGGAAGATCATCCTTGTATAACTTAGGACCAGTTACTTTTTGGCTTAATACGTAGCGGTTCCAAACCCTACATTATTGAACACCTTTAAAAGAAAACACATGCTATTCTATAGACCAAGATAATTGATTGGGATTGAACTACTTGAATTTAAAGAGATTTAAATTTACATGTGAGATAAGGAGCTTGCCACCATCTAGGTGGTTTTCATAATACATTAATCTAGAACCGTAAAGAGCTAAGAGAAACGAATAAGTTATTGAAAAGAGTTGACACCGGATCGAGGAAGCACACTTTCCAATTTAAGTCAGGCACGTTACCCAATTACTTATAAAATAAAAAGTTCAATTTCATATTACCATGGTCATCTTTATAAACTTTCAAAGATGATGGTTAAAGATTAAGAAACCGTCTCTTTATGGATTATAAACCATTCAAAATGGAAAATTTAACATGGATTAAGGTAAAATTATATTAATTAAACTAACCAAAACCAAAGTCACCTGCTCTCTCGGACACCCATGTGCCTGTTTCTGCATTGCCAAGATTAGTTGACTCTGCAATTCATTGTAACTTTTGGTTATCTGTTCCAACATGTTTCTCAGACTTCTGTTCTCTTCGTGTAACCTGTCTAACTCGGCTTGAAGCTTTCTCAGCTGTAGATAAAAAAAAAAAAACCCATTTCAACCTCATTCAAAAACTTACAAATATCAAAAAATAAATAGAACGACACGAAAGTTCTTAAGGTGAAACTCACTTCTGTATTGGACTTGTCATCATTCGATGTTCTTGAAATTCCAGAACATGAAGAGTGGAGATTCAATCCTGTCTGTAAGAATACATATATGATCTTAAGGTCATGAAACTTCTAATATGTTTTGCATCAGTATCCAACATGGGAAACAAAAAGAAAATAAAGATCAATAACTGAAACCTTACGTTTACACCAGAATCAAGTGGAGTTGATGATTCATTTTTTCTTTCTTGATGATGATCATGTGAGTAATTGTTACTAGAAAAGAAATCCATTTCTTTGATCGGGGGCTTATCACCATCGATGAAATTCTCCATCATGTGATCAGAATTTTGCCGGAGAAAGTCGCCGGAGTGCAAGAGTGTCAGTTGACGGCTTTGTTTTTGTTTTTGTTATTTTTCCATGACCAAAGAAAGATCAGTAGAGTAGTTGCGTAGCCTTTTCAAGGTTCAACACAAGTTTTTATAATTTTTTTTCCGCTTGCAAAGAAGCTTGGCTTAAAAGTGGGGGTCCAAAAATAATAATAAGGCTGCGAGAGAGAGTAAGCGAAGAGCAGCCGTTCTTTTCGCGGGAGTATGACGTCTCCGTTGTTTTTATGCATACGTGGCGAGATTTGAGAAGGGGAGGATATGAGAGAGTGTGAAACTGACGGTGAATGTAGGGACGGATCTCTCGTGGCTCCCGTTAAAGTTGATGGTGGGAAAAACGGGATTCAGAGTTGTAGACTTGTGGTAGAGTATAATAATATATTGAATACGGGCAGTCCACGTGGGGGCGTCGTTTTGAGGTAAACGAAGTTGACGGCACGGCTCTATCTGACGGTGGTTAGGAAAAAATGTGGGTCCCGCATTATGAGAAATTACCTAATCTCACTGACTTTGAAGCCCAATCCCCCACGTCATTTTTTGTTCCTACCACGTCAACGGCGCTTACAAACAGAACACTCAGCTTGGCTCAGCTACACGGCTGACTTTGCATTCGCAAAGTATTACTTTTTTTAAACCGATATTATATCATTAATTAAAAAATTAAGATATTATATCTTCATACTTATTGATATATAATCAGAAAATTATGGAAACAACACTATCACTTACTAGTGTACTCAAGACTTAAATAATTTATTACAAAGAAAAGATATAATTTAATCACGTATTGAGAGATTATTCTCATGATTAGAATCATTATCCTTATTTAAAATGAAGAATTCCACCGTTATATAGAGAAAAAAAATTTACCAAGAGGAGCAATACAAAATATATTACCACATAAATTTTACGTCCTCAACATTTTTAAACAAAAACCTATTCAAGACCTTAACCTAAACTAATATTAGAAAATAACACAACTATGCTCAAGTCACCGTGGAGAGGCTTGAGCACCATCGAAGATTGCTTCCTTCATTGGGTTTAGAACTAAACGGCTGCTATTGAGCAATATTTTGTTAGGGAGGTGGCTCTTGCCTAGTGGTGGATGGCAACGGCGGCGGATTCCAATGCTTACAGGAGGAAAAATTATGGGCAACGACATCCTGTAGAGATTTGGCGAAAGCCAATAAATTCTCAACCAAAGTCGACTTTGGCTTAAGAGGATTGTCAAAGGTTGAGGACTTAGCCAAAGATCCAAGAAAGTGCGACAAAGTCCGAACTAGCTCGCAGCGGGGGGCTCAACAATGGTCAAGGATGCTCAGCTATGGTCGAGGATGCTCCGCTTATTTATTCACTAGTCGAGTCTCCAAACAGAACCATTAAAAAAACAAAAAAAAAATAACAAACAAACTAAAGAAATAGATGGACGAAAGCAAGAAAATAAAAGAAAGTGAAAACTATAATGAAGGAGGAGGGACTGTCCACTTGAGAGGGTCGAAGACCGCCTCTCCGGTGGAGATGAATAGTTTTATTTGGTTTTTTTTCTTTTATTATTAATTATTTATTCTCATTTTTATTTCCGTTCACACAACAAACATCAACTCTCCAAAAGAAATATTCCTCAATTATTTTCTCGTTTTCTTTTCCTGATGATGTTTCCTTTTTTTTCAAGGAATGATTCAAGTTTTCTAGACAAATATGAATAGGTTAATAATAATGTCAATCATAGTTTCTCTAAAACGAAAAATACAAAAGCAAGAATGCAAAATTGATTTTATTAATGCATAAATCAAAATTAACGTGGTGTAATGTACTTTATTAATGTATATTTTCAAGGTTTGAATTGTAAACCATTTTGGATATGAATCATAAGCTTGCAAAGCTGGCAGCTTTTCAAGGGTTGGTGACCCCTAGATATAGAGCCTCCGCCGGGATCCTACAACGTGCAGTGGCCAAATTTTTCCTAACAATTTTAATCTCCCTTCTCTATTTTTTTTTTAAAAAAAAAACTCTACCAATTGAACTTTTCTACCCAATTTGATTGTGAAATGTGAACATAGAAATTTGCTACTTCCCAAAAAATAACTAGATGTTCTTTCTTGGTCATGAATTCACTGCTTTGCTATGTATTATTTTCTCTACTACAATTGCCAGACTACCCGGTATAACGTATAAATGCATATGGTCCATCGGCTTAGATTATTTTTCATAACTTTATATATATATATATACATAGTACAGAAATATATACTCTAACTAGATGGCAAATAAATGTATATATAAATAATACAAGGAACTCAATAATTACATATAACAGTTACAATGAAAATGATACGGATCCAGAAGTTTAAATCGGAACCCAAAACGCTTCAAATTCGCTAGTCAATTTTTTTTATTAATTAACAAATTGCTTGACGAGTTCAAAGATTTACAGTAGATGAGCCAAAGCAAAGAGCTAATATAAGGCGGGAAGCAGTCGTGAAACCGCCTAATTACAAGGAACCGATTCCATGTTTTTGCCGCATACATTTTTGGAAGGCATCACAAGAACATCATATGTCCTAAGTTAATATTTTAATTTTTCAATTTCAAGTGATTTATCACTTATTTATTAAATGACGAGTAAATTTGAGTAATTATTCTAAAACTTGTTAATATTTAACATCACACATTATTTGAAATAAAAATTTTAAGATATTAATTTGAGATGTGTAGCATTACTTCATTTAATAATAACCAAATTAAAAAAAATTACTTTTTAAAAAATATATTACATACATTTGAATCCGCAAGGAACATCTCAAATGATTGAATAAATATCAATATTTTTAATCCCCCTCTCAATATTGTACAAAGAGTAAACATATTATAAACTCTTAAGTATATCAAATTGGAAATTTGAAAATTTAGCTTGTGGACAAATTAATTTTCAAGGCTTGGATCAATTCTCCACCCCAAAGCAACGTGTATTTCTGCCATTTTTTTTGGTGAATTTCAGACTAAAAAATATATAATAAAGCACAAGTATCTTTGTTTAGATATAATGTCAACAATGTCGACACAATGGACAGCTTCTTGCAAGTTTAAAATTTTGCTGATGGATTAAGAAAATAAAATTAAAATCTAGCAAGCATGACTGTCATCCATATATTTATTGCTAATCAACACAATATTTTATATGCACAAAAATCTCAGTTTGATTTGTCAATATGTGGAAAAAGTTGAGTCAATGTTAGAAGATTTCTCATTTGACACTGAAAATTACCATCGCTGGGAGGTTGCTATCTTGTGTATATAATAGAAGAATTGAGAATGATCATTTTATCTCTAGGTCACACAAAAATACAAGCCAGATCTTGTATTACATGTGAAGGGTATCTCCAAGTCAATGCAAGCAACATAAATATAAGTTTTTTCTTTTTCTTTGTTCACAACTTCGAAAAAGATTTGGTCATTATTAATTATTTGAGATGCTCCATCTTTTGATTAGAAGTTGTGACTAGCAACTCCTTTTGTCTAGTCAAGTCTAGAAAATGTTCAATAACAAAGTTTTTCTCCCTACCCGAACTAATTAGGAAGCAATTTTTTTTATTATTGAATTTTTATCTCACATTAAAAAGGAGTGGAAAAAAAAAAGAAAGTCTATAAAAAAAATAATTAAATTATTTAACAAACTAGTCTTTTATATAAAATATTTAGATTTTAAACTTAATTCTCTAACAATGGTATTAGAGCTATATTTTAAGGTCCAAAAAAAATAAACTCAATGGGTTAAGAGGAATTGTTAAGTTGAGGTCTAAAAAAAGGTAAGACTCACTTAACAATAGTATTGGAGCTATTAATTGAGGTCCAAAAAAAAGATTGACTCACTAGGCTAAGAGGGATTGTTGAGTTGTAGTGGTATTAGAGTTAAGTTTTGAGATTAAAAAAATGGACACAGTATATCAAACGAAAGGGCTAGAGGAATTTTGAGTTGTCTTTGTATAGAGCTAAGTTCTAAGGTTTAAATAAAAGGATAGATTTAATGTATCAAACAAAAGAGCCGATACAAATTGTTGAGCAAGTTATTGTCTTACATTGAAGAGGAGTGGAGAGATAATAAATTTATAAGATGGGTTATGCCACCTAATAGGATGGTATTTTAAGTTGGATGTTTAGACTCTCCACCCAATTCTCTAATACTTTAAAAAAAAATCCAAATAAGAGAAGAAAAAATAGAATTACTTTGTAAAATTTTTAAATGATCTTGAAATCTGAGAAACGATTAATCTGCAATAAAGTAAGTAGCCTTCTAAGTGACTAATTGCTAATTGGTACGTAGAGTTGTGGATTCGGAGAAGATTCAAGGGATAATTGCACAATTCTGGGTTGTGAATAAGTGAAATCAATGAAGTCAAACAATGAAGTAGAGAGAGAGAGAAGCAAGTAGAAGAAAGCAGGGTTTGAGCTGGCACTCAAAGCACAGCCGGGGCAACCCCAAGGGCCAAAGCCGCAGCCGCAAGGGCGGCTAGCTATAAGATTTGATCCCACTGCCTTTGCGCACACGTTCATTTCAATAAGAAATTAAGTCGCAACTCGAGCTTCCCGAGTACCACTACCCCCTAGCTTTCTTCCTTTATTACTACTTTCTTTGCTATTTACTCACGTTGAAGCCTTCTAGAATGTTATATTAAAACCCTAATCCACCCTAGCTACTAACGTACTCCTTACATTTAGACACGGCCCCTATATTTGCTTTCGCTTCAAACTTTACGGCAACTCTTACGTATGCACGACGTGCGGTTTTAATACTATAGTCTCTGCCCAATATATATATATTGGTCCCATTTTATTTCTTACGACAATTTTTACCCAAGTCCTGGTTGTTTTTGTTAAAATCAAACAACAGAAACTCGGATAGAAATTACCTTTTTTTATGATGGTGATAATACGTTGAATATTCATTTACAGTGACAGTATTGCCTTGCTGTGTACATGCTACTAAGAAGTAGCCAAAAAAAGAAAAAATGAAGCGTGCATTGTGACGATAGTGAAAAGTCTTCTTTTAATTTGATTGTTAATTTTTTTAGGAAGAACATTTCTCAGACCTATGAGATAACCTACTTCTCCTCCTCTTGAATGAATATTCTACCTATTATTGTTGAGTTATTTGTGCTCAATCTAGCGAGTTAAAAGTTACATGGATGTCTTATATCGGAAACTTCTAAGAACTATACGAATAATGACGCGATGAGAAAATAAAGGCCCCCGAAAGTAAATTTAAATCAGACCATGACTATGGGTTATTTGTTGTTGAACAAAGGACACACATCTCATTCTTAACTATATAGAAGAAAAAAAACTTTTATAATATTGTATTTAGATGAGGGGTAAAAAGACTCGGGCTGTATCGCGAGGTTGCATGCATTGACACAACGTATAGATAACTTAGTCAGGATAAATTAAAAGCCTTTTTGTAAATGAGAAGACAAGGAAATAATTGCATGAAGGGTTTACTATCGAGGGTTCCGTGTTAAACTCATCCAATGTGATAGAAACTGACAAAGAGTTGCTTTTCCTTTTCCTTTTGCTTTACATTTTCCTTGCGTTTTAGCTTTGTTGCCTTCTCGTAGAGCCAATTCTGAGGCTTGACTTTATTTTTTTTCCAAAGGGTCAGTTTCATAGTGGGACCGTACTTGACAGTATTAGCCATTGGATGGGCCAATCTCGTTTTAGCAACTTTGAAAAGGGAGCGACCAGCTGAGTCCGAGGAGAAGAGAGAAAGTATAGAAAGGATGAAAGCGGTGTTAGCATTTTCAATCTTATAGACTTTAAAGGCTCTCTTGTTTTGTTGTTTTATAGAAATTGAATGATGCCTTTTATTTATTCCTTCGCTCATTCTCTTTCTTGAATTATTCTCTGTGCAGAAAAGGAAAAGGAAATTATCGATGATGATCGATCACTCCACCTAACCCTCAACTTAAAATTCTATTCATGATCAGCTCAGCTAACTGTTGCATGTTTTCCAGTCCCCTCCTCTCCCTCCTTCATTTTTCTCAGATAAAACAAAATGACATATTCTTAATGTAATTAATAATTACCATTTCAAATTTAGAATACAGCCTTGACTATTTGTATTTTTTGTTTTCTGTCATGGTGTAATTCGTTAATATGTTTTAAATTCAAAGAAAAAGTCTTGTACGCGAGACTATTGATACAATTTAGAAGGGCCCTGGCAAATCAAGTCTAGAGCAAAACGGATGGAAAGAAAAGGTGTCGGCAATCACTAGATGCTTTGACCAGTCAATGCTTTCTATTTCTTTCTTCCTCCCTTTTTCTTTTTGTTTCATTATTTGACTGTTATCATCCAGTTTAAAAATTAAAACGGTTTGCGTTTGCACGTTCTTAAGGTCACCGAGACACGTCCACAGCCCACCTTAAGTCTGCGTTTCACATATAATACAAGGTCATGGAACATTAACAAGTTAAGGAGGGAAAATTTTCTTCCTTTATTTAACTCTCCAAAAAAAGGGTTTTACAAAAAGCTGGTAACATTATTGCAAATTAATATAAATTTCAGTCAGGATTTTCAGATTATTGTGATTGTTTTCTTTTTCCATAACTACTATGATTATGATTTGGTTAGAGGAAAGGGAAAGGGAACTTACGAATTTTATGGAAGTGTTTATTGACGTACTCTAGCATAGTAGCCTTATTGTATTGGGAATATTGGCATGCAGTGCAACTAAGCTAAAGGAATAGGGTTTGGTGAGTGAAAAGGAAAGTGATCAAAGCAATGGTAACAAATAGGTGGGCCGTTGTTGTTGTTTTTTTTTTTTTTGAAAAGAACAGGTGGGCTGTTTATTTTAGGATTTAGCTTAGAGAAGATGTTGAAGAGGGAAGAAATGACCCCCAAAAAAGGCAAGTTAACTCATACGTTACTCTAAATCAATCAAAGCCAGTAATATCAGTATCAATAAGAAGGGGATATTAACACTGTCATTCCCCGAGGTTGGCACAGTTTACAATTTGATAGCAGTTTGTGTTTTAATTAAATTGTCACTTTTTTATTTAATTGAAAAGATAAAAAAAAAAATTAAAAATATTTTAATGATTATATGGCAAAATTACAAGAGTATTTTCATCTTTTTATTTAAATGAAAAAGTGACAATATAATTAAAATTAAAAATACTATCAAATTGTAATTTGTGCCAACTCGAAGGGTGACAGTGTTAATACCCCTAATAAGAAGTGGGTGGTCTCTTAATTTTGTTGAGACGGGTGAGAATAGGGCTTTCCCTCTTTGTCAAACTTAGCCCGCTTTACCATTTATAAGTCTTTGAACTGGACCACTTTTTCTCTTTCTCCGTCTACGCAATCAGCGGAAGTCGTGAATGTTAATAATACGTTAGGGCTAACCAGACCTTTTTTCTTATCTTCCGTGTTTTGGTTGGTAATTTTGAGCATACTCGTGCTGCAGTCTCTCTGACAGTCCGTGGACTCGTCAATCAAAATTCTAAGACCACCCCGACTAATTTCACAGGTGATGTTATGTCTTCTTTCAGGCTTAGGATAAGGGATCGAACTTGGCTTTCTCCGACTAATGTTCTCGGATTTTGTTTTCAAAATTTATCGTACTGCACAAACGATATTTCTTTCATAGATATTGATGGGAAGTAAGTCTAGGGCACTCCACTTCGTGAGAATCAAAGTTCCTTTCATTTCTTGATTGGTTGGCCTAGACCTTTTCAGTGATGGGAAGAATAGTGGTGGTCATAGAGTTTCAACACCATCCTATACTTCCCACAAACGGTAGCCCCCGCAACTGATCCAATCAAACATTTCCATTTGTAAGACATAATGGGGATTTGAAAAGGTACCGGTAGGTGCTGAATAGTAGCATTAAAAGTCCATTGCCTCTGATCCAGTGTAACATTCTTTGATAATTGGACTGGACTCAGTCGGACTCCTCGTCCAACCCAACAAACAAGGCTTGGATAGGCCTGGGTCAATAGTTAATCCTTTAATTGCTGCTAAGTTCATGCCATGTAAATTCTAAGTACATCTACTGTCTAAATACACTGGAAAAAATGAAAAAGGATGCTAGGACAAACCAAATTGAGTACACAGTGAAGAGCTCCTTGTCCACCCAAATTTTAAACACGCATTATTATTATTAACGTGAGAATTTAGACAAATTTTATATCAACAAATTTATTTATTTTTTTAAAAATAAGATTGAAATTAATAAAAAAATTCAATAAGATAAAATTTTTAATAATTTATTTCAATGTAAGTTTACATTCACTTTACCAAATTTGATAAGCTCACTTATATAATATTATTGAATATTATTTTTATAATAAAGATACATGTAAACAGAGCTTTTATAGAATAAAAATAAGTTATTTTCCGCTAAAATTTGAGGGGGTTTTAATTTTTTTAGCTATTATTTTAATTTTTTAATTTTTTTTTCAGACAAACAAATTACTTTTGAATAAAAATATCATTTTTACTGTATAAACAGTGCCTGCTACAGTATTTTTTCAAATTAAATTTAATTTTATAACTAATTTATTTATAAATTTATTTTACTTAAAATTATATTTATTCAAATTTAAATCTGTATTTATTTATTAAAATTATATTTATAAAATTTAATCACACTATTATAAAATTTAAATAAACATGTAGTTAAGCTAAACTAAATAAATAATATAATCAATTTAAATAATTGATAAATAATATAATTAAATAAAATACATGTAATTTTAATATACTAACTTTTTAACAAATAATATAATCAAATAAAATAAATATAATTTTAATAAATAAATACAATTTAAATTTGAATAAGTATAATTTTAAGTAAAATAAAATCATAAATAAATTAGTTATAAAATTAAATTAAATTTGTAGCAGGAACTGTTTACTATAGCGGTGGTACTATTCATACAGTGAAATGATATATTTTATTCAAAAGTGATTTATTTGATTAAAAATGTTAAAAAATTGAAATGATGGCTAATAAATTTAAGGCTCTCTCAATTTTGGCTATTTCAAAAAAAAATTCAATTAATATAAAAAAAATTGATAAATTCACCATCGGTTTCTTTTGAACTCTTCAAAATCAAAATCTACCTAAAATAAAACTCGATAACAATTCTAATAATCAACAGGGTGAATTTTACTGGCTAGAACAACAACTTGATTTAGCAGAACTTAGTTTAACACTTTAAACTTATGTTATATGTTTACTATTAATTAACTCTTAATTAATAAAACAATAGTTAATATTACTGTAATTGGTTAATTACTTGAGGGAGATGATGAATTGCGAGGAGAAATAATTTTTCTTGCACTTTCTCTCTCTATAAAATAATTTTCCAAGAGCTGTTCTCTCTATACTCAATTTTTCAGCAACTACTTATTACTATTTATAATTTCACATATATATAAATATAATTTATTATTAAATATTATTTATATATACTTGGCCACTAAGTATATATATTAATATTGTATTAAATAATATTATATTATATATAATATAAAATAATAGATATTTTTATTGTTTAATTATTAAATAATCAATATATAAAATTATTATTTTGTCCATTTTTACATGGTTACCAAGTGTACCCTTAGTGGGTCCCACCATACTACACACTTGGATAAACTCAAATAATGACCCACCATGTATCATATGTCAATATACTATTAGTCAACAATAATTGTTAACTAATTAATGTATTTAACACTTAAATACAGGTACGCGCACATTCCGTGATCATGCTGGATATTACTAAATTGAACAATTCAATCCGATACACCGCCTCAGTGTACAACGATACACTTCACATTACGGGACTCTCTAGGTCCATGCCTAATTTGTCAGGTGAAACTATTCTATAAGTCCATGATCAATGCCCTATGCATACATCATGGATATTACAAATCGGCGTGTTGCCCATACAACTTTAGGTCATAGCACATACGTATAGTCCTTCTATCATCTATATCCTGAATATGCGGGGACATAGATCATCATAGTCAAATCTCTATATGCTTATCCATAACATATTTCCAGATTCGTATCTTAATACAATATATATAAACACTTTTGCTATATTATTCAATCTTAAGAAAAACTCATTTACCGCGTTAATACTTATTACCATAAGATTTTATGAGATATAATCTCGGAACATCTGGATATACAACTCCCTATGTAAGCTGATGGATCCCATGTCTTCCCCCACCGGACTTCATAAGCATCGAATTATACCCAGCGACACCCAAAAGTCAGATCATGAAAGGTTTCTGACATGCGTGAAACCAAAGTATGGTGGATCACTTACAAGCCCACCATGACACTCATATCAAATGATCATATATACTACTCAACTCAGAGGACCTTCCATTGACGACTTACATAAGATGTCTATTGGAGTCCTCGTGAGTTTGCTCGATATACAATCCTAACTAGATACTCGTATGTTTATATAAGCTCAAAGCTCACAGTCAGTTAAAAATAACCATATATACCCTACAAGTATGATATATGTTGATCTATATAAAAGGGATCCACCAACAGACCTACATCGGTGAAAATAAATCATAAACATAATGTTCGATAATATATTTATGTAATAACATTTCCTAGCACCCGATTGTAAATCTTTACAACTATGTCATTATTAGTATACCCTCAAGTATTTGTCCTGTTACAAACAATGCTCAAACGCTTGGATATTCGCTGACTCTTATAACCTGCTAACTCTTAATAGTACTAACTATTAACAATTATAATTTTTAGCAATGCTAACTCTTAATGCTGATCTAAACTCTTTTAAATTAGATCTGAACTCATTCATATCATACAATGTTTATAGCGTAACAAGCATAGTACCATACAATTAAGTAATTAACGATTTAATAAAATGCACATTTATCTAAATTACAAATATTTGTACATACAGAGATGACATATAAGCACCAATTCTAACAATATCGTCCTCCCTTTCTCTGGCTTATGGAGAAAAATGATGGTAAAAATTTAATATATTTGATGGATTCCAGCTTCATGATTTTGCCCCCTATTTATAGGATGGTATGAGTATTGGGGGTCATAAAATTAAAATATAACAATATTTTTTCAGTTAGAATTATTTTTATTAGATTTGTACCTATTTAAAGACATTAGATTCCGTATTTGTTTAGGACCTTTTTATAAAGTACTACTGAAATAAAAACTCTTTTTTGGGATTTTTTAAGATTAGGCCTTATGCCAAATTTTGAGGAGGAATAATAATTTTTTATTTTTAGTATTGACTTTGTCAGTGCTAAAAACTTTATAAATGCAGTTCTCAGTCCAAGAGTTCATATTTAGGTTTAATACTTCTCGGAGTACTCTTTGAAATATTTAGATGAAGTGAATACTCGATCTCATTTAAATAAAGCTCTTGGGAGTTTAGCTCTAGATCTCAAACTTCATGGGATGAATTTTTTTGTGAGGATATTTAATGTAATCTTTCATTCATAGTGTTCTTTCGATGAGGTTCTTCAGGAATTCATTTGGGCTTTACACAAGTGTTCTTTACTCAAAACACATATGTCAAAAGAGTTCTTCATATATATATATCTACCTATAAATTCACTTTTGGGCTTTAAATGAGTGTTATTCACCTAAAATACAATTTTTTACAGAATTCTTCATAAAAAAAAGCCAAGCATGAGCAGCATAGACTGAGTAGTATAAGCAACATAAGTCGAGTGGCATGAGCAGTATAGGCCGAGTGGCACAAGTATAAGCCAAGTGCTATAAGATGTATAATAATTCGAGCATTACAATGTCAAACGCCATGAAATGATTATTCATAATATTTAAGTAAGGGCTTACATGGCCTCAATAAAGACTTATAGGGCCTTAATATTTAAGTGAGAGATTTTACGAGGCCCTGGATAAAGACTTATATAATATCGACGAGGATTTACTTAGCCTCAAATGAAGACTTACTTAGCCTTGAATGAGGACTTACGTGGTCTAGTATTAAAAATACGTGGCCTTGTATGAGGACTTACTTAGCTTCGATGATGAGCTCCTTAGCCTTGGTGATGAAAGCATACGTGATGTTAAGGATGGGGGTTTACGTGGACTTGATCCTTATATTTATAAATGGTAAATATTTTTTTAGAGGCATATTTGTAAAATAATAGAAATAAATTGACCAAAGTTGAAATTTTCAAAACATAGAAGGGCCAAATGATAAAATATCGATGATGCCTTTATTTCATCTTCTCTTTGTTGCGCTACACAACTCTTTTTTTTGTTGGGATTTTTTGATTTAAGATTCTTTTTTTCAAAAGAAGAAATAATCCATGCATAATTTGCATGACCGCATATACTCTTCTTCTTTTAATCACTTTTCTTATTTCTTTTTGAATTCTGCTTGCATGTTTATTGGCATTTAAATTATTAATTCTCATGACTTTTTGTATCATTTCCCATATATAGCACTAAATAATTGACTCAAAATTTTTTTGAGCAACTCCTGGATCAACAAATTTATTTTTCCTTCAAAAAATGAGATCAAGATTAATAAAAATAAAAAGTAAACTCAACGAGACACAAAATTTGTAATGGTTCGACTCAATGTGAGCTTACATCCACTTTACCGAGCTTGATGAGTTCACTCGTATAACACTATTGAATATTATTTTTACAGAAGAGGTACATGGAGGCAAAATTTTTACAAAATAAAAAATAAGCTATTCCCCCAAAGAATAATATATAGGTCGCCACTCTTCTCTCGCTAATAAAAAAAACTCATAATGAAAACTCTTGATATATTTTATCAATCTCTCTCTCCTTTATAATTTTACCCCTGTTTATAAAGTAGTGGAAGTATGAGGTCGTAGAATCTAAGTAAATTTGGGATATAATAATATTTTTCAATTAGAATTATTTTTTATTAGAGTCATATTAAAATAAGAACAACTTTTTTATTTGTTTGGAACTTTTCTTTAAAGTTCTACTGAAATAAAGATATCTCTCATTTTACTTATTTAAGACTTTATCTGAACCTTTATAATATATTGAGCTTTATGTTGAAATCTAATAAAAAAAATTATTATTTTTAAATTACACTATTTTTTTCTTAAAAAAACCTAGCTAGTACCAAGTTACTGTGCATTAGGTTTCTTTATTCACAATTACCATTGCTTCTCTTTTTAATAAGTATAAATGTTAAACACCATCGCAATTTACCTAGAAGATATATATTATTTTCAAGTTTTTACTATTGTAGTTTTTGTTTCCCTAAAGATTCTAGTCCAAGCTTAATTTGTATACAGGGCTCGGTTTATGGACCTCGTATCGAAGCTTAAAGGAGACTTTGCTTAAGGCTCGCCAGGGAAGGCACATCATATGGTCATCATGGGCTTAAGCCCATTGTCTAGTCAATTTAATATATTGGGAGTTACTCACAGTCCTCAGTCTTAATAGTTTTTGGCACCACTAATATCTTCAATAATTTTTTCAAGTTAGGCTAGCCACTAAGCCTCTGAAAGATAGGGTAGGGGAGATACATGTCACCTAAGAATTCTAATTGTCCTTATCCTCAAGAATCTTGGGGCATCCCAAGATCTTTGATACAAATATTATTCCTATAGTATCAATGTGAGTCCAAATAAAAAAGGTAAAGATATGTCCTAATTCTAATAGAACTCAATAATCTAATACTGAAAAAAATTATAAAAATGAGGCTAAATGATAAAACAAGAAAGAAAATTTTTGGAGAATAAAAACCTTTAAATGATAAAACAAGAAAGGAAATTTCGGAAGAATGGAATATTGATGTTATTCGTAGAGCTTTCTCTCTGGAGGAACAACAGGCTATTTTAAGTACTCCTCTTTTTCACCACGGTCTCAATCAGGGAGATAATATTATGTGACATTATGATCGTTGGGGGAGATACACGATAAAGAGTAGGTACTGACTAGCTTATCAAAAGATTAGAGTTGCTAATAGCTCTAAGAAGTCGGCTGTTAGCAAATGGTAGAAGCGTTGTTGGAAGTTAAATGTACCACCAAGAGTTAAGATTTTTCTTTGGAAGGTAGCTCATGATTGGATCCCAACAAATGCTAATTTAGTGCGTTACCATATTCCAACAGATGTGACTTGCCCTAAATGTGAGAGAGGTGCCAAAAATACAATTCATGCACTTTGGTTGTGTTCTTCTTTGAAAAAATATGTGCGTGGTGCAGTTTTATGGTTGATAGTAGTTACTCCCACAAAACATCTTTGTGTGACTTTCTCATTTCCTATATAAAGCATCTTGATAATGATGAATTTGATTTTCTTTGTGTCCTTCTTTGGCATATTTGGGATGTGAGAAACCAGTGGACTAACGGTAAAATAATTATAGATGTTGAGGCTATGTGGTTAGGTTGGGAGTTTTTTGAAGGATTTTCGAATCAGTCAGGCCAATGCCTCTTCCACGAAAACTATACTGAGGCATCGTTGGTTGCCACCTCTTATGGGGTTCATAAAGGTTAATTCCGATGCAGCAGTGGATACTATACATGGTGTTATAGGTTTTGACTTTGTGACACGTGACCATTTGGGAGTTGAGGTATTATCTAGAATTGTGAAGTATGATGGTCTGTTTTCTATTTCAATTGCTAAAACAATGGCTATTCTCAAAGGTTTGGTGGCCATTCAAATTTTAAATGTTGATTCTATTATTATTGAATCAGATGCACAATAAGTTATGAATGATATTTTGTCCAATGAAATACCTCATTCAAAAATAGATTATATTTTTAAGAAGATTCATGAGTATTTGGACTCCTCTACTTATTTTAAGGTGTTATTTGCTTTTAGATATGCAAATGTAGTTGCTCATAATTTAGCTAAACTAGTGTTTAATTATGAGTCAGCTTACACTTGGAGAAGTTATGTTCCAAGAAAATTTGATCATCTTGTTTTTGAGAATTTTCATTCTTGTAATTGATTTTTGTTGAATGAAAGTTGTTTAAAAAAAAACCCTTAAAACCTTTTTTTTACAAACAAAAACTTCTTTTTTTTTGTCTTTTCAATATTATTATTCTAATTTTTTTTTATAGATTTATTACTGACTTAAGTATCAAATGGTTATCACATGGAATAACTTTTAGTATGACTTACCGTGTTTGTGACTGTCTTCTAAAGCTTAGCATGCATTAAAGAAGATTATCTCAAATTGACTTTGCAAGAGATCCAATTTTTTTGCTTTCAAAGAGAATTAAATTCAATTTGTAAGTCTAGAGTTTTTCAAATTTTAGTTTTTCAAATTTTATGATCGATTTTTTTAAGAAATAAATTCAACTCGTAGATTTAAAATTTTTCAAATTCTATGGCCAATTGTTTTATTGAAGATTCACCAAAATTAAAAGAAAATCAATCACAAAACCAATAATTATTTTTGTGAAGGGATTGGTAAATGATCAATGTTTGGTTGAATGGATAATGTCACCATAACTTGAGAGATTAATAATTTCTTTTGCACATTAACAAGTTGACCCATTATTCTTTTCAATGGTTTAGATTAAATGGTTATGATTTGTTGTGATTGCGTCAACTCCATTTGGAGGTAAATTTTTACGTGCTTTTTGGTAATTTAATAAAAACAAGTTCATAAATGAAATAAAAATGATAATGAAGTTTGACGAGACAAGACACATGAGAGGAAAAAAAATGAATAGCCACTCTCTCTGGGAGAAATATTGAGTGCGATTAGTGCTTGCACATCCCACAAAGCGCAAGCCTAGCATTAAGCGGACACCCTTTATTAAAGGAAAGTGCGTACTAGAAAAGCACATGCCATTGCCATCGATGCTCTGTGTCTGTTGAGTTTGCCTCGCCGCCCATGCCTTGAACTTCTCCGCGCATGGTGCCCGACTTTTGCACAAACCTCGTTGATGTTGGACTTCAGTGGATATATAATCGATAATAACTTGAGACTCAGTCCACTTCCAACTTTATGCACTCCCACAAAAATTAATGTGGTTGGCGTCGACATAACATTTTGACCATGCCAATATCGCACCACTAATGAATGAGAAAGTCCCAAGTCAATTTGTCAAAGCTAACATATATGGTGGGATTATATCTATTTTCTTTTATAAATTTTTATTGGAAAAATCATTCTTTTTTCCTCCAGTATTATTATTTACATTACATGTATAAGGAATAACATAATTGTCAAAAGATTGACCTCTGACTTTTTCATACCCATTTACAACTTTCATTACTTCTAATTCACAGGACGTGCAAATATTTAAGACGAGATTTTCAACACAAAGAAGCATAAGCAAATCAGCAAACATGGCTTACTTTTCTCCTCTCTTTCTCTCTTTGTTGGTTTCTATGCTTATCTGCTTTGCATCACATAGAGCAGAAGCAAGGAGATACGGACACCCCATCTCTTCTCTTGTTAGCAAAGAACTATTCGATGCCATATTTCTACACAAAGACGACAATGCATGCCCAGCAAAAGGCTTTTACACGTACAATTCATTTATACAAGCAACAAGATGTTTCCGTAAATTTGGAAACACTGGAAGTTTAACCACTCGCAAGCGTGAAATTGCAGCTTTTCTTGCTCAAATATCCCATGAAACGACAGGCGGTTGGGCTACAGCACCTGATGGACCATATGCTTGGGGTTTGTGCTTCAAAGAGGAAGTTAGTCCTCAAAGCGATTACTGCGACTCTACCAACAAAGAGTGGCCTTGCTTTCCTGGAAAATCCTATAAAGGAAGAGGACCCATCCAACTATCTTGGTAACTAATACATTTCTAATCATATTTAGTAGCGAATGCTCTAATAATTACGAGAGTGTATTTATTCATAAAGGCTAAAGCTCGTCAAACTCACATATTTGTTTTAACTCGTGGCAGGAATTATAACTATGGACCAGCGGGAAAGGCTTTAGGGTTTGATGGGCTAAGGAACCCAGAATTTGTAGCTAACAACTCCTTGACTGCATTCAAAACAGCTCTATGGTTTTGGATGACACAGCAGAAGCCAAAGCCATCCTGCCATAATGTCATGGTTGGAAAATATGTTCCCACCAAAGCTGATTTAGCGGCCAATCGGACGAATGGATTTGGGTTGGTAACTAACATAATCAACGGCGGGCTTGAATGTGGAATTCCCAATGACGGACGAGTTAACGACAGGATTGGGTACTTTCAGAGATATGCCAAACTGTTCAATGTTGATACAGGCCCTAATCTGGATTGCGAAAACCAGAAATCATTCTGAAATTTTTATTTTTTATTTTTTATTTTTTAAAAAAGAACATTTGTAGTCTTTGTTTTCTTATTCTCCAGTAATAGGGTAGTGGCAAAGTGGATTAATCATGCTGCGCTAGCCGGCAACTGGTATAATTTAATAATTGTAATATCGTTTTGGAAGGAATAAACTGATGTTAATGGAAGCACCAACTGTTTTGCTTTCTATTTTCCTGGATTTGATTTTAGATTTGAAGATTAATTTATCTCTTAAGATTGTATATATATAAGCGAAGTGGTTGTATAATAGGAAAGGCTGAAAGGAGGAGACAAAATGAATGGATCATTATATAACCCATGCTTTTTGGTTTATCCTTTTGTATTTTAGTCCCAAGTGCTGTAGTGCATGTCTTATTAGCTTTAAACTTCTAGAAAATGTATTTAAGTAAAATATTAAGACTATAAGGGAAAAGGATTGACCACTGGAGTTCCTCAGTTTGCGTTGGGTTTGTCAAGATAATTGGGCCTCTGGAAATTTGACATAGTCCATCTTTCAAACAATAAATTAAACCGGGTCGAGAGCCGAATTCTTGGACACAGTAAATGCACTGACCCGAATAGAGAACCACAGCGAGTTCACTAGTCACTACTATTCAGCCAGGATTTCAAATTCTGTTAGAATTTTTTAAATTAGATTTCTATTTTTTGTATTAAGATTTCATATCGTGATTTTAATTTCAGTGTTGAATTTTTCACAAGTGTAATTGGCTTCAAAATTGCGTTAGTGATTTTAACACGATGTTGATGTGTATAACTATAAATATCATGCTGCTAATCGCGTAGTTATACCATTCGTGATTCTTATATGTTGTGCAACGGCAATTGGCAATTAACAACAAAACCCTTTTGTCTTGGAAGGGATTTTGTACAGATATCTCTTACACTACCAAATGTTTATGGGAAGCAACACGTGAGGTGGTATATCCACTTATAATTAAATGTGAATTTTGAGTGACTTAGTTTTTCCATGTTAACAAAAAAAAAAGGTTTGATATTTAATTTATAAATAGAATAATCACTCCACCCACAAGGTTAATTTTTAGATTGAACATTTAAATCTTAAGTTTCTCTTTATAAATTCAAAATTTTTAACGAGTGGTATTAGAGACAAATTCTAATATTCGGATTATAAATAAATTCACTATCAAATAAAAAGGATTTATGTTAGATCATCACTAATGATATTCAAAAAAAAATTATTGAATACGTTGGTTCTCCCATGTTGACAATAAACTAATTCAGAATATGAATAAAATCATTATCAAATAAGGATTGATGTTAGGTCATCATCGACATTATTCGAAAAAAATTTATTAAATGCATTAGTTCTCGACATTGATGGTAAATAGTTGATATGTAATTAAATTTATAAGCAAGATGTTACTCCACCAATAAAGTCGCCCAATAGTGCATGATCTAAGAGTATTAAATTGATTTTTGTTCGTAACTTCTTTACTACATTATTGGTGCATCCGACAGCATTTGCAATAGGAGCAAATTTTGAAATTTTATACAAAAAGAACAGCATCACCCAATAATTACTATTACTTTTAGCAAAGCCCTAAAAAATTTAAAAGAAAAAGCTGTTTAGAATTTATTCTATTGATGGGTTAGTTTAAACGATAAACAAAAGCTGGAGGTGACATTGCTGCAAATTCATGAGCGGGAAAAGAGAAACAATTTAAACGATACTAATGGTAAGTCGTGAAGAGAAGACTTCTAAGTTCACTTCGAGGAAGAATCTAATTCGCTCTTCGTTGGGAGGATAAACATGAGCATATGAAATAAGAAGTGGGGTAAGCAATAAAGAATAAACATAATATAGGATAAAATTAGTCGAGAGAATCCGTTATGCCAGTTTTTCCTCTAGGTGGAAGGTCACATCTTTCGAAACATAGAACTAAAAGTAATTACCAATTTCACATGCTAAAAAGATTTATGTTGATATTTCCAATTTCTTTGTGACATGAAGTTTATCATACATAACTTTTATGTTGTATGTTCAGAAGCATAGGGTTCTTTGTACCCAGCTATGTATTGATGAAATAGAATAAATCAAATCGACGGCAAGCATAACTTAGTAATCCAACCTATTTGATTGAGAGATTTACTGTTCAAATATTAGGAAAACCCTTGTTCCATTAATTAAATTACCATTCAAGAAGGGATTTAAAATTTTTTTTTCTGCGGATCTATGTGTTATTTCTTACACATTACGGGTATTTTAATTGGACCCTTGATCTGTTTTGTTTGCTTATACTTTTGTGTTCAATGATAAACTAACGATACATGTAAGTGATAGATCGTGAGAGAGAGAAACAGTAAGCTTCCCCTTTCTTCTTAATTTGCTCATTCACTGATATTCCCGAATAAGATTTATCTTCAAACTGCAAGGAAAAGGTTTTTTTTTTTTTTTTTGTGGGGGGTTTTGAAGCTGTAAAAAGAGTGCATTATTTGCCATTCAGAAAATTTACAGCCAAAAGACAACTGTTGCTCGTATGATTTGTTATAGCTCTAAGAATATACATTAGCAATACATTAATTTCCGCCTATCTATTCTTGTTTCACTCCGCAAGAGAAAATGTCAGAAAAGAGAGATTCATGAATGAATGTGATGGTGCGTAAAAATCAGAAAAACTGCTACACTCTTGTGATCTTTAATCTCCTCACCGTGGATAAGAACATCCTACACTCAAATACCATAAGAACATCACCAGGTTAATTTTTTGCTGGAAAAATACAATGAAGGATCAGAAATGGAAAAATAAAAATGAAAGTGCATGAGATCACAGTCCAAACTTACTCCCAAGGTACATCTCCAACCATCATCCAATCTCCTTCCCTGTCTTCATATGTTAAAACATGGCATGTCTCAGAATAAGCTGATGATCCATCCATCTCAGACCCTGGTTCCACATACATATATACATATGAATATTTCGATATTCATTATAGTAAAACCATATTGAAACCAGGCCAAAATAATGTATATAGAAAGCCAACAAGAAGATTTAACAAATACAACTTACAGAGTATAGTGGTGAGGAACATATGGTCAAGAGTCCTTATCAGATCATGGTAACCATCATGGGCTAATAAATCTAGCTTTCTGCCAATGGGGATTCCTTCCATGTAAACCTTCACATAGAAAGTAGCATTGTTGCTCTCATTCTCATCTGCTTCAAATGTTTTCCTCAGAAGCGGCTTGACTGGTGGCCAGTCCGATGGCTGATCCCTGACCCCAGCAATAAATTCTCATTAGCAAAAATAAATAAATAAATAAACTAAGTGAAAGACGGCAAAAGAAGATTATCATAGTAAAATAATCTGTGCAATATTTGATTTACCTTGAAAATGAAGAAGAAGGGTCCTCTTGTTGAGAGGTTGACATGCTCAGTCCAAGCCGAAGATCTGTACTAAGGTCTTTTCTTATTTTTGTGCTGCTCTCAGTAGAAGATGAAGAACAACTAGTTGCTCTAGCTCTGCCCATTTTCAGATGTGAAGACAAAGAAGCCGCCACCTTCACGTTTATATAAATAGAGTGTGTTAGTGAATGTGAATTATGTCAAGGTATTGAAATCTGAAATTAATGTGCTGGAGGAGGGCATTTCCATCGTATGACTGGTTGGCCTGATATGTTGCCAATGTAGCCGACATGTACACGTGTGAAGTAGGAACCAACCTGGGCTCCATCATAATTCCATTTGAACTTCAAATTCAATGTGCTTCATGTGCATATTATAATTTGTATTATTGATAATGTAAACATAAACATTTCCATGGAGTTCACGCTAAGATAAAAAAGAGTAATAAGCAATCTTTCATTACGGCAGTCATTGGCTGCTCTCTTTTTGAAAAGTTGACAATTACGTTCAATCAAACGACAAACATATGAATGAATATAGTTTTTATATAGAAAGAAAAATAAAGAAAGTATGTACGACCAGATAAGACGATTGGATTTCTTATACATAATTTTCTTTAGATATGACAACACCATGTACTTGAGGAAATGAATGTAGACAAGTTCTCAGAGTGCTTGGATATTCCAACTGGGTACAAAAGCATCGATGTTGGAAACATTTACTTAGCAAGAACATGTATTAAATTCGATCAGCCCGTCCCAAATCAATGTTCAGAGGATAAGGTTATCATGGTAAGCTTGGTACAAATACATAATTAAGAGTATTGGTAATGGTGAAAGCACATGTCTTATTGTAGAGTGGCAGATTAATGGAATATTTAAATGAATTAAAATGGTGTTTAGCATAGTAACCATAATCAACAGAGAGGAGCCAGGGGACTGCTTCAAACAGGCAAAGAAGACAAGAAACATTTCGATGTTTTATGTACGGAACTGATGTAACCCTAGTGCTCCACAGAAGATATGTTCATTGCATTTGTAACCTTATAATAATTATAATGTCTTTACCATCTCGATTCTCAATTATTATCATTACGGGAACTGAGTGTCACCTGAGAATATATACATACTTTTTCATTTGTAAGATCCTGTCTTGAAGATATGCATAATAGACTAGATTTGCAAACGGAAAAAGAAAGAAAAGACATAAAGTGCACTTGCATCGTTGATGATTTCTTCTATATTCCACAATATTATCCCTTCCCCACGTGTACAATCCACGGGTCTAATGCACCTATATCAAAATTCAGTATTTATATTTTACAAGTTAATGGGCATGAAAAAGGAACAGGAAATCTTCCTTGTAACTAAAGAAACGCAATTTGTTAGATGGAAGAAGTGATAATTTAACAAACGAGAGGAAAAAGAAAAGGTGAAATGTTCCCCACTAGGCCTACCATAATGTTGTTTAAATTGGTCATCATAGGACTTTCTCTCCCTCCAACGACTTTTTTGTCTATTAAGAGCACTATTTTCTTTGTTGAACTTAGAGCATAATCATCCAAATTCCCACCCCTTTCCAGAAATCCGCCACAAACCAGATCTCTTCAAATCGTATTCTTTGCTGTTAGCTCATTCATACTCATAGCTGTCTGTTTTCCATGCATCTGCTCGTAATAATGATATCATGTCTAATAATTCCTTCTGGAATCGTCAGTCAAACTTAGGATTGCTTTTTATTTCCCCATGCAAGCATGTCTCCATAAATAGGGCCTACTAAGGGAAACTAGATCCCATTCCCAGGCTTGCTTTATGAACTTTTTGTCTTTCTGCCAGTAATAGTTGCGCGACTTTTCCTACAATGTGTTGTCTTGTTTTGAAATGCTTCTAGTGTCAGCACTCGCACTCAGCAGAGACCTTAAGCTCCTGCGCCTGGGTGGGCGGCTGGGGATTTCGTCGAGGCCCGCCTTCGAGCCACCTACGTGCTCCCTTAATGTTCCGAGCACTGGGCTCCATATTTTAATGTAGATTGCGCTTTTAGGAAAATTATGCAGTTGCAGATTCGCTTTGTGTGCGGTTTCAGGAAAAGTATCTAAAAAGACTAATATCTATTTATCACAATAAAAAAATGAGCTAGATTTTTCGTTTCAGACTGCAGCTGGCCCTGCCACGCCTGCACTGTGGCGGCCCAAGGATCGTGGAAGCTTTGCCTATGCCTATAGTCTAGATTCGGGTCAATTCCTATCACCACAAAGTAAAAATAAATGGTTTTTATTGCTCATCCATACAGAACAGAAGATGTAATTTATGAACCAAATCCGCTGCATGGTGCCACTTCAGACTGCCAGCGCTGTAGCTGGCATGGCAGCTAAGAGCAACGCCATTGGCTCCCTCTCAAGTTGCATTACTAAAAAGAAAAAGTAAGATTAAGCATAGCTTATATTCAGGGGAAAAAGTAATAAAGAGAGAAGCAACAAATTCTATTATTGACTAATCACTCGAGTATGGAGGAAACTGAAACTTGTGAATTTGTGTTTACAACTCCTTGAATCGGTTAGAGATGTAATATAATCACCAGACCACATCTTCTCCACATGCTAGCAGCCCGCCTGAGTACTTTTTCAACAGATACAAACAATAAACTGATGTGAAAAATTGGCTCATTCACCATCGATAAAAACATGCCCATCCAGTAGAAAATAAATACAAGTAAAAAAAATTAATAATAATATGAGCTACAAGCAAATAAATGCCTCAGATGAGGAACTCTACCCGAGAAATTGTCAATTCAGAAAATTTATAAATACGTGAAGGGAAACTTCCCTTCAGTTAATTTCTACATAATAAAGAGAGCTCTGATTAAAACCAGAAACATCAGACAAGATTCAGCACTACTTTAATGCATATTGTGATAGGAACTTGGATACATCAGCTGCAAGCTCATATGCACCCTCCACACATCTACCCAAGGCTACACCAGCCACATAGTTTCCCCCTAAAAACAGCCCTTGAAACCCATTATCCTTGAGAGAGGTTTTTGCAGCTTCTAAGAGATCAAGATGACCAACCAAGAATTGTGGAATGGCTTGTGGCCACACTCTCACTCCCAGTACAACTGGATCCTTTGCATTAGGATTTATGAGCATCTTTCTCAAGTCACGATCAACTGCTTCCACAAGGTCACATTCTGTCTGCAGGAGGGAGAATAAGTGGTATTATTAAAAGTAACAAGGAAGATATAAAGGCTTCAGAATGTAAACCTCGAAGATATACTTGTCCAGTTTCTCCACCCAAATGAGAAAAAAAGGAAAACAAAAGCTATTGATAGAATACCACAAAAGATTAAAGTTTTCAACACAAATGGAACAAGGAAAACTCATTTAAAGCAACTCTTATTATAGATATATGTACGAAACACAGCCAAGGTCAATGCAATAATATTCTTGTGCTGAAATTTGAATCCATCAATATTTTGACCATTCAATCTCCCACGAGATTAAATCAACAGAAGAGGTCATTCTTACTGCAAAACAAAAACTTAAACATACCTCCCTCTCCTCCTTATGTCTTTCTTGATGATTTAGTATTAGTTATTACACCAGCTATACCATCCAAAAATTCCTATACTATTAAATAAGTAATCTCAGTATGTCTTCATGAGACATTCTTGTTATCACCCTCACAGCTCAAGAACATAATATCATTCTTCTGTCCAAATATCACCATCTCCAGCAGCAAAATACACCATGTTCGTAGGATAATCGCACAACAGACATTTAAATCATATTTGAGAATTGTCTTACCTTGGACAAAATTCCAGGATTTGTAGCACCTCCAATGTAGTTCAAGAGCAAAACTCTTCCAGCTGGTGCTCGATTGGGAAAAAGTGATGAGCTGTATATGGTTCCTGTGGAAAAAGAAAAACAAGAAGGTACATTTTAGCACAAAGTTCTCTAAACATGTTTGATAAAAGTTATTCTGGAAAAAAAGCATATCAACCTAATGTTTCCACCCCTTGGCTTCGCGGATGTAATTGGCCAAACCCCTTTAGTTCACCATCTATCAAGCACTCTGTTCGAATTGCTTCTTTTGGATAAGAAATAGACACTGCTGCAACTGGTGGGTAATAAAATTGTGATAAAGCATCAGCAGCATCTACCTGCAAACACAATGCATAAACGGGAAAAGGTTAACTAGAAAGTTCCTAGACCAACCTAGATAAAGAACAAATAAATTCTAGATTTAGTCTAGTAAAAAGCCAGTGTCCAGTGGAAAGAGCAGTTGATTTAAATTTTGGTTAAAATATGCGATGATTATTCAATTCTGAATTCCTCAAAATAAAACCAAAATTTTGACAAACAATATCAGCAGCAGTCATGGAAGCAAAAGTTCTCAAAAAAGAAACGTTTCAAAAGACTCAAGAGTTTGTAAGCTAATCTACAATGTAGGTGTGCAAGTTGATAATCAAAATTTGAGTTGATCAAAATTCTATGGTAATTCGTCATCCTTTCTTAGTTAATACAGGTCACAAACTAATACACACATGCAGGGCTGTGCTTGAGTATGCATGAAGTAAGGCTTTGGGAACCTCCCACCATGTAATTATTGCTCTTAGCTTAATACATCATCAAACTTTGACATATCAATATCTTGAGAGTAACACTACTTAAATTCCAAACATAGACAAATGCACACCATATAGCTATCTCAGATAAATAAGACATTGAAAATCCTAAACAAATTACTTTCCAAGGCAAACAAATTACAAATAGAGCTGGAAGACACCAACAAAGTTTCTAACATTCTTGAGATGTAAGGAAGTAAATTAAATTCCTATCCCAACCAGGTTCAAAAATGCAACATACAGAAAGTGGACGCAGCAAACTACTGGCAACATAAGACGGAACTGTCATGACAACACTTCTGCTCTGGAGGGAAACCAATCCTTCTGGTGTTTCATACATCAAACGATACCCTCCATCATCCAGTTTCATGATACCTGAAAGCTTCCAAGATAGTTTAATTTTGCTACCTAACCTGACAGAATTAACACAACCGATTAAGTCTACCTTATCTTCATACTTAGAAGAACACAGTGAGAATATAGAACCACCATAGAGGCTTCAGTTATCGTCAAGGATGACAGATAACCATCTAAGTACCCATCAAGAAGAATACCTGTAATTGAAAACATGAAAGTCCATGTTACCTTTCAGATATTGCTTCTGGCAGCATCGCAAGTCCCCTTCTAAAAGATCCAACTGTTTGGCCCTTTGGCTTTGGTAGACGCCTGCAGGAACACTCAACTCAGTGCATTGAACATATATTCTAAAAATAATCATCAGATAAGCCTCAGTGCACATATATATTATTACGGGTCTCGAGGTAGCTTAGGAGCTTTATTTTTCTCCTGGATTGCCTTAAAGGTTCCACCAATGATACTACCGCCATTCTGCTCCAGTTTCCAAACTTTTCCAAATGCCGCCTTCATGCTTAGTTTCGAAGGATCTCCTGCATAAACCCCTGCAGGCAATAACATTAACTGAGGTCAACTGGAGTATCAGGGAACATGTGAAAAAATGCCAGCTTAAAGAATTGTACCTCTCACGCACAGTGATTGAGCAGCAGATGAAAATGAGTAAAATGCTTTACGATTATTGATTTTTAAAACATTGATCATCAAATTTCACCTGAACAAAAAGGCTCTATTAGACGCTCAAAAACCTCATTGCCAAGGTTACGCCGCACAAACTCCTCAACTGATTCCTCATGACCCTGTCACTTTCATCAAAGTCTAAATTATGAGAAAAGCAAGTAGAGAAAGACATTTCGTGGGTGGATGAGTTTGGGATAAATAAAATTGAAACCGACTAATGAGAGAGTTGAGAGGACAAACTGGAGGAGAAGGTCGAATGCCAATAGCACCTAGACCGGCCCTAATTTTCCCACCAATGCTCATCAAGTCAAAAATTGGAAGATCCGTTGGCTTAGATGGTACTGGCCTCAATTTTCCATTCCATAACACAAACCTTGGTGCATTAGGGTCCCCCAAAACTAGATCATCCTTCAACCCACTGTCCACCTAAAATGAAAATGGACATCAATAATTCCATCAAGTTACTCAACATCTAGTCCAACATCCACACAAGCCTGCATACAAATTGGACAATGATGCTAGCTGGTATTTACAGAGCTGACAAATTGCACGCAAGTGGCTCCTGAAACTAAGAATGCCTCAAACTATAAACTAACAATCAATTCATTAATAAGTTGCTATGAATATAACAAAAAAAAAAAAAAAGGCAACGAATTTCATAACTGATAGTAATATAAAGCTGAGCTATGAGTAAATTTTATAATCATCGCCTACAATTTAGTGCTATCAATTAAGGTTCCAAGTTAGACCACGATAAAACCCTAGACTAGGTTTAAAACGTACCGCCATTTTGAGCATGGGATCAGACGGCTGAAAACTGTTGGGCCCCTCTTCCCAGAGATATCCGTCTCTCTCAACAGTGATGATATTTCCACCTGCACGATCTCTAGCCTCAGTGACGATCACATTTGGAGCAACATCGCGGTGGTCGGTAGCGAGAGCCTGAGCGATGCAGAGGCCACTGATTCCACCACCGATAATCACGCAATCTGCCGTGGCGGAATCTCGGGTGTTGAGATCGGGGTTGGACTTTGATGGGGAAATCGTGGATTCTTCGGCAATTGAGCATCGAAGTTTAAAAGGTCGGGGAACGTTGAGTCTTTGTGTGGGTTTTGAGAGAGACGGAAACAGAGAGGGCGTTGGGCGGAGGACAGATAGGTCCGTGAGGGTCGTCATGGCGGGTCGACTCGACGGAAAGGGTGAAACTGAGACGAATAGAGGTTGTTAATCGTTACTGTGTGTTATCTTTAAGGGGATATCTACGGTATAAATGCTCACACCAATATTCAACACCCATCCCTACTCTCTACTTCCCATCAACTTTACACCGGTATTCAAACACTCCTCTCTACATAAACCTTCCTTTTATTTTTTTTAAAACTTAATTATCAATGATTGAAGGGAAATTTTCCGACCTAATTTGAAATTAGAAAAATTATTTTAATTTAGTAAAAATAATTTAAATAATATTAATTAAATACTTTTTTTTTTCTATTTCATCCTTATTCTAAAATAAAATAAACAATAAAATTTTTAACTTCTACCGACATTCTTCTCTCTCCCTCTCGTAATTAATACACAACAAATCTATCTCATTTCACTTATAAATTTAAACTCAACAAAATTTAAAGATTGAAGATATATATTAAGGGTTGGAAAAAATAGAAAAAATTTGGTAAGTGTATTTTTTAAATTTAATTTTTATGATTTTGAATATTTTTATATTTAATTGTTAGAAATGTTTAAAAATGTGTATATGTAGTATAAAAAATAAGTTAAAAATATGTGAAATTAAAATGATCGAAAATGACAAACTGCGATATTTTTTGGCCTGAGACGCACCGGCGCGTGTGTCTATGCGTTGCTGGTAACAGACGAGTAGACGCATGCGCCACCGCTTTAGGTGCACTCCGCTTGACGAGTAATTCTATTTTTTTGATTCATTATCATATTGGGAAAGAGAAAAATTTATTTTGTTGACATTGTAATTTTTAAATTTATTATCATCTCAGGTATAGATCTACGAGGCGATCCCGATGTGTGGGGTGCTCAATCACAATATTGCATCATCGTCATTTTCAAGTGGAATGAGTCTCAATTTTATGGTATTTGAAGAAACCTAAAACTTAAGAGTTACTTTATAATGTACTTGATCAACTCATAGAAGATTACAAATTCTTCTCAACAACGTTTTGTTTCTAATATTTTTAGGAACAACCATATACATATTTTGATATCCAATGTATCTTTCAAAATCATCGCTACAGCTCTTCCTTCTTTTCCTAAAACGTATAATGGTTGAAATTTGTGACATGATCAACTGCACTTAAAAAAATACAACAACGTAATTTTAATTTAATTATAGATAATTAAATTAAAATAAAACTTAATATATAACTATTTATATATAAAATAAATAAATAAATTTGGTGGTGGTGCTTCGGTAGTGCGCAACCATGTGCGCATGAGCGCCTTTGTTGCGACTGGTGCTCACACAAAGCGGCAGCCAACAACAACTACACGTGCAGCCACCGCCTAGCAATAACTGTACGGTCTCTCACGCATCATTTGCGATAATCGAGTTTAATAATCTATTACATTTTTCATCTATTATATTTATTTCAATAAATATAAACACTATTATGAATTAAATTAATTAAAACAAACAAAAATTTACTATTTTTTAACTTCGGCTATTATTCTAAATCTTCAAATCGTTGCATTAAGAAATATCTTCAAATTTGACAACAGATTTAAGATTTTTTTTAAAAGTGGGTTTGAGAATAAAACAAGAGCAGGATAATATTGTAAGAGGTAAAATAAGAGAAAATAATATATTAGAGTTTGCTTTATATATTTAAATAAAATAAAATTTTGTTTTGAGTGCATGCGTTAGGCACACGCTCAACGCATGTGCCCAAAGTAAAGCGTTGTTTAGCACATGCTTTGTGCGTGTGCCCAATACATGATCCCAAAAGTAAAATGTTGTTGGACGCATATTTAAGTAAAGCGTTGTCGCACGCCTAACATATGCGCTCAAGGCTTTGTATTTTTTTTTAAATAATTTTTTTAATTTTTTAATTTATATTTAAATTATTTATAAATAATATTTAATTAATATATAACTATTTATTTTATTTTATTTTTTAAATTTATTTATTAAAAAAAATTAACCTAGGTACTTGTTAGACACATGCCTAAGCGCGCACATATGCTCTCAATAAATTTTTTTAATAATTTATATTATTATTTTTTTAAAATTATTATTATTATTATTATAAATAATTTTTTTATAATTAATTAAAATTTTACGTTCTTAATTAATTTATATATAAAAAATAAAAAATTTTAAAATTATAATAAAAATAAAATAATAAATATCACATATATTTAGTTAATATAATTTAAAATATTTGATTCTGATAAAAAAAAATTATTAAATTAGTGGTCACTCTCAAAAATTTTCCTCAATTGAAAATTAAAATATTTCGACAACAACTTTCCTGTTATTTTTTTTAAACTTAAATATCATTGATTGAAAATCAAAATATTACAAGAATATTACTGTAAAAGTAAATAATTATCAAGATAATATAAATTTAATGCTTATTGAGCGTTCGAACCTAACCATCTTCTAAAAAAGAGAAAGAAAACTATATTTTAAATTAGGGTTAAATCTTAAAGGGCACATTCATCCTTTTAAAAGGAGACCTATTTCACTATCTTTAAACGAAAAACTAAACTATTCTCTAAAGGAGAAATAGACTATTTAACGTTCTCCTCGTATTGAAGGAGATCAAGAGATCAACTTTTACACAGGAAAATTATTACACAAAAAAAAACTTAACTTTGCTATAGAGGTACCAAATTACCCTCTCGTTAGAAACAAAAACCCTTATATGGGAGGACGATTACACAACACCATCACTTTGATAATCCAAACTACATCAACAAGTCCTAACTGACGACCACAAATAAACAATAAGTTTCTCCAATTTTTTCAGTGGCCGTGAGAAGGAAATACGCTCGCCGAAAATTGCAATCCCGTTGGATTTGGGTACAGAGCGGCTACTGAAGAGCTTGGCTTGCTTAGATGACAACAACTACTCTCTCACGGTGGTCAGCGGCGGCGATGAGAGTCGAAAAATGAAATGGCCAGAACTGAAAAGGTAGCGCCGATGAGGGGATCCGGTAAAGTCCAGTACGAGCTCGTCTAAAGCCGAAAACACCATAGAGATCCAAAAAGCAGCAGACTAAGCCCAAACTATCGACGCCGCTGTCGAGGGAGTCTAGGAACAGCCACAACCGTCGAAACAAGTCAGCCTGCTCCAAAAGATACGCCGGAGATCCAGTGGCTCAACATGGACTGAGGATCCGCTACTTTGGCCGGAGATAAAATGGGTCTGGTACAGAAACGCACCTCTTCGGTCAACCAAACACACCACATGACAGAGCAAAAACCAAAAATGCTAAAGCAAGAAGACAACATAAAAGGAAAATAAAGAACTAAGATTAAAGATTTAATAATAAATCCACCGGAGAAAGGGACGGAAGCCCTAGCGCCTCTGTGCAGGGGCTTAAGAATAAAAGCTTTTCTTTTACTTTAAAGAGACATAAATGTTATATTTTCAAAGCTAGCTAAACATTTGCGTTATGCGATTATTTTTTCCTTCTATCGTAAATTTTCAAGGTGCTACCCCGGAAAAAAAAAAAAAAAAACCTTTGAGTAAGTCAATCCAAGAATAATAATTCTAAGTGCAAATTGCAGAGTTAACTTGAGAATAAAGGCTTTTATAATTAGGATTCATAAGCAGCACTAGTTTTTTTTACTAAATAGTTTTTAGTTTGGCGGCTACAACTTCATAAACGTCATTCTAGTGTATTACATGTTAATATTCACTATTATTTTCAATGGATAATTATTATCCATCATTTGTCCCTATCTACCTATATATATATATATATAGGGGTGGATTATGGTATCATTTTTTTACACAATTTTTTATATGAAAATTTAATTATTAAATCACTTTTTATTTAATAACTAAAAGTAAAGTTAATGTGTAATTATTATATTTTTAAAAAGTTATTTAACTACTAATAAATTTTATTATAACTATAATAATATTATTTTTTTTTTATTTTTTATTTTATTTTTTAATCTAATTTAATTCATTTTTTCACTCATATTAATACTTTTCTCTCTTATTTGGATATAAATATCATACTTGTTTACCTAATTTTAACTACTACTTTACATTTTTAAGTACATATTTTGCTATCAATTGAATGGAAGTTTATAAATATTGAAAATATTAAAGTTCCAAAGTGAATAAAGAAAATTGCCAATGATTTATTTGAAATGTGACTAAAAGCGGAAGTAAAATGCGCAGTTTTTAAGAGTTGTGTAGAATGCTATCATTTTACACTAGTATATATTCTTGTCATATGTAACCCTAATACACACTCTGTCATTTTTAGTATTTTCTAGAGTTTTTTGATCTTTCTCACGTTTGGGAATTGGGATTTCTGTCAACAATGTGTGTTCTTGCTAATTTATTGTAATCAATAGTTGTTTTAAGTGAGAAATCACTCTTAGGTTGTAATATTCATCTTGATAGTAGATTTTATCTCTGTTCTGAGCTTAGTGGATGTAGTTCTTTTGAAATCAAACCACTTAATTCTTAGTGTTGATCTTTACTATAATATTGTAGTTGGTTTGTACATTATTTAACCTAAGTGTTAATTTTACAATAGTGGTATCAAAGCGCTAGGTCTAAATTTTTTTTTTCTCTAAGGTTAGAGTTTCTCGGCCATAAGCTAGGATTTGGGAAAAAATATAAATTTCTTGAAATTTTTATGCAAACACAATGGGTTCTACAAGATCTGAGATTGACAAGTTCGATGAAAGTGAAGATTTCAATTTGTAGCAAAAGAATTTAAAGACTCTTCTTACACAACAAAAAGTTATCTCAAGCCCTTGCTAATCTAGAAACTCTTCTACCAACATTGACTGCTGATTAAAGAATAGAAATGAATGAATTGGCATTTAGCACGATGATTTTGAACTTAGTCGACAATGTTCTTCGTTAAGTAAATGAAGAAACAATTATGGCTAGCCTCTGGGTAAAACTCTAATCTCTTTATCTTTCTAAGTCTCTTTCTAGTAAAATTTATATGAAAGAAAGACTATTTAGGTATAAAATGGATAGCAATAAGACATTGAAGAAAATCTAGATATTTCAAGAAACTGTGTCTTGACCTTACAAATGCTGGGGAAAAGATAGAAAATGAAAATGAGGCTGTAATCTTACTAAACTCTTTACCTCATATGTACAAAGATGTTAGGACTGCTATAAAATACAATAGAAAGACATTAACTCTTGATAACTGTATTAAAGCTTTATAGGTTAGAGACTTTGAATTAAGATAAAAAAAATTAATTTTTGGAAATATTGATTTTTTTGTGTATATTAGAGGTAAAACTGAAAAGAAAGACATTAATAAGAATGAAAATAGAAATAAATCAAGATCTAAATCTAGAACAGGTTCTAAAAAATGCTATTTTTGTCGCAAATTGGGTCACCTAAGAAGAAACTGCTATAAGAAACTTGAGAAAATAAAAGATACGAGTAATGGTGGAGAAAACAGTAGTGTTGCTATAGCTAAAAAAGACTATGAAAATTCAAAAGCTTTGATAATGTCTATTGATGAAAATCTAAATGAATGGGCATTAGACTCATGGTGTTCATATCACATGTATGCCAAAAAGAATGGTTTAAAGAGTTCAAACAAATTTGATGGTGGTAGAGTCCTTATGGGTAATAACCAAGCATGCAAGGTATTAGGGATTGGAACTATTTCTTTGAAATTGCATAATGGTTTGAATAGGACTTTGATTGCTATTAGATTTGTTCCAAACCTTGAAAGAAATCTCATATTACTTGCAACTCTTGATGATAATGCGTATACATAAAAGGCTAAAAATAGAATTTTAAAAATAATGAAAGAACCCTTGGTGATTATGAAAGTGTAAAATAAAAAGGTTTATACATCTTGATAGGCCACACTAATACTGATGTTGTTGCCACTGTAATTAGTTCAGTTTTAGATAATTCTAAACTGTGGCATAGGAGATTATGACATATCAATGTCCACAGTCTTTTAGAATTAAACAAAAAAAACTTAATAGGTACTGAAAAGATAAATAAGCTTAATTTTTGTGAATTCTGTGTTATGAGAAAACAATATAAAATTAGTTTTAAAACTATAATACATATGTCTAAAAAATTATTAAACTATGTGCATGTTGATTTGTGAGGCCTTACTAATACACCTATGCATGGTGGAAACATGTAATTCTTTTCTCTAATTAATGATTTCTCTAGAAAGGTTTGAGTTTATTTGTTAAATACTAAAGATGAAACTTTTTCATAAATTCAAACAATGAAAAAATAGTTGTTGAAAATAAAACAAATAAAAAGATTAAAGTATTAAAAACAGACAATGGACTTGAATTCTGTAATCAAGAATTTGACAACTCTGGCAAATTACATGGCATATTAAGACATAGAACAGTAACTTTAGCACCTCAACAGAATGGAGTAGTTGAAAGAATGAATAGGATACTATTAGAAAAAGTCAGGTGCCTATTAATTAGTTTTGGACTATCTAGTCATTTTTTGGGAAAGGCTGTTGCTACAGCTTGTTATTTGGTTAATAAAAGCCCCGTTAGTAGTGTAAATTTTAAAGTCCCTAAAGAAATATGAACTGGTAGAACTATTAACTATTCTAATTTGAAAATATTTGGGTGTGCTACATATGCACATCATAAGGGTGATAAATTATGCCTAGATCAATTAAATGTATATTTCTAGATTATCATAAATGTGTGAATGGTTATAGGCTATGGAATAAAGAAGTTAATGGTGTCAAAGTTATAATTAGTAGAGATGTTACTTTTAATGAACTTGATATGCCTTATTTGAAAAAGAATCAAGCAAGTGCAAGTATTACAAATCAGCAACAGAATACTTCAAGTCCAAGAGAAACTTTAAATTGAGGTAAAACCACTTGAACTAGATGGACAAGATGGCCAAAATTCATCAAATAATGCTAATGTAGAACAAGAAATGGAACAAACAGATGAAGAAAATCAAATTGACAACCCTAAACAGTCACTGAAAAATTACAAACTTGCTAGAGATAGAGTAACGAGGAAGGTAAAGTTACCCTCTAAATTTTCTTCATATGATTTGACTGCTTTTGTTTATTGTTTGCACAAGAAATTGATGAATCAGAACCATTAAGCTATACTGAAGCCATGGATAGTAAATATGTTAGAGAATGAAAAAATGCCATGATTGAAGAACTTAAGTCCCTACAAAATAATAACACTTGGACATTAGTACAAAAACTCACAAATAAAAAATTAGTAGACAGTAAATAGATTTTCAAAATTAAAGAAGGATTAACTCTTATTGACTCTATCACTTTTAAAGTACGATTAGTTGCTATGGGGTTCTCTCAAAAAGAGAAAATTGATTTTACTGAAAATTTTTCTCCTGTTGTAAAGTATACTATAATTAGAATTATTTTATCTTTAACTGCATATTTTGATTGAGAACTTAAATAATTAGATGTAAAAATTATATTTTTACATAGTGATCTTGAAGAGACAATTTATATGAAACAATCTAAAGGTTTTGAGGATAAAAGTAAAGATGACTTGGTTTGTCTTTTGAAAAAATTACTTTATAGACTTAAACAGTCACCTAGACAATGGTATAAAAGATTTGATACTTTTATAATTGAATCTAGTTTTAAAAGAAACAGTTATGATTCTTGTTTTTATTTTAAAGATTTAGACAATGAATCACAGATATTTCTTTTATTATATATAGATGACATGTTATTGACTAGTCCTAGTAAACATAAAATCAAAAAATTTAAAATTCTTCTTAAAAGAGAATTTGACATGAAAGATCTAGGGGAAGTTAAGAAAATATTAGGCATAGATATTTTCAGAATAAGGTCCAAAAATAAATTAATACCGTCTCAAAAACAACATATAAGAAAAGTATTAACTAGGTTTGCAATGAATGATTCAAAATCTGTTAATATACCTCAAGCTGCTCGTTTTAAATTTTCTAAAGATTAATGTCCTATTACAATAGATGAAAATGATGAAATGTCTAAAATCCCATATTCGAATGCAGTTGGTTCTATTATATATGCTTTGATATATAATAGACTTGGCCTTACTTTTTCAATAAGTGTTTTGAAAGGTATATGTCCAATCCTAAAAAAGAATATTGGACTGGGATAAATTGATTGCTGAGGTACCTAAATGGTATAAAAGAGTATGGATTAGTATATGAAAAATATGAGAATGGTTTAAATCTATTTGGCTATGTTGACTCTGATTTTGTAGGTGATAGAGACAGAAAGAAATCAAATACAGCTTACATGTTTATAATGTGTGGGAATTGAATCAATTAAAAATCTCAATTACAACCTTTGGCTGTTTTATCCAGCACTAAAGTTGAATATGTGGCTATTATTGAGGTAATAAAAGAGGGTATTTGGTTACAAAATTTGTTAAGTGAGATTGGTTTACTAACATAACCTATTACTGTGTTTAAAGTGTCATTCACCTTAGTAAAAATTCAGTATTTCACGAGAGAATCAAGCATGTTAAGGTGAAGTATCACTTCACCCGAGATTTGATACTCAAGAAGTAGATTCGACTTAAGAAAATTCCAACAAAAAAAAATCCAACAAATATGGGTATAAAGATATTACTAATAAGTAAGTTCAGATATTGTTTGGACTTACTTTATTTGAAAAATAGATAGATATTCATCAAGTAAGTAAGCTAAGACGAACAAATAAAGAATTCATTATTAAGTTGAATAGGCATTCATTGTTGTAACCAAGGTGAAGGATGTAAGAAATATTGTGGTCCCAAAGTGAATAAGGAAAATTGCCAATGACTTATTTGAAATGTGGCGAAAAGTGAAAATAAAATAAGTAAAATATGATATTTTTAAAAGCTATGCATATCGTTGTCATTTTACACTAGTATGTATTCTTATCATATGTAACCCTAATGCACACTCTTGTCATTTTTTGTGTTTTCTAGAGTTCTCTGATCTTTCTCTTGTTTAGAAATTAGTGTTTCTGTCATAGTGTATGTTCTTGCTAATTTCTTGTAATCATTAATTATTTTGAGTGAGAAATCACTCTTAGGTTACAATATTCATCTTAATAGTGAATTCATCTCTATTATGTGCTCATTGAATATAAATTTCTTTTTGAAACCAAACCACTTAATTCTTAGTACTGATCTTTATTGTAATCTTGTAGTTGGTTTGTATATTGTTTAGCCCAAGTGTTGATTTTACAACAATAAGCAACCTATAACACTACATGTTCCGGTATTGAGAATTTATGTTAAAGAATTTTTTAGTTTCAATGGTGTTTTATTTTTTTTTTTGTATTTTTATTCCTCCGATATTAACATATATGACAGAATTGTAACTTTTTATTGTCAGGCACAGCTTTAATATATGAGAAATTTATTATTGCATTTATATATGAATCATATTATTTAAAAGGGGAAAAATAAGAAAGAAGAAGAGGAAAATAAAAAGTCTGAGCAAACTCTTAATGTGAAACTGGAGTAAAAAAAAATGATTAACTAAAATTAACAAATTTACTGGCCCTCCAATTTGATGCATTTTAGTTGTGGTAATATGACCTTAGATGGATTAAATACTTGTTCCTTAATCTTTGAGAATAAATGATAGTATGACCTTGTTAAAATAATAATAGTATTATTATCTTTCACCCTTATTAAAATAATTGAAATACCACTTAGTGTTAAATTAGGTACTCGAACTTATGATGGTTAAAATTAATTCAACTTAAAAAAAAATTAAATACATTGAAAAAATAAGAAATAATTTCAAAAAAGGAATATATATAATTTATAAAATTTGCAAAAAAGAAAAAAAAAAGTGAAGTTATTAAAATTAGTTAAATACAATAATTATACACAATAAAGGAGAAATACATTAATATAAGAAAGAAAAAATGAATTAAATGAGATAAAAAAAAGAGATAAATAATAAGATGATATTATTATTATTATTATTATTATTATTATGGTGGGATTCATTGATAGTTAAATGAGTTTTTAAAAATACAATAATTACACCTCAATTTTAATCTTAATCATTGAATGAAAAATGATTTAATAGTTAATGTCAAATATTAGATAAAAAAAATGTGTGATAAATCCTGCCTTTATATATATATATATATATATATATACACAACGGGCTATGTCCTTCAAATTGCTGAAATCTATGATGGAATATCAACACTCATGTTTTGACAACTCCAGGTGCATAAAACTCTTTTAAGTAAAATAGAACCTCATAAAACAATTTACTGGAAGATAGACAAAAAGTATCATCTATATGGAGTTTAATTTTCAGCATACTCCCTGCAAATGAGAAAACAAAGCCTGGCCTACATGAAATCTTATGTATAATTCCCGTCCACACTGGAAACTACAAACCAAATGCAATCCTCCAAATTTATAAGTTAAAACAGATTACAACTTCCACCCCCCCACTTGCCATTGTTTCTTCAACTACATCATAATCCAGAAATCAACCACCCATAATCTCAAAACAAATTTCGCAAAATTAACAAGATCTGACAAGATTGTCTCAACCAACGTATCCAACAAAAGAAGCGACTAACTAAATACTTGAAACACATAAATCAAATAAAATTAGATTTATAATTACACCTTTCTTCATATTTGATCAAGGCCAACACTAATGGCTCGCTACTATGAGAAATTACACAACAAAGGAAAAAAAAGAAATAAAGGATGATGACATATGGTAGACAACGGTAGTAAAAGAATACAAAATGGAGTATCCCGACCACTCACAACAAGTGAGAGAATTCAAGATTCTGGTGGTTACACGCACCACGCTGATGAAGATCTATTTGTAACTCTGAATCCAGTCATGAAATTGTAAAAATATACAGCACATTGATCACAAATTAACAAGGAACAATGGCACAGAAATGCTACTTCCATTTTTCTGAAGAACTTGAGGATTCTCAAGAAGATCAGCACACTTTAAAAAGTGAGAAAAACATGAAGAAAGAGAATATGGAAAGCTTTACACTTTCTGGATAAATTCCTCCAAATGCCAGCATAACACCAAAACAACACAAGGATGCATTACTCCACTTCACTCCACAAAATTATGGCTAGTCTGTATTCGCCATGCATGTAAAAGGATACTGAAAACATGAGAAATGATTATCCAGTTAATATGATGTACAGAAATCAATCTCCTGACCACTCCATAAATCCTAATCAATCTGGAGAAGTAAGAGAATTCGAGACAATGGTTTCTAGCACCCACACCACCATGCAAAGAGCAATGGCACAGGAATGCTAGCTCCATGTTTCTCAAGAACTCAAGGACTCTCATATCCTGCATAGACTTCAAAAACACATCTAGAGAGAAAGTGGACAGCTTTTGACTTTCTTTATATCTCCCATCTAATGCCAGTATGACATTCAAACACCTTAAGGATGCATTATTCCATAAAATTATGTCTAGTCTGGTATTCTCCAAGCTTGTGATGTATACTTAAGAGAGACAATTATCAAAATGATCTCGCTAAACATATGAATAATTAAGTCATTAAAACCTGAAGTTAACAATAGAATTATTCAAATGAACTAAAAAAAGAGAGAAATTAATTTTTTTTTTAAAACAAAAGCACTACTAATTAAGATCTTGTATCCCATTGAATGCTCCAAAAACAAACAACTCATAGCATCATCCCACAAGACATCTCAAAAGTACTCACCCAAAACCATGAAAACCAGTTCGAAAAGACAAAGTATAAGATCAGAAAATTTTAAATTCATACTCACTTTCAAATAATCAACAAGGCCACATAATAATAATACTGTAACACATACCATCAGCCACATGATACTGATGCCACAGACCCCCAAAATAAGCTCCAATATGGAACTTACAAATAAACTGAATGTACATGAAAGTGGGAAAATATTTCCCACAACAATGTAGAAATCCGATTCAAGCAAATAGTTAACTTTCCAAAAAAAAAAGGTGCACGAAATCCGATTTTGTAAAGTTCATATACTAAATTTTTTCACAGGCAATCATTTTTTCCATCTCCAAAAGCGCATAGCAGTGCCACGGTACAATAAGAATTTGCAAAAAAAGGTGCATGAAACAATTCCATAAACTTCATGTTTTCACAGGCAATCATTTTTTTCCATCCCCAAAAGCACATAACAGTGCCACAGTGCAATAAGAATTTGCAAAATAGAAGATCTAAGTTTGAAAACCCAACTTCGGTATGTAACTAAACAACAGCATAAGACATTGAACAAATAAAGCATTAACAGAGAGAAGCCAATGTTACTTTCACCATGATACAACCAGCTTACATACAATAATTCAAGACCTGAAATCACCACCATGATCCAATCAAATTCCACCACTCACACATAAAGGCAGCATAAAATTAAATGCCTCACCTTGCAAGTAGAAACAAAGCAGTGTTAATTAGTCACCTTGCAAGAAATTTTCTCTCAAAAGCATATAGAACAAAATATTTAGGGTCATTCTTAAACCATATTGTAGAAACCTAGAATCATTAGCATTAACTCATAACAAACCACAAAATGACCGCGCGCCAAATCACACACATTGTGACTACACTATTACTTGAGCCAAAGTGACAGCTAGCCTATTGAAACCATCATTAAAAGACCATGCCCCAAAATATAATGCTATTGAAACGATTAGACTATGATAAATGATGAGACTGAAAACACAGTTAAAAGAAAGGTGCAAAATTTTTTTACAAAAAACAAAGAAAGCAGATTTACACATTAAATTAAAAAAATAAATAAATAAAAATAAAACACAAAAATAGGTCACACAATATACTGAATTATATTACAGTTGCGGAAACTGGTATTATTGACATTAGCTCATAGCAACCATGAAATTTTTGTGCCAATCACATATGAAATGACTAGTCTACATGCCACACCATATGCTCGAGCAAAGATGGCATACTTACTGAAACCACCATTAAAGGCATACTAAAACAGTATAATGCAAAACAGCGATACATGAACTGACACCAAAAACAAATTGTTCTTGTAATGATGAGACTATCATAAAAAATAACATAAATATAATAAAGGAAAACACAGTAGAAGAAATGGTGCCAATATATTCATAAAACATAAGAAACGCATTAAATGAAGACCATCAAGTTGCAAAAAGTGCATAGGATATAACAATAATCTATTCACAAGATTAAAATAAATTTTAATCTTTTAATAAGAAAAAAAAGATTAGAAACAAATATCACTATTGAGCTGTACAGGCAATCTAGCCATCTCAAATTTATTCATCCAATGCACCTTGATCTTGAAATAGTGGCATAACCTCAATCACAAATAATGAAGAGATAGAGTCATAATAAAACCCTAAAATAGAAACAGTCTCCAACTACATGAATAAGTAAAATAGATTCCTTGTGCTTGTATCCCACTTATAGGACTCCCTCCAAATAAAATCCATGCTCTGCACAAGACACCACAGATTATTAACTTGGCATTCTTTCTTCAACTACATCATAATCCTGATATCAACATAACAACAAACCAACCATAACTACATCATCGACGTTCTGAACAACACAACACAAATTATCACTGGTCATTGTTTCTTCGACTACACTGTAATCTTGAAATCACATGACAAAGTAACAAGATCTAACCACATTGTCTCAACCAAAGTATCCTACTCATTACACAAATTACCATATAATAGAAACACATATAAATCAGATAAAATTAGATTCCTAAACATACCTTTCATCATAATTGATCAGGTCTAACCCTCCTGGCTTGTTAGTATTTACAGAAAAAAAAAGTGAGAAAAAAGAAGAGAGATAAGAAACTATTGTCGACAATGATGGCAGAAGAAACACAATTGAGTACCCTGACTGCTTTTGAGACGTGAGAGAATTTAAGACACTGGTTTTATGCACCATGCTCACACAACCACAAAAATAAAATATTTGTTTGCAATTTTTAATCCAATCAAGAAATTGTCAAAATATACATTTATTGTACATCCACAAAGAGCAATGGTGCCAAAAGGCAAATTCTATGTTTCTCAATTCAAATTAGTACAAGTAAACTGATCGAAAAGAATAACACGTCTTCCTAGAGCTTTTGACAGCAATCAGAGTTTGAAAAAAAGCTCCAGAAGAAGATTGGCCCACAATAACAAGTCAATCAAAGGGAACAAGAATAACAAGTCAATTAATTACCCCCTGGAATTAATAACAGAAAGTATTTTGTTAAATGAAGCTATTCAGATGATTAGACAAAGAAAAACAAACAATTAAAAAGAAAACAAAGCATTACTCTTCCAGATCTCATACCGCACTGAGTGATCTTAGAACTAGAACCACATAGCTTCATCCCACAAGAGCTGGCAAATCAAAGAACTCACTTGTTACAGACACAGCAGTAAATCAAAACCAGTTCAAAGATGCAGTATAAGATTAGAAAATTTGTAACCATACCCTTGCTTTCAAATAATCAACAAGGCAAGGCCACACTAATAAGAAAATTTTACTGGCACTAACCATCAGCTGTATGATTCACACACACCACAGAGAAATCCCACAAACAAGCTTAATGTGAAACTAAAGAATAAAACTCAATGCACAGGTAGAAAAAGATTTTGTACAACACACTAAAATCAGCTCAAGATAAAAGATACTTCTCAACAAAAAGCAATAAAAACTGTTGAATAACAAAATCTCACTTTAGACTCTTCAAACTTCATCCACAGAATTTTTTTAGCTATCAATCTTTTCTATCAGCAAAGAACAGAACAGTGGTACACTGCAACAAAAATTTTCAAAATTGAAGACTAAATTAAAAACCCAACTTAAGAACAACAGAGGAAACTGAACAAACAGAGGAATTAACAGAGAGAAGCCATTGTCACTTTCACCATGATCCAACCAGCCTCTGGTGTATAATTCAAAATCTCAAATCACCACCATGATCCAACCAAATTCCTTTATGCACATAGAAAGGCCACGTTAAGTTACATGCCTCCCATGGCAAATAGAAATAAAGCAGTGTCAAATATTAGTCACACCTCAACATATTTCCTTCTCAAAAACATATACAAATTAACTGAACACAAAATATTTAGGGTCATTGTAAAAGATATTGCAGAAAATGGAATCATTAGCATAGTCTCATAGAAACCACACAATTTCAAATCAAATAACATATAAAGTGACTGCAACGCACCCACCACATACTGGAGCAAAAGACATTCCACCTAGTGAAACCATCATGAAAGACATAACAGAAAATTCAACGCAATAGCATAATTCACAGTTTTTAACCACAGCAATGTTGTTATGACGATGAGAAAATGAAAAAAAAAAATTAATAGAAAGGAGATAAAGTAAAACAAAAGGTGCTAAATATTTATAAGACATGAAGAAGTTCAATGTTTACCCCAAGTGCAATTTTGTTGTGATGAAGATAAGATGATAAAGATAAAAGAAGAAATACACGACATGAAAGGTGCCAAAATGGTGAGTATGACATATGCTACATCATATACTCAAGGAAAACGGCATTCCACTTTCAGAAACCATAGTTAAAGAAACATAGACTAACACAGGGCAAAAGAGTAATTGAACAGTTTGCCCCAAGACAACAGGAGCTAAAAACCGGAAACACATTTTCTTGTGACGATCAGACTATGATAAAAATAATAACTAATAAATAAATATATTTTCTAAAAGAAAGAATAGAATAATACAAGGCAAATGATTAATTCAACAGTTTGCTCCAAGGCAACAGGAGCTAAAACCGGAAACAAATTTCGTTGTGATGATCAGACTATGATAAAAATAATAACTAACAAATAAATACAATAAATAAAACAGAATAAAACAAATGGTGCCAAAATATTGACAAAAAACATAGAGAAAAAAGGGAAACGTTAAATGAAAATTGTAAAATAGCGAAAAATTACGTAGTATACGTTTTATTATAATTGACACCAATTCAGTAGATCTTCCCTTGCCAATTTAAATTTATCTGTTACCTGGGCGTAAATATAAGATCTAATTCTATTCCAAAATAATCATTGATCACAGAAATATTATTTCAAAGACATGCTCATATTCTGGTGATCTCACATTATTCACTCAACAAACCTCGAACTCTAAATCGAAAATAATGGCATAAACCTAATCAGAAATTATGAGAAGAGGGAGTCATTAAAAAATCGACCAAAAAGCCTAGAACAGAAACCTTTAAACATAGGAAATGATGGAGAGACTGTGTCAAATTAAAAACCTTAAAAAAATTGATTCAAGATGAAGGAAATGAGTCTTGAAGGAGACTCTCGTGTGCCTTGAAACAGTCTCCAATGAAAAGCCGTAAAACAGAAAGAAAACAGAGAGCCGAAGTTATGGAGAGAATCTCTAATACGAAATCCTAAATTAGGGTTCAAAATCCAGGAGATGAGTCTTTAAGCAAACTCTAGCAAGAAATCCTATAGACCAATCGAATCAGAAACCCTAGAAAGAAATGGAGTTATCTTTATCTGCGATTTCAACCCGTGAAGTGCTAGAGAAAGTCCAGATTCGAGAGGGAAAGAAAGCGCGGGTTATTTTAAAAGACGGGGGATAACGGGATAGAGCAGCTTTTATAAAGGAAATTTTTATGATGGAGGGCTTGTATAAGGCGGTGATTGTTACGGTCAGATCTGATGTCTTGAACTTTCTTTGTTAATTTTTATATATCTGTTAATAACCAACAAGGCGGCGAAGCCATCACAATCGCGTGTGTTTGTCTGTTTTTTCTTTTGAAACTAGTGTGTTTGTCCACTTTAAAATCCAAAATAATCCAAATTAAAAAAAAAACTCGATTTTTTTTTATTTCATGTACCAGAGGCACCGCCAACAAATAAATACATAAAAGCTAACTTAAAGTTACGGCAAACTCTAATTCTATTTCAAGGGTAAAAGATTATTAGATTCAAAAGCATGATCCATGTGATTTAAAGATCCCGTAATTTTAAAATCATTTTAATAAACTTCCCTCCGTTATTAGTTATCATTAGCTTTGATATGATAAAAAATAATGTTAAACTTTATCTTAAAAAAAAGGCCTGTTTTAAATTAACAGTTTTACCTATTTATTTTTCTATTTAAAAAAATTACGAAATAATAAATAAAAAAAGCCACAGCCGCGATCACAAATATTATGAAAGTAGATCTCCACCTATAATCAATAATAGTGATAATAGTAATTACAATTGTTCGTTTTATCGCCAAATTTTTTTTTAAAGGTATTATGATAGTGAAGTTTTCAATTCAAAAAGGTTCCATTTTGTATTTGTATATTGTAATATTTTTAATTAAAAAATATAAAAAAATGGTCAAATAAAATAAAGAAGTTGTGACTACTGTTACAATACTTTTATATTAATGGTGCCTTAAACTACAATGCCGCTAACTTTGATAAAAGCACTCACTAACTCCAAAAGTAGTAGCGATGCAATATGTTAACCAACGTTTGACAACAGTGCGTAGTAACCATCACCTTATTTGTTTCGTTTGAGTGTCGTTCATTGCTCCTTTATTATAAACAATATAATTGTTGCATATATCAACAAAATTAGAGTTCGGTGGTGTAAAAAAATTGATTATTGTAATATTTGAAATTTTAGTTATATTAAAATTATGTGTGTATTTAATTTTAAATTAAAAATTAATATAAAAATTAATACAAAATTAATAATACAATAGATAAATAAAAAATAGATGAAAATAAAAAATTAAATACAAAAAAAGGCATAAAACGGCAAGATAAGACCTACCTAAACAAACTAATTGCGGCATTGAGTTTCTAGCGTCACAATACCAAGAACAATAGTCACAATGCTAGAATGTTGGGTTTATCTCATCTCAACGCTATAATAAAATTGTGTATTCGTTGCAACGAAATTTTATCTTACCGCAATGTCACCTATTTAGAAATTTGACAAATTTAATTTGAATTGATTTTTTTTAGTGGAGTTTGACATCTACACGCACGAATTCATATTTCAACAAAAATAAATTTTTTTAATGATATTCTAAACACTATATAAATTTGTATAACTCTAATAAATTATTTAAGTATTAGAAAAACTCTAAAAAAATAAAAATAAAGAATTAAAAAGCGTTGAGTGCTTAATGCATAAGAGAGTATTATAAAAGTATTTAAAATTTGAGTTATCAATAAAGTACTAATTAGTATTTGAAAATTTATCTATTTATTATATTTATTAATTATTTATTGTGAGATATCCTTGTGAATTAAATAAAAAGAGTTATGATTTGATGATTCACTTGAATGTAAGTATTTATTGTCAAATTATGTAATTTTTTTGTGTGATTATATGATTGTTTTATTTTTATTGTGATATTTTCTTATTTGTATTTTATTTGTTATTAAAATTTTTCATACGTATTTAATAGATTTTTATAAAGCATTCTAAAAATCCCATCCGTAACAATGACAATAGTTGTATTAATTTATTTTTCGAGTTTTAATTTAAATTTAATTTATTAAATAAAATTTTTTAACTGTTAAATTAAAAAAGAAACTTACCAAATTTATGCAACGTGTCATATACTTATCAAATTTATGCAACGTATCATATATTAATTAAATATATTAAATTACCTTTAATGTCATATGAATTAATAAGAACTACGAACAAAAAGAAGTCTATCAAAATAATTTTAAAATCATGAAGTCTTCAAGTCACATAATACGATGTTCAAAATACGATGATCTCCTCTCCTCTTACGTGGGCCACTCCTCTAAGAGGCCGTTCGATCGGGACAATGTAAAATTGAGGGCAAAATGGTCTATTGAAGGAACAGTAGTGCACATTTCGCATTCCGATTAAATTAGAACCGCTGGGCGGTTTCGATTCTGAATTCAATACATGTTTAATTTTCCCGCTTCTTTCCTCTGTCGCAGCAAAATTTCGTGAAACCGAAATTAAGATCTCTCTCTTTCACCGTTGAAAATAAAAAATCTCTTTACTAGATATCAGTCTTCTCGCACGAATTCTCAAAATGAACATCTGTTAGGCCTTAGCTTGTCGGTGCCAAATAACCAGTGAGCGATTTCCTCCACATTATTATGAATTTCTGTTTTAAATTTGAATGATTCAACTTTTTCGACCTACGAACTTCTCGAATTTTCTTTTCTTTTCTTGTTTTGTTATATGAGCTTGATTCGTGTACTTAAATATGCATAATTCGCAGTTATTTGTAGTTGATTCTTGAACTGCACATATTTTACCAAATTTGCTTCTTAATTTGTTGATATCGAACATTTCCAATCGCTTGAATTCTAGAGTGCCTGATATGGTTGTTGTGGTATTTTTCCTGTCTTGCTAGATTTTGGTGTTTTGTGGCGGAAATTAACGTTAATTTTGAAGTTGTTCTTTCAAACATTAAACTTGTTTAGTTCCCTCGACTAAGAAATGAGTACTCTTATGAGCTAATCTAAACAGTTGAATGAGTTTGATTTGAGCTGTTTAAATTGTTTAATTGCTTTGGTATCTCTTCAGGTTAGAGCTGTTTGGTGCTGTTGGTTTGAAGTCTTATTGGCTGAAGAAATTGCGAGATGGAGGTTGATGTGCGACAAAATTTACGAGATGTAAGTGGTGGTAATACCAACTAGAAGATTTCACTGCAAAATAGGATGTGTTTCAATAATGTTTACATTTCAATAATATAGACTGGAAATGCTCTTTATTTATCTTTATTCATTAAGAGGTATATATTTTATGTGATTGCTTAAATGCATATGCTGTTTCCATTGGCTGACAGTTAAATGATAGTTTTTATCATTGCTGATACTCAGAGTCCTTCCATATAGTCCTATTTACTTAATATTTTAGTTTTAAGATTATCATATACTCATTTTTGCTGCAGCTGGATCTGGTTGTGCTTGTGCATTATTGGATTTTACTTAAATGTGATTGTGGAATTTTTTAATGCTTTCGCTGTGGTTGTGTATGTTTGATTAGCAATTGCAGTTGTGCATTGCATGGATTGTGCTTGGAATGTAATAGTTCTGTACATTTTGTGGACCTTGCTTGAACTCTTCTTTACCTGATGATATTGCAGTTGTGCATAATAAGATTTTTTTTTAATCCTGGCAGCTCACAGTTTCTAAACCTGCTCAATAGCCATACGTCTGTTGGTGTGAAATATTATGGCTGTGATAATTGAATTTTATTTGGAATTTCAATTTTGTAAATAATACTTCTCAGTGGTTACTTAAATGTGTGCTTAAGCATATGGTGTGATATTGTGGGTGTGCATATTTGAAATTTGCCTCAAATGAGAATTCCATGGAAATTGTGAATCTTATATTCATAGGGATTATGTGAGCATACAGCTGGTTTTTGCATCTGATGGAATTAATTTGACTCGAATCCACCGGACAATAAAACTAATGATTTGTTGCCTTTATGAATTAATTTGATTAATTGCAAGTTTAGTGAGTTCCTGAGAAAATAAATCATTTGATGGTTTTCAAGATTATGTTTCAGGATAGAATAAGCAACTGTCATAGTTTTGGGAGCGACTTTCATCCATCTAGCCAATCAAGAAAGATCTCGATTGGAATTACAGTGGACTCGTCATCCAAGAGAAAGCCTGAATCTACTAAGGAAAATGAAGTTAAAATTCCCGATTCAGAAAGGATCAATCACAACAAAGAAAATCCCATGGAAGCAAAAAATAAAGGTGAGGGTGCCAGAGCTGTCACCAAAGGAAAACAAACTGAAGCCACAGAGCAGGTGAGCTCCCCATGGATAGCTACTCGATCCTCTAATCAAAAAGTACCCATTTCAGATGTTGCTCTTTGCACAAAACAAGCTTCTAGAAGGCCAAGCACTGGTGGAAGGAGGATAAAGCTTAATAGACTGAAGGATGCACAAATAACACATTCAGTTCAGTTTTTTGCAAATCAGACTTCTATTTTACAGTCTAGAGATAGCAGTCAGACGAAGTTTAGTGGCTTAACCTATAAGAGGAAGGGAGGGAAGAATGGGAGCCAAGAACAGGTGGAAGAATTCACATTTGCAACTGCACATGAAGCTACCATATCTGATAAAGTGGTGATAGAAGATAAAGCAGATAAAGCAGAAAAGAGAACTGAAACTTTGAAAATGAAACTCTGGCAGATATTAGGAACTGTTTCTTCACCCAAAAGTCAGCATTCTAATTCTCAGGCACATGATGTCGGTGCTGACAAGTTAAAGCCAGAGCAATTTGTTGATCGAATTGGTGATACAGTTACCAGACCCAAACAGGGTTCAGATACTATAGAAACTGATTCTGAAAGTCCTAATCATCCTATTAGTAAACCAATAACTCGATCTTTGACCAGAAAGAAAGCTTCATCCAAAATGCGAGAAAACATTACTAAAACTGGTCCATCCTCTAGTACAAAACAAAAACACCAAATGAACATCTTCTCTTCTGAAGAAGGGAAGTCCGGGAAACTAAGTGGTAGTGTCAATTTTGGCTCCTTACTGTCTATGCAGAAGAAGAGTCAGACAAAGAGTTCTTGCATTGAGCCACATAAAATTTCCTTTTCTGAAAAGGACAATGTAGATAAGCCTCAGCGAGCAAGTAATAATCATGCATCTCCGACAAATGCTGAAAAGACATCTTCACTTGATCATAAAGTGGTTAGTTTTCATGGTTCCCTGCCTGAGGATAAGAGAAACTACTTTGAAACAAAGAATGAAATTCAAGGAAGAGATTTCCATCAATCATCAGAGTCAAAAAAGATGAATAAGAGGGGTGGCAGTCAGGCATCAGTGGAAAATCGAGTTCATCAAGAAAACTGCAGTCCATCTTCAAAGAATATTGTGGAACCAGTAGATGAGTTCCAAAGTCCAACATTTGCATTTAAAACACCCATCTTGAGCTTTTCTCCCTGCAACACGCCAAGAACAGTCCAAATGGAGCAGGATGTTCAGAGTCCTCCACTAGAAGACAGAAGATTTAATGTGGGAAGCATTCGTAGCTTCAGGACTTTGCAAACTTCACAACCAGATTTTTCTGGATCAGATGCAGAAACGGAGTCACCAGTATCCTTTGCTACTCTGAGGGTTTATTTCCATGAGGCATAACAGTATCTAAGTGGGGTTATTTCTTTCTTCCTTTTTCTTTCCTTAATATACTTCAGGGTGATGCTGACAAACTTCAAGATTCTTCACCCAGAAAATCATCACATACAAAGGAAAAGAAGGATGCAGAAGATGACTTGGCTGAATTTTCATCTGAAGATCGGTATCCTGGGAGCTCTGAAGATGGTTCCCCCATCATCAAAGGAGATGACTGTATGTTTGCTAAATAAGGATTTTTCTGAAACTCGAAATAAATGGATTCATAGTAAATGTCAATTTGCTGAACTCTGTCCTGGAAACTAATTTAGCATGAAGTTCATTTTAGATTTTTGTGTACTGTATTCCGTTTCAAACATAACCAGTGCAGAACATGTTAAATATTTTCCTTGTTCTGTTTCACATTTTTGCTTCTTTCCTTATACATGTTATACTGAGTTTTACATATGATAGGTTTACCTATTCTAAAGTAGGAATGATGTATAACATTATATTCTAACTTTGATATCGTTTAGTCCTTTTCTTATTGGGCTATTTCTTAGGTAATTGGTGTTTGATTGATATATAGTTTTCTCTTTGAGATTTTAAATTGCAAGAATTGACTGCTAGAGCAAGATCCAACCCTACCCATAGAAATGCCTAGGACACCAATAAATTTAGCGCTGTTATTATGATAAAAAAACCTGTTCCAATTAGTGAAGGAATCATAGTCGATTTACTAATTTTTAATGCTTCAAAAGATATAATTTTCTCAGTCCAAAATAAGTTTAGGATTATTACTTGTCAAGAGTTGACTCATCACTGTTTTGAGAGTTGTTCAAACTTTGATTTTGAGGATACCAATCATGACCAAGAACTTCGAGTATCTTTCATCAATTTCGTTCTTGTTAGGATTTTGCTTGAGCAGGTAGTGCCTGTTTGCTCTATAGCTAAACATATTCAAGCAACATGGCATCTTCTGCAAGTATTCGAGCTTTCTGATTCATCTTTCATACTTCTGAATGGTAGCTATTTTGTTGGCTTTATTAATGACCACATTCAGGTCAAAGAGAGACCTCTCCAGAAACTCGTACTGCTCCGAAGCCAAACTCCATGCATTGTCCAACTAAAAGGCTCCTCAACCACGGAGGCATTACAGTTGATGAATTCAGTCCCCCCTTGCCCTCTCCAACAGGCATAACTTCATCTACATGTCAATATCTTCTGCTCTTCCGTATCAAATGTTCCCAATTATATTATATCAATTTTCAGAATGGTTATTCTCTTTCTCTGCAACAAATGGGCAGGCATTGGAGAGAGTGATTGGTTTCAGGAACCTTCAGAACAGAACCAAGAGGATGGATTGGCAAGGTTTTTCCTTCATTTGCTAATTAGAGCAATTTTGATTTGTCATAGGGAACTAAGTATCTTTTATCTTTGCTCCACTATGTTCTATTTGTGGTTGACTTGGTTTTAACGTGACAATATTTCAGGGCTGTCACTATATTTGCCTTTGCTTTAGAAAACTTCAGAAAGAAAATAGATTCAGCAACGAGAAATAAGTCCTCTGAAATTTTGACGTCTGTTTCTGAGGGGATTCATTTGCAGCTGCAGAATGTTGAGTCTCAGATCCAAACAGATATGTAGGTATTTCAGATTGACAGTTCTCAACTTATCGTTGCAAATATTAATTTCATAGGTGTGAACTTCATACTTTTCCAGAGGGAAGCTGACAAGCCTCAGTAAATCAAAAAGAAAGCGTCTGGAAACAAGATTTGAAGGTAATGAATTATGAAAACTGAAATGCTCTGTTGCCTGTAGTAAGTGTTATTGGCAAAAGTGCATTATTTATCTTAAAATTTGTCTCTTAAATCTTTCCGCCTGAGATAAGAAACCTATATCAATGACAATTTGTGGTGGTTCTTGCACCATAGTACGCATGTTTATTGCTTATCCATCATATTTAGGGACTTCTATTGAGCGCCACCTTAGAGTGGACATGGCTTATTAAATACACGGTCAATTCTTTAATTAATGTATTATGGTGCTACGGATTTTATGGGATTTTAACATTGATACTAGTAATTAACCTTACAGAAAGCTTTTAGCTATTATAAGACCCATCTAGGCACGAGAACTAAAATGTTTCACATTTTTGTTATTTTGTTTTTGTTTCTCATGCAGAGCAACAAGAACAACTAAAGCTGATTCATCAACAATTCAAGGAAGACATTGATCATCATCTCCAGGATTGCAGAAGTACCCTTGAAGTGCTCGAAGCCCACCAGATTGAATTGAAGGGAACAGTGAAGAAGCAGAGTAGGATAACTGTTATTATTGTTAATATATATTTTTTCCATCAAAAAGGAGGCTTTGTTATCTTGATAAATAAATGCAGCTAGAACTGTAAACATATCATGTGCTGGATTTTGGTTTAGTTGTTCTAATTCTCTATGTTTCCAGGAACATCACATCAGAAGCTTATCTCTCAACTGGAACAAGCGGTAGAGATCCAACTCAATGATGCACAAAGAAGAATCACAACAGTCCACGAGGCAAGTTTTCTCGTTCTATTTTATGAAAATGAGGCTGGGCTTCCTTCATCACAGAGATAATATGATTTAGTCAATATTCACCATTTCCATCATTTGCCACTGTGCAGAGCATAGTCGTGTTGTCAGCTATCATTGTTTTAATATATAAGTTGCAGATACTGGTAGCTAGAATTTTGCTAAGCTTGCGATATAGCCAGGTGGTCTATTGTTGTGGAGTTGCTTTCAGTGTGTCTCACCTTCCAGGTGTTTGGACCAACTAGAAGCTTGTGAATCAATGTTTTTATTAAATGTGTAATCAGCTCAGGCCAACTCAATATTTGTTCTACAGATTCTACTGGGTTACCCACCCAGAAGATGCTGTATATCTCTAAGATAGTGTTTATCGAGTGCCATCGTTTTGACATCACATCACCTGCAGCTTTGCATTAGTTTTTCTGAATGCAACAAAACTTATGCAAGTAGTATAATATGCATGTTATTTTTGTGATTCATTGCAGTTGGCAAGGGAAAAGATGCTCCAGTTGAAACGTGCAATAGCTGAGTGTCTCAAAGAAGATATTCCAAATTGACATGAGCGTCACTGGCAGCTAGCAAGATGGCGAATTTGCCCGGAATTAGACAAACCTCGTGGTTGTTTTTATGGATGCTTTACCTAATAAGCCTATATTTCCTACTTGCGTCTTATCGTACTTGGGGATTTACTATCATTATTTTTTTCCGTCTGGAAATATGCTTATAATTGTAGACAATTTTCTCCGAGTAGCCTCTTATGTACATACGATGCGAGAAGATTATTTGGTGATCGGAGATTACGCAACGCTAACATTGCGCGGTCACATTGCAAATCTCCATCTGAGGTTTGAGGCTTCGTTGAAAGTAGGAGTTTTCGTTTTCAATTTCTGTCAATTGCTCTCGAAATTCAAATGAGTCAACTTTCCAAGTATTATCATTGCACATTTTTACGTACGGTGGGCTTCATAAATTGCTCCTTAAATTTCTGAGGGTGGAGACGTGGAGTTGTTTTTCCTTATCATTGAAGTGGTCTTACCCAATCAACAACACAATCTTATATATTCTTATCTGTTTGGCAATATGAACGGCTGTGGTTTTGCTTCGTCGCTTATAGGGGAAAAAGTACAGACAGAACAACACAGGGCACGTGAATCACACGGGATCACGTGAACTACACGCTTTTTTTTCCGAGTTCTCGACTTTTCTCCCCATCATGATGTGATGTTTGGCACTGTAAGGCGAAGCATGTTTGGGAACTAGTATGGTGTCCTATCACAGCTAAGATATTGGGTAGTAGTATCGTGTCCTAGCACAGCAAAGATATTGACTTCAGCATGCTGGGCCCCTGACTCCACGTGGGTATACAGTATTGTTTTGGGTGGGCCCGTGGTAAATGTTTTAGACTTTTAGTTGTGTTGTGTCGTTATCATCAACCGAATTTCGCCTTCGGAATACAAGATAAGGAAAAGGATGGTCTACCCCTTCTCGCTTTCAGTTGGATGTATTGTATATTCACTACAACTTCGATATTACATCTTAGCTACAAAAGTCATTTTCTTTATCTATATATTGCATCTTAACTTGCAAAATGTGTATTAAAGTAGCTTGGGCAGCAGTAAATTCATGGCTAATACAAAATCTGATCTCCTATCAATTTGTCTTGAAGTATAAAAATTTACATTTCATAATGCATTATTAGATGTCAATGTGTGGTAAAAAAAACAATATATAAATATATAGAATCACACGTTGAGATATTTACTTTTGGTTTTGCAATGAAATTAAGTGCAAAAAAGGAAAAAGAAAAATAAGGGAGAGTGGCCAAATGGTCCACTTTCAGCTTTTTGTTTCATGAAGAAAATGGGACCGCCCATAAACCTTGTGCAGCAATCAAATTATTAGGGCATTAAGTGGGGTCTAGGTCGAAGGGGCAGTCGTGGACAACTCCAAACCATAGGATAGAAAGATTAGGAACAGACGTGCTTAAATTTTGTGCACTTGTTCGCGTGGACTGTGGGCGCTGGATTGCATCCGAGGGACTCTTCCATGATTTGTTATATAGCAATTTAAGTTGTAAACTTGATTCCATCTGACTACTTGCTTTAATTGTTTTACTGTATGTGCTGTCTGAACAATTCGTGGATATCTAGGATACTAACTAGTGAACAATGAGATTCCATTCTGATAGTCCCATGTGGAGTTCTCTCTTAAGCTGATTATTCACAGAACATCTTCCTGCCCATCTTCGTTTTCGCCATCTTCTTCTTAAATCCCTATTTTCTCTGGCAACGAAAAAAGGAAAACTGTTTTTAAGCATAGGTTTATACAATCGAGTACTCTTGTATAAATACGTTTACAACTTGTTCATTTAAAATTCTGAACTTTCTCCTTGTTAAAAATTCAGCTGGACTACTCTCTCATTAACTGTTAAGTTGTAAAACCTAGTGGTAACATCAAAATATAGTCTGTCAGTTGAGTTTTGGAGACCTATCCAAACAGATCAAGAGAACGTCGAATCGACCCAGCTCAAGACGACCACCTCCAGTGCTAACGTAATTTCCATGTAAGATTTTCTTTAGCATTCGCATCCTTTTAAAATGTTTCTTAAACACGTTGATGTCTTTGTGCGTATATTAATTGGTAAAAGTTTCTGATTATGCAGGTCTGATCAAGAGTTTTTGGAGCTTGTGTGGGAAGATGGCCAACTTTTGATGCGAAGATTTCCAAAGAGAATTCAAAACAACCCCTCAAGCATTGACCATCCCTCTCACGCTTCCAACATTGCTAATGAGCAAAACCGGCGGGAACCCATCTTTTCTCCAAAGAAGCGAAGGTTTGCAACGGGAGATTCTCTCTTGGAGAACCCTCATCATGATAATAAAAAGGATTTAAATCTTATTTTCACTCACAACAGCTCTCCTCAAGATAATAAAGATCATGAATCACTGCCTGAATTATATCAAACCCATTTTGATTTGTTTAGAGGCAACAGTAGTCATGATAAGCTTCTCAAAGACTCCCAAGTTGTGCCAGTAAATGAATGTGCAAATTTGAAAACGTGTTTTGCATCTAATTATTGTGAGGAAATTCCTCAAGTTGCTGCACCAAGTAATATTAGTCGACCTGCAGATAGCTCCTTCTTGCAGCATTACCAAGCCTTAGTTCCATCCAAAAGGCCAAGAGTTAAATCTAGCCCAAAATTAGTATCATTAGGTGAATTGGCAAACTCAAAGTTGAAGGAGCGCGGCATAGAACCTGATGCGAAAAAAGAGACGGTGAACTTTTCTCTTTTCTCAACATCTCTAGCATTTCCAACAAGCAGTCGAGGATTTTCAAGAGCTGAGGATTTGAAAAACAATGCTAAGACGACGTCTGGTCCGGGAAGTAACGACCCCGTTGAATTGATGCTAATTGCGACAGTTAATGGTTCAAAAGGCGCCAAGGGTTTGCAAAACCAACCAAGTTTAATAGGAACCAATGCAGAGTTTTTGGCACCAGTTGACAACCCACCAGATAAGTCACTCCCTGATGCCCAATCTGAAGCCATTTCTCGCCAGGATCCGTTTACAAACAAGATATCTCCGGATCAAGTTTATGGCCAAAACTCGAGGTTACCAGAAAATTGTGCAGTCAAGGGAAAGCTCGATAATAAAAAATCTACAGAACCACCGGCTGCATCTTCATCCTCTTGCTCACGTGGAGATTCAAATAATCCTACGTTTTCTTTGAAGAGGATAAACGAAGACACCGAAGTATCGGCCCATCTGAGTGATGAAGTACGTATATTTCTCAAACTCTCTTCCTTTCAAGTTTGTTTTCTCACGATTCTAAGAAAGTTCAAGTTTGGTGCAGAATGAGGAGGAAGAGGAGAGGGTGATAAAAACAGTGCCTGGTCGTCGCAGCAAAATTAACAGGAAGCGACGAACTGCAGAAGTTCATAATCTATATGAAAGGGTGAGAGATACCAGCCACAATCACAAATGACAAACCAAATTTTTTCTTTTTTTTTTGGGGGTGGGGGTTTTGGGCATGCATGTTGTGATGAAATATAACTAATTGTTGAGAATCTGCATTCAGAGGCGAAGAGATAGAATCAACAAGAAAATGCGTGCATTAAAGGAGCTCATACCAAATTGCAATGTGGTTAGCACCCTAAAACTTGTCAGCTGAATTATGAAAGTTGTTTTTCTTTCCTTTTTTCATTTCTTTCTGTTGCTAATTAACCTCCATATGATACTAATTAGATGGACAAAGCTTCTCTCCTTGACGAGGCCATCGAATACGTAAAGACCCTTCAACTTCGACTTCAGGTATAGTTGAATATACATATATATATATATATATATATAATATTTTATAATTTTATATCTCTTTCAACGGAACCTGTAAATTTCAGTATTCCAAGTCCTAAAGGCGGGTTCTGGTGCAGATGTTGTCAATGGGAAATGGGGTGTGTATGCCTCTTCCAATCATGCTACCACCTGGAATGCAAGCAATGCATGCACCGCAAATCACTCATTTCTCACCCATGAGTATGGGGATGAACATGAGAATTCCAATGGGTGTTGGCTGTAACCTGTCTCAGTTCCTAATGTCACCCATTCCAGGAACTACTTCTGTGGCTGGTATTGCAGAAACTAGATTTCCAATGCCAGGTTTTCCAAGCCAGCCGCTACCCACGTCAATTTTGCGTGCACCACTAATGGGGCTAATGCACAAAACAGTCCCCGTCCCTGGTGTCTTTCGAGTTGCCGCTTCGACCGAACTCACGGGTTCTGCATCCTGTCGAAATCAAAGGGTTCGTTCCATTACATAGAAGATAACATTGCAAATGTTGATTGCTCAAAGACTCGATCTTCTGTATAGGTTTGTGCTTATGTTTTTAAGCCATGTCATTCTTCCCTTTTAAGACGAAATGTACGAAGATCTGTCAAGATATGAAATGTTGTGCGGGAATTGTGTGATTTAATATTGAGTTTGAATTTAATTTTGAATTGAAGATCAATGAGAAGTCGACAAGAAGTTAAGTACATGTTAAACATACAAAAAAAAGAATAAAAATGGAGAGCTGAAAATGAAGAGGGATGAGAAAGTGTAAGATGAGGCCTTCTCCCGGCCTAGCGCCTTGGCGCTAGCTTAGTGGCACCGTAGCTCTCATTTTCAAAAAGTCTTGTTTTAAGAGACTTTATTTGTTTGAGTTAATTTTGAGCTTTCTAAATACATAAAATCTTATTCCAACTAAAAATAGTGTTTAAGAGACTTTTAGAGATTATATAAGTACTTGTAAACCTATTAGTGCATCAATGAATCAATAAGAGAGAAAGTTGAGAGTTTAGGCAAGAGTGTGCATAAGAGTGTCATGGAAGTGTTAGGTTGTTTAAGATAATATTGGTAGATCTTTTGTGAGAGCTCTATTGATGTATTCTTTAAAAGTTTCATGTTTTAAATATTTGTGATTTTGAGTTTTTTGTGAATTGAATAAAAGAAATTAGAATCTCGTAATTTATTATAAATATATAAATATTTGTTATCAAACTACATATATTTTTATACGATTGATTGTTTATCTCTATTATATGTTTAATTTTTTTTTTGTTATTGATTTACCTATGGGCGAAATTTTTTGCATGTCCTTTAAGTTTTAGGGTGCCAAATATCAATTTAAGAGGTATTAGAGCTCGTAAAAATTTAAACAATTAATATCAAATTTAAAATTGAATAATTAATATCAGATTTAAAATTGAAATTGATACCTAAGTGGTATTAGATCAGAGAATCTAAACTGATTTTTTCCAACATGTTAATTAACATGATTTATAATCAAAAGAATAAATTAATTTGTTTCATATTAAAGAATCACTTCCCATTTGGAATTAAGAGAATTATCAGTTCTTGACAATTAGCTTAGTGTAGGATTTGCATATACTTTCAGCATTTCTCAAATGTATTTTTCTCTTCTTTATAGGTTCATACACAATAAAAGTAAATTCCAAAATTCTGCTTCTGTGCACATCAAAGATTGAGCCCTGGTTTTTGTATCATTGGCAATGGAGTTATTCTTACATGGGAATAAAATTATTTCGGGTACTACTATCTGTAAGTTTCATTCACCAATCGACTTCAGTACATTAATTGGTTTGAATGCATTCTTACAAAAGACTGAGTATCACTAATAAATGCAGATTGGAAACCTCAATGTGCACTAATTTACATGGAACAAGAGGATATAATCTGAGACAATGGAGAACCCAGCTGCTTGGCCACGTTCCTCCTACAGTGACTTGAAGGTGATGCTTTGCAGAGCCAGGGCAATACAACCTTGAAAGGTGCTTTTCTGCCAGAAGAGCATGCTGAGAGCATCAACAGTTCTTAAAGCAAAATCTCAATTAAGCATTGCTTTCCAGCAGTTTGTGACTCTCAAACATCTTAACCAGAGAACATGTTTTCTGCACATTATTTCTTGCATACACTAGTTTTTTTGGGAAGAAACATGTATAAATCTTAAAGATCTTAGTCAGTGGCTTGCATTTAGGATGAAAGACTTGTTTTCAGATATTGTAAGCACATTTGATTACCAGAGTATTGGGCCTCCTAACATTACTGTAGCCCAGTAGTCCCCCAAAGATCATTAAGGCAGACGTCTGTAGTCTGTTCATCATCAATAACTATTGCCCACGGATCTTCCTCGATCCTTCTTTTTCAAATGTATCTTGTGCGGTCAAAAATGTCCATTTGATATTAACCCAGAATTTGAAACTAATGCCACTTGCATCTTTGAGACCTTAAGCTAACACTCTAATTGATCACCTCATCAGCATTAACAGTAGGATCAAGAGATAACAAACTTGAATCCAGCACATATCCTTCATCCTTCATCTCTAATAATAAGCTCTCTAGTATTTCTTGAATTTTATTAAACTCCGGATGCATTTTACCCCTAGCATGGAATATGTGAAGGGAATAACCAATCTGGATCAAGCTACTTCCAGGTTTCTTCACCAAACCCTTGTCTTTTATCATTGTTCTGACCTTTAATGCATCATTCCATCTATGTGTATATGCATATATATTTGATAAGAGAACATAATGACCTGGATCTTTCTGCTTTTTCTGGAGAATGTGCTCCCCAACAAGCTCAGCTAGCTCAACCTTATTATGAACTTTGCAAGCTCCAAGTAAGCTTCCCAAAACATCTATGCCTGGTTCCACAGGCATCTTTCTGATGAAGTTACATGCATCATCAAAGTGCCCTGCTCTCCCAAGTAGATCCACCATGCAGGAGTAGTGTTCCATGTCTGGCTGAATACAATAATCATTTATCATTGACTTATAAAAATACCAACCTCTATCAACCATTCCTAAATGACTACAAGCTGATAAGAGTGCAACAAAAGTGACTTTATTGGGCCTAATTCTTGCCTCTTTCATTTGCTCAAAAAATTCAAATGCCTCATTTCCGTGACCATGAATCCCATGAGCAGAAATGATTGTGTTATATGTGACAACATCCTTCTCCTTCATCTGGTTAAAGACCTTAAGTCCAAGTTCTAGGTACCCACATTTGCAGTACATGTCTATTATAGAGTTTCCAACAGAAATTACTGTACCAAGACCACTTTTAGTTGCATAGCCTTGAATTTCTTTTCCCAGTCTAATACTTCCCATTTTGGTGCACATTGGAAGAATGCTCATGAGGGTTATGGAATTTGGTCTCAGATTGAAGTCCCTCATTCTACGGAAAAATTCAAATGCCAAATCAAGATCACCATTCAAAGAATACCCAACAATAATTGAATTCCATATACTGATGCCACTATCCAACATGATTTGAAAAACATGTTCTGCTTCTCTTATTGACCCGCAGTTAGCATACATATCTATCAATGCACTCCCTAAAACAACATCAGATTCAAAGCCTTGTTTTAAAATATAATTATGCATCTCTTTCCCCAGTTTTAACAATTTGAGCTCGCCCAGTACTGGAAGAACAGTCGCTGCAATGATCGGATTGGTCCTTATACCTTCACCATTCAACTTCAGATACAAATTAAAGCTCTCGAGGTATTGGCAGTTCAGTGAGTAGCCAGCAATCAAGGTACTCCAAGAGACCACATCCTTATACAACATTTCAGAAAATATTCTATAAGCTTCAAAAGTATCATGACATTTACAATACATATCGATGAGAGCATTTGAAACAAACAAATCCCTCTCAAAACCACATCTTATAGCACATCCTTGAAAAGCCATTCCCATTTGCTTATTTTCAAGTCTCCCACAAACTGGAATAACAACTGCCACAATCACTGAATCAGACTGTAACCCTTCAAATTTTATCCTTTTAAATAAACATAACGCCTCAAACCATTCCCCATTTTGCAGAGCCCCGCATATCATTGCACTCCAAGAAGCCAAATCTCTCTCAGGCATTTCATCAAACACTTCTCTCGCCTCACTCAAGCTGCCACATTTGGCAAACATATCAATCATGGCACATGAAACGTAAATGTTACGCCTAATATTATAACGAGTCTCACTTAGAACTATCTGATCTCGAACAATCCTACCTTGTTCAAGATCATTCAAGCCAGAACAGGCCTTTAAGACAAGTGGATACGTAAAATTATCAGGGGCCAGGCCTTGTTTGAGCATGAGGTGATAAAACTCGATTGCTTTTGAAAACTGACCCATGTTATTACAACCTCTGAGTATAGCATTCCAAGCAATATTATTACCCTTGTTAGGTAGTTTATCAAACACAACAAGTGCTTCTTGCAAACAGCCAAAGTTGACATAGACGTTGACAAGTTGTGAACCCAGCTGTCTATCAGTACTTGTAGGGTTGAAGAAACCATTGACAATGAGAAGGGCGTGCAGTCTTTGGGCTTCAGAAATATGAGAGGGTGACTTGACTCGAGAAAATAAATTGGTGCGAGAGATGTTTTGTTGATTGAAGAAAAGTTTTGGAGATGAACGACTATGGGTATTAGTGAAAAACTCGATGGTTTTGTTGACTAGGTTAATGGTGGATTTGGACAGTGGATTAGAGTCGAAAGTGGAATATGCTCTGCTACGAAGAATTGTGATCAGTTGTGGGTGACGGACAATGATCACTTGTCCACTTGCTGAAACTTTTAACTTGGGTCTGATAAACATGTTGTGTATCCAAGTTCATCGTACAGCCTAGTTATGCAATCTTGGAGACTATGGAAGAGCATCAACTTTGAAGGCGAGGAATGGCATAAAACGACGGCGTTGGCCACGTCAAATAGGAACATGACCATGATCCCATTGATAGGTGCTCTATTGAATTTACAACGTTACTTTCAAAAGAAAAACAAAATGAATCAAATTCGCTATCAGAGACTAAAAGTTTCCTTAGTGTATACAAGTTTTTTTAAAATACAACCAGAATCTTACCCAAAAATTACATAAGAAACCAACTAAATCACACGACTGACAACTACACCACAAATTTAATAAAGAAAACAAATCATTATTAAGTCTAACAGGAGGAACTCCTTCTTTATGTTTCGTTTTCTGATGGGTCAAATAATAACTATGCAGCTTCAAGCACAGGATATTTTGATTCTTTGCTTCCCACTGGTACCGCTGAATCCTGAGTTGCCGTTGCCCATGCTGGACTATCCTCAAGCCCAAGACTTGAGAATGCAAAGCTCAACGATTCAGCGGATTCTGAAGCTGCTGTTTCTTTTGCTGCTTTATTAACTTCAGAATCAGGGACCGCAAGTTCAGGTCTTTCACTTTCAACTTCCAACTCTAATTTCTTGAACTCCTCTTCAATGTCTTCATCATCAACTTCTGCATGTGTTGGATTTGATTCTGCCATAGAACCAAATACACAAGTCAAATACAAGACTGAAGCGACAAAAAATCCAGATAATAAAGCCTTAATTCCAACTACATTTGCTTGGCCACAGCTTACATAAATGTACAACCACCAACAAATAAATACCTATCACTTTCTCAGCTTGCTTTTGCAGATCAATGCTCTCCTCGAGTTCTTCTAAACAGAGTTGCAGTTCCTCCACACTGATTTTATTTTTCTTTATTGCTTGAGCTCCGATTTGGATTGCTTCAGAGACCTATCATAAGGAAAGAACACCAATGGATCAGGAATTTAACTATTCTCTGCTGTTAAGTAAAATTTCAGTTTTCTCATTACTTAGATAATAATGGGGATTTGAAATGATATAAATTCCTCTCCATTCTGTTGTGCTCAGCGAAGGAACTGCCTAAACATACTTTTTTATATCCCAACTTCTTTGTTCTTTCTGTCTCCTTCGTGCATAGAAGAACATAGCTGCTGCAAAAACTGAGATTTTTGTAGTAGACAGCATCCCTTCTTAGTTTTGAGTAGGTGGAACCATTCTGTTTTGGTTATCCTCCACATTCTTACCAAGTGATCCAGGAATTTGCATATTATTTTTTCAACTGATATTTTGACATAGAAAGCTCTCCTTTTTTTATTCACCGTGTATTCTCGTGTCGTTATTTAAAAAAAAAATAGTGACTTCTTCGATTGCAAAAATAACTTCACAATAGAATCAAGAGACTAGTGAATGTTTTAGCTCTTCCAGAATAATACTAATAAGGCTAATTATTAGGGGCTCGGTAATGTTGTATTTAAGTCAAGACAACCAAGAAATACAAGCAAAGCCAGTATAAAAGACTTATCCTGTGGTAAAATACCTTTTTGGTGGATTCAGCATCTTCTATAACTCTTAATACTTCCTCCACTCTGTTCACAAGTGATGTGCATTTTTCTCTACTCTCTTTGGCCAGCTTTAATTGCCTTGCATGCTTCAGGGCCATCCTCTTGTTTCCAGATTGCAAAGAAGATAATGCTGATTTTCTGGACCTATACACGCAAAAAAGTTCAAACCATCAGATTGACGCACTTGTTTTGAGACAACATGTTCCATATCAAAGTTGCTGATACCAAATAAAAGGAGAGCAATATAAATTGCAAATATTGCTTCTATTCAATCATATTCATGCCAAATGCATTTGGCCAACAAACTCACTTCCAAACATCCACACTCAGAAAATGATGTTAACCACATTTTTCAACCAGCTGGCTCACTGCTAGACATCCCAAATAGTTAAATCAATAGTCTATTCGATGGTCAAAATCATATGGAGAATTTCACTTAAGGTTAGCAAGAGAGATAATCCCCATTTGTTCTGAACTATTACTAACAGGAACTACATCCCCTACATATTATGGAGTCTGAAATCTCTATAACATCAAAATTGGAATCATTTGCAGGACAAGGTACAACCTAAATGGTTCCAAGAGGAACTACATCTGACAAATGGTCCGCAATACCTGGAATGTCTACAATAACTGCAAAACTTATGCCCTCTCATCCACCAATTACAGTGGTACAGCCAAATCATGGTTAAGTAGAGCTTACACCATCAAGAATATTTAGCATACTTAGCAGGTATCCATAGTAGAGAATAGTTACATTTTATAGTGTCTATCAATCACATCAAGCTGTTGCTGAAGCCTTTCCACTGTCCAAATCAAGTGCAAAACATTGCAATCTAAACTTGAGACACCAGAAACTGCTGCCGGGGAAAGGGAAACTTTTATACCCTGTAAGCATTATTTAACTACAGAAGTTTAGATAAATAAACAAGAACCTGCTTAATGTGATTAATTAAGATCAATTTAGATATCTATTAGTGTATATAATGCAAGTTTCTCATACTCAATGGTCATGTTGTAAGATAGTTTTTGATGTAGGACATTTTACATAGTTCACAAAATATTATTTTAGGCTTTACCACTGACATGTCTAATAAAGGTAGGCAATTCATTATGTTGGAAAAACCAACTCAGCCAATTTCATTATAGCTAACCTCACTCTAATCTCACAATTCAGTAAAACTGGTTTAGTTTCAAAGAGTATTGTTATAAGAAATTTAAATTAAAAAAAAGAAGATAAAACCTCACTATGCAATACCTCTATAAACTCATTCTTACTAATTGATAGATATTGTGCTTTCCCACATCCTGACAAGTAACTCAATACTGCAGATGCTTCATCTCGTCCCTCACACATGTCCTGCAACTTCTTCATGGTAACAATGCATGTAGAAGTCCAATGACTATCAGATAAAAGTTTGATAACTTCAGCAGCTTTATCCTGCACAGCCAGAAGAAGAATTTTGTCACAACTTAAAAGGAGTCACATTAATCATGTCATGTCACCTTATTTTTGGTACTAAATTCATACAAGTAGAAGACCCAACTCAAGTCAGCAAAGCCTTTTGCCAACTTCTTGGGGCTGGGACAAAATAGAAATCAGCTCTTGAAATGAAAAGTAAAGCATGCCTATTATATACCTTCAGAACTGCCGTAACAATAACATGATCTTTGAGCAAAACTTCTGGAGTTGCTGCTGTTCTGACCATCAAATTTCTTACTCTTCTAAACAACTGGGCGAGTCGCCAACTAGTTGAATCCACAAGATCTGAACTTCGTATAATATCACCTTCATTATACATTAAAAACTGAAAAATGAAAACACAAAATAAAATATCTAAAAGAAATAACAAGAAAAAAAAAGGAACCAACATCATATCCAAGCGTTCATTAAATGAAACACAGGTGTAGCCAAGGATTTCAAAAAAATCCTTATCCATATTAATAACAATATAAAACACACGGCCTCCATTAGCATTTACTACGCCAAATAACTTGATAATGCTTAGAAAGAACTTCGTTTCACTTTCAGCAGCTGGACTAATATAGTTGAATAGCAGCAGTAGCTTGCTTCATAAATTAATACTAACAAATTTGATCATCAGGAAAAGTAATCGTTGAGTTCAAAAGAAACTCACCAGAACATCGTCAATACATAAAGGTGTCAAACCTCCTCGATTAAACCACTCGTTCTTCACCTTAACATGGATAAACAAATCAAAAAAAAATTTAAATAATTAGTTAATTAATTACAATAAATTACTTTTCTTTGGACAAATTGTTTACAAACATAAAATAAGAAAATAAAGTCTTTAACAAATATTTATATTTCCAAACCTGGGAAGGGTGAATAATAAGAAAGCCGCAATGGCGGGCGATTTTGAGGATCAAATTCTTCCAGAATTGGAATTTGGATTCCCAATCGGATCTTTGTCCGCCAAAAGCTTTGAATCGGGCTGTGGATATAACGTCGTCGTTCCAATCAGGTACTTCCTTTTTTATGAATTCGATCACAGAGATGGAACTCATCTTTTAGAATTCTAAGGCAAAAGGACTTTGAATTTTACGACGGTTGTTTTCACTTTTGAAACTTTGTTACGTTGAATTTGAATGTTTGTGAATTCCCCCAATTTAACAGAGGGTTCAAATTCGTTCCTTTTAAAGAAGAAAAAAAAGTGTCAACTTCAATCCAAACTGTAGCCTGCGGGGATTGGCAAAATGACCGGCTGAATAAGACTCCGGGATAATTTTTGTAAAAATAAATGGGGTACAAAAAAAATTAGTATTCTTAGAATTATTTTTTAAATTATAAATGGATCAAAATGAGATTAAATCTTCCCAATCTTATTTTTTATAAATATATTTTATAAATATATATTTATATGTTAAATAATTTATTAATTTTTATTTTATAATTTTTATATTTAATTATGACATACTTTAATGATATATTTTTATTAAAAATATATAATAAAAAATCTATGAAATTTATATTTTTTATTATAAAAGACATAATAATTTTTATTTTTAAGCTGATCAATTATAAATTTTAATGAAAATATAAAGCAATTGATTAGAAAATTAATGATATTATACATTAAATATTATTTAAATTCTTTTTTTTATTTTTTTATTTATTATTTATATTATTAAAAGACTTATTATATTATTCTAGTTTGTTAGTTTGGTTTTTTTTAATTATAATATATATATTAAAATTTGTTAATATAAATTAATATTTAATATTAATAGATAAAAAATAAAGAAATAAAGAGTAGATGGAGATGAGGAATTTAAGAATAGGGTGGGGAACGGGTTTAAAATATTCTAATCTAATTTCTATTAAATCTCAACGTCCAATTCTTTATACAAAAAAATTACTAGAAGACAAATATTTGTTCTAATTCTGTTTGCAAAGAACCTGCACATGAGAAATTTCATACAAGCTCTTGAATCACGATGATTCTATTATTCTGAGATGCTATTTATAACACGCCACAGGCGAGACGTTTCTGTATTGGCATGGAATGCAGCAAGGATTTGGATTTCAGGCCTTGAGGTGGCCAAACATGTACTATCCAACAACTATGGTTCCTATGTCAAATTAAGTGTCATGCCTTATTCGAAATGTATTACGTATTAAGTAGTTGAGAAAATTACATAAAAAAAATAATTAAATATATTAAATATTTATACGAATACTCTTTATATTATTAAAGAAAAAATAAAGTTATAAGATGATTTACATAAGTGAGGGTATCTCTTTTATATACTAGCAGTCCTATACAATCAACGGTTGAGATCTAAACGATCTAACGGTGTACATACAAGATGGAGATTTATACTCTAGAATATTTCTAAATATCATTCTACCTTTTATGAAATTCTAATTAAGGTGAACTACCCTAATAAGTCGTGGGCTTGACCCGGTTTTCCACCCATGTTAGTGGGTCTTCTAGAAGCTTCGACCAGCGATCAATTCCAGCAGCCCTTAAGGCCTCTAGGAGGTTTTGTCGCACACCAAGTATTCGAGAAAATGTTTGAGAACACTTGGGGCGTGACATTCTCTCCCACTAAATTCACGCGACGCCATCGTCGCGTCTTCACTGAAAACTGCACACCTCGTTCTTCAATCTGCTGTTGTGTGCTCTCGTATTTCCAGTGTGCTCCAACATCGGGTACCTCTTTCCACTTGACAAAGTACTCACGCCTGAGAGGTTGATTTTTTCTCTGCACCGTCCGTCCGTTGTGGATGAGTTTTGCCCCCTTGTCGTCCCATGTGAAAATCCTTAAAGGTCCATGTTTCTACTCCATGTCTTCTATACCCCTCGGTATAGCTTCAAACAACTTTCGGGAGACACCGAATGCAGCTGCTGTCTCGAAGGTATCCCCACCTTATGCGAGATGTTGCCAACCCTATTGGCAACAGAAAATGGCCTCTCGTCCGTGCGATCAAGGCCTTTGTGAAGTAGGCGTGCTGTCTTGCATTGTGGTGAAAGTATCGTCTCCATCACCAAGTCCCCTGCACGATGCTTGACACGCCGCTGCTTGTCCCTAACCCACTTCTTGTACTGAAAGCGCACATCATATGACGCCTTGAGTTGTTGAGCGACACCTACACTCGCCAACTCTTTGAGCTGCCCCCGTAACTCATCTAATCCCGGTTGAGGCATCTGTACTGTAGTTGGAAGCGTAAACCTCAGCTCTAACTTTTTTCTATGCTCGGTATCACCTTGATGTGGCTGCACCTGTGGTATGATAGTTGGCACGACCCTTTTGTGACCCCTGAGCACTTCCGCAGCCCTCACTGGTAGCTTGTTCTCACCCATTGTCTCTTTATCATCCACCTTCCTCATTGTGGCTGGATGTGATTCTCCTTTACGTCCAACAACTCTCATAAGTTAAATGGCGAAAATAATCTTAATGTTGGCTTTCGGCTGAGATTGCCTACCCTTGGGCTTGTCTACCGTCTGTATCATGTAAGGCCTTCATTCTATGATGCACACGTAATCATGTCGAGGAAGCGACACCACGTCGTACTGCTTTAAGAACTCTATACCTAACACCACATCGAAATCATCAAGAGGTTCTACAGAGAAATTTACTTCACCGTGCCATTTACCCAGGTGGATATCGACCCCTCGAACCACCCCATCCAGTGGCTTGGCCGCAACATTCATTGATTTGAGGAACCCCTCCTCTTTCTCCACGTAAAGTCCTAAGCGCTTCGCCTCTGCACTCTTAATGAAGTTGTGCGTTGCGCCTGTATCTATCAGCACTTGAGTCTTTATGCAGTTGATGTAGGCTTCAACATACATGAGCGCCTTTCCCGTTGGAGAGGTGGCACGCCGCTTGGCTTTCATTGTGTTGAGCAGCTGTAAGCACCCCATTTGACCCTGCTCGCAAGCCTCATGCGCCGTAATCATTGTGTTGATAGCCTTCTTCTTTGGATAGTCCTTGACCTAATGATCCCCGTCACAAAAGAAGCAGCTTGTCTTCTGTCCATTTCCTTTATGGCCATTGCGCTTCTACTTTTCCCATTTGGGCGGCTTACTTTTCTCATCCTCATCCTTCAGAGGCTGAATCTCTTTGGCGCCCCCACATTTGCTGTGATTGGGTATTGAATGCTTGGACTTTTTCGAGTCACCTTTGCGGTAATCCATGAGCGTTTCTACCAAGGTCAAAGCGTCGGATATTCTGGTCACCTTGCGCCGCTTTAACTCATTGGACGCCCATGTCTACAACCCGTCCAAGAAATTGAACAGCAAGTCCTCCTCGGTTATGTTGGGAATCTGGAGCATTAACAGGGAGTACTCCTCGACGTACTCGCTGATGGACTTGGTTTGCTTCAATTCCTTTAACCGCTTTCGAGCGTCGTGCGCCACATTCTCCAGATAGAACTGGTGTTTCAGCTCCCGTTGCAATTCTGCTCAGGTGTTGATTGTGCAGGTATCCTTGCGTATCTCCTCGCTTTTCCTGCGCCACCATAGAATTGCATGGTTGGAAAGATATAAGGTCGCAGTATTTACCTTGTCTTCATCTCGCACGCCCATGGCGTCGAAGTATCTTTCCATCTGCAAAAAATAATTATCGAGCTCCCTGGCGTTTCGCTTACCATTGAACTCCTTCAGTTTAGGAGCCTCAACTCTTGGCGCCCCTTGAGTAGCAACAGACCCATTCGCTACTACTCGCTTACACAGCACCATGTCCTCCTTGACAGCGTCAAACCTTTTACGCAACTCCTCCACTTGGGCTTAAACTTTGTCAAAGGTGATGTATACCTTCTCTTGAAAAGTCTTGATCCAGTCACGCTGCTAATCAGCGTAACTCTCGATGGATGTGTTGATGAGGGAGCGCAACTCGTCCCTTTGAGTATCGAGTCCCGTCTCAAACTTCTCTACTTGTTGCTCCAACTCCCCAAGACAATCCGTCACCTTTCTAACAGCGTCATCGAGTGTTTTCACCATGGTCCCGAACTCATGGCCTGAATCGACAGACTTGTCGTGAGGTACACTGTCGTGCCTCTTAGCTTTGGGGTTCCGCCCCCTCTTTTCAGTCACCTCCGACGGCATGGCGTCTTTCTCCATCTTTGAACCTGCTCTGATACCAACTGTAACGGGCCTTTTTGAGACCGTGCGGCCTTAAACGCGTTGCGTGCTAAGCAGCCGAAAAAACCACACCAAGAGAAAAAAAAAACAAACACGCTAAGTGTTTACACGAATGCTCTCTATATTGCTGAAGAGAAAAAAAAGTTATGAGATGATTTACACAAGTGAGGGTCTCCTCTTTATATACTAACAATCCTATATAATCGACAGTTGAGATCTAAACAATCTAACGGTGTACATACAAGATGGAGAATTATGCTCTAGAATATTCTTAAATGTCATTCTACCTTTTATGGAATTCTAATTAAGGTGAATTACTCTAATAAGTCTCAGGCTTGGCTCGGTTCTTCACCCATGTCAACGGGTCTTCTAGAAACTCTGGCTTGCGATCCATTTCAACAATCCTTAAGGCCTCTAAGAAGTTTTGTCGCGCACCAAATATTCGAAGAAATACTTGATAACACTCAAAGCGTGACACAAGGCAAGACCTTCTAGTGAAAGATTTGGCCGGGAAAGGATTGGCTTTAGCCAATGGCTTAGAGTGGGCCAGGCGCAGAAAGATGATCAATCCTGCCTTCACCGATGACAAGCTTAAGGACTCAAAAAAATTTATGCTTCTACGAGAAAGAATAAAGCAGTAAATGCATGTAAGCCAAACACCAGTAAGAATGGCAATAATATATTGTTCAAGTTTATGTTATGAATTATATCAGTATTATTGGTTTTAATTTATTAAGCATGTCAATGTCGATGGTTTTTATTGATTTTGAGCCTGACAGGTAATGACAAGCCAAACGGCAGCATGTACCGTTTCCATGACTGATGAATGGAAAATTCAGGCACCCTACAACTGAACAACGAGGTAGAGATGAATGGGGAATTCAAAAGGCTAATGGTTGATATACTTGCCCACACCGCCTTTGGAATTAATTTTCTCAAAAGGAAAGAAGCATTCAAGGCCCAAATTGAGCTTCAAAAATGCTGTGCAGCTGGAAGTGCTAAACATTTTCATCCCTGGCAGCTAGTAATTGTCTTAATTTTAACCTCTTTTTCTCTAATTAGATATCTGTTGTGGTTTTAATTCCAGACGAAATGCCTAACAAATTTTGTCTCTCTCTTTTAGACATCTACCTACTCCATCGAATATTTAGGTATGGAAGCTTGACAAGAAAGTGAAAGGCACATTTATAAGCATCACAAAGAGCAGATTGAACGCCACTGAAAGTTCAAATCATTATGGAGACGACCTTGTTGGTGTACTGATTGGAGCTTCAGAAATGGTTCAAACTGAATCTGGTCCCTAATTAGACATGGATCAGATCTCTGAAGAGTGCAAAGCATTATTTTTTTGCTGGCCATGAAACCACTTCCAAATGGTTAAGTTGGACTACATTCTTATTGAGTGTACATCAAGAGTGGCAAGAAAAACTCAGATGAGAGATCTGAGGGAATGCGGGATGGGGATCCCTAGTGTAGATACATTAGCCAAGTTAAAGTTGGTAAGCTACCAAGTGCCTTAATCAATTTGATTTTAGCAATGGATTATTATCAAACGGGCTAAATTGAACAATTACTAATTCATAAGTGAACATGGTTTTGCTGGAGGCTTTACTGCCCAGTGATGAGATTATTCAGGGAGGGATCGGAGATTGAGGATTTAATGATTCCTAAGGGTGCATGCGTTGAAATCCCTATTATAAAAAGTCGCAGGAGCAAAAAGTACAGGGGAGAAGATGCAAACAAATTCAACCCACTTAAGATTCATTAATGGGATCTCCAAAGCCGTGAGACACCCAAATGCTCTGATTGCATTTGGACTCGGTCCAAGAGTTTGCATTGGTCAGAATTTTGCAACGCTTGCTGCGAAAATGGAAATTGCATTAATTCTCCAAAAGTTTTCCTTATCACTCTCCCCGGAATATGGCCTCCCCGTTATTGTAAAACCTCTGTGCTAATTGTATCTCAGGCAGTCTGAAGATTGTTGTAAATAAAGTATCCCGGAGTTTGGTTCTGTTACTTCTAACATTAATCTCTGCCATTGTCATTAACATTTTAGAGTGAGATTTATACAACTATTTGGCTTATAATCTTTTCTTTCTTTTAATCACTCTTGCAAGAACCACTGGAATATGGTTCCTTTAACTATGATGTTTCCTAATCATGACCCTTGCCGAGGCCTCCGGCCTCTCTAATTCAAACAAAATAAGCTGTAAAATTCACAAGCTTGCAATCCTTCGCAATTTACAGACGATGATATTATTAAATCAAGTCTTAACTGCCGTAAGAACAGGTAAATAAAACCGGTAGTATGAATCACAATTTGAAACAATCGAATTGATTCTCTGTTAAAAAATCTCTTATACAAATCACAAGATCCCCGATCTAACGATCCTAGTCTAAATTCCTAATAGTATATAAAGAATCAACTTCCGAAAACCAACAGGGCCACTAAAGAAACTTCTTCTTGCAGCTCCATGGAATCTTATTATTACGCGAAACCTGATGAAGCCCCATCGCTGCTTCTATCTCTGAAGAGACAACGAACTTGTAAAATTTCCTGGACTTCTTGCTGTTGGAGAAAGTAATATTGCTGACAGAGACAGAGGCCTTACGCTTTCTCGGCGCCGGTGGACACGTCAGCACACCCGGAATCCTATACTCTTTGGCCGTAGGAGTTGTACAGTTTCCCTCCTCGTCAACATCACAATTCACCATTAAAATATCTTGTTCTTCTTGCGGAAGTTGCTGATCAACAACAAGTTTCTTCAACTCTGTAGATAAAGCTAACGTTTTACCTCCATCTTCTTTCTTCTGAATCTGAAGGGTCACCATAATGTGAAATTGGAGAGTTGACGGGAGGATGAGAAAGAGAAGCAGCTGAGCTGATGAGAGGAGAAATTTGAATTGTGAACAGAGATATTAACTATTGACGAATGAGATGAGGAAGAGAGAGTGAATGGGTGCTAATAAGAACAAACAAAGGGTGAGGGGTGGGTGGGGTCGGTCGTTGAAATTGAAACTGTGAGCCAGAGCCGAGAGGAGACTTTGACTGGTTTTTTAATTTGAATTCAATTTATGGGCGGGCAGGACTGTTAGAGTGGGCTATCCGTTGCCGGCCGCCACCCGCCTTTCCTTTTTTCTGTTCTTGTTAATTCAGAGCAATATTCTTTTGAATTCATATATAATAGCAATTAGATACGTTATTTTTATTTAATTATATTTATAGATTTTATAATTGTTGAAATAATTAAGAAATTAGAGGGCTTCTGTCTTTTTTTTTTTTTTTTGGGTTTTAGAAATCAGTATAGTGAAGGGTTAACCCCATACCCCACAAGAATTAACCTGCCAATTTGAAGGGTCTTACCACTGCTTTTTTAGAATTGAAGTTTAAGGTAGTTTTGCGAATGAGACATTTGGGATGCAGATATATCATCTCGTTAAAGGCCAATGGCGACTACTCGTGACTTAGTTTTGGTTCTGTGATCTTTTTGAATTAAAATACTTTTTTTTTAAATAAACAAAATTTATTAACCAAAAAAGAGCTACAAGAAGGGATGGAGATCTACGGGACAATCTTCCATCCAGATTACATCATTCTCCACCCTTAAGGCTAATTTGGCCAATTTATGAGCTACTTGATTACAAGACCTTGGGGAAAAAGAAAACTCCACAATTCTTGAAACAGAAACAAGGCCTAGAATATTTTCAATTAAACAGCTTATTTCTGTCCTTCTATACTCAGGATTCCTCAAGAGCTGAATGACATTCCTGCAGTCTGATTCCACCATAGTTGGGAGCAAACCCAAATCCTGAGCCAACTTAATTCCTTGTCAAACTGCCTCAGCTTCCATGAATTCAACATTGAGTATCAGGTTCCTTGATAGAGCAGCAGAGGCCATCACAACCCCATCATGGTTCCTAATAATAATAGCAATACAAGCCTTATCCTTTGGATAAAAAAACGTCGCATCCACATTGATTTTATAATGGCCTGTCACTAGGGAAGTTAAGACTGACCGGAGGAGCTAGCCTAGGGATTGGTCTGCGTCTGTGTAAAATTTTTTGTTGTCTTAAAGGCCTCTAGGATTGCAGTAGCCCTTCCAATAATTAGGCTCGACTCCCTAGCCTTTTGCCCCATTTGCTTTTTGTTATAAGAGAACCATATCATCCACATGATCGCCACCATCTGCTCCAGCTCATCACTTGGAATTGAATCAACAACGAAACATAAGAAGGGCTAAAAATGTAGATGTTCCATCTTCACTAAGTTGGAAAAAAAAAAGGGAAGCCTTCCAAACTTTGACAGCAACTTTGCAACCTACCAAGGCATGAAATACATCTACTTCCTGTCTTTGACAACTACTACAAACACGATTTTCTAAAAAATTTCTCTTATCTAAATTTTGAGTTGAAGGCAGGAGGTTTTAGATGCCCTCCAAATTAAGACCTTAATTTTAGCTACAATATTCAGATTCCACAAAGATTTTTCAGAAACTAGAGTGGTCATCTGAACTTAAGGGGGAATCAAGATATTTGTTTTGGAGGGCAACCTGGTAACAACTCCTGACAATATAAGAACCTTTTTCCCTCAAAGTGCCACACCAACTGATCATCAGCTTCCTTTATAGAAATGGGGATTATAAGAATAGCTTGGACATCTGCAAGTCTAAAAACATGAGTGATGAGTTGCTTATTCCACTGCCTTTCTCTAGTCATCAGATCTGCCATAATTAAACCATTATATGAACTTGGATAGGAGATTGGCTTAAAGGTATATGGCCTTGGCAACCATCTATCAATGAAAGCCAGAATCTGCTTACAATCCGCAATTCTCTACCTGGACCACTTTTCCATCACTTCCCTTCCCCACAACAAGCTCCTCTAGATTTAGGAAGGTCTATTACCAAGAGTGCTATTCAAGAAATTAGAATTTGAAAAATATCTGGCTTTTCTAGCCATTAAAGAGGAAGGTCGTTGAATGACTCTCCAACCCTATTTTGCCACCAAGGCTTGATTAAAGGCTTGCATGTCCCTCAATAAAAGCTTCCAAGGTTCCCAATAAGAGTTGCTGTTTTTTCCTCACCAATAACAGCTTCTAGGCCACCAGCTTTTGAATGTCCTTACACAGAGTTGATGGAACTTTAAAAACATTCATAGCATAGGTGAGAATGCTTTGAGCTACAACTTTAATCAATATCTCTTTTTCCACCCCAAGAAATCAGATTACTTTTCCAGGCTTCTATTCTCCCATTGACTATGCACTTTAAGACCTCAAAAAGTATCTCTTTATTTTTCCTAACATAGAGGGCAGCTCTAGATACTTCTCATGAAATATTAACACATATTTCAGCCCCAAAATCTCACACAAAGCCTTTTTCCTGCTTTTAGCTATACTTGGACTAAAAAATATTGAAGACTTATCCTTATTCGCCATAAGACTCTAAGACCTTTAAAAAGTCTCCAAAATCTCTGACACAATCATTCTTTGAATCATAAAAAATACTAAACTGTCATCTGTAGAAAGGAGATGAGTAATAGAAGCCCCAGCGCCGTAGAGTTGGTTTGCTGCAACAAAATCTAAACAAGCTATGCAACTCCGATAACTTACGTTTTTCATTTGGATTTGACTTTTTTGAGAGAGTTTCAGACTACTACACGCATGAATTCTTATTTTAACTAGGTTTAGAATTTTTAAGAATTTTGTAAATACTATATAAATCCTTATAAACCCTTTAGAATTCATAGCATTAAAAATAAACTCTAAAAGAGATTAAAGAATTAAGTAAACACTAAGTACTTGTGTGTATTAAGGTGAAACTATTGTAAACGTTTATTATTCTTATGTGAACAAAAGAACGCCACATAAATTCTTGTATAAGAGTTCTTTATTTTATTTTTTTTTGTAATCTCTAGAAAAGTTGATAAAATAAGCTAAGATTTCTTGATATTCTATGAATGTAAGCTTTTGTTGAACTATGTAAATTTGTTGTGTGTATTTTTTATTTGATCTGGTTCTTATTTTATTTCTTGATCTTATATTTACTTGTAATTATACGCTTCCGTAATAAGTGGGTATTAGGGCGAAAAACTAATTTCAATGGAACATTAGTGCTAAACCTAACTTCCCCCTTTAACAGGATTAGATAATGGAGGAGTATAAATCGTTATCATTCGCAGGCCGGAAAATCACTGCCAATTTGTTAACTTGGATTGTGTTCTTGTTGAGTACACATCCAAAACTCAGAGAAGAATGTTGAAGGAATGTGAGTGATGCGGATGTTTTAGCAAGCTTAAATTGGTAAGATATTTAGTATTAATTTTGATATTTCCAAGCTTAAAACATTAATTGGTAATATTTTGGAGCCCGTCCAGGAGCTAGCAATTGGTCAGAATATTGCAATGCTTGCTCGAATCCAGAACCGTAATCCCACCGATCCTTCAAAGCTTTACCTTTACCTCTCCTCTGAATATAAGCACACCAACAGACAACGTCCTTTTGAACCCACGGCATGGCCTGCCCATCATCGTAAAACCTTTATGCTGATTGTAGAAATAAGATGTGTTATATATGTAATATGACATTCTAACAAGTGAATAAAAATAAAACCAGTGGTTACAATATGCAAGTATCCACATGAATATCTTCCCCATATGCATATCTATGTATATATACATTTAGATCAATTCCGTTAAAGAAATTTCTTATTTCTCAGATCTCCATGGAATCTTATTACAGAAAGCGTCTAATTCTGAAGAGACAAATGTACAAGTTAACTTTCTGGACTTGTTGTATGGGACATTAAGATTTTTACTAACCAAAAAATAATCTTTACGCTTCCTCGGTGCCGGAGGACATGTCGTCATATCCGGAATCTTGTGTTCTTTGGCAGTGGGCGTCGTACAGTTCTCGGCCTCTTCCGTTAAATCTACTTGCTCATCTAATTCACCAATAACAAGTGCTTTCTCCAATTTTGTTGATAAAGCTAACGTTACAATCTCTTTATCTTCTATCTTCTCATAAAGGGTTACCATCTTGCCACCAAGAATCAGAATCGAAATTGATTTAACAAAGTTATCAGTTGTGAAAATATGGGCTGAAAGCGAAAAGGTTAAGCAACTATGACAGCTATTTGATTTCTTTGAATGGTAATTACATTGCCATCCTTCGTATTGTTATCCAAAGCAACCCATTTAATAGCTTTTAGTGCAATATTGATTTAATTCCATAACCATATAAGGACTGCATAATAAATGGATAAAAACAATTTGTTCACTCTCATTTTTGTAAAACGTTATTAATAATTTAATTACATAACCTTTATTAGTAAAAGCTATAATGGCTAAACCTCTAAATTTATAATACCTAAGTTATTATCTATTATTTATTTATTTTTATTGTTTTATTATTTTATATTTATTCTTTAAAATTCTGAGCGAGTTTTTATACTACCCACCTAGCACAATCTGGTTGGTTAAATTATTATCATATTATTTATATTTATTTTTTTAATTATGTTTTTTTAATGATTAAATTTGTATATATACTGCTACTGGTGATAAGGATAAATAAATAAAATATAAATGAATAATTTTTTAGAGTTAAAAATTAAATAATTTATTTATATTATCTTAGTTTTAGTGTGCAGTCGGGAAACAAATAAGTTAAAACATCAGGATGAGCGAAACTGAATAAGGCAAGGAGTTAATTTATAGTTTTCTAGTATTAAGTCATAATTTGTATTTCTTTTATTGAATATTGAATTTAATTTATTTTAGTGATTTAGTTGTTGTTAAATGTTTATTTTTGTAATATTATTTTATCTAAAAATATTTTTATTATCACTTAAAAATACTATATTGGAAATGGCATATATATTAAAATATTAATTTAAAACATTTATTATCAGAGGCAGAAAAATAAAAATAAAAGTATCATTGAAGCATATATATAATTTTATATACATTCAAACTTATTTTACATTTACTGAAGAAAAGCAAATGCCATCTAAGCTAATGAACTTCATTTTCCTAATCATTTGTGAACTTCAATATATGCTATATGCTGGACAAAACGGAGTTTGATTTGTTTCGGTTCAGAATCAAAATTGAACTGAGTTGGTAGGTATCAATAAAATAGAATTGACCCTGAACTGAATTTTGGGTTGTTTGTTCGATTCTTAACTTTTTTTTTAAGAAAATAAAGTTTTTTTTTTTAATTGATCGAATCAAACTAAAATAAAAGCAAACAGACAAAAATATTTTTTAAAAAAAAAAAAACTAACAAAAATATTCATTGCCCGCCCCTACAGGAGAGGAATTTCTGTATTGGTACGGAATACAACCCTGGATTTGCATTTGAGACTCCGAGTTGGCAAAACATGTATTATAAAAGTAAGTTCGGTTTCTATTTCAAACCCAGCTACGGCCTTTAATTGAAACATTAGCCGGCAAAAGAATTGCCTTTAGACTTTAGTCAATGGAGGAAACTGGGTCAGACACACAAGGATAACTAGTTCAGCCTTCACCATTGAAAAGCTCAAGTATCAAACTTCTCTATGATAATTCTTTCTATAAGCTAACTGCACAAAGTAAAAGAATTTACAACGTGCACATAATTCAGTCAAGTCTAACATTTTAAGATTGAAAAACTATTATCCAAGATTATGACATTGTGTTATAGACTTATGATATGATTATTGAATTGGAATTTATGCATTTGACTTATTTTATGGCCTATTCAGCACTACAGGTTATGATAAAGGAAATGCCAGAATGTAGCGTATCCATTCTTAAAGAATGAAGAGTGAAAAAATCATGCCAAAACAAATGAAAACCAATTTAAAACGATAAAAATGCATGACGATTTTAAAAATCTAACGGCTAATATGTAAAATAGATTCACGCAGCCTTTGGAAGTTGCTTTTGCGGAACGAACGGTGGCCTCAAGGCCCAAGCAGTGCTTTAGCTACGTTTTATAGCTTCAAGTTCCAACATTGTCATTGCTGGTAGCCAGTGATTCCCTTAACCTTCGGCATTCAATTTGCTTTCTGTTTTGGGATCCAGGCCAAATGCTTAACAAATTAATTATTTCTTTTATTAGGTATCTGTCTACCGAAATAAGTATTCGGATATGGAAGCTTGACAAGAAAGTGAAAAGCACACTAAGAAACATCTTGGATAGTAGAATGAATGTGCCATCAACAAGATTAAGTTCAGATTGAGATCACTAAGGAGAGGATCTACTTGGTGTCATCATTGTGGTCTCAGAAATGGCTCAAACTGAAGATGGTCCCAAGTTAAGCATGGATGACGTTGCCCTGGATTTCACCCAAGCCCAAAAGCCTAAAGGGCTAGGCCAGCACAATGGTAACTTAGCGGCCGGATCACCTAAAGTGTGGATAGATATGGAATCAATGAAATATATAGCCAAGGACTGCTACCAAGCCCAAAGCTTGAAAACAAGCGTTACTCGAGCGAAGAAGGCAAACATGACCGAGAACTGCCTAGTGCCTACTCTATAGGTAAGAAGAGCATTCTCGATAAACTCGATCATGCCACTGTTGTGATTATCAAATGAAATCTCTGACCAAAAAGCAGACCTTAAAAACCCGAAAATTAAAAAGACTGACAATAGAGTCACAATTTCTAAAAAACACGGGGAGAGCTAATATTACCCCATGTTTCCAAAAGATGCAAACACGTACTATAACAACACGCCACTCACATCACGACCCAAAGCTTCTAATTGTTTCAGAGCGTGGATCATAACCAACCCAAGAGAATGTCCTATGAATGGAAACTTAAGGGTTCGTGCGCATGACAATGGGGCGAAAGGAATTTAAAATAGAAAAAAAAATGCATTCTATCTTAAAATTGAAACTAACTTAGACATAAGAGAGTCGTTACTGAAATTACCATCATTGTACCTTTATTTATTTTTGTGAGGGTAAGAAAGCATACTTGAAGAACTCCTGTTCAGGAGGGAGACATCTTAGAGACCATTTCAATGGGAGAAGGTGTTTTTCGGCAAGTATTTCTTGGTTGAGCCAAGAACTTTGGGTCAACAGATAAGATTGTGAGGAATGCAAAAGCATTTTTTTCTTTTGTGGGCCTTGAATTCACTGCCAATTGGTGAACTTGAACTATTTTATCTTTTTCAATGGCTATATTATCTTTTTATAATTCCTGTTTTCAAGATGCCAAGGAGCTGAAAAATATTGGGGAGAAGATGCAGATGAATTTCATCAATCCATTAAGAATCATTAATGGGGTCAACAGAGCAGCGAAACACCCAAATCCTCGATTGCTTTTGGAGCCGGTCCAAGAGCTTGCATTGGTCTACACTTTTGAATCCTTGAAGTTGAAACAGCTATTGCCTTGATCCTTCAACAAAATTTTCCTTTTCCCTCTCGTCTGAGTATAAACACACACCACTGGACAATCCCCATTATTGTAAAACCTTTAATTTAACTACTGCCATCATTAAAAAACTTTTTAAAAAGTGCTGTTGTCTTTTGAACTGCGTTTATGATAACATCTTTTGAAATCTTTCGATATGGTTTTTTGCAACTATTTCAGTCTAAATCTATTCTTACGTATTACTTCTTTCCTCTGCAACTTAATTAGACTTAGCACAAGCTGGTGAATCATACGCAGGATACATTTTATGAACACTTAAATCTGATTTTTATAACTGTGTAATTCGGAACCGACAAAAAGAATAATAAGCTCTAATTCATTCACCACAAGTAATTTATGAGTCAAATAATCCGGTGCGTTAGTCGTCTAAAAATCTGAAATTTTCTATCTAATCGTCATATTAGATCATATATTTCAAAGTGATGACATTTCTTCCAACTCTGAAGAGGACATTTCTAGACGTCATGTTTGAAACATTCGTGTCAAATAAGCACATTTGTTCAGAGTTTAGACCAGGAAAATTGAAATAATCAATCAACATAGTCTTTCTTTTTATATCAACCAACAAGCTAACGTAATATTTAAGTTGCCTTGATTGATAAAAGAATGGGGGAAATAAACACGAACCGTGCATATCAAACTGGCTGCATTTGGGCTAAGAAATCCTACAGTGAGCTACAGTTTCTTCGTTTAGCCCTTGAAATTTGAAACTGGCCTTCACATTTGAATATAAAATAGTCAAGAATTTGTATAACAAACAGCAGTTGGAAAATTCTGCAAAGTTGAGGAAACAATAATCATAAAACAAGTATATGTTACATCATTCACCCACTTTATGAATAGTACACGACAGGGAGGGCTATTGAAGAAAAAAAAAATAGTGGGTTTAACAAATTACAACGTCAAATGGAATGATGGGATTAAGTGAATTATTAACGAGAACTTGAGAAGATTTATTGGATTGTAAAGCGTCTCCATGTTGTGTTGGGAGAATAAAATTCCCTTCAATGTATTTGATCAAACGGCTTTTTTAATCAGGATCTGTGAAACACGTCCCAATAAGATCTTGACAGCGAAGTAAAAAGGAATCATTGGTTGATAAGACCCAACTCCATTGCTGGACCAGATCTCTGAGTATGATTATGGTTGATTAAGGGCCTAATTATCCCTCAAAGTGGATGTCAATGATGTAATGTGTGATGAAAGTTGACTATCATATTTCCACTACTAGCAAAAGCAGAGCCGTAATTATTCAAAGTTAAGGGAGACAATTCAAGCATTTAATTTCACTTGACAAGTCTTTTAAATCAGCAACTTGGACTGCTACTACTACTACTGCCACGATTTGCTTTTGATGATAATTGATGAAAGATGTTTAATATCTTCCTTGTAATGCTGTCTTCCTTCTCATTAAAGTCAATTTGTCATCATAATTTGTGTTTCCCTTTCCCTTAATTTGTTAAAAGTTGATACCATACATGGTGATTAGATGCTAAAACCCCTTTTATTATCACATTTTACTTTTTTAAGTTTTCATAATTTTTTTTTTCTTTTGTTTTCTTAAATTACAAGGCTGAAGTTAAGAAGAAAGAAAATGAATTTTACTGGCAATTTAAGAGAAATAAGTGTGACAAAAGCATGTGCTTATGTTGCCTGAAATGCTAATAAGACTATTAAGTGGGATACATTAAGGGGTCATATTGAATAGACTCATCTAAAAAATGCTAAGCTATTTGGTATTCCATCTCTAAGAGGAACGTGATATGCTCCTTATAAAAGCAAAAGCAACAAATTAAAACTAATTTTTTTTTAAAAAAAAGGTGGGTCATAGTTAGTGGTAGCAATCTAGGGCCGTTAACATCAAGTTCAATGGCAGCCTCAAAGGATGGTAAGTTTGTCCAATAGCATCAATGAAATGAAATTATTAGAGAATTTAATGAGGACTAGCAAGCAAGCAAGCACAATGTCTAATCCCATTATCCCCAAAGTGATCACTGACGGTTGATCTTTCTTGTCAATTGGTTGTCATGCTTTTAGAAAGAGATAGATATTAGATATATATAATATAGGAGTTAAAAAGATAATTAAATATAAGGTTATCCTCCTCTTTCTTTCTTTCTTTCTTTATTTCTCTTGTTCAAGGACATAGCGATTATGCCTCTTTAGATTTCAAACAACATGTTGATTGATTATTATCAGCATCTTTCCCATTTTCCTTCACTACTCACTAATATCCCATCAACTCCCTAATATCCAATGATATCACATGCCCCTTGGAATTTGTCAATTTCGCTCTAATTTTACAAATTAAAAATAAAAAATTTAAATCCGTGATTACACTATCTTAATAGAATATACTTCTGAGATCAACCAACAACTCATTATTATTCAGAAAAATGGACTAAAGCTCTAGATATCAATATTATTGATAGCCAACACCACTTTAAATTAAAAGAAATAACATGAATTTAGGAGATTAGTTAAGTATAAATTTTAATTTATAATATAGTTTTTTTTTTTTTTGAGTTAATCAATCATTCAATCGAATTTGTATGAGAATATCAATCAATCCAAATTTAATTATGAAATACTAACTCAAGGTCAAATCTATTCTCCCTTATGTTATTAAAAAAAAAAAACTTCACAAGAGACATAACTTAAACTTAGTAATAACCACGCTTTTTAATTAATGCCGAAATTTTAAAATTAACTTTCTTCTTCCAAATTTAAAAAGAACTATATCACTTTTACTGATTTTACTATTAATAATATTATTTTGCATTAATTGTAACATAGGATATGTACTGTTATATAACTTCTGAAATAATTGTACAGTTAAATTTTAAGGGAAAACACGTAGAAAGTACGAGATATTTATAATATTACACTTGAAACAAGTGTAGGCAGTGTCATAATCAAAGGTCATTAACCAAACAAGACCCAAAAAAGGAAGATTCTAGTTGGCCATTGGATATGAAATGTGAAAAAAATTGGGAATTGATCCTAAATCAACCACATCAAATGATATTTACTACAACTTTGGGGGATATGCAAGAGATTTGATGGCCAAAACCCAATCGTGTGGACAGCGATGCACCTCTGCTCTTATCTTCGCAGAGAGAAATGTGACATTTCGAGCCATCACCGTCTTTATACATAGCATTACTTTACTAATCAATTGTTACATAAGGATCTTTGAGGCCCCAGTAACAATACCATTAATTGTCCCTCACCTTCTCTCTATACATTGAATTAGGCCCCAGTCTCAGACAAGGGACACTCTAGAGATCTATGAATATTTGACACGATTATCAGATATAATTCATGCATCATATACGTCAAAAATTTGAAACTCTTAACACAAAACATTATTTTATTTTATTTAAAAAAAAAAGAGGGAAATTTTAAATTTTAATAATTGTAATGGAACTGCCCAATGAGAGAGCGACAGCAATTAGGAGACTAAGCTGGGGGTGGGGGACGTACGGAGTGGATGTGACGTTGGATTTACAGTTGGCTGAGGTTAGTTGATGGGTCCCCTAGAGGGGCAACACGTGTGGGAGAGCGCGCCTCAATAGAATTTCTTTCTTTCTTTCTTTCGAGAAAGGTTATATAAATATATTTTCTTTGTGTAATGTTGTTATATATAGATAGATGGGCATAGGCTGGTTGGGTAAGATTAGAGGCAGAGAAGGTTAAAAGTAAAGCTTCTTTGAGCAATCATTAAACCGTTACGACTCACGACACAAATCTCCTAGGTGGTTCCTGGGCCCAACCCACTTTTTATTTTTATTTTAGCTCTTTATTTTTATTTTTTAACTTTGGAAATCAAACGAGGCTGCGTTGGCCGTTTTCACTCTGCCCCATTGTTCCCAACTCGCAGTATTAGGTATTAGCTTTTCTTACATAGATTAAGTTACTAACTAATCGGAATCTGAATATGAAGCCAGCCAAACGGGGACTAAAAGCGAAATAGATTTGTTCACCCGGCAGAACAGTAACTAAGATTTGTCTATGTGACAGCGGACAGATATATTTAACCGGCCTATACATTAAAATAATTAAAAGTTTGGGGCTTTAAAGTTTTAAAAAAGAGATTGTAATATTTTATTCTTTTACCGGCCAAGAGACAGAGTTTTAGCGCCACTATGCTTTAGTGAATTTTGCTGTGTCATTTATAATAATGGCAGACAAACAAGTTCAAATCCATCACTGAACAATATACACACTTATTAATGGGTAACAATGACAATGAGTGGCCTTAGTTAAAAAAAAAAAAAGGGTTTGCCGACAATCACTGTTTAAATTATTAATATCTATTACAACTGCAATAAAAAATTATCAATTAGCTCTGTTGATCACATTTTGTTTTTTTAAAACTAAATTACACTAATTACTTCATTATGTTTACTGTTGTATTGTGGTTGTGGGTGTAAAGAAAAAAGAAAAAAGAAAAAAGGAATCTTGGTTGAGTAAGTGACTGTAGAAAGCTTGGGAACAATCATGGAACTTTTATATTGACATCAATGCATGGTCATGATAAATAATGATGATTGTACATCCTAACGCGGAATGCATCACGTCAACGGGCTGTTATCTGGGGACCCGATTGATGAAAAGGGCCCGCATTACAGCTTTCCTGAAACTGTGAGTGTTAAATGTTTTGGGTCCCAAGATTCTTCGATGGGCTACAGTACTTGATATAGTGAATGGTTCAGATTGCCTTGTACAGCTCTTTATCGCTGCAAATATTTCCCCACTTCTCCTTTAATATGATGCCCAAAGAGTCTTTTGGTGTACTTGACATGGACGAATGTGACATATCCTTGGATAATTAGAATTGTGTAAATGGGTCATGTTACTCTCATTACGTACTTGCTTTTAGCGTCGAATTGGATCCCTTGGCTCAAACCCTATTTTTGGTTCGTAAATTTTCATATTTTAGTTTCTGAAATTTTTTTCTTCCTAGTAAAACTGGCTCATGAGCTCAGACTCAATATGTATATATACATATCATATGTAGACGATGATGCATTTCATCCATATGGTTCAATCACCTCAGGCGCCATATTTGGCCAACTTTTTGATACATCATTTTAAGCAATGCATGCAAACGGAGTCAAAAACAAAAAGAGAGAAACATTGAAGAATGGTTTCAACTCCAATGGTACAGAACTGCGGTATTTTCACCATTGTTTTCCCGAAGAACTGTGCCGATCTTTTGCAGCTGAAAAGTGGTGCTTCCCTTTTTGGCATTACTTTTGAACCTTAATACGGCAAAATGATTAAAGGCAAGGCACCCATGTGGGGTTTAATTGGACTAATGTCACATATATATATTTGTATGCCCCACCCGACACCCAAACCTTATCTATCTTCCCCATTAATCTCTTTTCTTTTCTATTTTTTTTCTTAATCTTCGCATCAAGGATAAACATAATTAGGCGGGCAGTGTATAAATGTGGTTTTATTTCATGTTGTTACATTTCTCTTTTCTCACATCCCAGCTCAGCCATTTGAGGGGACAAATACGTACCAAGCACCTAAAGTTTTGATTCAGACTTTGGATCGGATCTTAGCACACTCGTGCGAGCAATGAACCTAGACAACTGAAAGTTCTCGGCCACAACTTCTATCACATCTTAATATTATGTTTGATACTCTATGTAGGCCATCGTCTAATCCTTGGTCTTGATTCCTGGCTTGATTGTACGTGATATTGTGGCCTTATTTGAAACTCGACTTGTATGTTTCTTGCAGCTATATATTGAATGTGATCCATATTTTTTATATATCTTCTATTAAATAATCATGCTCGTACATAATGTCATATTCCCAATTATGAGATGATCAATGAGTTGTCAGAGTATGTTCGGGGACTATATTAGTATATAATAATAACAAAACTCTCTATCTTCTCTTTAGTCTTTATCCAATAGAGTTTGAAACCCCTTTGAATTTTGTTATCAAAAATGAGGATTCGATACCCTTTTTGTCTTTCATTTCAGCAGATGAACGTGACCATGTGCAATGCAAACTGGTTTAAAGTTAGCCACTTACTTTACTATCACAACATCGTTTGAGAACTAATTCCAATTAAGTTTAGCACTCGACTCTTCCACCTTTCCCACGCCTACTCTATTTAAATTTTGTATATATATATATATTAAACACATATATTTACTATTTTAATCAGTTATTTGTAAACATGATTTTAAGTAACTTAAATAAAATAAGAGAACACAAATACATTGATATATGAAACCCTAGGGTTTATTAGTTTTCTCATTATGCCAGCCATCCAACAACCGGCACAACCCTAACTTTCACATTAAAGCAATTTCAGGCTTATAACATATTTGAAGAATTAAATCTGATTATTGTCAACTATGTATTAAAAATGATTTATATTAGAATTATACAAGAAATAACATTCAATTCTGTGTAGAATAAGAACTCTATGCGTGAGTTTAAATGAAATTCAAATTAATCATATCATAGCCGACCGGGCCGCCATGGAAACTGTCTTTAATATAATTTACTATGATATTATTAACATTTTACATATATGTTTATATAATAAGGGTGAAGACAATGGTCGACCAGAGAAAACAGCTCATGTGCTTGCATATGATAAGCTCACGAGTGAATGATGAGGTATGGGAGATTAATTAATTAGAAGTATCTTCTTCTTCTTCTTTTTTCTTTGGGGGTTTTAATTAATTTATAATTTGATCTTGTTGGATGTGTGAACTGGGACATTGCTAAGGTCAAGGAAAACTCATAATGGTGTTACAAGGAGACAAACTATATAGTAATAATAACAAAAGAATAGACTTATAATGATCAATTCTTATGATTTTTCACTCTTTTTTTTTCATTTTTTAAATATGGGTAATAAACTTTTCAAAGTGTTTAGAGAGAGAGAGAGTTGAAGATGCCCTTTGATGGAGTTGTTGTCTGTATGTATGAAGATAGCACGTAAGCACACCTTTCATGGAATATTTGCCTTTCCATCAACATACACAAACAAATTTTCTATTTATATATAATATTCGTTTTCGAAACGAATCGTTTTGTACATCATTCTTTTAAACAATTGCATATTAGAAATAATTTTAATCTCTTTCCAAAAACTAAGAATCTTTCCCCCAGCTTAATTTGCTGTAATTAAAACCTCAAAAACTGTTTTAAAAAATTACATTGAATGGGATGTACTATATAGAACTCGCCTTCGTTCACACCTAACATATATACAAGCTTAAAAATCTAGCCCGAAATGTACTTATCTAGTTGTAATACGTGCAAGTTGGAATTTTTGTTTCTATTTAATAACGTGTTCAATTATAATAAATAAAACATAAAGTAGCATAAGAAAACAAACTGTACGATGAGTTTCAACTCACACATGATTTAAACATAAAAAGTCGTAGACGGTGCAAGTGACATGTCGTTTTGTGGAGATTCGGAAGCAAAAGCTTAAAAGCTACAAGCTGTGAAAGATTAACAAATGTATATCACCAGAGTCCTTTGTTTAGATTCGGAAGCAAAGGCTACAAGTTGAAAAAGTTTACAAAAATATATATCACCATAAATAATCCTTATTTCTAGAGGAGGTTCGTATTTCTATAAAAAAAAAAAAAATTTATATATGCTTGAGCTAGTCATGTTATTTTGTTCAAAAGCATTGTTATTGTAAAGTCGAGATTAATTTGGGTTTAAATTTAGCAAATAATCATAATGATTGGAGTACAGTGTCAAAATTTGTCCCCTGGCAGAAATGAAATATGACAATTAATAAGTGATTAATCTTGATATCATTTCATGTTTCGAGGATCATTTCCCAAAACCTCAATAATGTATTATTATACTATCTAGGGTTTTTCATCCACTTTGTCGGTGGACTGATGAAGTTATAAGAGACTTTTCGTTTGGTTTTAGATGTCTCACGTCGAAGAAATACGTGTATAAAAATTATTGAAAAATCATCTCTTTCCGCAACCATTGGATGATCTAGACGTGTCAAAAAATGTTTGATTGGCTTGGTTAATAAAAAAAGTCAAAAGAAAGAGAAGTGCATATAAAAATAAAATGTCAATTTCCTTTGGCCCAGAAATATATACACGAATAAAGTTGCCTGCAAAAATGTAAAGTCAATTATTTAGTTTTTATATCTTAAGATTTATGCATCATTTTAGTTTGATAATAACCTTAATCCGAGTAAAGGAATGATTTTCATTTAAATTATATTATCTCAATATATTGATAACCATTTTGATACGTGAAGAAAAGTCTTTAATGAGATATTCCATCAACCAAATTAGACTTTATATTATGATTTCGGCTATTATGCTGCGATTGTATTTATTCTGCAAGAAATGAGGAGCGTCGGATTTAATTTTTACAAATGATTAAATACGATCGTTATACGTATAGTTGAGAAAAATGATGTTAGTAAAGTATTGGAGCACATTAATTTGGTTTGCCTTTTCATATTAAGATGATTTATTCGATAAATTGAAGGGTGGAAATTTTTTTAATTCGACGTCTTGCTTCTGCATTTGATAAATTAAGCTACTAATTATCATTATTAAGAGAGAAGTGAAATGACTAAAATGGCCTTTAATCATATGACACCCCCTCATAATTTGAGACAAAGTTGGGACCCAGAAAGATGGGGGAGAGATATGCTATCTGCACAGAGCAGCACATGCAAATGTTGTGTAGTGCCCAGTATCTTATGGGTCCACTTCAATTGGACTATTTTTCCATCCATCAAAATTGACTCTCGTCCGGCTTTCTTTTGCACCGTCTGATTTAGCTGACCAATTTAATGACCGTTGAATCCCCCATGCCCGGTACCCATCTTAATAATGGATCCGATCTTGGGTCCCATCCGGGTTTCGGGTCATTTTATAGAGTAATCGGTTTGATAATGAGGAGCCATTTATATTTTTAATTTGCTCTCATGAATTATTCGGAAGCTGTACCTTTCTGACAACTATTTATAGTCTTGAATCGCGTAAACGGCTAATAATTTACGTCAACGTTATGCAATTTTTTTTAATAAAACAGAAGATTTAATTCTACAAGAAAATTTTTAAAAAAATAAAGAAATGCGTTTCTTTTATTAATCTTTCTCTTATGTGAATATGATTGATAATTAGTTTTATATATAGTTGATGTTAAGTTTATAATCACAACTTTGATGCTCATAATCTTTTTCTGGAGATTTCAATGGTTTTCAAAATTACAATGCGGGCCACAGGACCCCCCAGCAAATCATCATTTCGAATAACAATCTTGTAAAGTTTTTATTTTATTTTATTTCAATAAGTATGCATTTTTCTAAATCAATAATGTAATCTTCAAAATTCTAGATCCAGTATCGATTTGATTTGTAATTAAATATAAATTACTAGTACAAAATTTGTATTATTATTATTTTTAATATGACTTTGGGTCAAATTTTAAGGTTTTTGTTACAATAAACGTACATTAACAAAAAAAAAAAAAGTTTATAATTGTATCTTTAAGATACATCTCTTCATTATCTGTAAATCTGTTTTATCTTTTCTTTTCTTTTTTCTTTTTTTTCAATCATCCTTTTTAACTTGTCTTAGATGAATATACCTTTAATATTAATTTAGTCTTGTGACTCTTGTCCAGTTTTGCCGAAAGAAAGACCCAATAAAAGGTGGGAACAGCAAGGATTATGAGATTAAGAAAATGGGGTTCAGAGCAAATAAGAAAATTTGCAGAAGAAATTGGTCTGCTTTGGCTTTGCTACATTATTATTATTGTTATTACTACTATTATATAGTTGTTCACAGTTTACACCCAATTGAGTTTGATATTCATTTGTAAAGCATTATTCCAACTCTCATGCCGCTACACACTTCTAATCATTGAACGAAAATATAAAATTATTCTCCTAAGAGAATCCCCATTTATATATTTATTTAATTCACCATGTCTTCTGACAAATATTAAACAGATACAACATTATCAACAACATTTAACTATTTTCCCTTAAAAAGTTTGACTTGGAGAAGATGCCATAACAATTTTGGAGTCTTTAAGTTTTGATGCTTACTCATACACCTAATCCAACTTTAGTGCATTACCGGCGTGGCGGGCGGTGTCGGTGGCAGCCGCGGTAGAGGAAGCGGAGCCGTGGCGACGTTTGAATTAAGTTTCATTCATGGAAGTAGTTGATGGTTAGATGATAGAATAAGTTAGGGTTCTGATTCACACACAGATTTGTTCGTTGTTGAACTTTTAGCAGGTTTGATTTACAGTAACAGCTGGGATTGCTTTACAAATATGGTATTTGAGTTTAATGAGAATATTAAATAGAGGGGGAGTTTTGGGTTTCTATAAGTAGGCTGTAGTTTTATCTAAACATGGTTTTTCTCCAAAACAGAGATCAATAATAACGGGTAAAATATGTTTAAAGAAGTTGGAAAATTGCAACTACGCAATCGCATTTCAATCAATGTATGAGATTATGCGATCACATCATTTTAATTTGTTTCTCATTTTTTGTCATAGCCGTGTGAAGGAAGTATTCATTGTCTTGAATTTTCAAATATTCCGAAAGGAAATGGAAATGAAAATGGAATGAAGAAGTAACAAGGGGGAAATGGAGTGGGGCGATTTACAGAAGGCAGAGGATTTGATCAATAATAGGAAGATATATTAAATTTTTAGAAAATTACTAAAACAATTAGTTCTTTCCACGTAATGATGAAACTTTTCAAAGTGATTATCATTTAGAAGAATTGCCCAAAAAGCTAAAAGGTTGAAAAAGAGGGGATCATGTTTTCTTTGAGACACAATACAAAAGCTGTAGTGCATAAACCATAAACAAAGGAATATTATTTTTTTTTAACTGAAATGTATGTATTGTTTAATATAAACATTTAATTAGAATTCTGATTTTTATAGGATTGAAGGGCATTTGTTTTTGCACGGGGTGTTGAAAGGATCGATAGCTTCTGTTACCTTGATTTTTTACTATTACCATTAGTTAACTGAGATGGCTTTGTAAATTCTTTGCTGGGAATTTAACAGACTTAAGTTACGAGTATGGGTTATTGGGTTACTGTCAAGTTCTGCTTTCTCTCCAATATATTATCTGTGAAAATGCCCCACCATCCCTGCAGAAGACATTAATTCTGAGACCTTTTGATGAGACACATGCAACTCAGACTATTAAGGCATTTCTTTCACCTTGCCAATCCCAAAAAAAAAATTATTAAAGAGAGAAAAAATATAACAATTATGAGTTATGACTGAGACTTTTCTCTCGTGAGAGATCCCCCTCTTATATTAATTAAACTCTCTTTCTCAGCTGCTACTTCATTTTCTGTGCTTCCCTATCATAATTCCTCTCCCTCTCTCTCTCTTCTTTGCTTACATAAAATTTTCTACCATAGCATCGTCTACAAATCCCTTCAGAGTCACCACCACTGCAGCTCATTGCTGACACTTCACCCTCGAACAACAGACTTGCTGTTTTAGGAAAAAAAAAAAATTCCATCCTTGTACAAGTTGAGTCTTTCTTCAAATGGGGAGGCACTCTTGCTGTTACAAACAGAAGCTAAGGAAAGGCCTATGGTCACCCGAGGAAGATGAGAAGCTTCTAAGGCATATTACTAAGTATGGCCATGGTTGTTGGAGCTCTGTCCCCAAGCAAGCTGGTAAGTAAATGACCTCGTAATCAGTTCTCTCTCTTTTGCTTAGTCCTTTCTTCAATATTTAATTTTAAAGGAGAAGATAGTTAGTTGATGGGCTTTTTTTTTTTTTTTTCTACATGGGATGAATTGGCAGGTTTACAGAGGTGCGGGAAGAGTTGCAGACTGAGGTGGATTAATTACTTGAGGCCCGATTTAAAGAGAGGCACATTCTCACAACAAGAAGAGAACCTCATAATCGAGCTTCATGCAGTTTTAGGGAATAGGTATTCTCTCTCATCAATTTGAACATCTTCTTATATTATCAATTTTATTATTGGAACTTTATTGTTAACATTATTGGTATTGTGTGGCTTCCCAGGTGGTCTCAGATTGCAGCACAATTGCCAGGAAGAACCGACAATGAAATTAAGAATCTATGGAACTCTTGCTTGAAGAAGAAGCTCAGGCAGAGAGGCATTGACCCTGTAACTCACAAACCGCTTTCCGAGGTAGAAAATGGAGAAGACAAGAATCAACCGACAAACAGCCAAGACAAAGCTTCTGGGGTTTCTAGTGAATTGAACCTCCTCAACAGCGAGATTACAAAGCCAGCCGAGGCAGCTTTACATGAACAGAAACCAACTACAGTTGCTGCACAAGCCTATCAGTTGGAAATAGAAGGCTCTTCCATGTCCAACACAATAACCAGCAGAAGCAACAACAATTTGATAACATCTATACCCACCAGTAAGGATTTCTTCATAGATAGGTTTGCAACTTCAAACCATGAAAGCACCATCACCAGTGCAGATTTTCTGGGGCACTACCCACTTCAACAATTGAATTGTGCATCTAATGCCAGACTCTCAACTGCCTCAAATCCTTCTCTTTGGTTTATGCAGACCAGCAAAGCTTTTGACATGAATTCTGAATTGTCTTCCAATGCAATACCCACCATTCTCCCACCTGTTTCTAGTTCATCATTGCTTTGTGCTCCTATGAGCTTCAAGACTTCTGTAACTCTTCTATCTGATAACCATCCGATACCCTCTTTTACAGTCAATGGATCCCGCTACTGGGAAGCTGGTGCCCCCAGCAGTAACAGTAACAGCAGCAGTGTAAGCAGTAGCAGCACTGAGCTGCAGAGCAGCAGCACCTTCTTTGAGAACAATAACATCTTCCCTTGGGGATTGGCAGATTGTAGCTCATCAGAGAAAGAAGCTCAAATTCATCTGATTGATAACCAACCTGAGGACATTAAGTGGCCTGAATATTTCCAAACCCCATCATTGATAATGGCAGCTGCTCTACAAAATCAAACTCCACAATCTTTATACAATGAGATAAAATCAGAAGCACATTTCCTGACTGATAGTTCAAGCGGTATCTGGCCTCATAACCAGCACCAACAAGAACCTTTACAAAATTCTGACATATGCGCTAAGGAGATCCAGAGACTCACTGCAACATATGGACATATTTAGTCAGCATTCATGAGAAGCCTCCAAATGACAGAAGAGTGAAAGGGGCTTGAACAAATGCTGTTTCTTATATCAGGTGTGTGTGAAAGGTTTTTCTTTTGTATATAAGTCTGATACAAACATTTCTCACCCTCTGGTTTTGCAAATTTGTTAAAAAAAAAAAAACTTTGCTATTAGCTTTTTCTTACTGCGTGTGGGGTAGTGTTGCATATTAAGGTCTGTTTCTGTGTCTTTTATATTACTTTGCCTCATTGCATATGGATCGTAGGTGTTGCAATTCTCTTATCTGTAAACAATCAAGAGAAGATATTTGTTATATTCATTCGAGGGTTTTTTTTTTTGTTTTTTTATCACTTCTTTTTAACCATCATTTTCCACCAATTTGATGAATAATTTCTATCTGCAAACTATTCAAATCTCTCCTTTATACACGGGCTTTCACTCTCGAGACAGATGAAAATTGCATGAACCTTCTTTAATGAATGCCTTTTTCCAGTTTTAAGATTGAAATGGTTGTCTATCATTGTCTCAAGGACCACAATCACTTTTATTTACTTTTCTTTCACTTTAGATGATGTCGAGGAAATGAGTTAATAACTGGGTGCTAGCTGCCTTTTAATTTAAAGAATCCTAATTCCTAACACTTTGAAAAACGTCTCAGTTACTTGATTTGCAAATTGCAAGACATAATAACGAGCCAATTCATCAACCCTCTGAACCTCAATCTCCTCTGATATCTCACTCGTGCAAATGCATAACACGCAATGGAGCACAAGTGGTGTGTTTTGCCATTTTTATTTCATATTCTCAAGTAAGAAAAAAGAAACCCCACAAAACGAATTGAGAGACTATTCACTTTCTAGTCCGTACAAAGGGAAAGTGACTCTCAATCTAATAAGGGCCATTTATATGCTGATGTCTTGTTGCTCCTTTATGACACTAACATTATCTTAAGAAACATTTTATAAAGTAAGAAACTTCCAATTCAAGAGTAAACACGAGCCCATTCTATGGTGAAAGTAAATATTGCTGATATGGCAAACAAATCTGTGCCATCCACTTGGCACCATCCGACGGGGTATCTTCGGCGACACACAACAAAATAACTATTATGGTGACACTTTCCTTTCATCCCTTGTAAGAACGGGCTTCCTATGTGCAGAATTAATCCAAAAGGACGTGATTTTTGAAGCACAAGAATAATGATATTGATTGTCACAAAAAAAGTAAAGAGAAGGAGACTCATCTCATCCAGATACGAAAATGAAACTTCTTAGGCAACTGGCGAAGCATCGGTTACTTTCCAGTTGTTTGGTTTTTCAAATTCCATCTGTTCACTGACAGAGGGAGACTAAAAGGGCGTAGGAACATGAGCATGTGAGATAGAAACTTTGAGAAAGCGAAGTTTCTCATATTCCAATCGAAACCAAATGCAATCAACAGTTTGACACATGAATCGGGAGATTACATATACACAGCTGCATTTAATGAAATCAATGCTGGAACCGGGGTTAGGGTTATGAGCATCCCTTGTCTCACAGGACCCACTGCATATAAATCTCGTTGGGTGAGTCATTGCTATTGAGCATCTTCTATACATACATAAGCCACATTATCAGGTTATGTTCCGCCTCCGCAATTATTCCAAGTGAATAATCTACTCTGGATAATGAAGCAGAAGTGTGTCAAATACAAATATGCTTCTATACAAAAGAAATAGCTTTGAAAATTAGTAAATACAAGGTTTACATTATGATAAGACATATCGTAGATGTTGCAAAAAAAAAATTTGCTTTCCGCTCTAGACAAGAGAGCTTGAAATCAGTGGAATCACAATTTGAGTTTTGAGGACCGAATTATAATATAAAATTTTCAGTTTAATAAAATAAATTAATATTTCAACAAAATTATTAAAAAATATACTTTTATTCCATAATAATAATAATAGACAAACAGATAAAAAATATGTTGTTGAAAATTTTACTATAATCTTTTTATCAAAAATAATTCTATGTTTTTTTAAATCTTGCAAATTATCTACAATTGATTTTATGTTAAAAAATTTACAACTTTTTTTTTCAATATACGTGGTCAAAGAGTTTGTCAAATAGTCATCTTTCATTTTGTTGCAAAGTTTTACTTTGATAATACGCATAACTGAAAATGAATATTCACTAGTTATAATAGATATTGAAAGAGTGAGCACAAGAACAATTATGTAGATAATAAGAGTTTAATACAAATTAAAGAGAATATAAAATTATCAATGTATAATGTTCTATAATTATGAGTTTATTTATATAAGTTAAATTAAAAAATTTCTTTGCTATGTAGGAAAAAAATTACAAGTGATTGATCAATTTCAAGCCCTTTTCGAAAATTAAGACGGATTTTATAATGATAAGAGATTAACATGCCTCAATAAAAATGTATACATATACACATATATGTAAAACATAACAATTCATTCAATTATATCTGTCGTGGATCAACCTCAAAATATAAAGATACATTACTATACACGAGTTTTTATGACAATTTAAAAAAGAAAAAAGAAGAAATGTGAGCTACAATAAATGGATATTATATGAAAATATTATATATTTTATATATACTATAATTAATAAATTTTTAATAATAATTTATTAATAAATTATACTATATGTAATGTACACGTAAATTTTACAATATAAAATAATTATGAAATTGAGTGTTGAGAAATCAATAAATTTTTATTAAAAATATGAACTAACATAAAATCTATACTAAAATTGAAAATATATACCGTAACACTGAAAATAAATGTATACTGCATAAATATTGAAAATTACACCCAACTTGTACATAAAGAAAAGTTAGTCCAACCTAGTTGAATAACTTACTTCCATGTAGAATGGGGGATCTAATATGGTCTAACTCTATCGAATTACTATATTGTGATAGAACTTGACCCGAGCCCTCCTCAAGAATCGAAACGGATCATGCGATGACATGAGATTAACATACTTTTTACTCATACATTTGATACAATGAAGTTACCTGCCTCAACAAAAGTATACACGTGTACTCCAATATACATAAAGATTTACAAATACATATACTGAGACACTCATGCAGCTATGCGTATCGTGGGCCAACTTCAAAATATGAATACTATATCACACTATACGAATTCCTGTGACAACCTGAAAAAAAATAGAGAAAATAAAAAAATGATGAGCTTGTGGCTCAGTAAGTAAACATAATCTGAAAATATTATATACTTTATATGTATTGTACACGTATCAATTTGTAAAATAAAATAATTATGAAGCTGTATACTGAATAGTCAATAAACTTGTACTGAAATATAAGCTGTCATAAAATCTGTACTTAAACTAAAATCATAACATAATACTAGGGATTTGAAAATCATAAAATATATTATCAAGCTGAATATATGTAACATAACTCTGTAAACATATACTATATATATATTGAAAATCATACCAAATTTGTACTCGGGAAAAAATTAGTATAACTTTGCAGAATAACTCACGTACAGGCAGAGCGAATGATCTAAACTGATTTAACTCGGCAGAATACTGCATCGCTCGGATATAGCAAACTAAACTGATCTAACACATGTGCATAGTATCTACACTAAAGGGAAGGATACGCATATGGTGGTTCAAAAATTACTATTATATAATATTACAATCATAATTATTCTAAAATAATTATTTATATACTGAACATAATTATAAGTTATACTATGATAAATTCTAAAAATATTTTTGAATATACTAATTAACATAAATATTTATCTGTCTAAAATAAATCATGGTTAAATTTGATAATGTGTAATTAAATCATAAATTACTGTATTAAAAATATATAAAATATATATAGTTATCCACTCATAAAAGTGCGCTAATCCTTGGCTGAGTATGAATTTTGAGACCTACCTGCTATCGACACACTTCATATATCATATAGTGTAAAAATACGTTATTAGTACTAATATGTATTATAAATATTAAAATATAAATATTATAATATCGTAAAATTATTACCTATTAAATCACTAAGTATAAATCTAACTACTCAAATTAATTTCCTGAAATTTTTTATTTATTTTCTTTTCTTATTTTTTTCGTGTTTTTTTTTCTTCTTCTTCTTTTTTTTTATTTTCTATATCTTTTTATTTTCTTCCTTCTTTTTTCTCGGTTTCTTTTTCTTCCTTTTCCCTTTTTTTTTCTCTCTTTTCTCTTTAGGGTTTGCTTCTTCTTAAACAAAGTAAAAATAATATATATATATATATATATATATATATACACAACGGCACTACTTAAATTTCTTTATACTTCTTTTTTTGTTGTCATTAAAATTCTTAATAGTCATACACGTGTACGACAGCTTGGATAGAACAAACTAAATTAAAAAATGGATACGTATATAGTGTTTTAAAAATTACTACTATCTAATATCGTGAAAATATAATTATTTTAAATTAAATATTTATATATCTAACATAATCATAAAAATATATTATAATAATTTCTTAATACATATATAAATATAATTAATTAATATAAATATTTATTTATCTAAAATAAATCATAAATAATAAAAATATCATAAATTCTTGCATTAAAAATATATGTGTATGTACATATAAATTCACTCACATAAGTGTACTAATTCTAAACTGAATTTGAATTCAGAGATTTATCAACTATTGATATAATTTATAAATTATATGATAATAAAATATATTGTTAAAATTAATACATAATATAAATACTGAAACATAAATATTTGAATATTATAAAATTATTACCCACTAAATTACTAAATATAAATCTGATTACCAAACACACGTTTATTATAAATTTCTCTTTATTTCTTTCTTAATTTTCTCTCTTTTCTTTCTTTTCCTTTCTCTCAATTGCTTCCAGCTTCTCTTGAATGCATCTCCATCAGATGAAACAATTCACCCCACTTATACAAGTAAACAGCCGCCCATTAAAATGGAGCCGCCATATCCACTTGCCATAATTTTTATTTATTTCTTTTTCCCTCACAATGTCATCATGCCCCATTTATAATTCTTAAAGACCATATGTTAGTGTCTCCTCTCAACCATCCATTTACCAAGCATTTAATTATTTTATTTTTATTTTATTCCACTAAAAGTATCATTCACCCCGTGACACATGTATTACAACAAATATAAATTTTTGTTGTATTAAATAAAAAATATATAGATAAGATCATTTATAAAAATATATTTTTTTATTAAGAAAAGAAAATAAAGATAGAAAAATAGAGACCACTTATAAAATAAAATTTATTTTTTCATTAAAAAAAGATGTTAAAGTAGAGATATATGAGATATTGTATTTTTTGGGACAAAAGATTAGATATTATTTGAATATTAAATAATGTTATTAAAAACAAGTATTTAGTGTTAATAGGACCACTTTTTAAATTGATAATTTAACCCATTTAAGGATAAAAAAATTTAAAAAAAGTTTAAAGACCATATTTTAATATTCAAAAATTATTTACATAATATAAATTTAAGAGGTTTTGTCAGGGCTTAAGAGGCCATGCCCCTTAGGCTCTGTAATAGTTATGGCCTTATTTAAAATTTTGTATTTTTTTTTTCTTAATTAATGGCATGACTATATTCAACTAAAAAAATTTATAGTAAATTGTACATTTAAGCTTAGGATATAAAAGCATATAATTAGTTAGAAGCATAGGCAAAGCTCCATTGGAGCCTAAGGGGCCATGGCCCTTAAGTTCTAATTTTTTTTAAAAATTCAATAATATATATTTTTATGATTTGACTCCCAAAATTTGAAGTCAAACATTAAAATTTCTATATAATTAAACTCTAACTTAATATACTTTTTAATTTTAACATTTAACTCCCTTATCTTAATTTCTGATTATACTCCAGATTAGAAGATAACGATCAAACCTACATGAATAACTTAAAGAGTTCTAATATCACACATCACATCTTGATTTTTAAATAAATAAAAAGGGTAGCATATGGTTCTTTCTTCAAAAGGTTATGAAGTTGCTTGCAAAATTAAAATAAAAAGACAAAGGAAAAAAAAAAGATAAAAGACAAATCACAGGACGAATCTGTAAATTTGACAAATTTATCTGAAATCTAAGAATAGGTGGGCTTCAGATCCATGATTAGCTGACCCAATGTGCCGAAGATGAGTTGGGCTTTAGTTTTGTCAATTGTCGCATTAAGTTTCAGGTGACCAATAAGTATTTCATTTTTAGGTAGAACGAATAAAGGATGGATGTACTTAGAAATTAGTTGTGGTGTATTTACCAATACGCTTAAGTTGTACCTAGGACCTTTGAATTTATCCACCAATTTAACATTCTTATTGGGTATTTTGCTATATGAGATATATTTGTACTGTTGTCAAGCTGCACAATTTATTATGGTTCCCGTTTCCAGTGTATGATTTATTTGAACTAATTGAATTCTTTGATCAGTGTCCGCCCCCTCAAATTAAATGCAAAGTGGCATGTTCAAAAACCACGTCACTTTGAGTAGTTTAATTGTGTGTCTACATTTTTGTACGCTTTCATATCTATTCTATCACTAATTACTTTTGTTCCCCGGTCCATGCCTAGTCTTTAGTCTATTAAAGGGGAACTCAAAATAAATCCGAACACGAACTTATAAAAGATATCTTGTTAGAGGCTCACAAACAAAAGCCTTTTGTATTAGGGCACTCTTAAGTCCAAACTCATTGACTAAAGAAGACTTAGCATTAGTTAGAAGGACATCCTTATGGCCTGTTTTTAGGACCGATGCTTTTTGCAACTTGTTTAAACCAAATCCACCATCTAATTTATGAGGATAGAACAAATCTATTATTATTTTTATTTTATTTTAAGGATTAAATTCTTTTTAATTTTAAACAATTTTTTTTTTTAATTTTAAAAGTTAACTCCCTTTCATTTTTAAACGGGTCTTTTATTTTTTACTTTAATATTTATTTTAAAATTTTTACCATTCAATTCTCAAAATGTTTATTTTTATTTTTATTACTTTTGTCTTATTCTTCTAATTTCAAAATTATTCAAGTTCAATAATCAAGTTAGTCTCCAACTTCCTCTTTTAATTTTACTTTTTTTTATTACTGTTTAATAATTTATTTTGAATTAATGTTCAATGATTTTTTTGGTCACTATTTAGTAATTTCTTTTGGGTTACTGTTTAACGAAGAATAATCACTAATGAAACAAAATGCTTTAATTTATTATGGTTATTGTCCAATGATTTCTTTTGGGTTCAATAATTTTTTTTCTTCAATAAAACGTCTTCTTCTTCACACTTAATTTTTCCTATTGAAGAATACGATTAGATCTCTCTTTGAACTTTTTTTCATTGATAAATAAGATTGGACTCTTATCACGAAGTTTCGTTTAAAAAGAGTAGGCTAAAAGAAATCAAAAGATTTAGTTTAATTTAAATTTATTTGTTTTGAGAATTATTCTTTTTGACTTCTCAACCTATTAAATCTATTTATTTTTTTAGATTTATCTTTTTTATATTTTAATTTATTTCTATTAAATTTATTTTTCTTTTAGATTTATTTTATTTTTTTAATTTATTGTAAACTCTATAAATATTTAAATATTTATTAATAGAATACAACTAATAATGCAATAATTTATCATCTCTTTAAAATTTTATATTATTAACTTAAGCATTGAATGTTATTACTGAGAATAAGTTCCGCCTAACCTAATTGTATTTGGTTACAAGAATGCTTTTAGGGTCCAATACGAGTCAAGAAAATCATCTAAATTAACTTTGAAGGAATCCATTTTATTGTTTTTAACCAAAAAAAAAAAAAACAAACAAACAAATTCAGCCATAGAATAAAAAATTTATAAAATCTACAGTCAACAATTTCCTAATTCATACATGCCGTTGTAATCAAATCAATCGCATATTAAGCCGAACTATTTATCTAGTTAAAATTCCAAAATAACCTTGTTATGATCAAGAGTTCACTACTACTTCACCAAGAGAAACATCTCGAAATCTTGTTTAAAAGATAAATCGATTGCTTACCTAATCATTCTCTTAAAAATTTCCATTCAACTAGTTTTCTGGGTCTCTTCAACTCCTCACTTGAGTTGGTAGAAATTGCCTCTTTGCTGAGAATGTTTAAGCATATCTACTCTAGGGCTAAATCTTGAACATGCCATCTATTATCTAACGGTCCCAATCCCATGCACCCGTGAGAACACATCAAACTGGTCACAGAATCCAAATCTACCTACCTAAAATCCCAGGGGATTATATTTTATTATCTCTTTGTTACTATTGCTCTTATAACCACACTAAGCAATTGATTTCATTTGTCAAAATATAAAACTCTCTTCAGTTTATAATTTTTTTAAAAAGTGAATCTCTCACGCGGAGTCTTACTTCCCATTACGGGGACACGAGGCCTTTTTACAGTTGCAAGCTGACAAAATGTTAATATCATAAGTGCCACCACCTTCATTTATAAAACGCCGAGTCGTTTTATTCGGTTGAGATGAAACAAAACGCTCTCTCTAGTGAACCAAACCACCTTCTTTACTTCTTCTCTTTTCTGTTTTTTTAAAATTACATTCTCTCCGAAGCAAGAAATTTATGAATAAACTTTGTCAAACAATGTACTGTTTACACATTAAAATAATTCATCGAGTCCACGGTAGATGATTTCTCTTGAGAATTTCTCATTAATCAAACAATATCTATTAAACAGCTAGTCCCACCCAGAGCCGAAGGCCCTGGAGCCCACGGCCTATCATTTTCTAACATGACTAGAAAGTGCCGGATGCCATTACATAGGCCTAATAAGATGTATGGTGTTTAAAAAAAATTGTGGCCGTGAAACTTTTCTGCTATTTATTTTTTCGGGTAAAATTTTTAATGAATCAAGCTTCGCCTTCGTGTTGGCCATTTGTTGGTTATGAGAATGTTGCAATTTATTAACTATTGATTTATTTTAAAAAAATCAACTTTAATATTCGATGGAGTGTCATCATGTCACCGATCGATCTTCAAAAGAAAGATTTTGAGGCAAAGATTAATTTAGTTGGTATTTTTAAAAATTCAAATCTGAATTAGAAATATGTGTGTATTGGGTTTGGTTTGAACGGGGGTCAATGCAATTGATATATTATTAGAGAATGATAGTGGTAGGGCAAATATATCTAATATATAAATCCATTTTAAAAAGAAAAAGAAAATTGATATACGCAAGTATAATTCAATCGAGTAAGTTTTGAAGACATACATTTTTTTTTTAATAAAAAAATTTATGAACCCATTCCACATTAAAACTATCGCTTTAGGTTTCATCTTCAAGCAAATGCTTGAAAAGGAATAAACTCAATGTTTTATTCAAATCTCTAATATCCCATTTCTCTGGTAAGTAGATTGACGTGTTACATTTACATTGCTTTGCTAATTAACGTAAAAAAAGTTCACATGTGCGTGTTATTGTTCCTACTTCAACAACTTTTTCGGATGAATACATAAAAGTTAAATTGATGATGCAACTGAATCTACCTCCGTGTTAACTCCGTGTGGTTTGACTCTGACCAAGACAATGACAATTACAGCCTTTTAAGTAAAAATTAGAGTATTAAATCACGGGATTAAATCCAAATCTAAGTGCTTTAGTGCAATGCAACTATACATGGGGCCCAATGTTTCAGCAAAGAGCCAATGACTTACGTGGGGTCCACTTACCTCTAAGATTAAAATCCTATCCACACGATTGCCAAGAATAAGCTCGTCATCCCACGTCACTGTAGTCGTACGTGCTATTGTCCACTTCAGATTCATTCTGTATCAACAACATACACGTGTAAGCATCGTAAGCACCACCGTCACCGCAAGAGCCGTCCATTTCCATTGCCATCAACCAAGCTGGATAAGAAAAGCGACAGGTCAATAGATCAAACGGTCGGTGAGCGCCTGAGCTACTGAACCCATTTAAACTCAATTCTGTACATATTAAAAAAAAAATTCAACGATAAAAAGGGTGGCTAAAGAAGCAATAAAGAATTGTTAAAATCTTTCAGCAAAGGAGGAGCTCCAACAACGTTGTGTGTTGTATACAGCGTGGACCCACTCTCATCTGACCAGAATAGATAAGTACTGTGTGTGTTGGACTCATAAATTAATGACACGTGGGGTATTGTTCTTGGGCTGAGTCGTGGTGGGCCCAAATGGGCCATGCGGTGTTGTAAATCCACACACCAGTCCTCAAGCTTTTGTCTTTAAGAATTGAACAAATGCGGCCAGCTGTCCACAATAAACGCGGTTACAGGCGTCATCATCATTATCAGTCATTATCCACTACCAAAACTGCCCTTCTCTTAGCATCGGTAATGTCGCCCGCTTAAGCCCCGTTAAGAGGGCAGTTTGGGACTGAAATTAAAAGAAAAGGCGGATGATTAACGTGACTCTATTATTTTTTTTCCTCTCACAATTCAGTTTAATTTTTGATTTGCGAAGGGTGAATAGTTAATATAATCTTTTGGAAGGCACTACCTAGATACACTAAAAAGGTAAAAGCAGTAACCTTTTACTGTAAATCGCACTAATGCCATTCTTGCAGCTATGTCAATTTTACCATTCTTTTTTTCATTTTGACACTCTCTTGTTGGGATCCCATATCCACTTCAACAATGCAGGTGGTATGACAATGACACAGACTTACTACTTTTGCAACATAAATGTAATAGATAAAATTTGACTTTTTTTTAAAATTAAAATTTTACAACTTTAATTCCAACACCTTCGGATAAAAAGTTCATCAAAATTAGGTTAGATTAAGTTTATTATAAGTGTACATTTATGTTAAGAAAAAAAAAATCTATTCTCACATAATTTGGGGAGATTTAAAGCCATTATAATTACTAAATAAAAAAGGCAAAATATAATGCAAATGTGAGGGAAGTGAAAGAGTGCAGCTAATAATGAATGGCGTGCGGGCAGGTAATGGGGCATTTGAATTGTCGCTGTTTGTCTATTGGTATTGGTGCTACTGCCACTGCCACTGCGACGGCCCTGCTCAGGAAGTCCAGCAGGCAGCTCTCTCTAGTCCCTAAACCCTACTCTTCTTTGTTTCATTGTTTGATACTCGAGACCTGATGAAATGAATTCGTGACTTGATAACGAATTATGGGTCCTACAGCAGCTATTATCAGTTGATACGTGGCCTCTAATTACTGCCGTGGGACACTCCGACGTTGAGTTGATTCTCTACATTGCCGTGTGTTCTTTTTTTAATCATTTGCTATGTCGTAGTAAAAAGTTAGTCATACATCTATCTTTATTTCAGGTTGCGTAGACTGTAGAGTACTTTTAATCCACTTCAATTACTATAATACCCCTATCAACTCATAGCTATCCCAGCGTTATTCAGTAGTTACTGAGACTGACACCTGCAAGTGTACATGCAGGCATAAAAAAGAATAGGGGCATATTAGGATAACAAGTTTATAAGTAGGGTATAAATGGCGGCCGTTGGTAAAGGATTGTGTTTACCTCGACCTTATCACGAAATTTTTGTAACGAACGATCCACAAAATCTCAAACGCTAGTGCTACAGAGTGAATTCAGTTGGTTGTCAATTAAGTGCGGCCCGCTCTTCTATATTCCCTCTTCTTTTCTTTTGATACACAAAACACTTTATCTTCCCCTTTCACTCTGTTTTTTTTAGCAAAAGCAGAAAAAAAAAACCCACATTTTTTCCGTTGATTCGCAATGGCATCAGATGAGACTATGACCGTGGTTTCTTCTATGCAAGAGGATGAATTTGATGGTACCGATGATGGGTATGGGTATGGGTATGATCATCATCATCAACCCCACAACTTGTCTCGGTTGTCCATGTGTACAAGCTCCATGTACACTAACGATGGTGAGGACGATGATGATTGCATGAGGATGCAGATGTCAAGGTTATCAGTAGAAAGTTTTGATGATGACGCAGATGAAGAATTCTCCGATGATAAGGAATTCAAAGGGTTGCCGGAACTTTCGTCTGATTCTGATAAAGAGCCGGGATGTTACTCGCTGCCGGCAACGCCGCCTCGACGGAGAAATAACCGTGGCTCCATCAGCCAACAGTTGATAGGGGTCAAAGATTACGCCAGTGAAAATGAGGCGCAAAAGGGCATGATGAGACAAAAGGTAAGGAGAAGTATGAGAAAAAGGAGGGTAATAAGAGAGAGATTGATAGATAGTAAGTTTGTTAACAACAAAAAAGATCGTGACCAAGAGAATTTTATGAGCTATGGTAACAATAGTTTTAGCGGGGAGAGTGAAGGAGGAGGGAGTGGAAATGGGGTGGTGGTGATAACGAAGCCCAAAGGAGGACGAAGGTCTTTGTGTATGGATTTGGAGGAAATGAAGGCTTGTAGAGACCTTGGGTTTGAATTGGAACATGAGGGTATGCTGGAGATGCAGATGCCTAGTCGTGTTTCCTTGTCTGGTTCAACCCTTGATACTAGCAGCGGTGGCAATTCTCCCATCGCCAATTGGCGCATCTCTAGCCCTGGTTAGTTAATTTTTTGCTTTTCTCTTGCAGTTATACGTATGTATTTCTCTGGGTTGTGGCATTGTCATTTTCCTTTTAATTTGGTATCTACTTTTTGGCTGACTTGATATTCAATACCGGCAATTCAGGTGATGATCCGAGAGATGTGAAGGCTCGGCTCAAGGTGTGGGCGCAGGCGGTGGCGCTTGCATCTACTTCTCGACACAACACTTGACTATAAGATCAATTACCGGCTCCTAACTTCGGATTTCATGTTTTCAATCTTTGTTTGTTGGGCGAAGAGAGTTGCTTCTTCATTTTCCTTAAAGAAAGTATTGTTGAAGGTTTTTATCATCATTTTTTTCTTCCATTGTGAGGTTGGCAAATGGTGTTCGACTTCTTTTTGCTTACTACCACTCTGTATATCTATCTCTCTGCCTGTAAATATTACAGTTGAAGCCAAGATGGAGGCTTGATAGAATTGTTTTACTCTTCGTTACCGCTTAGCAGTATGATTTTTGGAGATTCAGGGGTGTACTTTTAGTAGATAAGGTGTTTGTTGTTTGGGGATTGACTGATTCTAGAAATACAGCGTACGTAGGGATTAATATTGTGTTACAGTGTGGTGTTGTTATTTGAAACTAAAAAAGAAAAAGACAAAATTTTGTACGATAGAAAAGTTCACGTGGGATTTTTTGTCAGTTGGTCTTGAAGAAATCAGAACCATAAGCATAAATAATCAATCAGGACAACAAACTACTTGCACCATTCTTGACTTATAATCATATCGATCCCAAAAGCAAACACTTATCACCGTAAAGGATTGACCACCACTCTTTGGGGATTTGGCCGAAGAGTGGTGGGTGCTTAACTTGGAGTTAAGGTTTGAATTTCTTCTTCTACGTAAATAGGGATAGATTAGTAGCCAAGGTTCGACCTTTTTTTTTTTTCAATGCATCAATAAAGATAGATTTTCTTTAATCTTTAGTGAAGTAGATATAATTTTTCTTGAGCTTAAATTTATGAGTTGAAGAAGTAGATTTAATTTTTCTTGTGTTTAAATTTATAGGTTGAAGCTTAATATGTCAAGATAATCTTTTAATGGTTGCGCTTCTACAGATATATCTCCATAAACTTCTAATTATAGATATGAGTTGATAAACTTCTGATTGTAGATATGAGTTGATAGTTTAAATATCAGTTGTAATATTAAAAAAAAAGTGTTGTTGGATTTGCCTCGACCTTTTTTGGGGGCTAATTCTAATTTCATGATTCCTTAAAAGTGAAGATTGATAATTGTACAGTGGAACTGCAGAATCAAATTACATGGCCGGATGAAAATTATCTTGATAGAGCAAATTTTGACACAGCTATTACACTGTCTATCTACCTCGACACATTTAAAATCAAACCAATTCGAAGAAAATCCATAGAAATGAAAATCAAATCTAAGATATTGTAGCATGTCCGCAAACACACTAATATAAATATCTCTATTTTCCACTGAAATGAAGTCAGGATTCAATAAGTTGGGAAAATTAACTATTCAACGTATATTCACGAGCAGGTTTTGGGATTCAAATTCAGAGTCTGTGTATGAAAGAATATTTAAAAAAGAAAACTTAAATACATCACTAATCAGTGTGAACTGCAAGATTACAATAAATATTAATATGGAACATGTGACAATCTCCAAAGAACCCCTCTTGATATCTCTTGAACGAAGCTCCATAATGATAATTATAAAGACATTGAAAGGATACCAACTGTAGGCATTGGGACAATGCGACTATGAAGGCAGACTTAAAGATTAAAACACGACTGGCTAAGAAAATTCTGACTCCATTGTGGATTTGAAAAAGCCAAGGTCATCAAGGAGGAACTAAGCAGACTTGGGAGGATAAAAGATAACCTTGTGGACTGAGAGATTGTTATGGTTGATATAACATCATCACTGCAGAGGAAGATATTAATTTCAGCTCTCACATCTGAGACTAAATGCAACTCAGAAAGGTGCATCTGACACGAGGACATGAATTTTGACTGAAACTCATGAGCTTGCTATTTCTTGAAGAAATCATGTAACTATATCATTGGTCACTCAAATCTTATTACCTAAGATGTATGTGAATTGACAGAAAAAAATTGAGAAGTTTATGCTTACTAAATGCTTCCCTTTCATTATAGCAGTCTCTTGTTTTTTTTGTAAAATCCACTTCATGGCATCAAATCATATATCCTTCCAGCATACAGTTTGATATTGACTAATTTGTCCCAAGCATAAAAATTATATTGCTAACTTGAATGAAAAGGAAAAAGATGTAAAAAGAAACTTCCTAATTTACAGTGATCTTGTAGGGTGTATTAATAATGCTCTGTGTTACTCTTCTAGCTATGCAGAGTTTTTTAGGCAGAGGAACCCTAAAGTCCTATGGAAACAACAAGATTTCAATTTAAAATCTGCAAGAACATACAGGAAGAATGATGCTAACCACAAATTTGAATTCCTCAGCGGGGAATTGTCTTATTATGATGTTCATGAATGTTACAATTTCCAAAAGACATTTGGGGATAATAATTAAATGGCTGAGGAGCCAAGAATAATTCCCACTCACTTATATACTAAATTGTGGCAGGTGTTGTCACAAGGATATGGACAGTCGACAGCCTCAACAGCCACTCGATCAAAATACCAATCTCCAACAGATTTTGCAATTCCCTGCATATAATAAATTTCAGGAGTCACACTTGTAGTCTGATTTTAACATTGACGACAATTTTAGGATTTGAAGGTTAACTATTTAATGAATTTATATTATAATCTTAACTCTTAGTCTACTAATACTGAATTAGTCTCCAGAACATCATAATTGTTTTAACATTTTCGTATTCCATGAAGAAATATGCACACCAGCAATGTTTGTTCTAATTCCAAACCTGATACATATACATCCCTAATTACCCTTGTGTTGTCTTTCCGTAATTTATTCTCGGCGAGATGGTAACATTATCCAGCCCAACTCCTTCTAACAAGGCAACCCACTTGATCAAATTGTCAAGGATTCAAGGTAATTCCACCTTTAGTCATATGTTCTTGAGAAAAAACAACATAAACAAGGGGCAAATCTTCATAAATTTTGAATAGATTCATGAATACCACATTACGATTTCTATGATGGTGCTGCAGGAAATAACAATAAATATGGCATACCTTGTTGCCAATACGGGGAGAATCATCAGCAAACCATGTATCCTGCGTCTCAGATTGGCAATGAGCAAAACATGAATTTATGAATAATCCATTTTCATTGGATGTTGAGAAAACCTTTACAGCATTGAGCATTTGATTCCTGAAGTCTGTTTCATACAAAGGGAAGAGGAAAATCCATAATAGGAATGTATGAAGGGATTTATTTCCATTCAATGATGGTCAGAGATTGGAATCTAAAGCAGAACAGAAATGCAATAGAAGAGTCACCTTGGAGAAACTGGATCTGGGATGAATTACAATGTGCATGATCAACTTTGCAATCACTCCAATAACCATGAGGATCAGCTGACTTTGGAGCTAAACTAGCTTGGAGCTGACACCGACAAATAAATGAGGTTAGACATGAGTGTGGGTCATCAGATGTAGTAAAATATGAGAAGCTGATAATCAAATCAGTCAACATATAAAAGGCTCTGCTTTCCGAGAGGTCTTATGTGAGCTTTGCACTGTGTGCTGACTGCTTTCAGTGAAGGTTGATGTAGATCTTGGGTAAGATCTTTAGACATGAAAAAGGAAAAAAAGAATGTAAAAAGAGAGAATAGGAAATTACCTGCCACACATCATAGGCTGCATTGAGAAGAAACATAGGAGTTTTGATATTTGCTATCAGATTTTGAGGGAAGAAGCACTAGAAAGAGAGAGAAACAGTTAATATCGGTGCTTTACATAATCGCACTTTGATATCCATTGTTGAAATAAATGACAATCAAGAAAATTGGAGATTTTTACCGAAGTTGGATCCAGTTGGCTGGTACAAGTACTTGGCAAAGTCTTTTCAACTTCCTAATATTCCAAAGAAATATTCACAATTATAAAGCAGACTCAAGAGTTATAAAGCTAGATGGCACAAATTCAACATGATCAAATGATCAACCAAGATATCAAACCGTTATCAGCATAACATATTAACAAAATTACCCGACCCTCAGTTAAAGCACATCAACAACTTCAATAAAAGTTTGAAGTCTTTCAAGGATCACAATAGACCACAACAAAACCTAAATTTTTTTCTGTATTACCTGTAAGCTAACAACACCTGCAAACATATTCCTTAGGGTGCGCCCACCAGATACATCAACACTACAAAATTAATACAGATCATCAGCGGAGAATGTCTTTTCAAATTCAAAGTAAATGCCAATGGATATGATAAGAGACTGATAAATAGATCATTACGCATCAAGGAACATTCCAGCATCACTTAGACATTTCACTTTGGTTGTTGTTGGAAATAACCCTTGGAACTCATCACAATGAAGAATAGATGCTAGACCTCCCGCAGAGCACCCAGAAAGAAGAGCCTACAATAGATGTATATGCAAACAACTATAAATTCAAAGCTGAATATAAGTTAAGAAATAAAAAGAAAATGATAAATGCAAAACCTGCTCAGCATTCTGCATTCCCTTGGCCATTAAATCTTGCATGGCAGTTAACCAGATACGTTGTCCTCGAAAATAAAGTTGGGCACCCTGAAAGGATGATTACTCTAAAGGTCACAGCAATAATTTTAAAGGCACAAAGATAAATACAAACTTTTACCTTAGCTATCACACAAGGTAAATAAATCCTCTACAATAACAAAATGTTAATAGATAACACAACAAGGCGCCGTGCTTTTAGTAATTCCATGGAAGAATGAGAATTTGGTTTTCAAGGAAGCACACATGCTAATTCAACCATGCCTAAATAATCCTGTCATTAGCCTATTAGGAAGTAATAGGCTGCTAAAATCACAATCACTGACAGTCCATCACGAGTAATTAAGCATTAACCTTTTGAGATGCACACACCAAATCAGCAAACTTGTATAAACTGTCATGACCCTTTTGAAAACACTGATGTGATTTCAAAGTTAGCACTAACAGTAAGTCATCTAATCTCACTACTAATTAGCATTGACTAAGCTACTTACAGTTTAAAATTTATGCCATAAGTAATCAATAATAAAGTGAAAAATGAGAAAGGCGGATAATTCAATCAACCTCATTTTGACTGTCTCCACTAAATGAAGCTCCATCACAGTACCGTAGCTTCACCCTGTTCCAGTTGTAGAAATCTGCAAGCATCCACAAAATATTTCACAATTTTAAACATACATTAACACCAATTTTACAAACAATGGGATAAAAAGATCTATCTGATACACAAGGTAATGTTGAGGAACCAGGATTTTCTTCAGGTTTGTTGCTCAATATTCCCGTAAATGGTAGTTGCTTTTCCATAAATTTTGCTGAGCCACGCCGAGTGGTTTTGCGGTAGACACAACTTCTAATGGTATTACACCATCCCCCTCCCTGCATCCCACAAAGAACAAAATATAAGTCACAAATGCTAGCTACAACAAAGTATAAAAGACAAATTACAAGAACGAGTGGTAGCAGCAACTTTACTAACTATGATTGAAGGAAAATTATGATTCTGGTGATACACACCTCCAAGTGAATGAGCCAGCTATTTGCTCCAGATCCAGACCCACGATGTAGATGATAACCAGGCAAAGTCCCATCCAAACAGACTGTGCCATTGTAAGAGATTATAAAATAGATAAATATGGTTAAAAAAAAATTCTGCTTTTTAATATGAACGCAATCATCATGAGGTGGCCACAATCAACAAAAACCGATCCAAAATATTTGAAGTAAAATCTAGCAGCTACAATCACCATCTACATTCTTAACTAATAATGGGCAAACAATAACGAGTTATAATTCACACGTGTATATAAAAATCGAAAAATTAGAGAGATACCGGCTCCCTTAGAATCAGCTCCCTGAATAAGAGTGAGAGGGACAATGAGAGGCTGTGAAGGAGACCCGGAAACAGCAACATCGTTCTCCAAGAAAGATAGTAAACTCTCTTTCGCTTTCAGATCCTCGAAGCCATCCTCAGATCGGCTCAACACAAACACGAAACACAAAAGGCAACACAGATAAAACACCCGCTTCATGTGTATTTATTTATTTTCTAGTTTTGTTAAGGGCGATTCCTCGTTACACTATAACTGATGCATGTATGTATCAAATGTCTGTGATTATTAGTTATTATTAGTTATCAATGCGCTGCCGCTGTGTAAACTAACAAATCCAAGACAATGAAATGCCCGGGGGGGCGTGTTATATTTGCTTTTGGATTTTGCCTATGAAAATGATGACTGACAGCTTACTTTCCTTTCTGGTTTCTGACCGCCACTGGTTTGAAGAATTAATAATTTAATAGCAACCACAGGAAAAAAAGGAAAGTCAAGCAAAAGAAACACTAAATTTACGGAATAAAGTGACGGGGGAGACCGTTGTCGTCTTATTTCACAATTTTTTTTATTTATATATTTCACTTTAATGGATTACGTATTTATTACATAATAAATTCTTGAACAAATAATAATATTTTATAATAAATTATAAATTATATAAAAATTATAAATTTACACGTGACGGCACTACTCAATATAATAAACTACATAATTTCTTTTCTTTTGCGTGCAACTCAAAGCGACATCGCCACGGCCCAATCAAAGTCTTCCTTTTTTTGTGTTGTCTATTCTATTACAGCTGTTTTCATTGAACGCCCCACTTTCTCTTCCAATTATTACATGAGGATATAACTAATTTTAAATTTGGAAGGGATCAGCTAAATGAAGTAATGGCAATCTCCTTAAGATAATCAATATATTAGGAGTAAAAAGAACCATATTTTTATGAAGTGAGACGAAAAATTTAATGGCCAAATATATTTAAAATTGTTGAAGAATACACTTCATAATCAAGTTATTGTAAATTTTTACATAAACCTGGATTATATTTATGGTTGTTTATTTATTTCATTTTTAGTGACAAGAAAATTGTCCGCTTATTCAAGAATCAAGAGCAGTAGATAACCAACTTGTTGGGAAAAGGCTTTACCTAAATTAACGGCTAATCCCCCATTGCGTTGCGGTCCGTATTCTATACTCTGAATCCCCAGAAACTGGTTGAACAATTTAACAGTGGTAATAAGTATTACCAGTGTCATCAACATATTATTATCTTTTTAAGTATATAATTTTAAAAAACATGAGGTCCAAACACTCGAATATCGTCAGCCATAGCTCACCAGATCATCGTCTTCTTAATAGCTTATGGGAAGGCCTTGTAGAAATGCTGCTAACGACCTCAACGAACCCTTGAGAGTGAAACAAAATTTACTTCGGCCATCCATCAAAAGTTCAAACAATGAGAAGGTAGTATTCAATCTCAAGAATTAAGATGGAGAGTGAAGATATGCATAAATTTTATTAAAACTCTTCACTAATTCACCTTTGTTGTAAAGAATTTACAGTAAAATATTCCGCCTCGGCGTGAACTCTAAGCATAATTGCATCTAGATGGAACATACTACAACCCACTCCGATTGTGGGGCAACAGAAACAATGATGGAAGGACAATTGCATCCCAAACTTATTACACGTGAATGAATGAATCATAACTTTGGATCTTATGAGGTCTATTTAGATAAGGAGCTGCTCAACAAGATCTCACCGCTATCTTCACCAAAGCGATAATGCTCGTATACATCTAGTAGTAGATCTCTACATGGAACTACTGCCCCAAGCTTAATACAAGCTAAGAATGCACCGGAAAGTTTCCGATGGAGACTGTAAGCCTCATCAGGGGGCGGTGTCAGCCTGTGCCTCAGCATTGTTGCCCCGAGGTTTGACATGCTTTGGGTAATATTGGAGGAGCGGAAGTCATAGCCACCTGCTTTCGAAAATGGCAATCCCACCACAAACCCAGCCTGAACATGAGCCTCTAACATTATCTCATTTTCCATTCCAGTAAGGAACCCGAGTCTCTGTGACATCTCAACCACTGCATCTCTGTCACCATTTGCACAAGCGAGAACCTGATCAAATACATGTAGAAGCACTTATTATATGCAGGAGCTCTTTGTAAAAGGACATTCAAAACTGGCAAGTCAAATTCCAACTATTTACTCATTTTAAAATCCAAAGCAAGAATACATCAAGGTTAGAGCTACTGAATTACTAACACTTGGCCTTATGTCACATTTCTAACATAAGCATCCTATCACTTGATGTCACATTTCTGCAATAGATGACGGGACCCTTTTGGCTAGAGTAACTTAACATGAATCTCAGTCACTAGCCAGTTGAAACATCCATTCTCTTGCTTATCACTAAAACACAGCAATTACAAACTCAAGTCCATGAAACAGAATTTACCATTCTTAGGTAATCATCAACGAAGCTTTTAGGGTATTCCCGAGCTGCTCCAAAGTCAATGAGATTGATTGTTTTTGTAGCCTCATTATATAAGAAATTACTCCAATTAGGATCAGTCTGCAATAGAGCATGCATAACAGAAGAAAATGATTAGTAGGAGGAATAATATGAATTAGAGGATTAAATTTTATAAGACATTTATATTGAGAAGTTAAGAGTCATAAAGTAACAGCCACAAAAAACATTATCTTGAAAAACTAGGTAAGGTTACTTCAGCTAGGGGTGACCTTATTCTGGAAAATAGATGACTTCTAAAGCTAGCGAAATCAGACCTTAGGTTTTCCAATGACTTTGATCTAAACATATCTCAGTTCGAATTACCAGAGATAGTAAGTTAAGGGTAGCCATAATCAAACCAGATTAATAACACATTAAAAGTAAAATTAGGCCCCCAAGTCAGGAAATTGAGTTGGTGAATTTCATATTTCACCAGGAAATGCCGGTGTCCCTCTCCTTTTCTGAGGCAGCTATGTTGCCACCTCCATTTAGTTGAGAAACAGAACTAAGAATGATAGTTTTCATTTCTTAAACTAGTTTAAGCATCTTCCTTCAGCCACCATATAACCTAGGTGAAAGCTTAGTCATCTCAATATCATTAACTAGAAAGATGCAAGAAAGCTAATGAAGCTTATTGCAGCTATCAAACTTACGAATTTGAATTTGCAGCAGAACCATCTAACAGATATAATCATCCACACATTGGCATAAAAAAAAAAGCCCCTCTGATGTGAACAGAGCAAACCATGTATGACAGCCTATCGCCCAAAAGAAAGGATTTAAAGAAAAGAGGCATGGAAGAACAAGAAAGCTTGCCTGCATGAAGCGGAAGATAAAGAGCTCCATTAGAGTGAGTTCCAGCAACTTTTTCCCAACATAATTACGAGTTTCCTGGTCTAGTTGTGCCACCTTATCAAGTGGAATACCTGTAAGGAGTAAACATCACTTCAACTAAAATGATAAAATTAAACAAATTTACAAACTCTACTTAACAGCCGATTCTAATGGCATGAAACTACAAGAAGCCATCATCAGCGTCATTGCGTGCAATTCTAGTAAACAGATGTTAAATTAGAAGGGAATTATCTATTTTACAAGTGAGAATAATGGAGGGAAGCTCTACTTGAACTTGATAAATTGCATCCCATATGCAAAAAGAATGTTCCAATCGACAATCAGGTGAAACTCATAATAAATAAACAATAAGAGGACAAGAAAAAGGCTGTTTCCTTGTTCTGAAATTTGTAAAATCAGGAAACTCATCCAACCAGGCAATAGTTTCCACAAGAATTGCTTTCAAAGTAGTCCACATACTTTTCAGAAAACATAGTCCTGTAATTTAAGCAAAATAGTAACATAATTGAAATAGTGAGGTTACCAGAAATAAGTTCTGTAGTTAGAACTCTTTTACTTGAAATATCATCCACAACAATTGGAACATAAAACCCTTTTGCATTGGATAGCATATCTCGGAACTGTTTCTGATTGGCTGCCTCCAGCTTGTAGTCACATTCACGAGATAGTTCTTCTTTTGCCACCTGCAAACATGCCCATAAAATTTCAACGTCTTATATATTCATGTTTTAGAGATTCGAGTAAAAACCCTCCATGAATTAATTTATATATTGTAACTTTAATTCAAGAGTATGTGCCCAACTTGTGGAATAAAAGGGATTAATAGATTTGAACTAGAAGCATGTAAATCTGTAAGGAGGAACATGAATAAGCGAACAAGATCAGACAAAAAATCATTGCATGCTGCAAATTTTTTTCACCTCTTTTGAGGGTAAGAAAAAGTGAACATACAAAACTTCAGGGTTTCATGGAATTTTCTAATCTCATAAAATGAACAAACAAAACTTCAGGCTAATTGCTACTCAATCATTTAAAATAACAACAATAATATCTTATATGCCACACATACATACCTTCATAGCGCTGTCAATATACATTCCTTTCGGAATTAGGTTTGTATAATCTAACAAAATTTTCACATTCTGAATGTCACTCTCAATACTATCTGCAACTCCAGGATATTGAATTTTCATTGCAACCTGCATACCATCCTTTGTGACAGCTCGATGGACCTACAATTGTTCACAATACCATGAGATCAGGATGGGTAAATAGTATTTCACCTGCTTAATACATGATACATTTATGATGAAACCTTTTTGAAAAAAAAAAGGGAGAAAAATAATAATGACTTGCTTTCTTTATATCAGAAAAGGAAACCCACTATCTACAACCAAAAGTAACAAAGGGACAAAATCAAGTAAAAGGCAGAATATGAGCAAAAAGGAAATAGGAAAGGTGAAGGCAAAAGGCGCGGAAAAGACCACAGTTTTATCCCAGTCACATAAAATTGTTTCTAGAAGCAAAAGCATTTAACTGATTTTTTTTTCCCACACCATTTTGGAAGTATGTAACACAAGAACTTGATCCCCTTCTCTTCATGTTACACCTATAATGATTAGGTAGATAAGAGTAACAGAGATGTCACTGAGAACAGTCAGAACGATTTTATTATAGCTAGATTTTGATGTTTTTGAACTTCAGAAACCTGGCAAGCGAAGTTGCAGAGCAAGATAGAGATGCAGTTATATTGCATACCTGGCCGATACTTGCAGCAGCCATTGGTTCATAATCAAAACTAGTCAACTTTGACTGCCAATTAGGACCTAATTCAGCAGCCAAAACTTGATCAAGCTGCCACCTTGGCATTATATCTGCACCTTGACGGACGATATCCAGAGCTGCCAAGATCTATACAGAATAATGAAAGATGTCAAAACATGGTGCAACTAAGATGCTAAGTTGCTGTAGACAAATTAGTTATACAAAATGATAAAAAAATTGAGTGCTATCTGCTGATTATGTGCCCTTTAACGCACTGAACTCCACTGCCACCAAGACCAAACATAACGAAAATAACTGTGTGCAAGGATCCTGAACCCCGTACTATGCTTTCTGGCAGCATTAGGTCGATGATATGCTTAAAATGCATGCTAAGTGTTTAACTCCATTTGTTCGCTAAAATTTATGGATCTTGTAAAACCTGACACAGAACAAGTAAAAATCTGTGGTACATCACTTGCCTCTAACAACTGACAATTTTTACTTAACCCTTAAATTAAAGATAAAGGAGTAACTTTTCTAAAAAAATTAAATCAATAGTACCTTTTCTAAAGAAATTAAATTAATCTGGGAGAGATTCTAGAGAATTTTTCTTGTCGCAACTGGTATAGGTTTCAATTATACGGACAAAAACAAAAATAAATAAGTAAATCTCCCTACCGGAGCAGGAACAAGAGATTCATCCTGTATGCTCAACATCTGCCCTATTTTGAGGGCTGCTCCACGCATTCTACAGAGTGCCTGAGCTAAACGCTCAGCATTTTTATCAGATAAAAACGGAGAAAGTGCAGATTGCTTGTCTTGTGAGCTTGGCGTGCCATAGACGATCCTTTTGGTAGATTCCTGAAGTGTTCCCCAAGCAAGACCAGCTCCTAAACCAGCAAACCTTTAGAAGTTTAAAAATACTAGTTAGGAATAAAATGTAAAGCTTATGCCACGTAAAAACACAACATAGAACTGCAGAACTAATCATCTTCTAAAGTGACATAAATATGAAAGATGCCCCTGCTAAAATTATAATCCCCAATCAATCAATAGCTAATTACAAGACATTTTAAAACATGAGCAATTTAAGAGAAGGTAATGGGACATTCATAGTACAAAGCAGGTTTTCATACAAGGAGATTGATTTATTAAATAATTAAGAAATCTCATTTAAAATGTTCAAGAAGATATCGAGTAGTAATGCAGCTCTAACTGACAAGATAATTGAAATAACACATCTAACTCCCTAATAATTAAAAAAAAAAAAAACCCTCACCCAAGTAATCTTGAAAAGGGCGTGGAAGGAACTTTTCTTTCTCTGGGCCTGCGCCTCTTCTCAGGCGCTGCCACCGCCATAGTCACCTCTCTTCTGCCGTCTACATTGATCTCATCATCCAAATTCTTGGACTCGCATTCTTTCACCAAATTTCCTTTCTCTGCAGAAGATTCCAGAACCTTCGCTTCAACATCTCTATCCGCCGATTTCCCCTCGTCAGAAGAAACATCTGCAACAGGCGACGCAGATTGAGCAACTGCAGTACGATCTTTGTCATCAGTCAGTTTGGACTCTGACACGTCAACAGAATCGTCAAAATAAACGACGGACACTTTGGGCTTAGGATTTGAGAATTCGCGAACATTTCCTTTAGTGAGACCCGAAATGTCGGTGGCCGAAACCAAAGCTTTCTTCAGAGATGAAGCAATTAGGGTTTCCAAATCTCCGCCTCTTGCGGCCTCAACTGTTCGTGACCGTTTGGCAATTTCTTTGCCCACCAGAGAGAGGCCGTTGACTAGCCTACCTACGTCGTTTAACCAGCTCATTTATGGTGCGCGCAAATAAAATGGGAAATTTAAAATTTGGTTCTTGATTTTTATTTTTTCTGATTTTAGTTTCCAATTCTTGCAATTGCAAATTGTTCTTGGGTTGTATATTGTACGTGTGCGTTGGCAAGTGAATTATTTTGGAATTGGTCACAAAATTTGGTGGCTGAATCTGAATGGAAAGTGTTGCGTCCGAACATGAAGGGAAGGCTGAGACCACGTGGGCTCGTCCCATCCTTGAGAATTGCACCGATTAGTCAGTATATGTCGGCTCAATGAATGAGTTTGCCTATTGAGCCCAAATATAGTGGGCTTAAAGCTCAAAAGATTTTAAATGTACGCCGAAAAAAGAAAAATGACTTAAAGTTCAGGCCTCTGGCCCATTATGATTCCAGTAACCATTTAGGGCTTCGGCCTGCAATTGACCTGTGGTTTACATGTATGTCGCTAGCAGGCCGACACGGCGTGACATAATGAAACAAATTAAAAACGTGAACGATTAGATTAGGCCCTGCGATTAGAGTAAATATTCCATTGCAATCTGATTCCCTTCTTTTAAGTGAACAAGAATATTTGCAGAACTTGATGTTTCAGATAATGTCATTATGGAATTTGTCTGGTCTAGTTGGTCCATTAGTCCTTTCTTTCACATATTATAAAGATGGCAGAATAAATGCTCGTGGCACTGGCACCAGATTGCAGATTATAGTGTGAGATTTTTGTGATTACCACCTAACTTTGAAGATTTGACCGAGCATGAAGCTTCCCATCAACTGTAGTACTCTAAGAGAGAGCAAAAATCTGCTAGATGTAAGAAGGTGAGGCAGTTCAAAGAATTTTGACAAGCCAAGGTTGCCTAGAATTTTTCAGTTCCAAGAATATAGAGCAAGAGCAGCCGAATCGGAACAGTGGATGAGCATTTTTAACCAGCGAAACGAATAGTATGCTCTGATATCAGCTTATGCCAAAAATGGTATAAAGGAATTCTTCTCATCCTTAGATTCCCACTTATCTATATTCTCACCCATTTTCATTTCGAATCAATTCCCAACTTCTTTGACAATAATTATAAAAACTGATGCCTCTTTTTTCTTTCTTTTTTTTATAACAAAATTATTTTTAACTACAAATATTAAATATAGAGACACAAAGGTTTACTTTGAAACTAAATCCTCGTGAATTTGTTTATATGATATTATCTATTTCGAAATTAGACCCTTGTGAATTTATTTTTGTACGAGTTTTGAACTTTATCCAAAGACCTCGTACAAAAATTTTCTCCTTTTGTAACAAATGTGAAACTTTATTTGCATTTTTCACAAATTTTCAATATTATTCATACTGATTTGCTCTATTAAATCTATTACTCATTTTTATTGTGTTAAATATAGCGTACAGCTTACGTGAAGCACCTACGTATCACATATTTCAAGAATTCGCTCTATTTAGGTTAACTTCTTATTATTGCATCGGTGGAGGCACGATTTATGTGGACCATTAGAGCACATTGCTTATTCAATAAAGCTTAACTACAAATCTCATCGCAAGTTAACCGGGCTTACCACTTTTGCTCTACACCACATTAAAGTACTATTTACTTTGAGAGCTTGTTCAATCCAAATCAACTCCTTATTACTGCATTGGTAGAGACACATTTTACGTGAAACAATAGAGCATTACGTTGGTGGAAGCATACTTTATGTGGAGCAATGGAACACACCACTCATCCAATAAAGTTTAACCACAAATTTCATCGCAAGTTAACCGAGCTTCTACCTTCATTTGGCATCGAAAATTTCATCTAAATGACTAATTTTAGGGCTTTACGCGAAGCATTAGAGCATTGAAGTACACCACTTATCCAATAAAGCTTAACCACAAATCCTATCTCAAGTTAATTGGAACTCACCACCTTCGTTCAATATTGAGAATTTTCTCTATATGGTTAATTTCGGGGCATGTCTCCGAGAATTTTATCCATACAGATAATTTCAAGGTCTTACATGGAGCATTAAAGCACATAACCTATCCAATAAAGCTCAACCACAAATTCCATTATAGTTCACCACCTTCGTTCAATATTGTAAATTTTCTCTATATAATTAATTTTGGGATATAACTCTAATACCACTTATAAGGACACAAAAAATTATACATATGATCACATTGATATGATATTATCTACTTAAAAACTAAACCTTTATAAATTTATGTTAGCTGCTTTTATTTTGGACTGAATAATGGGTTAAGATACTTTAGGACTACTTTTGAATTCAACCCAGGAAAGGAACTTGTTAAGATTTTTCCTACCTCTCTCTATTTTGATAACTTGTAACAATGAGAATTCAAATTAAGAGAGAGCTTACTGATCTCATAATTTAATAATATTCTTGCTTGCCTTTCATTGATAGCTTAGATCCTTTAAATACATTATTAAGCAACCATAATTCATACTATTGAGAAAATAATAATAATATATAAAAAAAGATAATCTTATAATATCTAAAAAGATAATCCTATAATATTTAAAGAAAGATAATCCTAAAATATTTAATTGATGATAACAATATCTAAAGGAAGATTTATTTTAAACAGAAAATAGAATATCTGCAACTAAATAAAATTTTGAAATAGTAACACTTCTTATTTCATTTGACTTCGTAACATCACTCCCTCCCTTTAAAGTACACTTGACCTCAAGCGCAAAGGTATGATGTTGGTCCATGATTTTGGGTCCCTAAAATAGCATGTAATGATATTTCGGATTCTAGGATGTTGCTCTCTATGGCTGATTCTTCCTCGATCGCTTCTAACCAAAATAATTTTTTGCATTTGTGACCTGGAATAAACTGCTCACCACTATTGAAGCAGAGACCCTTTGTCCTTTTATCTTCCATCTCAGCTCTTGTAAGGTGCTGAATGAATATGAAATTTTGGGCACCTGGTTCCACGAGTCTGCAAATAGAATTTATTTCCCCTATGTGAATTGTTAGTGTGGTGTTTTGTCCAGCTAAGCTTCGTCGTTCATAGAGTCTTGCAAGGTTCATTGCAGTGGATAAGTCAAATGGGTAGTAATGTTCCACTTCCACTGCAATATCTTCCCGCAATTCACTCACAAAAATTTACAGTTCCTGTTCAAAAGTTAATGAATGAGTTTGGGTAGAAATCTTCTCAAATTGACGTTGATATTGCTCCACTAAATTTGTCTATTTGAGTTTGGACAGTGTTCCCAATATGTTTCTTCCGATTAGGGACCCAAATCGCAGTGTGCAATTTTGTTTGAATTCTTCCCAAGTTAAGTGTGACTTGTCTTAGACGATTTTCAGGTACCACAATTGGGTATCATCTTCTAAGTGTATGGAGGCCAAGTGCACTTTGTCTGCTTTTGGAGTGTTTAGATGCAAAAAAAAAAAAAAAAAAATTTAACAACGATTGAGTCAACCTAAGGGTTCTATATTTCCATTAAAATGAGAAAAATCAATTTTGGTATATCTAAGAAAAGGTTGGCGATGATTTAGGTTGATGTTGTTGGTTTGGTGTGTATGGTTATACTTATTCGGATTGACGTTGCTGTTGTTGATTTGGGGGGATGGTTGTGGCTTTCATTTTGAAATTTGGTATCTAATTTTTAGGTGTGTAATGAGAATGTTATTTGCTTGAGTTGTGCAGCCATGGTTTGAAAACGAGTGTGGATGGCTGCTTGTTCACTTTTATAGATTTCGAAGAATTTATTGAATTGCTCTTGCAAAGTGCGCTTTTCCTCCATTACCTTATGCTTTGATACCAAATTGTTAGCTGTTTTTGTTTTGGATCGAGTAATGGGTTGAGATATTTTAGGACTACCTTTGAATTCAACCTGAAAATGGTACTTGTTAGGATTTTTCCTACCTCTTCTTATTTTGATAACTTGTAACAATGAGAGTTCAATTTAAGAGAGAGCTTACCGATCTCACAATTTAATAATATTTTTGTATGCTTTTTAATTGATAGCTTAGATCTTTTAAATATACTGTCAAGCAACCATAATTCTTATTTAAAGAAAGATAATCCTATAATATTTTTAAAAAATAATCTTAAAATATTTAATTAATAATAACAATATCTAAAAAAAAATTATTTTAAACAAAAAATAAAATATTTACAACTAAATAAAATTTTAAAATAGTATTATTTTTTATTCCATTTGACTTTATAATAATTTATTCTTTACTTTATCTAAAATACCTCGTATCAAGCAAAATATTGTTCATCTTCTATATATCGATAATCTTCCTTATAACTAATATTGAACTTTGTTTGCATTCTTCACATTAAAAATTAAACTCTCTCTAATTTTATACGAGCTCTTGGTGTGAAGCAAAGTCTTTCCTCACTGTTTTGAGAATTTACATTTCAGAATTCGCGTTTGAAATCAAATTTTACTGATTAAACCAACTGACACCGGAAGTATGCCTGTTTCTTGATTAATTGTATTAAAAGCACGAGTTCTGTTAATTCCTAAATGACATCAGCACAGATAAGAGGTGGGGCAGCCAACATGCATTGGATCATGCAGCATAATTTTAAGCTGAAATGAAACCCACTTGGTTAATGGGATGCCTAGTTTTCAAAATGCGGTTACAATCACAGAAATTGACAGGAAACAGAAACTAGGAAGACTTTTAGTTCTTTAAACAATTCAGAATAATACTAAAGTGAATAACTATATGCTTGCCACATCAGAAATTGTTGACATCATTAATCACATTCCTCAAATGGCTGGGTCATGCTAGAATTCTTATAAATAGGCTCTGAGTGCCACTATTGGTTTGTTCATCAGAGCTGTTATAATCATTCCACTGTTGAAGGTAGTGTGATGTCGCCACACCATTTTCTTTGATTTGTTTTTAGACTATTATATTCTTTGAGGCAATGATTTGAGATTATTTTATCATAGTTTGTGGTCGATAAAGAACTGCCCTCATTGCCTTTTCATATCGATCATCATAATATACATGAGATATGTGAATATGATGCCCTTATTAAAAATGGAAAATGCATAAGTTGTTTTGCCTATAAGTTGCAGGGTCTGCGTGTTTCCTGATATGAGTTCATTAGTTCTTCCTTTCATACTCTTCATTTCGTTATATTTATTCTGATTTCTTCTCAGAGCTGCATCCCCATTAACTCTGTAAGGGGAGCGGAAGTCTTCTAAATTCAAAATATAAGATACATTCTTCTAACCAATTTTCTTTTTCCAATCTTTCGGAGCCTTCTTTACAGGTGTAATCTTGAAGATGGATGCTATGGGGAGGACCACAACTGCAACTTATGAATGCCTGCTCTTCGGTATGTCATAATATCACTAAAACCAGTAACTTCAACGATAACTTGTTGCAACTCGTAGCTTTAATTCCAGTCATTGCTGTCTCAAAAAGTACCTAATGAGGAGGCACTGATATGTGATCTTAACATGCTTTGCAGATCTGGATGATACTTTGTACCCCTTGAGCTCAGGTCTTAACTTGGCTTGCCGCAAGAACATAGAAGGTATAACTGTAAACAAGAATCTGATTATCATTTACATTGGTGTTGAAACTTGCTATGACTATAAAACTGATAACAATGAGATGATTTGATTGTAGAGTTCATGTTGCAACACTTGCACATAGATGAAAATGAAGTGGCGAGGATGTGTTTGGAATTATACAGGGAACATGGAACAACAATGGCCGGCCTAAAGGTAATTCGGAGGTTTTATTCTCATAGATTTATTATTCTTTTGTCTCTGTTTTTTCAAGAAGAATTTACAAGTCTCTATCGACTTTCAGGCTCTTGGTTATGAATTCGACAATGATGAGTTTCATGCTTATGTTCATGGAAAATTGCCATATGAAACATTGAAGCCCGATCCAGTGTTGAGGAACCTTCTTCTTTCCATGCCACAGCGTAAAATAGTATGTCAGAATTTGACCTGTTTCAGTTAAGCTGAATAAGTTACTTTGAATTTTACCAAATATTACAAAGCTAAGATGAACATTGGTGTTTGCAGATCTTCACTAACGCTGATAAGGCCCATGCAATACAAGTTCTCAGCAGGTTGAGCTTCGAAGATTGTTTTGAAGGCATCATATGCTTTGAAACTCTTAACCCTCCACTTGAAGAAGCTAATGCCAGTGATGCATTAGATGAAAACACAGTTCTTGCCGGAGGCGTACAAGAGCCCTATACCGCAGATGGTATTGAGAAGCGTAGTTTCAGCAGCAACTCAAGAATCCTCTGTAAACCCTCACTGGAAGCCATTGAAGCTGCTATTAAAATTGCAAATGTCGACCCAAAGAAAACAGTAAAATATCTGCACTTGCTTTTATTCTTCTTGATTTCTTTCCTAAAAACATTTAGGAAATTTATCAATAAAAAGCTTGCATTTTCTATCCCGCAGATTTTCCTCGACGACAGTACTCGAAACATTGCAAGCGGGAAAGCAGCAGGCCTTCATACAGTTATTGTAAGTTTGATTTTCGTTTACTTTTGCACAGGCAGCAAAAAGAGCTTACCTGTATTGAACTTCACATAAATGTCATCATAAATCACTACGTAATAATGTTTATGGCAGGTGGGGAGCTCAGTGCTAGTGCCTGGAGCAGATCATGCCTTGAGCAGCATACACAACATCAAAGAAGCAATTCCTGAAATATGGGAAGGTGGAGAAGCAGAGCAGCTCGAGCAGGTTATCCAGCCTGCTGCAGTTGAAACCGCAGTCCTTGCATAGATTGTGGTTGGTCGGCAATCGTATCGAGCTCCGTATAAATCTCTAAATCACATCTAATGAAAATCAGATAGTGTTCTGGCTTTATATTACCATGTCTACTCGTGTAATCAATCCAATATAGTGGAGATAATGGACAATAAATGAAAATGTGAAATTACAAAATCAGAGGCTCTGTTGAGTTAAATGTGTAATACAACCTAACAATTATACATTTAGCTCTACCATGAGCTTGACATAGTATTATTTCCGAGTCTCTCAACTTAGTCAACTAAGTCGAACATCATTTGACATACATAACTCTTACAAAAAGCATTGCGCCTCCCAAAAAAATATGATCGCTTACAGAAAGAAGATGTACTTTATGGCAGTGTTATGATATCCGAGCACACAGATCAACCATCTAAGGGTAGTTCTCCACTGTTGACAATTCTGCATGGCACCTTCGGGTAATCTGACCTGCTTGTCTCTTGAGACTCAAGTTTACGCACAACATCCATTCCATCAATGACATGTCCAAACACAACATGCCGGTTGTCCAACCACGGTGTCTAAAAATGTAAATTAGCAAACATTAAATACAATGAAATTGAGCTGAAAGATAATCAACTTAACCTACATTATGTGTATTTCAAATATTATCGATTATAGTGATTATTCAACCAAACAAATTATACAGTGGAGTGGACTAGAGAAGGCACTCAGATCAATAATATATTATATCTTGTGTCTCTATATGATAAATTATTATAAATTGATAATTGGAGTCTGAGCACTTTGTATGGATACAGTCACTAAGTAGTCATTCTCAATTGGTTAAGTACAGCAACAACTAACAACAGTCGTATCATTATCATTAAATTCTAAGATGGTTGCAATCAAATCTATCACTCTTTTACCTATAATAAATGGGCTATCACTAACTCTTTCAAAGGATGAGATTTTCAAATACTACCAATCAAAATTTCTAAGACCATGGGTTGGTAAAGATATCCAACTTGACTTGACAGTGGAAGCATGAAATAGAAGATATAATCAACAAAAAAAAAAAACCAGGTTGGGGCTACAATCTCACCTTCACTGTGCAAATGAAAAATTGGCTCCCGTTGGTATTAGGACCTGCATTAGCCATGCTCAATACTCCAGGTCCAACATGCTTCACTGCCAACAGTAACCTTAACATATCAGTACCACACTAGTTGACTCCAAATCTCACTACTAAAGTGATGAAGATGGCATTCGAGTGAGATTTCATGATGCCTGTCATTGTTAAAGCACAATAATTTCGTGATGCATGGAAACTTACAGGCAAAGCTCTCATCTTCGAAGCTGGAACCATAGATACTGATTCCTCCAGTTCCCTGCAGGCAGAAAAAAACAACGAAAGCTTGTGCTAAGTGCTGCCAAGTATAGCACTTATCTGTTGGTGCCCACATAAAAGGAGAGGGGAGAAGAGAGGAACGGAGCTTACATCTTCCTCAGTGAAGTCCCCTCCCTGGATCATAAAATCTTTAATAATACGGTGGAAGGAGCTTCCTTTGTAACCATATCCTTTCTCTCCTGCATGAAGATTTATGTATTAATCTTTAAGATGAAATGCCATACAAGTAATTGAAAGTTACTTCAAAGATTGGAAAGACTGTTAAAGGAAAAATTACCAGTACATAACACACGAAAGTTCTCAGCAGTTTTTGGGACGACATCTCCAAAAAGGCCCATTACAATTCTACCTGCAGGTTCACCTCCAATTTGTACATCAAAGAAGCACTTGGTTGTTACTTTTGCTTGCAGCTCTACATCCTATAATCACATAGTCAAGTTAATACGTAAAGCTAGAGCACATATCAAGAGACATCAGAACAAGGTATAAAAATCAGAACGGATAATTCAACAATATATATGAATTGATATAAGTCTAACAAGAAAATGATGAAAAATTGTCGACATATTTCAAAGGCATTCACTGTTTTAAGACAGGATTCAACATAATTTCTCAGAGAAACATAATGAAATCATGGTTATCCTTGAAAATATTCTTCTAGGCACTATGTTTCAACAAATGCTCAAGCCTCTAATGGAGAAACTTTCCAGTCCCTTGTTTGTTAACCATACCAAGTACAGACTCACTTAGAGAGAAAACAGAAAGCAGCATCATACACTCAAAGATACTCCAAATGAAGGTTAAACATCTGCAGTTTTCCTTTTCTACTTGTAATGTAGGAACAGACTGATCAGATTTAGTAAAAAGAAGCCCTTCTTTCAAGTTTTTGATACACACAATGTACGAGAAATTTCCAAAATGAAGTAGAAAATGTTAACAAAAAAAAAATGGAAAAAGAAAAGATTAGTTAGAATAATAAATTAAAGATCAATTTTGTGTTCAAATAATTCAAAGAAGATAAAAAAAAACCTTTTCCATTGAATTGACACAGAATGTTCTCCGACACTTAGCAGGAGAAGTTTTAGAAAGCTGTATGACAGGAAAACTTGATGCATAGTGTGATCTTGATGTCAATGCTCTTCCAAACCAACTCAAAGTTGAAGCTGACTGCAAATTTGTTATGCTAGACATCATGTATGGTACATGCCCATTTGAAACATCTTGGCTATAACTACCCTGCAGATGAAAAACAAATGCACATATTATAAGTGCTAGTCAAGACAAATTAAGCATGATGAGATTAAAATTTTCAATTACTATTAAAATCAACCTGCTTGTTCATGCAAAACCTAGCATAGCAAATCAAATTTGATCATTTTCTTCTGCTTTTTACTTTCATTACCTAGAATAATAAAGCATGTGAACTCCTGGACTCGGCAAAGTTGCCTTACAGTTAAATAATATGTGAACATGATAGAAAAGTTCTGACTAATCTTTTCTGGAAAGTCATGGATGGTTAAAAGTCTTCAAAACAACTAAAAGAGCCTATTTTCACTAAGCAAAAAAGGCAAAAAATAAGTCAAAAATTAGAGAGTCATACTACTATGGACTCTCTGGCAAAGTCACTCCAACTAATTTGTTGCTCGGCCTAAATTTTTCACCATGGGCACCAAATTTCTTAAAATATAATGCATAAGTTGGAAATATGACAAAAACTTGGGACATTGAACAAAAGACTTAGAATTAGTATCGAAAAAAGCTGGAGTGGCTCCACCTTAAAGCTGTCCATGGTAGTTTTGCCCCAGCTGGAACTTAACTTTGGACTCGTGTTTATGGATATGTTTAGTAAACCACCAAATAATGGCCATTAAACTGTGTACCAACTAATTGGCAGAATTGTGTTCCCAACTTATAAGTTATAGTATCACGGCAATGAAGAATTAATGCAGCCAAACAGAACTTTCAATAATTTAAGCCCATGGAACAAATGCATTTGCTAATCATAGCTTCACGATATTGAAAATGAATACAGTTTACAGGTTGTTGATTTAATTCCTTTTTTATTTTCTTTTTAAATGTGAAGATCAGGTTGTTGTTCTTACAATAATTGAAATCCATGGACAAAACATCTGTAACATGACTGGACAGAAATATTTAATGGATTAACAAGCGAACCAAGATAGCCAGCACAAGATGCAAGATTATTTATTTATAAAAAAAACCACCGGTGCTCAAGGGGAATCTACAAGTTTTACTCTCAAAATTTACAAGCTAAAAAGTCAATGATTTTCATTTATTCGGCTAAGATGGCTTAACTGGATTGGTACCCAAAAGATACTGAAATAGATACGTGCAATTAAACTAATATACTTTAAGTTTCAAAAGAGCGCATTAAAAAAAATGTCCCAGAAAAGAAAGAGCTATATGTATAGAACCAAAACGACTGTCCATAAAGACAGACCAATTGCAATTAACCGATTGTCATTCACAGACGAGAAAGATTTCCGGCTATTGTGTTTCGTCAAAAATGTCTCTGAACTATCAAGGAGCTAGCATCACCATGGCCCAAGGTATATTTATTATACCTTCATCCATTTTATACAGTAACTATTTCTTCCTCTGCTTTCATTTTCCAACGTTTTGGTTGATTGTGTTGAATGCTTCATTTTAATTCTAATCCCAGAATAGTTCATAAAATATATAGCTAAGTTAATAGTTTATAAAGTGAGAATATGGAGAGGGCTAACCTGGGAAATGAGAGCAGGGCTGTGCATCATCTGCATTGAGAATGTGGAAGCCATAATGGTAGCCCAAAGTTGCTGGAGAGTGAGTACTGGGTACAACAAGGAAGAGTTTTAGATAAAAGATAAGACTCTCTCTCTAGGGACGAGAACCAGTATTTGTATGGCGAAGAAAGAGCCTGTTTGTGTCTTAAATATCAAGTAGGCGGATGGCGTTTTGATTTTGTACCTAGTTATCCCCGAGCAGTTCTTCAAATTATCCGCCCACAGTTCACCCCTGCCTCTGGACTAGACCGGCCCACTTGCCATGGGACTTTAGGCTTATTTTTCCTTTTATATTTTTAGCCCAATCTCGATAATAGATCATTAATATCACTTAGTAAATTACTCGCGTATTTTAAGCTGAGTTAGGAAATTGGCCAGGATTTGATTGGGACTAGAATTTAGATTTATGGTTTTCTACTCTGAGCTGAGTACAAATAATTCAGACAACTAACTCTCATTTAAATGAATTATTCTTGGTTTTTCATGTACAATCTATTTTACTTTGAAACAAAATTGGGCGAGGAAGAATTTGTTTGCAGTATAAGATGAAATTAAATTAATGAATTAGCTTCTTTCTTATTATTTCCTGATGAAGATGAACATCTCGGTTTTCAGTTAGGTAAATAGACTGAACAAAGTTGGGATAGTTTGGGAACGGATACAGCCCACCCAAAATCTCATTCTATCAACACCCCGCTTGGAATCAACTCAAACTCGTAGTGGATCCAACTAGAACTGGACATTCAAAAATCTAAATACATGGACACCCACACTCCGATCCTGGCCCAAAATATCTATTTAAATTTTTACTCTTCACTCTTTACAAGACGTGTGTCGTTCAACTATTAAATTATTATATGGATGACCTAATATACTTAAATTTTAATTCTTGCCTTGTTTATCTTCTCTTCTTCCAAGCCACTACTACAACTTCACATTTCCCTTCTAGAGTTTTACTCGCTGCTCAAAAGCCTCCCAATTTACTTGTTGATAGTGGTATTTGGCTGGTACGTGGGTCTTCAATCAAAAAATATTTGTTCTTTTATTTTTTTAATCAACTTATCACGTTGAATTCTGACTGCGCTTCTAGAGTTCTTTGTGGTGTCTGAGGTCTATAGTTATACTTACAAAAGTTGGTTAAGATTGCCTTAATGATTATCTTCGGTAAAGTCTATACGATACTTAAATGAGTTTTAGGTAAACCAAAAAAGTATTTCGGTGATTAAAAATAAGGTTTTTGATTAATTATTTATTTGCTAAGTATTTTTTCCTTTCAACTTTTTTTTTTTTCTCTCTATGTTTTTTTATTGTCTTGAATCTAATCTCTTTATCTATATGTGCAAGCTTTAACCTTCCTTTTTATAAACTTCGTAAGTGATTATCTCACGTTATTTCAACTATATAAGACTCGAGATTTTAGAAGACATGAATCTAAGTACTTTGTAAAGAGTGTGAGTGAGGTATTCTCCTCTCAAACTCCTCGAATTAATGAGTCTGATGGTATCATTTCCATATTATTTGTGTATCCTTAATATTGAAGATGATTTTTAAGTAATAATAATTGTTGAGTTTGTTGATCGATCTCTCGTACTTAATTTAGACTATATGCTCCAGCTATGGGGTGTCCTCCACTTTAAGTTGCGAAGGACTTAAGTTTAAAATTTTTTATAAAATGAGTTCAAGACTTTACATGAGCTTGGTCCTAATTAGTTCATAAGCCTTTAAGTTAATAAGTCTTAGGAATAAAAATATTTAGACTTTTATATTTTAATTTAAAAGATAATTTTACCCATATTTTTAAAATTATTTAAAAAGACTTCTTTAACAACAGCGATAGATGAGATTTTAACTCTATGTTAGTATTATTCGATCTAAATTTTTATGATTTATATAATAATAATATTATTTCAACAAATAAAGCATCGAAAAATAATAAAAAAAATAATAGAAATGAATTTTTTAAATAATTTAAAAATTAAAGGGTGAAATTATTATTTAAATCAAATTTTGTGTTCTAAATATCTTTTTCCCTAAATTTGATAGGCTGGGCATAGACTTTTAGAGTTCTAGGCTTTGTGTCACGGATTATTTCACAAACCTGTGTGGCCTTAAACACTTTTCAAGTGTTAAACAGTTTACAAGATCAATTAACCAAAGAAAGAGATGAAGAAGAATAACACCAAGTATTTGAGAGAATGTTCTCGTATATTATTACTAAAGAGAGATTACAAAATTATAGAATTACAACTCTTGAAATATTGGAGAACGGTTTGCTCAAATGAGAGCTCCATCTATTTATAACTAAAGCTATATAAAATGAACGACTAGGATTTATCTAATCTAACGGTCCATATCTAAAGAAGAGAATATACAAAGGAATATTCTAAAGATGCCACCTACCATAAGAATATCCCAAGGAATATGCAATCTCTAAAATACTCTCCCACCTACCATACACATGTGGCCTTAACCCAAGTCAATTGGGACTTCTAAAAACTCTAGCTCATGTAACACATAATGGGCCAAATACCCTCTTGGTGGTCTCGTCGCGAGCCAAATGTTCGAGTAATTGCTTGAGAATATTTGGGGCGTGACATTCTCTCTTACTAAATTTACGCAATGCCTTCGTCGCGTCTTCGCTGGAACTTGTGCACCCCATTCTTCAAACACTGGTTGTGCACTCTCGTGCTCCAAGCGTGCTCTCCCATCGAGCAACCTTTTCCACTCGACAAAGTACTCAAGGCTCATCATGAGTTCCTCCCCTTTGTCATAGAGTGTAAAAATCCCCAAAAAATTCTCGGTTGTGTGGCTCATATTTTGCATATTCCGTACCTCCATGATACTGCTTCCAACAATTTGCAGAATGCACTTGATGTAGCCACTTCCACTATCTTGAAGGTATTCTCACATTATACGAGACATTGCCAACTCTCTTGGCAATAACCATTGGCCCCTCATCTCTATGATCAAGGACCTTATGAAGTAGGCGTGCTGACTTACGTTGTGGTGGAAGTATCATCTCCATCACTAAGTCCCCCGTACCATGCTTGACACGCCGCTGCTTGTCTTCGACTCACCCTTTATGCTGCAAATGTACATTATGTGACACCTTGAATTGTTGGATGATACCCGCATCCGTCAACTTCTTGAGCTGCCCCCGTAACTCTCCCATCTCTGATAGAGACATCGGCACTAAAGTTGGTAGCGTAATCTCAAGCTCTAACTTGCCTTCAATTACTCATCTTAAAGGCAGTTCTTCTGATAAGGCAGTAGGCTTGGCTCATTTGTGCTCCCCGAGCACTTCTGCAGCATCCTTCGATATTTCATCATCGCCATCTTTTGCCTCATCATCCGTCCCCCATGCTGTGGCTGAATGTATTTCTCGTTTGTGCTTAGCATCTTCTCTTAGTTGCATCGCAAAAAAGACCTTGGCATTTGGCTTGGATCACCCATCCTTGGGCATGTCTACTGTCGGTATCATTCAAGGTTCTCCCTCCAAGATACAAATGTAGTTATGTTGAGAGAGTAGCACCATATTATACTGTTGCAGGAACTCCATACCTAGCACTGCATCAAAATCATCGAGAGGTGCTACTGAGAAATTTACCCCACTGTGCCATTTGCCTAGTGGATTTTAGCTCCTCGAACCACCCCATCCAGCAACTTGGCTCTTGTAGTCACGGACTTGAGGTATCATTCTCCTTTCTCCACATAAAGGCCTAAACTCTCCGCTTCCGAATGCTTGATGAAGTTGTGCGTAACGCCCGTATCAACCAACACTTGAGTCTTTATACAATTGATATAGGCTTCAATGTACATAAGCGTCATCCCCGTTGGCACGTTGGTACGCCGCATAGTTTTGAGGGAATTGAACAGCTGCATACAACCCATACGGCTCTGTTCGCCCTCTTCTTATGCCTTGTACATTGCATTGAAAGCCTTTTTCTTTGGAAAGTCCTTCACCCAATGATCCCCGTCGCAAAGGAAACAGTTTGACTTCGGACCATTACCTCTATGGCCATTGGGCATATGCTCCTTCCACTTAGGCAGTTTTCCTTTCTCCTCTTTGATTTCCAGAGGTTAAAACTCCTTAACTTTCCATACCCTTGCTATGATTGGGTTTAGAATATTTGGACTTACCCATTTCTCCCCTGCGGTAATCCATAAGTGTCTCTGTCATTGTAAGGGCATCGGATATATTATATACTCCATGCCGCTTCAACTCATTGACAGCCCATGATTGTAACCCGTTTAGGAAATTGAACAACAAGTATTCCTCACTCATGTTGTGGAATTGCAACATCAATAAAGAGTACTCCTCTACGTACTCCTTAATGGATTTCGTTTGTTTCAACTCTTTCAACCGCTTGCAAACATCGTGGGCCACGTTCTTCAGATAGAATTGGCGCTTCAACTCCCGTTGCAATTCTTCCCATGTGTTTATGGTACAGGTACCCTTGCGAATCTCCTTGCTTTTCTTACGCCACCACAGAATTGCATGATCAGAAAGGTACAAACTTGTGGTGCTTACCTTATGTTCGACCTACACGCCCATAGCGTCAAAATACCTCTCTATTTGCCAAAAGAAGTTGTAAAGCTCCTTGGCATCCCGCTTGCCGCTAAACTTCTTTGGTTTAGGGGCTTCAACCCTTGGTGTCGCCATCGTACCTTAAGTAGCTACGCCATTAGCGACCACTCGCTTGCACAGTACCATGTCCTCATTGACATCTCCAAACCCTTTACGCAGCTCTTCTATTTTGGCTTGAACTTTGTTCATGGTGTTGTAGACTTTTTGTTACGTCCCAGACCCAAAAGATCCAATACACGGCATCACTTACATTCATTCAATAATGTGCACTCATAAATAATATGACATAAAATTTCAAATTTTAATTCAACATAGGAATCCTTAGTAAGTTGCTAGTAAGTTCAATACTAAAATCAATCCATAACCTAACATATAAATATAAACCTCTATTGACAATATTTAAATATTCATTTCAATTTCTTTCAGAATTATAACAATTGAATTATGACTGAGACAATTAGTAAATCGGAGATACGCAGAGTTTTCTCAAAGATTAACACTCTACTACGTCACCAGTAGCAACTTTGTTACCGAAAGCCCAGAATATATTCATTGCAAATTCTTACTTAAAATCAACCAATAACCACACTAGGTGAAACTTAAACCAAATCCAACTATACACAATAAAATAATACATAAGTATTTATTCAATAGGGACAAATCAAATATCTTATCCCACGTGTCCCCAAATGAAACACTCAGCAACCTAGCAACTTAGGGAACCCAAGGAATAGCAGAAGCCTTGCCAAATTCGCTAAGCACACATGTACTTTATTTACTTGAAATCACCATAAACTATAATGAGTATAAAACTCAGTAAGCATATTAGTTTTTCATATATCAAATACAAATACATATATGTACACAATGCATGTGTATGATATGCTGTGATAAATCAAAATCATAATCTTATCAAATCACATGTCAAGTAAGCGCTTACACATTCTTTCAAAATATATAATAGGAATACCATCACTCAACTACTACTTAATAGGACTTCCATATCACATATCACATAATGAGCCAAATGTTACTCGTAGGTGACATACCGTATGAGAGGAATAGTACAAGTGAGGTTTAAATTACACAAATATAATGCTCATACCCGAAGGTAAGAGCCAAACCTTCACCCTGATCATCGGTAAGTCCTCTCACATGCACCAATACATCACCACACGAATGTGATGACTCAAATTTTCTTTAGGTACCAATAAGATCCTCTCTACATACAGAACACATAACATATACCAATCTCGAAGAAAAGGCCACACATAAAGGATCCACAAATTACATAAGGTGCCTACTAAGTCAACAGTGAGTTCAAGCATCCTCAAAACACAAAATATTTCTCATTGACATATTACACTTTAAAAGCTTTCTTTGTTAAATACATTTCATTTTGAAAGCTCACTTTAAAAAATACTTATATGTTATGTATGCTCATGCTCACATTCATAAACACATGTCTTTCACATTTTATATCAAAATATACTTTGACATAACATAAATATATTTCTAAGCACATTTACAAAATCATACATAACAATTACTATGTTTATTGTGATTTCAGTAAAAAGTCTAGTATACTTACCTCTTAACACTTTCAGCTATAAGGCTTAAATCTCCTTAACCTATCAATGGAGATTAATCCTTTCATGAGCCTCAACATTCATACAAAATACTTTAAATAGCTTACAAAATTACACATATTGCACTTATCACATTGAATTGGTCTAATTACTTGGTTTCTCAAAACCTATCATTCTGACCACTTACACTTAACAAAATTTTCTTATACATCAACTGATGTCCAATTACTCCAAAATCAGAATATATCATTCTTGACTCGTATATACTTCTTATATATGAATATTATATCATAGTTCCTACACAATCCATTACATAAACACCATCGAATCCAAACTACTAACCTGACAGGATCAAGATATTTACTGAACAGTATTCAATCTCCTAATTTTATAAAATCATATACAACTCAAAAATTATAAGACTATCATAGAATTACTCTAAACACATATCTTAATCCATGATAAATATTTCACTTCAAAATCACTGCCAAAAGTATTTTAAAACTATTTTATTTTATAGCTTTAAAAATCTATTAATCAAATACTGCAATGAGCTGAGACTCTTTAGAAAATCATAACAATTTAAGCACATTGATCTAAATTCTCAATTCTGAGTATATCATATTAGACATATAAAATTATCATATTCCATAAATTTGTAATTTTTAAAGATCATTCAACAGATCAAAATTGTTTGTCTCTGTATCATACTGTTAACACAGGAAATTTCTAGAATTTTAGGGTCATTTTGGTAAATTTACTACAAACTCAATTTCTAGAATTTTCAATCGAATCAAAGTCTTAAATGATTTTAAATATTTCTAATTTCATATACTCAAAATTTAAAACCATAATCGAAGCACAATAATTAATAAAATTCCTGGATCTAGAGACTATGAAGTAGAAATTCTGCAATTCATCATGATTTATCAAGCTATCTATATAGATCATCATCAATTCTCACAATATCTTACGAAATTCACATCAAATCCTCAATTGTACATATTTCTAGAAATTAAAACTTAAAGGAATTAACTAATTTAACATCAAGAAACTAAGAAAAGGTTATAATATACCTCTTAAAACTTAAATTTCAATTATCTTCTTTTTTTTCTTATTCTTCTCTTTCTCTCTCTTCTCACTCTAAAAGAGATAGCTCAACCAAAATGAGTAAATTAGGGTTTCAAATGTATGTTTTTATAATAAGAGGCTAATTTTTAGTATTTACGAATTAGCCCCCAAAACTTTCAAAGTATCATAATTTGGTCCCTAAAATAAATCTAAAGTCTTGTAAATAAAGCCAATACTAATAGTATGTCCTTAACCTATACAAATACTGCTAATAACAATATATAAATCAAGTATCTCTCCCACATACAAATAAAATATATATATAAATACATATTCTTACCGAGTGTAGATACTAGTTACTACATTTTTTTTTAAAAAGTCTTGATCCAGTCCCATTGTTTGTCAGCATGCTCGTCAACAGCGCTTTCGATGAGAGAGCGCAACTCGTCCCCTTGAGTATCGAGGTCTACCTTGAGATTCTTGACTTGCTCTTCTAACTCTCTTAGGCGATCCGTCGCCTTACTCACAGTACCACCGAGCTTCATAACCATGTTCCTTAGTTCATGGTTTGGATTAACGAACTTTTCTGTTAGAACACTTCCATGTCTCTTAGCTATGGGGTCTCTACCCTTCCTTTCAGTAATTCCGGATGATCCAACAACTTCTTTCACCATCTTCTTTGAATCCGCTCTGATACCACTTTGTCACGGACTATTTCTCGAACCCGCGCGGCCTTAGACACTTTTTAAGTGTTAAGTAGCCTATAAGACCAATTAACCAAATAAAGATGAAGAAAAAGAACACCAAATGTTTGAAAGAATGCTCTCGTATATTATTACTAAAGAGAGATTACAAACCTATAGAATTACAACTCTTGGAGTATTTGAAGATGGTTTGCTCAAATGAGAGCTCCATCTATTTATAACTAAAACTATATACAATGGACGATTAAGATTCATCTAATCTAATGGTTCACATCTAAAGAAGAGAATATACAAAAAAATATTTTAAAGATGTCATCTACTATAAGAATATCTTAAGAAATATGCAATCTCTAGAATATTCTCCCACCTACCATACACACGTGGCCTTAACCCAATTCAATTGAGCCTTTTGAAAACTCTAGCCCATGTAACACACAATGGGCCAAATACTCTCTTAGTGGTCTTGTCATGCTCCAAATATTCGAGTAATTTCTTGAGAATATTTAAAGTGTGACATTTGGCAGGCTAGCTCGAAAATCAGCACAACATTACTTTTAACTGTTTATTCGAAGTTTCTTCTCTCCCAATCCAAACTCAAACCCAGTGGGTAATTATTTTAACTCCGATCCCATTGTATTACATAATGATGATGATGGATATGTTTTATTAGAGAAAGGGTCAGAATCGTTATTTGAAGATGGTGTATATATTGAGATAAAGAAACTTGGAAGAAATTCGAGGCAAATTGGATCAAAAATTGAAATTGATTTGCAGTCTTGACACTGTCTGGAACATTTTGACTGATTACGATAATCTGGCTGACTTTGTTCCTAGTCTTTTTGTCAGCCAAGTGGTTGAAGAGAAAGACAACTTTATTTGCGTTTACCAGTATTCCCATTTCTGCATGTTCTTTATATTCAATATTTATTATTTGGGTTGATGGTTAATTATAGCACTGTATCATATTATAAGCAATGGTTAGCTTTAAATGGTTATTGTCGTTCAGTTGAGCTTTTTTCCTTGTCGTAATTTTTATTAATAGTATTCTCTGTGTTAAATCCTTCGAATCAAATCAAAATGATTCAATTTGTAAGAGAGTATACAAATTTGTTACAAAATCTATTGCAAGAAGAGAAATACAAGCGGAGCCACTGGTCTGCATTTTATGACAAACCTCATTGGGAACTTCAATTTTCTCGTGGTGGACCTTGCTCGTTGTAAACTGTGCTCCACCCTCCAGTAACTTAAAATTTGGATTTTGATCTGTTGAGGGAGGAAACGTCATTCTCCCTCTCGAGGTTATGTTGAAGTAAAGAACCCAAGATTCAACTTAGAACCCTAACCTCCTTGCGCAGCAGAATAACCTGTTAATCAAGCAAACACAACAAGAATCCAAAGCAGAAAACAAAAGAGCACAACATAATCTTACGTGGTTCGGCCAATTGCCTACGTCTACGGTGGATCCAAGGATCCTAGCCTCTCCTATTATAACTCTCTAGAGATTTTACAAGAAAAACCCTCAAAAGGACCTAAACGTTTAGTGAACCTTTACTCTACCACGAACAACGATCACCCAAACAACGGTTCCACCCTAGCACACATAAGCACTTATTGTCTACCCAGTTCTTCCCCTCTCTTAGAGTCTCTCTCAATGCTTAATCTGAAATCAAGAATTTACAAGTGTTTATATAAGGTGTATTTTGTGCCTACTAACCCTATTCCTTATTGGAGTAAGAGTCCACTTGTTTTGGAAGTCCAAAACTAGAAATCCCGAACAAAAATGGACTTTTCCATGAGTTCTGGCACTACGGCGCTCGTCCCTGGGCACTGTGGCACTGGACAAAATCGCGCCCAACGCTGCGGCACTGGGTTACTGTCCTGGGAGCCGCGGCGCTGAGCCTGTATACCTATTCGTATTTTCTTGCTTCCTTCACGTCTTTGAGTCCCGTTTCACTTCCCCCTTCGTGTCCCACACGACCTAGACTTCTCCATACGCGTCCCACACATTCTAGACTTCTTATAATTCTTCGCTTTGGTATTCATCTCAATTCTTGTCCAACCAAGATTATTGAATCACCAATTTTCCAACAAGCCCTTCCTTGATTCAAAATCTTCCAAATAAGAAGGCTTCGAGATCCGATACACACCAAAACTCTATCACCTAGAGTTGAGTCCAGTTAAGTCTCCACCAAGACTTAACTTTCCTCGGGCTAGTGACTTTGGCCTCCAAAGGCATTCGTGCACCTTGCATAAGGTATGGATGCGTTGCACTACTTTTCGACCCTCATCACCTTGGTGAGCACGGTTTAGATGTCGCCTAGTGGTTTGCATTGCCCCAACACCCCGCGTTGGGCCACTCATGGTCATCCCAGTAAACACATAGAGCCCCTTGATGAACACTTGAAATTACACATTTAATAAGGGTTTTACATGATTGTTTTGTATTACTAGTGTATTTAATTTTCTTAACTTAAGTATGTTTACAATATTGTACTTAATTATCTTATAACTGTTTTGTGGCAGGTTCGATAAAATGGGCATAACTTTCTACCTAAAGATCCAATTGAGGTGATTCTTAATCCTGTGCAGAGATGACTTAATGGGCTAACATATTGTATTTCACAAAGCATTGGAAATTCGAGTGTTTAGAGGGTGAAAATTGGCCTAGAACAGAATTAATCTGCAGTACATGCCCAGTTTGAACAGTTATCAGTATTTGGCCCATAACTATAGAAATACGTATCTAATACGTATGAGATCACTCAATTTGGAAAGATAAGAGACTTATCTACAACTTTTATGTTTTGAGTGACAGCTAATTCGAATCACATCAATTCCAAATTGGATAATCAAGTGGGTGCCCAAGTGATAATGAATGCAAATTATTTTGCCACCATTCTTGACTTTCATCAACCAAGTGGTTCCCTCCAAATTTGTCTCGATTTATCCATGTTTTTTTATAAATAGGTGGCTTGTTTATGCCTAAAGAATATAATTAGAAAGTTAGAATTTAGTTCAAAATACTTTTCCTTTGTATCCATTTCCTTGTACTATTATTTCTCTTGTTTACTATTAAGTCATGTTATTTCTTCTTCCATTTCTTTTCTTTTCATTTAGTTTTATTATGTCCAAATAATTTTTTTTAAGCTAAGGTGAAAGGGTGAAGCTCTTGGCAATGTAATAAGATATGTTTAATATTTATTCATGAATTTAATGCTTCATTTTTAAGTTATGCAAATTTATATATGATGTATTTATTTTGTTTGTAGAATTAATACCATTTCTTCTAAAGTGGCGATTCTTGATTTATTATTGACAAACTTAATACTTGGCACAATAAATTCTTGAAACCATTTACAAGATTTGGTTTATATAACCTTTCTTGTAAAGTGGGAGTCTTAATTTATTGTAGACAAATATAAAGATTGGCATAATAAATACTTGAACCCATTTATAAGATTTGGTGTATAATAATTGAAAGAAATAAATACTAATCAATATATAAATGATAATGAACTTTAATTGCTATATTTTCCGGTTGGAACCTCATTTGTGTGAGGATTCCAATTGAGTTATAAAAAAATAAAAAGTTAAATATATTCTTACTTCTTATGCCAAGAGTGAATCCCCGTAACCTTAGCTTTTTATTTGAATTGGTTAATTGAAATAATATTTACAAACATCTTATACTGCATTAATTATCTTTAAAGTGTTTATAATTTGTAATTTTAATTCTACTTCCCTGTGGATCGACCCCGTTCTCATCGGGTTATTTATTACTTCGACAATCCTGCACTTGGGAATAACTTCTATATTCTGGACGTGTCAAGTTTTTGGCGCCATTGCCGGGGAGGTAACGTTAATACTTTGTTTTGTTATTGTTTGTTTGTTTATTTTATTTTCATGGAAGGCTGAGCCTCCTACTCGTTATTTATTATTCGTTTTTTTTATTTTTATTTTTATTTTTTTTTATTTTCATGGAAGGCCGAGCCTCCTAACGTACTTTATTATTATTCTGTTTTTATTTTCGCGGAAGGCTGAGCCTCCTACTCTTTATTTTCGTTTTTTTTAATTTTCATGGAAGGCCGAGCCTCCTAACGTACTTTACTTTATTTATTATTCGCCTTTTATTTTCGCTTTTTATTTTAATGGAAGGCTAAGCCTCCTACTATTTATTTATTAACTTTTTATTATATAATCTAACATCACTAATCTAACTTCTAATTATTTATCTTTATTTTGCTTTTAGTTTTACATATTTTATTTACTTGTGTGTAATATTTTATTTTATTTACTTGTGTTTAATATTTTATTTGTATTATTTATTGTTATTGTATTTTGTTTTGTTTCTTTTTATGAACGGTTGGTTTCGAGATCCTAATTCTCATCGTTTAGTAAAAGGTAATTTCAAAACTTCCTTTGATAATTTGTTAGATTCTCCTTCATCTTCTCATTCTTCACCAAGTAACACCATGAGCGAAAATCAAATTGAGGGACTCATCGACCCAGGGGACAATCAGTCCCAACATAATGACCATAACCGACCTAGGACACTTAGAGACTATATGAACCCTACACGAACCGGTGCACCATCTTGCTTAATTTTTCCACCGGATGCAACGCATTTTAATTTTAAGCCATGCATTATCCAACTTTTACCCACTTTTCATGGCTTAGATGCAGAGAACCCTTATCTACATCTAAGAGAATTTGAAGAAGTGTGTAACACGTATAATGATCAAAATTGTAGCATGAACACAATTCGACTTAAGCTTTTCCCTTTTTCTTTAAAAGATAAAGCTAAAACATGGCTACAAAACCTTAGGCCAGGATCCATTTCTTTATGGGACGAGATGCAACAACAATTCCTGAAAAAGTTTTTTCCCTCCCATAGAACAAATTCTTTCAAAAGACAAATCACCACTTTTGCCCAAAAACCAGGAGAGACCCTTTACCAATGTTGGGAAAGGTATAAAGAATTACTTAATACCTGTCCCCATCATGGTTTTGAAACATGGAGAGTAGTCTCAAATTTCTATGAGGGCTTAACACCCCAAGTTAGGCAAATGGTAGAAATGATGTGTAATGGAACATTTGAGGAAAAAAACCCAGAAGAGGCAATGAACTATCTTGACTTACTAGCAGAAAATGCTCAAAATTGGGACACTGCTGGTACCTGTGAGACACCTAGCAAAAATCAAACCACTACATCTAGTAGGGGTATTTATCATCTTAAGGAAGACCATGACCTTCAAGCCAAATTAGCATCCCTTGCTAGAAAAGTCGAAACCTTAGAAATGAAAAAGAGTGGTCAAATAAAATCTGTTCAAGAAATTGTGTGTCACATTTGTGAAACCCATGATCACCCTACCAATGATTGCCCAACTTTGCCTGCATTTAGGGAATGTCTCCATGAACAAGCCAATGTTTTAAACACGTTCAAACGGTCAAACAATAACCCATATTCACAAAACTATAATCCTGGATGGCGAAATCACCCGAATTTTAGTTGGAGGAATGACACTCAAGCACAGGCTTCGCAACCACCTTTCCAACCACACCAAAACTTTCAAAATCATCAAGGTTATGCACCATATGTCCCACCTCCTAGGAAAAATCTTGAAGAAACCTTGCATACATTCATTGAAAAACAAGAGTCTGTTAATTCTCAAAATGCTCAAACATTTGCTGATTTGAAAGATACTCTTGCTAAATTTGCATCTGCACTGAACATTCATGAGAAAGGAAAATTTCCTTCTCAACCACAGCCAAACCCCAAAGGACAACATAACTCAAATGCATGTAGTTCAGGAAGCCAACACATGGATCAAGTTAAAGCAGTTATCACTCTTCGGAGTGGTAAAATTGTTGAAAAAGAAATTCCTGAACCTCATGAGAGCGATGAATCAATCTCTAAGGGCAAGGAAAGTGTTGAACCTACACTTAATGAAGAAAACACCAAACCTTCACCTCCACCCCCATTTCCTCATGCATTACGTAATACTAAAAAGATGAATCACAATCCTAAAATTTTTGAAATCTTCAAACAGGTAAAAGTTAATATTCCTTTACTGGATGCTATTAAACATGTTCCATCTTATGCAAAATTTTTGAAAGACTTATGCACAGTAAAAAGAAAACTGAATGTGAAAAAGAAAGCATTTTTAGCTGAACAAGTAAGTGCCATTCTTCAGAACAATAATTCTTTGAAATATAAAGACCCTGGTTGTCCTACAATTTCATGTATTATTGGAAGTCATAAAATTGAACAAGCCTTACTTGATCTTGGTGCTAGTGTGAATTTATTGCCGTATTCAGTTTATCAGCAGCTCAATCTCGGGGAGTTAAAATCAACATCTGTAACTCTTTTACTTGCTGATAGATCAATAAAAGTACCAAGAGGGACAGTGGAGGATGTCTTAGTTCAAGTTGATAAATTCATATATCCTGTGGATTTTATCGTCTTGAACACAGAACCTATCAAAGGATGTAATCCGATACCTGTTATTTTAGGTCGTCCATTTTTAGCAACTTCTAACGCTTTGATTAATTGCAGGAATGGAGTAATGAAGCTTTCATTTGGAAACATGACACTTAAACTCAATGTTTTTAATATATGTAAGCAACCATATGAAGAGGAGGATGAAAGTGAAGAAGGTGACATGATTGAAACGATTGTAGAGGATCATATTCAAAAAAGGAGTTCTACCGATCCCTTAGAAATGTGTTTAATAAATTCATTTGAGTCAAATATACAATTAGATCCTGAAATCTCTGACATATGTTCTTTACTTGACTGTGCACAGGTGATTGAAAATAAAAGATGGAAACTAAAGTTTGAAGAATTGGAAGAAAATGAGGATAAAAAGAACGAAATTTCAAAGTTGGAGTTAAAACCTCTGCCTGAAGGACTGAAATATGCATTTCTTGGAGAGAAACAAACTTACCCGGTGGTAATCGCTTCTACACTCACAAGTGAACAAGAAGATAAGTTGATTGAATTATTGAAAATGCATAAAAATGCAATTGGGTGGACTTTAAAAGACATAAATGGTATTAATCCTTTGATTTGCACACATAGAATACACCTAGAGGATAATGCCAAAACTTCCCAACAACCTCAAAGGAGATTAAATCCACATATGAAAGAGGTAGTGAGAGCTGAAGTTCTCAAATTACTTGAAATAGGAATTATCTATCCGATCTCAGATAGTAAGTGGGTAAGTCCTACTCAGGTAGTACCAAAAAAATCTGGAATCACAGTCATTGAAAATGAAAAAGGTGAGTTAATACCAACTCGAGTCTCATCTAGTTGGAGGATGTGCATAGATTATAGAAAATTAAACTTGGCCACTAGAAAAGACCATTTTCCTTTACCATTCCTTGATCAGATTATAGAAAGAGTAGCAGGACATCCCTACTATTGCTTTCTAGATGGTTACTCTGGCTATTATCAAATTCCTATAGCACTAGAAGACCAAGAAAAGACTACATTCACATGTCCTTTTGGAACCTTTGCTTTTAGAAGAATGCCCTTTGGACTTTGTAATGCCCCAGCAACATTTCAGAGATGTATGTTAAGCATTTTTAGTGACATAATTGAGCATTATTTAGAAGTTTTCATGGATGATTTAACTGTGTTTGGAAATTCTTTTGATAATTGTCTTGAAAACTTAGAAAAGGTCTTAAAAAGATGTGAAGAAAAGAGTCTTGTATTGAACTGGGAAAAATGTCACTACATGGTTACTTCTGGAATTGTTTTGGGACATATAGTATCTTCTAAAGGAATTGAAGTGGATAAGGCAAAAGTCGAACTCATTACACATTTGCCTCCACAAAAAACAGTCAGAGAAGTCCGATCCTTTTTAGGACATGCTGGATTCTATAGGAGGTTCATAAAAAACTTTAGTGCTATATCTAAACCTCTTTGTAACCTCTTAGCAAAAGATGTATCATTTAAGTGGACTCAAGAGTGTCAAAATTCATTTGAAAAATTAATTGGCCTCTTAACATCTGCTCCTATCATATAATCTCCTGACTGGTCTTTACCTTTTGAGCTCATGTGTGATGCTAGTGACTACGCTGTTGGTGCTGTATTAGGACAAAGAAAGGAAGGTAAATCCTATGTAATTTATTACGCAAGTAGAACTTTAAACAGTGCACAAATGAATTACACAACAACTGAAAAAGAACTACTTGTTGTAATATTTGCATTAGACAAATTTCGTTCTTACTTAATTGGTTCTTCAACTATTGTATTTACTGACCATGCTGCTGTAAGGTACTTAATGTCAAAACAGGATGCAAAACCAAGACTGAATCGATGGATTCTATTGCGTCAAGAATTTATTATCACTATCAAGGATAAGAAGGGAGCTGAAAATGTTGTTGTAGATCACTTATCAAGACTCACACCAGATTCATCAACAGAAATAACACCTATTAATGATTCTTTTCCCAATGAATTTTTATTTTCTACTGTTACAATGCCCTGGTATGCTAATATTGTTAATTTTCTTGTAACAGGAGAAATGCCACCTCAATGGAATGCTCAAGATAAAAGAAAATTTTTAACGGAGGTGAGAAAGTTTTATTGGGATGATCCTTATCTCTTTAAATATTGTCGTGATCAAATATTTCGAAGATGCATACCCGACAATGAGGTAAATAAAGTTATTGAATTCTGTCATTCTGAAGCATGTGGGGGACATTTCTCATCAAAGAAAACAGCTGCAAAAATCTTACAGTGTGGATTTTATTGGCCCACTTTATTTAAAGATACACATGCATTTTGTATAACTTGTGAAAATTGTCAAAAGTTGGGATCAATTTCAAAACGAAACATGATGCCTTTGAACCCCATTCTTGTTATTGAAATCTTTGATTGTTGGGGGATAGATTTCATGGGACCATTTCCGTTATCATTTGGATTTACGTATATCTTAGTTGCAGTAGATTATGTCTCAAAATGGATTGAGGCTATTCCATGTCGACATAATGACCATAAAACAGTCATGAAATTTTTGAAAGAAAATATCTTAAGTCGATTTGGAATCCCTCGAGCCATTATAAGTGATGGGGGTAAGCATTTTTGTAATAGACCATTTGAAACATTAGTGAAAAAATATGGTATTACTCATAAAGTTGCCACCCCTTATCATCCTCAGACAAGTGGACAAGTTGAATTAGCAAATAGGGAGATAAAACAAATTTTAAAAAAAACTGTAAACCCAAATCGCAAAGATTGGTCTTTAAGACTAAATGATGCACTGTGGGCTTATAGAACTGCTTTTAAAACTTCATTGGGTATGTCTCCCTATAGGATAGTTTATGGAAAACCTTGTCACTTACCTGTGGAACTTGAGCATAAAGCCTACTGGGCTATTAAAACTTTCAATGAAAATCTTGATTCTGCTGGACACATACGTAAATTACAAATAAATGAACTTGAAGAATTGAGAAATGATGCATATGAGAATTCAAAAATTCATAAAGCTAAAATTAAAGCCTTTCATGATAAAAAAAATTCAGAGAAAAACATTTGACACTGGTCAGAAGGTTTTGCTTTATAATTCTCGACTTCACATATTCCCTGGAAAATTAAGATCAAGATGGAGTGGCCCTTTTATTGTGAAACATGTGTACCCTTATGGAACAATTGACATTGAAAATCCTAGAAATGGGAATGTGTTTAAGGTAAATGGGCAAAGACTCAAGCCGTTTCTAGAAAACCAAGCTTTTCATGAAGAATTTACGTTCCTATCGGATCCTTGTTACGAGACCAATTAATCTTTGTTTTATATATTTACATATTTATATATATTTACATATTTATATATATATTTATTCTTATTCTAACATTTTTTTTTTACTTGCAGGTTAATTTAGTAGTTTTGTTAAAGTTTTGTTTTGCACCCCGGTTAAGCGGCGGATAACGGTACTCCGTGATATTTCAAATCGGTTTTGTCAGTTTCCCATAATTACTGATATCTTCTCTTCTTTCCCCTTTTCTAAAAAAAAAATGGATGACATTCTAAAAAATTTAAAAAAGCGTTTTCCCTCATTGCCTCAAAATTCCTTGAAGAAAATTTACCAAGCAAGATGTGAAAGATTAAGGTTATTAATGATTATGAATATACCTGTTGATTTACGTTGGTTAATTGAAGCCAAAGTTAGATTGACAGGTGAATTTTCAGACTCATTAATTTCCTACATGCCTGGCTTAGGTAAAAGCTCTTTTTCAAAAAAACGAATAGCAAAACGATTAAATGTTTGTTACAAGTGTGCACGCACGACTTGCAACACACGTTGCCGCACTTTAGGAATGGTGTCTGTAAATCGTGAAGATAAAATTAGGTTCATTAAGGATGGCCTGAGTAAGGAGTCTTTAGATAATATCTTATCGACTCTTGAGACGCATCCTAGTGGATATGTGCATATTGCAATTCATGAATTATGGGACATATTCCTAAAAGAACATGAGCGGTACAGTCTCGGGAATCTGACTTTAAAAGACCCTGTTTGCCAATTTATAAGAAAATTGGATGGGAAGCCTATCCCCGACCCATAGAGGGCGTTTAAACCGTTACTGGACGTAAAATCAGAGGAAGATGTGAGCCACAATCACAACTACTTGTATATATTTACTATAGCTGTTATTTTTAAATGTTTCATTTCAAACTCAAATGTCTTTTCAATAATCAACCACCTATAATCCTTTTTGAAAATTTTGCATTTTAAGCCGACAACCCATGTGACTTTTCCAGCTAACAAATTGAAAATTGGTAAAAGGTATTGAATCTTGTATTTCAAGCCAATAGCCATGTGATTTAACTTTGCAATACCTTTTGGCTCTATAAATACATTGCATTATTTCTGCATCTTTGTACAAACTCAAAATCATTCAAGAGAGAGGGTGAGTGTAATCATGGAAGGATCATCAACTCGTAAATTCACAAAAATTTGTGTCTTTTGTGGATCCAGCCCTGGAAAAACTAGTGAGTTTATAGAAGCAGCAGAAACCCTTGGTAAGATGTTAGCTGAGCGCAATATTCATTTAGTATATGGGGGAGGTAGTCTTGGATTAATGGGACGTGTGGCAACCGCTGCACAAAATAATGGCAGTCGAGTTTTGGGTATCATACCAAAAGCTCTAGCTGTTGGAGACATTGTAGGAAAAACAATTGGGGATGAGTTACAGGTATCATCAATGCATGAACGAATTTCTTTTATGCTTCGTAATGCTGATGCCTTCATAGCTCTACCTGGAGGTTTCGGAACATTGGAGGAAATTTTTCAAATTGTCTCATGGGCACAATTGCAAATCCATAAAAAACCCATTGGTTTGTTAAACGTTGATGGTTTTTATAATGGGTTGTTATCTTTTCTTGACTATGCGGTGGAAAAACAATTCGTTTCATCTGCAGCACGACAGATCCTCATTTCTGCTTCAACTGTTGATCAGTTACTCGATGAACTACAAGCTTTTACACCTTTATCTGATCCAACAATGAGTCAGATAGATTGGTATACTGATAACAGTGAAAAGAAACGCAGGATAGATTTGACGCTTCGTCTGTAGCCTATCTATTTCTATGTATTTTTAAGCTTTTTTGTGTGGCTTGTTTTATTTTTTTTGTGTGGCTTGTTTTATTTTGTTGCAGGTTTAATTTTCAATAAAAGATGTTTCAGGTGATATCTTCTATATTTTACTCTTTCTATATTTTGACATTGAGGACAATGTCTCAATCTGGTTGGGGGAGGATAGTTGATATATAATGTTAGTGTTAATTATTTTATTTTGTTGTTGTTATCACTTTGTTATGTAAAAAAAAAAAAATTATCATGAATGACGTGAGTAAAATGTTCATTTATGTATTCTTGAGACGCATTCTAGTTCTAGAATGGCAGAGTAAAGAGTACATTATAAACTTTTGAAACACATTCTAATTGGTTTATTTTTAATGCATTTTATGTATAATTGTTTGTTGCTTAAGTTTTTGGTAACTTTTGCGTAAATAAATTTGCTTTACTATCGATGTATGATTTCAAAATTGTTTAGTTTAAATCACTTTCTCTATTTAGGTAACTAAAGAATAACTTCTGAAATTATTTCTTGAGAACAATACTAAGCCTTGTGGTAAGATGGATGATTCAATATATATAGCCAAGAGATTTTCCATGTTTAAGTATACATATTATTTTCTAAACTCACATATCTTTTGTGAGTGAGTGGAGAGGTTTGAGATAACAGCTTACGAACTTTCATTGATCCTTTGAAATGGTTAATTTTTATTTGGAATGACATTATTTGGGATGATGAATGATTTGGTTGCTTAGCTGAAGGATAAAAAATAAAAAAAAATTGGAAAAGTATTATGGTGATAAATTGCTCTTATGTTGTAATGATTCCTTATGTCTTTCAAAAAAAAAAAAGAGTAAAAAAAAAAATTTTAAAAAAAAGAAAAAGAAAGAAAAGAAGTCAATTCAGTTCAATAAAGTCTTCATTCAATTTTAGAAGACTAAAGTCATTAGGAAGCAATCTTATCACCGAATTCTATATTCGTAAGATTCGCATTAAATAATTAAAGTCTTGAAGCTGGCATTTGACAATAATGGTTTAACTCTAAATATTTGATTTTCCTATCTTTGGATCAATGTTAGTTTGTTTGTCTGTCCTTAAATGTAACTTTTTCTTGAGCGATTATCTGTTTTCCAACTCCATGAGTGAAATCCTAAGTCATTAAACAAGTTATTCACCTGTAAGGATATGGAGTTGAGGCTTTTACTTGGAACATTTTTAAGGCCATATATGTTGTGGTTTGTGGTAAGAAGGCTTTGGCTTAATTCACACACAAAAAAATATTTTTGGAAGTTATGATTGAAATAACCTTTATAGCGATTGTGATTTTAAAACTGACGTTTTGTTTGAAATACTTAGGTAGTGTTCAAATTTTATTTATGCTCGAATTGCTAGGGACTAGCAATAAGCCAGTTGGGGGGTGTGATGAACACTTGAAATTACACATTTAATAAGGGTTTTACATTATTGTTTTGTATTACTAGTGTATTTAATTTTCTTAACTTAAGTATGTTTACAATATTGTACTTAATTATCTTATAACTGTTTTGTGGCAGGTTCGATAAAATGGGCATAACTTTCTACCTAAAGATCCAATTGAGGTGATTCTTAATCCTGTGCAGAGATGACTTAATGGGCTAACATATTGTATTTCACAAAGCATTGGAAATTCGAGTGCTTAGAGGGTGAAAATTGTCCTAGAACAGAATTAATCTGCAGTACATGCCCAGTTTGAACAGTTATCAGTATTTGGCCCATAACTATAGAAATACGTATCTAATACGTATGAGATCACTCAATTTGGAAAGATAAGAGACTTATCTACAACTTTTATGTTTTGAGTGACAGCTAATTCGAATCACATCAATTCCAAATTGGATAATCAAGTGGGTGCCCAAGTGATAATGAATGCAAATTATTTTGCCACCATTCTTGACTTTCATCAACCAAGTGGTTCTCTCCAAATTTGTCTCGATTTATCCATGTTTTTCTATAAATAGGTGGCTTGTTTATGCCTAAAGAAGATAATTAGAAAGTTAGAATTTAGTTCAAAATACTTTTCCTTTGTATCCATTTCCTTGTACTATTATTTCTCTTGTTTACTATTAAGTCATGTTATTTCTTCTTCCATTTCTTTTCTTTTCATTTAGTTTTATTATGTCCAAATAATTTTTTTTAAGCTAAGGTGAAAGGGTGAAGCTCTTGGCAAGGTAATAAGATATGTTTAATATTTATTCATGAATTTAATGCTTCATTTTTAAGTTATGCAAATTTATATATGATGTATTTATTTTGTTTGTAGAATTAATACCATTTCTTCTAAAGTGGTGATTCTTGATTTATTATTGACAAACTTAATACTTGGCACAATAAATTCTTGAAACCATTTACAAGATTTGGTTTATATAACCTTTCTTGTAAAGTGGGAGTCTTAATTTATTGTAAACAAATATAAAGATTGGCATAATAAATACTTGAACCCATTTATAAGATTTGGTGTATAATAATTGAAAGAAATAAATACTAATCAATATATAAATGATAATGAACTTTAATTGCTATATTTTCCGGTTGGAACCTCCTTTGTGTGAGGATTCCAATTGAGTTATAAAAAAATAAAAAGTTAAATATATTCTTACTTCTTATGCCAAGAGTGAATCCCCGTAACCTTAGCTTTTTATTTGAATTGGTTAATTGAAATAATATTTACAAACATCTTATACTGCATTAATTATCTTTAAAGTGTTTATAAGTTGTAATTTTAATTCTACTTCCCTGTGGATCGACCCCGTTCTCATCGGGTTATTTATTACTTCGACAATCCTGCACTTGGGAATAACTTCTATATTCTGGACGTGTCACCCCTCATTGTGCTTCTCACCCTTAAACCCTATAGGTCATTTCTCTACCCTTAGTTTTTCTTTTTTCGCTCTAACCGAATACCCTTCCTCATCGAGCTTGCCTAGGGATATCAAGTTCCTCCTCAATTTAGGAACATGCCTTACACCATGTAATTTCCTAGTTTCTCCACCTTGCATCCTCAGCCTTATGTCACCAACTCCCATGATCTCACACGTCATGTCATTCCTCATTAGAGCTTTACCTCTCTTGGCTTTATAGTTGATAAACATTGATCTGTTAGGACATATATGAACGCTGCACCCCGAATCTAGTATCCATTTGCCAGCGTACTTTCCCCTTGAGGCTACCAATGTGTTTACAACTTCGGTATCTTCTTCAGTACCAATTGCAGCCCACCCTCCTTGGCCTTTTGATTTCGAACAATCCTTCACAAAGTTTCATTCCTTATTACAAAGGAAACACCTTTGGATCTCCTCATTGATTGGTTGCTCTTTCTTCTCTGTGCAAGCAAAACTGCTCCACTCTTTGACTCAGATCTATTTGTCAATTCTTTTGAGTTCAATGATGCCTTGACGTCATTCATCGTTAAAGACTCATTTCCATATAGCAGCGTATCCACAAAGCTCTCATAGCTCTTCGGCAACGAACTTAACAGGATAATGACATTGTCTTCATCCTCAGTCTTGATGCCCAGTTGCTCAAGACTTATGATGATCTTGTTGAACTTGTCAATATAAGCTCTCAATGAAGTTCTCTTGTGCATTGTCAGCTGATGTAGTTTCTTTTTCACAAGAAATCTATTTGCAAGAGACTTCTTCATATACAATGCCTCGAGTCTCTTTCATAGCCCAAAAGTGGTTTCTTCATCACCAACTTCCCTTAATACTTCGTCACTCAATGCTAGGAATAAGGTGCTGTGAGCTTTTTTCTGAATCGTGTCCCAATCTTTCTGTCTGGACTTTGAGGTTGTCGCCTCATCGCTAGTTGAGTAGCTGGCTTCCTCTAAAGCTGAGTCTAGCCATTCCTTCACTAGTAGAGCCCTGATCTTCTTCCTCCAAAGATTGAAGTCATTCATCTTATTGAACTTCTCTATTTCTTGCTTGATTGTAGCCATGGTTTAAATACCCCAAGTTTGTATTATCGAACCTCTAGTTCTGATACTAGTTTGTTGAGGGAGGAAACGCCCTTCTCCCTCTCGAGGTTATGTTGAAGCGAAGAACCCAAGATTCAACCTAGAACCCTAACCTCCTTGCGCAGCGAAATAACCTGTCAATCAAGCAAACACAACAAAAATCCAAAGTAGAAAATAAAAGAGCACAACACAATCTTACGTAGTTCGGCCAGTTGCCTATATCCACAGTAGATCCAAGGATCCTAGCCTCTCTTATTATAACTCCCTAAATATTTTATAAGGAAAACCCAATGAAGAACCCTCAAAAGGACCTAAATGTTTAGTGAACCCTTACTCTACCACGAACAACGATCACCCAAACAACGGTTCCACCCTAGCACACACAAGCACTTAGTGTCTACCCAGTTCTTCCCCTCTCTTAGAGTCTCTCTCAATGCTTAATCTGAAATCAAGGGTTTACAAGTGTTTATATAGGGTTTATTTCGTGCTTACTAACCCTATTCCTTATTAGAGTAAGAGTTCACTTGTTTTGGAAGTTCAAAACTTTCCAAAACTAGAAATCCCGAACCAAAACAGACTTTTCCACATGTTCTGGTGCTGCGGCGCTGGATTACTGTCCTGGGCACTGCGACGCTCAGCCATGGGAGCCGTGGCGCTGAGGCTGTATACCTATATGCATTTTCTTGCTTCTTTCACATCTTTGAGTCCCGTTTTGCTTCCCCCTTCGTATCCTACATGTCCTAGACTTCTCCATACGCGTTCCATATGTTCTAAACTTCTTGTAACTCTTCACTTTGGTATTTATCTCAATTCTTGTTCAATTAAAATTATTAAATTACTAATTTTTCAACATAATCCATGTCTCTTAAATTTATGACTTGGTTAGGCCTCTAAGCCCCTCTATCATTGGTGGCTTTTCACCACTATATCACTATGGTTTTCATTGCATTCGAGACTTTGTTGGACAATCTTGATTATTTGACGTGAGCTTCCCACTGGCCATAATACATTTGGGAGAATTGAAAGGGCCCAAAGGGCTTAGGGCTTAGGAGGTGATTTCACAACTTTTTCTTTCATGAGAGAAAAACCAGTGTTAATTGTGGTTATTCATGGCAAGTTGTGACTGTCGCTTAGTAAAGTTTTGAAATTGGGATAAGTTAATATATGTATGTAGTCTCAGAGACATTGTATGTGTTTCTTAATGAGATTTTTGGGAAAAAGCAAACATGTGAAAGAATTATGGATGTCTTGGTGTATGCTCATGCCTATAAATTACAACAACATGCTTTGTGAATGTACTTTATGCTATGCAAGTATTGATCAAAATCTCATATTAATATCAAATGTGCCAATAGATTTAGTTTTCGCCATTTTCTTGGACTTTTAGTAATTAAATTATATTCGTTTAACAGATTGGACAACAGGACTTGGCATTTGGCCTCAAATTTCATGCCAAAGGAGTTTTGGATTGTTATGAGAAAGATCTTGAGATATTTCCTTCAGGAACAAAACGTGACAATGAATTTAAGATGATTGAGGGTGACTTCCAACTTTTTGAAGGAAAGTGATCTATTGAACAGGTAAGACATTAATAACGGCAGGTTGTTTAGAATATCTTGTATTTATATTGTGCATATGTTCGAAGAATCTATATTTCAACTCTGCAGGCTAACAGTTTCACATTATGATAGGTTATGCAGTTCAATAATGGAAAACATGAAGACAGTAGTTCCTCTCTTAGTCAAAAATTTGACACGACTGTGTCTTATTCACTCAATGTGCAGCCAAAATTATGGTTGCCTGTTCGGCTAGTTGAAGGTAGACTCTGTAAGGAGATAAAAGGTAACCTTTCATGCATCCGGGATGCAGCAAAGAAAGTGGTTAACAAGGTTCCACGTACAAATTAATGCTTTTGGCTCCTTGACTTGATTTTGTGTTGAAATGTATACTGATGACCATAATGTTTATAATGTAATAACGAGCCAGTTTGCCCATCAAAAGTAATGTATTGGTTTCAAATGGTTGAAAAATTCAGGGAAGAAAAAGCAAGACTGGCAAAAAAATAAATAAATGAATAAAAATTGTTTCTTCTTGCTTTCGTTTTGTGCCCGATGTTTTTCTTTTATCTTTTTCTGCTGGGTGATAAATTACTTTTGCAACAGGCAGCATACTGAATTAGTTCAGTGACTACCGTTGTAAGGTCAAGTAGAGGTTGACAAATACAAAGAAAATTGAAAATGTAGGGAATCCCTAAAGATTCAACATGACCATAAAACTACAACAGCACAACTTTATCAGAAGTGATCTAATGAAGACCAAATGCCAACTTTAATCATAAGTGACCTTATATTGAAGACCAATACCATTGTTTCAGCTATCTTCGGTGGATGAAACAGTTACAAATGTATAAATTATAGAGACTCACGTATGATGAGATTCACACATTCTCAACAAACCTGCTTGTTCATACAAGCAACCTGTTAAAAAATTGCAACACAACCTCACTTACAAAATCAAGTTTTATCATTTTCTTTTTCCGCTTCTTGCTTCCTTTACCAAGATAGAAAAGTTCTGATTGTTCTTTTTTGGAAAGGATCATGGACCACCATTTATGATGCCCATCGTCCTTGGTTGCTTTAGTTTTAGATAATGGCTTTGCCATAATGAATAATGTTTTGCATTAGCACGCGTGAGACAACAGTGCCTTTTCTCTCTCAGAGCACGTTAGCTTTGGCTAACACACGCCGAATCCATGGGGAAGTCTCCCGCACGACTTCTTTCGCTGATCTTGGCCGCCTCGCCTGTGTTTCTCGGTGAAGCTGTGGCTGCTGTTTCGGACGCCGCTGGTGACGTGGTTGCTGTTCCTTCGATCGTTGTTGCTCCGCCTCCGACTGTGGTTGCTGCTCCGCCTTCGCCTGCGGAAAGTTCCCAGTTTCCTGTCGCAGTGGCTACTGTTCCGACTATTGGTGGAGAAGTGACTCACTCAGCTTTGGGTCCTCTTGCTCCGGCAGCGGCTAACGACGATGATGGCGCTGCTGTTTTCGATCTGGCCACTGCTCACGGGTTTCGATCTGTTGCATGTTTTGGCAACAGCACTGCTACTGCTACTGATGTTTGTATGGTGCCGAAAATTTCGGTGATGAAGAAGAACTTGGAGGATCTGGCCGTGGATGGGTCGGTTCATGCCAGGAGACCATTTTCTTCAGATGTAGTAGATCCTGTTGGGGGTTTGAAGGAGGAATCGAAAAATACAAAACAAAAACACCGGCAATATTGATATTGGTCTGTATGGTACCAAACTTAAAAAGGCATGGAGTTCTCGATTTTTTGGTAATCAAAATTTTAATCCCCACGGTAAATTACAATTTATTACTTCAAAAATTTACAATGGTCAAAAGGTGGTGAAATTTCATTCAGACGAGCTTATTAAAAAAGAACAAAGATAGAAATATGCTTTGATTGGTGGTGCATATGATTTCATTCCATTGTTTCATCGACTACAAGCTTTTGTAATGAATTGTTGAAAATAGTATGGATTAATCTCTGTTCATTCCATTAAACAATGATTATTTTTGTTTAATTTTGATAGTGAGTTGGGATAAAAAATGGCCTTGAGGAAGGGCTAATTACATTCAATAGTTGACCTTTAATTGTTAAAATTTGAAAATCAAGGATGGTTATGAATATGTCTAGTATTCGTTCTGTGCCTATTTAGATACAACTGCCAAGGTTGTCATGGGAGTTTTGGAGTACCCCGATGCTGAGCCGAATTGTCAACTCTTTAAGTATTCTAAAATATTGCAATCAATGTACTTTGAATAGGACAAAATTAGCTTATACGAGGGTCTTTATTGAAATAGATGTAGGGGGTGAATTCTCACATATGTTGACATTGGAGGATGAAATGAGGACGACCTTTACCCAGGAAGTGACCTATGAATGAAAACTAATAATATGTTCTAAATGTAAACAGTTTGGTCATGTGAAAAAATATTGTATATCAGAGAAGAGACCCAAACAAATTTAGCAAATGAAATGGGATGACCGGGACTATCAACGTGACCTCAAAGCTCCACAACACGAACAGGTGGAGGAATTCCTTCAACATGAAGTGGTATTGAAGGGGAATGATCAGAATGAAGACCATCAACTTAGAGTGGTATTGGAGGAACAGAAGAGCAATATAACTAAAAATGAGGAGAAATGAGAGACCGTTTCCAAGGTTAGCAATACTTATGACCAAGGAACAAACCCAACAGCCATCCAGGCTGTGGAAAGATTCAACTTGAGAAAGACTATAGCCTTGACTCACGAGGTGGGATAATTGGAGAAGGCCGACGATGTCACGCCCCAGACCCAAAAGATCCGACACACGACATCACTTACATTCATTCACTGCATGTGCACTCATAAATAATATTACACAAAATTTTCAACTTTCATTCAACACAGAAATCCTTAGCAAGTTGCTAGTAAGTTCACACTAAAATCAACCATAACCTAACATATAAATATAAACTTCTCTTGACAATATTTAAACATTCATTTCAATTTCTTTCAGAATTATAGCAATTGAATTATGACTGGGACAATTATTAAACCGGAGATACGCAGAGTTTTCTCAGAGATTAACACTCTACTACGTCACCAGTAGCAACTTTGTTACCGGGAGCCCAGAATATATCCATTGCAAATTCTTACTTAAAATCATCCAATAACCACACTTTATAAAACTTAAACCAAATCCAATCCACACACAATGAAATAATACATAAGTATTTATTCAATAGGGACAAACCAAATATCCTATCCCACGTGTCCCCAAATGAAACACACAACAACCTAGCAACTTAGGGAACCCAAGGAACAGCAGAAGCCTTGCCAAATCCGCTAAGCACACATGCACCTTATTTACCTGAAATCACCATAAACTACAATGAGTATAAAACTCAGTAAGCATATTAGTTTTTCATATATCAAATACAAATACATATATGTACACAATGCATATGTATGATATGCTGTGATTAATCAAAATCATAATCTTATCAAATCACATATCATGTAAGCGCTTACACATTCTTTCAAAACACATAATAGGAATACCATTACTCGACTACTACTTAGTAGGACTTACATATCACATATCACATAATGAGCCAAATGTCACTCGTATGTGACATACCGTATGAGAGGAATAGTACAAGTGAGGTCTTTAAATCACACATATATAACGCTTATGCCCGAAGGTAAAAGCCAAACCCTCACCCTGATCATCGGTGAGTCCTCTCACATGTACCAATACGCCACCACACGAATGTGATGACTCACACTTCCTTTAGGTACCAATAGGATCCTCCCTACATACGGAACACATAACATATACCAATCCCGAAGGAAAGGCCACACATAAAGGCTCCACAAATCACATAAAATGCCTACTAAGTTAACAGTGAGTTCAAGTACCCTCAAATCACAAAATATTTCTCATGGACATATTACACTTCAAAAGCTTTCTTTGTTAAACGCATCTTATTTTGGAAAGCTCACTTTCAAAAACACATGTATGTCCATGCTCAATGTCAATGCTCACATTCATAAACATATATTCACATTTCATAGCAAAATATACTTTGACATATCATAAACATATTCTTAACCCCATTTACAAAATCATACAAAACAATAATTATGTTTATTGTGATTCCAGTAGTAAGTCTAGTATACTTACCTCTTAACACTTTCAGCTACAAGGCTTAAATCTCCTTAACCTATCAATGGAGATTAATCCTTTCATAAGCCTCAAAATTCACACAAAATACTTTAAATAGCTTACAAAATTATACACAATGCATTTATCACATCAAATTGGTCTAAATATTTGGTTTCTCAAAACCTGTCATTCTGACCACTTACACTTAACAAAAATTTCTAATACATCAAATGATGTCCAATTACTCCGAAATCAGAATATATCATTCTTGACTCATATATATTTCTTATATATGAATATTATATCAAAATTCCTACACAATCCATTCCATACACACCATCGAATCCAAACTACAAACCTGACAGGATCAAGATACTTACTGAACAGTATTCAATCTCCCAATTTTATAAAATCATATACTAACTCAAAAATTATACAAATACCACATAATTACTCTTGACACATATCTCAGTCCATCATAAATATTTGGCTTCCAAATAACTGCCAAAAGTATTTTAAAATTATTTTATTTCATAACTCTAAAAATCTGTTAATCAAATACTACAATGAGCTGATACACTTTAGAAATTCATAACACTTCAACCACATTGATCCAAATTCTCAATTCCGAGTATATCATATTAGACATATAAAATTATCATATTTCACAAATTCGTAATTTTTAAAGATCATTCAGCAGGTCAAAAATTATTTTCCACTGTATCATACTGTTTACACAGGAAATTTCCAGAATTCCAGGGTCATTTTGGTAAATTCACTACAAATTCAATTTCCGAGATTTTCAGTCGATTCAAAGTCTCAGATGATCCTAAACATGTTTAATTTCATATACTCAAAATTCAAAACCAGAATCGAATCACAACAATTTATAAAATTCCTAGATCAAGAGGTTATCCAGCAGAAATTCCATAATTCATCATGATTTATCAAACTATCTTATAGATCATCATCAATTCTCATATGATCTTACGAAATACACAAAAAATCCTCAATTATACATATTTTCAGAAATCAAAACTTAAAGGAATTAACTTAATTAATACCAATAAATTGAGAAATACGTATAATATACCTCTTGAAATTCAAATTTCCAATTTCTTCTTCTTCTCCTCTTTCTCTCTCCTATATTTCTCTCTTCTCTCTCTTAAAATGGGTAGCTCGACCTAAAAATGGTAAATTAGGGTTTAAAAGTGTATTTTTATACTAAGAGGCTAATTTTTGGTATTTACGAATTTGCCCCCAAAACTTTCAAAGTATAACAATTTGGTCCCTAAAATAAATCTAAAGTCATACAAATAAACCCAATACTAATCGTATATCCTTAACCTATAAAAATATTACTAATAACAATATATAATTCAAGTATCACCAACATACAAATAAAATACGTATATTTATACATATATAAATACTTATTCTTACCAGTCGTGGATACTGGTTACTACAATTCTCCCCTCCTTATAAGAATTTCGTCCTCGAAATTCATAACTTAAGCAAATAGATGAGGATACTTAGATCTCATTTCCTCTTCTCGTTCCCAGGTTGCCTCTTCAACTGCATGGTTTCTCCATAAAACCTTTACCAAATCAATCTTCTTAGTACGAAGAATTTGCTCCTTATTGTCCAAAATCCTAATGGGCACTTCTTCATAAGTGAGATCATCCCTAAGTTGAAGTGGCTCATAGCTTAACACATGTGAGGAGTTTGAAACATATTTTCGCAACATGGACACATGGAACACATTATGAACTCCTGATAATGATGGAGGAAGGGCAAGTCTATAAGCCACATCACCTATCCTTTCAAGGATTTCAAATGGACCAATGAATCTTGGACTCAACTTTCCTTTCTTACCAAATCTCATGACTCCTTTCATTGGAGCAACCTTAAGAAATACTTTTTCACCCACCTTAAATTCTAGATCTTTTCTTCTATTGTCTGCATAGCTTTTCTGTCTACTCTGAGCCACTTTCATTCTTTTTCTTATCTTCTCTATAACCTCACAAGTTTGCTGGACAATCTCTGGCCCTAAAATTTTTCTTTCTCCAACTTCATCCCAATGCACAGGAGATCTACATTTTCTTCCATACAAAGCTTCATATGGGGCCATACCAATAGTTGATTGATAACTATTGTTGTAGGCAAACTCCACTAATGAAAGGTGTTTGTCCCAACTACCTTTAAGGTCTAACACACATGCTCTCAACATATCTTCTAGAATTTGAATGGTCCTTTCAGATTGACCATCAGTCTGTGGGTGGAATGCAGTACTGAAGTTCAACTTCGTGCCCATGGCATTATGTAGGCTCTTCCAAAATATTGAAGTAAATCGGGGATCTCTATCAGATACAATTGACACAGGTACTCCATGAAGCCTCACAATTTCATCAACATATAATTGGGCATACCTATCCATGGAATAAGTGGTGCATATTGGAATAAAATGTGCTGATTTTGTTAGCCTATCAATAATCACCCATATGGCATTGTAGCCCTTTTGTGTACTTGGCAAACCAACTACAAAATCCATGGCTATGTGCTCCCATTTCCATTCCGGTACCAATAAAGGTTTCAATAACCCAGATGGTCTCTGATGTTCTGCCTTAACTTGCTGACATGTCAAACATTGCTCTATAAATTTAGCAATCTCTCTTTTCATATTAACCCACCAATAAACAGCTCGTAGGTCTCGATATATCTTGGTACCTCCCGGATGTACAGTATATGGTGAACTATGAGCTTCAACCAAGATCTCATTTTTCAACTCATCATTATTAGGCACACAAAGTCTACCTTCAAAATATAGAGCTCCATCATCAAAAATAGCAAAGTTAGGCCTTTTACCCAATGAAATTTCTTCCATAATTTTCTTCAGATGCACATCATTACCTTGTGCTTCCTTAATTCTCTTAATTAGGGTAGGCTGAATGGACATACTTGCAACATAAGCCCTATCATTAGATCTTACCACTTCAATGCCAAGCTTTTCTAAATCCAACAAAATTTGCTTTTGAGTAGTCAAAAGTGCTGCCATATGTCCTGAAGATTTTCTACTCAAAGCATCTGCTACAACATTAGCTTTTCCCGGATGGTAGTTAATCACACAGTCATAATCTTTGACTAGTTCCAACCATCGACGTTGCCTCATATTTAACTCCTTTTGAGTAAAGAAGTATTTAAGACTTTTGTGATCTGTGTAAATTTCACACCTTTCTCCATAAAGATAATGCCTCCAAATTTTCAGAGCAAAAACTACTGCAGCCAACTCCAAGTCATGAGTAGGGTAATTCTGCTCATAAGTCTTTAGTTGTCGTGAGGCATATGCCACTACCTTTCCATCCTGCATTAATACACACCCAAGCCCTTTCTTGGAAGCATCACTATAAATCACAAATCCAGCAGAAGCAGAAGGGATGGTTAGTATGGGAGCAGATACTAACCGATGCTTGAGTTCTTGAAAACTTTTCTCACATTCTTCTGACCACTGAAACTTGACATTCTTTCTTGTCAATTGAGTTAAAGGTGAAGCTATCTTAGAGAATCCTTCAACAAACCGTCTATAATATCCTGCCAGCCCAAGAAAACTTCGAATTTCCCCCACATTAGTTGGTCTGGACCAATTCACCACTGCTTCAATTTTGCTTGGATCCACTGAAATTCCCTTTGAGGAAACAACATGTCCCAAAAATACCATTCGATCTAGCCAGAATTCACATTTCTTGAATTTTGCATAAAGCTGCTTCTCCCTTAACACTTGTAGGACTTTTCTTAAGTGTTCTTCATGTTCTCCCTTACTCTTAGAGTACACTAGGATGTCATCAATAAACACAATAACAAACCTATCCAAATAATCCTTGAATACTCTATTCATTAAATCCATAAAGGCAGCAGGTGCATTTGTCAACCCAAATGGCATAACAATAAACTCATAATGCCCATATCTGGTACGAAATGCAGTCTTTGGAATGTCTTCTTTCTTGATCTTCAATTGATGATAGCCAGAACGAAGATCAATTTTTGAGAATACACAAGCTCCTTGCAACTGATCGAATAAATCATCGATTCTTGGAAGTGGATATTTATTCTTTACAGTCACACGGTTCAACTCTCGATAGTCAATACATAATCTCATTGAACCATCTTTCTTCTTAACAAAAAGAACTGGAGCACCCCAAGGTGAAACACTCGGGCGAATAAACCCCTTCTCAAGCAATTCATGTAGCTGTTCCTTCAACTCTTTAAGCTCTACTGGTGCCATACGATAAGGTGTTTTAGATATAGGACTGGTTCCTGGCAGAAGTTCTATAGTGAATTCAATCTCTCGATCTGGTGGAACTCCAGGTAAATCTTCAGGGAATACATCTATAAACTCATTCGCCCCTGGAACATCTTGGATTTTCATTTCTTCTTTCTTTGTATCCACTACAGTCGCTAAGAAACACTGACAACCCTTCTTAAGACTTTTCCAAGCCTGTACAGCAGATATTACTTTTGGCAAAGAGCATAACTTAGAACCAATAAAACTAAACTCAGGCTCCCCGGGTGGTTGGAAAACAACTTCTTTCTCAAAGCATTTAACATTAGCATGGTACATAGACAACCAATCCATGCCAAATATAACATCAAAATCATACATATTCAAGATAATCAAATCTGCTTGTAGCACCTTATCTCCTATTTCAATTTTACATGATTTTACCACATTTGTAGCACACATCAAATCTCCTGAAGGAGTTGCAACACATAAATCTACACCCAAAGGTTCTGGCACAACCCCCATATTACTAACAAATGCATGTGACACAAATGAATGGGTAGAACCCGAATCAAAAAGAGCTAAACCATGCTGGCCAGATATGGAAATTGTACCTGTCACCACAGAAGGTGAATCATCTGCTTCTTTTCTGGTAAGAGCATAGACTCTTGCTTGAGCTTTCTGATCTTTCTTAAATCCTCCCTGATCATTCTTCATCTCTGGACAATCCTGAATAAAATGACCAATCTTTCTACACTTAAAACAAGCTCCACTTTTCCTGAAACACACCCCTCCATGTGGTCTCCCACATGTATCACATAATGGAAAATCCTTCTTTTCAATGTCATCATTCCTATGCCTCTTCTTTCCTTTCCACCTGTCAAACTTTTTCTGATTATTTTTAACCCAAGGTCTCTTTTCTGATCGATGATAACCCATATGTTTGGACTCAGATGGTGCTGCCAATTCTTCATCCCTTGCTAATATTTCAGCCCTCTGTAATACTGCACTGTAAGTCTGTAGATCAAGGACAGAGAGTAACCTTCTCACTTCTGGTTTAAGACCCATCTGAAACCTCTTGGCCTTACGTGCTTCTGTGTCTACTAAGTGGGGAGCAAACCTAGACAACTCCTCAAACTTCCTCTCATATTCTGTTACTGACATTTTTCCCTGAGTAAGGTGGATAAATTCTGCCTCTTTCTCATCTCTTAGGGACTGGGGAAAGTATTTTTCATTAAATACTTCCTTGAATCTTTCCCATGTTATTTTGTTCTTATCAATATTCAGTGTCCGCATGGTCATCTCCCACCAATGACTGGCTCCCTCCTTAAGCATGTAAGTGGCACAACTTACTTTATGTGAATCTGAACATTCGAGGAGGCTGAATATCTTTTCCAACTCACGGATCCACTCCTCAGCAACCAGCGGGTCTTTTGAGCCTTCAAATGATGGTGGTTGCAATTTTCTGAATTTCTCAATAACATGGAATTTATCATTATGGTCTGCTTTGGGTCGTTGTTGTTGAAGCACATTATTCACTGCTTGAACAATATTTTGGATGGTAGCAGGGTTTTCTCCTGAAGTACTCTCATTCACAGTATCAGCACTTCTAGTAATTCTTGGATTACGCCCCATCTTTTCAAAATCACAAAGATAAGTAAGTAAGATATCAAATAAATCAATATACATAAATAAGCACACATACAATCTTAAGGATTTGGCATCGGCTGGGTTCCCTTCACTAGACACATAAAGTCTACAGAATCATATCTTAGCTCTGATACCACTAATAGCTGTCACGCCCCAGACCCAAAAGATCCGACACACGACATCACTTACATTCATTCACTGCATGTGCACTCATAAATAATATTACACAAAATTTTCAACTTTCATTCAACACAGAAATCCTTAGCAAGTTGCTAGTAAGTTCACACTAAAATCAACCATAACCTAACATATAAATATAAACTTCTCTTGACAATATTTAAACATTCATTTCAATTTCTTTCAGAATTATAGCAATTGAATTATGACTGGGACAATTATTAAACCGGAGATACGCAGAGTTTTCTCAGAGATTAACACTCTACTACGTCACCAGTAGCAACTTTGTTACCGGGAGCCCAGAATATATCCATTGCAAATTCTTACTTAAAATCATCCAATAACCACACTTTATAAAACTTAAACCAAATCCAATCCACACACAATGAAATAATACATAAGTATTTATTCAATAGGGACAAACCAAATATCCTATCCCACGTGTCCCCAAATGAAACACACAACAACCTAGCAACTTAGGGAACCCAAGGAACAGTAGAAGCCTTGCCAAATCCGCTAAGCACACATGCACCTTATTTACCTGAAATCACCATAAACTACAATGAGTATAAAACTCAGTAAGCATATTAGTTTTTCATATATCAAATACAAATACATATATGTACACAATGCATATGTATGATATGCTGTGATTAATCAAAATCATAATCTTATCAAATCACATATCATGTAAGCGCTTACACATTCTTTCAAAACACATAATAGGAATACCATTACTCGACTACTACTTAGTAGGACTTACATATCACATATCACATAATGAGCCAAATGTCACTCGTATGTGACATACCGTATGAGAGGAATAGTACAAGTGAGGTCTTTAAATCACACATATATAACGCTTATGCCCGAAGGTAAAAGCCAAACCCTCACCCTGATCATCGGTGAGTCCTCTCACATGTACCAATACGCCACCACACGAATGTGATGACTCACACTTCCTTTAGGTACCAATAGGATCCTCCCTACATACGGAACACATAACATATACCAATCCCGAAGGAAAGGCCACACATAAAGGCTCCACAAATCACATAAAATGCCTACTAAGTTAACAGTGAGTTCAAGTACCCTCAAATCACAAAATATTTCTCATGGACATATTACACTTCAAAAGCTTTCTTTGTTAAACGCATCTTATTTTGGAAAGCTCACTTTCAAAAACACATGTATGTCCATGCTCAATGTCAATGCTCACATTCATAAACATATATTCACATTTCATAGCAAAATATACTTTGACATATCATAAACATATTCTTAACCCCATTTACAAAATCATACAAAACAATAATTATGTTTATTGTGATTCCAGTAGTAAGTCTAGTATACTTACCTCTTAACACTTTCAGCTACAAGGCTTAAATCTCCTTAACCTATCAATGGAGATTAATCCTTTCATAAGCCTCAAAATTCACACAAAATACTTTAAATAGCTTACAAAATTATACACAATGCATTTATCACATCAAATTGGTCTAAATATTTGGTTTCTCAAAACCTGTCATTCTGACCACTTACACTTAACAAAAATTTCTAATACATCAAATGATGTCCAATTACTCCGAAATCAGAATATATCATTCTTGACTCATATATATTTCTTATATATGAATATTATATCAAAATTCCTACACAATCCATTCCATACACACCATCGAATCCAAACTACAAACCTGACAGGATCAAGATACTTACTGAACAGTATTCAATCTCCCAATTTTATAAAATCATATACTAACTCAAAAATTATACAAATACCACATAATTACTCTTGACACATATCTCAGTCCATCATAAATATTTGGCTTCCAAATAACTGCCAAAAGTATTTTAAAATTATTTTATTTCATAACTCTAAAAATCTGTTAATCAAATACTACAATGAGCTGATACACTTTAGAAATTCATAACACTTCAACCACATTGATCCAAATTCTCAATTCCGAGTATATCATATTAGACATATAAAATTATCATATTTCACAAATTCGTAATTTTTAAAGATCATTCAGCAGGTCAAAAATTATTTTCCACTGTATCATACTGTTTACACAGGAAATTTCCAGAATTCCAGGGTCATTTTGGTAAATTCACTACAAATTCAATTTCCGAGATTTTCAGTCGATTCAAAGTCTCAGATGATCCTAAACATGTCTAATTTCATATACTCAAAATTCAAAACCAGAATCGAATCACAACAATTTATAAAATTCCTAGATCAAGAGGTTATCCAGCAGAAATTCCATAATTCATCATGATTTATCAAACTATCTTATAGATCATCATCAATTCTCATATGATCTTACGAAATACACAAAAAATCCTCAATTATACATATTTTCAGAAATCAAAACTTAAAGGAATTAACTTAATTAATACCAATAAATTGAGAAATACGTATAATATACCTCTTGAAATTCAAATTTCCAATTTCTTCTTCTTCTCCTCTTTCTCTCTCCTATATTTCTCTCTTCTCTCTCTTAAAATGGGTAGCTCGACCTAAAAATGGTAAATTAGGGTTTAAAAGTGTATTTTTATACTAAGAGGCTAATTTTTGGTATTTACGAATTTGCCCCCAAAACTTTCAAAGTATAACAATTTGGTCCCTAAAATAAATCTAAAGTCATACAAATAAACCCAATACTAATCGTATATCCTTAACCTATAAAAATATTACTAATAACAATATATAATTCAAGTATCACCAACATACAAATAAAATACGTATATTTATACATATATAAATACTTATTCTTACCAGTCGTGGATACTGGTTACTACAATTCTCCCCTCCTTATAAGAATTTCGTCCTCGAAATTCATAACTTAAGCAAATAGATGAGGATACTTAGATCTCATTTCCTCTTCTCGTTCCCAGGTTGCCTCTTCAACTGCATGGTTTCTCCATAAAACCTTTACCAAATCAATCTTCTTAGTACGAAGAATTTGCTCCTTATTGTCCAAAATCCTAATGGGCACTTCTTCATAAGTGAGATCATCCCTAAGTTGAAGTGGCTCATAGCTTAACACATGTGAGGAGTTTGAAACATATTTTCGCAACATGGACACATGGAACACATTATGAACTCCTGATAATGATGGAGGAAGGGCAAGTCTATAAGCCACATCACCTATCCTTTCAAGGATTTCAAATGGACCAATGAATCTTGGACTCAACTTTCCTTTCTTACCAAATCTCATGACTCCTTTCATTGGAGCAACCTTAAGAAATACTTTTTCACCCACCTTAAATTCTAGATCTTTTCTTCTATTGTCTGCATAGCTTTTCTGTCTACTCTGAGCCACTTTCATTCTTTTTCTTATCTTCTCTATAACCTCACAAGTTTGCTGGACAATCTCTGGCCCTAAAATTTTTCTTTCTCCAACTTCATCCCAATGCACAGGAGATCTACATTTTCTTCCATACAAAGCTTCATATGGGGCCATACCAATAGTTGATTGATAACTATTGTTGTAGGCAAACTCCACTAATGAAAGGTGTTTGTCCCAACTACCTTTAAGGTCTAACACACATGCTCTCAACATATCTTCTAGAATTTGAATGGTCCTTTCAGATTGACCATCAGTCTGTGGGTGGAATGCAGTGCTGAAGTTCAACTTCGTGCCCATGGCATTATGTAGGCTCTTCCAAAATATTGAAGTAAATCGGGGATCTCTATCAGATACAATTGACACAGGTACTCCATGAAGCCTCACAATTTCATCAACATATAATTGGGCATACCTATCCATGGAATAAGTGGTGCATATTGGAATAAAATGTGCTGATTTTGTTAGCCTATCAATAATCACCCATATGGCATTGTAGCCCTTTTGTGTACTTGGCAAACCAACTACAAAATCCATGGCTATGTGCTCCCATTTCCATTCCGGTACCAATAAAGGTTTCAATAACCCAGATGGTCTCTGATGTTCTGCCTTAACTTGCTGACATGTCAAACATTGCTCTATAAATTTAGCAATCTCTCTTTTCATATTAACCCACCAATAAACAGCTCGTAGGTCTCGATATATCTTGGTACCTCCCGGATGTACAGTATATGGTGAACTATGAGCTTCAACCAAGATCTCATTTTTCAACTCATCATTATTAGGCACACAAAGTCTACCTTCAAAATATAGAGCTCCATCATCAAAAATAGCAAAGTTAGGCCTTTTACCCAATGAAATTTCTTCCATAATTTTCTTCAGATGCACATCATTACCTTGTGCTTCCTTAATTCTCTTAATTAGGGTAGGCTGAATGGACATACTTGCAACATAAGCCCTATCATTAGATCTTACCACTTCAATGCCAAGCTTTTCTAAATCCAACAAAATTTGCTTTTGAGTAGTCAAAAGTGCTGCCATATGTCCTGAAGATTTTCTACTCAAAGCATCTGCTACAACATTAGCTTTTCCCGGATGGTAGTTAATCACACAGTCATAATCTTTGACTAGTTCCAACCATCGACGTTGCCTCATATTTAACTCCTTTTGAGTAAAGAAGTATTTAAGACTTTTGTGATCTGTGTAAATTTCACACCTTTCTCCATAAAGATAATGCCTCCAAATTTTCAGAGCAAAAACTACTGCAGCCAACTCCAAGTCATGAGTAGGGTAATTCTGCTCATAAGTCTTTAGTTGTCGTGAGGCATATGCCACTACCTTTCCATCCTGCATTAATACACACCCAAGCCCTTTCTTGGAAGCATCACTATAAATCACAAATCCAGCAGAAGCAGAAGGGATGGTTAGTATGGGAGCAGATACTAACCGATGCTTGAGTTCTTGAAAACTTTTCTCACATTCTTCTGACCACTGAAACTTGACATTCTTTCTTGTCAATTGAGTTAAAGGTGAAGCTATCTTAGAGAATCCTTCAACAAACCGTCTATAATATCCTGCCAGCCCAAGAAAACTTCGAATTTCCCCCACATTAGTTGGTCTGGACCAATTCACCACTGCTTCAATTTTGCTTGGATCCACTGAAATTCCCTTTGAGGAAACAACATGTCCCAAAAATACCATTCGATCTAGCCAGAATTCACATTTCTTGAATTTTGCATAAAGCTGCTTCTCCCTTAACACTTGTAGGACTTTTCTTAAGTGTTCTTCATGTTCTCCCTTACTCTTAGAGTACACTAGGATGTCATCAATAAACACAATAACAAACCTATCCAAATAATCCTTGAATACTCTATTCATTAAATCCATAAAGGCAGCAGGTGCATTTGTCAACCCAAATGGCATAACAATAAACTCATAATGCCCATATCTGGTACGAAATGCAGTCTTTGGAATGTCTTCTTTCTTGATCTTCAATTGATGATAGCCAGAACGAAGATCAATTTTTGAGAATACACAAGCTCCTTGCAACTGATCGAATAAATCATCGATTCTTGGAAGTGGATATTTATTCTTTACAGTCACACGGTTCAACTCTCGATAGTCAATACATAATCTCATTGAACCATCTTTCTTCTTAACAAAAAGAACTGGAGCACCCCAAGGTGAAACACTCGGGCGAATAAACCCCTTCTCAAGCAATTCATGTAGCTGTTCCTTCAACTCTTTAAGCTCTACTGGTGCCATACGATAAGGTGTTTTAGATATAGGACTGGTTCCTGGCAGAAGTTCTATAGTGAATTCAATCTCTCGATCTGGTGGAACTCCAGGTAAATCTTCAGGGAATACATCTATAAACTCATTCGCCCCTGGAACATCTTGGATTTTCATTTCTTCTTTCTTTGTATCCACTACAGTCGCTAAGAAACACTGACAACCCTTCTTAAGACTTTTCCAAGCTTGTACAGCAGATATTACTTTTGGCAAAGAGCATAACTTAGAACCAATAAAACTAAACTCAGGCTCCCCGGGTGGTTGGAAAACAACTTCTTTCTCAAAGCATTTAACATTAGCATGGTACATAGACAACCAATCCATGCCAAATATAACATCAAAATCATACATATTCAAGATAATCAAATCTGCTTGTAGCACCTTATCTCCTATTTCAATTTTACATGATTTTACCACATTTGTAGCACACATCAAATCTCCTGAAGGAGTTGCAACACATAAATCTACACCCAAAGGTTCTGGCACAACCCCCATATTACTAACAAATGCATGTGACACAAATGAATGGGTAGAACCCGAATCAAAAAGAGCTAAACCATGCTGGCCAGATATGGAAATTGTACCTGTCACCACAGAAGGTGAATCATCTGCTTCTTTTCTGGTAAGAGCATAGACTCTTGCTTGAGCTTTCTGATCTTTCTTAAATCCTCCCTGATCATTCTTCATCTCTGGACAATCCTGAATAAAATGACCAATCTTTCTACACTTAAAACAAGCTCCACTTTTCCTGAAACACACCCCTCCATGTGGTCTCCCACATGTATCACATAATGGAAAATCCTTCTTTTCAATGTCATCATTCCTATGCCTCTTCTTTCCTTTCCACCTGTCAAACTTTTTCTGATTATTTTTAACCCAAGGTCTCTTTTCTGATCGATGATAACCCATATGTTTGGACTCAGATGGTGCTGCCAATTCTTCATCCCTTGCTAATATTTCAGCCCTCTGTAATACTGCACTGTAAGTCTGTAGATCAAGGACAGAGAGTAACCTTCTCACTTCTGGTTTAAGACCCATCTGAAACCTCTTGGCCTTACGTGCTTCTGTGTCTACTAAGTGGGGAGCAAACCTAGACAACTCCTCAAACTTCCTCTCATATTCTGTTACTGACATTTTTCCCTGAGTAAGGTGGATAAATTCTGCCTCTTTCTCATCTCTTAGGGACTGGGGAAAGTATTTTTCATTAAATACTTCCTTGAATCTTTCCCATGTTATCTTGTTCTTATCAATATTCAGTGTCCGCATGGTCATCTCCCACCAATGACTGGCTCCCTCCTTAAGCATGTAAGTGGCACAACTTACTTTATGTGAATCTGAACATTCGAGGAGGCTGAATATCTTTTCCAACTCACGGATCCACTCCTCAGCAACCAGCGGGTCTTTTGAGCCTTCAAATGATGGTGGTTGCAATTTTCTGAATTTCTCAATAACATGGAATTTATCATTATGGTCTGCTTTGGGTCGTTGTTGTTGAAGCACATTATTCACTGCTTGAACAATATTTTGGATGGTAGCAGGGTTTTCTCCTGAAGTACTCTCATTCACAGTATCAGCACTTCTAGTAATTCTTGGATTACGCCCCATCTTTTCAAAATCACAAAGATAAGTAAGTAAGATATCAAATAAATCAATATACATAAATAAGCACACATACAATCTTAAGGATTTGGCATCGGCTGGGTTCCCTTCACTAGACACATAAAGTCTACAGAATCATATCTTAGCTCTGATACCACTAATAGCTGTCACGCCCCAGACCCAAAAGATCCGACACACGACATCACTTACATTCATTCACTGCATGTGCACTCATAAATAATATTACACAAAATTTTCAACTTTCATTCAACACAGAAATCCTTAGCAAGTTGCTAGTAAGTTCACACTAAAATCAACCATAACCTAACATATAAATATAAACTTCTCTTGACAATATTTAAACATTCATTTCAATTTCTTTCAGAATTATAGCAATTGAATTATGACTGGGACAATTATTAAACCGGAGATACGCAGAGTTTTCTCAGAGATTAACACTCTACTACGTCACCAGTAGCAACTTTGTTACCGGGAGCCCAGAATATATCCATTGCAAATTCTTACTTAAAATCATCCAATAACCACACTTTATAAAACTTAAACCAAATCCAATCCACACACAATGAAATAATACATAAGTATTTATTCAATAGGGACAAACCAAATATCCTATCCCACGTGTCCCCAAATGAAACACACAACAACCTAGCAACTTAGGGAACCCAAGGAACAGCAGAAGCCTTGCCAAATCCGCTAAGCACACATGCACCTTATTTACCTGAAATCACCATAAACTACAATGAGTATAAAACTCAGTAAGCATATTAGTTTTTCATATATCAAATACAAATACATATATGTACACAATGCATATGTATGATATGCTGTGATTAATCAAAATCATAATCTTATCAAATCACATATCATGTAAGCGCTTACACATTCTTTCAAAACACATAATAGGAATACCATTACTCGACTACTACTTAGTAGGACTTACATATCACATATCACATAATGAGCCAAATGTCACTCGTATGTGACATACCGTATGAGAGGAATAGTACAAGTGAGGTCTTTAAATCACACATATATAACGCTTATGCCCGAAGGTAAAAGCCAAACCCTCACCCTGATCATCGGTGAGTCCTCTCACATGTACCAATACGCCACCACACGAATGTGATGACTCACACTTCCTTTAGGTACCAATAGGATCCTCCCTACATACGGAACACATAACATATACCAATCCCGAAGGAAAGGCCACACATAAAGGCTCCACAAATCACATAAAATGCCTACTAAGTTAACAGTGAGTTCAAGTACCCTCAAATCACAAAATATTTCTCATGGACATATTACACTTCAAAAGCTTTCTTTGTTAAACGCATCTTATTTTGGAAAGCTCACTTTCAAAAACACATGTATGTCCATGCTCAATGTCAATGCTCACATTCATAAACATATATTCACATTTCATAGCAAAATATACTTTGACATATCATAAACATATTCTTAACCCCATTTACAAAATCATACAAAACAATAATTATGTTTATTGTGATTCCAGTAGTAAGTCTAGTATACTTACCTCTTAACACTTTCAGCTACAAGGCTTAAATCTCCTTAACCTATCAATGGAGATTAATCCTTTCATAAGCCTCAAAATTCACACAAAATACTTTAAATAGCTTACAAAATTATACACAATGCATTTATCACATCAAATTGGTCTAAATATTTGGTTTCTCAAAACCTGTCATTCTGACCACTTACACTTAACAAAAATTTCTAATACATCAAATGATGTCCAATTACTCCGAAATCAGAATATATCATTCTTGACTCATATATATTTCTTATATATGAATATTATATCAAAATTCCTACACAATCCATTCCATACACACCATCGAATCCAAACTACAAACCTGACAGGATCAAGATACTTACTGAACAGTATTCAATCTCCCAATTTTATAAAATCATATACTAACTCAAAAATTATACAAATACCACATAATTACTCTTGACACATATCTCAGTCCATCATAAATATTTGGCTTCCAAATAACTGCCAAAAGTATTTTAAAATTATTTTATTTCATAACTCTAAAAATCTGTTAATCAAATACTACAATGAGCTGATACACTTTAGAAATTCATAACACTTCAACCACATTGATCCAAATTCTCAATTCCGAGTATATCATATTAGACATATAAAATTATCATATTTCACAAATTCGTAATTTTTAAAGATCATTCAGCAGGTCAAAAATTATTTTCCACTGTATCATACTGTTTACACAGGAAATTTCCAGAATTCCAGGGTCATTTTGGTAAATTCACTACAAATTCAATTTCCGAGATTTTCAGTCGATTCAAAGTCTCAGATGATCCTAAACATGTTTAATTTCATATACTCAAAATTCAAAACCAGAATCGAATCACAACAATTTATAAAATTCCTAGATCAAGAGGTTATCCAGCAGAAATTCCATAATTCATCATGATTTATCAAACTATCTTATAGATCATCATCAATTCTCATATGATCTTACGAAATACACAAAAAATCCTCAATTATACATATTTTCAGAAATCAAAACTTAAAGGAATTAACTTAATTAATACCAATAAATTGAGAAATACGTATAATATACCTCTTGAAATTCAAATTTCCAATTTCTTCTTCTTCTCCTCTTTCTCTCTCCTATATTTCTCTCTTCTCTCTCTTAAAATGGGTAGCTCGACCTAAAAATGGTAAATTAGGGTTTAAAAGTGTATTTTTATACTAAGAGGCTAATTTTTGGTATTTACGAATTTGCCCCCAAAACTTTCAAAGTATAACAATTTGGTCCCTAAAATAAATCTAAAGTCATACAAATAAACCCAATACTAATCGTATATCCTTAACCTATAAAAATATTACTAATAACAATATATAATTCAAGTATCACCAACATACAAATAAAATACGTATATTTATACATATATAAATACTTATTCTTACCAGTCGTGGATACTGGTTACTACAATTCTCCCCTCCTTATAAGAATTTCGTCCTCGAAATTCATAACTTAAGCAAATAGATGAGGATACTTAGATCTCATTTCCTCTTCTCGTTCCCAGGTTGCCTCTTCAACTGCATGGTTTCTCCATAAAACCTTTACCAAATCAATCTTCTTAGTACGAAGAATTTGCTCCTTATTGTCCAAAATCCTAATGGGCACTTCTTCATAAGTGAGATCATCCCTAAGTTGAAGTGGCTCATAGCTTAACACATGTGAGGAGTTTGAAACATATTTTCGCAACATGGACACATGGAACACATTATGAACTCCTGATAATGATGGAGGAAGGGCAAGTCTATAAGCCACATCACCTATCCTTTCAAGGATTTCAAATGGACCAATGAATCTTGGACTCAACTTTCCTTTCTTACCAAATCTCATGACTCCTTTCATTGGAGCAACCTTAAGAAATACTTTTTCACCCACCTTAAATTCTAGATCTTTTCTTCTATTGTCTGCATAGCTTTTCTGTCTACTCTGAGCCACTTTCATTCTTTTTCTTATCTTCTCTATAACCTCACAAGTTTGCTGGACAATCTCTGGCCCTAAAATTTTTCTTTCTCCAACTTCATCCCAATGCACAGGAGATCTACATTTTCTTCCATACAAAGCTTCATATGGGGCCATACCAATAGTTGATTGATAACTATTGTTGTAGGCAAACTCCACTAATGAAAGGTGTTTGTCCCAACTACCTTTAAGGTCTAACACACATGCTCTCAACATATCTTCTAGAATTTGAATGGTCCTTTCAGATTGACCATCAGTCTGTGGGTGGAATGCAGTGCTGAAGTTCAACTTCGTGCCCATGGCATTATGTAGGCTCTTCCAAAATATTGAAGTAAATCGGGGATCTCTATCAGATACAATTGACACAGGTACTCCATGAAGCCTCACAATTTCATCAACATATAATTGGGCATACCTATCCATGGAATAAGTGGTGCATATTGGAATAAAATGTGCTGATTTTGTTAGCCTATCAATAATCACCCATATGGCATTGTAGCCCTTTTGTGTACTTGGCAAACCAACTACAAAATCCATGGCTATGTGCTCCCATTTCCATTCCGGTACCAATAAAGGTTTCAATAACCCAGATGGTCTCTGATGTTCTGCCTTAACTTGCTGACATGTCAAACATTGCTCTATAAATTTAGCAATCTCTCTTTTCATATTAACCCACCAATAAACAGCTCGTAGGTCTCGATATATCTTGGTACCTCCCGGATGTACAGTATATGGTGAACTATGAGCTTCAACCAAGATCTCATTTTTCAACTCATCATTATTAGGCACACAAAGTCTACCTTCAAAATATAGAGCTCCATCATCAAAAATAGCAAAGTTAGGCCTTTTACCCAATGAAATTTCTTCCATAATTTTCTTCAGATGCACATCATTACCTTGTGCTTCCTTAATTCTCTTAATTAGGGTAGGCTGAATGGACATACTTGCAACATAAGCCCTATCATTAGATCTTACCACTTCAATGCCAAGCTTTTCTAAATCCAACAAAATTTGCTTTTGAGTAGTCAAAAGTGCTGCCATATGTCCTGAAGATTTTCTACTCAAAGCATCTGCTACAACATTAGCTTTTCCCGGATGGTAGTTAATCACACAGTCATAATCTTTGACTAGTTCCAACCATCGACGTTGCCTCATATTTAACTCCTTTTGAGTAAAGAAGTATTTAAGACTTTTGTGATCTGTGTAAATTTCACACCTTTCTCCATAAAGATAATGCCTCCAAATTTTCAGAGCAAAAACTACTGCAGCCAACTCCAAGTCATGAGTAGGGTAATTCTGCTCATAAGTCTTTAGTTGTCGTGAGGCATATGCCACTACCTTTCCATCCTGCATTAATACACACCCAAGCCCTTTCTTGGAAGCATCACTATAAATCACAAATCCAGCAGAAGCAGAAGGGATGGTTAGTATGGGAGCAGATACTAACCGATGCTTGAGTTCTTGAAAACTTTTCTCACATTCTTCTGACCACTGAAACTTGACATTCTTTCTTGTCAATTGAGTTAAAGGTGAAGCTATCTTAGAGAATCCTTCAACAAACCGTCTATAATATCCTGCCAGCCCAAGAAAACTTCGAATTTCCCCCACATTAGTTGGTCTGGACCAATTCACCACTGCTTCAATTTTGCTTGGATCCACTGAAATTCCCTTTGAGGAAACAACATGTCCCAAAAATACCATTCGATCTAGCCAGAATTCACATTTCTTGAATTTTGCATAAAGCTGCTTCTCCCTTAACACTTGTAGGACTTTTCTTAAGTGTTCTTCATGTTCTCCCTTACTCTTAGAGTACACTAGGATGTCATCAATAAACACAATAACAAACCTATCCAAATAATCCTTGAATACTCTATTCATTAAATCCATAAAGGCAGCAGGTGCATTTGTCAACCCAAATGGCATAACAATAAACTCATAATGCCCATATCTGGTACGAAATGCAGTCTTTGGAATGTCTTCTTTCTTGATCTTCAATTGATGATAGCCAGAACGAAGATCAATTTTTGAGAATACACAAGCTCCTTGCAACTGATCGAATAAATCATCGATTCTTGGAAGTGGATATTTATTCTTTACAGTCACACGGTTCAACTCTCGATAGTCAATACATAATCTCATTGAACCATCTTTCTTCTTAACAAAAAGAACTGGAGCACCCCAAGGTGAAACACTCGGGCGAATAAACCCCTTCTCAAGCAATTCATGTAGCTGTTCCTTCAACTCTTTAAGCTCTACTGGTGCCATACGATAAGGTGTTTTAGATATAGGACTGGTTCCTGGCAGAAGTTCTATAGTGAATTCAATCTCTCGATCTGGTGGAACTCCAGGTAAATCTTCAGGGAATACATCTATAAACTCATTCGCCCCTGGAACATCTTGGATTTTCATTTCTTCTTTCTTTGTATCCACTACAGTCGCTAAGAAACACTGACAACCCTTCTTAAGACTTTTCCAAGCTTGTACAGCAGATATTACTTTTGGCAAAGAGCATAACTTAGAACCAATAAAACTAAACTCAGGCTCCCCGGGTGGTTGGAAAACAACTTCTTTCTCAAAGCATTTAACATTAGCATGGTACATAGACAACCAATCCATGCCAAATATAACATCAAAATCATACATATTCAAGATAATCAAATCTGCTTGTAGCACCTTATCTCCTATTTCAATTTTACATGATTTTACCACATTTGTAGCACACATCAAATCTCCTGAAGGAGTTGCAACACATAAATCTACACCCAAAGGTTCTGGCACAACCCCCATATTACTAACAAATGCATGTGACACAAATGAATGGGTAGAACCCGAATCAAAAAGAGCTAAACCATGCTGGCCAGATATGGAAATTGTACCTGTCACCACAGAAGGTGAATCATCTGCTTCTTTTCTGGTAAGAGCATAGACTCTTGCTTGAGCTTTCTGATCTTTCTTAAATCCTCCCTGATCATTCTTCATCTCTGGACAATCCTGAATAAAATGACCAATCTTTCTACACTTAAAACAAGCTCCACTTTTCCTGAAACACACCCCTCCATGTGGTCTCCCACATGTATCACATAATGGAAAATCCTTCTTTTCAATGTCATCATTCCTATGCCTCTTCTTTCCTTTCCACCTGTCAAACTTTTTCTGATTATTTTTAACCCAAGGTCTCTTTTCTGATCGATGATAACCCATATGTTTGGACTCAGATGGTGCTGCCAATTCTTCATCCCTTGCTAATATTTCAGCCCTCTGTAATACTGCACTGTAAGTCTGTAGATCAAGGACAGAGAGTAACCTTCTCACTTCTGGTTTAAGACCCATCTGAAACCTCTTGGCCTTACGTGCTTCTGTGTCTACTAAGTGGGGAGCAAACCTAGACAACTCCTCAAACTTCCTCTCATATTCTGTTACTGACATTTTTCCCTGAGTAAGGTGGATAAATTCTGCCTCTTTCTCATCTCTTAGGGACTGGGGAAAGTATTTTTCATTAAATACTTCCTTGAATCTTTCCCATGTTATCTTGTTCTTATCAATATTCAGTGTCCGCATGGTCATCTCCCACCAATGACTGGCTCCCTCCTTAAGCATGTAAGTGGCACAACTTACTTTATGTGAATCTGAACATTCGAGGAGGCTGAATATCTTTTCCAACTCACGGATCCACTCCTCAGCAACCAGCGGGTCTTTTGAGCCTTCAAATGATGGTGGTTGCAATTTTCTGAATTTCTCAATAACATGGAATTTATCATTATGGTCTGCTTTGGGTCGTTGTTGTTGAAGCACATTATTCACTGCTTGAACAATATTTTGGATGGTAGCAGGGTTTTCTCCTGAAGTACTCTCATTCACAGTATCAGCACTTCTAGTAATTCTTGGATTACGCCCCATCTTTTCAAAATCACAAAGATAAGTAAGTAAGATATCAAATAAATCAATATACATAAATAAGCACACATACAATCTTAAGGATTTGGCATCGGCTGGGTTCCCTTCACTAGACACATAAAGTCTACAGAATCATATCTTAGCTCTGATACCACTAATAGCTGTCACGCCCCAGACCCAAAAGATCCGACACACGACATCACTTACATTCATTCACTGCATGTGCACTCATAAATAATATTACACAAAATTTTCAACTTTCATTCAACACAGAAATCCTTAGCAAGTTGCTAGTAAGTTCACACTAAAATCAACCATAACCTAACATATAAATATAAACTTCTCTTGACAATATTTAAACATTCATTTCAATTTCTTTCAGAATTATAGCAATTGAATTATGACTGGGACAATTATTAAACCGGAGATACGCAGAGTTTTCTCAGAGATTAACACTCTACTACGTCACCAGTAGCAACTTTGTTACCGGGAGCCCAGAATATATCCATTGCAAATTCTTACTTAAAATCATCCAATAACCACACTTTATAAAACTTAAACCAAATCCAATCCACACACAATGAAATAATACATAAGTATTTATTCAATAGGGACAAACCAAATATCCTATCCCACGTGTCCCCAAATGAAACACACAACAACCTAGCAACTTAGGGAACCCAAGGAACAGCAGAAGCCTTGCCAAATCCGCTAAGCACACATGCACCTTATTTACCTGAAATCACCATAAACTACAATGAGTATAAAACTCAGTAAGCATATTAGTTTTTCATATATCAAATACAAATACATATATGTACACAATGCATATGTATGATATGCTGTGATTAATCAAAATCATAATCTTATCAAATCACATATCATGTAAGCGCTTACACATTCTTTCAAAACACATAATAGGAATACCATTACTCGACTACTACTTAGTAGGACTTACATATCACATATCACATAATGAGCCAAATGTCACTCGTATGTGACATACCGTATGAGAGGAATAGTACAAGTGAGGTCTTTAAATCACACATATATAACGCTTATGCCCGAAGGTAAAAGCCAAACCCTCACCCTGATCATCGGTGAGTCCTCTCACATGTACCAATACGCCACCACACGAATGTGATGACTCACACTTCCTTTAGGTACCAATAGGATCCTCCCTACATACGGAACACATAACATATACCAATCCCGAAGGAAAGGCCACACATAAAGGCTCCACAAATCACATAAAATGCCTACTAAGTTAACAGTGAGTTCAAGTACCCTCAAATCACAAAATATTTCTCATGGACATATTACACTTCAAAAGCTTTCTTTGTTAAACGCATCTTATTTTGGAAAGCTCACTTTCAAAAACACATGTATGTCCATGCTCAATGTCAATGCTCACATTCATAAACATATATTCACATTTCATAGCAAAATATACTTTGACATATCATAAACATATTCTTAACCCCATTTACAAAATCATACAAAACAATAATTATGTTTATTGTGATTCCAGTAGTAAGTCTAGTATACTTACCTCTTAACACTTTCAGCTACAAGGCTTAAATCTCCTTAACCTATCAATGGAGATTAATCCTTTCATAAGCCTCAAAATTCACACAAAATACTTTAAATAGCTTACAAAATTATACACAATGCATTTATCACATCAAATTGGTCTAAATATTTGGTTTCTCAAAACCTGTCATTCTGACCACTTACACTTAACAAAAATTTCTAATACATCAAATGATGTCCAATTACTCCGAAATCAGAATATATCATTCTTGACTCATATATATTTCTTATATATGAATATTATATCAAAATTCCTACACAATCCATTCCATACACACCATCGAATCCAAACTACAAACCTGACAGGATCAAGATACTTACTGAACAGTATTCAATCTCCCAATTTTATAAAATCATATACTAACTCAAAAATTATACAAATACCACATAATTACTCTTGACACATATCTCAGTCCATCATAAATATTTGGCTTCCAAATAACTGCCAAAAGTATTTTAAAATTATTTTATTTCATAACTCTAAAAATCTGTTAATCAAATACTACAATGAGCTGATACACTTTAGAAATTCATAACACTTCAACCACATTGATCCAAATTCTCAATTCCGAGTATATCATATTAGACATATAAAATTATCATATTTCACAAATTCGTAATTTTTAAAGATCATTCAGCAGGTCAAAAATTATTTTCCACTGTATCATACTGTTTACACAGGAAATTTCCAGAATTCCAGGGTCATTTTGGTAAATTCACTACAAATTCAATTTCCGAGATTTTCAGTCGATTCAAAGTCTCAGATGATCCTAAACATGTTTAATTTCATATACTCAAAATTCAAAACCAGAATCGAATCACAACAATTTATAAAATTCCTAGATCAAGAGGTTATCCAGCAGAAATTCCATAATTCATCATGATTTATCAAACTATCTTATAGATCATCATCAATTCTCATATGATCTTACGAAATACACAAAAAATCCTCAATTATACATATTTTCAGAAATCAAAACTTAAAGGAATTAACTTAATTAATACCAATAAATTGAGAAATACGTATAATATACCTCTTGAAATTCAAATTTCCAATTTCTTCTTCTTCTCCTCTTTCTCTCTCCTATATTTCTCTCTTCTCTCTCTTAAAATGGGTAGCTCGACCTAAAAATGGTAAATTAGGGTTTAAAAGTGTATTTTTATACTAAGAGGCTAATTTTTGGTATTTACGAATTTGCCCCCAAAACTTTCAAAGTATAACAATTTGGTCCCTAAAATAAATCTAAAGTCATACAAATAAACCCAATACTAATCGTATATCCTTAACCTATAAAAATATTACTAATAACAATATATAATTCAAGTATCACCAACATACAAATAAAATACGTATATTTATACATATATAAATACTTATTCTTACCAGTCGTGGATACTGGTTACTACAGACGAACCACAAGGAACTTGAAATCCCTTGACCGGGGAAAATAATCTCAAGCTAGAATATCTGGGATCTCCACGACCCCTGCAAACAATTAGAGGTAAGAGCTCTGATTAAGAAAAAAATATTGTGCCTTATGAGATTATTAGAAACAAGGGTAAAGTCTGAATATTGATAAAATATGGAGCAAATTGGCTTTAAAAGGCTAGAAATTGGAATATAACTTTGATTACTTAGATATGGGGAGGATTTGGATTGTATTTAACCTAGCTAGGTGCAATGTAATAATTTTAGACAAGCATTGACAATTCATACACTGTAAGGTCCAGATTGAAGATATGGAGTTCTATTGGACTATAGTCTATGGGGCCACAGAGGCAATGGATAGGGAGGCTTTGTAGCGAATCCTTTTATGTTGAAATAGCAGACAATCAAATTCCTTAACTGATTCAAAGTGATTTTAATAATGTCCTTAGCAATAATGATAGAATTGGATGTATTTATGTGAATGAAAATATGGTGAACTTGTTCAAAAACTGGATATTAGGGTTAGAGTTATTTGAGTTAAAAAGTTGGGGTTGCAGATTCACATGGTGTAACAATTAGATGGGTCCCTAGAGGATACGGTGGAACATTGATTGGGTTTTTGTTAATGAGAAATGGGTGGACACATAAGAGTTCTCAGAGAATGAAGTGCTAACAACAGGCGTTTCTGATTACTCTCCACTTATAGTAACAATTTCTAGGCCTCCCCACAGATGCAGGATTCCTTTTAGGTTCTTCAATGCTTGGTGCTCCCATCCCCAGTTTTATAGCATTGTTACAAATGTGTGGCATACGGAGATCAATAGACCCTTAATGCATAAAGTCTGGTGCAAGCTTAAACTGCTAAAGACTCAGTTAAAAGATCTCAACAAATAACACTTTTTGGATGTCTAACAGAAAATTACAAATATGAAGGCTGTGCTGGACTCTCTTCAGAATGGCCTAATGGCTGATCCTTTTAATCAAGTACTTTAAGATGAAGAATGGTGTGTCTACAAGCAATTATGGCAGCTTATAATCACTGAGGAAAGCCTTATCAGACAGAAATCTAAGATTAATTAGGTTTAACTAGGGGACTCAAATTCTAGATATTTTCATAACATAGTTAAAAAGAGAAAAGCAAGCAATACAATAACTTCTTTAGTGAACCAAAATGGTGGCTCTATTCAAGATCCTGAGGCAATTAAAAGTCCGATAATGAGTTACTACAAAGAGTTGTTGGGAACATCTGCAAGGACCAAAAAGCCTATTCAATAACAAATATTAGATAAAGGCTTTAAGCTTAAGGTGGAAGACAGAGATATACTCTGCACTCCCATATCTGACCAAGAAGTTAAAGAAGCTATATTCAGTATCAACGGGGACAAAGCTCTTAGACCTGATGGATACAACAGTCTCTTTTTCAAAAATACTGGAATGTCATTGGCAAAGAAGTCACTGAAGCTGTGCAACATTTCTTCTCAACAGGTTAGATCAATTATCCTGTTAATTCAACTACTACCACTTTAGTCCCAAACGTGTCTAATCCTAATGGCTTAGGTGACTACAGACTAATAGCGTATTGCACTGTCCTGTACAAATATATTACCAAAATTATAACCTTCAGACTGAGAAAGGTTATTGGCTATCTAGTTTGCCCAAGTCAATCGGCTTTTATCCCTCATAAGAAAATAGCAGATAATTGCATTTTGGCTCATAAATTAGTGAGGGGGTATGATAGAAAAAATGGGGTTCTTAGTTATGCTCTCAAAATTGATCTGCGAAAGGCTTATGATTCAGTTTCTTGGGATTTCTTAGAAGAAGTTCTAATTGGTCTTAATTTTTCATATTCCTTCATCCGGCTAATCATGTGTTGTGTTAGAAAAAGTATGTTCTCTGTGATGGTGAATGGTACCTTGTGAGGTTTTTTTTCCGAGAAAGAAAGGCTTGAGACAAGGGGATCCAATGTGTCTTTCGTTATTTGTCCTTGTTATGGAGTACCTCAGTAGAAGGCTTAATAGTATTCCAGAAGCAAACTTTACCTTTCATAAAGGATGTTAAAGATTGAAGCTGAACAATTTGATCTTTACTGATGATTTGCTACTTTTCTCTCATGGCGATACCAGTTCAATTAGCCACTTCAACAATTTTTTAGAAGATTTTTACAAGACATCTGGTCTAAAATTAAATGTGAACAAGAGCTCCATATTCTTTAGACACGTTATTGACCACACTAAAGATGTAATTTTACATTTGACCCAATTTTAGCATGGAGACCCTTTAATCTTTGAGAGACTTAAGAAAGAGCATTGTCAAGATCTGATTAGTAAAATGATAGAAAGAATTTCTAATTGGGCGGTTAAGAAACTCTCATATGCAGGGCGTCTTCAACTGCTAAACTTTGTCTTAATGAATATGCATATCTATTGGTGCTCTATTTTTGTCCTCCCAAAAATAGTTATCAAGGAAGTGGAAAGTATATGCAGGAAATTCTTATGGTATGGTCCTGACTCTCAGAGAATAAAAGGCTTAGCTGCATGGTCTCAAGTTTGCAAGCACAAGAATGAAGGGGGATTAGGCATAAAATCTATACATACTTGGAATCAAGCAGTAATGATTAAACATATTTGAGAGCTTCTAGCAGTTAAATCCTTCTTATGGGCTCGGTGGGTGATTGATAACAAGTTTAGAAGACTGAACTTTTGGGGTATCACAAAACCAATTGATTGCAGTTGGGTTTGGTAGAATCTCCTACAATGTAGAAACCAAGCAAAAAAAAATTTTGGCTATGAATTGGGAAATGGCTCTAATTTTTTCTTTTGGTATGATCCATGGATGCAGGGTGTTTCTTTATTAGACAAATTTCCTCATATAAATATTGGGGACTCTGATATTCCATGTTATGCAAAAGTTAGAGATCTTTGGCGCAATGGGGTTTGGAATTTACCGGATCCGGTGGATGTACACACTGTCCAAGCTTGGGAATTTATCAACTCACACTTCTCTATTGCTTCTTGTAAAGACAAGATAATTTGAACTGGTTGCTCAAATGGAAAATTCTCTATTGCTAATGCATGTCAAAACTTATTAGAGACAGATGCTAAAGTCGGGTGGTATAAACTACTATAGGGTCCTCAATGTATCCTCAAACATAGTTTTATCACATGGTTAGTCTTGAAGGACAAATTATCTACAAAAAGTAAATTGACAAAATGAAGTCTTGCTCCTAATCCAAATTGCCCATTGTGTGAAAGTGGCATTGAGACGGTACAAGATTTATTTTTTAATTGCACATTTTCTAGTAGTATCTGGAAAAAGATCCTAATGGCTTGTCAAATTCAAAGACGCCATATCACTTGGCGGAAAGAAGTATCTTATTTTTGTAGAAAAATTGGAGGCAAATCCTTACTTAGCAAAATTTGAAGGATTGCTTTTTGTGCTTCCATCTATTGCATATGGCATTAGCGTAATCAGTTGGTGTTCTAACAAAAATCTTCTAATGTTATAGATGTCTTCCAATGTATTAAGGATGCTGTATAGATTAAATGTTTGAATGTTGTAAATAGTCAACCATTAAAAAATATTGTAACGAAGTGATGACACTTGATTATCATTGTTTTGTTTTATTATTCTGTGTTTTTAATTGTGTTTTTATTTGTATTTCATTGGATTAATAATAAAATTATCTTTTTTACTTATAAAAAAAAAATCATGAACCACCAATAATATATACACAACTAAGAGAAATAAAATATCACTTGGGGAAGATAATTAGAAAAGAAATTAGATTATAATGTTAACTTTCAGTATTATGAATACATTCTGTATTACACATAATGATTACATATGATTATGACCATCAAAGAAAATGGCGACGACCATTCAGCACTATAAAACCGATTGAACGATCGTTTTTGCAAATTATAGTATCACTAGTTATGACAATGAAGAATTAATGCAGAGAATCGGAAGTTTCAACAATTTAGCCTTGTCCCTATCATAGATTTATGCAATACTGAAGGCAATAGGTTTAGAATAATTAAAGCCCATGTGCAGCACTCGACTCGTGAGATGATCAGACAGTGATATTCTTGAATATTGTAAGGCGACCGGACGGTGATATTGTTGGATATTGTAAGATGATCAGACAGAGATATTATACGAACCTAAATTTTGAAATAGTGTTTTAGTCGTGTACGCATCATGGATGTTTGCAATAAGGAAGCCAGGTACAAGTTAGTAGGTTTACAATAATTCAAGCTCATGTGCATCACACGACTTGTAAGATGATCATGCAGTGATATTATTGAACATCGTAAGAATTGTTGAATATTTATAAGATGATCAGACTAAGATATTGTATAGATGAATAATATTAGGGAATAAGATAGTTATTTATTATAATATTTTATCAATTATTTAATATGTCATTTTACTCAAGATGCGACGTGACAGCGAGATAAATTAAAAATGAATAAATAACTGTTTCAGACTTTCAGCTGTAGTTACTGTTCACGTGAATCTACCATTTTTTTTTTCCAATTCGGAAGAGTCAAAGCGTCTCAATTATTAAATCCCAGATGGGTTATCTGGATTGATACTCGAAAGATGCTGAAGAGAGACATAAAATAATAAAACTAATGTTACAGCATTAAACACTTGCCTATTAAAACAGACCAATTGCAATATACAGATCGCATTCTCAGTCGACGCCCAGAGATTTCCAGCTTTTGGACTCGTCAATATGTCTATGAACTATCAAGGAGCTAGCATCACCATGGCCCAAGGTATATATATAAGCAAGCAACTATTTCTTCTTCTACTATGTTTTACAGTTTTAGTTTATTGTGTCATTAAGTGCTCATTGTAACTCCAACCAGATGATAGATCATCAAATCGATTAGGTATAATTTAAGTAGAGTAAGACGACGAAGTGCTAACCTGGGAAACCAGGGCAGGGCCGTGCAGCATCTTCATGGAGAATGTGGAAGCCATATTTATCGGTGGCCCAAGGCTACAAGAGAGTAAGTGTAGCGTGGTGCATATAAGAAGTTTTAGATGAAGACAATGAGTGCCGAAAAGATTTTTCTTTTTTATTTTTTTTGTTGGCCTTAAATATTAAATTGGATGTCGTGGTTAAGAGTCCGTCTCCTAGGTGTGTCCGAGAATTTCGGAGCGGTAGACGTTTTCAGGAAACTGCTTTGCGGTGGCCGTCTCCTCCCAACGCAACCGCCTGTTTTTCTGGTGACTTTGGAGTTCGACGATATATGGCCAAATATGCTAGTTTAAAGTTAGAAAGATAATTATGTTGAATCAAGGATCCGGATAACTACAGCTCTATACTAATTATTGGACACAATAGAGTACAAATAGAATATATTTAATTTAATACAAAATTCGCTGAGACATAACATTTGTATATAAATATTTACAAATTTTTACTCTCCCTTTTTCTCTCAGGACATAGACTCATACTAGCTTTTCTTATTCTCCCATTTCTTACATAACACATACTGAGGAGGGGTTATATTGAAACTGAGAAATTTCTCTTCTTATTTATTTTGTAGTTACTCCTATGTATTTGGTTGACTATTTTTTCTTCAACTTTCGTTTAGCCGCTTTTTTCTTTTTCTTTTCACATTGATTTTCTTTACTTACTATTGATAGCGTGGTAAATAGAAATAGAATTGATATTTTAACACTCTTCCTCAACATTAATTTTTTTTAAAATTCTTCTTTATTTGCATCTGTAACATTTTCATCTCCAACAAGTTTCCTAGCACTTGTATTGTTCTCATTAGCAATAGGTTATTCATTCTCTAAGGCAATTTCATCATTTGGAGTTTCTTAATTATTGTGATCAAATCTTTCACGTTCATAGCAAAAGTGCTTATGCTAGAGGTACCACTATTATATACCTTTGACTTTTGAGTTAAACCTTTCACTAGGTGTGCACACATGTTCAACTCTTCCAATTTGGCAAAAGCCTTGACCTTTTTATCTCTTATCAATTCTTCCTCTGCCTTCCGATGTTGTTTAATATGTTTCTTATTTAGTTCTCTCATTTTAACATGTTGTGTCTCACTATTACTTGGTTCATACGTGAGTGGCACATATTCTCCCACTTACTTTTCTTAAGAATGAGACTCGGCCTTTATAATAACCTCCATATTTTGCAGACGATGTAGCTCATTGGTATTTTTCTTGCTGTTGAACTCTTTTGGCTTGGCTTAGGAGCTTCAACTTTCAGGGCAACCATTATAACTTAAGCAGTAACAATCCTATTCTCCATCGCTTGCTTACACAACACCACATCCTCTTTAGCAGCTTCAAAATTTTTATCTAGCTCTTCTACTTAGACTTTGTATATGGTGGAATAGAATTTCTCTTGAGATGCCTTAATTCAATCCTATTGCTTACTAGCACAACTCTTGATGTATATGTTGACGAATGAGCGTAACTCATCCATTTAAGTGTTAAGGTCTACTTTGAGCTTCTCTACTTGTTGTTCCAATTCTCCAATGCGATCCATTGCCTTTATGTCAAACTTGCTCTACTTTGAACGACAATTCCCATCTTCTTTTCCTTCAGCTTCATCTTCATTATTGTCATCATTGACATCCTTATCATCATTCTCCTCCCCATCATCATCTACTACAAACTCATATTAGGATTGAGATTTTATTCTTTATGTGGGAATTTCTATTGGGACTAAGTAGTTATATCTTGAACATCCTAAGTCGATAATCTAATTATTTTCATAGTTAATTACCTTAGAGATTATCGCTAGAAGTGATATGTCTTCCTCCTATATAGTAACAAATGCTTTGGCATTTTATTCGCCTTCATTTTTATTTTTTGAGTTTGAGGTGGCAATATTATCCTAAGCAGACATTTTCTTTGATCAACAATCTTTAGCTATATAATCAATTTTCTACAATTGTAACATTTTCCTCTAAATTTTTTCTTTTGATTGAATTGACTATCATTACTGCGAGTCCTCCATGCTCCCTCTTGTCTGTGAGCTGCCTTATTTTTAATGACTCTTTTGCTTTTCATCTCTTTTATATCCTTTACCAGTACGTCGTTTAAATTGATCTTTTCTTTTGTCGGCATAGAGTGCTTCTCCATCACCTTTTAATGAGACCCAATCCATTTGCTTGAAAATTGCTTCTTAATCATCAAACAAATCAACTATTTATTTCAACCTTGGGGGTTCGTGACTCATTATTAGTAGATTTAATCAGTTATGAAAGTCTAGAAAACAAATGTCATGGATAATATCTTGGGTTAACAAGCATTCATGGCAAAAATCGAAGGTCTTTTTTGTGGTCTTGAAGGACAAGGTATGTGAAAATTCTAGATAGGCAACTCAAGAGGAGCGTGAATTAAGTATTTAAAAATTAAAGCACTAATATCAACCATTTATGCAATAACAAATCATTGGAATAAATAATAGAGTAAGGGATAAAGAGAATGGCACCCGGATGTTTACGTAATTCGGCTCTCCACACGGCCTACATCCATACCTTAAGTAACTCGCCTTGAGGATTCCACTAGCTTGCTTTAAACCAAGACAAAAAATTAATACACTTGACTTTTAAGGTATCAAGAAACCGTTACAATAAATTAGTTTCCAAGGTACCAATTAAACCCTTACAATAAAAAAGTAATCATTATAATCTTAACAAAAGGGTATCCACTATTTTCTTAAAGTATTTTTCATAAACACTTAAATAATCTAATACAAAAATTAATAAATAAAATAATTTAAACTATTACAGTATTTGATCGTTGCTATAATACTTGACTATTATACAGTAACATACTCGTGCTACAGTGTTTGACCATTGCTATAGTGCTTGACTATTATATAGTAACATAACCATTGCTACAGTTTCATTACTGTTGCAACAGTGCCGCTATAGTGATCTTCTCAAAGTTTTGATCTTTTACATTTTAGTCTATTTTTTGAAACTTTCAAAACTTTACACATTGGTCTAACTTTAGCATACTTGAATGATTTAATCATAACTTTCTGTAGACAACTCCAAATTTACTTCTGTAAAATTTTTTAGAAAACTGACACAATTATCTTACTGTTATCATCAAGTGTGTACACATTTTCTCTCTCATACACAGTGTAATTTTGAATGTGCCTTTATATTTTATTAAAGTCTTGTAGTTCTTTACTTGCTCCTAATTTACCCCACTTATGCATTTAAAATTTTCACTCTCTAAACATACAATTTGTTATTATCAAAACATCAATAAGTATGACTAGAAAGTCAACAGTATAAAATAAGTTGAAGGGCTAGAAATCTAAAATGTTTTTAAAGGATAGGAAAGAAACACTGATCCAAGTAGTAGTTCAAGCAATTCTTGATTATTCTATGAATTTGTTTCGTTTATTATCCAGTATCATTCATGAGTTGCACAGAGCTTATGCTAGGTTTTGGTAGGGAGAAAATGATGAGAAATGAAAAGTGCATTGATGCCATTGGGAAGAGCTATGTAATTTAAAGAAGTATGTTGGTCTTGGTTTCTGAAAATTTTCACTATTTAATAAAGTAATACTTGCAAAATAAGGGTGTGGTATATTGTCCAAACCATACTCTTTAATGGCTTGGGTGCTAAAAGGCTTTTATTTCTCACAATACCCCAGAGAGGCACTTCTTCAAGCTTTACAAATCATGCTTTCAAACTTGTCACAATTAAATCATCGATGGTTGTCTTTTTTGTATTAAAAATCAAAGCTAGTTTCATTCTTCATTTGGAAGAGTATTTTGTGGTGTCAAAAGTTGTTGGACCATGGTTTGAGGCGGAGAATTGGAGATGAAAAATCAACCATTGCACCCACATAAGCTCTCGGAGAATGCTAAGTGGCAGTTCTCATCTCGACATCGGGTCATTGGAATATAACTCTGATTTAAAATTGATTTTTTTAAAGATAAAGCGCAAGTAATTCTTAACCTTCCTTTGTCAAACCATACTACGTGTTACACGGGTAAATTAATATGGCATTTTGACAAATTTGGGCATTATTTGGTGAAGCGTGGATATCTGCTCGCTATGTATCTCAAAAGAAGGGTGAGCTATTTTGAGAAATTAATGTTTGAGATATGGTGGAAGCATTTTTGGCGAATGAAAATCCCTTCAAAAGTAAAGTTTTTTTTTGTAGTTGGCGAGCAGTGTATTATGCCAATTTACAGCACCATTATATGCCTGTAGATGAATCTTGCCCAAGGTACGGTTATAGTGGGGAGAATTTTATTCATACTTTGTTGCTATATGATAAGCTAAAGCGAGTGAGGAAGGCTTGTATTTTATGGCTGCGGTCTCTTATTTTTACGAAGTTTCTGTTTTAGAGTTTCTTTACTTCATGTATGCATATATTGCATAAGAGATATTTGGAGTTACTTTGTATTGTAATGTGGAGAATTTGATTTGCCCACAACTAGTTAATATTCGACCGAGAAACCATGCAATTGGATTTTATCTTCGGAAGTTAGTGTATGAATACTGTCGATCATGTAGCTCGTTGGTGGCTACTGAAGTTTGGTGCTTGAAAGCTTATTTCTAATGTTGCAATTAATTAGAAAACTAGTGCAATAGGCTTGGGTTTTGTGTTTCGAAATAGATATAGTGATGTTGTGTTTACTTGTCACGCCCCAGATCCAAAAGATTTGAAACATGACATAATTTACACTCATTCAATAATATGCACTCATAATTAATATTGCATAAAATTTCAAACTTGAATTCAACACAGGAATCCTTATCAAGTTGCTAGTAAGTTTAATGCAAAATCAACCCATGACCATACTTGGTGAAACATAAACCAAATATAATCACACCTAATAAAATAACATATAAGTATTTATTCAATAGGGACAAATCAAATATCTTAAACTATGTGTCCACAAATGAAACACTTAGCAACCTAGCAACTTAGGGAACCCAATGGACAACAAAAGCCTTGCCAAATTCGCTAAGCACACATGTATCTTATTTACCTAAAATCACCATAAACTATAATGAGTACGAAACTCAGTAAGCATACTAGTTTTTCATATATTAAAATACAAATACATATATGTACACAATGCATGTGTATAATATGTTGTGATAAATCAAAATCATAATCTTATCAAATTACATGTCAAGTAAACGATTATATATTCTTTCAAAACATATAATAGGAATACCATCACTCAACTACTACTTAATAGGACTTTCATATCACATAATGAGCCAAATGTCACTCATAGGTGACATACTGTATGAGGAAAATAGTACAAGTGAGGTTTAAATTACACATATATAATGCTCATGCCCAAAGGTAAGAGCCAAACCCTCACCCTGATCATCGATGAGTCCTCTCACATGCACCAATATGCCACCACGCCAATGTGATGACTCAATCTTCCTTTAGATACCAATAAGATCCTCCCTACATACGAAACACATAACATATATCAATCTTTAAGGAAATGTCACACATAAAGGCTCCACAAATCACATAAAGGGCTTACTAAGTAAATAGTGAGTTCAAGCATCCTCAAAATAAAGAACGTATCTCATGGACATTTTTCACTTCAAAAGCTTTCTTTGTTAAACATATTTCATTTTGAAAGCTCACTTTCATAAACACATGTATGTCCATACTCAATGTCAATGCTCACATTCATAAACATGTCTTTCACATTTCATATCAAATATACTTTAGCATAACATAAACATATTTTTAAATACATTTACAAAATCCTACATAGACAATTACTATGCTTATTGTGATTTCAGTAAAAGTCTAGTATACTTATCTCTTAGCACTTTCGGCTATAAGGCTTAATTCTCCTTAACCTATCAATAGAGATTAATCATTTCATAAGCCTCAACATTCACACCAAAAACTTTAAAAATCTTACAAAATTACACATATTGCGCTTATCGCATTGAATTGGTCTAATTATTTGGTTTCTTAAAACTTGTTATTCTGACCACTTACACTTAACAAAAACAATTTATACATCAAATAATGTCCAATTGCTCTAAAATCAGAATATATATTTCTTAACTCATATATCCTCCTGATGTATGAATATTATATCATAATTCTTACACAATCTATTTCATAAACACCATCAAATCCAAACTACTATTCTGGCGGGATCAAGATATTTACTGAACAGTATTTAGTCTCCTAATTTTATAAAATCATATACTAACTCAAAAATTATAAAACTATCATGGAATTACTCTTGACATATATTTTAATTCATGATAAATATTTCACTTCAAAATCTCTGCCAAAAGTATTTTAAAACTATTTTATTCTATAGCTTTAAAAATTTATTAATCAAATACTGTAATGAGCTGATATGTTTTAAAAAATCATAACAATTTAAGCACATTGATCTAAATTCTTAATTCTGAGTATATCATATTAGACATATAAAATTATCATATTCCAGAAATTTGTAATTTTTAAAGATCATTTAGCAGATCAAAACTTGTTTGTCACTATATCATACTATTAACACAAAAAATTTAGAATTTCAGGGTCATTTTGGTAAATTCACTACAAATTTAATTTCTGGAATTTTTAATTGATTCAAAGTCTCAAATGATTCTAGACATGTCTAATTTCATATACTCAAAATCCAAAATCAGAATTAAAGCACAACAATTTATAAATTTCCTGGATCAAGAGACTATCAAGTAGAAATTCTGCAATTCATCATGATTTATCAAGTTATCTGATGCGATATTTCTATATCATAAATTAAGTGCAAGTATACACTATCGTATGCAAGTAATAAAGAGACTAAATAAGTCGGATGTCGAACCTACAGGGATAATTCTTTCTTTTTAACCAATTACTAAAATTATATCTTCCTAATAATTATTCAGAAAAATAAAAATCTAAGAATGAATGTAAGAAATATAAAAGCAAAAACACAATGCAATGAGATTTAAAGATAGCAACGTAGAGAAAACCTAGGATTAATACTATCCCTCAATATGCTTTTTAATGATTAATCCTCTAATATTTAACTCACTTAGTCTTTATTATTGATCAAGACACTAATGTATTCACAAGCCTCTTCCAAGGTCATGCAAGTATACCCTAATTTACCAAATACCTATATTCCTATGGTACTTGTAATAAATTAAGATTCATTAAGATTAGGTCTTATTGATCATACATGCCAATTAGGTATATTCTTATCCTAAGTTGAAACTTGCATATGCAACATTGAATGTTACTATACAATCATGCATCAAATTACCTAGGTCTAAATATTATGATTCCTCTTCCGAGTTTATCAATAATATTACCAATTCATTCATCATATATTGGCCAGATATATTGAAGCATTAAATACAAGTAATTTAAATAATAAAAGACTAAGTTTATTAAATACTAAAAAGATATGGCAAGTTAAGCGCACATATTGAGTTCAAATATTAACCCTAGAAAATAAGTTAGCTCATGGCTACAAGAGAATAGCAGTAAAAATAATAAAAATAAAACATGATACAATCAATCGCAAACCGATATAGACGTCGAATTGCTCTTAATTGCGCTGCCTAGGAACTCTTGATGCCGAAGAACGTCTTGTATCTCTCTCTAAAGTTGCTTCAATTAAGCTTCTATTGCTCTCCAAGACTTGTGCTCTGTATTCTTGGTGCTCTTAGGTCATCTTGGATTCATCCTTGAAGGTTGGGAACGAGTGGCTTTATATAGGGATTGATATGAGCTTGAAAATCTCAATTCTCGTCGGACTAGGACTCGCACTACCGCCGGCGCGCTATGCATCTGTCGCTGGGGCGACGCGTGAAAAAGCTGTTACCGCTGGAGCGGTGTGATCTTGGCGCTGGGGCGCTGCATGAAAACGGCTTCACCGCTGGCGCGGTATGTTGATAGCGCTGGGGCGATGTATTATCGCTGGGGCGGTGACTGTATGGCGCTGGGGCGCTAAACGCGACTTAAACAGGTCGTTTTTCTAATTTCGATCACTATTCTGGCGCTGGGGCTATATTCATTGTGGCGCGGGGGCTCTGGATTCATATTATGAAAACTTCGCAATTTAGTCCCTGTTTTCGCTCCTTTTGCATTCTTTCTTTAAATTTCGTTCAAGTCCTTACAATTAACAATAAAGCACATAAATAGCCATCTATTCTCATAAAACCATAAAATATCAATAATAAAAACATGAGAAAATATATGACAAATTTGCCCTTATCATTATCTACATAAATCATCATCAATTCTCACAATATCTTACAAAATCCACATCAAATCTTCAATTGTACATATTTCAGAAATTAAAACTTAAAGGAATTAATTAAATTAACGCCAATAAATTAATAAAGGGTTATAATATACCTCTTAAAGCTTAAATTTTAACTTTCTTTTTCTTTTTCTTCTTCTTTTTCTTCTTCTTCTTCTCTTTCTCTCCCCTTTCTTTCTCTCTTTTCTCACTCTAAAAAAGGTAGCTCGACCAAATGAGTGAATTAGGGTTACAAATGTGTATTTTTATACTAAGAGACTAACTTTTAGTATTTACAAATTAACCCCCAAAACTTTTAAAGTATTACAATTTGATTCTCAAAATAAATCTAAAGTCTTGCAAATAAACCCAATACTAATAGTATGTCCTTAATCTATACAAATAATACTGATAACAATATATAAATTTGTTGGGTGTTGATTATTCTAGGGTGCTCGCATGCGGGATGTGTTCATCATAAAAAAATATACATATCTCATACATATATGTGCACAACGAAAGATTAAAATTAATACAATGAACACATGTAATACATATTTATCAAATGAAAAATGAGATTGAGAAATTTAACCCATGAAGCCTTTAGATTAATTTACTTGAAGTCCACCATGAAATGAAACTTTGATCAATCCTAGCAATCAACAAAGGTAGGTTTGATTGTCTAGAATAGCAGTATATTAATCCAGCACTTAGTTTAACTCTTAAACTTGATTCAAAGTTAAACTCTTTAACTTAGTTAAATTTGTTTTTTCTTTTATTCAACTCTTGAATAAAAATAAATTTAATTCATGTTTTAATGGCTAAATTAATTTGAGAAGATGAATAGAAAATGTTTTCAACTTTTGAAACACTTCAATTTTCGTTCTTCATTTCTCTCTTAATTATCTAACCAACCAAAAACACTTAACTTTTATTTTAATCAAATTAATTAATTTATTTTATCTTTTATTCAACTCTTGAACAATTAAAACAAATCTATTTTAATTATTACATTTAGTAACCATTTATATATTTGTTTTGTTGTTCTAACACTTAAAACACAAAACAAATAATTTCAATTTCTCAAATTGAAATGGCCACCAAAATTGCAAAATCTAAAATCTTAAAACTTCTTAATTTTGAATTTCATTTCCCTTTATATACTAATGCATAAATTTCAAACTAATTTGAATTTCATTTGCATTTAATTTAACTTAACCTAACCATAATTAATATTTAACCTTAGTTAAATTAGTTTAACTTAACCCTTAAGTTAATAAATATTTAAATATTTTAACCATAGTTAACTAACTTAACTATAGTTAGGTTAACATTTACTTAACTATTAAGTAAAGTTAACTTAACTTAACCATATAGTTAACTTTTAACTATAGTTAAGTTAAATCATTTATTTAACAATTAAATAAATATTTATTTTAATTATTTAATAATTAAATAATCATAAAGTGAAATTATATTTCTATCCTTACTAGGTTACCAAGTTAACCTAAAGTAGGTCCCATCATTTAACTATATATTTTAGTTAACTTAACCTTAGTAATTTGCTGAATTATACTGTATTGAACCATTCAATACGGTAAACTGTCCAAGTGCTCAAATAGTACATTTCATATTGGGACTCTCTAGGTCTACACCTGATTTGTCAAATGGAACTATTCTATGAATTCGTAATCGATACCTCACGCATACGTTACGAATATTACAAATCAGTGTGTTAAACTATACAAATTGGGGTCATAACGTATACGTATAATCCTTCCATCATTTATACCCTGGATGTGCGGGGATATAGATCAGAACCGTCAAATCCTCATTTGCTCATCCATAATCTTATCTCTAGATCTGTATCTCAATAAACAACATACGCAAACACTTTTGCTATATTGTTTAACCCTGTGGAAAATTCTTTTTTCGGGTTTATACTTGTGGCCACAAGACTTTATGAAATACAATCTTGAAGCATCGGATATACAACTTACCTACGTAAGCTGATGGATCCCTTATCTATATACACCGAATTTTATGACCATCGGACCATACCCAACGACACAAAACGGTCAGACCATGAAAAGTCTCTGACATATGTGGAACTAAAGCATAGTGGATCACTCACAAGACCACCGTGACGCTCAGGTCAAAGGACCACGAATACTACTTAAGTCGAGAGGATCTTCCTTTGACGGCTTCATAGGATATCTATTTGGGTCATCGTAAGTTTTTTCAATATCCAGTACTGACTGGATACTCGCATGCCTATACAAACTCTAAGCTCATGGTTAGCTAAGAACAACCATCTGAACCAGTCAAATATAGATATACACTAATCTATATTATGAGAATTCACCGATAGACCTGCATTGGTGATCATAGATCATGAACATTATATTTGAGACACACTTATATAATGATATTTCTTAGCTCCTATTGTAACTCTTTGCAACTATATCATTACAAGTATACTCTCAGGTCTTTGTTCCATTATAAATAAGGTTCTAACTCTTTAGACCTCGCTGACTCTTATAAACCTACTAACTCTTAACAGTGCTAACTCTTAGTATTTATAACTCTCAGCTTTGCTAACTATTAGTTCTGATCTAAACTCTTTTAGATCAGATCTGAACCCTTTCAGATCAAATAATGTCTGTAATGTTACAAGCATTATACTATATAAATATGATATTAACAAATTTTATTCAAAATATTTATTGTATAAATATTAACAATTAATATTCATATAATATTGAAATGGCACGTAAACACCAACTCCAATAAAATTAAGTATCATCGACATACAAATAAAATATGAATATTATACAAATACAAATATTTATTCTTTCCAATTGTGGATAAGTGGTTACTACATTACTGGTGCGGAGAGAGTATAACAAGTGTTTTAAATGCCTATCACCGAAGCTATGGCTATTTTAAGAGGAGTTTTAGTAGCTCAACAAATCGGGATTACAAGGATCAAAGTGGAGTCTGATGCTGCAATGGTTATCTCTGAGCTTTTATCCAATTCAAATGTGCCTTCAAAATTGAGATTTTATCCTCCACGATATAACCTAAAGTTTGCAATCCTTCAGTTCAATCAAGATTGTTTACGTTCTGTGGGAAGCAAACATGGTAGCTCATGACTTAGCCAAACTTGCATTAAATTCCAATAATAAAGTCACTTGGATTTCTAATGTTCTAAAGACCCTTGTTCATTTTGTTGTAAAGGATTATCCTCAACCTAATTTTAGTTAGTTTAATGCAATTTTTATTTTTTCTTAAAATAGATTATAGCTTTTTGAATTTGCTTCATAATCTTCTGTCAAGCAATTTTTTGAAATATCCACCCACATTTTTACCGTGTCTTTAGATTGGACCAGTGCAGTTGTCATTGGATTTTAGGATCTTTTCACTTTTCAAATTTTTAATTTTAGCCCATGCATCATAAATATTAGTAACAACTTAGAGACTAGATTATACTCTGTATTTGTACTTTGGGTAAACGCTCAATAAGTGGACACCTCTCTGACTTAAGGTCGAAGGTTTAAGTCCTGATGGATGTCAGATGCCACGGGCCAAACGCTTACTATTAACTCTAAAGACTAATTTGTTAGACAATGTTACTTATCCATTCATATGTACTTAAAATCCACCAATTTTCTATCTGATGTGGACATGACATTCTTCTTTATTCAATCAAGTGACGCCTTTGTCACGGTTTGACCCAAACTCAAGAGTTAACTTAACTTATATTGCCCATCTCCTGAGGCCATGAGACTCATTACCTATGCTATAATCTTTATTAGGGTTCAAGGTACAAGATTTTCATTGTCTGTTTAACCCGTTATACTCATCCCTACTAGTTTTGGGAGACCTATATTTTATATGATAATTTTTATTGGGTCACTTTTAAGGCTTATTTGAAAAATAGAATTTAAATCTACTCTAATACTACTTGTTATAAATCAAACGCTTTCTATTAACTCAAAAAATTAATTTATTATATAATATTTTTTATCACCTATATTTATTTAATTTTTATTTAATATAAAAATATAAAACAATGTAATAATTTTTTTTTATTGTAAGAGCTTTTGTCCTTAGTACGGGGTCTTCTGATCCTAGAGAGTTTATTTCAAAACTGCTTCCTCTCTCCTTGTAAACGTAAGATAGGGTCATGCAATATTGTATTAGCGTTTTTATTTTTTATTCAAGCAAAAGCTTCCTTTATTTCTTGAGGCTAATGATGAATCCCCCGTTTGTGTATTATTGCCCCAACTTTATGAAAAATGAGGTGATGGTATTTTCTTCATATCTTGTATAATCACACTGTATCTTTCAAAATTTCTTGTAGTTTTAATTTTACCCTCAAATGAATGGTTTAATTTCTAATTATTATTTATATTAATATAAGAAATATTTATATGATGCAAATATATTTTTCCTAATATGTGGTAAAAATAACTTGAAAATAAATTTTAAATTTTGTTTTTTTTTTTTGTAAGACTATGATTTTAATTGAAAAATGTTTATTCTTAAGTAAAGAAACAAAGATGATTTAAACCTTTGCTAGAGTAGAAAATAAAACACAAAACTGGGATGAAAGATAACCATCCTTGAAAATAATATATTGATTGAAGCACTAGAGAGAGATTAACACAAAAAGTGAGTTGGATTTATCAGTAATCATAAGGACATGATCTCACTACGCTTCATCAACAGCCCGGTTGGACCAAAGCCAAGCCCGTAGGGGATCCAACTTGAATTGGACATACACAAATATAACACGTGGATACCCAAGTGTCCGGACACTGCAATCCTCGGCCTGAAACGTCGAAACTCGAAACCTAATTCTCAATTCAGAAACAGCAATGAGAAATGTAGTTGTGGTTGTAAAATATGCGCGCCTATCCGATACTCTCGTTACACTCCTCTTATCTTATCTTCTTCCAAACCACTGCCCCTGCAACTTCACATTCACATTCCCCTTCTAGATTTCTACTTACTCCCTCGAATCAAAAGCCCTCCCAATCCCTTTTAACTGTTTATCCAAAGATTGCTTTCTCCCAATTCAAGCCCAATCCCAGTTATTGTTTTAACTCTGATTCAAGTGTTTTAGATACCAGTGATAACAATGGTGACGATGACGATGACGATGATTATTATGTTTTATTAGAGGAGGGGTCGGAATCGCTGTCTGAGGATGGTGTGTGTATTGAGATAAAGAAACTTGGGAAAAATTCGCGGCGAATTCGATCGAAAATTGAAGTTGACGGGAGTCTCGACACTGTCTGGAACATTTTGACCGATTACGATAATTTGGCTGACTTCTTTCCTAATCTTGCTGTCAGCGAATTGGTTGAAAAGAAAGACAACTCTGTTCGCCTTTATCAGGTATTTCCCTTTCTCTATGTTCGTTATGCACAATATTTCTTATTGTTTGTGCCGATTGTTAATTGATGTACTGATCTCATCAGCAATGCTTTAGCTTTAAAAGGTTGTTGTTGTTCGGATGAGTTTTTTTTTTTTTAAATATTTTTTCATTGTATTTCTGTGCTAAATTCTCTGAACCAAATCAAAATGCTTTGACTTACTTATAAGAGAATTGATGAATTGGCTACAAAATTCCAACTGTATAAATCATTGTTACCATTGTGAGAAGAGAAATACAAGCAGAGCCTCTGATCTACATTTTATGACCACCTCCCGGCAACTTCAATATTTTTTTCGACTGTGCCCACGTAAAATAGAATTTTGTCCTCGTCTCTTAAAGTTTCAGATTCTTTTAGGCTCAGATCCTTCCACTCATTGGTGCCTGGTGTCTTTTCGCTAGTATGTCATTGTGGATTTCATTGGATTTGAGAATGCTGCTCTTAAGGTGGCAAAGGAAGTTGTTTGTCCAATCTAGATGATGTTGGACAATCTTGATTATCTGACGCGAGCTTCCCACTGGCCATCATGTATTTGGGAGAACTGAAAGGGCTTTACCGCTTTACCGCTTTACCGGTTATGATATCATTTCGCAGCCTTTATATTCTAGAGAGAAAACCACAGTGTTAATTGTAGTTCATAGCAAGTTTTAGCAACTTGTGAAGTTTTGAAATTGAGATAGTTAATACATGTTGTTGTGGAGGCATTGAGTGTGTTTCTTTATAAGATTTTGTATATGTCCATTAATATTTGAGATCTAGGAATGAGCAAACATGTGAGAGAATTACAGATGTGTGGGTGGATGTGTATGCTCATGCCCTTAAATTGCAACATAACATGCTCTGTGCATGTATCGGATGGTACTTAAGCATTGGTCTGTGACCCGAAAGCTTTCATTAATGTCAAATATGGCGAGAAATTTAGTATTGACCTTTTTTCTTGACTTTTATGATTATATTTCATTCTTTTTAACAGATTGGACAACAGAACTTTGGATTTGGCCTCAAATTTAGTGCCAAAGGAGTTTTGGATTGTTATGAGAAAGATCTAGAAATATTTCCGTCTGGAAAAAAGCGTGACATTGAATTTAAAATGATTGAAGGTGACTTTCAGCTTTTTGAAGGAAAGTGGTCTATTGAACAGGTAAGAGTAAGACATTATTGTCCATAGGTTGTTTGGAATATCTTTTATTCGAGTTGTGCATATGTTCGAATGTGTATTTCAATACTGTAGGCTATGGCTTCAAGTTATGATTTGTGGTTTGGAAGATTCACATCCACTGTTCTTGTTAATGGCATAGCTGATGCCAATCAGGGGAACCAGTAATTAAGTTTGAATTAGCTGAAAATTTAATGGTTGGGCTGATTAATATATTCTTACACCAACTTCCATTCCAACCTACACTTGAATGATGTTCAACTGATATAATGACTATAAAAACCATAACTAAGAAACTGTACTTCACAGGCTTGCATTAGATTTGCTTGTGTGTGATTTAATGTTTCATATAGCACCTAACAGTTTCTGTTTATGATTGGTTCTGCAGTTCAATAGGAAAAAATCTAACGACAGTAGTTCCTCTCTTAGTCAAGAATTTCATTCTACCGTCTCTTATTCGCTTGACGTGCAGCCAAAGTTTTGGTTGCCTGTTCGCCTAGTTGAAGGCAGACTCTGTAAGGAGATAAAGGGTAACCTTTCATGCATTAGGGAAGCAGCAAAGAAAGTGATTAACAAGGCTCTACATAAAAATTAGTGATTTTGGCTACTTGACTTGACATTTTGTGTTCAAGTGTATACTATGATAATGTTTATAATGTGACAACAATTCGAATTGCCCATCGAAAGAAATGCACTAGTTTCAATGTTTGAAAATTGAAGAAAAGTAATTCTGGCCAAAAAAAAAAAATTGAAGTTGTTTCTTTCTTGCTTTGGTTTCGTGTCCTTCTATGTTTTCCTTTTTCCCCCCGTTTTTCCCTTTTGGTGGGTGATAAACCACGTTGATTTTGCTTGTACACAAGTAGCTTACTGAATTGGTCCAGTGACAACCGTAAGTAAGGTAAAGTAGGGGGTGACAACTACAGGAAAAATGGAAATGTGGGGAATCCCTAAATATTCAAAGTGACCATAGGACTACAACAGTACAACTTTATCAAAAGTGATATCACGAAGCCCAATACCATCGTTTCCGCAATCTATGGTGATGGAACTGTTAAACCAAAAGAAATTTAAAGATATAAAAATGTCTGTATAATTCATGTTGCGTGTGCGAATGATAAAGGACCAAACACGGGGATAATTCATTCAGGCATTTGATCGAACAGTCTTGGTAGTAAATTATAAGTTGAATTGGACCGTGGGTACCGATAAAACCGGTCGTAGGTCCAACAGATTTGACTTGTTTGCAAGCAATTTGACAATTTTTGGCATTCCTTAAGTTGGTAAAAATTGGTAGAATCTTTATGACTAGTATGTCTGAACTGTTAGGAACAGCTTAGCTTATCTACATTTAGAATCTCTTTGCACTCTCTTTCTTCCTGAATTATCATCTCAAATGGCTTGCCAAACATATGTAGTAAACGCACAAGAAAGTGGCCCCAATTGAAAGAGAGCAATTATAACAGCAATAAGCTTTATTTACTTTCTTATTATCGAGTTATTGCAACAGTTTAACGCATTTCTGAGGTTCACAACTTAGCATACCGGAATGAAGTGGAATCACTTAATCAGAATCTCTAACTGCTATGATTCCACGCTTTTCATTTAATCCACTAAAAGTGAGTGCCACACACTTGACAAAATGAATTGTGAATTAGGTCCAGATAACATCATCTATAGCTGCCGAATGAGTTGTCATGGAGGAGCGGAGACTGCGGAAGTTGCCAATGCAAAGAATTTGGGATCCATAAGCACGTTAAAAGTCAGGGAGCTATAACTGTAATCAGCAACGCACCACGGCACCAGTCCTGTCTTATTCTTCAACTGCTGTTTGTCGTAGTTTTATTATAACAAAGCTTTTGTGGTAGTTCGCTGTTTATTTAGTTCAAATTATAAACCAAGTGATTTTTCAGAAACTGTAAGATTATTTAGTTCGACCCAATTGCCAAAATTTTGGCAGTGTTTTTTTTCACTTTTCACTCGCACGAGAGTTAAATCATTTGTGGTCATAATTCCACATGAGGCTGTAAAAGCAAGAGCAAAATCATGGTGATGAGATTTGCATTCTTTTTGCCCAATGAAATGATTCGTATGCTTGATGATTACACTTTTTGGTGCTCAATGTTTCTGACTCTTGATGCATTTTGTTGGATCGTTTGGATTATTGTGATTGGAACGCTTCTTTTAGTGTAGGGACTGGACTCATTGGATAGACTTAAACAAACCCATTAAATATAAAATCCTGTAATGACTTTAGACATAATCACAATTAATCATGATTTGTTGCACATAATTGTCAAAACCTATGACCTTTGGCAAGTAATAATCAACTAACACACCATCTATACACATATATATATATATATATATATATATATATGGATTTGAAAAAGACAACAGACTCACTTACATGCCACAACATACATACATACGTGTATATACATACATACGTGTATATATATATACTTTTTATTTTGTTTTAAATTCTCTACTTTCATGTTTAGATAAATTTTTTATATTTTTATTTAATTACTCACTTGATATTTAATATTTAAAAATTAATAATTATATCTTTTAAGAGTGTTTTTATTACAAATTTCATCTTGAAATATAACCATTTTCATCTTTAATGAATATAATTAATAATTTTAAAAAATCATAAATATCATAAATAATTCAACAAAAATAATAAAATTTTAAACTATAATCAATATATCTTCCCCTCACTTCCCAGCATAACGACAAAATTTCGTTTAAGGAAAAAGAAACGATTCTTTTAGTAATATATATTTTTGTAAAAAGCATCTTAATTAATTGCAGAGTGGTTTGGAAGGTTGTGGGAATCAAATTAGACTTTATGACTCCTTTTATGTTTTTATATTATTAATTAATGGGCATTTCCTGACTTGAGAATTTGTTTCATTTGAAGACGAGCGATTGGGTTCCCCTCAAATAATATAAAATAATTTTGTGGGCTTAAGACTTTGGTTGTAAATGCCCACTTCACCCACTTTTCTTTAAATAAATAAAAAGTCATTATTCTGTTGAAGAAGATCTTATTCTTATTTTAATTTGTCTGTACACAAATCTTGAGAAAATAATAATAGTATAAATGGAAATTAATATGCGATAACAAAATTAATTTATTAGCGTTGAAATTAGAACAATTGGCAATGGTCATCATGGTCAAATGGATTTGGTTAGTGAACAAAATCAAAGCAAGTGTTAGGCAAGTTTATCCCCCTGCCAAATAAAATACAAAAGATTAAAGTTTTGGGCTGGGCATGATGATAAAGTTCTCTTCATGGGATGTATGTATGTGTGATCATATGCTATTTTATTTCATGCATAGCATACATTAATCAATGATGCACATAATTTAAACAAGATAAATTTAACTTGAAAAATAATTTCCATAACATTAATTTCACTTAGATGTATGAATGGAAAATCATAGCATATAATGAAGTTGCATGATGTGGGGTGGTCCTTTATTTGAAGCATCTTTATTTATATATATATATATATATATATATATCAAATGGACATGACCTGTGGAAATTTTGTTTACATTGCATGTAACACCCACCCAACATGGGAACAAGTTTAATGTGTTAGATATGTAACATATATAGTGGGCTAGATATGGTAGTTGACTATTTGTCTTATTATCAACAAATTTATATATAAAAATTACAAGTTGTTGCATTAGCTTTCCCAACATTTGATTTTTTTTTTCTTTTCTTTTCTTTTTAAATGTGATAAAGAGAGTTTTCTTATTTTTAAAAAAATATTACTATTTATGTAAAAAAATTACTATTATTGTTATTACGGTTGTGAACTTGTGATGTAGTGGGTCGAACAGCTTAATTTAATAATTAACTCATTAATTATATATTTTTTAATATTAATATTATATTAAATATTAATAATATTACATTTTACTCACACACTTATATATGACCGAACATATACTTTTTTCAATGAAAGAGAATAATACTCTACATAATATCTAAACATACACCTCTATCAATAAAAATAAAAAATGCCATAAAAAAATAAAAGTTTTTATAAACAAAAAGAATATATTTACACTACTCCAACTTTTGTTAAAGAATGAATCCCTTGAGTAAAATTAAAAGGTGAACGAATTTTATAGTTCGAATAAACATCTAATTGTTATTAATTATGCAATTTAGACTATATAAAACCCCGACTACAAGGATAAAAAATTCGGAGAGAAAATGAAATGACATAAAGTAGTAAATGTCATGTACCTGCTATTTTTTTTGTTATTAAAATAAGATGCTTAAAACGTGTGAAATATTGGCATTTGACATTTCATAAAGTTTCTGTTTATTTATGAAATCCATTAGCCATGGTGCATGACACAAAACAAGACAGCAATAAAAATAAGTTAGAGCAAAACTAATAAATGGGTTGTTTTCTAAATTAACTCGGAAAATGCACTGTAATTTTACAAGAGAGATGAAAGATTTAAATTGCGTTGTTTGAATCTAAAAGGGCCTGATAAGATAACTCTTAACAAAATAGAAAAAGATTGTAAACCGATTCGATTTTTTTCCGTATCTTTTAGAGATAATTACTTAATATTTTAATTAAATTAAAATTATAATAAACAGAGGTCAAAATTAAGATGGTTTCTCCCCCATCCATCCAATTTTATTGATAAGCATGATGATGTGCAATAGCCAATTTATTGACTCCAACAGCACCAACACAACACCAATCATTTGCTAGAATTTTTTTTTTCTAAAAACAAAAACCAATTTTCTTTTTTTATTTAGAAAAAAGACCAACTAATAGTCTTAAAACTTTTGAACGTAATTGAAATTTGACAAATTGTTCTCTTTCTCTTTCTTTTATTCTTTTAGTTTTTATTTTTACCCTCCCAAACCATTTGAAAACCCCAAGAAAAGAGACCTTGATGAACTCAACTTTGATTCTTCATCGTCATCACAAACCGAATCCCATTTTTTTAAAAATTTATTTCAACGAATACCCACATTTTCTCTTCGCTTCTTCTTTCTCTTTACATTCACGGCAGTCTGCAGACTTCATTCTCGCCACTCTCCTTGTTTTTCACTAAATATCTCTTCTGGGTTTTCTTTTTAATTTCTATAGATTTTGAATAATTGTTTATATTTGCATGATTCAGAGTTATAAATCAATCTGGGTTTGTGTGTTTTTTAAAGATGGGTACTTTGTCAGATTCCAACAAAAAAAAATCTAAATGGTATTTTTGGTGAGTCTTTGTTTGTATCTGATGTGTTTTCCATTCATTCACTGTCTTTTGCCGCTTGTTAGATCTGTTTACTGCGGCTGCTCGATCCACAGCTTTATTCATCCTTAAACAGTACTTTCAAGGTCAGATCATTACATTTCACTGTCTGTATTAATTGTTTTATAATCTTTTACATACTCTTTACAGTTTCAATTATGTGGGAATTTAGTTCGATTTGAACAGGAATAGTTCTGGGTTTGACTTCAGTCTTTTCTGTTAACTTATTAGTTGTCTTAATTGCTCGGAGTATGAAAATTCGATGATGTGCAGTTATTTGAGTGTTCATAAGGTGGTTGAAGGGTTTATTGGGTTTTTGGGATTTTTTTTGAGTTGTTTTATGCTGTATTTGTTTATGCTAGAAAGTCATAGAAGTCCTCCATTTCAGAGGTGGGGTTTATAGGCGTTTGTATAAATTTGAAAAATGGGTAACGGCACTTCTCGTGTTGTTGGCTGTTTTGTGCCTTTCAATGGGAAAAGTGGTGTCGATTTGGAGTTTTTAGAGCCTCTAGATGAAGGATTAGGCCATTCGTTCTGTTATGTTCGGCCATCGAATTTTGATTCTCCTGCCATTACCCCATCCAATTCTGAGAGGTTCACTGTTGATTCGAGCACCCTCGATTCAGAAACTTTAAGCGGGTCGTTTAGGCATGATTCCTTAGATGATCCCGCAGGTCTTCATAAACCCAAGATTTTTCCCGAGACTACTTTTAAGACAATCTCTGGGGCTTCGGTCAGTGCAAATGTTTCTACGGCTAGGACCGGTAACCAGAGTGCATTGTTTGCTAGTGATGCACAAGAACCTGCTGCCTCATTTGAGAGCACGGCCTCCTTTGCTGCAATACCTTTGCAGCCGGTGCCTCGTGGCTCTGGACCTTTAAATGGATTTATGTCAGGACCTCTTGAGAGAGGGTTTGCTTCAGGTCCTTTGGATAGGGGAGGTGGTTTCATGTCTGGGCCAATTGAGAAGGGAGTAATGTCAGGTCCCCTTGATGCCAATGACAAATCCAACTTTTCTGCACCACTTGCCCAAGGCCGGAGAAGACCTCGTTTCCAACACTTTATGAGAAGTGTGAGTGGGCCAATGAAAAGCACCCTTTCCCGTACCTTTTCAAAACATTCAATAGGATCTAGTTGGATGCAGCGGTTTTTCTTGCATCCAATGAATCGATTAGCTTGGCAAGCAAAAGAGGCAAAGTTTCGAGCTGAAGCGCAACGAAGCTGTCTTGAAGTTGGGCCATCAGAAGGTGAGTATGGGAATAGCCGCAATTTGCAGTGGGCTCATGGTAAGGCTGGTGAAGATAGGGTTCATGTTGTGCTTTCTGAAGAACAAGGATGGCTGTTTATTGGCATATATGATGGCTTTAGTGGCCCAGATGCACCAGATTTCTTGATGGGCCATCTTTATAGAGCAATAGACAAGGAATTGGAAGGATTGCTTTGGGATTATGAAGATAAGTCTCTAAATGATCCTCCACAACCTGGACATCCTGAATTTCAAAGTGCTGAGACTAGTTCAGAGCGCATCAAGGAGGGCCAACCAAACTCTTGCTCAAATCAAGTAGTTTCTAGTAATCCAGAGGAATCATGTAATAATTCAGGAATCTCAAGGGGTCAATCATTTATCTGTGAAATAGTAGAGGTAAGTGGTGAAGTTACAGCTTGTATTCCAAATGCAAACTTAACTGGTCGAGGCAGAAAAAGTATGCGGCTTTATGAATTACTTCAGATGGAATCATGGGATGGACAAGGTTCCTTGCTGCTCTCTGAGTTTAGGCTCGAAAGAAAGGGTTCATTGGATTGTCAGCCATGTCCAGATACTTTGGGTTCCAGCGACTCGTTGAACCCAAAAGGGAATGATTCTGGCCATCGGGGTGAAGATCCAACTACATCAGGAGGAGATGGTAGGGTTGGGTATGATTGTACTCAAGGTTCCATGGATGCGCTTTCTGTTCTGGGGCAGAGACATAGCACGAAAAAATCTCTGATCAGTTCAAAGATTAGACAAATATACAGGAAACAGAAGTCCTTACGTAAGAAGCTTTTTCCTTGGAGTTACGATTGGCACAGAGAAGAGCCTTGCGTTGATGAGAGAATGGTGGAATCTTCAGGACCTATTAGGAGATGTAAATCTGGAATTGTTGATCATGATTCTGTCTTGAGAGCAATGGCTCGAGCTCTTGAAAGTACTGAAGAGGCTTACATGGAGATGGTGGAAAAAGCACTGGACACAAATCCAGAGCTTGCTTTAATGGGGTCATGTGTTCTGGTGATGTTAATGAAGGATCAAGATGTTTATGTCATGAATCTAGGGGACAGCCGTGTGATATTGGCACAGGAAAGACCAAATGATCGTCATCCCAATCCAAGTTGTTTGAAGGATGACATGAAGCATGGGAACAGATCAAGAGAATCATTAGTCCGTATGGAACTGGACAGAATATCAGAGGAGTCTCCTATGCATAGTCAAAACTGTCAGGTTAACATGATGAACAAGAATAGAGACATTTCTCTCTGCCGATTAAAGATGAGGGCTGTTCAGCTTTCAACTGATCACAGCACAAGTGTTGAAGAGGTTTGTTCCCACTTTACTGGAAAATTGAGTCTTATCATCATTTAACAACCATTTCGGGAAACTTTTATCTTCCATTGTTTAAGCTGTTAAGATTTTCTGATATTCATTTGTTCACTGTGTTTGCATTTCATTCAATCTTTTGTAACTTTTAGGAGTATTTATTTCTTGTTCCTTATATTTCCTGGTTTCCCTATTCTGGTACTTTTAAGAAATTTCTACTTGAATGTAAAATTGACAATGGCATCATAAATAAGCTTTCCTTGTTTAGGATCAAACTCATACATAAGTTTGTATAAAATATTCTTAAATAAAATTTAGAATCATCAAATTTTATATACTTCCATTAAAGAATAATAGGCACCGAGAAATTATAGAACAATTTTGTTTGCATATGGTTGTTGTGTAGGATTGATCTCTCATCCTTTGCTTTCTATGGCAGGAAGTTATTAGAATTAAGGCAGAACATCCTGATGACAACCAGGCGGTTTTAAATGATAGAGTTAAGGGGCAATTAAAAGTCACAAGAGCGTTTGGTGCTGGATTCTTGAAGAAGGTTGGTTGATGTTGCAAATTTGATTTTTTTCTTCCCATTTCTTTTTTCTAGGTACTTTGATCCATATATAGTCTTTGTTTTGCCAACCACAAATTGTTATTTGTTAATAGATATATACGTTCTATGTGCGAGTGATGGTCACCGCTCCTGTAGTGGTGAACGGAACTTTTTTGCTGTACTTATGGGGGAATATTTAATGGATTAGTTATTATTGTTGTAAAGAGCAAGGAAGAAAACATAAGGTTACCTTGTTGGGTTTGTGAAAGTAATATTTTACTTGTCATGTGAAAGACTTCCTGAGGTGTTTCGTTAACCAAGATCTTCTAACGAATGGAGCTAACAATTAGATTGGGGCACGGCACTGATTGTGTAGTGAAGTGCATTTCAGCTGTCAAAACTAAACTAGACAAAAGTTTTAGTACTTTATGTGGTCTCTTGTGAATTACATACTGAATTCTCTTTTGGATGATGAATTATACGAATATGCAATCTTTACCTTGGTAGAATTTGAAATTTCATTTATTATCAGTTATGGAGTTTTGCTTACACTTTGGCTGAATAATTGGAATATTTATGCTTCAATGTGGGCAATGTGGGTTGAAAGAAGTAAAATCCAGATGAACCTTTTTCTGATGCTATTAGAAGGTATAAATGGCTCCTGGATTTTGGATGTGGAGGGTGACAGCAGGAGGAAGACAATTATGTACTACCTTATGTGTTTACACCCTTCTAGAGTATCCATCTTTTCCCTTGTTGAATGAAATAATTGGATATAATGTTCAGCAATACAGAAGATACTTATCCATAAATTGACAGTAGTTGACATGGGAATGTTTATGTGGAAGAATTTCAATAAAGAACATCTATGTGTATTAGCTGTAGTTTTGTTGGGGACAGAACCTTGTGAAGTTGTATGATTTAGTCTGTTTTTGTTCAATTTGAGCAAAGATTACTTTGCACATGTAAGGTGAAATAAGGTTGAAGACGGAGGCACTATTAGGTTGGAGAGGTGAGGAAAATTAGTTGGGTCTGGCAAAGGTGGTGATGTGTCCTAGCAATATATGCATATTTGACCTACGAGTGAGCATGCATATATTTTGTTGTTATTATGTAGTAGGATGAGATGTACCATAATTGGTTACCACCTCGGCGTCAATTGGATTAGTTCATAGTCAATCTATAAAGCTATGTGCTGGCTGACAGCATATGGAAGCATTTCATTTGCTGTTGAATTCAATTTTGCCGCAGATGATGTTAGTGCGTGCTTTATTTGTTAGTTTTATGTTATTGCATTGGTGCAATTGATCAGTCTGTTGCCAATTCATGTTGTTGCAGCCAACTTGTAATGAAGCCCTGCTAGAGATGTTTCGGGTAGACTATGTAGGAAATGCTCCTTATGTCAGCTGCATCCCTTCCATTGTTCACCACCGTCTTTCCTCAAGTGACCGGTTCTTGGTGCTATCTTCTGATGGGCTTTACCAGTACTTCAGCAATGAAGAAGTAGTTGCCCATGTCACATGGTTCATGGAAAATGTTCCAGAAGGCGATCCTGCACAGTACCTGATTGCGGAGCTTCTATTCCGCGCAGCCAAAAAGAATGGTTAGTTGACTAATCTTTTTTCTTTCTTCTCTTAAGCCCTCTGGCTTAGATTCTATCTGAAGTATAATTGCAATTTCAGAATGATGCGCCAATGACTTAGTGTGCACTTCTTTTAATAGTTTCTCCTTGTTATTTTTGCAGGAATGGATTTTCATGAGTTGCTTGATATTCCTCATGGAGACCGGCGTAAATATCATGATGATGTTTCTGTTATGGTGGTTTCATTAGAGGGAAGGATTTGGAGATCATCAGGATAACTATTTTTTTACATGTGCATAATTGTTGCCTCAACAATGTAACCATTTCAAGCAAGGGGTACATCCGTGCATTTTGGAAATGAGAATTTCAATATTGACATTCTTTCTTTTTCCCCTAATTTTTATAAATATAATTTTGCTTTCCAATACTGTCATTTTTCCATTTTAGATTGTTTTTATTCTTATTTTCATACACGAGAATGATTGGATTCTTCGTGCAGATAGAAATCCCCTTATTTTTATTCACAAGTTGCAACAAACGTTTTCATAATTAAATATATTATTCAATTTAATCCCTTTATTATTATTATTATTATTATTATCGTCTGAACCGGAGGTCAGATAATTAGTCTGTTACAGGATTAGAAGACAATTTTCCGCTTCCATTTTTACTTTGTGCAAGATGTTTGTTGACGGCTATGCAGATTATGTGATTACATTTGAATAAGTTCTGAATTTCTTATACCTTCTTATACCTAACTCTTAAGGCCTTGTTCACGACTATGCAGATTACGTGATTACATTCGAACAAGTTCTGAATTTCTTATAACCAAGGCCAAAATTGTACAGTTAAAAAGCACATTGGACTACGCCCTCTTCAAGTGTGTTTTCTTTTACTTTTCTTCGACGAATGCGCCTGGGCGATGCAATATTACATATGTATACATATAAATGGAGTAAAAATAAATAATAAAAGAAATATTCGGAGGGAAAACAAAGCATAAAAATGAAAGACAAGCAGTGTATGTGCATCTAGGAGCAGAAGGGGTTTGAACCCGTCCCTCCTCTTTCATTTTCCACAAAGGAATTAACGTAACGATGATGCCAAGCATTCTATTTCTTCTGGGTTGGTCTGTTTCAGGAAATAGATTGGTTAACATACAGGGCAGACAAGAAAATACAAGAATAACGTCTTTTCCAGAATTCGAAACTGATTTTTTTGTTTTAAGTTTTTTGCTCCCTCTATGGTACGGCTTTAATGATCAGATTTGATGTTCGACTTGTATGGCAGAGTAGTTGTGCCTTCAATCTAATGATTATTAGAATAGTATATTGATTCAAGTTGAGTTAACAATTCAACCAACTTCAACAGGGCTGGTAGATAGACCAAACAATGTAAAGCTAAGCTAAACGCATAGTCTTTTTCATCGTAATTGCTAATTTAGCTGAATTAATTGCTCTTTAATGAACTGGATGTTCAAACCCGAAACACAACAAAGGCAAAAGCCAAAAAGTGAAGGCTAACGGTAGTAGCAGCGTCCCATCTCAAGGGGCCCATGTTGCTGTTGGTGGGTGATGATGCATACATTTTCGAGCCACTTTTGACTCTTTAACGGGCCAAATTTCATCTTCTTGTCTCATTTTCATCTCTCACCAAACCTTGAATGCGACAATAATTTGATTTCAAGTTCTTCCTTGCAACAATATCTCTTAATCTGCACGTTTGATTTCCCTGGCAAAACGTTTTCCTTTCATTCACACAGTAAATATATTACATTTTTCTTCTTTCATTAGTAGTCCCTTGAACTTTTCCAGTATGTTAATAAGTGTTCCAATACAGATTAAGACTCATTTTCCCATATGCTTGCTTTGTGTTTAAGATAAATATCTCTTAATTTCATGCTTGATGAGCACATCACTCAATCTCTCCACGTCAACAAATTAATATTATTATAACAATTCTCTGCATATATAAATAAGCAGCTCATCCTTCTCTCTCTGCATTGATCCATAGCAAATAATCTTCTTCTTTCTCACTCTTCAGGCAGCTGGCTGTTTTCTTCTCATTGCCGAACATGGCTACCAGTCTCTTCAGCACGTACTTACTCATTTTTACTATCGTATCTGGAGTTCTAGCAGTTGATCCTGACACGCTTCAGGATGTTTGTGTAGCCGATACCTCTTCAGGTATATAAAAAACATATACACTCTATTTAGTTATTTATTTTTTCTATAATATTTATGATTAGATTCTGATTCTGTCGCTACTTCTATTACAGGGGTTAAGCTGAATGGGTTTGCTTGCAAAGACAGTGCTAATATTACAGCAGATGATTTCTTCTTCGCCGGCCTGGCCAAGCCAGCAGTAGTTAACACTTCAGTTGGATCAATTGTAACAGGCGCCAACGTTGAAAAAATTCCCGGCCTCAACACACTAGGAGTGTCACTGTCCCGCATCGACTACGAACCCGGCGGCCTGAACCCACCTCACACTCACCCTCGTGCTACTGAGGTTATATTTGTGCTTGAAGGTGAATTGGATGTGGGATTTATCACTACTTCCAACAAGTTGATCTCAAAAACTGTAAAGAAAGGTGAAATCTTCGTGTTCCCTAAAGCCCTGGTTCACTTCCAGAAGAATAATGGTGACAAGGCGGCTTCAGTTATTTCTGCATTCAATAGCCAACTGCCTGGAACTCAATCCATTGCTGTAACACTGTTTACTGCTACTCCATCAGTGCCGGACAATGTATTGACTAAGGCTTTTCAAGTTGGAACCAAAGAGATTGAAAAAATCAAATCCAAGCTTGCACCAAAGAAAAGCTGAAGAGCTCCTTTTGAGAGTAAAGGAAATCATCCCATCATTTACTTTCTCTCCCAATTTCTTTTTTTTTTTGAAGAAAATTCAGGGCCGAATTTAAATTTTAGTATATGATATGGAGCAAAATGAAATTCAATAAATATGAGTATTTGTAATGATATTGATCCATTTGTAACTATATTTTGTGTTGTATTTGAAATGAAAATAATCTAATTTAAGAGCAAGAGAGTTGGGTACCATCATTTTAGTTCAGTCTTATTACCACGTATTGTAAGAACATACGCGAAATGAAAATAATATATATTTTTAAAAAAAGAATAATATTGAACATTTTAAATTATATTTATAAAAATAATGTATTAAATAAATATTAAGTATAATAAATAATTTAAAATTTATATTATTTTACCATTTAATATTTATTTAACACATTAATTTTTAAATTATAATTTAAAATATAAATTAAAATATTTAGCATTTCTCGTTAAAAAAAATAAATAGAACGTACGTATAAGAACGGCTGTCGCCTAGTTTTGCAAGAAGTAAACAAATCATCTACGATTCTAAGTAGTAGAAGACAATGACATGAATAATGGCAGGATCATATTATGTCATTTTGTACTTAATAAGGCGAATTACGTGGGCCGAATAGTCATTAAGTATTTGCTTATTGCGCCCGGCCCAAGTAAAGGAGTTTGGGCTGAACTCGCTCTTTGTTGTAGTTAAAACGATTCGTTTATTGCGTTACGGTATTTGTGTTGCATCTTTCCGACTCGGTAGAAAAAAATGGAAAATCCGATACAGCAGCAGGAGAAGAAGAAGAACTTCAGAAAGAGGAGTTACGAAGAAGAGGAGGAAACCAAGAATAACGTATCAGATGATGAAGAAGAAAGGAGGTATTTGAAATTTGAATCGTTGTTATTCATTTGCTTAATTAGGGTTTTCATAGTAGTAAAGCTAAATTAATTATATATATATATATTTAAAAAAAAAATCAGGTTGGCATTGGAAGAAGTCAAGTTTCTGCAAAAACAGAGAGAAAGAAGATCAGGAATACCGGCAATAACGAGTGCATTGCAAAGTGGAGTAGCCGGAGGAGGAGGAGGAGGAGGAGGCGGCGGTTTAGCTAAAGCAAGTGAAAAGAATGAAGGAGATGCCGAGAAAGACGAATTGGTTCTTCAAGATACCTTCGCTCAAGAAACTGCTGTTATGGTTGAAGACCCCAATATGTAATCACTCTTTTTCTTTTTGTTTTGCATATGAATTTGTTGTAAGGTTCCTTTTCTGCTCTTTGGTAAGCTTTGCTGATCTTTGGTTCTCAGAATTTCTAGAATAAGGATCTCTTTAGTCTTTGGTGATTCTTACTGGTCTCGAGCAATCATTATTATTTTTTTAATTAAAATTATGATCTGGTATATATTAATGGAAAAGACCTGCTCTATTCAACAAGCATTGAACCATAGTTTTCTTTTTTAGAAAAAAATAAGAAGAAAAATGCCTTCTTTTGATTATTTTCTGCAATGAAATTTATGATGGATCATTCCTCTAGAATCTAATTGCTATCTGAATCTTAATTTGCATAGTTGTCTGAGTAGAGGATCACATGTTTAAGGATCAATGTTTCTGAGTATCTTTTAGATTCTCTTTATCTCCTTTTTGGGCTGGCATATTACTCTGTATTTGCTCAGAGACTTGAACCTTATTGCATATTATGATTTCCTGTTTTGGGGAACTGTTGGTTGAATTTATCATTGTGTCAGGATTTTGCATGTTTAAATTGTGTTCTTGAGGCTTCTTTTCTTTGTTTAACAGGTTGAAATACATTGATCAAGAACTAGCGAAAAAAAGAGGAAAGAATATTGATGTGAAAGATCAGGTTGAGAATGATTTAAAGCGTGCAGAAGATGAATTATACAACATTCCAGAGCATCTTAAAGTGAGTGGGTTGTTTGTTGTCCATACACTTATGTGTTTCCTTCTTGATACACCATCTACCTAACTGATAATGCCAATATGGTGTTTGATTAAGTTTAACATGAAAAAATGCAGCATTAAAAGAAAGATAAAGAAACCAGTTATATTCGGGTGGATTCTGTGTATTATAGATAGTCATGCATGCTTGTGAACTACCTCTTTCTTTTAAAGTATATATCCACTCATTGGTTAACAATACAGCGATCTTATGGTTCCTGATCTATACCACAGAAATATTGTTGTTCTGCTTTTTAAACTTAAGTTGTTTCTTATCAGGTGAAGAGACGAAATCCAGAAGAAAGCTCTACACAATGGACCACAGGGATTGCTGAGGTTCAGCTACCCATTGAGTATGCCACCTTTTTTTTTTGAAGAACAATTTTTGGTTTTGCAATAATATTTTTTTGATAGAATCTAGTTGTATTTTGATTAGCCTGTCTCTTATCACTGTGTTTGAAACTCTTAAAAAGAAAAAAGAAGAGCATTACTGTATTTGAAGTTGCTACAATGTGCACAATTTTTATCAAGAGAGGAGAGGCTAATTCTTGGTTAGTTTGCATCACTCCCTCCATGACTAGGCATCCTTATTGCTCTGAAAATTAAGTGTTGACCAGGCCTTTTGATTAGATAAATGTTTGGATGGCATTTAATGGTTCCCATGGTTGCAGATACAAGTTGAAGAACATTGAGGAAACTGAAGCTGCCAAAAAGCTTCTACAAGAAAAGAGGCTCGTGGGTAGGACAATATCAGAATTTAGCATCCCCTCAAGTTACAGTGCAGATTATTTCCAACGTGGCAGGGATTATGCTGAGAAACTTAGAAGAGGTGCTTACTATTATCTCCCACTTTGGTCATATGACCTGATAGACTTAGTTTATCTCAGTGGTCTTGTTTACTTTAGACTAAGATAAAATTGTGGTCATTTAATACGACTTCTTTTTACTTCTTTGCCTTTCATGTCATGTTTCATTGCAGGTTTTGTGCTTATGAGGTTTTTGTTTTCTTCTCAATCTCTTTCCTCTTACTGATCATTTATGAAATACTTGCAGAACATCCTCAGCTGTACAAGGACAGAGGTTCTCACTACGATGGTGCTGGACCCAAACAATCTGATAACAGCACTGATGCAGCAGGAAGTAGGCAAGCTGCAACAGATGAATTGATGTTAGAACGCTTCCGCAAACGAGAACGCCACCGAGTGATGCGAAGATAACATGCAGAGTATTGTCCAAGATAGCTTGTGATAGTTTGTTTCCGATGATATGCAACAGTGAGGTTCATTGTTTCTCCAAGAAGATCAGTATACCTCGCTGTTTCTCCAAGAAGTTCAATATGAGTTGGCAATACAAAAAGGCTTGCTGCTGCGAGCGCTGTTGTATGATTATTTTTTTTATAAAAAAAAATGTAATGACTGCATTTTAAAATTGATTTAGATGCCTACATGGCTGCAAGATCATATAATCTCGCTGAAATTATCTCATTGCGGTCAAAATCTGTTGATCTTTTTTTCAGTACATGGCAAATGGATGGTGGAAGTTCAGGCTTATCTTATTATGAATTAACGTTTCCTTAGTTGTGGATTGTATCGCTGGTTGATGCCCAACTAGTGTTACAGATGAAATACAAGTAACTGTTAAGAGTTGTTATTCTATACTGTGCACTGAATATCCGTGTTTACTTGATTTAATCAGTTTACTCAGATCCATCATTATTAATTTCATATTTTGGGCACTGGTTGAAGATGGAGCAATGCCAAAAGATGAATTACTTGTTTCTTCTTGGTTAGCCGTATCTGGTTACAGGTTGCTGGCTGGCAATGGCGCCGTTAAATAGTTTAATTCTGATGCCTCAAAGTGGATAAAATTGAGGTAAAAATGTTTGCATCAAGTAATTTGGAACAGTTAAATCCTCTTTAGCTCTTACTGAAGTCTGAAGGTCTCGTCGATTCACCAATATTATTATTCCATTTTACAATTCTTGTGAAATATAAAAGAAATCATAGCAATGTGAGATCATAGCTGTCTTATGTTATTCCATGAAGTAAGACTGTAGATAAATTACATATCCATTACAGAACTGGGTGGGCTTCATTGCAAAATGCTAAGCCACAACCTAATAACACTCGCATTTTAAAATACAGCGGGGTTGAGAAACTGAAAAACAAAGCAAAACAAAACACATGAAAACAGAAAAGAAATTCACAAGTCCTAAGAGGACACTGGAAGAATAATTTTGACATCCCGGAGTTTAGAACTGAACATTGCTTTTGAAGGACTGGCCAAATCTCCAGTTGGAAGGTACTGCGTTATAAGCTGTGCGGATCTTTCCATTGCTGGCTTGGATTCTGAAGGACAAGCTCTGTCCATTTAGGTAGCTTAAGCTCTGCCAATTGGCACCCCAATTCCTTGACATGACTTGCCAGTTACTCATTTTGGATCCTTTGATCCAAACATTAGAAACATCTCCAGTGCCTCCAACATTTGATATAAGCACCAACTCAAAATAATCCCTTCCATTTATGGTGAATCTGATGCCTCCACTTCTCCTGCATCCAACCCTGATAAAGCCAGAAGAAATTTTAGCATAAAAAAAAAGGGAAAAGAAACAAAATCAAGAGTAAGATATTGTACGTACTTTCGGTAGAGTACAGGTACAATTCCAGCCCTGTAAATGGCAATGGACTCAAATGCAGGCTGAGCCATATCAAAGTGCGCCCGTGGAGGATTGCACCAGCCACCATTGTCGCTAGGGAGAGCATAGTTTGGTGGGCAGAAGTTTGTAGCAGTAATGGTGATGGATGTTCCCTTGCGGCACCATTGAGGGACCTTGCTGGCGTCGCACACTATCTGATAGCAGCCACCACATGCCTTGCCATCATTGAACAAAACTGTGCTCAATGCCGCAGTCTTTGTGCCATAACCATCGGTGTATAAATTTCCATATCCACAAGCACCACCTGATTAAAGCCGAAATGAGCGTCACCAACTCAAAACCATTAGAAACAAAAGGTGAATGTAGTAAATGAATATAACATATTACTCTTTGCATGTGAATGAGCTATATAGAAAAGGGAAAGCATGAATTAGAAACTTACCCATTGTTCCTGAAGCATCACTTCCACCATAGAAAGTTGCGTGGGCTTGCAACCAAGCAGCAGATGCTGCATCAACTTTAATGGAAAATAACATTAAGATTAGTGAAACAATCCTGAATGCAAAGAACCCTTCCATCTATTTATCTTCTTCTTTTATCTACTAAAACAAATAAGCTATTTGATTTTTCCTTTTGATGCTGAATATGGTGAACAAGGAAGCTATTTATAATCGTTGCCATCTTACGGGCAATTCTTATAGTATTATTATTGTGTTATTATTAATGCAACATTTCCGGCTACAAAGCCATGATGATAGCCAAATTTGAATGTGAATGATAAGTTGACTGAAAGCATTCCATATTCCTTCAACTCAAATGAGATTAGCCAGTTTTTTTTTTCTTTTTTTAATTATAGATTTCGTCGGTTCATAAATGTACGTAAGACAACTCGTCATTCAAGTACTATAAATTGGCGAATATCCATTAATTCTGTGGGTGTTAGTTATGGCAGCTACTCCTGCCTCTTTCATAAAACAAAAATACATGCATGTGCTCGAGTTTCTAGTAAATTTCCCTTCACATCCTTTCACATGAAAGGAGCTAGAAAAAAAAAACCGATTTCGTTATCCCAATTAGGCCCTCAATTGAGCTTAATTACATGAACAATTATTATATATTTATATTTAAACTCTCTTCATGATCTGGCCACAAAAAGCTGAAGAATTGTATGTCATCATTTCCCGTTTGTTAATTAACAATGTTATTTATTATTCATATTTTCATTGGAAAGTAGAAAATAAAATTAAAAAAAGAAAAAGATATGTGAAGATATAAGTGATACAGTAGTTGGCATGAGCCGGTGCCGTCAAAAACTAGATATCTGAATGGAGGGTAGAGAAGAGAATTCACTGAAATGCCAACTGTTGGGTTGAAACTTCAAACTTCAAAGTTCATAGAATTTAGGCAGTTTTAATTACTGGGTGGAGGTGTCTTTCGTAAAATAACAACACTGCAATGTAATCATATACATCGAGTTTACTTGCTATTTGAGTTATGGAATCCGTGGTACGTTATAGTACACAGTTGAACTGCAAATTGCCAACTTCATAATAATAAATTACTAACTAATATTTTATCAACAAATGGACAGAAGATTTGGAAGCAGAAATCAAAAGTCAACTAGATAAATAAATCATCCTTCAATTTTTAAAAGTTTAATGTTGTAGTTGGAATAACATGGGAATGGGTTTCATATGCAACTACCTTGTCTTGTTTATCAAGATATCAGAATATGTATCATTAGAAAATGTTAATATTTTTTATGATAAGAGGAATTTGATAACTTAAAGAGTCAGCTTTGAATTTGACGACTGTATGATTATGGTTTTTGTCAAGAGTAATGTGCCATATATTATGCCATGTCTTGTGGGAAGTCCATGCACATGGAAATGGCACTGGCACATGGGTGATGCCATCTCCCATGAACTCCCACCCAATCAATGATTCACACATGGGGTCACATTGTTGAATTGAATTGCTATGGACAATTGCTGCATTATTTATTTTTTTTAATAGCAATTAGCTTTCTGATTTCCCCCTATGAAAGTTGATCACGTCGTCACGAGACTGCGGGTCCTCTTACCATGAATGTGAAAATGATGGTAATAGCGAATTTAAGGCGTGCTACAAGGAATTATGCTCTTTCAAGAAGAGTGATCCACCTTAATATCAGTAATCTACGAAATAAAAAAATTATGATTTCGATATAAATTGATGTCACATTGGATTGAAATTATTATCTTTATTTACTACATTACTCAATCGTTCACATAGATATAGTAATCGTGTATGAATGTGTTGAAGGATATTAATTTTAATATTAATCTCTTTTAATAATTAATTTTTATTCTAATACTGAATTATTATAAAAATATTCAATAAAAAAAAATCAAAGTAAGAATAAAAATAAAATTATAAAAAAATATACACAATTAATTACGTAATTCAATCTATAATGGTGTAATACACATGCCAATTTATAGATATAGTTAGTGATAAAAATAAAAAGAAGAGAAAAAATAGAAAAGAAATGAAGTGGCGCCGTCTTTTATATATATATGTTGTTTGTTTGCTTCGTTGAAAAGAAGCAATTGAAATTGGGAAGAGAATAAGAAAAGTGAAAACAGAGAAAGAAAGAAAAGAAGAGAGAAATCGAGAAGGAGTATAGGAAAAAAAAAAAGAAAGAAAAGAAAGGAAAAAGAAAAAGAAAGGGAAAGAAAGAAACCGGGGGGAAGAAAAAGAGAAAGAGAAAAAAAAAGAAGAAAAGAAAAGAAAAATAAGAAATTTTAAAAAATTATTTTGGGTAATTAGATTTATATTCAATGGTTTAGTGAATAATAATTTTACGATATTAGAATATTTAGATTTTAATATTTATAATACATATCGGTACTAATGATGTATTTTTACACCCTATGATATAGGAGGTATGTCGATAGCGGATAAATTTCAGAATTCAAATCCAGCTCAGGATTAGCGCATTTTTGTGAGTGGATAACTATATATATGTTATATGTTTTTAATAGAACCGATTATGATTTAATTACGCATTATCAGATTTAGTTATGATTTATTTTAGACAGATAAATATTTATACTATTTAGTATATTCAGAAATATTTTAAAATTTATTATAGTATAATTTATGATTACGTTTAATATAGAAATGTTTATTTTAGAAAATTATGCTTTCATGATATTATATAGTAGTAGTTTTTGAACCACCATATGCGTATCCTCCCCTTTAGTGTAGTTGCTCTGCGCATGCGTTAGACCAGTTTAGTTTGCTCTACCCGAGCGATGTAACATTCCGCCGGGTTAGACCAGCTCAGATCCCCCGCTCTGCCTGTGCGTGAGTTACTCTGCCAGGTTAGACCAGATTTTTCCCGGGTACAAGTTTGGTGTGGTTTTCAGTATATATGTAGTACATGTTTCCAGAGCTATATTACATATATTCAGCTTGATAATAAATTTTATGATAGTTTGCGCTTTCAGATTTTCAGATCCTAGTATTATGTCATGATTTTAATTTCAGCACAGATTTTATGATAGTTCATACTTTCAGTACAAGTTTATTGATTACTCAGTATACAATTTTATGATTATTTTATCATACAGATTTATACGTGTATAATACATATAAAGTATATGATATTTTCAGATTATGTCCACTCACTGAGCCACAAGCTCACCCTTTTCCCATTTTCCTATTTTTTTTCCAGGTAGTCACATGAATTGTGCAGTGTAATATAGTCATCACATTTTGAAGTTGGCCAACGTACATAGTTGCATAAGTGTCTCAGTCTGTGTATTTGTATATGTTTTGTATATTGGAGTACATGTGTACACTTTTTGTTGAGGCAAGTAGCCTTATTGTATCATATGTATGAGTAAAAAGTATGTTAGTCACATGTCATCGCAGGACCTGCCTCGATTCTCGAAAAAGGCTCAGGTCGGGTCCTGTCAGTTTGGTTTTAAGAGATTATAGTTTTTTTATATTAAAGTCTACAAAAGAATTACAAATCATCACAATCTCTTTCAAGAGATTATCAAATAATACAATATAGAGAACTATTAAAGAATTTATTAGTGCTCGTTTTGTTCACATAGAATAAAGACACTATAGTTCTATCATAATGCACCCAAACACTTAATGTCTATCTAGTTTTTTATTCTCTTTTAGAGTCTCTCTTAATGTTTAATGAATTTTAAGGGATTACAAATATTTATATAATATTTATAAAAGCCTAAGAAATCTTAAACCTATTTAAAATAAAAATCATTACATGTAGAAGTCCAAAATTCACTCAAAAAAATTAATTTAAACTAAAAACAAATTTATCCAAACAAACAACATTGAGACGTTAATGTGACTATTCCAACATTGTGACATTCCTTAATGAATGTTAAGAGTGTTAGTGTCACCTTGTCACAACACCACAACATCTTCTAGCAACGCAAGAGCATTTGTCTCTCTAAAATCAACGCAAAAATATTCCATCTTCTAATACTAGAACATTCAAAGTTATAAGACTTTGTGTTTCTAAACCCCTTTTTACTTCCAATTCTATGTTTTATTCTTTTTTTATACGATTTTCTCATATTAAATTTTTTGTTAATTTTTTATCTAGTATCTATCTTAAATTTATATTAAAATATAATTACTCAATCACCAATTCTAACAAAACATGACAATGTCGCATCATTGTGTTCAAATTTGAGATATAAACATTATATTCTCAACTTGTTTCGTGGAAGACTTGAATTCTCTTTAATAATGTGACGGTGAGCCTTATTAGCGAACAACTATCAAATGAGTAGGAAAAAGGTGACAATTGCCAGCAATCACCAATTTTCGGTCCACGTAAAACGTTCCTTACCCTCAATATCACGAGAACGCTCAAATTATTACTTTGTTTCTGAATGCAGCAATCAGTATAACTGTATAAGGAATGCAGGCAGATAGAGTAAGATTCTCAGTTCAAAAGAAACACAACCATTCCACTTCACTTAAATACACATCCATTTATTGGCATTAATTATTCAGGACCCTAGTTCTGATTTGCATCAACAATCCTCAAATATAATGGTCAGTTGTTATAAAGTAACCTAGAGTTTCGACCAAAATTGCTCTAAGTATTAACCTATTCCATTTTTGGTTGTAATTTGAGAAATTCATGCAGCCTAACGAGAAAGTATCCATTAGTATCTTCTACAGTTTCAACTGTCAGCAAACAAACTCATAGTCTTATGGTCATGTCATGCAATGTATTAGCTTCGGATCTTTCATCTTTGAAACTCTTGTGGTTTCAGTAAGAGAAAACACCTGTAAATCACCTAAAATTCAGGAGTAGAAAATTCACAAAGAATACAAGTAGAAATAGGCATTGTAGGCCGGGCGCCTCTTCTAGGATCCCAAGTAAGCTAACAAAAGCATACATTCTATAGAGTTAAGGGTGATGGTTGCCAATAGTCCTTCAAATAGTAAAAAATTCAGAAGTAGAAACATATACTTTGGTTGCATCTGTCATCTACATTCTGCTTAAAAACTTGTGCAATTTTGTTTTCTCCCTCTCTAGGTTACATAAGTGGCTCATGTGTACTTACCACAATGTATCAACAAAATGCCAATCTTCTGATAAGCTTGAAACATCCAACATTTATGAGGCAAGTTCCTTTCCCAATTGAAATCAAAGTAATGAAAATTATTGGCCATTCATGCACTATCAAGGAAAACCTGCAAGTCCACAATGTTAAATTGATGTTGGAAGTTAATTGATGATATTCATATTCAAGAGTAATGCTGCAACATTAGGAGCATCAACTTGGCTTGTTTAGCTACTGGTTTGAAAATGTTTATGAGATAGCAACTCAAATTGAAGCTTTAGTTTAGAGCTGAAATATAAAATGGCTAAGCTCAACGAAAGACCTCAGAACACAAAAAAGTTCTACTCCTAACTTGGTAAAATGTATCCATCATTTTGCACTCATACTGTGCACAAGGATCTCAGTTGCATATCTGAAACACCCTATTTGGCTATTTCAAGGCACCTTAATAAGTAAAACAGCACTCAACCATCCTCTACTGTTATCCCAGACCAACTGAATGTAAAAAATACTCATCATTTGAGGACTTAGCCCTATACACGCTGCTCAAACATTAAATATTTAAGTCAGGGAGCTGAAGGATGGTGAAGTCCTAATGATCAAATGAGCAAATAATTTGCTTGCTTCACTTGTTTCACGGACCTATTCTTGGGCACACTTCTAAGAGATTTTCTAATGAACCGGAAACTTTATGTAAATGTCTTGAGCTTGTTGACCGAACTCTGTTTGTGTTGCCTAACTTAGTTAAAATTAACATAATTTTTAAATTTACCTTCAGGAGTCAATTTGGGGGTTCTGAAGTAGAAAAAGCGCATTATGCAGGATAGCACCAGCCTCCTCATTTGAGGCATCAAGCAATCGCAATTCTTTGATCTCTTCCTGCCATTTCTCTATTTGTTCCTTATGCATCCTGCAATTGTAGATTCAATAAAGTGAAAACTGAAGTTACAGAGGATGTAAAATCCCATGTACTGAAGTTCATCACTTGCATAATCAACCGCTCCTCAAATTCATTACTCAGTTCTTTGAACATTCCCTTCCCTGATTCCAGTAGCTCAGATACCTACAAAGAGAAACAGAACCTACATAGCTGTCACAATGTATATGAGGAACCATTTCAAGTAGCAATGTAGACCATCTCAGATTCTCAGTTGATCTTCTAATCACCGAGATTCATGAATTTTACATATAGAGTGATATGTTGAATACAAGTTGCTAATTATGCAAGGAAAATTATTGCGCAAAAGTTACCATCCGAGTGAAGTGTTCAATCTTTTCGAGGATGTTAGTGATAGTAAGTTCCATGTCTTCAGATCCCACAATGCTTGTCTCATTTTCTTCCTTCTCTGCAATCTCCAAACCCATTCCATATCCTTCATCTCCTTCCTTCTCTTACAAAAAAGTTAGACAGTGACATTATATAAATATTAAGACCACACTTATATAATTGACAAAGAAGCTTTAGAGTAGTGAAGGATGAAACATAAACAAATATACATTTGGTTTCATGCGTTTTCTCGTAGCTTCAATCCCTTCACTTTCCATCTCACTTACTGCTAAATAATGCTGCCAAACGGGAAAAAAAAAAGCTTAAGCAACAGTATATTTCTAAAAAGCAGTCAATGTAAAACATCAGAATAATAGAACATACTAATAGAGAAAAAAAAGAGGAGTTCAAGGAAAGGGAAAACAAACTTGCAATCGAACGCATAAGTATTTGCTGTCCAATCAGAGCAAGTGATGCATTTAGCTTAACCAAATCTTAACCAAATCATATGATAACAGTAAATATGCATTAAGAGAGGCTTAATTACCAAAACTACCATAAAATTACTGCAGTGGTTACAAGAAATATCAAATCGTGTATGCAAGGCAAGAACAGAACCTTTTTATTTCAAATAGGACATCTTTCAATTGCCCTGCCTCTCTTTAGATCTAACACTTAAGTTATAAACCTTTCTAATAAAACTTTCCAGTAGTTCTTCAATCATTATGATCCAATTAGCAATCAATTTATGAGATTATAATAATGCAGTCAAGATCGCGATATAAAAAAAAAATTAAAAGCACATGTTGAATTACGTAGAGCAGCCTAATTTATCAAATTAAGGTGTCAAATCCAATGATGAACGTATATCATTCGTCAACCGTTCTAAAACAACATATTCAGATTCAAATCCGAGCAGTTTGTCACCAATTATTTTTACAGAAAATATGATCTATATAGAACACAAAACTAAGAACTGAAATTGTAGATCCATGAGAAGTTATTGTGAAGCAGCAAATAAATAACAAGCAAAGTTACTTAAAATCAAGTAAAATTGAAGCTATAATTGAAAGTAGCATGTTAAATTCAACATAGAGAAATCACTATGGAGTGGATTAACCTCGAGTCAGAGTCGGATCAACTTTTAAAACGGGTCGGTTTCAATTTGAAATTTGAAATTTTCCAAATGCGCGCCAATCTTGGTGGCTCTTGACGGTCTAGCCCAACTTCGGTTTGAGATGTCGAACGGATCAGCCCAGGTAGGAAATACTTCCTGTTGTGATTGGGTTATGATTCGGCCCATTTTTTTTATTTAATTATTCGTTAATTTTTTTTTCTTTTTATGGAACGTGATATAATAATTCAATATGAAAAAAATATAATTTTAATTCTCACATGCCTCATATAATCGTTCATTCAATATCAAATCTTTTAATGTTGGTTAGATCAATCAATATGTTTTATTTGATTTATATAAGAGAAATTTAGGTATTATTATTTTCATTATGGTGTCAATGAATCTGGTCTGTATATATCAAATGATGACATAATTTGTGTCCATCATATAATATGGTTGAACAATGAATGACCTTCCATCTACTATAATTATGCAATTAGTGGAAGTTATGATAAGTCACACGTGATTATTCCAATATATATATATATATATATATATATAAAGAATTATCGTAAGATCTACTAGTAAGGTAATTCCAATGAGACTGCCCGTGCCGTACTACAGCCTTATCATTTTTTTATCATTTTATGGGAATAAAATCTAGATTAGCTCTGATAAGAGAATTTCTCAAAGAATTAAATTAAAGAAAAACAGAGTGGTTAACTTGCAAGAGTAAATTACAGAGTACAGTATCATTATTCATTGGCAGAAAGAAAAAGCAGTTGGATTTGGAATTGGAACACAACTTTGCTTTGGCAACTTTTACACACTTCTCTCCCTGGACAGGACTAGTCTGTCACTCACTAGCTCCTATTCATCTCGAGTCTTGACGGTTCACTGTCACCCTTTAGTCTTGACACTCCAAATTCCACACTTCTTCACTTCGCTCCTGCAAACATTACGCTCCGGTTTCTCTCTTCATGTTTGACCATAATTTCTTCATCTTGCTTCTCTTCTAAGCTTTAGTTTCTTCTTCTTCTCTTGATACCCCACGGGAATTTCAAAAATGCCAAGAGGATTACAAAGACATAGTCGTCGTAACCACGTTCACGTTCTTTTACTTTCCAAATCATTGTATTTTCTTGTTGCTGTGCTAATTACCTGCCGTTTAGTAGCTGTGGCTGCAGCTGATCGTCATGACGAAGATAAAGATGCACTGCTCCAGCTCAAATCTGCTATTTCTGAAGACCCATTAGGGTTAACTTCTAACTGGAACCCTAAAGACACTGACTCGTGCTCTTGGCCCGGTGTCACTTGTGACCCACTTACCCTTCGAGTTACAGCTCTCAATCTTTCCTCTAATCTCAACATTACGTGCTCTCTACTTTCTCTGCCCGCAGCTGGAGGTAACTTCTCTTTACACTTTCCTTGCTTGCATGAGCGTGACAATATCAAAAACTTGTCAGGAAAATTAAGAGGAAAGTTGTCACGTGCAATTGGTGGTCTTACGCATCTTAGGGTTTTGTCACTCGGATTTAATGAGTTTTCCGGAGAGTTGCCGCTGGAGATTGGTCGACTCTCTCTTTTGGAGATTCTTGATTTGGGTTTTAATGCTTTTCATGGACCTATGCCACCCACTCTCCAAAATTGTACTTCGTTGCAAGTTATTAATCTATCCGGAAATCAGTTTAACGGAACAATTCCTGCATTTTTTAGTCACCTGCCGGGTCTACAAGTTGTTTCGCTTTCGTTTAATATGTTAAGTGGATCGATTCCTGAGGAATTGAGTGACAATTGTGGGAGTCTTGAGCATGTTCATTTGGCTGGGAATTCACTAACTGGTTCAATTCCTTCAAGTCTGGGGAATTGCACCCAGCTACGGTCTTTGATATTATCTTCAAATATGTTGCAAGATGACATTCCTTCAAGTTTTGGTGAACTTGTGAATCTTGAAGTTCTTGATCTGTCCCGGAATTTTCTGAGTGGTGTTGTGCCACCGGAGTTGGGAAACTGTAAGCACTTAAAAGTGATAGTACTGAAAAATAACCATGGCTCTCTGTTTTCAAGAGATGATGATATTCAGCCTTTGGCTGAGAGAGAGGAGGATTTTAACTTTTTTGATGGGGAATTGCCAGCCAGTATTACTAGACTTCCAAATCTCCGTGTACTTTGGGCGCCAAGCTTGAATTTTGAGGGAATTTTGCCTCAGAATTGGGAGTTGTGTTCTAAATTGGAGATGCTGAATTTAGCACATAATTTCTTTACAGGACAAGTACCCACTTCTCTTGGAACCTGTAAGAGCTTGTACTTTATGGATTTGAGCTCCAATAACTTGACTGGGTTCCTTCCTGACAAAATTTCTGTGTCCTGCATGGTTGTCTTTAATGTTAGCCGGAATCTTTTATCAGGAGATATTCCTAGACTTTCTCAGAGTGAATGTGCTAAGATGTCAGTAGATTTGTCAATGTCACCTGTTGACCTGCTTGCTTTTTATGTGTCTTTCTTCTACGGTAATGTTCTCATCAGCCTGGCTCCTCTATCATTTCCTTTCAATGGTTTGGTTATATTACATGATTTTAGCAACAATATGTTCACCGGTCCACTTCCTCGCTTTCTGATTGATTCAGAAAGTTTGTCTAGAAGACCTTTCTATGGTTTTTGGTTGGCTGGGAATAGTCTTCAGGGAAATATTTCTACATATCCATTTGATCTATGCCTCAGTTTGGATGGCCTAATCTTTGATATTGGTAACAATAAAATTATAGGTGAACTTCCTTCAGATATGGGTAGTCACTGCAAATGCATGACTTTTCTGAGCTTAGCAGGAAATGATTTTGTTGGTTTAATTCCACAGACTTTCGCTAACTTGGATTCCCTGATTAACCTTAACCTCAGTAGAAACCATTTGCAAGGTCCCATACCATCCTATATTGGCAAGATGGAGGACTTGGAGTGCCTTTCTCTGTCTAGTAATAACTTTAGTGGTGCAATACCTTCGGAGTTGGCTCAGCTGGCTGCATTGGAGGTTTTGGAACTTTCTGCAAATTCTCTTTCAGGAGAGATTCCATCTGATTTGTCCAATCTGGAGCATCTTAATATTTTGAGGTTAGATCATAACAACCTCACGGGAAAGATACCCTCTGGCTTCAGTACCACCACTTCACTTTCAGTATTTGATGTATCTTTTAACAATTTGTCTGGATCTGTCCCTCAGAACTCAATCTTAACAAAATGTGATAATGTGAAAGGAAATCCTTATCTTCAACCATGTAATACTGATCCATCATCCACTGAATGGAAGCAGCAGCACTCTGGTAATGTTTCCCAACAAGAAGCTTATTCTCCTGCTGGAAGTGCACAAGGAAAAAGCAGTGTGTTCAATCCTATAGAAATTGCCTCCATCACATCAGCCACTATAATTTTTACTGTCCTTATAGCCTTGGTGTTTCTCCTTGTATGTATGAAGAAATTTGCATGCAATTCTATAGCCGATCCCGCTTCAGTGAGGAAAGAGGTAGTGATTTGCAATGACATTGGTGTGCAGTTGACATATGAAAATGTTGTTAGAGCTACTGCGTGTTTCAATGTTCAAAACTGCATCGGTAGTGGAGGATTTGGAGCTACATACAAGGCTGAGATCATTCCTGGGGTTATAGTGGCAGTAAAACGGCTTTCAGTTGGGCGGTTTCAAGGTGTTCAACAATTTGCGGCTGAAATAAGAACTCTTGGAAGAGTCCAGCATCCTAACCTTGTAACATTGATAGGTTACCATGTCAGTGAGGCAGAAATGTTCCTAATCTATAACTACTTGCCTGGTGGCAATCTAGAAAAGTTCATCCAAGATCGACGGAGGAGGACTGTGGAATGGAGTATGCTGCACAAAATTGCCCTGGATGTTGCACGTGCTCTAGCTTATTTACATGACGAATGTGTCCCCAGGGTCTTGCATCGTGATATCAAACCAAGCAACATATTACTGGATAATAACTTAAATGCATATCTATCTGATTTTGGCCTTGCAAGGCTTTTGGGCACTTCTGAGACACATGCCACTACTGATGTAGCTGGGACTTTTGGATATGTTGCTCCTGAATATGCAATGACATGCCGTGTATCTGATAAGGCAGATGTGTATAGTTATGGTGTTGTCCTACTTGAATTAATTTCCGACAAGAAGGCTTTGGATCCCTCCTTCTCTTCCTTTGGGAATGGTTTCAACATTGTGGCTTGGGCAAGTATGCTGCTTCTGCAGGGGCGGCCCCACGAGTTCTTCACAGCTGGGTTGTGGGATTGTGGACCCCATGATGATCTGATTGAAATGCTTAACTTGGCTATTATGTGTACTGGTGAATCTCTTTCCTCCAGACCTTCTATGAAGCAAGTAGCCCAACGGTTGAAGCAGATTCAGCCTCCACCATCATAGTGGAAGTTAACGACACACACTTCTGTAAGTTAACACTGTCAAGCTAATGATTTGTAATTCACCATTGGTTTTGCTACTGATTCCAAACTACATTTGTTGTACAGAAACTAAAAGAGTTACCGTTGTAATATGTTTTAACCATTCTTTCTGGTCAAATATATGTCTCATACTTTGATGAAGACTGCTTATTTGCTTAATGCATTAGTTCTTTCTCCTGTTTATTCTTTATTTATTATATTTAATAATGCTTTTACGGTCTACTGAGTGTAAAGAAAGTACATGGAGCCCCATAGTTGCACTGGGGAATTACCATAGTTGTATGACTAATGTAACACTGATATGGGGTGTTTTTTTACGTTGATCAAAATTTTGCTTTATCAGAAGAGTGCCAAAGCTTTTTGAGTGATATTGCAACAAAAGTTCCATTGTTGTAAGAATCCTAGCTATGCACGACACAGATTACCAAGGGAGACAGGTGGAAATTCCAACTGGATAAATTATTGGTTAATCATAATTTTCTGTTCACATGTTAACTTGTTATGCTTCTTGATTTAACTGATGGGATTCCTATGATTGAGGTTTCACTGGTAGTCAATAGATTCAGTACTCACTCTTCTTTTTTCTGTTTCAGTTTTGAGTGATTTCTGAAACTCTCTTGTTTAGATGAACACACCTCTGAGGCATGAGTTTTTAGCTGTTCTGATCCCTCACTTCTTAAATCATGGCACCACATGAGGCTTGTAGAATTAGCTAGTTTAGATGATGTATTTTACTTACTCCAGCCGCTAATTATTGTAAACTACTTCTCAGGTAAATGGATATTCATCATTCAAAATTATTTTATTTGTCTTCCCCATCTCAAAGCTAACAATTGCCCTTTTCCCAAAATTTATAGAATGTTGCTGCTAGGTCAATATCCCTTTGAGAAATTGAGCTTTATTACCAAAAGTATTCATGGCTAAATGCATTTGCACATGTTCTCATGCTGATATTTTGTTTGATCATTGCACGTAGTATGAAAATATTGATTGATTAGTGCTTATCCAATTAAATTATATCTGCATCAGTGAGAAGGCTCATTGATTAGTATGAAAATATTGATTGATTAGTGCTTATCCAATTAAATTATATCTGCATCAGTGAGAAGGCTCATGTTAATTTTAATTTTAGGGTCCCATTTGGCTTCATATATGAATACTGTCTTTTAGCATTATAAAGAATGAGAATGACTTTTAACAACAAAAAGCCACATTTTGCAAAGCATCTTTGAATAGCTATATTCCATATTCTTTCTAGTGTGAACAAGTGAGAGCCATTTTCCGTGTATTGAAAATCTTGGGAACTGACTACTGAAAACAGCCCAAAAAAGGATGAATTCACACAATCGTTCACAGATCTGCAATAAAGCAACTTTCCATTAAGATTTCTACCATTTTTTTTAGTTTCAAATGGATCTTAATCCTTGTGATAACTCCATTTACTTATATTTTGCAATGAAAACAGGCAATGGACTTAAGCGAGGCTGGCTGCTAAATATGATTGGCAACCATGCTTATGTCTTCTGCATGAGGTACACAGTAACGAGTTGAATTGATTCTTTCTGTTACCCAAGTGAAGTTATTATTTATTATCTAAATCTGGTTTGTTGCTTCCCTGATTTGTTATTAGTAAATTGGAATATATGGTGGTAGGGTTAGTTATCAGTTCTTATTACAGAGTTGGTTGCCAAATTTGTTGACAAAGACATCCCGGCAGATATGGCTGACTGACTTAAAACAAGACTGCAACTCTTCTTCTAAACAGGTACTCTCACTAACTCATGTGGCAGGTTAACTTACTAGACCATCAATTTTGCTTTGAGATAGTTTAGATTTGTCCCATGGTTTGGTTATTAATTGACCTATATTTGAGACTTTTTTCCAGGTTTAGAATATTCAGTTGTTTTGCTTCTGAAGAACCTCCGAGCTCTGCCGCCTTTTTCATTTCCATTAAGGCTACTGGATGTGTCTGGTTCCATCCATATCAACTGGGACCAGCTAGATTCAGGACATGAATACTAACCTGGATGGTCCATAACGTTTAGTGATCAGATAGGAGTTCCAGGTTATACAAGGAAATTCCTTGCAGCCATACCAAGAGGCCTTTACTAATTGTAATTAAATTGCTAAGAAAATAGTTTGCAAACCACAATGGAACAGAAATTGATATAAGAGCGAGCAATCATGCTGATTGTCCGTGAAACTTTGTTGTTTCTCCGGAATTTCATTGGGGTATGAACAAATGCACAATGAAATTTGAGCAGCTGTGCTTCTGAAGGCACAACCTTAGATGGCAGGCGTTCTTCTGATTCCAAGAATCTAAATGCACGGTTTCATCATCAGAATGCAGAATCGTCCATTAATTGTAGTGTGTCAGGTTTTTGATTTGGATACTGTGCTCAAGTAAATTTTGTATTGAAATTGGGCTTTTCCAAGTTTAGACATTTTCATATTATATATTTTTCCATGTTAAATTGTAATTGGACAGTTTTTTGTAAGCGTTTATTAGTAGAGAGAATCAATAAACATCAAGAAACGTACAAAGAAATAGGTGCTGGAAATCACCGGAAAAGGATAAGACAACAAAACGGAACAATTTATACGGTTAAAACCGATTATACGGGCTTCACCTGTGCTTACGGTATACCCTCAAAAGAATATAAATATATGTATTTTTTTGAAATAAGAATAAATTATATTCTCAAAGTTTGAATAAAAAGTTTGTGCCTGTAATAAAAAGTATTACCCGCGTTTTCCAAATTGAGCATTGGCATCAATCACGCATTTAATGAAGAAGATAAACTGTCTTTGATCCGAATGGCAGGTGAATCTTGATCCGCAGGGTTGTGGGTAGGGTTTTGAGGTTGATGGCCATGAAGATAAGATGCAAGCTGGTTTCGTGTGTTGGGGAATATATGAAAATGATGCAAATGATGGAGATGGACATGAAGAAGGTGACCGCAGACGATGATGGGAAAAAGAAGGAAATGCCAAAATAGCGATGGAGATGGTGATGTAAATTCTAAAATACAGTTGTCAGGTCTTAGGTTGTGACGATGAGAATCGGCATGCCTGCCGAGCTACTGTTTCCGAAGATGGAGTGATGAGCTTTATTCATTCATAGTCTGCATTAGAAAAGATGACATGGTTGATGGTCGATTTGGGTCTATTCTATTAGCCAAAAACAAAAACAAAAAAAAAATATTCTTATCTAATGATTTTGAAAATTTTCTTATGGTAGAATCTATCATTAAACTTCATGATAATCATGAGTTCCCAAAAAAAATTATGATTATGATAATTAGAAGAAGCAAACAGGACTCCATCCAACACTATCCTACTTAATGATCGATGAGCACCCTTTTTTCAATGTATCTGTTCCGCGTCAATAAAATTGAAAGAAAAATGAGCCACTTGCCATTCATGCCATGCACTATTACAGAATTCTGATGAGAGAATATGGGTTTTATTCATTCAATTTGTAAATTTATAATTTGGGCAATGGGCATAGCATCCCATAAACCATTAAACGGTGGATGTTAAATGTTATGATAATAATATTTTATTGAGCCTGGTCAGGCTAATTAATTAGTTCAAGTTGCTATCATGCAAATAAATACAAAATAACTAAAAGGAAACTGAAACCACAGATCTTCAGTTACCTATAATCTTAAGCCATACCCATACCCTTAAGAGTATCCCTATATAAACCCTGGAGGGCACGCTACATATCATATCATCCACACTTCTCTCTCTCATGAACCATCCACTCCAACTTTATATTATCATCATTAATGTCGTGAGAGTTGAGACCTTAGTGAACGATCTCCGGTTAGACATCCACAAGTTGCTTATTATCCCAAATCTTAATTTCGCTATGCCAGAGACACGAGTGTTCAAATATTTCATTTTCTTGGCTCTAATGGTAATCTTCCAACATGGGAATTGCCTAGTTAAAGACAATCCTAATCATGGTTTTGCGCAAACAAATGGAAACCATTTTTCCGTGAATGGGAAACCTGTGTATTTAAACGGTTTCAATGCTTATTGGATGATGTACTATGCAGCTGACCCATCAACGAGGGCCAAGGTCACAATAGCATTTCAACAAGCCTCCGAGTATGGCATGAATATTGCTAGAACTTGGGCTTTTAGCGATGGCGGTTACAGAGCCCTTCAGTATTCTCCTGGTGCATATAATGAAGGCATGTTCAAGGTAAATTTAATTTAATTTTTTTATTTTCCTTCTAGTAACTGCTTCTTTCTATCTTTCATGCAAAAGAACGAGGACTCGCGGAGAGTACGAGGAAAGTTATCATATCGTAGCATTATTTTATTTGACTTGTTAATATGGTGCGTTACATTTTGATCATTAATAAATGCATTTGTTTTCATGGTTAATTACTTTTCAGGGACTGGATTTTGTAGTGTCAGAAGCTAGGAAATACGGGGTTTACGTGATCCTAAGCTTAGTGAATAACTTCAAAGATTATGGGGGAAGAACGCAGTATGTTCAATGGGCAAGGGAAAGAGGCGAGTCCCTGAACAATGAGGATGAGTTCTATACAAACACTGTTGTCAAACAATACTACAAGAATCATGTCAAGGTAAATTCCCCATCGCATGTTTTGATTTATTACATTGATTTTGTGGTTAAAGAAATAGTGAAAATGTCTTCTATGGTCTTGATATCACTTGTGTTCGCAGGCTGTGCTGACGAGAATCAACTCGATTACTGGTGTGGCATATAAAGATGATCCAACCATTTTTGCATGGGAACTCATGAATGAACCTCGCTGCCCAAGCGATCCCTCCGGAAGACAACTTCAGGTTGATCCAACCATTTTTTTTTTCTTTTGGGGTTAGTTTAAGTTTAGGTATATCTATTAAATTCAATTTTTAGCTCAAAGCAGGTAACAATGAGGTAAAGAAAGTCTTCTATCACTCTCTGATACTTTGAAGATATCCGAAATTATTAGGTTAAATGTGTCTTAAGGCAATCTAATCTATGTCAAACAATTATCTAATACAGACCTAGTTGGTAGAAATGGCCTTTCATCGAGAAAGGGACTTCCATTTCATTGCAAGCTGGGAATATAATGGAAATATCAAAATATGATTCCTTTTGCTAAAAGAGCTAAAGGTTCATAAGATGCTAGCATTAACCTGTGATATAAAGTAACAAATAAAAGTGAACATACTGCTTTTAGAAAATTATGGTGACCAAGTCACCAACTCCTTATTACCTTATATTAATGAGAAATAGTGTAAAATGTATTATTAGGCAAGGCTAACATAATAAACATTGGTGACAAATGCAAACAAGAAGGAAATCCAAAACTGTAGCTGTGGCATCTAACTTAACAATCTAGATTCCTGTTATGGTACTTTAATGCATCATTTTTATAATTACAAAGTTCACGTAGGACTTGAATTGGCATAAAAGCAACATGCAAGCGAACTGTCCTTTATTCCTTTAGAGTAATCTAGCATTATAAATTGCTAAGGAATCGTGATGAGGACCATCCTTCACACGTTTGTTCCATTCCTCGAAATTTTCCTGCTTACTTTGTCTACGTTGTTGAATTCTCTAAATCACGTAAGCAAATTTTTGCCATGCTTATGGTATGTACTTTGACAGTTGTTCCCATAAAAAATTTGCCCAATTTCATTGAGACGAATCTTGACATTATATATATATAATCGATAAAGATGAAGATGATTGACGGTACCTTCTCTTGATAATTCTGCAGGAGTGGATCAAAGAAATGGCAGCACATGTTAAGTCCATTGATAAAAATCATCTGCTTGAGATAGGGCTCGAAGGTTTCTATGGGGAATCAGTGCCACAAAGGAAACAATACAATCCTAACAACACACCTGTTGGGACTGATTTTATCACCAATAATGAGATCCCAGAAATCGATTTCGCAACCATTCATATTTACCCGGAGCAATGGTAATAAATTGGCCTTTCAATGATTTTAGAACAACTCAATACTATTCTCATTTGAATGTAATGAAACTCTTCACTTAAATTGATCTATTCATTCATGGTCAGGTTACCATCAGGCTCAAGTGAGGAGATTCAACTTGCTTTTGTGAAAAGATGGGTCCAAGTCCATATCCAGGACTCCAATTCACTTATTAAGAAACCAATCATTATTTGTGAGTTTGGGAAATCGTACAAGTTTGCCGGGTTTAGCGTGCAGAAAAGGAACACTTATTTTGAGAACGTTTACGACACCATATATGATAGTGCCAAAAGTAATGGCCCATGTGGTGGTGGGCTATTTTGGCAGCTGATGACCCAAGGAATGGCTAATTTTGGTGATGGATACGAAGTTATATTGGAAGATAGCCCTTCAACCGCCAATGTCATTGCTCAACAATCTCGGAAACTTTACTATCTAACACATAATGGCAAGTAAACAGAAAAGACTTCTTAAAGCAATGTATTTCTTAGTAGTGAACTAAGAGTAAAGATAGCACATAAAATAATATTCAATTAAAAAGGAAAAAGAAAGAAAAATCCCTAGTGTAAGATTTTTGTGTAGTTCAATAAGCAAAATCAAATGGTAAAAAAAATGAAAAATTGTCGTTTTCTTTTTCTAGAATGAAAAGTTTCATGGACATGTAACTAATTCCACCGCAGCATGCATAAGTGATATTCACACGTTTGCTCCATTTGGCCATCTCCTGTTGAATATTCATATCCTTAAATGACTGTCCCATCCTTGATGGTAGAATTTTTCAACACTACAGTTATTCCTGATCGAATATAGAATCCCTCAGAAGGTCTGTCTGCCTCTTCCACGCTCTGCAGTTAAATCAGAAAGAAGATCTTGAGTTGTTATTATTCTTGGTGACACTAATATGCCAATATAATTGAAACTTACATCCTTATTTGCAATGATCACGTTCTTTCCAATTTTTGCATTCTTGTCAATTATGCAATTCCTGCACGATGGAGATACATAATCATAAAAATATAATTTTACAGTGAAATATCTTGACAAGCACTTAAAACTTCTGTTGGGTGATAAATAAAAATTATCAATCTCAAAGTAACTTTCGGGAAGTCAGCTGATGGAAAAAGTGTTCACACTCTTAACTCTTCAAAAACAAATAGGAATGACAATGTCATTTAATAGCATCTCAAACACTTGTGAGGATGAAACTTACATAATTTTGGTATCTCTTCCGATTCCCACGGGAACTTTGCCTTCTGCCAAAAGAGATGCTCTCTCTGCTTCAGTTTGGTAATAATCAGCACCCATCATCATGGTGTCCTGCCAATGATCATTGTAAAATGTGATTTCGGATAGAGAAGAGAAGAAAGCTACTTATTTGATTCAATGGACTAAATAGTATGCAGCTGGCTTCTAATTACCAATTGTAGAAAGTTATTAGAAGTGCAAACCAATATAAGACTGCTAATTGGCTTCTCAACTTTTGTATGAGTCAGTTCATTCTAATTAGGCATTACTTGTTCATAGAATTATAGAGGAGATGAAAGGACAGGAAAGAAAGGTTACCTTGAGTTCCACACCATAATCCAGTCTTGAGCGAACTCCGACAATGGAATGTTCGATGCTGCACTCGCTCAAAAAGCAACCATGTGAAATAATTGAATCTTTGACCTACAATGAGAAATAGTTACTACAAGATCACGACATTGCAGTGAAGAGCCATAACATCATAATACATTTGCATTTGAGTTTGAAATTATACCTGGCATGTCTCTATTTTAGTTGGTGGTAGAAATCGAGGAGATGTGAAAATTGGCTTGAGCGGATCAGAGAAATGAAACTTGGGAGGCTTCAAAAGGAGAGAGTGCATAGATTGATAACTTGCTTAGACAATGAATGACTTATGACCAGAATATCTAAAAGAAAAGTACCTGATCTGTCAAGGACAAATTTGCATCAAAGAATGACTTAATAGTACCGATATCCTCCCAGTAGCCGTTGAATAAATATGCCTGCAGAGTGGAAGTAAAAACAGAGAAGTCCTTGAGAAACTTCCATAGGAATTAGAAAATAAGAGCAGAGAGCTGAATGAAACTCGTAGTATTTCCATTAACAATATCAGACCGAGGTAAGAAGCGATCTTGAACAACTGGTCCAAAGGCCAGAAATGTATCATGAATAAAAATCGTCTGCAGTACTGAGCTCTAAGTGAATATTTAATCCCTGAATTACCTGAACCTTAAAATCTTTTGTGGCCATTGGAATGACTTCTGATCCAAAATCGTTGGCCTCTGGATAATGCCACCTATAAAAGCAAAAGGATTGGGAAAAATGACAAATATAACATTACTCCATGTTTCTGACTAAATTGAAAGCTACTTCCCTCTCTACTCAAAAGATACTATCTTTGACTTCAGAGCTCACAAATTCAATGTTCTCCCAAATAAAACTTATTTAGTGACGTCCGAAATTAGTAACTAATTCAAATATTACATTGAAAGGATTTCTCTTTGTGTTTTGTTGACCATTCAATCAAGTCCAACATTCAAGGGGAAGATAGAATTGTGTGGATGATGCTCATGTCACTTAAGAGTGCAGTAAAAATATTAATTACCTAAGAAGCTTCAATAGAACCTCTGTCTTGAATAAATATATACCCATGGATGCAATGTATGGGAAATTCTTTGCTTCTTGAGCTGATAGTCCTAGAAGAGTCGTATCTACTTGCTGTTAAAACAAATTATTTCAATCAGACAATAGCTAGTTTTTATAAACTACTCATTCTGCAACTGATTTCTTCGGGTATTAACCAGGGGAAAATGGAACGAGTAACAACCATGGATCTCAAACTTTCACCCTTGGGTTTCTCAAGAAACTGTCTGATCCTTCCTGTTTCATCAATCTTCACCAATCCAAAATCTGAGGCACGACTGCAGTAAAGAAAACAGTAAACTGAACTTCATCCAAGCAATCTAAAAGCCACTTTATTTTTCTCGTTGAAATTTTGATCTCTATCATTAAAAATTATTACCTGTCATCAACAGGGATACATGAAACCGATATATCAGCACCCGAATCAATGTGATGCTGCAGACAGAGATCACTTTTTTAAAAAATACTGTTTGAAAGATAGAAAAAGTGGAGCGGAGAATAGACGACTTGACAACTACGATTGCACCTGCACAAAGTCCATATAATCCATTCGATAGAGATGATCACCAGACAATATGAGAATGTTCTCGAGGTGCCTATGCTTAGCATCCTACAGACAATACCATGAATGTCATCAACATTGAAAACACCAGATCCTTGGATACGTTGCAGGCTCGATAAACTAAAAGATCTGAGATCAAGGAGCTACTTTCACGTGAACTCTTGTCATATTAGTTCAATTTAGCACAAGCAAATTGAAGTAAATCCACCAAAGTAACGATTAAGATTTTAGAAAACAGGACATAGATTGAAGAGAAATTTCATGTACCTCGAACAACCAGCTGAACTGTCTTACAGCATCTGCTGTACCCTGAAACCACTTCTTTCCAGACTCACCGGGCGTTTGAGTAGCTGCTAATACCTATGATGATTAATGAAGCGGAATCAGAAGTATATGCAGCAGGTTAACATATCTAACCCAGTAAAATGAACGTTTTCAGTAATTTGAATATGAACTAATAATTCAACTGTTGTAGATATTTCAGCATACCTCAACAAAACCATCACTGAAGTTCACACCATTTCCCAAATTATAAGTTCGAGCAATGTGTCGGTTGAGAGATTGAGAATTAAACTGGGTAAGGATGTAAATTTTGTTAATTCCACTGTTGATACAATTACTCATTGGGACATCTATCAGTCTATAACATCCTCCAATTGGTACCTAAAAGATCATGTGTAGAGAACCAATAAAATGAAGAATTGTTAGACGTTATTCATATTAATTGATTCTGAACATAAAAGGGCCCTATATTGGTCGGAGTTAGCTTACAGCTGGCTTAGCCCTTCTTCCGGTAAGTGGAAACAGTCGTGTCCCGGCACCTCCGCCCAATATGATGGAGGCAATAGTCTTGGGGTTTGCTTCTTGTTTTGTAAATACTGGTGCCTGGAAACTCTGCGTTGCAAATCATGGTTAAATAGAAATCACTAAAATACACAACTAAGGAAAGCAATCAATAATCATGACCAAAACAAATTATGAGCTGGTACAGGAAATAAGTTCTAACTTCAACAGTGGAGTTGTCTAGAAATAGTATCCAAGGGGGACAATTACCATATAATCCTTAGCAACATCTGCTAGAATTGAATTAACTGAGAACTGCTTCTGCTTGGTTGTGGCACATCTTTTACTCGGGATTGCAAACTTCCCTAACTGAACACCTGATATTGAGCTGTTGGGCCGCCCTGTGCCAACTCTAGTGCCCAAAAATGAGGAAGATGGCAACAATCTATCATGTTGAGGTAATGACGGCGCCCTTGAAGCTATTGAACTGAATCCATTTAACCCCATTGCCACTACCGTTTCAGTACGTGACTGTGAACCCGGATATGATTTTCTATTCAAGAGTTCTCCTCTAAAGAATGAAAACAAGTCCAAGAGGAAGGAAGCCCCTCCTGGCTTTCCAGTTGCTCCCTTGTCCTATTGACTGAATTACACAACAAAATGGAAGTTAACAGAAGCATTTCAAGTCGGTTATCTATGCATCTAAAAATTCCGCCAACCCACATCTATTGGGATTTGAAATCACATTTTCCATGCAAAAATAAATAATTTAAATAATAAAAAAAGCCATGCCCGCCACGATCTGTTAGTGGCTGTCAAAGCATAGTTAAAAAAATCAGGAAACACAAATTAAGCAACATAATAAAAATGACCTACTAAATCTTGCCAATGGCCCATCAACAAGCAATACGATCCCATATATAATATACAAAAATCTTATGCTGATAACAGGAAAAGCTTATCATAATGAAGAATCTATATTAATGGCCTTTAAGCAAAGAAAAATACCTGCTGTTTAAAGATGATCAACAATGCTGGATTAAACAGCTAAAAATTTCAGATATTTGAATAATAAAAGCACAAGTTGCCTGGGGATAGAGAAAAGAATGGCTCCAAAATATTGGAACAAAAACCATCACTTACTTTTTTCTTTTACAAGAACTCTCATTCTTGAAATTGAGTCTTAAGTTTTCGAGATTCTCAAAGGCTTAGAATAAAAGCTTCCACCTCCACATTCATACCCACTATGTTATATTTACCATACATTACATTACATGTTTTAAAGTCGTACGGCGTTTCCCTCTCCTCGGGGTCTTTGTTTTCAACGACTAACTTCATGGGCAATGCATGCATGCATCATCATCTTGCATTAATTACTATTTATATTATATTATATAATATGTAAGTACTACAATGAGAAGAAAAAGAAAAACTGTTCAGATTCTATTAGCGTGTCGAAGAATAATCAAATACAAAATTAAAATAGAAAAATGACGCACTCACTCACTGACTTCTTTTTCGATTGAATGGAACAGAAACACCGACAAAATTAATAATATCCATTAATTATCATAATCACAGAATCACCGATCAAATGGAAGAAAATGTGAATAACATTCCCATCCGAGACACCACCGACAAATACTGAATTTTTTTTTTTTTTGAGAATTTTTTTTTTATATTAAGCAAGCAGATCAGATTTATTCTTAGTAAGTTAAGCTTTTGAGGTTCTGACTCGGATAATGTTGTTTTTTTGTTGAGAGAAGAGGAAGGAGAGCGAATCTCTCCGTGTCTCTTTTTGATCTCTCAAAATCAGTGGAAGTTCACTTTGATCAGCTCCAAAGTGAGCGAGTAAGTCACCACTCAATACCGAAATTATGGGGCCAGTTTGATTTTCTCGTTCTTGTTACCTGGCAACGGCCCACATTTACCGCGTTGTTAGAAGCTCCCTTCAGTAATCTGAATTTAAACAAAGTAACAGTTGTATTCAAAATATTTTTTTTTAATTGGACGTGAAATCTTGTTTTCATATTAATAATTCTATTTTTTGGAAACACATATTAACAATTAATTGTTAAATGAAGTTATGGATTGCGAGAGGAAACTGGATGAGCATAAACAGAAAATGGATTATTTTATAACTAACGAAGTCGTGTTTATGCCTCATTAGATCAGACCATAAGTTTTTCTTACTGTAAATACCCGATGAACTCTCCTTAATATGCTAAGATTAGTTAGCATAATTTTATTATCAGATGTTTCCAATGTCATGGAGAACCAGATTTTATCTTTAAAATGCAAAAAGGTCAAACGTCCATGGAGTAAGGAAGAAAAAGAAGGTAGCTTTAGATGCCAAAAAGATCAACAAACTGCAGAATAGTTTACAGAAATTGCAGCCTTGAAACAGATTCAGCATCAAACTATCTCTACTTTGCCAGTTTGAGCGACATATATCAAATTTTTAATAGGCGCAGCCCCAGGAAAATAAATATAAAAAAAAATGAAAAAAAAAATTCAATCAAGCAAAGACTTGGCCGCCAATGGGCTTATTGACACCGTGCGAGTGACCTACTTTTTGCGCATGAAACTGTTCTACTGTTCGCATTTACCGAAGAGGAAAAAGTGGGGAAAGGGCTTATATAATATAAAAACAACAGGCTTTAACCAACTGTACAATAAATACATTTGAAGAACTTACCATATGCTAAATTTCATTTTATCATTTGTCAATCCTAAGGTTATTACAGAGATGTCCAAGTTCAGGCCTTGCTTCCATCCATGATTCGAATTTTATCTCAGCAGTGCTGTAAAGATAGGACCTGAATGTAATTAGGAAGAAGTACCGTCTGCAAATTCAAAAGACGAGAACTGGTTATTATAAGACGTAACAGTAACAGAAGAAAGACTTGTCATTTTACCAGTAAAAACACATGGATCAATGAGTAGAGAAACTTCAAAAAATTGATGAAGAAATGTAGAGGAACCATAGTCAAACACTTAAAAAAAATATTTATCCAGGTTTTCCATTTGACGAGAATGCATTAGAAACAAGTCTTAAGGCATGACAAGGCACATGAAATGCACTAGAAACAAGTCTTAAGGCATGACAAGGCACATGAAATGCACTAGAAACAAGTCTTAAGGCATGACAAAGCACAAGCAATGCACTTTATCGGCTCTGGCAACAGCCATTTCTCATCCAAAGAAGATTTTAAACACTTAGAATCGCTTTAACAAACTGCATTAGAAGGATCAAGATTTGAAATTGTTGAATTCACTTAATGATAATTAATTAAAAGAGATTGCCACCTAAGTCAGAAGTACTGAAAGGAAAACATAAAAAAGTCAATCAGTGAAATCAGTAAATCTAATTGTTGAGGTATGCAAAGTAACCTTAAAGCCTTGATGCCCACATCCATGAGGTATGCTCGTTGCTCATCGTCTTCCTTGGGTAACTTCTCAAGTTCCTCACTGTAATGAAGAATATCATCTCGTAAATGTCCCGCACCAGCACACCTTTAAAACAAAGGAACCAAACTCAGCACCATCAAGAATTAAATGGACTGTCAATAGCTGGAAAAGTCATGACAAGGGAGTACTGTCCCAGATTAAACAACGACAAAAGAACAATAGACAATACCAATTACGGATGTATCTACATCCTCTATTGAAAATATTAAAAAATATATATTAAAAGAATCAATAACACAATAGTAAAAATATATTACCATCATCCTCCTTTATCCATCACTTGTAATGCTTCTATGTTTAATGAATCACCTTACGTATTGATACACTAATATCACTAAAAAGAAAGAAAAGAGACATGCCTCTCGATGACAATGTCAACATCTGCCTTGCTCTGGGGACCATAGACAAGAACTCTTGTCAAATTTAATATGTCACGGTAATCGCCCATCTTTCGTGCTTCCCCATCAGAAGCCCAAGAAGGAAAGTTCTCCTCATGTGTTGAAGATAGATGTGGGCCAACCAAAGATTGTGGAACCTTTGATACAGCATTAGTCTCTGCCTCAAGTCTAAGACAAATAATTGACATTGCATATGCCACTCCGCCAAACCCCGTGTGTGACACCAAAAGGTAACTCCCTGCAGAGCTATAAACAAAATTGCTTTCACTATTACAACCTCATTTAAACATCAAGAGAATTTTCCAAAAAGGAATATATATCCAGAATAAAGTTAAAAGAAATCGGTTTCTATATGGGATTGAGGACCGAACAAATGTCAGAATGATACCCTAAAAGTCCTAAAAAAAAACTCCTCTGCCTACTTGCATCAATACTTGAAACCTTTTTAAGAAAAGCAAAAATCATTTTACTTCCAAGGCAAAATTTGTAAAATAATTCAATGTAATAAGTCTTATCAACGTGTTGAGGAATTCCTTTTCCAAGTTCTTTGTATCTGAAAGAGTAAATGCTATTGTAAAGAGGAAAACAATATGAAATTAGAGCAAAAACAATAGCTTTATGCGTGTTATTAGGCTTCCTGGAAAAATTATAGCAGCATGGATACTTTCTCAATAGTTTTGCAGATTTTGACAAAAAATTATATTAATTCAACAATTGACTTCTGTCTATTAATTTATACAAACATAAAATCAATCAATGCTTTATGTTGATCTAAGCAAGGGTATGTCTGCATGTACTAGCACAAGCTGCAACATGAACTGAGTCAATATTATACAATTATATGGATAAATATAAAGCCACTTCTGATAGTCTGCAAGCTAGGTATGGATACTTACTCATCTTTACAGTACTGGATCGCATCTATATCAGAAGCTAAAGCATCCCTCTCTCTTGTTAGTGGTATCCTGCTATATGTTATATTATATCCCTCATCTTTTAGAGCAGTGTATACTTCAGCAGGTGTCTTCACATCATCTGCAAAGATGTTTTCCCAGTATCCTATGACACTGGACTGATTTGATGCTGAGTTATATTCTTCACGATGTAAAAGCATTCGACCGCCAGAGTGTCTGACCTCAGTTAATATGTCTTCTTTCAGCCGTGCTTCCATGTGTTCCACCTTCAAAATGGAAAAAGAAGGAAGCTGAGAAAATTAGCTGACTAATTTCACATAATAAAGACACGTGTTAATGAAGACACACCACAGGACCAGTAATTCCCACATGCTTGAGGGTATTAACAGGTTTATTAAGCTCCCTCAGGACAAAGGGTGTGCCATTAATGTAAACAACTGCCTCCTCTCTGAGATCAGTTAATATAACTTTCTGAGAAATGGATCCTTCAGCTTTGGGCTTGGCACCTAGGTATGCAAGCATCTCCTTAGCACCAGCAATTGTTGGAGTTGCCATACTATACACAGGATGTACATCCACCTGAAGCAAATAACAGTTCCAAGCTTAAAATAGCAATAAAAACATAGACTATCTATCTTAATGACCAAACAATAAGTTTTTCATACAACCTTTATGACATTCAATCACATTGTGAGGTGACTGGAATAAACAATAAGTGGACACTTGACCCCTCAATACGCAAGTATTTAGAGAACTTTGAAAAAACCATTATGTATAAATAGACACTGAAATACAGAAACTATCCTACAGCCAACCTAAATTTGATAGTAAAATCTCAAATGGACAAATGGTTTACAACAATTCCCTTTCATCCAGGAACATGGACAAGATGTACATAATTATATTAGCAGTCTGCATACAAACTTTTTGTGATGGACAACACAAAAATGTTTGCACTGTATGGACTATTCTGTTCTATTGTTTATGACTGTAATTTCCTTGACTACATCCACCTGTGTTAAGCAGTTCAACATGATAAATTCTAATAATGTTTGGATTATCAGTAGTTCCAAGAGGGACAACATATCATTCTAGATTTTAGATATCAATATTTCAAAATTCGAGACAGTATTTGGCTCATGGTTCTGAAAGTCAGAATCAGAATGTTATTGAGAATTCATCATCTTATTGCCAGCTTTTACAACCCCAAAAATAGATGAAAATTCAAGGTCATATCATGCTTATACCGAGAAAAATATTTGGGTCACCAATTAAAAAAAAACAAAAAGATAATTAAGTTCAGTAACAAGCAAACATACCTTGTAAACATGTGGTGCCCCAGGAATTTGTAAGTGGCTGGAAATTCTCTGACCTGGAAAGAAATACATCTTTAGTATAGAGCCTTTCCCCAAAACAGAACCACTGCGAGCCTTGACAATGGCCTCCATTACTGCATCTCCATGTTGGGATTCATGCGCCATCCTCAATTCCTCCTGCGTTCCAGAAGTGAACTTAATAATCATCTTCAAGGACAGAATAGATAATATACAACAGAAATCAAAAGGTCCCTTGAGCAGCAAGATTTGTTCATTTGGCCCTCAAGTTCCAACAAAGATAGGGAGAAGAAGATTACAGGGACAGAAAAAAATCGCCCGGGCCTTAATCTTATGCTCCATTTCATTGCTTGCACCTCTGGTCTTTGACGTAACCAACTTTTAAATGTCATCCTGGATTCTCCTTGTTTGCAGAACCCATCAAATGCCTCACTGCCAAGATATGCTGCAAAGGCAATTAAACGGAAGTACCGTTCCAAGTACTCTGCACCACGGTTCAAAGCCACCCTCCTAACCCTTGGCTCAACATGTTGATTGAAATCCTTTCTGTAATGCAGAACAGCTTCACGGATGTTTTGCAGAGCAGAACATCTATCAATAATAGCATCTAAGGCCTCACGACATTCGACTCCATTATCAAATAATCTGGTAATCTTCCACAATAATAGGATGTCATCTATGCCAAATGCACGACCTTGCTCTTCAATTGTAACTTTTCTGATATTGGAGGTTGATGCAGCGCCATTGCCTCCATTTTCTTCACCACTTGAGCTATCACTATCCAACTCTTCATGAGTAATATCATCATTTAGGACTTTAATAGGTCTCCCATAATCAATCCGAAGCTTCAAAAGGCAAGCAATGACGGTACCTGTAGTTGTCCTTCCTCTACCCATCTGTAAATACAAGATAAATAAATAGGGAAAAAATGTAAGTAGAAAGAAAACACACAGCAGACAAATACTTAAAACATGATGAATATCTCTGGACCAATAAAATGGAAGCAGTTAATATGTAAAAGCTTTAACCTGGCAATTGAAAACAAAAGCGGTATCCTTAGAGGCAGAAGCGATATTTACTGCTAGCGTGTCAAAGTCAGAAGTCTTGGGAGCTTTACCATCAGTGATAGGCACACGAGCATACTTAATGGGAAAACCATCATCCTCTAGGCATTTGAATACCTCAAGTGGTGTCTGAACAGAATCAGAATTAACATGTTCCCAAGCGTCAAATATTTGCCCATCATCTGTTTCATGAATGACCATTATAGCACCACTATAGCGTTCAGCCTCTCTTAGAATATCTGCTTTCAATCGAGCTTCCATTCTCTCAACTCTCTCACGATCAATTCCCTGAATGCAGATATCATAATTTCAACTTCACCAATTAGGGTGGGAAATTCAAAACAGTTTAAGCCAAAAGAACAAACACACTTTAAATGCTCAATCAACATCACCCCAACAAGTAATGTAATATAATGCACTTTGTTGTAGCTTTTACTCTATTTTTAACAAAGTGAGACATATAATACAGAGAGAAGAAAACTATTGCATCCTTGCTGTCTGTTTCTTAATGTCTCAAAAGTTGTGGTGCAGCTGTGCTTGTTGCATAGCTGTGCCCTGTTCCTGTGTATGAGCAATCTCAGATTGAAATGAGTGCATTGATATATAGCCCTTAATTTTCTTGATCAAACATTCAATACAGGAGGGTATATTCGCTGATAAGACTGTGCCTATTCACACTGGCCTGCATATGAACTTGGCTTGTTCCTTAAGAAAAGTTTGTTTTACGTATTGAGCATACTAGAACTATTGTAATTATAACAACTTCTGGTGTTAATCAGATTGTGAGGTGGATACAAGCAAAGTGCATAAAGCAAATGAGCTCTGCACCTAAGGCTACATCATATTATCCTTTACATCTTCCACTTCAACAAAGTTCATATATATGGAAAGAAAACAATATAATATACCGTGTACTCCAGCATATTTTTGTAAGGTCTTTCAACTTCACGGAGAACAAATGGCTTCCCATTGATATAGATAACAGGTTCTTCTCTCATATTGTGCCAAAACACTGGGCAGAAACCTTTTGAGCTGCTAATCCTCCTAATAACAGATTGAATACCGTCAACAGTTGGATTTGCAACCCCATAAACCGGAAACCCAGGAACTTCCCTGAAATTAGGTGCACCCTCCACTCTCTCTGGTAAACTTGGGTTTTGACAACCAGGACAGTGATCACTTTTAAGAACAGTTTGACTTCCTAGTACTTGTCCATTCCTAAGGGCAGCAACCACTCCCATCTCGTGAGGGCGGCCATCAGTCAATTCTGCCATCATCCGAGATGGCTTTAAACTAGCATATCCAAGAGCACCCATGGGATCTCTCCTTAGCAACCTACAGAGGGCATAAACTTAGCTAAAGAAATTATACATAATGCAAGCAAACATTAAATAATGCATAATAAAGACACCATCTGGTGTTTTCATTGATGGAAGAGAAAATCTAAAATCACACCAAACAACCAGATAATTGTGACCTAATGTGACATGATGTAATGTGATGAGAAAATAAAATAAAAATCTGACCAGGAGTGCAACATAGACCTACAATGCTCTGCTGCTAGAGAGTGACTTGATTCAAGTGATATGGATGAAAACCAGAAAATAATGTCAGTAACGGTGAAAAGTGATTTAGTTTTCGAAGAACTGATGGAATTTTGGCAAAGTATGGGGCAGAATGGAAAGAAAGATTCTCATACTGACTTCAATAATTTTCAGATTAAGATTTGGTTAGGTTAAACTGATTTGTATTTGACTATGTGTGTACGACTGTATCTGATTGTGTTTGTATAGATAGACGGATAGATTAAAACAGGAAAGGAAAACTTTTCATAATATCCATCCATTTACATAATTACCTTCGGATAATGCTATACAACTCTGGCCTTGCTTTCATCCAGTCAGCAAAACTGCTATGACCTAAGGAACTAGAACGGAGGGCTGCTCCCTCTGAATGAATATATACAGCAAAGCATATAAGAAAGTAATATCTCTCTAAGTACTCCACAAAAAAAGAAAGTGATGCCTCTCTTTTCATCTCATCTGGTTGACGCAGAATACTATTTCGATAAGTGGCAATTGCTTCGCGTAAGTTCTGTAATTCAATTAAAGAAACATTTCAATAAGGTGAAAACCCCTAAAATGCAAGTAAAAGTAAACCTTACAGATAAATGGTTATACTATTCTGTACTAGGCAGCGTGAAGGCAAAAAGATTGTGTGAGAAAACTTTTATGTCAGACAAAGTCTCATGAACCAGAACAACTTGGAAGCTATACTTGAATGATTTAGAATACTTGAGAGAGCCATACCTGCATGGAGGCACACTTGTCAATGACCTTATCCACTTGTCTTTTGCCTTCGACACCACCCTAATGGCATTTCACACATTGATAAAAGCCTCAAGGAAAATGATGAGTGTTCAACTAAGAGAAGGAAGAGCTGGCTAGAATATACCTCTAAGACCCGTGTCAAGCTTCTTATGACTGCATATTCTCCTCTACGAATTGCCTCCTCTGAGTTTGGCAAATTATCCGCAACATTAGAACCAGAGTCAAAAACTCTGCCAATTGAATTTGTTCTCGGGATACCTATTTTACATCCATTTAGAAAATCAAACAGAGATAAAATTTCAACAGTAGCTCATCTCAAAGATTATAAATCAAAAGTGGCATTTTAGAGGCAAACCTATTCATCTTTTCAATCACTTTTTATACTTTTTTTCTCTCTCTTTTCTATTATCTTTTACCACCGAATAGTCAATGTTTTCCCTATTCCACCTATGTTTGATGTTGATGCTGGAATTAGTAGTGGTTCAGTATTTAAATGGTCGAGCAATCAAGAAGCTAACTGAGCACCTACTTTGGCTGACACTTTGAGAATAAATCTTTTGATTAAAATATTCAATTTAAGAATTGATATTCATAGTTAAGGAAATGAGAAGGGTACCAGAAGCTCCTATTCTGTTGAGATAAACCAATGTTGCAATCACCATCCCTGTTGTAGTTCGTCCACGCCCCATTTGACAATTAAATATTATCTCTGTGTTTATGTTGGCTTGAGAAATTTTGTCAACCTGAAAACAGAGAAAGAGCAGCATATTACTTCAGGAATATTCTGAAACATGGTTGCATCCCGTATCTTCAGCAGGACAGCTTGAAATACAGGAAATCATAAGGTGCTTAACTTCATGAAGCAATTTAGAGTAGGTTTTGTTGGCACTTTCACATAATATGCAGGTGATACCATAGGCAGAACCACCCATCATTAACATTACTCAGCAATCATACTGAATCCGTTTGCGGCAAGTTGAAAGATGGTGCCATGATGCAACTTGCAAAATAATTACTCAGCAATCAGAAAAAGTGTACTTATCATCCCAGGAGAAAGAGAGAGAGATGAAAGAGAAAGAATCTTAATACTTTCACTAAATAATTAACTAAAAATAAGTACTTAATAAAAGAGGAAAAAAAAGGGTGCACTCCTGATTCTTACAGAAAAATACAGTGTACAAATTACTTCTGAATCAGGCCAAAAATAAAACCTAAAAGATGAAAACTCACCAAGATGTCAAAATCTTGCTCCTTTGGTGCTTTTTCATCAGTTATAGGAACACGTTCATAATCAACAAGGTATCCTTCTACCTGCAATTCCTCATACACCTGCAACAAAGAAACAAGTATTCAGCCATAACTAAAATTGGAGGACCTTACTTTCTCATCACAACAGTCTAAAGTGAGGACCAGGCATAATACATCTAGTGGTGTCTTCACTGAATCACACGACACTGGTTCCCATTGGTCCACCATCTGACCATCTGGCAGTTCATCAGTGACAAGGATCTTATTTCCATATCTGCTATGTCAGATTCCAAAAAAAATTTATGCAAAGCATGAGTAAGTGGTGATAAGGAATACTAGTAGAACGGCAAATACTAACAGAGGATCAGTTTGAAGGAAGTACCGTGAAGCTTCCATTAGGATGTCCTCTTTCAATCGGGCTTCCATTTGTTCAACCCTAGCCCTGTTGATTCCCTAGTTCCCATAAAAAAAAATTCAAAAAGTCATAACTAATTTGCAAGAAACATAAGTTATGATTATCACTTGTAGAACTCCAGAAAATGGTGGTATGCATGAAAATCATACATAGGTAGAATGCAAAAATCATAATTTAGATCCCAAAATCCACCTGAAACTAAGTTTAACTGTAGCATGCCAGGCACCTATTTCGAAAATAAATAGCAGTTCGTACAATTATGCCATAACAATGTAATCACGCCATCCTTCATCTCATCTTAATGCTATTTTGAAAACCTAATTCATGATTTTCATCTTATTCATATCATAAAGTCCCTTGCCAATGCAAAACATACAATGCCCACGTAAGGAACCAAACATATCAAAAATTTGCATCAATTTCAAACATGCTACAGAGCTTTATATGAAAATATGTGATTAAAAAAGCAAGAATTTATGTCAATATGTGAAGAAGAAATTTCCACAGAATTACATACTGTATATTCGAGGTTGGAGAAGGGCTTCTCCACATCACGCAAGACAAAGGGACGTCCATTAATGTACACCACCTGCATCAAGAATATGAACTAATCAACTCTTAAATTGTTGATCAAATTATCATATCTCAAACAACAAGTGTCAACCACAATCAAGTCATTATTACAAATAGCAGTAGATGGTCTTTGTCTTCTTTACATAAAATGTTCACTACAATATAAACAACAAATAAGAACCTGTATTTTAAAGTAAAACTTTATTTCAACGGAAAAAAGCTTGTATGCTGAGAAATATTTTACCGGTTCCTCACGAAGGCTAATCCAAAGAACCTGCACTCTTTTTCCACCTTTCTGGGCCCCAATATGCTTAAGAACATTACGGATTCCCTCAATTGTTGGAATTGCAACACCATGAACATGTAATGAATCGGCCTGATATTGTTCATAGAAGAGCGAGGAAAAGAAACATAAAAAGATTAAACAAATGTGAGGGGATTCATTTTATGATAAGACAAATCAGTGATCTAAAGTGGTACTCACAGAAGACTAAACAAGCATAAGCAGCATCCGCATCACAAAAGATGCTTAACGACATATTGAAACCATAATGCAAATTAACCAAAAGCACTAAAAAACTAAAAGGCTTAGCAGAGTATTACATAAACAACTTTATATCCAAGTACTTCAAAATGAATGCTTAGATGCCAAATAGAAAGAGCATGACAAAGCCTTAAGCAGCAGTGGCAGCAAAATGTAATTACGTCGTAGAATTAAAATCAGCCCATGTTATAGGTCATTTTCCTTTTAAAAAATAAATGAAGCATCCTCAGTTCCAAAGATCTGATTTCGTGGTGGCAAATACACCATAAGTGTTTAGTACTACTTTTGGTAACCAAATTATTTAACAAATTGAGACGTAAATGTAACAGGTGAGCATTTAAGAGAAAATTTATGTAACAGGTGAGCTAAAGCCGAAAATTAAGTAAGAAAATAAATTAGGCAAAAAATTATTCATGTTTTGTAAGTAATAAATTCGGTAGAATCGTTATAGACAACGAGAAAGCTCTAGATTGCGATAAGACGAATGGAAACGCATGAATTGTCTGGAAACTACAATGAGATATACAGAAATTAAAAAGAAGAGAGAGAAGGAACCTGGCGGTAGTTGGGAGCGCCTTCGATCTGAGGGGTCAAGCGTTTGTTTTGGCAGCCAGGGAAATGGTCGCTTTTGAGAATGGTTCTTTTGCCAAGGACTGATCCCCCTCTCATCTTCATCACCTGTTCTGGCTCTTTTGTTATCGACATTTCTCCTTTTTAATCTATTTTTACTCTATCACCACTCGTATTTCACAAAAATTCACAATTCACCCCTCCCACAACCACTCAATAATACTAATATTATATCTTATCTTATAAAATTATAATTATTCAGCCACGCCATGGTCGGTCGAAACGAGATGGACATGAGATTTCCACTGGTAAAATTATTTTTCAGTTAACTTCCCAATAACATTATAAATTAGCGAAGTGGCCGTTCAACTCATGCTACAATCCGAAGCACACAACAGCAAATTCATACTGAAAAGGGAGAAAAAAAAAATGGACTTTAGAAGAAGAAGAAGTGGTAAAGAAAGAGATAGGAGCAAAATGGTACGAGCTAAGCGCACCTCAGCCTAATCATCAAAACTCAGGTGTTTATTGGTGCATACAAGCGTCAAAATTGAATTGGTTTTGGTGGTGTGGGGTTGGGGGTTTTTGGACTAGTAATACTGTCCTGATGTTGAGACTGTCCCGACAGGAACAACGTGAAAGACGTGTGTTGAGAGAGATTTTTTCTGTTTCCTTTTTTGGATTTTTGGTTTTTCAATTTGTAATTTGATGAATGAGTAATGTTTTATTTTTTAAATTTTATTTAAATTAATGTGTTAAATTATTATTAAAGAGTAAAATAGTGTAAATTTATTTTATTATTATTTAATATATTATTTGAAATAAAAAATTTAGATAATTCTTGAAAATACAATATTATTCTTTCGTCGTAACTTCGAACTCTGCAGTGGATATTCTATTATTTTTTATCCGACTGTCTGTGGATGCGCCCATGGCAAGTCGCCACGCACATGCTTAGGCTTTTGAATAACTTGCGTTGCGCCCCTCGTTTACTTCAGTATTATCTTCTCCTGTACTGCTGCAAGAAAAAGGATGCACAAGAAGATTCCCATTTAAGAAAAGAAAATATCCTTTTAAAAAGTAATTTTTATACCATTGAAATTTTAGGGCAAGATTGAGGCACGGACATTTTTTTTTTCTCTTCAAAAATTTTGATAGCTACAAAAATGTTCGATAATTAGCCTTAATTTGTCTTTAAAATAACATAAATGAATGATAAACAATAAAATAAATCAACAAAATGAAATTGTTGAAAATGAATTGAACTCAACTTGAGATATAAGAGGAAAACCTGTCTGGCAATTGCCCCCCGTTTGTTCGTTGGCGGCTCGGCGTCCAATAAAACAAAAGTTTGCGTTGAGCCAAGTTAGTCAGGCCGAATGGCGCAACTTTACTGTTTTGATTGTTTGGACTGCGGGTAAAAGTTTTTAAGCATATAGCTTTTTGAAAGACAGATTGTTAAAAAAATATATTAATATTATTTTCTTGTGTTGCAAGAAAGAGCCAGAAATCTGTTGTAAATGAAAACAAATTTAAAATTGTTCATCAGGCAACGTTCTGCCTCAAGATTTCAAGAAACCTATTTTAATACTAACACGTTTCTAAACACAGCAAATAATGAAAAAAAGATGACGTTTGACAGGAGATTTTGATATCTCATTTGTTCATATTGAGACTCAAGAATCTTCTTTCATCTTGACATTTCTACCATCTAAATTATAAATAATCTCCCAATCACAATAATGCTTAAAATGTTGATGAAAAAGAAGTTTTGAGTTTATTATTGATAGAAGGGAATACTAACGGCATTGAATCTGATTAAATGAACTGAATCCGAGATATAAGAGAAAATTAAAGAAAAGAAGAGCATGCTGGCGTGTTGGACGAGTGTCTGCCATCTTATTTCTTAGCGCCAAATGACCGGGAAGTCAAAAGCTTTAACTTGCGTTATAGGCCACGTGGCAGGAACCCAGTTGATATGTTAATTTTTTTTTCTTGTTCCGTTGGCTTGGAGAGGAGGTAAAAATAAAAGATTTGTAAGTATCCGGAGTAGAAGAAGGGAAAATTAATGAAAAAAAAAAAAAAGAAACAGCAAAGCTGCGTAAGGAGAGGGTATATTCTAGCATGTGCGAAATTTGGAAAATAGATCTGGTAAAAAAGCTGAACAATGTGCTTAGAATCCGGCCAACGCATGTGACAGGCGACAGCGTTTAATCTGAACAACTTTTGCCTTTTCACATTCCCAAATCCTAACAACTACTATAAAAGTTTTTAAAACTCTACACGCGTTGGACGGTTAACACCTGGACTAGGCGAAACAATTTGACCGCCCCAAAACTGTGGGCCTTTAGACCTTGAGGCGAAAAAAATAAAATAATAAATAAAAGTTAACCACCGTTCTCTAAAGAAATTACTGAGTTAATATTGTCAAGGGCAAATGATACATGTAACTCTAAAATTTAAGTGAAAGGATAATTTAATTATTTTATATTTTTATTTTTGAAAATATTTAAAAACACCGTTTGTAATTTTTTTTCAATTGCTTTAGACGGTACTAAAAATAATTTAATATTTTACATATAAAAAAACTATTATTTTATTATTTATTAAAATTGACTGAGTGTTGATCAATATTGACCAGTTGATCGATTATTGAGTGACGTTGATTAGGGTGTATAGATTCATGTGGATATTTTTAAATTTTAAATTTTGTGATCAATTACTTTTACTAATAGAGTATCATAGAAGTTTAAAAATTAATAAAAATAAAAGTAACCTATTACTTTTTTTAATAATTTTAGTTTTCTTCTGATGCTTCATTGGTAAAAATAACATTAACATCATATAAATCACGACATTTAGAGTCTGATAATTTTTATAATAAATTGATTAATATTAATGATAGGTTAACGATCAATTAATTCTAATCAATATCAATTAATACAGTTAATATTGGTCAATCAATGATTAACACTGATAAATGCAATGAGAATTTAAAGAGTATTAAAGTAATTATAATAATTATCATTTAATTTAATAAAAAAATTATCATAAGAGATATTTTTAAATATTTTTAAAAATAAAGTGACTAAATTGTTCTTTTAACCAAATTTTAAAAGTTCAATTATTATTTACCGAATTGTTAATGTCACATTTTTCTCTGGATTCCCTCCCAATTTGGGTAAAGAAGGCAAGATAAAGGATAGAGATCCTTTTTTTTTACCTTAAAGATATTTTAGAAATACCGGTAAAGTTTACGTCTATGAGGGCAAGAAAGGAATGTTACACGGTTCCATGTATCACAATCTTTTAAGCTTGTCAAACGTGCGAAGTAACCGAATCGAATCATGACCATTTAGAGTTCATTTCAATCGTCTATTTCCAAATACACCTTTAGTGGTGTTGGTGTTTTGCATAAGGTGGATCCATGATTGAAAATTACCACTCCACATGCAGAAGAAGAAAGAAAATGGACTTGATGTTTATAATATTGTTAAATAATAAATATTATTTAAGAAAATAATGTCCTTATTAAATTTAAATAACAATGTTGTATAAATCAAGTTTTAAAGTGTGAAATTAATGAACATTCACACCAATAGACTAATTTTATAAAAGGAATATTTTTATATTAAATAATTCGACCATGAAGTGGTAAATTCAACCATTTTATGCGTACGAAATGTTTTTCCGAATACACTTTATATTTAAGTAAGAGAAAATCTATAATACTCTTAAAGCATTACACCAATTTGAATGCATAAAATAGCATCAGCCAATTAAACTATAAAAATATCTATCCATACGAAATGCATTTAATCAGAAGGAAGCAATCCTTCTGAAAGTACTTATAAATGGCCTAATTAAATCAACCAGACATACCCATGATAAAATTGACTTATATGTTAAATTGAGCCAATTCTATATTAGTGAAAGATGATATAAAAATATTTTGGTTGGGCCTATATAAGGTAAGACCCTCTTTAAAATTAAATGTATCTTTTAGAATATTTCTCTTCTCCTCATTTATTTGTAAGAATTCTATTTTTTCTTTTATTTTTAAGCATTTGTAGTAATACCTTATTGTTTAGGTAATTACAGTATTGGTCCTACTATTTGAGTATTTACAGTTTAACCCAATAATTTAGAAATTTGTATTGTGACTCAAAAACTTTATAACTTCTCTTGAAGATAGTGGATTTATTCTAGCGGTGCCCGAGGACGTAGGTAACATTACCGAACCTCGTTAAACTTGATGTTCTTTCATTTTTTGCATATTGTTGGATGTTTGGTTGTCTCGTTGTGGTATGGCTAGCATTATTGATTGTCCATATAACAATTGGTAATAGTACTAATTGTTGTTTGAATACTTCTTAACACAACAAGTGGTATCAAAGCCCCAGGTTTATGATAGTGAGTGGCTATTTTCTTTTGAGCACTTACTACTATTCTGGTTTGGTGAATTTTGAATTGCTAGTTGTTAGATATAATTATTTGGTGGAGCTTGATTATTTGTGATATTATGTATCAAGCTCATTTGTGCGAGGTAGTTATGGCATCATCATCGTCATCTACATTGATGAGGACGGTGACAGTGTCTAGTGCAAAAATAGATGTGGTAAAATTTGATGGCCGGAATAATTTCGGCTTATGGCAGAGAGAGGTATTAGATGGATTGTGTCAGCAAGACTTTGATATAGTTCTGGAAGAAACAAAACCAGAAGATATCAAGGAGACAGACTGGAACAGGCTTAATATAAAAGCTTGTGGGTTGATTCGTTCTTATCTGTGTAGAGAGCAAAAGTATCTGTTTATCAGAGAAAAGTCAGCTAATGCATTGTGGAAGGCCCTAAAGAATAAATATATGAAGAAAAGCAATGGGAACCGACTATATCTATTGAAGAGATTGTTTCGTCTTTAGTTGAGACAAGGTACGAGTATCAGTTCTCATATTGATGAATTTAATAAGTTAATTGCTGATTTATTAAATTTAGAGAAAACCTTCAAAGATGAAATAAAGGCTATGTTATTGATTGGTTATCTTCCAGATGAATTAAATCATTTATGTATTACTCTCATTCATGGAAATGATAAATTATCATTTGAAGAATGTTCTTCTTTGACAAACTATGAAATTCGTAGAAAGGATCAGAGAGAACATAGAGATGAGTCAATAGAAGCATTGACAGTGAGAGGGCGTAGCCAAAGTAGAAAACCAGGAAAAATGGAAAAATCTAAGTCGAGGGGTAGAGTAGGAAAAGATGAGTGTGCCTTTTGTTGGGAGAAAAGGCATTGGAAGAAATATTGTCCGAAGTTGAAAAAAGAAAGAAAAAGATATGTCTATTTCTGATGCATGTGTTGTTGAGAGCGTAAGCAATGATAGTTTGTCAGATTTTTATTTAAGTGGTCATTCATCCATGTCTCGTTCTAACGAATGGATTATGGATTCGGGTTGTACTTATCATATGTGTCAACATCAGGAATGGTTCTTTAATTTTGAAGAGTTTAATGGTGGAGTTGTGTATATGGGCAATAATGATAGTTGTCATACTGCTGGGATAGGTTCAATTCGGTTGAAAAATGATGATAGATCAACTAGAGTTCTGACAGAAGTTCGGTATATACCGAAGTTGAGGAAGAATCTCATCTCTTTAGGAGCCTTGGAATCTAAAGGTTGTACTGCATCTATACGAGATGGAATTTTGAGGGTTACTTCAGGTGCTCTTGTGACATTGAAAGGCACTAGGAGGAACAACTTGTATTACTACAATGGTAGTACAGTGATTGAATTAGCGGCCATGATTTCTGATAATGATGCAGATTCAGAGATCACTAGATTATGGCATATGTGGTTGGGGCATGTAGGTGAGAAAGCCTTATTCAGTTTAGTGAAAAGAGGCTTATTGAAAGGTGCAAAGACTTGCAAGCTAGACTTTTGTGAGCATTATGTTATGGGAAAGCAGAAGAGAGTGAAGTTTGGCACCGCTATTCATAATACCGGGGGTATTCTTGATTATATTCACTCAGATGTATGAGGACCTTCTCATACTACATCTATGAGAGGTTTGCGCTACTATGTTATTTTTGTTGATGACTTTTCCAGAAGAAATTGAGTGTACGTTTTGAAATCCAAAGATGATGTACTTAGTGCTTTCCTTAAATGGAAAAAGATAGTTGAGACACAAACAGGCAGAAAAATCAGGCATTTCAGAACAAACAATGATGGTGAGTATTGTAGTGATCAGTTCTTGAAATTGTGTCAAGATGAGGGTATTGTACGTCATTTTACTGTGAGAGGTACACTGCAGCAGAATGGGGTAGCAGAACGCATGAACCAGGCATTGCCGGAGAAAGTTCGGTGTATGTTGTCCAATGCGGGATTGGGTAAAGAGTTTTGGGCTGAGGCTGTGATTTATGCATGTCATCTCATTAATCGTCTACCGTCAGCTGCTATTGGTGATAGAACTCCATTGGAAGTTTGATCGGGAAAACCTATTTCTGATTATGATTCTTTACATGTATTTGGTTTCACTGCATATTATCATGTGAAAGAATCGAAGCTAGATTCCAGAGCCAAAAAAGCAATTTTCTTTGGAATTTTCTTCAGGAGTGAAATGATATTGTCTTTAGTGTCTGAGTTCGAGGAAGATTATATTGAGTAGAGATGTAACATTTGATGAGTCTTTTATGTTAAAGAAATCAGAAAACCAGACAACAGTGAATAGTACTCCGCAACATGTGGAGCGTACTCAGCAGCAGGTGGAGTTGGAAACAACTACATTGAACCCGCTTAGATTTGTAGAGATAGATAATGGTACTCCCATGACATATGTGATTTTAGGAGATGATGGAGAAGGTTCTACTCATGAACCTCAACAGCAATAAGAAATTATTGCAGTAAATAGGCCAAGACGTGAGATTCAGAGACCTGCTCGATTTGTTGATATGGTGGCCTAAGCACTTCTAGTTGTAGATGATGATGTTCCTTCCACTTATAGAGAGGCAATCAGCTATTCTGAAGATGATCAGTGGAAGATAGCTATAAAGGAAGAGATGCAGTCTTTTCAGAAGAATGAAACTTAGGAGCTAGCTCAACTACCAAAGGGTAAGAAGGCAATTGGGTGAAAATGGGTATATGCAAAGAAAGATGGATTTCCTGATAAGAAAGATGTTCGTTACAAGGCAAGGTTGGTGGCTAAAGGCTATGCACAAAGGGAAAGAATTGACTACAATGAGGTATTTTCTCTAATTGTGAAACATTCTTCTATTAGAATTTTATTAGCCTTAGTAGCTCAGTTAAATATGGAACTAGTTCAACTCGATGTAAAAACTGTATTTTTACATGGTGACTTGGAAGAGGAAATTTATATGACTCAGCCAGAGGGATTCAAAGTTGCTGGTAAGGACAAATTAGTTTGCAAACTGAAAAGATCGCTTTATGGTTTGAAACAATCACCGAGGCAATGGTATAAGCAATTTGATCGGTTTATGATGGATCAGAGGTACATAAGAAGCAAATTTGACCATTGTGTGTATTTTCAGAGGCTACATGATGGTTCTTTCATTTATCTACTCTTGTATGTTGATGACATGTTGATAGCTTCAACGAATGTCGAAGAAATTGAAAATTTGAAGATTCAGTTGAACAGAGAGTTTGAGATGAAAGATTTGGGTGAAGCTAGAAAGATACTAGGCATGGAGATTAGTAGGGACAGAGAAGGAGGCAAAATTTGTTTGACTCAGAAGCAATATTTGAAAAAGGTATTACAACGTTTTGGAATTTTAAAGGAATCAAAACCTGTAAGTACCCCATTTGCTACTCATATGAAGATCAGTGCATCTTTATCTCCTAGTTCAGATGAGGAACGAGAGTATATGTCTCGAGTTCCATATGCTAATGCAGTTGGTAGCCTAATGTATGCTATGGTGTGAACGAGACCTGACATTTCACATGCAGTTGGAGTAGTGAGCAGATACATGCATGATCCTGGTAAAGGACATTGGCAAGTTGTGAAATAGATTATACAGTATTTATTGAAGACCGTAGATGTTGGTTTAGTCTTTGAGAGAGATGATACATGTGATCAATGTGTTGTCGGTTATGTTGATTCTGATTATGCTGATGATTTGGATAAACGTCGGTCAACAACCGGTTATATGTTTACTCTTGCTAGAGCACCTGTGAGTTGGAAGTCTACTTTACAGTCTACAGTTGCTTTGTCTACTACAGAGGCAGAGTACATGGCAGTTACAGAGACTGTGAAGGAAGCTATTTGGTTACAGGGATTGCTGGATGAGTTGGGAATTGGTCAGAAAAAAATTCATGTTTATTCTGACAGTCAAAGTGCTATTCATTTAGCGAAGAATCTAGTATACCATATTCGAACGAAGCATATTGATGTTCGGTATCATTTTGTGCGGGAGATCATTAGTGAAGGAAGAATCTTACTTCAAAAGATTGGGACTGCCGAGAATCCCGCAGATATGTTGACTAAAGTGATGACAGCGATCAAGTTCAATCATTGTTTGGACTTGATCAATATAGTTCGAGTTTGATAGCGCCATTGGGCACAAATTTGGAGGCGCTGCTTTTGAATAGAGAATTTTTGAAAAACTGAAGCTTTGTGGAGGATTAACATATTCGCCAAGGTGGAGATTTGTTAAAAATTGGCTTATATGCCAAATTAAGCCAATCTCACGTTGATGGGAGATGGCATGAAGGTATTTTGGTTAGACCTATATAAGACAAGGCCCTCATTGAGATTAAGTGTACTTTTAGAATATTTATCTTCTCTCCCTCTATTTGTAGGATTTCTTTTTGAGAACCTCATAGTTTAAAGGTATTACATTTAAACCCTTGAAATTTGTAAGAATTCTATTTTTTCTTTTATTTTTGGGCATTTGTAGTAATACTCTATTATTTAAGTAATTACAATATTAGTCCTACTATTTGGGTGTTTACAGTTTAACCTAATAGTTTGAGAATTTGTATTGTAACTTAAAAATTTTGTAATTCCTCTTGAAGATAATGAATTTATTCTAGCAACGCCCAAGGACGTAGGTAACATTACCGAACCTCGTTAAATTTGATATTCTTTTTTTTTGTGTGCATATTATTGAATGTTTAATTGCCTCATTGTGATCTGACTAGTATTATTAATTATCCGCATAACAATTGATAATAATACTAATTATTATTTGAACGCTTTTTAGCGCAACAGATCAAAGGTCAAGTAGGGCAAGAAATTCACTGAAAATGAATACAACAGACGACGTGTTAAACAAACAAGATGCGCCAGCAGCCAACTTGTAATATAGATGAAATCCAATGAGCGGCCACAATGTAAACATCACGTTCTGAGTAACTAGTTGATTCGATATAGTTTGTAACACTTGATTTTTACACACAACGGCATTAATTGTCATTTGATACGTTTCAAATATAAATGGATCCCATTTCATGCCTAGACAGCTTAGGTACCACTATTTATCCCTACAACTCAAATTTGATGCATAAATAACAGTGCTTGAGAGTGGCAGAATCAGCTTTCAAGCTGAAGCATCCTGGAACGTATCCTCACTTGCAACCTCTCTAATAAGATTTTTGGTTGAAGGCAAACCTGCAACGACATCTTCTTCAATACCACACTCATTTGTTCCTCTTTTGATCTTGAAGTAACCATCCTGTCGTGCAAAATAAACATTAATCAACATTGAGAAGACAGAATCCTAGCTTCAGTTCATAAGTTATTGAATGTGGAGAAATATTTTGATGAAAACATACCTCACCCCAGCCTCTATTCCACTGATTAGCAATAAGCTGAAACAGAGAGAAAGTACATGATCAAGATATCATCTCAACTAGTTACATGATTGTAAAATCTAAAAATTCACAATTAGACAAAATTGTCAGCATACCCAGTAATCCTCGCCATCATCACTAGTCCCCCAACCAATGAGCTTAACAGCATGACCTCCCATTACATCACCAGTTATGTGCTTGTAAACCCCGGACTTGTAATGGGCAAAATCCTGTAAGAAGGTTCAAAGTTACTACTATTTTGTAATAATGGAGTATTTCATGGTACAGAATAATCTACAAATAGGAGAGACCAACAGAAGGAGGTTGATACTTAGGGGCCTCCCACTCCGGGTGCTTCTACAAGCAAATACTGTTTCATAATTTCTTTACTACTAAGCAATAGTGTAACAAATTTGTAAGTTGAGTTGATGATATTAAGATTCACGTCCTTAGAAAACTAAGTAGCAAGAGTATAGAGGACGTGCTTTATTCTACCTCATAAACCGTGAAGGCAACCTCAACCGGTCCATTCTTATAAACTTCTGCCATTATGTTGTATGGATCAGAATGGATTCTATATGCATTCACACTGTAGTGCTTTGAGTCCCTCCAAAGCTTGTTGTCAACGCACTTCTTCACACACTTTGGTGTAGGATATGCAGGCTCACAGCCAGGGTGGGAACAGCCAGTATTATCAAAGTAGGGATCACACTGCCATAAAGCAAAGTTTTGTTTATCATTTGAACACATCAGCCGTGAATAAAAATCAACAAGACCAAACATCAGTCAAGAAATATGCGATCTAATCCGAGAAATTTGACATAGTCTGAAGAGCATAATAAACCAAAAGCTAAAACAACAAATTATTGCCTGTTCAGTGACAACACCATGATGGACAAAATATCGCCAAGCATAAATTGGATAACCCCCATCACAACCATCTCCGCACAAAAAGCCACAGCATGCTAGAAGATCATTAACTGATAGAGATATGTTCTGCAGTGAAATAGACGGTGATGATTAATATGCATATTCGTTTGTTCTAATAAGAAATTGGTTATTCTCCAAAAAAACCTATAAAAATTGTGAAGTAATTGTTCAGACATTTCAATTACCATGCCATGATGGATGCAGAAACGATCAGACAGTGATTCAACAGCACCAAAAGCCCAACAAGAACCACAATGACCCTGAATCACCGAAACACCAAACATGCTCAGAATTTTAAGGCTTATTCACATGTAGAGACAGGAAAACAATTACAAGAAAACCCAACAAGAACCAGAGTGATACATAATCACCAAAACTCCAGTGATGCTAGAGTTTACAGGACTGGTTAACATATAGATATATGAAACAGAATTACCTGATCTTTGATTTGGAAATCGATCCAGCATTTGACACATGAAATGTAAAAACATCAGCACCATTTTTTTTTTAAAAAAAAGAAAGTCTCAAAACACAAAAAGGAAATGCAATTAACTTACCTAGAATTCTACCAATGGTACTACATTGCGGCCAAGCAGTTCTTGCATCAAAGCTTTTTGGCAACTTCAAGGATTTATCATGAGTTTTAACAGGAATACCCATGAGCTCCTTCTTAGGTGTTGGTTTGACTCCAAGAAGGTACTTAAATTGCCCAACCTATTTTCCAAGGGGAAAAACAAAAATCAACAACTCTCTCTGTAAAAAAGAAACAACACAAACCAATGTCCTGCCAGTTCAAAAAACTTACAGTGTAATTGGAAAATTGAGGATTTCTGGAAGCTTCCCATCCAGCCTTAGGGTTATCATTTACTTCTTTGATGATTGAGTCCTGCATGACAACCGTTAGAACCAAATGATTTTCAACTCAACCAAAGAAATAAAGAAAAGCATTCTCTTTCTTTATTTTCAATTTTCTCTTTTAGGGGATTAAAAAAGAAAGAACTGAAAATCACCTGAAGAATCTGAGAGTCAAGCTTGAGCTTAGGAACTGGCTTTGCTGCAAAAGTCTGCTAAAAAACACACATCTAATAACTATAGATGATAACCTCTAAAATTTAAAACATAGTGATCAAAGAAATCAATAGAGTCTAAAGAGAAAAATAACCAAAAACCCACAAAGGCGCAACTATTGCATCACAAGGGTGACCACAAAATCTAATCTATAATCACTTTACTTGGTTGCCTAACTTCTAAAAATTCCACAGTCAGACTTAATAGTCTCCCGCTTAGCGAACTAGTCTAAGATGATTGCGTCCTGCAAAATTTCGTCCGTATGGCCTCCGATTGACTTTTAACTTACATCAAAATCATCGCACAGGGTAGGAATCTCATCAGATTCCTCATGCTTTTATTTGAAGTCAGCTTGTTTTACGTTTGATCGTAGTAGATATTTGTAAGATATTTATATCAATCAGAACTGATGATACGTGTTATGATTAAAATATATATATATTGAATCAAAGTATTCGTAACTTTTGGATTATAGCTAGCATCTGTGCCTACAACCATACAGATGGTACAATCGCATGAACAATCGAGAGCCTATGCAATTCCGGAAAAAAGAAAAGCGTAAAACTAGATGCTTGAAACAAAAGAAAAGAAAAAGTAGAAGTTAGTTATCAGGTACCTGCGAGGAGACGGCTCCGAGGATCAATAGAAAGGTAGCGAAAAGGAGGTGTCTTGACGCCATGGCTGGATCGGGGAGGATTGAAGAGAGGAGAGAAATGAGAGGACTCTTTTCTTGTTGTGTGAGCCAACCCCAGCGCCCCTTATTAATTGGAAAAAAGAGGATAAGGTTAATTAAAATAATGATAAAGGACCAATAATAGAGGAAGCTGTTCGATTCAGGAATCTCTTCTCTCTGTTATTTTCTCCTTATTCTGACATCAAATGAATGGGAAAGCTATAACTTTATTGGCGCTTGCTCTGTTGCGCACGTTACCACCGCTTGAAGATATTTATACAATTTGCGCATCCGTGGCCGTGACGATGATGGGCCGAGACCTTGCCTTTAGGAGAGCGTCTCGATGAAATCATCTCATGAAAAACTTCGATATGCGTTATTTTTTCTTTTTTTTATTATAAACAAATATAATCGACTATTTTTAAATTAAATATAAATAAGATAATTGTCAATAAACAAATAATATTCTGTTAAAATTAATTTTTATCATAATAGAGTCTTGAAAATATTCAAAATATCTTTGATAACATTTTTAACTTAACAATTATGTCCTAATTTTATATATATTTTTTAATTTTTTTCTCTTTTCTTTTACAAAATTAATTAGCACAAATTTCAATCTAAATAACACCTATTTGAGCATCAAATTGAGTATAATTTAAAATAAATAACAGTTTAGTCTCACATAAAATTAATATTTTCACAAATTTTTTTAATTTTTAGTTTAATATTTGCTAAAATTTGTTAAAGAACGAACAAACAAACAAATTTATAATTAAACTCATCATCAAAATTTTTAATCTACTTATTAAGAAATGTACCAAAAAAAATTAGCTTTTATTTTACATCAACAAATTATTGTATAACTTTAAAAAAAATTAAATTCACATCTCGAAAAAAATAAAATTAATTCAAAATGTTGTTTTACTTTCTTATCTTTGACCGTTAAATCTTAACAGATTTGAATTAATAATTGGATATTGATTCTTATTTTTTGATCTTTTTTATACTTATTTTCAAAACTTATAAGTATTATTAATAAATGACCCTATCTAAAGGATATTATTGATAATATCCCAATATAAAATATAATAAATTTTTATTAATTGAGCACTTCAAAGCTACTTAAAATTTTCTCTTAACTTCGATCATTTTTAATATATATATATATATATATATATATATTTATTCGCATGGTCAAAACATTTTTTTGCTTATCTAATAAAATTAAAATATATTTACTCATTAACTAATTTTTTACTGACAGCGATAATGGGAGGTAAATAATATATCTCATTTAATTTTATGATTCAGTTTGATGCACTTGCCACATACAATTTTTCTCTTTTCCAAAAGTTAAATTATAATTTGAGTAGACCTTTTAAATTTTTATGACATGTACAATTTGATGCACTTGCCACGCAATTTCCTGAACTCTTACTTGTTTACTTGTATGTTCACGCAATGATTTCAGCACCCATGTGTGGGATAGAGGAATGGCATTCTTATCATAAAAGCTATGCCCTAAAAAGGGGGAAAACATTGAGGAAAAAGAAACAAGAAAGTGAGAGAAGTACATAGGCAGAAAGATTGGTAAACTCATTACCAATTTCGAAGCCTAGTATTATTGAAAGCAATCCTTTAAATATTAGGGTTTATTGCTGATCCTTTCAAAGAAAGAGCAGCAAGTAAGAGAAACAGTAACCATAAGAGCAGCAGTATAGGGGGAACATACTTAGCAATTGATGTACAGCATCAACCAACATAAAAGACATAGCTCAGGACTAAACTGCCGCCTGTGTCATTGCTTTCTATCATATGAATATGAACTAAAACTGGCTGAGAAAATTGTCAACCCAAGTGTTGATTAATTATTACAAACGATATTCTTCTTTAAACTAATTAAATTATTCATTCTGGCATAGCAACTTGAATGGAAAGACCAGTTGAGGGAGAGGGCACGCCTTTAGACTGGTCAGTTTCCTCCAGAAGAATCATGACTACGCTGCAAAGACTCTGTTAATGTCTTGAGTGCCTTATCGTAAGATATAAAACCTAAAAACCAAAATTCATAACCATCCCTGGTGTCAATATGGATGTACTTTTGAGAAGGGTTCAAACTGTTTGTAGAAGGATTTACTGTTCTCAACTGATCGAGATCCACCATCACCTTGGTATTCAACAGCATTTCAACATTAGAAATTAAGGTGAGAGGCATAAATACTAGCTTGCAAGACAACAAGAAAGACTAGGCATTCAAACTGCTCAAATATTGAAAAGTATAGAAGACTCGGAAGCTATCATGTATAAACATGTCACTTTATGGAGTAGATCACACAAGTCAATGAAAACTCTATTTCTGAATCAAAAAGAGAAGGTCATACCTTGTAATACATCCATTGGTGGTGCCCTGAGGCAGAATAATGAAAGAGGGTGTTGTCGCTGCAATAGGCAATTCTTTTAGTTGATATATATAGCGTCCCAATAACAGGTCCAGTGGACGTTGATAGATAGCATGCATAAGCCTTCAGGAACTTCTCTCCGGGCAATGTATGAAATTCTTGTTGGAATATCTTCTCATGTCCTCCTTCTGTAAGCACTTTTGTCCCTTGAGAAAGTTTTGCCATTGCTGCATCACTGAAACTAGGACTAATCCTGACTATGGTCAAACAATATAGTAGTAGAGTCAGAATCTGAGGTGCACCTCTGACAAGCCATAGAAATATTTCAATGTTGTAATTAAAGAGCAATGATCATGATTCCCACCCAGACAGAAATTTATTCCCTAAACACCTGAAGTTAAGTAAAAATTGGAATATTTTATATCCCACTTAAAGACTAGTAAAAATAGACAAACTAAAATTTCATTGCTATCACTACGAATTCTTGACAAAGTTTCCTCTTAATCCAAGCTGAAATTATATTAGAGAAAAGGAGAGAAGAACATACAAGCAGAAAACTCAAAATCAAATAAATCATTTAAAGGGAATAAAAATGAAATGACATAGCAGAAGCCAAGAGTACAGCATGCCCAATTTGCAAATCCACAATGGAGAAGCTATTCGTAAACTAAAGAGAACCATGCAATCAAATCTAGACGATAGACTAAATCTACCCGCACCTTTGGAGCATGTAATTCACTCTACCAGAAGCAAGCACAAAGTGCTTGTGCAAGACACTGTCTATGACTTCAGAAGTGTAAGAAGAATGACCGTCGTGCATGGAATTAAAAGAGGAGCGAATTAGTTATGCCATCCATGTGTAACAACGTAGGGTGAATCCTAGAAGATTTAGCTGGCGAAAAGCAACCACTTATCAATAATAAAAATAAGACTCTCCAGCCAAAACTAATACTCATTGCTTAGGACCACAACCGGTTAACACTCAACCGTTCTAATAAATCAATTTTAACCTGATTTCACAAAATCAGTGTTAAAAGAGAGCGGTGAACATAAAATCTTCACAGTTGTGAACACATTGGGTGATTATTACTCACAAGTCCTGTTATTACAATCATGATTAGTCGGGAAATTTTTTTTTTATTTTACATTGGAGATACATGTCATCCATACAATAAAGTGATGAAGTTCTGTCATACTGGTATTTATATTACAAATTTGCCAACTTATCAATAAAGATCTGTCATGTAAGTATTTATGTTACAAATTTGTCAAATAAGTTAGTAGTTGCAATAATAAAAATACACGTCATAACATTATTTGATGGTTGTACTAATTAATACCATACGTTGTCGTGATAGACTTTCTCTACTACCCTAGGCAAATTAAAGTCCAGGCAAAGTTATCCAAAATAATCACTTGGCCATAAGTACAACAGGAAAGAATGAAAGGCTTTTAAATGAGTATGAATGGGAGCGAGCGAGAGACTTACGGTGATGCCATAGGTTGTCAGCAATCGCCTCTGCTTTTCTGGTGGCACCTTCAACCCTTTTCCCACATCGATTCAACATTTCACATATACCCATCGGTCCTGAAACAAAACCAACACTACTCAATATTTTTGTCCCATAACACCACGATCATCACCTAGCAACGATCATTAATTAATTAACTAAACCAGGATAAATTTCAGTAATTCGAAACTCACTGTTGTTAGACGCCGGATGAGTAGACAATTGGAGATAAGGATTACTGTTGCTGTTGTTGTTGTTACTCATGTTGTTGGGATGAAGATGATCAGAGGTTCTAGGTTTGGTGGGTCTACGGGCTGTGCTTAGATTAGTACCGTTGTTTATTTTTATCGTATGTTTTTAAGCGGGTTGCAATATTCTCGACTACTGGCAGTGAGTTTGGTTAAAAAGCGGGTTCCTGGAATCTGAAGTCAGGTATTTGTCCACTATATGTTGACGATGACAGCTATATGCTAACGCTAAGCTTAGACCGTGTGGAATGGCATCAAATTCACTCCTTTTTATAACTTCCAAAACTTAAATTACACAAATGCAAAAGTGACTGGGATAAGTATTACCACACTTTTGTTTTTTCATTGCATTTTGCTCAAACTTTGAGCTATCTGGGTCCGCTTGCAATTGATACTTAGTGCCCACCGACACTTTTACAAGCCATTAACAAAAATATTATAGCAAAAGTAATTAAATAAATAAATAAATATTTTAAATAATATAATACAAAAATAAAATAATTAAAAAATTTAGAGAAAAAAAAATACACACAAAATTTATGTAATTTAAAATTTTATTTATATTCACAATAGATCAAGATCACATTCTCTTATTATTGAATCACAAGATACTCATAAAGTATATCTTTACAATAAAAAAAGACCCACAAAAAAACTCACAATTTATTGTAAATTAAGAGTTTATCTCACTAATAATCACAAAAATTATTGTGTTAATCACTAAAATGTATTTACAAGTCAATAGAGAGTCTTTATATAAATTTTAGGATGAACCAAAACGGAAAACTATTTCCTGTACCGACGCCGCTATGCTGGGTGATTGTGTCTGGCACTGCGGCACTCATACCTGGGCACCGCTATGCGTCTTTCGTCCTCATTTCGCGTCCGTCTTCGATCCTCATGCACCTAACGCACTTCGTTTACTCTCTCTTATATCTCGATGATTTTTAATCAATTTTTTCACATCATAGATTTATAGTAACAATTTTCCTTCTTTAAAACACGACCCTTATTAACTATTTGTGGTTACCAATACCATTTAACAAAAAAAAGTAAGCCCAACGTCATATTTCTTACTTTTGGCTTTCTTTAGCTCGCGACATTTTATGGTGGAAATAATGATGACTACGAAAGGTGATGATAAAGTAGAGGCTCAAACTAAACATCCATGCTACCACTCTCCAATAATGAGTTTTCTATTACCGAGTAGACAAACATTTTAAATGGTGACATACTATTGTTATTTTAAATGATTTATTGTAGGAAAATGGATGATGTAGATAATGCGGTAATTAACTTAAAACATTATATTAACTTAAAACTTGGCTTTGATACCAGTAAGAGGAGTCAGAATTGGATTATGAGTTATGCTCTGGCCAGACACCCTGAACGACCCTTTGCCTCGGTGGTTTTACACGACTTAGCCTCTTACATAACCCAGTGACAATTTCCCAAACAAGATCTGAATTTGAAAATACTTTTTTTTTTCAGTTTTTCTGATACAGAGGATCCCTGAAGAAGGGCAACTATAAAGCATAATTGACTGATTAAGTTTCTTTAAAACTTAAGAAAATGGATCAACTCATTTTATACGTTTATCTAAGATTTACTTTGAGAACAACCGGGAGAAAATTTAAAAACTCATAGAATGAGAGAAAAGAGAATTTTATTTTTTCTAACTCTGCCTTACACAAAGGAGGGAATGACCTTATATAGCATGGGACTCCTAATACAAACAAAATAATAATAATTAAAAAACTTTTGACGTGGCACTCAGACCACCATACAAGAAAATTATTATAGATAGGACAAAAGCAAAAGGCATGACATAAAGTTGAGGCCACGTGATAATTATGAGCACATGAGCTCAGTTTTTTAGGGTTGCTTTTATCACGTGGTTTAAGATCTGAAGCTTAACTAGCTGGACCTACTAGGACTTCCGTCATCATTTGACTATTTTCAAGCACACTGGGCTTGTCTACTTTTATATTCTTTCATGAATTCTTCCAAGATTATGATGTTATCAGGGTTATCTTCACAAATTTTTGCCTCTTGTGAGGCAAGCTCATGGGATAACAGTCTCGCTTCCTGTTAAATTTCTGACTCAATGGGTGGAGGTTGAGCATCTTAGTACAGGGAAAGGGATAAGTCAGGTGGATCACATGTGGGAGTAGGTGAGACATCATGCATCTGTGTATCAGTCTCATGGGTTTCTAATGGAATGATTATGAAAATCGGGTTTTCATGATCAATTATGGCCCGATTATACTAGTAGTATTGTTGGAGATAATGTTGGTGTTGTTCACTTTGTCTGTATTGGTGCAAGTTGGATACTTGTTGGAGTCTATATGAGAAGTTGTCCTCTGTGGTTTTCTAATGGACACAGTCTTCAGGGTTAATCCATACTGATGGTGGGATGATCTGGTTCTTTTCTGTAAGGAATTTTTCTAAGTTTCTCATCTCTGTTCTGTGTCCGTCTCGAAACAGATAAAGGGAGTATGGAAACATAAAATAGTCTTCAACAATAAGATATTAATGCACCTTATGATCGGATATTATCATCCATTTTCGCTGAAAGAGAATGACTATATGGAATCTTTTGGGTGACATTCTTGATTGATTGTGTTTGTGTATTAGCCTTTTAAACTTGATTAGCCATTATTCTCGGGGGAAGAACCACTGTAAAAATGTGATTGCATCACAGCTAGAAGAGACAGTGTCGAGCCATTTTTTTCATTTTTTGGATAGGAAACTTCATTGCAATGGTATATAAGTCTAACAGGTACCACAAGAGGTAAAAAAAAAAAAATTTAGACTAGGCTTCAAAAGGGGTAAAGGTGAACAGATAGAAAAAAGGATATGTCAGGTTGAACAGAGAGGTTTTTAGAGTATTCTATCTATTTTCTTTAACAGCTTTGATGGCATATTGTTTTATAAGCTCGGTGGGGTTTGACCTAATAATTTTGGTTCTGATTCTTTCTTTAAATTTTGGAGGTGTGAATAGGACTAATGGATGGATTATGAAGGGTTTTGATGGAACTAAAGAAGAAGAGGCTGTCATTAGGAAGATAGTGGAATAATATTTGTGCTTTGATATTCTGCCTGAGTGTTTGGTGATGTGGTTGGTAAATGGGGTATCGATATTTATAGGGTTGCGAGAGAAGAAGTCTACTATTGTGTTGTCTTTGCCTTTAATGTGTTTTACTTCGAAGAAAAAATTAGAAAACTATTGTTGTCATCGTAGCAGTTGTTGATTTGGAATCCGTTTCTGCTTAAATGTCAGCATATGAGAAAAAATTGACATATCTAAATCAACCATGAATTTATGTCCAATTAAGTGAAATTTAAAATTTTCAATTACCTGTTTCACTGCCAAAATTTCCTTGAAGGTATTATGGTAGTGAAGTTTTGAATAAAAAAGGCTCCATTTTTGTACCCATATATCTTTCTTTTTTTTGTTGATTTCTTCTAGGAGGATGACCCCCTAATGATAGTCATTTACATCTATTTGCAGTATCCTCTTGCCATGTGATGAGATCTGTAAAGGTGGCAGTTTTGTTGCTTTTTTCTTCAATTTTTTTACAGTTGTCGTCTGTTGGTGTTGCCACTATGAAGGATTTTTTTTAAACATGTGGAATAAATGCTTCGTGATTTATGAAAGATGTTGGATGAAATCTAACATATAATTCACGATGCCCAAAAATTATTGGATTTAGGTTCTTGACAAGTTTTCAACAGGGAATCTGGCCAGCTGTTCAGCAATATGAGACTGAAGTTCGTATTGTCCATTCTTTATTCGCATTCCCAAAAAATATATCTCTTCAAGTCTCGCGTGGCACTTGGTGAAAGAGATCATAATGCATTTTTCTTGTAGGATATTGCCAAATTTCAAAAGAAGATTATAAAATTCATCAACACTTCTCAAAAAGAGTAAAATATCATTAATGTAGATGAGGGCTTGCACTTGGATTGGTTTAAAGATTTTCATCATTATTTTTTGAAAGAGTGATGGAGTGGCCTTTAATCCAAATGGTAGGATGGTTTATTAATAATGGTGAAGAGGTGTGTAGAATACTGTTTTGTGTCTATCATAAGGGTGAACTCTTAGTTGCCAAAATCTTATCTTCAAATCAAATTTTAAAAATACTTTTACTTATGCAATTCTTGAAAACAACGTCTGCTTATTGGGTAAAAGGAACTTATCATCCTGCAAAAAAGAGTTTAGAGGTTGATAATTTGTCACACCCTAAACTCAAAAGATCTGACACACGACATAACTTACATTCATTTAATAATGTGTACTCATAAATAATATTGCATAAAATTTCAAACTTTAATTCAACATAGGAATCTTTAACAAGTTGCTAATAAGTTCAATACTAAAATCAACTCATAACCACACTTGGTGAAACTTAAATTAAATACAACCACATATAATAAAAAAATACATAAGTATTTATTCAATAGGGACAAATCAAATATCTTAACCCACGTGTCCTCAAATGAAACACTCAGCAACATAGTAACTTAGGGAACCCAAGGAATAGCAGAAGCCTTGCCAAATCCGCTAAGCACACATATACCTTATTTACCTGAAATCACCATAAACTATAATGAGTATAAAACTCAGTAAGCATACTAGTTTTTCATATATCAAAATACAAATACATATATGTACAAAATGCATGTGTATGATATACTGTGATAAATTAAAATCATAATCTTATCAAATCACATGTCAGGTAAGTGCTTACACATTCTTTTAAAACATATAATAGGAATACCATCACTTAACTATTACTTAGTAGGACTTTCATATCACATATCACATAATTAGCTAAATGTCACTCGTATGTGACATACCGTATGAGAGGAATAGTACAAGTGAGGTTTAAATTACACATATATAATGCTCATGCCCGAAAGTAAGAGCCAAACTCTCACCTTGATCATCGGTAAGTCATTTCACATGCACCAATATGCCACCACACGAATGTGATGACTCACTCTTCCTTTAGATACCAATAGGATCCTCCCTACATACAGAACACATAGCATATACCAATCCTGAAAAAAATGTCATATATAAAGGCTCCACAAATCATATAAGATGCCTACTAAGTCAACAGTGAGTTCAAACATCCTCAAAACACAAAATGTTTCTCATGAACATATCACACTTCAAAAGTTTTCTTTGTTAAACACATTTTATTTTGAAAACTCACTTTCAAAAACACATATATGTCATGTATGTCCATGCTCACATTCATAAACACATGTCTTTCACATTTCATATCAAAATATACTTTGACATAACATAAACATATTCCTAAGCACATTTACAAAATCATACATAACAATTACTATGTTTATTATAATTTTAGTAAAAAGCTAGTATACTTACCTCTTAGCACTTTTAATTACAAGGCTTAAATCTCCTTAACCTATCAATGGAGATTAATCATTTCATGAGCCTCAACATTCACGCAAAATACTTTAAATAGCTTACAAAATTACACATATTGCACTTATCACATCGAATTGGTCTAATTACTTGGTTTCTCAAAACCTGTCATTCTGACTACTTACACTTAACAAAATTTTCTTATACATCAAATGATGTCCAATTACTCCAAAATAAGAATATATCATTCTTGACTCATATATCCTTCTTATATATGAATATTATATCATAATTCATACACAATCCATTCCATAAATACCATCAAATCCAAACTATTAACCAGACAGGATTGAGATATTTACTAAACAGTATTCAATCTCCCAATTTTATAAAATCATATACTAACTCAAAAATTATAAAACTATCACAGAATTACTCTTGACACATATCTCAATCCATGATAAATATTTGACTTCAAAATCACTACCAAAAGTATTTTAAAACTATTTTATTCCATAACTTTAAAAATCTGTTAATCAAATACTGCAATGAGCTGATACACTTTAGAAAATTATAACAGTTTAACCACATTAATCTAAATTCTCAATTCTGAGTATATCATATTAGACATATAACTTATCATATTCCAGAAATTCATAATTTTTGAAGATCATTAAGCAGATCAAAAATTATTTGTCAATGTATTATACTATTAACACAAAAATTTTAGAATTTTAGGGTCATTTTGGTAAATTCACTACAAATTTAATTTTTAAATTTTTTAATCGATTTAAAGTCTCAAATGATTCTAGACATGTCTAATTTCATATACTCAAAATCTAAGACCAGAATCGAAGCACAACAATTTATAAAATTCCTGGATCAAGAGACTATCAAGTAGAAATTTTGCAATTCATCATGATTTATCAAGTTATCTACATAAATCATCATCAATTCTCACAATATCTTACAAAATCCACATCAAATTCTCATTTGTACATATTTTTAAAAATCAAAACTTAAAGGAATTAACTAAATTAATACCAAAAAACTAAGAAATGATTATAATATACCTCTTAAAGCTTAAATTTTAACTTTCTTCTTCTTCTCTTTCTCTCCCCTCTTTTTTCTCTATTTTCTCACTCTAAAAGAGGTGACTTGACCAAAATGAGTGAATTAGGGTTACAAATATGTATTTTTATACTAAGAAGCTAATTTTTAGTATTTACAAATTAGCCCTCAAAACTTTTAAAGTATTACAATTTAGTCCCTAAAATAAATCTAAACTCTTGCAAATAAAATCAATACTAATAGTAGGTCCTTAATCTATGCAAACACTGCTAATAACAATATATAAATTAAGTATCACCCACATACAAATAAAATATGTATATTTATATATATATAAATATTTATTCTTACCGGTTGTGAATAAGTAGTTACTACATAATTAATAACCAATCTTAACTTTTCTCTAATTTGCTCACTACGTTTATTGACGTAGAAATCTTGACAGATCCATTATGAGAAAATGGGTTCAATAAGTCCCTATTGTAACAATTGTGTGAGTTTTGCATTGGTAATTTCAACATGGTCTAGTGGCATGCCAAAGTGGTTTACTTTTGTTGGATTGATGTTTTTATTTTTGTAAAAGGGTAATCGAAAAAAATATTCTTGATTTTTTCATAGTGGGTGATGACACTTGAGAAGAAATTCAGAGTGACTATTCGACGCAGAGTGGACTTTGATTTGTTCAAAAATAGTGTTATGAGAGGTGATGGAAAAGTAATTTGGAATGGTTAACCATGGTAAGAAATGAGTTTTGAATTTTAATCCATTGGACTTGATAAAAATTTTCTTTTCTAAAAGTTTTTAGATTAAATTAAATCATATATAAGATCTTTTCTTAGGAGATCTGAGCCTAAGAATTGTATATAAATTATTTAGGAAGAATTATATATAAATTATTTTACCGATCATGGATACAGTAAATAATTCATCGTTGGCTGTATGAAAGGTTTGAGGGTAAGGTTTCCAATAAGACTCGAGAAGGATGACAGGGTTGAGGATTGATGCGGCAACGCCAGTGTCTAGTAATCTAATTACCCTAATTGGGTTACTGTATTTGGATGGGTATAACTGGACTTCTAACATTGGGTCGGATACTATGTGTAATAGTTTGGATGTTAGAGGTGGTGATGGCAATGATGGTTTTGGTTGGATGTTTAATGACTTTGAAATATAGCTCGAGGTGAATTCTGATCTAGACTCTGAGTGAATGAGGATAGTGTCACTATTTTCACAGCTTTACTTTGATAAAAGTGATTCAGGGTCTAAGTTGATGGACTAGTTTTTTGCGATAGCACTGATGGTCGACAACATTTTTTTTCTTTTTATCTTTGTTAGGACATTGTTTTACAAAATGTCCTTTTTGCTCACAAATAAAACACATGTTTCTTTTCTTTGAGAAAGCAAACTTTCTTCAAAAGAATCTCTTTCTAGGTGGCCTGGAGAATGGTCGTCGAATTTTGAACTTTCAATGATGATATTTTTTTTGAGTTCTACAAGAGCATTCTTTTCCTAGATATTTGATCTGTAAACCACGCTGTTCATAAAAAGCCTCTTGGATCATTTTGCCTGTGAGATCAAAATCTTTAAAGAATTTGTAGCGTGCACACAACTTATTTAGTGCCAATAAGATTGCTTGTTGGATTACTCTCATGGAGGAGTTTTGTAAATTTTTATTTTTAGAATTAAGGATTCTTAAAGCCTATTGTCCTAATGGATCTAAAATTAAGTTGAGATATGCTTACTTCAGATTAGGATCATCAATTTTCAGAATGTAGTATCTTGTCGTAGCTTTCTTGAAGTGTAGTTCAAGATCTTTTCTTTTATAGGAACAACATTTTATTTTAAAGAATTCTTCATGTGTTTTTTCTGTTATTTGACTTTCTTCTTCAATAAACTCATTAAAGAGAATTCTAATGAATTGTTTAATTGATTCATTTTGTTGTAACGTGTGTTATCTATATTCTTCAAAATTAAGGTACTAATATTTCAATATTTCCTAGAATCTGGCAATGACCTTTTGGATGACTTCATGGACGGTCATACTACCCCTTTTGTTGTTTAGTTAAATACCATGCTTGAAACTCGAAAATACGATCAACTTATTTATATAGGATGATATCATCAAGAGTTAGCCAATATTTTTTTTTTATGTTATCTGCATGTGATTTTTGGACTTACTTTTGTAAAAGAGTTTTGACTTCATCCATAGAGGATTCTAGTTCATGAAATTTAATTTGTGGCTTTAATGTCTGTGGGTCTTGGGATGTAGTATTTACGTAATAAGAAAAAATTAAGAAGAATGTTGATCATGACATTAACCTAAAAATAGATTCTGTTTCTAAAACTATTTATAATGTTAGTATCTTAATAAGGGTGAATAGCTAATTTATAGTAATTAATTGAAAAATAGATAACATAAGGTTTAAATTCTGATAAAATTTTAGTGGTGAGGTTGATAATTTCTTTTAAAAAAAATTTGTGATAATTTTTGTAATTGATGCCGTCAATACAAAAAAATGGTTCGGAGACAAACCTTTTTTTATTGGTTTATAAAATCTCCATTAACTATGATATGACATTGGATAAATTATATTTCACTAATTAAAGAGTAATAGTATATTTCTTAAATGTTATCTCAAATAAAGTGATATTTATTAACTAAATGATAAAATTTAATACAATAATTACTTTACATCAAAAATTTTTTTTAAAAAACCTTTATAAAGCAAACCCCGCGCTTAAAGGCGCTCACGCCACTCAAGATTCAAGGATTTTTTTTTTCTTTTGACGTGGGGTGAGAATCGAATTAGTGGAAGCAAACGTAGCATTAACTTTTTTATCGTTGGGTGTTAACATAAATACAAAATTAAAAGAGTCCGTTAAGTTGCCAAATAGTTTATTATTAATTGGGGGGCGGTGAGTCTGTTTGTTACTTGAGAATGACACGATTGGTACGGACTGCGAAATCGAACCGCTCACATTCACAGGCATTACTGTGCAAAGCCACAAACACAAAGGGGCAAGAGACAAAAATACAAAAACAAAATTGAAAACATTTAGACAAATTTTTTTTAAAAAAAATAAAAAATAAAAGCCAAAAAGAAAGAGTGAAAGGCAATATGGCGTAATAGGAAGAAGTAAGGTAATGGCGTTATTGCCATTCTCAAGGCATACAAGTACAATCACGGTAAAAAAAACCCAAATCTATTGATCTACTTTACTGTTTTAGGGGATCGGCCTTCATCTCTCATTCGATTTTGCCTAATTGCAGCTTGTTGCTCAGTTACCAGCTTGATCGACTAGCTTGATTCTTGATTTTAGCTTTGATTTTTGGGGGCAAAGGGCTTCGTTAGTTTTACCGTAGATTGTAGTCAGTATTTTGCTCCACATTTTTTTCTTTGTTGCTCCATTTGTTGAGAATGAAAATCTATTTAAGTCATGAATTGCATTGTTATGTTTCATTTTTCACTATCTTATAGTTCAGAATTCGTAATTTTGGGCATTTGAATTGACCCAACAGGACGGTAGAAATATATATCTCAATGCGACTACTTGCTATGTCAGTGTGTAAAGTTTGTGTAGTTTTAATTATCATATTTTAGATATGGATGTTTGAAATGTTGCTAGCTAAATTATTGGACTTGCGAAATTATTGTATCATTGGATGTGAATTTATAGTTTACACAAGTTTTCCGCTGCTATATTTGTTGAGCGGCTGTTTTTGCTTGACTACAACTGTTGGAAACAGATTTATATTCTAGTATTTTACTGCAGTAGGATGTATCTATTATTATGCTGTATGATCTTCAGAGTTTTGAAAGTTTCATGTTGTTTGTTAGAATTGTTATATTATGTACAAATATGTTGTGAACTACATGAATCATGTAGTTTTATTTACGGCAGTTGAGATATGTGATGATTGGGATTAAATATTTCTCCTCTAGAAGTCAAATTTTAGGAAATGGATTTTTAGAATTTGGTAAATAATTCGCATTGATTTTGATGGCTAAAAGATCTATCTTCTTTGCAGGAATGTTTCTTCCCATTGGCTATCAAGTTTTCACATTGGCAGTTTTATGTCTTCCCATGACTAGATTATAAACAGAACAATCCTTTTCCTCTCAATGGGAGTCCAGAAGATTGGCCAGCTGCGGGTTGGTAGCTCTTGCAAACATATTTCTGATTTCGATGGTAAAGACGTGAAGATGGAAAAGAGCACAGGCCCTGAGGTAGACTTAGATGATGAATTTGATGATTCTAAGCTGGCAGAAGCAGGCTGTGAGCTTGGCATGGTGGAAGGTCAGGTTTGCAATATACCATACGAACTTTATGATCTGCCAAATTTGAGAGAAATATTGTCTTTGGAAACATGGAATTCATGTTTAACAGAGGAAGAAAGGTTCTCTCTCACAGCTTACCTTCCTGATATGGACCAACAGACTTTCTGGTTGACCATGAAGGAGCTCCTTGGTGGCAGTGATATGTATTTTGGCAATCCCTTAGATACATTTTTCAAAAGGTTGAAAGGTGGATTCTATCCTCCAAAAGTGACTTCCTTCAGAGAATGTTTGCAATTTATGCAGAGGAGGAAGTATTATCATCTGTTAAGATCCTATCATGACAATAAGGCAGAAATGTTTAAAGACATGAGCAGGTTGTGGAACCAGTGTGAAAGAAATATTGGTGTTCAGGAAAGAATTCATATGTGGAGAACAAGGCGAAAACGTGGGGGCAACAATTTACTTGATCTGAATACAATCCCTGAGGATGGTGATTTCTTTTTTGAGGAAACTAACTCAGATGCAGGTCATCATCATTTATCAAAGAAAATGAACTCTGAGTGTAGTACAAGATCAGACAATGTAGTTTCTTCTCTGTCTGCTGATGGGATGAAATTTATTACTCCATACTCTAAGGGGGTTCTCAAGTTAAAGGAATCTTGGTGTGGTTCAGTCCAAAATCACTATCCAAAGTTTACCGCCAGTGACATGTTGGAAAAATCCCGATCTCAACCAAAGGGTCTGCTGAAAGTCGTACCTAAGGTACCTTTCAGGCTGCATCATACAAAAGTGGCTCAAAGACAAGCACAAGCAACCTTACCGGGCAGTGCAAAAGGTTTAGATGATAGCAAAATCTTGTCTTTGCCAGCATCTGTATGTTTCAGAGATACAGGTGGCCTACGTGAATCCCCTCTCCTACGGCAAAAAGTTCATGATATTGAAGTGCATACGACTTTGGAGGAGCCTCAGTGTGTATTGAATCAGCAAGAAAGTGCCATAAGTACCAGTACATATGTGGAGAGCTCTACTTCGATGGGAAAAATTAAGAGGGAAATGAATTCATCATTGAATAACATTGCTGATTTAGGAGAACGGAAACTGTTTAGAAGCAATATCGGAAGGGGTTCTAATGTTGAATATGATACATTAATGGATGCAATGGGTGCAAAGAGATATACTTTTGGTGGTAAAAAATTGTGGCAGAACTTGGGTCTTGGAAGTAAAGGAATTTGTGAGAGTTCCTTGATTCAGTTTCCTTTTAAAATTCAATGTTATGAAAGAGAGTGGCAGATAAAATCCATGCAAGAAGAGCGTGTTACAGTTCATCCAAGAATTCCGGATACATTCTCAAGAATTTCAGATGTTGGTGCTGGAAAACAGGAAACTTATGCGGCATCTTCTTTGGATCAAATGAAGGGCCAACGTGATGCCTGTTCCAAAACATCGGAGAAGCTTATTGGTAAACCCAGTGTTCCAGAGGGGCCCAAAGCTGACCCAGCATTTCCTTTGACATACAAGCGTAGGAAGGCTCGGGTGAAACATAACTCCTTGTTTGGCAAGCCACTAACAGCAGGAATTGATTTGAACTCTGCAACCTCAAAATAGTCAAATCAACAGTAGAGGGAGTGTGTAAAAGCAGTGCAGATAAGTTCATAGGGTGGAATGATACTGTTGGAAAATGAACCTGAAGCAACAGCTTACGGTATTTCTTGCTAATAGCAAACTTCATCTATGTTTTCCATAAAATCAGTAATGTATTATATCCTTCTTTTTACGTACATCATGTATATCGATTAAAAAAAGCCATCTTTGGTGCATTCCCAATTGTTGAACAAAATATTACTAGTTTCCTCACGGTGTCAGAATACATTGCCAATTCTGGTAAAAAGTTATTCCATCTGGCGCACTGCAAGTTGGGAAAGATATATACTGTTGAAATAGTTTCCCAATCTTGTGTTTTGCAGTTGTAGGTCATTGCACTTGAGACCTTTGATGCCATGTGGATGTTAAATTGCACTTGTGATGCCCATTTACATAGTTCGTATTTCATATGGATTCATTGCCATAAATATCCTTTAGTTTGCTGAACCAGCTTCTGAAAAATAACAACCTGCTTTCACCTGTTTTACCAAGGTTACATGTGCTGTTTTCCAAATTTAGTGGTTTCAGGCTTTTAGCTAACCTAGAACCAATCGTAAAAGTTTGCTTAATAATGTCTTCTTGGTACGTTTTGTCGGTCGGGTTTCATATGGTTTTCTTGCGTGCTAGTCTCCTTGTCTACGATATATCTATTATAATCAAGTTAAAACCGATACAAAATGATTTCTTCTGTTGTGGTCTTGCTCAGCTGATTCCTTTTAACTTTCTGCTTATCTGAGTTAAATAGTGATACGAATTATGGAGTTCTATGATATGGTCTTGCACGTTATTCTCAGATTTGATGTTAAACACCTCTGCAGTTGGTGAAGAATTGGAGTTTGGTTCCTTCAAACTGGTGGATTACTGGAGACATTTTCAGCCAATGGAAATGCGGAGCTAATCATTTGTTTTTCCATTACCGTGATAATTGGAATCTGAGAATAAAAAAAGGATCCACATGATGTGGTCTCTCTGTCTCTTTACACAAGCTAACATGGATGTGAAGGCTTGATTTCAATTTTAGAGGCCTTTGCTTCAGAATATATATATATATATAGTATTTATTTGTATGAGAAAAGAAACCCAATCCTATATTTTGATATATCCAATGTCTTTAATCTATAATAGACATTAGATTTTGTTTTTCCATTATCAAAATCTTGCTACGTAGCAGTGTTGGAAATAATAGAGTGCTAGATGTTGGATTTGCTGTAATATAATCAATTTCCTACCTTGCTAACATTTTCTTGAAAAATTGCGGTAAATAACTCACAATGCCTCAATCGCAAATTAAACGAAGGTAAATAGTACAATTTAAACAATAAATAACTTTTTAAATGTTTAAAAATGGGTGTAAAAATTAAGTCGGTCCAGCATTTGCTCTTTAAACTTTAATTAAATCACAAAAGAATGAAAGATGTTTCAGAAAAATACATCATAGGCGCTTTCGTTTGGTCAAGGTTTGTAAGCCCAAAACGACATCATTTAAGATAAGCTTGTGGACCAAGCCACTCGTAATACGTAGCCCTGATTTCCTTATCCTAAAAGTTGCCAACACAGTATTAAATTTGCGCCACGCGTTTAATACGCTCCCAACCGTTAATTTTCCCGCTAGTGTCTTGCTCAATTTCCCCGGGCATGTAACCGGTTGTCTACGCCATATCCAAAAACCAAAAGAAATTTTCATTTAGGGTTTTGATCGATGTCATCTTGCCAAATTCTCTCTTCGTCTTCATCAACGACATGTCGTTTATTAACGACTCGTACTCTTTCTTCCTCCACCGCTGCTACTCTCAAAGTTCCGATCTGTTCTTTGAGATTGCCGGAACTATCCATGGATGAGCCGTTAAAAGCGGAGTCCAAATCGAAACCTAGCAAAAAATCTCTAATTGAATCGAATCCTGAGAAGATGAATAAGGATGTCGTGCCTGGTAATCAAAATCAAAATCAAGATCGAGATCAAGAAGATAGAATCTCGATTTCAAGAATTCAGGTGCCTAGACAGAAATACATCCCGGTTTCAAAGACAGAGCTCTTGGATGCAATTATATCAACGATGATGTTAAATTCTCAAGAGGATAAAGATAATTTTCTCCTAATCTCCTTGTGAGTTAAAATTGATTTTTCCCTTTCTTTTAGGGTTTTAACGGACTTTTCTTCATCTATATATTTGAATTCTCCAATTTCTTGTTGATTACGTTACTTTAATTGCAGGTGTTTGGACTCAATTCTTCACGCTGAACACAAAAGTATTTTAGAAGAAATGCGAACTGATTACTTTTATACGGATTCCTTGAACGATGAAGGATCATCCAGTTATGGCACAGAAGAAGCTAAGTCGGCACAGGTTGTAACTACGGCAGAAACTTCTGATTCGGCTGCTAAGACAATCAATGGAAATGGCAGCGTAGATCAGTGCGGCAAGGCTGTAGAAGAGGAGACTCAACTCGATAAATTATCACCTTTTAGTTATGGTCTAGACTTATGGAATCTTTTGGGTTCTTCAACCAAAAATGTCAAGAGATATTCTGATAGGGAATCCAGGTTTGTCACTGACGTAACGGCTTTATATTCGTTTCAAGAAATGAACAATCGTACTCAATTCAGTTGTTTATCTGTGAGCTTGTGCATGCATGCGAAGAATTCGATTTAGAGGATTACATTCATAAAACAGCTTAGTTTAAATTTTATTGTGGAATAAATTGGTTTATAAACACCAAGATTAGTTGCTGCAGAGATAAATACTATGTTAACCATTTCTTTTTCATTCTGGTTTTGCCTCCAGGTTTATCAACTTCAGCTAACATATATTTGGAATTGCATTTTTTCTATTTTAATACCCTAACTTTTTCACATGGTTTTATGAAGTATTCATTTGTCTATTCAGGGTCTAAATACAACATCATTCTAAAATTTTACTAATTATGTAAATTTTTTGTAGACTAGCTGTTGCCACTCGTTTCCAGCGTGCTTTCATGCAACTCCTTCATAATGCTCAGTTTGAGGAACTTTCGGCTGCAGATTTGATGTTGACATCTGCCTTAAACACAGATTATCTATTAAATTTGCCAATTTATGTAGACTGGAAACGGGCATCTAAATCCAATGCAATAATATTTAGGTAAATTGTCATATGTATCTTTCATATTAACTCTTGCACAAATTTATGTTGAGTTAAACCCTGAAGCATCTTTCTACACCCCAAACTTGACATTTGATTGGTCCAAAATCAAGCTGGAATAACAAAAATCCTTCTGTCTGTTTTAAATTTGATTATAATGATAGTGATTATGAATTATGGGTGTATTACAGTTTCACTTTGTAGCATTAGTGAGGGCAACAGAAGTGTGGAGTTCAGTTTTCTGCTGAAGAATTAAATATTAGATCAATTACAAGCATTAATCATTTCAACAGGAACTGAATGCCTCTCCCTATTTAGATGGTGTGCGCAACCTTGGTCCTGTACTTATCATTAATTTTAAAATCTTAACTTATTCAATAGCTTCTTAATGAATTCAGGTGGCTAATTTTCCGCTACTTATCATGTTGAGAAACACTATTCTAGTACTCTTTGGTCTCAAAATGATGGTAAGCTGGCTGGTCTAACCATGAAATGGAATCATTGGAGTGGAAGATTATATAGACGATACAGTTAGCCTATTTTTTCTTTCATTAAGTGATGTTGAAAGACAGTTTAGACTTTGTAGCACCAGAGCCTAAATGGCTAAGCGATGCTGATAACATGAATAATGATTTTTAAAGTTTAGAAGTCTGATGTTTATAGACACTCACAAAATTGTTGATTTGTCACTTTACTCATTTCCCTGTTTTAGACTTCCCATTTTCATATATACGACTATCAAAATCTTGTCAGTTTCGAGTGTAAACACTCTTTTCCTTATAGGCGAGGATATGCTACCGAGAGGCAGAAGGGCCTATTGATTGTAGCAAAACTGGATTATTTACAGTCAAGACTTCTGCAAAGGATCTTCTTTATTATCTCAAAACCACTGGGGAAAGTTGGCAAATGGATAAGTGAGGTCATGGCCTTTTTCCTTGACTGCGTTGCTGTTGTTTATTATTATGTCTATTAGTTAAACCTTCTCTCCTTTGCATCTGTCTCCTATTGATCTCATTATTGTTGTCTTGTTATCATTACTTGATTATTTGCTAGGAGTAAGAGATAGACAATGCTGTTGTTGTATAAGATGGTCAAAATGGAAAAGCAATGATATCAGCTAATGTCCACTTATCAATTGTACAAATAGTTTCGTAAGACTGTGCAAGCATAGTGGGGTATAGTGTTTATCTCTTTAGTAATTACATGCTCATTCTAGAAATGTATCCTTAATGTGGCTGTTGACTGGATGGTTGAGGGAAAGAGGCAAGAATTTCTGGTCTTTAATCTGTATGCAATTTTGTGGGATTAGCACTGATTAGAAGAAAACAAGGCCCCATGAAATGGTTTAACCAGTTCATTGAAGATCACATACATACTAGTGAGAAGAGTATCAGGATTCAAGTGGAAGATTCAGTTATGAAAGCTTAGAGCATGTGGTGTTGGGAGAAAAGATGCGTTAATATGTATTTTTGGCAGAAATTGTCTTTTACAGAGCCAATTGGTGTTAGAACTTTTAAGCCAAAGTCATTTAGTTTAGACAAATAAACTTGCAAGAAAGAGCAAATACTATGCTGTATTTCTGGTATGAGAGCAGAGTTTTTCTAGAAATCATCAACCAGTTATCGCTGCAGCAAGGATGATAGTTATGGAAAAAGATAAATGAGAGAGATGCTCTTAGCATTGATGGGTTTCATCACATTGAACAACTGACATCAATGCTATAAAGATGACTGGAGATTTCAAGATACATTTTCACTAGAATCAGGTTTGTTGAAACTTATTTGACCAAAGATCATGTACGAGAGAACTTTTTGAGTAACTTTAACCTTCACCACTCTATTTCAGGGTCTTATAATGTGATTTCTTCTGAAAAAATCACATGCTTTTATCTCCTTTCATCTTGAATTCACCTATTATTGTTAGTTAGTTTCAATAAAGAGAGTTATGGTTAGCTTCTTGTATCAAAATTTAGTTGATGTCTCTTAATTGAATTCCCTGATGACTACCTTAAATATTTTCTTGATTGATTTTCACTTTCTTTTCTGATCCAATGCATCATATAAACTTCAAAGTTGCATTTTCAGTTCTTATTGTTTATTGAAAGGCTCTCAGAAATGCTTCTCAGACAGAAGAAGTACAAGATATAATCAAGAGAGTGAAGCTTTGGCTTAAGGAACTGTCTGTTTTCCGCCAATCTTATCTTAGTAATGAACAAACTTCAGATAATCTGCTGGACGAAGGCCAGCTTTCAGATGGTGAACTTCCAATATGGTTAGCAGCACAGAGGGCAGTTAGTCGTTATGAAGGACTTCTGTCACCAATTGGACCCCGTGGAAGGCTGTTGAGAAAACTGCTTATATGGATTGGACTTGCGCCTCCTACCCCAGAAACACCATTTCAGCTTGAGACGAGTAGTAATGCATCTGAATCTCATTTAAGGTTTGTGCAGCTGAATTTTTGTTCTTCTCTTTTTGTTGCAGTAATGTTTCATTGTTCTATTTGTTTCTCCTTTGCTCATTCTCATTTTCTAATGCCAAAAATGAAATTCAATAATGTTTTCATAATTGATTGTTACTATTAGTGCCAAATTCAAATTTATTAATGTTTTCTTTTAGTGCCCAATTAAAATTTTATTAATGTTTTCTGTTAGTGCTGACTTAAAATTTAATAATGTTTTCACAATTTTATTTTTATTATTATTTTTTTTCTAAGGTTGGTGAGATTAATTTACCTTGAGATGAACAAGCTCTTATTCCGTTAGTATCAGAGACTTGTCTCAAGAAAGAAAATATGCATCTGAATGGAGGCCAAAGTGGCATGTAATATAAAATAGAACATAATCATTTGAGTTGTTGAAGTAATAGAGGGGCTGTTCACCCAGGCCAATTTCCTTATCAAGGATATCACTTAGTGATATATGGAGGCCTGCTACAAGGAAATACTGTGGAAATGATGTTTGGAAAATGTTAAAAACTTCTGTATCCATTCTCCTCTCACAATCAATCCTTCAGGTATATCTCATAGACATAATCCACTTGTCTCTGTTATATTTTGTTTACTGTTGTATAAAATCTTTATTTTAGAATGTTTAATTTCTCTTAGCCCATAACATTATGCAATCTTGTGATTCTAAATGGCATGGAAAGGGCTCACACTTGCTTCTAGAATTTTGGTTATTAGCTGCCATTAATACTCTTCGTAGGTTTTTGTTTCTTTCCTTATTAGGAGCCAGCCTTCCAAGAATTGATTTTGCTTTATACCAAAGACGTTGATGGAAAAGAAACTGAAGATAAAGATGAAGTTCCATCATTGCAATTAAAGATCTACGAGAAAATTCCTATTCCAGATTTACCCGTAAATACTTCTGACACTGCAAAGTCTGTTGATTCTCTCTCATACCTTATGTTTGTCTTATTTTTGCTCATTCTTTTCACTTATGGTTCAATAATTTACTATTAATTTTCTCATTGTTTTCAAATATTTTTTAGGTTGTATTTCCTCACAAGAAGCTATCTTTCCGTATCATAGACACGGTAAGAACAGGTTGAATACATCTTGCGTGATTGAGCACTTTTAGCTTAGTGCTTTAACTGCTATATACATCACTCATTACGAACCAAACATTGATGGAATTCCATTGAATTAGTTCAATAGAACTTAATGTAATTGTTTCAAAATTGAATTCATTTGTTTGGTATAAATCTGAAGTCAATACATATAACTGAATCTAATAGTTGTGTGTGTAAGATACTATACTACCCTAAATACAATTAACTATAGAAGGCGTTCTCTCAAATTTTATGATGAAAACTAGAAAAGTTCCGCTTTCTTTTTGTAAAAGTTAACTTCTGAAAGATGCGAGTTTAATATTATTATATAAAAGATGATGTACTTGAAACATAAGAAAATGATTTTGGCCTTAAATCAAGCATCCAATTGTAAAGTGCAAGAGAGGCATATGATGATGGAGAGAGAGAGAGAGAGATAAAGAGAAAGGAAATTACTAGTCTGTGTTATATTGTGCAGCGTAATTCTTGTTTCTCATTTTCTGCACATATACTGCTAAAGCTCAGTGTTGGCTTCAATTTTGCGTGCTCTCATCTATTCCCAAATTAATTCCAGTGAAATCCAACCAAAATTGGTAGGACTTCCTAATACATGGAAGTCTGATTTTAATGTACAATTGTCAATAGTTGGCCTCGTAGAATTCAACTCAACTGATATCTCTTAAAAAAGAAGGCATTCCCGAATGAGCTGAATATACAGCTGTATCTAGTAGTTCTACTGATTTCTCTGATATTTAGCTACATTAATTTAATCATACTTATAGCTTACAAGTTGTTGTTCTGGTATGCATTTGATTTATTTTGACTGCAAGAGTCCATTATATGTTTGCCATGGATTCGGACAATCCCATGTAGGATTAAAGCATGGCAGTTGGTGGACCTTGGTCAAGGGTGAGATTCACCCTTACTTAAGCCAAGTACAACTTAAGTAGCAAGCAGTGTCATGTGGATCCTGATTGATGCTTTTGAATTATCAATGGAATAATGTATAACAATACAGTTTGGATGCTTTCAAAATCTTTGGCACTTAAAATGATGTTACAACTATTTGTAGGTGCGCTTGGATGTTGCCACAATTTTGGGGCTTTCGGCATATTTCATAAACTACAAATTTGAGAACATCTTATCTTCCCCGTATGTTTGTTTTTGGTTTTATATATATTTTTTTCTTTTTGTGGTATTTTAGCACTTAGCAGCGAATTTTCTGTTGCATAAATAAAAAGTTAATTAAATTTTACAATATCTTGTTCTTGATCTAAGGAAGAAAAAGCTGACTAGCTTCACTGTCAAGTTTTTCTATCCCACTGTATATCAGTTTCTTAAAGAAGGCCTGATTTTACTCATTCTATTCTGTCTGTATAAAATTATCAGCAAGTCTTCAATATAGATGGGGAATATGTTGACCATGGTTTTCCCCCACTTGCTTTCTCTCATTAGACTTATAGTGGCACACGAAAATTATTTTCTGTTTCATGTTGCTGCTTTGGATTAGAAAAACATCTATAACATCATTCTTTAAATGTGATACAGATCAGCTATATTTCTTGATGTGATTGCTATCAGTGCTCTCATCACATGAAAATTATTTTCTGTTTCATGTTGCTGCATTGGATTAGAAAACATCTATAAATCATTCTTTAAATGTGATACAGATCAGCTATATTTCTTGATGTGATTGCTATCAGTGCTCTCGTAATATATGTGACCCGTGTGGCTCTGGGTTACAAGCAGACATGGGATAGGTATCAGGTGAATTGACCAGATTACTCCCCTTGTGGGTCTTAGATATTATTTTTCTTTGAAGTTTGCATATAGGCATTTGAGTTTCCTATCTATTTCAAGGTGTCTTGATTACTGATTATAGGAATGTGTTATGGCAGCTACTGGTTAACAAGACGCTATATGAGAAAACCTTGGCAAGTGGTTTTGGCACAGTTCATTTTCTACTGGATGCCTCTGAACAACAGCAAGTGCGGAACTCCTTTTGTTTTATTTATTTGTCTATAAGTTTTGATTTCACTTATGGAATTTGAATTAGTGCTCTGTTAACCTTACCCGTAAACACTAGCTCCCTATCTGCATTAGAATTAAGAGTCAAGACCCATAAGCAGATTCAAATTCTTATGAAGAAATAGATAATCCTTACCTTTCTTGACAAAAACATTCGCTGAAATTTTTATGCTCTATTATGTCAGAATTTTCAATGAGTTTTACGTTTGCTTATATATATATATATATATATATATTTATCCCTATTTTATTTATGTGCAGTACAAGGAAGCCCTTTTGACCTACGCAATCTTGCTTAAAGAAGAGAATGGCCAGGTTTGCCCTTCCTATCAGATGTTTTAATTTAAATAGTGCAATATTTATTCCCTTTTGTAAGGTTTCCCAAACAGGAATGAGTTTTGTTCACTGTTTCGATCAGTTCACCCTGAGCTCTTCTTCTTTGCAGGTCACTTGTCGCCGAATTGTTAAAGACAAATGTGAGAAATTCATGTATGATGTCTTTAAAGAAAAGGTAATGCAGTGAGAAAAATAATCAGTAATGTTGACCATATACGTTAAATTATTAATTTGGCTGACGCAAATGCAGGTTGAAATGCCAATTGACAAGGCAATAAACATATTGGTGAGACTGGGCATGGCATCAGAAACATCAATTGATGGACGATTTAGATTACGGGCTACTCCTTGCCCGAAGGCATATAAAGCCCTTAAAGAACGTTGGGATAGTTTGCTTGGTTAATTGATAAATTCATTAAAATTTTGAATTTTTTATTTAGTTAGTTGAGGACGTATATTTGGGAAAGCTACCAATATAATGTAGTATATCTTTCCAACAATTTTGTAGTTTTGCAATTATGTAATTATGACTTATACCAACATAAGAATGTACCTTCAAAATCACGATACTAAAATATTCGCACCAATTCAGCGGTTTTTCAAAGTAATTTTTTTATTTTTTTGGTACGCAACCAAATGATCAATATATATTGCTAAAACCAGCTAGTTACCAAAACCATCAAGGAACAGCTCAACAAAAAGGAGCAGTCCTGCAAAAAGGTCATGAACAAGAACAAGGCCCAAATAAGAGGGAGAACATATGACTTACCATCTATTTACTATATTATATATATTGTAATTACTTACATTAGTAAGATAACGACTTAAGACTTAAAGTGTTCAATACCTTGAAAAACAGTATTAGCATTAGAGCTTTCCGGTAAATGAAAGAGATTTTCCTTCTCCAAGTAAGCTGTCTTCTAAAGATCTAGCAAGCTTGTAAAATCTTTTACCAAACACTTTTAGAGAAATTGCATTGGAAAAACATATTCTACACTATTTCTCTCCCTCTACCACACAAAGGACAGTCTGATGAGAGAATGGGGCACTAGTTAGCTATTCTCTCACTTATATTCAACCTATCTTTCAAAGCAAGCCAAGTAATATAACTATATTTAGGGATGTGTTGGGTACCCCATACTAGCTTGTACCATAATTTCAAAGTAAGCCATTTGTTTTCAAAGTAATTTACATCAAAATAAAGAGCATTCGAAGAACAAATATAATACATCCCCAAAGAACCATAATTTGAAAAGTTTCTTCTCTTCTAATTTTGTTTTATCTTTACATAGCAATGGTAAAGATTAAAAAAATCACGTGGTGATTGGACTTTTCTATTTTTGAAACAAGCTACGTAGTATACAATGAGAAGATTACTTGAATGCTTTGGTTCAAATAAGCCCTTTGTTTTTCCATTTTGTTACTTCTCAAACCAAAGCTTTTTGGTTCACAAATTGTTGGCAGTTGCAAAAAAAATTTAGTCAAAGTTGTTTCTCAGAAGTTAAGAGGTTGAGCTTTGGTAAACACAAACACTCCTCCACCTCCAACCGCACGCCCTAAAAGCATATTGTTATCCAGAAAGGAAAGGTAATATAGTCCTCCAACTGATCGCCTGCAATTCAAGTGTGTTTAATGTTTGAATATGCATACAAGAACTATTAATTAAGCAAATATGAGAACTAAAAATTAAGCAATATCAAAGAATTTGATAGCAGATTTACCTCCCAGAATTTGGGTTTGTCACAGGAATTTGTGCTTTGAAAGCTCGAATGAACTGCAAAATCTGCAGAAAAGCATTCATACTATTCTCAAACAAAAGATCACCATTAATGATTCGCCACAGAAAACAAACATACTCATTTTTCCTTATTACAATGGAGTTAGCGAAGTAAGTTCATGTACCTGAAGACTTAAAAATGACCGCGGTAGTATTGCTGGAGCTATTATAGCTTGCAACTGTTCACTGATGCTTACGTCCTGAACAGTTATCTGCAAATGCAATTTGCAGCCTTCAGATATCTAAGGCATCCATTTCTTTAATAAATAACAATATAACTTGTTCACCAATTAAGGATTCAAACAGTAACCTCCACATATCATGGAATAAATGGTCGAATAAAAAGACAAATAATACATATCATCTTTCTGAGGAAAGATATAAGTGGCTTTGTCAATTACAAGGAGCAAGTAATGCCACCAGTAGCACTTTTCAAACACTGAACTGAATAGTAGGAAATATTTTCAGGTGATGTATCTCAGACTTTGCAAGTCATGTTCTATGTAGGGTTGAGAAGCTGACCTCTTCAAACTTAAGGTAGATGTTACGAACAGAAACAACGTCAAATTTTGCAGAAACAACTAGAGTTGCACCTTCTTGTTCCTGAGAAGCATAAGAACCACTAGAGTTATTTAGCAGGAATTTAACAGCATGGTTTTCATTCTTAAGAATTTCCTTTCCCTATCTTTTTCCTTTTTCATTCAGTTTGAGAATGTCAATTGCAAAACCTAGACATCTACCTATGTCCCTGTCCTCTCAACATTGCCACCAGAGCCACAGACCAGGAGGCTCAGTCTCTAAATTTTTTTCACTAGTTCCACTGAAAACAAAGATGATCTTCAATATTTTCATTCTAGTGAGCATGCAGGTTGCAGATTCCCAAACTGAATAACTTGTCAATCTGAACATTTCCATGAATCTTTCCCACCAAAATAATACAGTAAAATTTGTAGAGAATTCTAAATGTTTTATTTTTGAAGGAAATTATCATGCTTTCTGCAGAATAATGGTCTAAAGATGGGACTGATACAGGTGCCATAAGCAAAACCTTAAAGGAGAAACAAAAAGACAAAAAAAGAATTTTATAAGTGCACATTAGATGTAAAGCTTCCTAAAATTACAGCAGCATCCCCTTTCTCCATTTTGGTGTCCCAGGTGGCATCTTGGATGGTGTTTTGTTTAATTAAGGAAATAAAAATTTTCCAAGTAGACAATAAATAGATGTCTTCTTTGCCATATGTTTGTGAAAACGGGGAGTGTGCATATATATTTGTGAAAATGACCACATAGATTGCAGTAGCAATAATGCCAGGGAACTCTTGTTTCACAGTTTTTGAGTATCAACTCAAGAAATTTAGCATAGAGCATAGCATTGCTTCAAGATAACAAAGTGAAAAGTATGATAGAATTTTACCTCTAATAAAGGTGGAACACTCCAGCGAACAACATTGCGGATGACACCTCCATCGGACTTATCACGACATTCAAATTTCTGAAAGATCTGACCAACCTACCCCCACATTTATGCACAAACTTAAGATACAGCAACAGATCAAGATTAGACATTTAAAAATAAAAAAAAGAAAAGAAAACACGAGAGAAGAGAAATCATTAAGTCAAGCATTTGATAAACATCATAACACAGGTCAAGCATTAACCAGGAGTTAAGGACCTAACAAATGAAATTCTCTTCAGGTAAAAAGGCTTCAGGCAAAGCATATTCAAAAGTGAGCAAACAGCAAGATAATCGACTCATGTCACTAACTTTCCTCAGCATTCTTTATTCCTAATTAACAGAAAAACCATAAGACAAACAGACAGTTCATATAAATTATAAACGAGGGTATTTTAAACAGAGTAAAAAGTATGATAACTTTTAGGCAAAATCTATGTATGACTGTAAAAGAGGAAGCATGTAACCTCGATTTTCATGATTAGTACCTGAAAGAATGGAAGCCTGGCAGCGGCTTCAAGAAGAACGAGGACGTCTGGAGCAGAAGTATACTGCAGGCGCCATGTCCCATCCAACTTTACCAAATCAATTGACTCTCCAATGTTGTATACCTCCAAGCTCACCTACCATTATTTATAAAATTATGTAATCTATTTGCCTTCCATTTGTTCACTCCTTTTCCGTCTAAAACAAGATTAGTGAAGAAAAAGAAAGAAAATGCATCAGGACAAAGAAAATGCAGAAGCAAACCAGAGCTTCCTCAATGACAGAGCGTTGATCAGCAGACGCAAGAAGGCCGCGTTGCGTGTCCTGTACTGTGCTCAATAGATAATGTTTCTTGTTCTCTAACTCAAATTCAGATTCCTGAAACCCTAACATAGCACAATTACAATTGAAGACAGACAAAACATATAAATAGACCGTATACACAGAAGAGAATCAGGAACAAACAAACCTGAGACCTGTGAATAGTTACAGTCGCTGCACATGAAAACTTATTCTGAATAGACAATTTTCTGGTGGCATTATTAAGGCTGGAAGTAAAAGACTTTATCTTGCCAAGTGTTCTCCTCCCAGTGGTCACGTGCAATGGAGAAGCAAATGCCAGGGCCATCTTTCAATCTTCGGATATGGTTACGAATTAGAATTAGAATTAGAATTAAAATTGTTAGGTGCAGCTACGGCTGAACAAATTGCACTGACGAAAGTCTAAACACATGAAATTGATTTCGTTTTGATCTTAGCAATTTAGAGATTCAAGCGCAAACTTATTGCCAATTTGGACATTCATCAACTCAAAGCAGCATAATAGCAACAGCGTGCATACCTGGTGAGTAGGCGATAACGATAGAGAAATGATGATCTTAGATTTTTAGCGGTAAAAATCGAGTAGCGTCTTATAATTATAGCCAATGAATTTCTCTGGCGCCCAACCTAATTTTCATAATTTGATATTAAGAGTCTTCAATTTTAAGAAAAATTTATCCACATGTTAAGACTATTTTTTTAATTAAGAATTTTCGTATATTTTCGTTTTTGTAATTAATAATTTCCTACGTGGCAAGAATGTTACTGCTTTACTTGTCTTCGTTCAATTAATTAACTGAGATGCCCCAGCCGCCCAGCCCAGTCCGGCCTGTCCCGAAGGATTGCAAGGACCAAACCTGCTCCGGTTTCAGGTTGAACAAATGGCGAGCAGTTTGGTGGTGAATCGTTTCGCTTTTGTTTTACGAAATGCAGAAATAGCAGCTGCAAAATTCCATCCTTTCCCCTTATCTGCAAGCTTTAGACCGTGCAAGTTTAAAAACCATTTCACCAGAAATTGCTCTGTTTCTTCCTCAGTTAACGCTTTCATCGTAGCCGATGACGAAAAGTATGGCAACAAGCAGATTATCAGAGTTACTCCTAGCCTTTACGATTACATCCTTCAAAATGTTCGTGAGCCCGAGGTACCCCCAATCCCTACCATTTTCCATCGCCAAACACTTGTGAACGGTGTCGTTTATCTATTTTTTTTATAAAAAAATAAAAAGTTCTAGCTTTTTAGTATTTGGGTTGTGTTTCAGATTCTACGTCAACTTCGAGAAGAGACTGCTAGTATGCGTGGTAGCCAGATGCAGGTATCACCTACTGGTTTCCAAATTTATGGATTTTTTTTTTAATAAAAATTTTTAGAAGTCAAATTAAGATTTGCATAATGTGATTATAGTTTTATCTGAAGGCTGCCTGCATATTTTGGTTTCTAATAGGTGTCTCCTGATCAAGCACAATTACTTGCAATTCTAGTACAGATTCTTGGCGCACGAAGGTGTATAGAAGTTGGTGTATATACTGTATGTATCTAGTTAGTCCGCTGCATTTCTTTTGCTCTTTTTGTAAATTTGCAACATCAGTATTGTTTGTTGTCAGGCCGCCAGCTTTAGATATTCAGCACCCATATTTGTAAGTTTATCCTGTATTAACTGAATCGAATCAGCTGGCAGTTTGCAAATTTCCATGTTGTTGGTGTGAATTTGATTTTATTATTCTTCTTCAGGGATACTCGTCATTGGCTATTGCATTAGTCCTACCAGAATCAGGTTGTCTGGTTGCCTGTGAAAGAGATGCCAGGTCTCTCGAGGTTGCAAAAAGGTATTATGAGCTAGCCGGTGTTTCGCATAAGGTAATCTCTCTTTTTTTCTGTTCTAATGTTGCTATTATGAAATCAATGTTTCCTGCTGACAGTAGAGACTCTATCTTATTAAACTATCATGTTCTACTTCGACAATTGTGAAACACCTCGTGTATAATCACACAATTTTGACCATACATGTTCTTGTTACCCTTACTTTCTACAAGATACTTACGTGGCTCTAAAATAATTTGTTGACATTAGGTAAATGTTAAACATGGACTAGCAGCAGATGCCCTAAAAGCTCTGATTATGAATGGCGAAGCTTGCAGGTGAATGTAATAAGCAATGTAAAAGTTTGGTGCATCTTTGTCCTTATCGATTTATTAATTTGCTTGGCTTTTTCTTTTATTTTCTTTTTGCATCACATGACTAAGTTATTATGTTGATCTTGTTGGGATTTGTGTTTACGTACTATCCCATTAAGTATAAATATTTAATTATAATATTTATATAATTATTATTTTTAATAAAATTATTAATATTATTAATTATTAAATGATAAGATGCTTATAACGTTTCAGACATTGTATGATTTGAAGGAGTTCAGATTTGGTTTAAAGGAGTTTAGATCAGTAATAAGAGTTAATAATGCTAAAAGTTATAAGTGCTAAGAGTTAGCAGTGTTAAGAGTTACTAAGTTATAAGAGTTAGTGAAATCTAAAGTGTTAAGAGACTTGTTTGAAATGGAACAAAAACTTGAGAATATATTAGTAATGACATAGTTGCAAAAAGTTGTAAATGATGCTAGGAAATATTATTATGCAAGTATGTTCTCAAACACTATATTCTTGATCTAATTTTACCGATGCGAGTCTATCGATAAAACCCAATTATATAGATCAATGCATGTTTATATCTGAATTGTCTAGATGGTTAGTCTTAGCAAACCATGAGCTTAGTGGAAGCTCGTATAGACATACAGATATTCTGTGAGGACTAGGTACTGAACACCTCAAATAGATATCTTATAAAGTTGTCAATTGAAGGTCTTTTCGAGTTGAGAAGTGTTCGTGGTCCTTTGATTTGAGCGCTACAGTGGGTTTGTGAGTGATTCACCATACTTTGGTTCCACACATATTAGAAACCTTTTATAGTTTGACCGTTAGGTGTGGTCCGATGCTCATAGAGTCCGATGTGCGTAGATATGAGATCCATCAACTCATATGAGTAAATTGTATTTTTTGATACTTTGAGATTATATATCAGGAAGTCTTTTGGCCATAAACATAGACTCTAGAAAATAAATTTCGTAGGGTTAAATAATATCGCAAAAGTATTTGTAGATATTGTTTATGAAAATACAAATCTGGAGATAAGTTCACAGTCGAGCAAATAGAGATTTGACAGTGATAATCTATATCTCTACTTTTCTAGGATATAGGTGACGGAAGGATTATACAAATATGCTATAACCTTAATTTGTATAGTCTAACGCACTGCTTTGTAATATCCGTAACGTGTGTATGGGACATCATTTACAGATGTATGGAGAAGTTTCATATGACAAATCGGGCGTGTACCTAAAGAGTTTCACAATATGAAGTGTACTTATTGTGCACTAGAATAGCGAACTGAATTAAATTGTTTGATTTAGGAAATTTCAGCAAACCAGAATTGTTTCAAGATCTCTTAAGAAATACATGAGTTTAAGTGTTAAACTTATAACTATAGAAACAATTGAGAAAGAAAAGAGTTTTCTTATTTGAATTGAACATAATACAAGTCTATATATAGCCCTAAGTCTAGTTGTAAAGCTATCTTTACAACTAGATTACAACTATAATACAAGCATAATACAAGTATTTCCACACTCCCCCTCAAGTTGGAGCATATACATCATACGCTCCAAGCTTGTTACAAATAAAATCAATTCTAGGACCCCTCAGAGATTTAGTAAGGACATCTGCTAGTTGATTGTTTGAGCTGACATAATTGATAGAAATAATGCCAGATTGAATCTTTTCTCGAATAAAGTGACAATCAATCTCTATATGTTTAGTCATTTCATAAAACACTGGATTTGATGAAATATGGAGGGCAGCTTGATTATCACAAAGTAACTTCATCTGTGATATATCAACAAATTTCAATTCTTAGATTAACTGTTTCAACCATACAAGTTCACAAGTTGCTAAAGCCATTGCCCGATATTCTGCTTTTGCACTTGACCTAGCAACAACAGCTTGCTTCTTACTTTTCCAAGATACAAGATTTCCTCCCACAAGAACACAATACCCAGCGGTAGAACGTCTATCTGATGGAGAACCTGCCTAATCGGCATCTGAATATCCAACAATTTATGTATGGCCCGTATTCTCGTATAGTAAACCTTTACCTGGTGCACTCTTAATATATCATAGGATTCGATGATAACTAAGAAAATTATATATAGGATGAGGATTGCGAGTGGAACGTATACCTTTGCGAATAGTAATGGAAAATTGGTCATCAGGTGGTAGGACCTCAGTAGGAGAGTGATCGGGAGCAAGAAGTGAGTCGGCAGGAACCTCAAGTGCTGCAGGAGTAGTATCACTGTCATCACCTGGGGAGGAGGATCATATTGTGGGATAGGAACAAATTCTGTGTTTGACTCAGGATGAGGAATAATATAAGGAACTGGAAGAGCCTTTGTGATTGACATATGTTCTGTAGCAGAAGAAAAGAGAGGGGAAGACTCAAAAAATTTGACATCAACAGAAATAAAATGACGTCGGGTGTCAGGAGAATAACACATATATCATTTCTGAAGACGTGAGTGCTCAAGAAAAATATATTTGATGGATCGGGCAGATAATTTGTCTTGACCAGGAGTGAAGTCATGGACAAAACATGTGCAGCCAAAGACACGTGGCGGAAGAGAAAACAATGGTTGATCAGGATACAGAATAGAATAAGGAACCTGATGTTGTAACACGGAGGACGGCATTCGATTGATCAAAAAACAAGCAGTAAGAACAGCATCCCCCCAAAAACGAAGAGGAACATTATGATGTAGAAGTAATGTTCGAGCAGTTTCAATGAGATGTCTGTTCTTACGCTCGGCAACTCCATTTTGTTGTGGAGTATAGACACAGGAAGACTGATGTAAAATGTCCTGAGAAGACATAAATTTAGGAAAAGGAGCAGAAAAGTATTCACGTGCATTATCACTACGTAATATACGGATAGTAGTGGAGAATTGCGTTTTAATTTCAGCACAAAAAGACTCAAAGATGAAAAATAATTCAGAACGATCTTTCATCAAAAATAACCAAGTGCAACGTGAATAATCATCAATAAATGTAACAAAGTATTTAAAACTTAAAACAGATGAGACTCGACTAGGACCCTAGACATCTGAATGAATTAATGCAAAAGGGGATGTAACTCGATTATTGACACGCTTTGGAAACGATCCACGAGAGTGTTTTCTAAACTGACAAGACTCACAATTAAAAGACGGTAGACTAGAGAGACCTGGAACCATTTTTCGAAGCTTTAACAGATTTGAATGTCCCAAACGATTATGAAGAAGTGTGGGTGAGACATTGCATGCAACAGATGGTTGAGGAATACTCAGATGATAGAGTCCCTGTGACTCACGACCTACCCCAATCGTCTTTCCTGTACTGCGATCCTGAATAAGAACAGAGTCATGGACAAAAGTGATTGTACAGTTTAAAGAGCGAGTAAGCTTACTAATAAAAATAAGATTAAAAGGACAATGCGGAATATAAAGAACAGATTCTAAAGGTAAGGAAGGAAGAGGATGTGCTCGACCAACTGCTTGAGCAGTTGTTATGGATCCATTAGCAAGGGTGACAGATGGCAATAATCTGGATGTAGAAATATGAAAAAGTAATTGGAGGTTACCAAAAATGTGATTAGAGGCACCAGAATCAAGGATCCAAGGTCCTAAGGAAAGAGGCTGAGTAAGACAAGCGACCGAATTACCAGTATGTGCAATAGGGGCAACAGAAGAAGTAGACTGCTTAACCGCTTGGTATTTAAGGTAATTCTCTAATTCAACACCGGTGAGAATCACTGATGAAAGGTGCCTGCTTATTTTAAAGTTCTGAGTAGTAGTCATATTTGCTCACAAATGAAGGAGAAAAATAACTGAGAAGTTCTACAATACAGAAGCCATTTTTTCGGCAATACTGTGGCTGTTTTCGGCGACGGTGACGGCGACCGGCAACGGCAACTGGCCGGATGATAGAGATTTGATTTTTCGGCGTTGCCTGAATCTGTTGGCGCCGACGGTGAGCATTAATGCTCGCCGGAGAAGGAGATCGGCAGCCAAATGATAGCGCCGGAGATACGGCCTGTGGAGGCGCGTCCGAAGGCCGGTGAGTGCACAGCGGCTGTAGTCAAGGTCACCGGCATCGTCTGAGTCCAATGACTTTGGCGGTGAGTTCAAGTCCCTGGAAAGTTGCAGATCGGACGTGAAAGGTCGTCGGAAACCTGGGCTGTTACCGACGCGTAGAGGCGCGTCCGGTGTCCAGGGAGAGAGCTACGGCTGCAGCTCTAATTGTCGGCACCTTCTGAGGTCAACGGAGATGGCCGAAAACTGTACTACTGTCGAAAAATAATGCGGTCACCGGAGATGGTTACTATTTACGGCGCGTGGAGGCGCGTCCGGTGATGCGTTCGGCGACGATTGCTTGGATCTTAATGGCGAGAACCTTCTAAGGTCACGGCCACCGAAATAAAATAAAGAGCACGGTGGCCGAAAAATAGACTAGCAATCTGCCGAAAAAAATTGCCGAAAAATATCACATTCAGAAGTCAAGAGTTGACTTTGATACCATATAGAAACAATTGAGAAAGAAAAGAGTTTTCTTATTTGAATTGAACATAATACAAGTCTATATATAGTTCTAAGTCTAGTTGTAAAGCTATCTTTACAACTAGATTACAACCATAATACAAGCATTTTCACAATAACTATTTAATTAATAATTGTTGTTAATTAATATGTGTGATAAATGGCTTATTTTCATTGGCATTAAAAATTGACATGTGTTATAATCAAAATGTGTGTTAACAAGTGCAAAAATTGCATTTAATGTTTTGTTTTAAGTAATGGCCGACTAAGTATAAGTGCTTTAATATTAATACATGCAAAAATATTTTTGTAAGACAAGTGGGAATAGGCCATGTCCTTGATTATTAAAAGAGAATTGAAAAAAAAAATACATTTATCATTATCTTTGTATCATTGTGGCTAGCCATTACCTTCTTTAAATACACATCATTTTTCAAAACAAAGATAATTGCTTGTTGGGCAAGTGTTGACCATTAAAAGCAAAAATGAAAGTGGTGTTCATTTGGTTTTTAGATGATGGGTTTGGCAAGTGTGAAATTAATATGTAAAGAAAGCATATAATAACCAAATGAACACCATTTTCACACTTGCATGCTTTCTTTACATATCACTTTCACACTTGTCGAAACCATCATTTAAAAATCAAATGAACACCACTTTCATTTTTGCTTCTAATGGTCAACACTTGGCCCTACAAGCAATTATATTTGTTTTAAAAAATGATGTGTGTTAAAAAAGGATAATGGCTGGCCACATTGATACAAAGAAAATAATAAATGTATTTTTTTTTCAATTCTCTTTTAATAATCAAGGACATGACCCATTCCCACTTGTCTTGCAAAAGTATTTTTGCATGTATTAATATTAAAGCACTTATACTTAGTCGGCCATTACTTAAAACAAAACATCAAATGCAATTTTTGCACTTGTTAACACACATTTTGATTATAACACATGTCAATTTTTAATGTCAATAAAAATAAGCCATTTGTCACACATATTAATTAACAACAATTATTAATTAAATAGTTATAAGTTTAACACTTAAGCTCATGTATTTCCTAAGAGATCTTGAAACAATTCTGGTTTGCTAAAATTTTCTGAATCAAACTATTTAATTCAGTTCGCTATTCTAGTGCATAATAAATACACTTCATATTGTGAAACTCTTTAGGTCCACACTCGATTTGTCATATGAAACTTCTTTATACGTCTGTAAATGATGTCCCACACACACGTTACGGATATTACAAAGTAGTGCGTTAGACCATACAAATTAAGGTTATAGCATATTCGCATAATCCTTCCGTCACCTATATCCTAAAAAAGCAGATATATAGATCATCACCGTCAAATCTCTATTTGCTCGACTGTGAACTTATCTCCAAATTTGTATTTTCATAAACAATATCTACAAATACTTTTGTGATATTATTTAACCCTACGGAATTTATTTTCTAGAGTCTATGTTTGTAGCTACAAGACTTCCTGATATATAATCTCGGAGCATCAAAAAATACAATTCACTCATATGAGTTGATGGATCTCATATTTACGTACGCCGGACTCTATGAGCATCGAACCATATCCAGCGGTTAGATTATGAAAAGTTTTTGACATGTGTGGAACCAAAGGTTCGTTCACAAGCCCACCGTGATGCTCAGGTCAAAGGACCATGAATAATTCTTAACTCGATAAAACCTTCCATTAACAGTTTTATGAAATGTCTATTGGAGATCTTCATAAGTCTGTTCAGTACCCAGTCCTCACTAAATACCTGTATGCCTATACGAGTTTTCACTTATAGTTTGCTAAAACTAATCATTCAGATATAGACATACACTTATCTATATAACTGGGTTTCACCGATAGACCCGCATCAGTAAAATTAGATCAAGAACATGGTGTTTAAGAACATAATGACATTTCCTAACATCATTTACAACTATGTCATTACAATATATTTTTAGGTATTTGTCTCATTTCAAATAAAGCTCTAACTCTTAACACTATTAACTTTTAGCGTTGCTAACACTTATCACTGATCTAAATTCTTTTAGACCAGATCTGAACTCCTTCAGATTATACAATGTCTGAAACGTTACAAACATCTTACCAATTAATAATATTAACGATTTTATTAAAAATGATAATTGTATAAATATTATTATTAAATATTTATATATAATGAGATGGCGCGTAAGCACAAATTCCAATAGATCTTACCCCGTGTTTTCTTCCCAATTAGAGTATCTACTCTTCAATTGTTCTATATGCATTAGTTTTCAGTTTTCACAAAGTAGGAAGAGTTTGTATTACTAAGAATTCTATAATCCATTGGGATTTGATAACCTTTTTCCCTCTTCTAGACTGCATTCTTTCTCGTGCAACTAATTTTTGTTTTTACTTCTTTTTGTTCTTTTCCATAATCTGTGAATATCCAGATAACAAGTAATAATCTTATATTTTCTCTTTTATGCAGCTATGATTTTGCATTTGTTGATGCTGAAAAGAGGATGTATCAGGAATATTTTGAATTGTTACTACAACTGGTAAGACTGAAATGTGAAGCTTAGATAGTCCGATCCAGATCCTTCTACTTGTATATTTTGATTCTTAAGTAGTTTACTGATTTCTTGGCCACTAGCTGTAAGGATGTAACTCTTAATCTCTTGTTATAGGTCAGGGTTGGGGGAGTCATCGTGATCGACAATGTCCTTTGGCATGGAAAAGTTGCTGACCCAATGGTAAACAATTAACTACAACTATCAGCTTTTTCCTTGAGAAGTAGAGCCTACTCTTCTAATGGTACTTCTCATTAGGTTAATGATGCTAAGACTGTCAGCATTAGGAATTTCAACAAAAATCTTATGGATGACGAGCGTGTAAGCATCAGTATGGTGGGTGTATATTTTCTCTGTTTGTACTCTTAGAAAATTCTGAAAAGTTCTTTCAGTTGATTTATTACCTTAAACCTTTTGTATTCTTAGGTTCCCATTGGAGATGGCATGACTATATGCAGGAAAAGATGACCTCTACGGAAAGTTAATGCAATTCATGATTCTGTGATCCGAAGTTCTTGGATGTATGAATGTGGTGAAATAGACTCTGAGGCAGTTTCCAAAAGGATGCAAAAATATGCTGAGAAGCCCAGCAAGATAATCTAGTTGATGCTTAACAAGTTTCCAGATATTGTTCTTAAGGTGATTTAGCCATGTGGAAGTCTGGCACTATAGTTTGAGGATGACACTACAGCAGAAAATTTGATCTGAAATTAAACTGGCATTTGATGTTCGCTATCAGCATAAATTTTGTTCCCTCATATAAATTGTAGACATAGAATCCAGCGTGATTGACTCTATAATCTTTTCTTGTAGTCTTGACTCTGGGAATGAAATTCAGAGACAACATTTAAGTCATGAAGAATTAGCCTACTTATTGGTTGATAAAGCAGTAAGAGTGTAGAGTCCAAAAGAGAGCGCCATTATCCCAAGCTTTTTTCTGTCTTTTTTTTTTTTTCTTTCCTTCCAAAAACGAAGTCATAAAATTCATATGGTTCAAGACAAATATATTGAAAATATTTTCTGGCTCTTTTCCATGCACGTGAAAACGTTCCAAAAATGTTACAAATATACTGAAAAACATCCAAGAGATGTTACAAATACATTGCAACAGGAATATTCACCTCAAGTCGGCAACTCAACAGAAAACCAAAAAGCCAGCACGCATAGACTGGCAAGACTCCAATCTGGCATCATTGTTGATATCTGGTGGAGCCTGGAATTGATGTAAAAACAAATGGTAAAGTTAATTAATTAATGAAACAATGAAATTATAGATTCCCATTATATAGGCATCCACAGTAACGGTCGGAGGTCAACTTAAAAAAAAAAACAACAGCAACGCAAAGCCAAAAGTTTCCCGCAGATAACAAAGCTCGCCTCCTAAATAAAAACACCATCTCTGATCTCATAGGAGATTCACATACCAAGTCATTATCCAACTGAACATTCATATCAGATTCTCTCTTTCTATCTACCTCATTCTCCTCCTGTTGCATGACAATCATGGGAATTGAAGGAGACGAGGAAACAGCAACAACCCAAGTACCTGCAAGATCTTCTCTTTTCAGGTACAACTCACCCTTAGTTCAAATTAGCCTTATTGGTCTAGTATGCTTCTGCTGTCCGGGCATGTTCAACGCCCTTGGTGGCATGGGAGGTGGTGGACAAGTTGACCCAACCGTGGCCAACAACGCCAACACAGCTCTCTACGGCACCTTCTCTGTCTTTGGAATCCTTGGTGGCGGCATTTATAACATCTTTGGGCCCCGGTTGACCCTTGCTGCAGGCTGCTCCACCTATGTCCTTTATGCAGGGTCTTTCCTTTACTATAACCATCACGGTGATCAGACGTTTGCTATTGTTGCTGGCGGTGTGCTTGGCGTCGGCGCAGGCCTTCTCTGGGCAGGACAAGGCGCTATGATGACTTCTTATCCCACTGCTACACGTAAAGGAACCTATATCTCTCTGTTTTGGAGTATTTTTAACATGGGTGGTGTCTTCGGTGGCCTTATTCCTTTCATCCTGAATTACCACCGAACTAAATCTGAAACTGTAAATGACGAGACTTACATAACATTCATGTGCTTCATGTCCGCCGGTGCTGTTCTTTCACTAGCAATCTTGCCTCCTAGTCGTGTGATTAGAAATGATGGTACCCGCTGCACCGACATTAAATATTCAAATATTTCTACTGAGGCCATTGAGATTTTGAAGCTCTTTCTTAACTGGAAGATGCTTCTAATTGTCCCTGCTGCATGGGCTAGCAACTTTTTCTACAGCTACCAGTTCAATAACGTTAACGGCTTGATGTTCAATTTGAGAACGAGGGGATTGAACAATGTTTTCTACTGGGGTGCACAAATGTTGGGATCAGTTGGAATTGGGTACGTGATGGACTTCAGTTTTCAAAGTAGAAGAAGAAGGGGTCTAGTTGGAATCGGGATTGTTGCTTTATTTGGGACTGCCATTTGGGGTGGTGGCCTTGCCAACCAATTGAATTACTCTTTTGATGATCTCCCGAAACGATTAGATTTCAAAACCTCTGGAAATGATTTTGCTGGACCATTTGTCTTGTATTTCAGCTATGGGTTACTAGATGCCATGTTTCAAAGCATGGTTTATTGGGTGATTGGGGCATTGGCTGATGATTCCGAGACCCTCAGCAGGTGTTCTTTGTTTTTACCCAAACATTATACATGATAAAGATGCATTTTCATGTAAGCTTTTTGTTAGTGATCACACAGACTTTTAACTCCGTCATTCGGCGTTCTGTGAATTGCAGGTACACTGGGTTCTATAAGGGAGTGCAAAGTGCAGGATCCGCAATTGCTTGGCAAGTTGACTCACACAAAGTCCCCCTGTTGTCACAGTTGATCGTGAATTGGTCTCTTACCACTGTGAGCTATCCGTTACTGGCCGTCTTGGTCATGTTGGCTGTAAAGGACGAGGATAAATCTAGAGACGGAGCTGCCAATGATTCTGCTATGCCATCAGCTCCTGTAATTGCTGCAAAAGATGGTTACAACGAGCTTGTCAAGTCTACCTAATATCATTTCCATCTACTATTTCCTCTTGCTTTCTCTAATGGCAGTAAAATCTTTGGACGTGGAATCTGAAGATTTGGATTTAGTAATTTTATCAAATGTTCAGTAATGATTCAAATTCTTGAATTTTTAGAGTATCTTTCATAGACCTCAGGAAAAGCCTCCAATGTTGAAAGTCCATGGAAATTTTGAAGCAAAAGATATGACCAAATAATGCAGGACCACCATCCCAATTCAACTATCTGATCCACCCAAAAACTTGGCTAACAATCGTGCAGTCTGTAAGAATCATTTGCCTGGAATTTTACTGAGAATATAATCTTGACGAAACCACTATAGAAACCAAAAAGAAGTCTCTAAGTCCATCATGATTCCTCGACACAGCCCCACTAGAGTATTTGGTTTAACTTTATGAATTTAAACCATACATTCATCCTGATCTGTTAAAACATGCCTTGCAACTGGTACACCACCATTTCTATGTTGCAATGCCGAAGATACTAAATCAACTTTCATAAGAAGTGCCAACAGTCAATAAATCTAAAGGATAACAAATAACTCAGGTAAAATTGGCTGAAACATCAGTTCCTACATACAAGATCCTTTTCAGATGAATATATAAAGATTTCACAAGAAATTGATACACATTAGTGATGTAACTAAGGAGATATTTTTGCCTGAAGAATTATGTTTTAATTTCAATGCCACTCAATGTTCTTGATCGTCTTGGCCATGCCCATCAATTTGGTTATCCTCATCAGCTCCAATACCATCTCCTCCATCCCCATAATTAACCCAAGGTAGCATCGACTCAAATAAGACAGCCAACGGATTGCGATTTGCAACATTACGGAGGGGTGGAGCTTGACCACCATCAAGTGGATTACCAACTTGGATCCCGTCATGCAAAGCTTCCCCCATCCTCGGATCAACCACAAAGTTCTGTAGGTTATCAGGTGGAAGAGTTGACACGGAATCAGAAAAATCCTGAATCATTAAATGACCATACCTGGAAAAAAGAGAAAAATAATAATAATGATCATGTTAACTCCAATACAAACAATTGCATTAACACAAATAACTAATTGACAAATTGTGTTAATACTAACATAGATGAATTACACAATCTAAACCAGGACAACAATTAGGTCTAGCTTAATCTTCATTAAGCATGAATGCTAATTTATTTAGCTCTCTTAAAGTTCACAACATCCGATAAATTTGATTCAGCCAATAGTAATCAAACCTAAATTCAACATCCGTGCATTCTACAGTCAAAAATCACATATAGGAAAGTTTAGCAAAAGCAAGTTACTCACTCATTTTTCTCCGATGAGAATGCTTCTTCTCTTACACAAGCCCAATCCTTAGCTTCACTTTTATTGTGTTCCAATGTTTCAATCACCTGCTGTGCAATGTCTCGAAGCAATTTTTGTAGATCTGGAAGCCTCCATATGATATAGCTCCTCTCCACATATATATTGATCAAGTGATCCAAGGAAGGGATCTTTGTTTCATCTGAACTGAAATAACTGTGTTTGAGTATATTTGTCCATGCCTGATCTTTTAAGGGTACCTTTCCCACGAGTTTCTTGAGAACTGAAGGGTGAAGCATCAAAGCTTGCTTCATCAGATCAGCTGAAGAAGCCTTTTTATTATCCGTCTGCACATCTGATGTTTCCTCTCTCTCACGATAAAACCGGCAAATGGAAAGGGAATATGAGAAATTTGGGAACAACCATAAGGAGTTATCACTTTTATAGTCTTCAGAGAACTGTTCTAACCACGCATATTCCCCTGCCCTTAAAGCAAAGTAGTCAATGCAGAACAAGGCCCCCATTGGATCATCTGAATCGAGTGAAAGCAACAGTTTGCACACTTCTAGGGCAGATCGATGGCAGCCACGTCTGTCCATGTTTATCATGTGAGTGAAAAGTGCTTTGAATAGTGGTTTGTTTGTTTCATGGCTGAATTTCAATTGGCAATTACCGAGCAAGGGGGTGAACATCAGATGCCACGCACATTCCGAGGCATATAAGCACTTTGCAACCGCATCTGCAGCCATCTGACGTTCGCCCACAAATTTAAAATAGTCCGCCATTGTTATCAGTGAATCCAAATGATAAGGATGATGCATCAAAACATTAGCAACACTGTTAAGATCATGAATAGCTTGGGCAGCCTCAAATGCTCTCTGAGCTTGACCATAAGAAGGTGAGTGGACATATCTACACAGATGAACAAAGCCAAAAAACAGCAGACATGTAAAAATCACTAAAATCAAAATTATATGCAGCTAAGTGTTACTACACATAACAAGGACACCAAATATGAGCATTAATAAATAAACTAAGTTCCAAACAAGACTTCCTTCAAAAAAAAAATGGCAAACAAGACAAACGCCTGGGGGATGGAGTAAGGTGGAAATGGACATTGCACTCCAATAGGGGGCATCTGCAATAATGAATTTACTAATTGTTTAACCAGAGTGGAGAGCTGTAAGGAACCAACGTCCCACAAATAAAAGTCTGAAATAATCAACATAATGCAGAAAACTACCTAACCAAACTTCCTAATGCATGTAGCTAATAAACCATTCAGTTTGCCAAACAACTGTGCAAACAAAAGCCACTATTTACATGAATGTGTAAGCTAAAGGCAGAAAGTAAGTCCATTTTTTAATGATGAGAAAGATCATCAAGAAGAAAATATGGAGAGCTGTGAGAAGTGAAATCTAACTACACAAACCAAGAAGGCCAAGGTTGATATTTACTTGAAGTAATTGTAGCCATCCCTGCTTTCCAGAAATTCCATGGAAAAACTTCCATCCCAACGAGGCCAGTGGTCTGATGGAGAGACTAAAATAGTTTTTCTTATGTGATAACTGGTGCCACGTCTTGCCCCACGCGCCTGCCTGGAACTGCCACTTTGTTGACCTTGCTCAAATGATTTCACCACCTTGGATCCAAATATTCTCCGCAGCTCATTTTCAACATTCAAATATTTGGGGTCTATTTGTAATACAGAAGATGCATGCTGTTTGACTAAATTATTATGAAGTTTAGCATTTTCCACCGTACCCTTTGCAGGGCCACGTCGATGACTAGAAGAGTTAACATCCAAAGATAAAGTATCTAAATCCTCCTCCAAATGTCGTTCAACTTTAACTGTGCTTGAAGCAGAACCCTCCTTGCTTTTCTTCTTTTTCTTTTTCTTTGATTTGTGATTTGATGTTGGAACTACATTAGTGGTACTCTGCTGCGCAGAAGGTTCCATTTTATCCCTGTCTCTGAGCAAGGCTTCATCAGCAACTTCTGACTCCTGCAGAATGCATTGGATTATTAGCAGTTGAATGTAAAATATGCAGGCACAGCATAAGTTCTTTCTGGTAACCACCAGTTGGTGGGAAAACATTAAAACACCAACCAAAAACGAAGAGATGGTACATCAAAAGCAAGGTAAAGGAAACATAAACAAGAAGTGGACCAAACTGAGCAAATATAACCGACACTAAGAACAACTCTATCCTCAACAAAAGCCATGGCAATTGACCTATTCAATTCACGATCTTATATCTGCTTCCCACTCCACAAAGATACAGTACAGACACTGTAACTAGGGCAAGATCATATGTAACCAGCAGAGTCTAATATACAGTTAGCTCTGATAGCCAGATTATCCAACTGAGTTCCTAGACCTCCCAATCATCCTATGAATAGACCCTTACATAATCTCAAAATTAAGCATATGAGGAAATTAAATTACACCAAGACCCATGAATAGACCTTCACAAATATTAATCACTCGGTAAAGTATCATCTTTTTCAAAAATTCCAACATTTAAAAACAAACCATGTAATGGATAATCAAGTTACAGACTTTATAACAATAGCAATGACCATAACAATGAAAACTAATATTGATATAATATTCTAATGGTTAAGGTTAGGGGAAAAGACCTGGTCGGGTGCAGCGTCATCATCGCCATCGTTGAGGAGATCGAATAGGTTTATCGAAGAACGAGGAGCCGAATCGGGGGACTCTGATTCATTGTCTTTCAGCTGCTCTTCTTCTTCTTGGTGCTTTTGCTGTTGTTCTTGTTCTTTGACAACTTTCTTGAACAATCTACTCGACATTATTACTGGCTGTTACAAAAATCAGATTTGAGGTTTCTATTGTTATTAAGTGTTATGTTGATTATATATGTGGCGTGACGAAGGAAGTACCAGGGAAGGCAAAATTTAGGGGGAAAAGATAAAAAGTAATGAAAACAGAGAGAAGGTTTATTAAAAAAAGAAAAAGAAAAATAATAATATTAAACGCATTATTTTTATCTTCAAAAAAAAAAATAAATACATTAATTTATCCTACTTTATATTAATTAATTAAAAAAGTTCAAATAGTAATTCTTTTCAAGAGAATAACTAAAATATTAATTTCGATTTTTTAAATAATCATTTTATGTTTTATTAAAGGTTTTTATTATTTAATATTTATATAGGGAAATTACAACTGACGTGTCTCTGTAAAAATCCGGTGTTTACCGTCTAGTTCAGAGAAAAAAAAAAACTATAATCCGTGTTATAAATAAAATAAAATAAAGTCGGCAGTCATTGTGCTGAGCGGAAAAAACAATTAGTATAAGTCCGATAAAGATAACCCAAGACAAGGGAAGAAGATAACGGCTCCGCTCCCTCGGTTTTCAATCCACTGCAAGAAGAAACCAGATACAGCCAAACAAGCAACCGTATGTTAGAGATTTACATTAATTTTTTTAAAACATTTTTCAGGGTTTAGGGTTTACTAACGATGAGATTATTATATTTTTAGGGTTTATGAAATTATATTTTAATTCTGCTTTTTCTGTATAATCTTTTATTATCTCGTTTACGATTTTTTTTTTCTCGTTTAATTTTAGGAAGACATCAATGGGGTCGCTTCTAATTCGTGAATGGTCGGCATTTCAACAGTTTCCTTCCGCAACTCAGAACAAGTTGATGGAATTACTATCTAAATTAAAGCAAGAGGTTCCAGTCACGTGTTTCTTTAACCTATTTTAATTCCTCTTTTTAGTTTATTAGCAATGTCAATTAACCATCTTAACATTGTAATTGCAGAATGTCAACACGTTGACAATTCTTGTTATGGGCAAAGGTGGTGTTGGAAAATCTTCAACTGTCAATTCTCTTATTGGGGAACGAGTAGTCACTGTTAATTCTTTTCAGGCACGCATTAGATTCGCTCTTATTGTGTATTATTTTGCTTCATCAATGGGGTTTAGGTACCTATGTTTTACTATTATTTTGTTTGTTTGTCTGTTTTGCAGTCAGAAGCCTTGAGACCAGTAATGGTTTCGCGCACCAAAGGAGGACTTACATTGAACATCATTGATACTCCTGGGCTTGTTGAGGCTGGTTATGTTAGTTACCAAGCTCTTGAGTTGATAAAAGGGTTAGTACTTGAATGTGCTAGCAATTTTTTGCTTACTTTAATGTCTATAGCCTATAGGCCATCTTCATTCGCTATATGGTTTCAGATTTGATTGTGAAGTGTTACATTATAGGAGTCGGATTTAATTATACTATGGTTAATAATTGGGGATGGATGATGCAGGTTTCTTTTGAATAAGACCATAGATGTTCTGCTCTATGTTGACCGTCTGGATGCATATAGAGTGGATGACTTGGATAAACAAATTATTAAAGCTATCACTGGAACTTTTGGCAAACAAATATGGCGCAAAAGTTTGCTTGTCCTCACTCATGCACAACTTTGCCCACCCGATGAACTGAACTATGATGTTTATTGCTCTAAACGATCTGAAGCTCTCCTAAAGACAATTCGTATTGGTTCTCGGATTAGGAAACAAGAATTTGAGGTACATTCTTCTTTGTTAACTATTTAATGATATAAAATGTTATACCAAATTAGATGAGTAAAGACTACAGAGTAGCAGTCAGGCAGACATGGACAGATAAGCTATCCTCTTCTCACTCAAATAAGGTATAATATGCTGGACATGGACTCTTGACCTCAGAAAATTCGTTTTTGAGTGAGGGGCCAGTGGTTTTCTTACTGTTTCACTTATGATGAAAATGAAGATGGCCAATGCAGTGCATGCCCACCATATACTGTTTTCACTTATATGTGTGGTTTTAATGTAGTACTACACTGCAATGAAGTGCATTGTAGTTCATATTTACCTACTCCCCAAAACTGTGTAATCTAGTCCTACACTGCAATGCACTGGATTAATGTGGTTGATACTTGCATTGTCAACGCCGACTTTTTGATATTTACATAACACTCTAATGCAGTGTATTTAGGAGATTAGTAACACTGCTATGCAATGTTTCAAGGATTATCAATAAAGAATGGATGAGGCAAGTATTATACAGATTAGATGAGATGAGATGGTACAACGGTTTCAATAATATTGTTTCTCTCTCCTCTTACCTCTCTTCCAAAGTTTTTTTCTCCTCTCTCTTCTTTACTTACGGCTGTAAACTCGAAATTTAAGGTTTCAATCAAGAACCCAAATTCAACCATTCTTCATTCCTTCCAAAGTTATTTTTCGGCAAAAAGATGGTGTACCATCAGATGTTGATGCAAGTAGTGGTAGAAACTAGTCTTTTCAACATCATGTTGGACCATCTGAAATTTGAAAATTACTATTGAAACCATTATTCTCTAATCTGGCTCATTGTAACCATTCATTCTTCTTCAATCTAGGGACTCATAAAACAAATTGGGTTAAAGAAAAGGAATTTTGATGTGATGGTACACATATTATTGACGTACTTGAATTGTGATAACAGCAGTCCAAAAATCTCAACAAATGATATAGTTTGGAAACTGAATGTGTTCTACAAAGACAAATTGCCAGATCAATAACGTATGCGAATAATTATTATTTAACTACTGCTATGCTTAAGACTTTATTGATCACGTTATTTGTAATTTCTAACTTGCTTGTGATGCTTGTAGGATTTTTCCATTCCAGCTGCGTTGGTTGAGAACAGCGGCAGATGCAATAAAAATGAGAGTGATGAGAAGGTACAGTTTCTCTGCTCGCAAGTATGATCATTCATCATGCATATGATTACCTTGCTTATTTATATATTACCTGTCATTTTTAATGACAGATTCTTCCAAATGGTAATGCTTGGATTCCGAGCTTGGTTAAAGGAATCACGGATGTTGCAACAAATAAGAGCAAAGCTGTTGTAGTTGACAAGAAGCTGATAGATGGTTCTGGCTCAGATGATAAGGGGAAATTGTGGATCCCTGCCATTATTGGGGTTCAGGTAAAGCTTAGTATGTAATGCCATAATTTGAGGTCTCAGTTGAGTGAGCTAGCATAATCAATGCTCTTTATGTTTGTCTTTTCATGTTGCAGTGGTTCATTTTGAAATGGATTGAAGGAGCAATAAAAAATGATATTGCGAGGGAGAAGAAGCCTTACTGAGAACCCACGTATTGTTGATCTTACCAAATTCAAGTTCTAGTTATCTGCTGTCAATGGTTATTTATTTTGAGCTTCTTTTGAATAATTTATTTATTGTATCCATTAGTTTTGCACTATGCCTATATTAGTTATGGAGTCCATAATGGTTACTATCGGCTGTGCACTTCACTAGCAGGAAAGTGATGAGTGAGATATCAGATAATAGAGATTTGCTTGACCTGTTTTGGTCTGTCTCTGGAAATTTGTAATATTTTCTCATTTAATTTGGTGTTCTTTTGCTTTCACCCGACATGATTTTCTTTTTTCGGTTGTTTCTTCAAATCATTTTTGTGACTTTGCTGATGTTCATACCTGGGATGGGTCAATGGTGTTAATACAGTAATTATTGGTTTTTGTCTGCCTGACTTCATTCCATCCCCATTTTGATTCATTGAAGAGGGGAGCAGGGTTATCTAAATGACACTTGCATAATGTTTCAAGTAAATATCATGCTTTGTTGGTGATAGAAATTCCCTCCAATGCATGCTAGAATGAAACCTATTTTGTCGACCTATGCATGCTAGAGAATCAAAATATTACCACCCGTGGAACCTGCCCCTTTGCTTAATTGCTTTTAAGTTCATAAAGTGGTGGTGAGCGGCTCTTGATTGCCATCATGGCCCCTCCAACTCAAGCGTGGCAACCATTACATCGTAGCTGTTTCTTCATCGTTCTGCGGAGATTGCGGAGACTTGGAAGGAGGGCTGGAGAAGGGGGACCTGCAAGTAGCAGAGGTTTTTTTTATAGTGATAGATAGCCATGTGAGTGGATTCGAGCTTATGATTAAGCACACCACTTTTGGCCGCAAACATCATTACAGACAGCACAAGCATGTTTGCAATATCTTAACTTATCATTACATACTACTCTTGCGGATGTTTTTGTTGCACGCTCCATGATTTATCATTGTTAGGGTACTCGATCTGTCAAAAACATGGTCAAATTTTTAATGCTGATTAATAATTATTGCCAATGCTTTTGGATTTTCAACCCATCCCAGTGATAAGATAAACAAAGACGATGATTGTGGAATCTTAATTTAAAAAATGAAATATTAATAAAAAAAATAATGAAAAGCTTCAAATTCTGAGATGAATAAATATCCAATTATTTTGGATAGAACGCAACAAATGACATTGGTCTAGGTTTTCCAACTTCTCTAATAGGTGACGTTTATGATAAATGGAAATATAAATTATAAAAAAATATCAGATATAATAACCTCTTGTCATATATAAAAATGATCGGATTTCATCAGATGTGTACATTCGAAATTGGAATGTGGAAATAATAATAGTATTATTCTTTATTGGATCAGAAAAATAATAATCATAGTAAAGCTACAATGGATTTGAACTCAATTAACTGGCAATGAACAAACTGTAAGACCCAATTATGATGAAGCCCCCAGCGATTGGTAGTGGGGAGTGGGGAACCACCACAACCACCACCATGCAGGAGCAGGAAGAGCTACGTTTGAGTCTTTATTCATAATAGGAGATTAAGATGTGAGACTATATATACCATATATCTCGCCAATTAATTGAGCATCAGCATCATCAGTAAGTAGTCAGTGATATAACAGAGATCAGTTGAGTTCAGTTCATTACGAGATGGGTCGTAACTTGCACAATGCGGTGATCGCATTACTAGCCCCTCTTCCCTCCATACTCTTCTATCTTTCATTCCTTGACCACCATCACCATTCTCACACTAGTCAACAACAACATCTTATTTGGTCATGGTGCTATCACCATCCTCTTCTTTTGGCCAATCTTCTCTTCTTCTTCAACGTCAATGTTCTCTTCTGGCTCATCAGTCACATCCAGAATAGCCACTGGGTCCGTCCCTCTCTCTCACAAACATAGTCTCATTCATTTCTTTACTTGAATAATATAATTTACTCAATTAGTTGATTTTGTACCTCTTTTGGTGGTGTGCAGATGATAGATTTGTACTGGACTGTGATACCGGTGATGTTTGTTCATTACTTTGCAACGCACCCATTGGCCCATTACAACTATTGGAGATCAATAATTGTGATAGTGTTAACATGGGTGTGGAGTTTAAGGTTGACTCATAATTACTTCAGGCGTGAGAAGTGGCAGTGGGGTGCCAGAGAAGACTGGCGCTTCACCGATATGCGCACTCAGTATGGCAAACACTGGGGTTGGGTTTCCTTCTTCGCTGTCTACGTCTCTCAACAGGTAAATCCCAATTGTTTCTCTAAATTGCTAAATTTTGTTTCTATCTTAGCCTAAAATATAAGAATTTACGAGCTGGGACTAAATGCTCGATCAAATGCTGCAATGAGCTCTTCAGGTTTATGTTAAAATTCACCAAGCACCGTTATGATGGTAAATTGCTAATTTTGTTCCTATCTTAGCCTAAAATATAAGAATTCATGAGCTGGGAGTATATGTTCGACCAAATGCTGCAATGAGCTCTTCAGCTTATTTTAAAATTCACCAAGCACCGATATTCAACAATAGGACGTGAACCTTGTGATGTATTCAACATTAACTTTTGTGGGTTTGGGGGGGTTCATTTGAACTTTGCAGGTATTTCTGATTGGAGTTTGTCTGCCAATGTATGTCATGCATTTGGTTGACAAGCCATTGAATATATGGGATTTTGTGGCTGTTCTCGTCTGTGTTTGTGGCATTGTTACTGCTTACTTTGCTGACACCCAGCTCCATGAATTTGTAAGTAGAAATGAAAAGTTGAAACAGCTTGGAAAGCCTGTGGTGCTTAACCTTGACAGGGGACTATGGTGCTATTCAAGGCATCCAAATTACTTTGGAGAGCAGTTGTGGTGGTGGGGATTAGTTATATTTGCATGGAATCTAGGAAATAGATGGGCCTTTGTTGGGCCACTCATCAATAGCATGTGCTTAGCATATGTGACAATACTTGTTGAAGAGCGGATGCTAAAGCAAGAGTATAGAGCTGAAGCATACAGGCTGTATCAGAAGACAACATCAGTTTGGATACCATGGTTCAGGTCATCTGCAATAGCAGAGAAAGATAAGAGCTCTTGATTTGATATTTCACTTTTGTCAAACTCAAATGGTAAATTTCTTTCGTTATCCAGTTTCTGTATTTCTGTCTTGATATATGTAGTGCTTGTTTTTGTACTCCGTGGTTTATTTTGAAAGAAAGTGGATGCTGTTACGTGTGGAATCAATTAGTTCACTGCATGAACTTGTATAAAAGAGTTCTTCATTTGGTAATGAGATGTCCTTTTCTATCTGTTCTATGAAAGATTTATGATGATGGGTCGTGGAACTTCTATGGGATCTATTTTTATTTAAATCATCTCTGGTTGCTTTAATGCAAACTGAGATTTGTAGGTTCTTTAAACAGTCAAGTCAAGAAGAGAAACTTTTATCCTAACATGAATGATGAAGCAACAAATTTGGCTGCACAGATATTGTAGCTGGAATCTGGATTCCATTTTTCTTTGTTGGAGTATTACTTTAGGATTCATAACAGTTTCAAATACAATGCGGTAGCATAATTTAGCTGCAATGCATATGGTGCCCATTGTCGTTTTGTTTTTGGAGCTAGAAAAATGTTTTAGAGATGTAAATCATGATTATTATTAAGCTGTGCAACTTTATGAGAAAAGTGCGTCTTTGGATATTCTACTGCAATTGTTGTGGAGCTTGGGCATGTAGCTGAGATTGGAGTCCTAAGTTGCATTAGAAGTAAACTAGATTCTGGCCCAGGTCTATATGCAGATCTTTCTGGCCTCCACATATTATAATATACTATGTTTTTCCATCTATACTTTGGAGTGTCATTGCGCATTGTTTACATATATGTGTGAGTTTTAACTCAAATTGTGGTCACAATTATCACTCGTGAGAAGAATTTTGAACACATTTGGATAGATTGTGTTACAGCATGTTGTTCCGAAGTAATCTTTGTTTGTTTTGCTACAAAACTGCCTAGTTCCGGAGCCATAATATCTTATTCCTCAATTTTCTTTTGTTTGTTTATGCATTGATTTCTATACTGATGCCGGTAGAGATGAAGCTAATCTAGTCTTGTCATGTTGCCTGAATTGGACCGTGACGAGTGAAATTTCCATTTTGTGCCCTTCTATAAATTCAACCCAATGGTCACAATTTGCAGTGTGTACTGAGGACCATCAATGCAGTGCGGAAATTGACTTCGCTAATTCTTTTTCTCTCTCCTCTCATCTGAAGTTTTTTCTCTTCTCTCTCCTCTATCCTTTAAACGAGTATATGAAACACAAAAGTATCTCCATTTTCAGTTGTTTCTCTCTCCTTCACTCTCCAGTAAATTGTCCAACAAATTATGAAAATAAAGGGATATATCATAAATTATCTAAATATTCAAAGTGATTACTACGCTTCGATAATAAACTTTATTCAAAAGAAAGAAAATAAGTGTGATATACAAGCATTACATGGGGTTCTAAGTCTCAACAAAAAGGTCATAAATGACTGCTGGGACTCGCTTTCTCCTGTTTAACACTTCCTACTGCCATGTATTATACACGTATAAAAACAGTCATATACCCTAATTCAGATGAACATTATTAAAAGCAATGAACGTGAACCCGATTCGTACGACGCCAAGACAAACCAATTAGCTGACAGAACTTCATCAGTTCAGTACGTTCATGCTTCTTAAATTCAGATCTGGCTCAATGAATATTTCAAATCTACTTTTTTTTTTCATATGCAAAAAATTGTACCGTATGTGTTTATGAGTAAAGTTGGTAGTGACATAATCATATTTATTGAGAAACCAAGGCAAGTAGAAATCTCTATGTTGTACAGTTCTTCCCATCAAGTTATACGAGTCAATAACGTCAACGCCATATTCTGCACAAGAAAAAAAAAAGCCTCTTCTCAAGTTCATGCCCCGAAAAAATATAAACTAAAAACGACCTTGACCGTATTACTTTCATTGTGGTGAATATCCTATGAGCATAATAATCAATTAATAAGTTTAAGCCCGGGGATTTCAGCCATTCTCTTTGGTTTCTTTTTACTAAACCCGTAAGGTAAGGGTGAAGTGATTAGTGATCTTCAACAAGTAAAACTAGAAGCGAAGCTAATCTTTAGTAGAAACTAGAAACCCTTTACTGCTACAACTGGTTTGTGGGTGAAAGCAACACCGCAAAAGATGATGATGGTGATGGTGAGTGAAAAGAGATCATCTATAGCTGCCGCGATGATGATGATGGTGATGGTGGTGGTGGTGGTGGTGGTACTTTCAGAGGGTTCTGTACCAATCTTGGCTGCGAAGCAAGAGCAGAAGCTGCGTTTTGGGCAAAACGGGGAGTTTAAGATATTGCAAGTGGCGGATATGCATTACGCGAATGGCAAGACCACCCCTTGTGAAGATGTGCTTCCGAGTCAGGTCGCTGGTTGCTGTGACCTCAACACCACCACCTTTCTCAACCGCATGATCTTAGCCGAGAAGCCCAATCTCATCGTTTTCACTGGTATTATATTCTCTCTTTTAACTTCCTTAGATTTTTATTATTTTTCTAATAAACAAATGTTTAGAATTTTTTTTTTATCAATAATAAAATAGGTTATGATACAATTATTTGATATGTTTTAAATAAATATAAATAAATAAAAATTGACATAATTAATAAATAAATTAAATTTATATTATTTATTTATTAATTATATTGAATATGTGTTTTAAATTTTGCCATTCATAAATTTATTTAAAGCACATTACCTTTTAATTTACTGTTAAACTACACTAATTCATATTTATTTATTTAAGATTTAAATTTAATTATAAAATTAAAATTATATTAATTTAAAAGTAAAATTCCTAATTAAAATTTCTTACTTCTGCTCATTAAATTATTATACATAATAAATTTTATTTTTTAATTGTGTTTTAGAATAATTTTATTATTTAATACATTAAATACTTAATTTTTTATATAATTTTAAAATTTTATTAATCGTGACTTAAAAGTGTTTAATTTTATTAAATGAATTAAATATTTCGTATAAACGAATTGAATTTATAGTTATTATTTGTTTAAATAAATATAGTTGTAAACAAATCAAATTGTATATAGTCGTATAAATGACTAAAGATAATTTTACCCTAATATTTTAAGTTAATTAATAACTTTATCCCCGTTAGATATAAAATATCCAATTTTGCTCTGATCCGTTAATTTTTGCTATTAATTTTAATGGTGGAAGGATAGTAATTTGTAAATAAATTAAATTATACAAAAAAATTAAAAATAAAAATTGACTGGCAACAATGTCAATTTTTTTTAAATTTATTTTATTAATAATATAATTAATTATACGATAACACGTGTCATTTGTAACAAATCATACAATGACACGTGTCTATTTATATATTATTGATAAAATGGTAAAAATATATTAAATATAAATTTTTCATCTAAATTAATTATAAAAATTAACGAATTATGATAAAATTAAATATTTTATATCTAACAAAAATAAAGTTGTTAATTAACTTAAAATGCTAAGATAAAATTGTACTTATCTTTTGTATAAATTAATTGAATTTGATCATTTTATTTAAATATATATAATTATATTGTGTCGTATAATTTAAATATTAAATAAATTATATTAATATTTAAATACTACATAAATAAATCATATACAAATAAGATAAAAATTCGTTAATAATCTACGAAACACAAATACAATTCATTTTACACGAATTACCACTATCATTTTTTAACTCCCGTTACTGTAAACTAGGATTCATGAGAAATTGCAAAATGTCTTACATTTTCCCGTAATCTTTACGCTTTTAGCTAATAAATAATTAGCTGAATAGTTTTGTGTAAATTTATTGTTACTTTCAACCATATTGCGGCAAGCTCGTCAAATATTGTGTGTCAGAGAATAAAGGTTTCGGTAATTGGGGAATAACTAGAATTTATACAAATTATGCCAGCTGTTCGATCAAGCTGCTAAAGTTAATCCGCAAGGTTAACTTTGAAAATTGGGATACAATGGAGTGAAATCCACTGGTGGTATCAAGCATTGTAATGGTGATGACTGACTTGTGCCCAATCTTTTTTTGCACTGAAACTCTATGCTTTAGTGTTAGTTGCTTCTCTACCCAATTTAACTTATACAAGTATTACCTCGTGTAACAGGTGATAATATCTTTGGACCTAACGCCAAAGACGCAGCAAAATCTTTGAATGCTGCTTTTGCCCCTGCAATTGCTTCCAACATCCCATGGGTAGCTGTCTTGGGAAACCATGATCAAGAATCCACCCTTTCAAGGGAGGGAGTCATGAAACATATAGTTACACTGAAGAACACTTTGTCTCAAGTTAATCCTTCAGATGCACATATTATTGATGGTTTTGGCAACTACAACTTGGAGGTTGGTGGTGTTGAGGGCTCTATCTTTGAAAACAAATCAGTTCTCAATCTCTACTTCCTCGACAGTGGAGATTACTCAGCAGTTCCCTCAATTTCTGTGTATAATTGGATCAAACCCTCTCAGCAATTTTGGTTTGAACGAACGTCCGCCAGACTTCGGGTACTATCCTCACTGTTCTTTGGGTTGGATTACTGGATTACATCACATTGACTTGTGTGAGCCATTTGAAAATTTTATAAATCACGTTCCTCATTCATTCATTTTCTCCATGTTATTGCAATATCTCCTGCATTTATACAGGCATTGTAGTGAACCTCAACTGTCCATAGATGTGGGTCTTGTATGCGTCTCTTGTAAGTTATGCAAAAGAAAGGCCAGTTTTCATAATTTCGGAAATGTAGATTCCTTAACTGCGTGGGATATGCTCATGCTCTTTCTCTTGAGTTGATAAAAGCCTAATAAATATGAATATGGTACATCCTCTAGGATCCTCAGTAAGCAGTTATCATGATTCCTAATAGGTGCCATGGCTCTTGACAATCTATTGATAAACCATTTTCCCATTTCATTGCAGAAAGCATACATGAGCAAACCAGCAGCTCTGAAAACACCTGCTCCTGGGCTTGCGTACTTTCACATCCCATTGCCTGAATTTAAAAGTTTTGACTCATCAAACTTCATAGGGGTAAAACAAGAAGGCATAAGCTCTGCTTCTGTGAACTCAGGCTTTTTTACAACCTTGGTGGCAGCAGGAGATGTGAAAGCTGTTTTCACGGGCCATGATCATGTCAATGACTTCTGTGGTCATTTTACCGGGATACAACTTTGTTATGCTGGGGGTTTTGGATACCATGCCTATGGAAAGGCTGGATGGGAAAGGAGGGCTAGGGTGGTAGTAGCCACATTGGAGAAAACAGAGAAGGGAGGTTGGGGAGCTGCCAAGTCAATCAAAACATGGAAGCGCCTTGATGATGAAAACCTTACTGCTATTGATGGTCAAGTCCTCTGGAGCAAGAGCTCTTCAGGTAATTTAGGGATCTGCATAGTCAACAACCTAGACATGGAACCAATATCTGCTTTGATGTCAGTGTTTAGATGAACATCAGTTTCCTTAAGGAAAAAGGACTCTATTTGCTTACATACAGTAAATAGCATGAAATGGATAGTTAATATCCTATTATTATTTAAGCCTGCATGTTTGTGAATATTCAATCAGTCCAATGGTTCTTTCTGGACTATTTGCAGAATCTAAAGGTGTTGTCTCAGCAAGTCAATGTTTACCCAAGCGTTGGTGGTTCAAGAGCATTACATTTGTGCTTTTATTGTCTTTAAAGGCCTTCTCCTAATTGTTAAAAGAGTTGTCTTCATGTAACCAGGATTCTCCAACTTCTTGTGGCTCATATTTTACCATGCTATATATCTTTCAGCTGCTGCCACTCGATAATAGTTTTGGTTTTATTTGGGCATGGCCAAGGTCCATGCAATTTTTATCTGTGCAATAAACAAATGCCCATATCACGGCTTCCTGGACACAAAGACCATTGGTGCTTTCTATTTTTCTCTTCAAGGTGATCCACTTTCTTTCCATCTACTTATTATGGTTTTGTATTGGACAGGTATTCACAGAAAGAAACAGATTATTGGTGGTTGAGTGATGCATGCATATGGTGATATCTCTATGTCAACCTATAACCAGCACTGAGAGGAAGAAGGTGTCCGAATGTGGCTCAATGGGAATGTTGTTGTTGACATTGTCGTTTGATAATAATATGTAGAATGTGGTATACAGATCTTGGAGTTGAACAAAAACAACAGTGGAAGAATAAGTAGCAAACTAGGTTATGAATGATGGGACAAATTTCGTATGTTTCCAATAATTTTGCAAGAGCTCTTAGATGAACAAAGATGGGTTGTCCTTATGGACAATGTTGTTGCTCTTTTATGGTTTATGGCCTTGCAACAATGGGCTATAAAAGACCATATGGTTAGCTGATACGCAATTATATTTAAGATATTTTTGCATTAGTATTATCAAGCAGGTTGTAAAGCAGCATTCATGCAATCCAACCCGGACCATCCATAGAAAAGCATGTTGTCACAGTCAAATCCAATCGTAAATATACGACTACATCTGTGCAAACTGTGGTCTAAAGGAGAGCTTGTGAGTTGTCAGTAAAAATCAACTTTGTGGTTATCTATGTATAAAAAAATTTAATTGGTTGAATTAGAACATGGCGCTTAGAGAATCATATATATTTTCCAGTGGAGTGGAGATTGAAGCCACCAACCCCCCACAGATGAAAACTGCGCATCGTTGACATAGAAGTAGTGGCAAGTGGTAACAGGGGGAGGGCCTTCCTTGTAATACACGAACTAGTAAGAATGGGCAGGTTAACGCCTTATTGTCCATTTGCCGTTTCAAATATAGCGTACAAGACTTTATTGGTGAAATATAAACGACGACTTGTCATCCTCTGATTTTATAAGTTAACGACTTGGCTTGCGTACTAACTTAAAAATTAAACTATTACTATTTGTCGTATATTAGGTAGAAGGCAACTAGCAAGTTACTACTATATGCCCCCGTTGAGATCAATGTAATACTGTGAATACGAAGTAAAAGCGTGGGAGAGGGAGACGCATAACACAAAAATTATAAAAATAAAAATAAAGTGATTCCTTTTCCAGTTCATCTCTATATTCTCTCCTTCTCTCTCTAACCGTCCAGGTTATAAAGAAAATCTTTGTCTGCTCGCCCCTTTCCCTAAATCAAACAGCATTTAGGGTTAGGAAATTGCATTGAAGTAAATTGTAATTAGTTAAATTAGCCATATGCATACCTTCTCACCAAATCCTTTGATCGTGATCTTGCTCTTCTTCTTGGTACTGAACATCAGCTCACAATTGGTTCAATCGACACAGGACGGTGATGGCGTGTGCGCTGCATTCACCAAGCCAGGATCTTGCCCGATCAATTGCTTTCGAGCCGATCCCGTCTGCGGCGTCGACGGGGTCACCTACTGGTGCGGCTGCCCTGATGCTATGTGCGCCGGCGTTAAAGTGGCCAAATTAGGGTTCTGTGAGGTCGGAAGCGGCGGCTCCGCTCCTCTTCCTGGTCAAGCGCTTCTTTTGGTCCATATTGTTTGGTTATTCTTGCTCGCGTTTTCTCTCCTTTTAGGCGTTTTCTGATTGTATTTTTGCTGTCGAGTTAATTGTTTTCTTTCTTTTTTTCTGGGTTCTGTAGTTGTTACAGAATGCGGCTGTTCAGTATTTGTGCATTATTCTGATGTATCATGAGTACAGTTTAATTCATTCTTTCTGTGATTATTAGTAAATCGATTCTTCAATTTTTTTTTCTTTTTGTGCGTGTTTGAAGAATGTGGAAGAATTGTTGGACCGAAATCTTGTTTCGGGAAAAATAAAAAGACAACAAATATGACAACACCATCATCGTATGAAAATTTGAACACCCTGCCATTCTTGTTCTTTAGTTAAATATTTTACCCGCATCCTGTTCAACCTCCATTGGAAATAAATTTGCATAGTATGGTTGATAATATTACGTAGATCTTAGAAACGATGTGAATTATCCAATCGTTGGGAGATCCGTTTTTTTGAGTCGATGGACTATTGCCTACCTTCCTGTTGAATGGCAAAGCTGATTTTTTTGGAGGTTGTTGGCAGGAGGTGAATTCCATAGATGACAGTTTGTTATTCAAAATCGTTAATAGTACTTGCAAAATTGTTGCCATATTATGATAATACTCACAAGTCAAATGATGCTAAACTTGGTGGCAGCTCTTTCTCGCTACATTCTTAAGCACTCAAGTCTAGTTTTTGTAACAAAAACAGTTCCTACATACATGACAAAGCCATGTGTTCCAACAAACTCTACCATTTATAATCAGTGGCAATCGAGTCTTGTTGATTGCAAAGGAAACTGAAATTCATATATTGATCATTATTTCAAAAATTAGACAGTGTAAACAAAACCAAATGGAAATCCCCATTCAGGTCGATTGCTAGAGGATTATAAGTTTCTGAGCATTGTCGCGACAATCTCACCAGCAAAAACCTCCTTTAAGAAGGGTCATCCTTATCATGGGTTACTGATTGCCTTTGATGCCCCGACTTCTCAATCTCCCTTCCAAGATAATCCAAAGTTGTGTCAGTGACATGGTTTGGTGAGCAGCCTGAATCCAACATCATCTTTAAGTATTTATGAGCCTCCTTCAATCGACCTGCCTTGCCGTGAACTTCAATCAGTGTATTAAAAGTAACGACATCAGGATTAATTCCACTAGCCCTCATCTGTTCGAAAAACTTATTGGCTTCATCAAACCGACCAGCCTTTCCTAGTACATTAATTAGGGTGTTGTACATCACTATGTCAAGATACCCACCCTGCTTCATTAACTTATCCAGAACACCACTGGCTAGGTCTGCTCTTCCCATCTTCCCCAAGCCTTGAATGATCACATTGTATGTCGCTATATCTGCAGGGCAGACCTTCTCACCCATCTCATTAAGGACACCCCATGCCTGATTGAAATAGCCCTTCTTTACAAACGAGCTCATCAGAGAATTGTAAGTATAATTCACAGGATTGACTCCCATATCGGTGAATATCTCAAACAACTTACAGGCTAGGTTCAGTTTCCCTTTGGCTAGAAATATAGACAAGAAAGTATTGACCATGTCAATATCAAAAGTTCCCATACCTTTTCCTTGAACTCGATGGCCTTTAGATGGTGAAAACAGCTGTGCAGAATGAGAGTCGGACTTTACTTGATTGGCCAATTTATCCATATATGGAGATGATGACCATGGATCGATGTCTGTCAATTGACTTTCCTCATCCTTAACACAACCATCTTCTGAAACATTATTAGTATCTGCCTCTGAGTCAGTAGAACCTATTAGACTCATAATCTCACTCAAGTTGCCTTTGGATGGGAACATTGGCGTGTAATCCTTTCTTTTGCTCTTTCTACTTTTGATCAAAGCCTCAATATCAGCTTTCCACCTGAGAACATCTGGCACTAGATCACTATCCCTAATGTGCTTCATAAGTCTCTCCGTACAATCCCACCTCCCATGTTTATGAAACCCAATCAAAAGTGATGTTATCGTAACTAGATCAACAACAAAGCCTCTGCGAACCATTTCTTCCACCAGTCGTAGAGCTTCATCAAGTTGCCCCTCCCTACAAAGCTGAAACACAACAATGCTGAAAGTAATCGCATCCACAAACTGCCCCTTCTTCTTCAAATCACAAAACAAAGTGTAACCCGCCTCAGCCCTTCCATTCCTAAATAACCCATCAATCAGAATATTGTGCGTCCAACAGGAGGTCCTTACCCCATCCTGAACCATTTTCTCAAACAGTTGGCATGCTTCCATAACTTTTCTTGCCTTGAACATTCCATTAAGTAGAGAATTATATACCAGAGTATTAGGAACAAACCCGTTATATTCCATTTCACTAAAAATCTTCATTGCATCATTCATTCGATACGACTTACAACATCCTTGAATTATATTTCTAAAAGTCAATTCATCAGGCTCATGACCAGACCCTTTCAATTCCTCCCACACAATCAGTGCATCTTTCACCTTCCCAACCATGCAAAGCACCTGAATCAAGCTATTATACGTGTGCAAATCAGGAACCAAACCCTTAGCCTTCATCTCTTTAAACAGCCTCAAAGAGGTAGCCAAATCACCCCAACAGCCAAATGCATGAATACAAATATTATAGCCATAGATATCAAACTCAAACCCCTCTTTTCCCCTCAATCGTTCAAAAACTTGTTTAAATTCTAACCTCATGTCAGACTTTCTAAGAGCGACCAACAATTCATTACAGGCAAAACAACTGGGAAGCGAGTCAACAGCTGAATTATCAATAATGCTATGATCACAAGTTTCAAGAAGCTTAAATAATATAGTCAACGCCAAACCCACCTGATTTTTTCTAACCAAAGCTACAAGAACAGAGTCATAAACCTTTGGGTTCAAACTAGTCCCTAGTTCTTCCATACAATCAAGAATCTCAAGCGCAAAATCGAGCTTACCCGATTTAATAAACGCCTCGAGTAATAGCTTAAAAGTCTTGGCATCGACAACAACTCCGTCCTCCTTCATTGAATTCAGCAAACTGGGGATTTCTTCGAGGAAACCGGCTTTACAAACAGTGCTGAAAATGTGAGAGTAAGTGCAGGCAGTGTGTTTGTAAAAAGGTCTGATAGAAGAACACCATCGAAAGAAGTCGAGCTTCTTAGATGTGTCGAGTGAGCTCTTGTCCAGGACTTGGAGAACCAGGGGCTCGGAGATGGGAATGGATCGAGGGTCAAGATTGCGAGTGCCCGATTCTGAGAGAGTTTTGGTGAGAGAAGCCAGTGAGAGGATGTCTCCCAATTGGAATGATGGTGATTTGATGGAAGATGATGGGGTTCTTCTCCCATGGCGCATTGCATTGCGAACAAGAGTTTGAGACTCGAGCGCGCGGCTTACGTATGAGATCCGTACTTACGGTTAATAGTGCAGAAATTTTTGAGGCAGTTTCGTCGAGTCGAGCCAGTTTTCCGGGCTTTTTTTTAAACTCAAAACTGAAAACTGACTGTGACACGACACTCGGCAAAAGTTAAATCAATCTATGCAGGTTTGTATAGTATTTATTATAATTTAATAATTAAGCCTTTTAAGCAACTTTTGAATAACTTAATCATAAAGTGTATTATTTTTAATTAAAGTAAAGATTTTAAGTTCAAATTTTTTTTATATAAAATAAATATAATTAAATTAACAGAACGTTTAAATTTCTAAAACTTAAAAAAATAAAATAATTGTCTTTCAAAAAATATATTAAATATTATAATAGTAATATAATTCTCACACAATGACTCACATAAAATAACACAAAGAATAATACTACTGTCTCAATTAATTTTTAAAAGCAAAAAAGTTATTTTGACTCTAAAGTTTTAGAAAATTCTTTTAAAAAAAATGACATCTGAATTTTTAAATTTTAAAAAAAAATATGTAAATTTTAATATTTTTTAAAAAATGTATTAATTTTAACTATAAAATTAATTAAAGTATAATTATTCTCTCATTTTGACTAAAACAATAGTTCAACTCTGGCAAGATAATTATTTCTATTGATTTTAATAGTAAAAATATAATTATACCCCAATTTTAATTATAAAAAAATTTTTGAATTCAACCTTGATCAAATACTTGTTTACATTAATTTTAAAGGTAAAATAAGTAAAATAGGTGAAAATATGATTATGCATCCGTTTTGACTAAAAAATCTAAATTCAATTATACACTACAATTATACCTCTATTTTAATTAAAAAAAGTTTAAATCAAACTCCGAGTAATGACTTTTGTTAACTTTTAACAGTAAAATAATTAAAATTAGTGAATATATAATTATGTCTTCATTTTTTTTTAAAGTCTAAATTTAACTAAACAAGGTTTGAATCTCTAACCTTAGATTAATAATTGACATTTTAACTAATTAAATTATATCAACTTTATATTTATTTATGGGTCTGCAATTCCATTAATATATTATCCTTAAGACCACGTATTAATAATTTTAAAAACGTTATTGATAAAGATTAAATCCTAGTGTAGTAACCAGTATCCACGACTGGTAAGAATAAGTATTTATATATGTATAAATATACATATTTTATTTGTATGTTGGTGATACTTGAATTATATATTGTTATTAGTAATGTTTTTATAGGTTAAGGATATACGATTAGTATTGGGTTTAATTGTATGACTTTAGATTTATTTTAGGGACCAAATTGTTATACTTTGAAAGTTTTTGGGGTAAATTCGTAAATATCAAAAATTAGCCTCTTAGTATAAAAATACACTTTTGAATCCTAATTTACCATTTTTAGGTCGAGCTACCCATTTTAAGAGAGAGAAGAGAGAAATAGAGGAGAGAGAAAGAGAAGAAGAAGAAGAAATTGAAATTTTGGATCTTTAGAGGTATATCACAACTAATTATCAATTTATTGGTGTTAATTAAGTTAATTTCTTTAAGTTTTGATTTCTAAAAATATGTATAATTGAGGATTTGATGTGTATTTTGTTTGATATTGTGAGAATTGATGATGATCTATAAGATAGCTTGATAAATCATGATGAATTGTGGAATTTCTGCTTGATAGTCTCTTGATCCAGGAATTTTATAACTTTTTGTAATTCGATTCTGATTTTGAATTTTGAGTATATGAAATTAGACATGGTTAGGATCATCTGAAACTTTGAATCGATTAAAAATTCTGGAAATTGAAGTTTTAGTGAATTTATCAAAATGATCCTGAAATTCTAAAAATTTCCTGTGTAAACAGTATGTTACAGTGGAAAATAATTTTTTACCTATTGAATGATCTTTAAAAATTACGAATTTATGAAATATGATAATTTTATATGTCTAATGTGATATACTCGGAATTGAGAATTTATATCAATGTGGTTGAAGTGTTATGATTTTCTAAAGTGTATCAGCTCATTGCAGTATTTGATTAACAGATTTTTAAAGCTATGGAATAAAATAGTTTTAAAATACTTTTTGTAGTGATTTGAAAATGAAATATTTATCATGGATTGATATATGTGTTAAGAGTAATTATATAGTAGTTTTATAATTTTTTAGTTAGTATATGATTTTATAAATTTGGGAGATTGAATACTGTTCAGTAAGTATCTTGATCATGTCAGGTTAGTAGTTTGGATTCGATGGTGTGTATGGAATGGATTGTGTAGGAATTTTCATATAATATTCATATATAATAAAGATATATGAGTCAAGAATGATATATTCTGATTTTGGAGTAATTGGACATCATTTGATGTATTAGAAAATTTTGTTAAGTATAAGTGGTCAGAATGACAGGTTTTGAGAAATCAAGTATTTAGACCAATTTGATGGATAAATGCATTGTGTATAATTTTGTAAGCTATTTAAAGTAATTTGTGTGAATTGTGAGGCTTATGAAAGGATTAATCTCCATTGATAGGTTAAGGAGATTTAAGCCTTATAGCTGAAAGTGCTAAGAGGTAAGTATACTAGACTTTTTATTGAAATCACAATAAACATAGTATTTGTTTTGTATGATTTTGCAAATGGGGTTAAGAATATGTTTATGTTATGTCAAAGTATATTTTGATATGAAATGTGAATATATGTTTATGAATGTGAGCATTGACATTGAGCATGGACATACATGACATACATGTGTTTTTGAAAGTGAGCTTTCAAAATAAGATATGTTTAACAAAGAAAGCTTTTGAAGTGTAATATGTCCATGAGAAATATTTTGTGTTTTGAGGGTACTTGAACTCACTGTTAACTTAGTAGGCATTTTATGTGATTTGTGGAGCCTTTATGTGTGGCCTTTCCTTCGGGATTGGTATATGTTATGTGTTCCGTATGTAGGGAGGATCCTATTAGTACCTAAAGGAATAGTAAGTCATCACATTCGTGTGATAGCGTATTGGTGCATGTGAGAGAACTCACCGATGATCAGGGTGAGGGTTTGGCTTTTACTTTCGAGTATGAGCATTATATATGTGTAATTTAAAAACCTCACTTGTACTATTCCTCTCATATGGTATGTCACCTACGAGTGACATTTGGCTCATTATGTGATATGTGATAAGTAAGTCCTACTAAGTAGTAGTTGAGTGATGGTATTCCTATTATATGTTTTAAAAAAATGTGTAAGCGTTTACATGACATGTGATTTGATAAGATTATGATTTTGATTGATCACAGCATATCATACATATGCATTGTGTACATATATGTATTTGTATTTGATATATAAAAAACTAGTATGCTTACTGAATTTTATACTCATTATAGTTTATGGTGATTTTAAGTAAATAAGGTATATGTGTGCTTAGCGGATTTGGCAAGGCTTTTGCTGTTTCTTGGGTTCCCTAAGTTGCTAGGTTGTTAAGTGTTTCATTTGGGGACACGTGGGATATGATATTTGATTTGTCCCTATTAAATAAATACTTATGTATTATTTTATTGTGTGTGGTTGAATTTGGTTTAAGTTTCATCAAATGTAGTTATTGGATGATTTTAAGTAAGAATTTACAATGAATATATTCTAGGCTTCCGATAACAAAGTTGCTACTGGTGACGTAGTAGAGTGTTAATCTCTGAGAAAACTCTGTGTATCTCCGGTTTACTAATTATCCCAGTCATAATTCAATTGTTATAATTCTCAAAGAAATTGAAATGAATGTTTAAATATTGTCAATAGCAGTTTATGTTTTTATGTTAGGTTATGTATTGATTTTAGTGTTGAACTTACTAACAATTTTTTAAGGATTTTTATGTTGGATTAAAGATTGAAATTTTGTATAATATTATTTATGAGTGCACATACATTAAATGAATGTAAGTGATGTCGTGTATCAGATTTTTTGGGTTTGGGGTGTGACAGCGGCGCTCACCGTGTCTTGCCCACCGCCGCAATGCTGGGCTTTTGTGTTGGGTGTCGTGACCCTCAGCCCTGGTAGAGCTTATGCTCATTTTCTTCGTTTCATTTACGTTTTCGAGTCCCATTTTTTTTCTCCCTTCTTATCCTACATATCTTAAACTTCTCTATATATATCTTATATGTTCTAAACTTATTGTAACTCTACACTTTAGTATTCATTTTAATTATTGTCTAACTAAGATCGTTAAATCACTAATTTTTCAACAAAATTTATGTGTAAAAAAATTTAAAAAGTCAATTTTAATAATTTTACAATTTAAAAAATATATTGTTTTCCTTTTATCTAATGGAGCTAAAAGATTCACTCAATTTATTAAAAAGTGAAATCCGTTAATTTTTTTTATCCTCTTTGTCGTAAACATTCTAATGTTTAAAAAATTTGTTCTGTAGTAATTTTATTATAGCCTATTAGTTTTGTGTGCAAAACATTCTTCCAATTTAAGAGGGGGCTACTTCCATAATAAATGTTAAAAGATTTTTTTTTTAATATTAATACCGAATTTTCGTTTAAATAATTTAAAATTTTAAATAAAGTATAAATTAATACGATATTAAAATTATATATCATTTTTAATTAATTTCTTTAATTTTTAAGAAATTATCTTATTTTAAAATTAAATCTAATTAAATTTTTTTTATTTCGGTCCTTAGGAATTTAGACAATAACTTAAAATCAGATCCATTTAATTTCTTCTCTAGTTCAATCTTTAAAAATTCATTTTATCTCGGACCTTAAAATACCAAATCCTATAAATTTCTTTGTTGTTTCAATCTCTGAAAATTCATCCTATCCACATTTCACCAGATATGATAAAAACCTTGAATCCACTCACTCAAAGCGAGTTATCAACCACTCACCCCACCCTTGAAGTGGTTGGTGAAAGCTCTTAAAAGTTAGTGTTTTCTTCTGTTGATGTGATAGGAATAGGATTATAGACGCACTGACAGCTGCTCATTTTTTTTTTTCTTCTATTGATGTGATTTGAACAGAATAGAACTGCTGGCAGAGGGGAAAGGATAACAAAGAAGCTTAAAGAAGTTAACTATTTATAGTTTTGGCTACAAGAAGAGAAAGAGGCTTCGAAGAGGACCCAGAAGAACTCCAACTAGGTGAATTCATGCTATCTAAAAAGTGATTCCCATGTTAAGTGGATGATATCTTACCAACAAAAGTGTACAGAAAAATATACATATGTTATGCAAACACTATTTAGCCACATCAGAGAAGATAGACAGAGCGATTGGAAAATGAAACAAGTTTTGAAATGCCAAGGGGATTGATTGCCAAGTGTAAATATTAGCCAGTAGAAAATATTAGGAGAAATATCTTCTCAGTAACAATACAGCAATTACTTCTTTTTACTATTAAAAGAGTACAGTGCATGCACCTCCATGTTACTTATACTTCACATATCTGATCTATTCAGTGCTTTAAGTTTTAGCTGGTACATATGCGAATTACAAGAAACGCTGGTAAGAACAGTTAATGAATTGAATATGATGAATGGAAAAAGAGAATATTCACTTTGATAAAAAAGTTGGCCATGGCGTAATTCAAACAAATTAAGCATCCTTCAAACCATTTCTCGAATTCATAGCAGAATATTTAACAAATAATGACAGTGAGTTACACTGAACTAGCATCAAATCGCGTTATATGTTATTGGCTATTATTTTTATTGTAAGATTTGACGTATTGTTCTTGCTTCAAAGGCAATTATAATGAAGTGGTCAATCTGTACATAAAAGAATCATTAGATGCTATACAGATTGCAGAAGCAGGGGATAACTGGTCTTGTCAGTCTCTTTTTGAAGATGCTTATTGCTACTTACATGTCAGTAATTAATAGGAAAAAAAATCAGTGGCGAAAAATCTTCAACGATATACAGAATGAAGATGGCCACCTATTTATGTCTAATTAAGGAAATGAGAACAGAAAACTCGTGATGAAATTTATGTGATCATGTGATGATGATGTGTGTTAAATATATGCTTACCAATTGATGTCGGCAGCAATCTCCAACTATTGAGAAAGTTCCTGTAAAGGGGAACACCGATTGACAGAAGAATATCTGAAAACTGCAAAGTTGAGTGCATTTGCATAGAAAGTTGAATTTGATTTTGAGCTTTCCTTCTGTTTGTTCCCAGGTCACCTGGGGTTTTGCCAATTTATAGTAAGATAAATCCGAATGCCTGCATTGTGTTTTCAGAGCAAGAATTTAGAAGTGAAGCTCTCTTGGCGTTGAGAGCACTAAGGTAAACAACTAAGCATGAATTTCTGTGGACAATGGAAGCCTGTTATTTTGATGGTAGCTGTCAACTTTGGATTGGCTACAGTCAATGCACTTCTTAAGAGGATTGTTGATGAAGGAATTAACCATTTGGTAATTGTTACGTACCGTTTGTCAATTTCCACTGTTTTCTTGTCGCCAATTGCCTACTTTTGGGAAAAGTAAGTAACAGCTAATTAACCTTTGCATTGAAAGTCATGATTGGCTGCTTACTGCTAGGAATTCGCTAGTTTCATTGAGCTCGAGTGATTCATGTACTCATTTTCTTTCAGGAAAAGCAGACCCAAGCTCACTTTCTGCCTCTTGTGTCAGTTGTTCTTCAGTGCTCTGATGGGGTTTGTAATAATATCCCTGGTCGATGGGGGGTTCTTTTGATTCTTTGTTCAATAACACATAAAATTGACGTCGTGTGAAAAATATTGATTTATTTCAGGTTAACACTCGCACAATACTTCTTCCTTCTAGGACTTAAACATACATCTGCTACTTTCTCATGTGCATTCAGTAACGCGGTTCCTGTCTGCACATTCTTATTGGCTTTACCATTTGGGTAAGTGTAAAATAAGTAATGCATTACTTTGAATTTTATTGTTGACAAAAAAATTTAACTCCCTTATAACACTTGCAGCCTGGAGAAAGTAAACCTAAAAAGCTTGTCTGGGAGGACTAAGGTGTTGGGTACCGTTGTTTGCATTGGTGGAGCTTTGTTATTGATCCTTTACAAAGGAAAGCCAATAAATAACCAACATCTAGCAGCCACAAATCACATAATAAACCAAGCCAATACAATGGTTTCGACTAAGAAGACAGAGAAGTGGGTCATTGGTTCGATATTTTTGATCTTAGGCTGCACAGTGTGGGCTTCATGGTTCCTTATGCAAGCAAAAATTGGCAAGAGATATCCATGTCAATATTCTAGCACTGCTATAATGTCCTTCTTTGGTGCTATCCAGTCATCCATCTTGAGTTTGATCATTGAGAGAAACCTTCCCGGGTGGGTTTTGAAAGGAAAATTGGAGATATTAACTGTCATATACGCTGTAAGTATTCTCTCTATACGAGTATCTTTGTTTCTTGATTTCCAAGCTATGGAACTGTTAGACCCAGATGTAGAATGTAAGTGAAACCCTCCTATTTGTTTCTGATTTTGTGGGCACACAGGGCATGGTGGGATCAGGCTTGTGCTATGTGGGAATGTCCTGGAGCGTTAAAAAAAGGGGTCCTGTATTTACATCTGCATTTACTCCTCTTATACAGATATTTGTAGCCTTGTTTGACGTGTCTATCCTGCATGAACGTATTTTCCTTGGAAGGTAACTCATTCTTCTCTAACATTGCTGTCCATCTGCCAGTTATATCTCTTATGTATATAACATCTTCCTTTATTGATAACCAAACAGTGTTCTAGGATCAATCCTAGTTATAATCGGCCTGTATACTCTGCTTTGGGGCAAAGGCAAGGAGATTGAAGAACGCGACAAGGTGAAGCAACCACCAGCAGCTCCACAAGATGAGCATTCCAATGCAGTAATTTCACATGTCATTCCCATCACTGAGGATTTGTCAAGTCATTGAACACAACACCATTCAAAGACCAACCAAGGGCAAATGCCCTATCCTAGTTTTAATACCACAGTATCGTGCTCAATAATTCAACCATGGAAGTGTAATGGAATATATCTGAATGTCTACATATTTGATTGTGTTAAACAATGGAATGAATTCGTGCATCAATTTGACTGTTCAACAACCGGGCTCATTATTGGCTTAAACGATAAACATTTGGGGTATCAAAAGTTCAGTCTACAACAAGATCGAAGATGTATTATTTATACGAGTAATACTATATGTATAAACTTTTTATACAAACTATTCCATATAAATTGATGTGGCATATAAATATTGATTCATATGATTTATTTTAATTTATTACATTAACTTTCATGTTTTATCCAATCAATGCTTAAATGCCATTTCAATTTATCAAAAAAAAATGTATAAAAATGTTCATCATAAGATTTTGGGTCAAAGCCCATTTCTTTTAGAAAGACAATTTGATCCCTAACTTTAGAATACTCAAATTTTCAATTACTACTAAGCTCGTCGTGAAGAATTATAAATGTCATGGCCTATTACAGAAGGCTTCAAAATTGCATAAGGTAATGATTTGAAAGTTATAACAATGAACAAAATACTCTCGATAGTCAGCAATAATTGTAATAAATTGAGTAGAACATCAGCATTTCCATCAAGGCCGAATACTCATTTTCATGCAAGGGTACTTACTCAAGCACCAAGATAGTCAATTAGTCACTCTAAAAATGTGAGCTACTTTTAATTCTGAGATCTTTAGAATCTTGAGATTCTTTAAAGGAAAATCTCTTTTAATTTTAGAATGTGTCTCGAACGAGGAAAGAGATAGTTTGTCTTAATTGCACTAGAGTTTAATCATCAATGAGTTTCGATAAATAAATGGCTAAATATAAGAAAATTGATAGTTTTTTTTAAGGCTCTAGAGGAGGCATACTAAAGGTTTCTTTTTAATTTTTGCAACTCTTTTTAATCTAGTTTGAGGGAAGATAATTCTGAGGCATTTTTATAGACTTTTTCGAAAGAATGACTCTACCACGATTCTTAAAAAGACATCGTACCACAAAGATTCATATAGAGAGGTAATTTATTTTGTATTTATTCTCCGTATTTTCTTTGTATAAATGCTATTTAATTGTAGATTGATAGTGGATTAAAAACTCGATAAAGTGAACATAAATTTATATTGAAATAAATTATTATAAATTTTATCTTATTATATTTTTTATATTTATTGTTGTTATCTCAATCACATTTTGAATAACTAATAAATTTGATTCATTGACTTTAAAATGGCCTAAATTTCAAAATCAACAAAATATTTTATATGTTTATTATTTCTCTATTTATATACAAACTATTTAATCTTTTAATCAACTTATTAATTCCTCCTCAAATGCAAATCTTATATCTAATATGAAAAGAATGTTTGACTATGTGCACAATTTTTTTTTTAATGATTCGTTCTCAATGCACTATAAAAAAAAAAGATAGTGTTGATAGTACGATGCTTATCTTTGATTATAATGAGAATTATTATATAATATTAAATATCGAAAGAATATTTCTTTTGTCATTCAAGATCTGTATTATTAATAAAATTTTGATTTTTACGAGTATAAATTTATAGCTCTTTTGATCTTTTTTTTTTTTTTTTGAGGATTTCGCACATCCATATTGCTGAGCTATTTTGGGCCCCATAGGACAGGAAGAATAAATCATGGGCCACGAAGGACTGGGCCCAGAAAATCCCACTTACATTCTCTAATTAGTGGTGACATGCCATTCAACCCATCTTAGTCTTATCATAAACCGTATTGTGGTTTTATTCTAACTTGTAAATACAGTTTTATTAACTTCAGAAAAACCAAAAAAAAGGAGGGGGGTTGTGGGGTGTGGGGGGTAATAAAATAGTCACCCACTGCCACTTAAATTTCTTCCCTCCATTATTTCTCTCTTTGACACAAAATTTAGCTCTTAATTCTTATTTTGACAAAACGCGAAGTCTGGAACACACTACTGCAACTTGAGATGCCCAAAGGGAAGTGTTAGCCAAGTGTAATGACAGAGAAGGTCACTTTGATGAATATGTTGGTGGTGACAGAATTCAAACAAGGTCAGTGCATCCTTTAAACCACATCTTGGATTAATAGCAGAATAAGAAACAACGACGGTACAATATGAGTTACCCATCAACAAGCATTAAATCACATTGTCTATAATTTAATATCCCTAAAATTTGATAAGGTTGCTCTTGCTTCCACTGCAACTGTATTTTTGAGTGGTCTATCTGTGCATACGTGAGGTATTAGATGCTGATGCTATGCTTGGTCTTGTATTCTCTTTCCGAAGATGCTTAATTGCTATTTAAATGTGAAGTAACTGTTAAAAGGCACGTGGAATGAGGACCGCCGCTTAATTATATCTAATAATGAAATGAATTGAGAAAATTCACGATAAATATTTAAATCGTGTGACGATCAAGCGTAATACAAGCTTTAGCAATTGATTATGGCAAAATCTCCAATTATTTGCTAAGGTCTTGTAAAAGGGACCATAGACGTCGACTGAGGGAAGAATATCTGACAATGGCAAAGTTGATTGCTTTTGCATAAAGGGTTAATGTCATCTTGAGTTTTCATTCCAGTCTATTTCCATTCCCTCTATTTGCAGTAAGATAAATCTGTATGCCAGTATTGTGTTTCCGGAGGCCATATAGTTGAACATGAATTGTCGTGGACAATGGAAGCCTATTGTTACGATGGTGGCTGTTAACTTGGGATTTGCCACGGTAAATGTCCTCCTTAAGAAGATTCTTGAGCAAGGAGTGAACCACTTGGTTATTGTTACTTACAGACAGTCAGCTTCTGCTATTTTCTTGACTCCAATCGCCTCCTTTTGGGAAAGGTAATGAACTAATTGCTCGTTTTAACTTTCCATTTCAAGTTATTCTTAGCCATTTGTTTTTTTTGTTTTTGGTTCATTTCAGACAGCTCATTCATGACTCAGTTTCCAGATTGTCATGACTCATTTGTTTCCATTATTTATAATAAGTAACACTCTGAATCGCTCTTAACAATTAACAATTTGACATCACAAGTAACTTGATGGCTGAACTTGATTAATTATCAGAATTTTATGGGTACAATTTGATAAAAGGAAAGGAACTTATGCGGTTGGTTTTCTAGCAGGAAAAGCAGAGGCAAGCTCACTTTTCAAATCTTATTTCAACTATTCTTCAGTGCTCTAGTCGGGTTAGTAATAATATATCCACGATTGATGAGGCTTCTCTGAATGTTCATTTCAAATGGTTATCATTATTGGTGACAGCCGAAAATATTGATGAATTTCAGGGTAACACTCACGCAATATTTCTTACTTCGGGGACTTGAATACACATCTACTACCTTCTTATGTGCATTCCTTAATACGGTTCCTGTTAGCACATTTTTATTGTCTTTAGCTTTTCGGTGAGTATGACGTGTATAGTCGATTACTTTGTTTTTGTGACAAAAATTTTAAATCCCCTAAAACACTTGCAGCTTTGAGAAAGTGAACATGAAAAGCTTGGCTGGGAGGTCTAAGGTATTAGGTGCAGTTGTTTGCATTGGTGGAGTTATTTTCTTGACCCTTTACAGAGGAAAGCCACTAATCAACCCACGTGTACTAGCCATAAGTTATACAACAAACCATGCTAATAAGACAGAGAGGTGGGCCGTTGGTTCAATATTTTTGACTTTAGGCTGCGTTCTGTATTCTTCATGGTTCCTTATTCAAGCAAGGATTGGCAAGAGATTTCCAAGTCCATATTCAAGCACTGCTATCATGTCCTTCTTTTCAGCTATCCAGTCAGTGACCTTGAGTATGATCGTTGAGAGGAAGCTTTCTGGGTGGGTTTTGAAAGGAAAATTGGAGATTATAGGTGTCATATATGCTGTAAGTATTCTCTCATGACTCAAATATCACTCGGCGGACAATATTTAGAATGAGGCCATTTTCTGACACGGTGGAAAAGGATCTTGCTTTTTTCAGTTTAAAGTTATATCTGTGTATTTCTTGGTAATGATATTATAGAAATGGTAAAACCCAGATGTGAAATACTAACAAAAACCCCCTTTGTCTCATTTGTGAACACAGGGCATAGTGGCATCAGGCTTATGCTACGTGGGGATGTCATGGTGTGTTAAACAAAGGGGTCCTGTATTCACATCTGCATTTTCCCCTCTCACACAGATATTTGTAGCAATGTTTGGCTCTTCTTTTGTGCATGAAAGAATTTACCTTGGAAGGTTGTTTTCTTGTGCTTTTTAGTTTTTTACACAACATTAATCCTGTACACTTACTTGTTTATGTTTCTTAATAAAACTTTTTCTCTTGGTATCGAACAGTGTTCTAGGATCGGTCGTAGTTGTACTTGGTATGTATATTCTGCTGTGGGGTAAAAGCAAGGAGATTGAGGAATGTGATCAGATGAAGCAAGCCCAAGTAGCTCAGCAAGATGAACATTCTAATGCAGTAATCTCACACGTCATTCCAATCACCATCAATTCAACAAGTACCTGAACATGGTGCAAGTTCATTCATTCTCCCAGCTACCAGCAAATCCGTTCCCAAGGATGAATCATAGCATTTTTGTTGCCTTGTAATTCCGTAGATAGGAGACTACTGCATTAGACTATGGCAGTTTTTTTTTTTTTTTTTACGTATTGGAATATCTGCAATTTTACATATTTTGAGTTGGAAAATGAAAAGAGCCAAGTCTATCAAACTCGATCCAGGTGTATCAACAGTTCGTCCAATTATTGGATTCAATAATCCATACCTGCATCAAATGATGTTATTTTGCTAGTAGATACTCATTTCCAAGAACCAGAACCAGTAGTTCATGCTTTTTTTTTTTTAAATAAATAAAAAATTAAGATCCCAGCTGTTTGTGCTAGTGACGGACATAGAACTATAAAAAAATATCATGATATTTGTGCGGGATTGTTAATTTTTTGGTGGCGATTAACAACCGACCAATGTCCTATTTTACTTTTATTTTCATTTTCATTTTCCCTTATAATCGAAAAAAGAGAGTATATTTTTCTGCACGAAGACCGAGTACGTGGATAAATGCTAAGAGGTGAAAGAAAAGTAGACAAGTATCTATCCCATCTCCCGTAAATTTCGTTTATAACAGAAAAAAAGAAAGTTTGGATTTCTACGGTGAAAGTAATAATTTACTAAATTTATTTTTAAAATTATTTATGTTTTTTTGTTAAATTAGATAGAATTATTTATTTTTTAAATTTTTTTTATTATCAACTGATATTATTAATAATTGTCACTTTAATCCAATTAAAAAAATAAATAATTTTATCAAATTTAACAAAAAAAGTTAATCACAAGTAAAAATGAATAATTTTAAAAATACGGTGAATAAATTATCACTTTCTCTATAATATTAGAATTTAAATATCCTTTACCACTTAAAAAAAATACACTTCGTATGCTATCACTGTAATTATTTAAAACAATAATATTACAAAAAAAATATTTTCAAATCATGTTTGAGTTTAATAATGCTATAATTTGCATCATTGTCATAATATATGATAAATTTATTGCTAATTAGTATTTTATAACTATCGTATTAATAAAAAAGAATAACTAGATCTTCAAATTTTTTTAAAGTGAACTTATGCATTCCTATTAATTTAAAAGAGAAAAAAAAAAGACCTACTATGAATTTTATCTTTTTAAATGATAAAAGAGTAAATTCATATATTTACCTTAAAAAGAATTTGTGTCACAAATTTAAGGCGACATGTGTCAACATTTTAATTTAAACACAAAATAACATGTGTTATAATATAATTGGTTTGTATTTTTTAATAAAATTATAAAATAAAATGACATTTGTCGTCGTATTATTGAATTTTTGTTTTTAATAAAAATTAAAATGAAAAAAAAGCAAGTGGACACTGGTGACCACTGCAAGCCAGTTACTAATGGTGGATTGACTTAAAAAATTCTATATCTATGTGATAGTATAGTTATTTCGTCAACAAAATAACGAATGAGTGCCAAAACAAAAAATAAAATAGTGATCATCAATTCATCATATCCCCCCACCAAACAGTGGTGGGTAGAAGTACATTATCACTACTATCATGGCGCTGCCCTATAATCTAATTAATGGTGGTGGTGCACTTTTACTTGTCGTCGTTTGGTGCCGGAGATATGATGGGCGCCGTTTTATTTTTTTAGTTTGGCACTTCTCCAATGCTCAATTGAAGAAAAATAATTACATTATCACGCCATTTTTAAAATTTTGAGTCAAATGATATAAAGTTTGAATCATCCACTATTGGTCACCATTGAATGATCGCCAGCCTATAACAATGGTGATCACCAATGATTAATGGCCACCTGCTTCTTTTTTTAAATTTTTTAAATTTATTTAAATATTTTTCTTAAAAATTATATAATGACACGTGTTATTAAATTTGTTTAGATAATAACATATAAATTATATATTTTTTACCGTTTGACTATTCAAAGAGATAAAATTTGTCACTTGACAAGGCTTTTTTATCCATTTTGAAACAAAAAAAAAAAGATGTATAAATTTCCTTTTTAAAAAAACTTAGGATTTCAAGTATCATTTTTCTTAGTAAAAATTAAAATAATAGTAATAATAACTACTTAATAAGTGATTGTTATTCATTAGTGACACTTATTTGAATTACAAAAGTATGTATCCTTACTTTATAAGTTTAGCATTACTCATTCGAGTTACCATATTTCAAAATTTATTTTATTTTAGAGAATAAATTATGTTGACATCAAAATAAAACTTACTCTTGCGTAATGACACATTTTCATTTGATCATTTTTTATTTAGAGACAAAATTATTTTTAGAGTACATAGAATAAAATAAATAATAGAAACAACCCATTAGTTTGATTAGTGGCTACCACCATTTTCACCATTGGTCGCTAGTGTAGTAACTAGTGACAGATTGACTCGTAATTAACATTATCAAATGTAAAATTTCATGATTTATATAAAGGTAAAATTGTTTTCAACAACGAAGTACAAAATAAAAGCTAAAAATTAATAAAAGAGTGATAGCTACTATAACGCCACTATCAAACATCAAAAAGTAGAGATGCACAGCTAATATTATTAAAGTCATTAATTTACAAATTAACTAATAATGGTGATTGTGTACCTTTATTTACTGCTGTTTAACGGTGGTGTGATGATAGCTGCCACTCTTATTTTTATTTTTTGGCATTTTTTTAATATTTTATTGATGAAAATAATTTCATTATTATTTATTATCACAAAAAATTGAGTTCAATTATGTTACGAGCAATTCATTATTGGTCACTAATGGCCTTTCACACAGCAAAAGTTTCTTGTGGCTAATTACTTCATTTATTTGTTTTATTTTATTTTATTTATTTTAAAAAATATTTTATTAAAATAAAAAATTAATTACATAATAACACATGTATTGTATAATTGATTATACTATGATGCATGTCATTTATTTTATAATTTTTATTAAAATAAAAATAAACTAATTGTACTATGATACATATTATTTGTGATTAAATTAAAAATAAAAACAATAAAAAGGCCAATCTTAAATTTACGACAGTAATTCTTTTAAGGATAAATACACAAAATTGTATTTTTCATCATCCAAATTAATTTGAATCTTTTATTTAAAAAAAGAGACTTTTTATCCGTTTTAAAACTTTAAATGTATATGAGTATTTTTTATAAAAATCCAAGAGTCTAAGTGTCTTTTTTTCATTTGAATTAAATATCTCAATGTTTATATTTAATTTTTTTTTAAAAAAAGATATAATGTTAATATTGCAGTCTTTATATGCTTGTGTATTACAGTAGTAGTATTACTGCCATGGGGTAGGATAGCCCATTTTTAATACTGGGCCGATCGTTGGGTGATATCGAGCTGGTCCATCACGGGCAGCTTGCAGTCCAAAGACCCTATTTTCGCGATTCAAAAACCCTAGCTGTAACCGGATCTTCTTCTTCTCATTCTCCGCTGCACGATCATTGTAAAACCACAGAAAAACCAAAGCAAGAAATGGGGGGAAAGAGAAAGAAGAGCGAAAGCGAAGAATTAAACGAAGGAGAGAAGGAAAATGATAAGAATAATGAGAGCAGCAATAAAAAGACAAAGAAGGAGATACTACCATCGATGATTAAGAACAAAGAGAAGAGGTCGGCCGTACACGCCAAGCTCAAGCACCAGAAAAAAGTCGAGAAGCGCAAGAAGCTTAAGGCTCGTGACGCCGCCGAGAAACGCGCTCTCGAGCTCGGCGAGGAGGTCTCTCCTCTCACTTTTTAGCCCTATCCTCCCTCAATCTCTCTCGCGGATAATTTATCTCAAGTTCCTTTTGATTTTTTTTCCTTCCATTTATTATTGAAGTCATTTTGTAATGCTAATTAAAATAAACTTCGTTTATGGTTTATGCAGCCTCCTCAGAGGAAGACCCCTCGCACTATTGAGAACACAAGGGAGCTTGATGAGACCATATGCCGGCCTGATGACGATGAGGTATTTTTTTTCAGCTAAAGCAGAGTTAATGAAATTTCCGTTAAAAAAATTTATTCATTGCATTGTAGTTTTGGTTAGAGAATCTGCCAATTGTCTATTGTAGCTGACATGTATTTGTTGAATTTGTAGCTATTTGCGGGTAATGATGCTGATGAATTTAGTTCTATACTAAAGCAAGAATGCACCCCAAAGATACTTATCACAACTTGCCGTTTCAATTCTACTGTATGTTCTGCAACTCTTTAAAACATTGATGCAATAGGTTTATTAACGTAGTCATGAAAATCTGTAGCATTTTTTTCTCTGTTTGCTGATATATATATAAATATATATATATATATATATTTAGGATTTTGGGTTAATTTGTTGCTGATTTTTGCAGAGGGGCCCAGCCTTTATATCAGAATTGCTTACAGTGATCCCCAATTCTCATTATTACAAGAGAGGAACTTATGACTTGAAGAAGGTGCTGTGTTTTACTCCCTCAATGTTCTCGTCCTAAAATGTAAGATTAACAGTATTAATTTTATGATGGATATTGATATTTGTGCAGATTGTAGAATATGCAAAGAACAAGGACTTCACTTCTATTATAGTTGTTCACACAAACCGCAGGGAACCAGGTTAGTGGTATTTCATGCTGTCGGAAATTGTTTGTGCTGTCTCTCGTGTTGATTTAGAAGGATTGTATCTGGCATTTACTTCTACCTTTTTGAGATTTTATAAGGATTGTATCTGAAATTTTTTGTGCCTGTATCTTAGATGCTCTCCTAATCATTGGCTTGCCCGATGGACCTACTGCCCAATTCAAGCTGTCAAGGCTTGTTTTGCGCAAGGATATCAAGGTTCGTGACTACCATATGTTGACTTTGTGTATCACATTCATTAAATATATTTTTACAGAATAAGCTGCCTGTATGATTGATGCAAAATGATTAAAAAAAAGATTAATATGACGCCTGGATTGAAACATATAACACTGTAACTTTTCTGCTTTTGTTAGTTAGACTAAGCCTGAATTTCTCATATTTGTTACTTTAGGTATCAATTACTCAGATGTTGATTTGTATGAAAGGTACTGTTACAATCTATGTGTTGATTGTATGCTAATTATCTCTTTCAGAATCATGGGAATCCTACCAGTCACATGCCCGAGCTAGTGTTGAATAACTTCACAACACGCTTGGGTCACCGCATTGGAAGGTTGAAATTCTTTCTTGTTTATGAAGATGTAGATTTGAATTGACTTGTGAAAATATGTGCATGAATACCATCCTTTCTCTGTCTAACCATATCTCTTGTTGATCTTTTCCTCCAGATTGATACAGTCACTTTTCCCTCAAAATCCTGAATTTCGTGGTCGGCGAGTTGTAACGTTGCACAATCAACGAGATTTCATATTTTTTCGACATCATCGGTGTGTGTTCTTTCCATTTCTTAGCTGCTACATTGTAAAGAATTTGGTAGTTTCACATCACATATGTTTCTCTGATAAATACTGTTATTATTGATGCAGGTACATCTTTGAGACCAAAGAAAGTAAAGTAACTGAGACAAAAGGTAAAAAAGCAAAAGATGCAAAGAGTGAGAAGGTTCCTCAAGAGAAAGTGATTGCTCGTCTTCAGGTTTGTGCTCACTAATTTGTATGTTTCTTGCAATTCTGTCTGAATATTATCAATAATTTGTTAGCTTATTTAAGTTTGATTTGGCTTTAGCAATTTTCCTTGATGTCACATTTTTTTTCTTTTGACATCAACTCAAACCAATGTACCTGTACAAATGCCTTTACTGTGTTATATAATCATTTTAGCTTGTTGACGTTGATTAACCTAAATTTTAGTTTCAAATTTCAATTAGTATACTGAAATACTTAAAAAGGTCTAGGTGCTTTTCTTCTATAGTGTGTGTATATATATACACATACATACAGATATATGTATTGTGTTAATTTATTTAGCCGTCATGTATATATATGTTGGAAGCCTATACTGTCTATGTAATTGTCTTAAAACAACATTAGTTTCCTTGGATACGCAGGAGTGCGGTCCTCGATTCACACTGAAGTTGGTCAGTCTGCAACATGGAACATTTGATACTAAGGGTGGAGAATTTGAGTGGGTTCATAAGGTAATTTACCGCCCAACCAATTTAGTTTGCAAATTGAGACGAGTTTTCTTACTCTTCCGTCCTATCATAAATCCCATATTTGCAACCCTAATATTAATTATTCCACTGTTTCAATATATTTTCAGCCGGAAATGGATACTAGCCGAAGAAGGTTTTTCTTGTGACTTCTTTGGATTGTGCTATCAAACTTCTTTCATAAAATTAAAGCATTTTATGGTGGAGGGTTGAAATTTTAACCGAATTGGCTGCTTCACTGCTGCTGGACGACTTAAAAGAATTATATTTTGGTTCGATAAAGACCTATGATAGATAATTTTTGGCTAATTGTATTGATGGTAGAAATGATTTCAGTTAACTTGTGAGCATAATCATTATATAATTTTGTCTTTCTAAGTCTCCCCAAAGCTGCATATTTGTTGTAACTATTCTTCTCATTTTTGTTGTATGATGAGATTTTACTGCACTATATGAGATACCGAAACAGAAAAAAATGAGAGCCTGTGCATCACCTAAAAAAGACAAATATGTTGTATTTTTTACATTCATAACCTGAATCACATCAAGAATATCTGGCAACAGAGGAAGACTGGTGTATTATTGTTGCATGATGAGGCGTGGAAAAGAAAAGAAAATGAATGGAAAGAAACAAATCTGCTATACAGTTCGATATCTACACTAAATGAGAACAGTTACCAAAAGAATTAGCTAATTGGGCCACTATCTTCCCAGAGGCGGCAAATATACACGGGACGCCCGCTGGATTGGTGCTCTTTTATTTTTCACGAATTGACCGCCATCGTACGAGCTGATTGCAAACCTTTTTGAGTAGATGAAGGCAAATCAAAACAAATACACCCCCAAACGCCGCAGCTCGCAACCAATATTGTTCTGGAGGAGAATTCGCAAATAGATTAACGGAATCTTTAATCATCAAAATGAAACCTAAGCTTTCTAGAAAGGACATGATAGCTGTGATTTTTGCTTTGTTTGCCTGAGTCAGTCTACGGACAATTCTCAAACAAAGTGCACCCACGACTAAAAATGTTGTCACTGACCAACCCTTGTAAGAGACTAACTTCCCTCCCACAACTAAAACCTCTTTCCGGCAAACACAAGAAACACACTCGCCGGAGAAGCTTGACGACACTAAAGCATCAAACCCTGTATAGTAAGGTAAAATAACAGAATCCAAGTATAGGCTTGCATGTAAAATACCAGAAATTGTTGATGCCTCGAAGAATGCATACTTAACATCTTCATCAGCTCCGTAGTTGAAGGTCATAGCAGAAATGTAAACCAGTTGAAGAATCGCTGGACCAATGCACGAGAGAGGAAATACAGTGTTGATCCTCTGTCCTTTCGCTAGAATTAACAGGATTATGGGGAGTGAAATTGGACCTGATGGCAACATATATCTCTTTGATTGACTGAGAGAAGCTCGACCTCTTGTTGATATATCTATCATCATCAGGACCAGTGTTGCCAGGTATGAAGAAGTTATAAAGACAAGAACAAGAACGTCGACAGCAGGTGGGTAGTTTCCGGGGTAACGGCTGTCGCAGTAATAATGATAAGGGCAGTTGATTGGATCCAATGTTTCTTCTACTTGCCATCTAACACATTTGAGGAATGTTGTGCGGACATCTTCCAGATCCCATTCCGGCAAAAATGCTGGATTTTTCGGATGCAAGAGTTGCCTATCCATTCTGATTTTTATGTTTCCATTTCTCCTTACAGTCCCATTGTTTCATAATTATATATTTAAGAGTAAGATATATACAATGGAAGCAAAAGCAACGATGCTTTTTCGTCAGATAAGTGTAGAGGCCGTTTTCTGTTGAGATCGATCAATGCTTTTGGTGTTGGTGAAACGGATAATGAAACACCATCTAACTCTTCTTCTTCTTCTTCTTTTTTTTCTTTTCTTTCTTTCAAGTATTGCCTTGTATGTTAATATTGTACCTGAGAGAGAGAGAAGTGGCAGTCAAATAAGATTACGTATTGCTTAAAATGTACTCTTGTTTTTATTCGTCACAAAGTCAATTTTTATCTAAATGCTTTCTCCGAGAAAAGTTCTATCTATCTTGAACCTTGTCAAGAAGAAGTGGTAGCTAGTTGTCTTGTAATCAAACAAATTTTCGAGTTTATACTTCTCGACGTTAAGCTACGTTTCTGTCAACTTCTTTTACATCATTAGAGTTGTTTTGGGCGTTAATATTTTTTATTTATTTATTAGGGTTAATTACCTTTTGGGTTGGAGTAGAGGGTCAATCAAATTGGTGAGAAAATAGAGAAAGCAGCTTAGTGGCAAAGAAACGATGTTTGGTAAGCGATCGCTACTGATTAGATGATAGGTTACCAATTTGTTATAATGCTCCAAGAGGTTAGTTTATTTATAACAATACTTGAGATTTTTAAAAACTCAGTACTGCCGAAAATCTTACGTAATAACTTGCAAATCATCCCAACTAAGCTCGTCGCACCCTTTCTTTGTGATGATATATTACAGGGTTTCAAACAGTATCGTTAAGAATCCAATCCATTTAAGCAAATTCTGAAGCTTCTCCAAACGAATTCTATTAGAGAGAGAAAAAAAAAAGTTGGCTCTATTTTCTATTAATAGAGACACATGACACAACAAAAAAGAAAAAAAAGAGAGAAAAGAGCAAATTTCTCAAACTCTAGCTATTCAATATATATATATATATAAGTATTTATCTGTTTCTTTTAAATACTATTTATGAAATCTTCTCCAAACTTGATAGTTTTCAAATTTTATCTAAGGTAAATTTCATTTTCCTCCCTCAAACTTGGGCCTTTGTCAGCCTCAGTCAAATGATTGAAAAAAATGTCAGAAACTACTCCTCCCCGCCGTTTTGGGACTTGACAGAAGCAAGAATAAGTGCGTAATTGACTTATTGGCAGTTTAATTTAAAACGAAAATCAACCAAAATAACACTCAAATGTCAGCAAACATCCCTTAGTCCCATCAGCACTCACTCACTTGTCTTTACAAAACAGAGAGATGAAACACTGCTTAGACTCGATAACGATGACTGTTGGGCGGGATTTGCTGGCGGAAAGCTACAGCAACGGCAAAGCTCCTGGCAGATTCATGCAGTATCAGACAAGACAATTAACCTGATTAAATTCCATTTCATACCCTTCAGGTTTAGCTATAGAAGCATCGCTTTCATTATTGCTTTGATTAGAAGCAATTGTAGATGATAATGCCCTTAATGATACACGATTTGAAGTGGTATAATACTTGGAAAAAAAATGCATGTGAAGGATTATTCTTTGAAAATAGAGATTTATCTTGCTCCTTTTCAATAAAACCCTAATGAGTTGAGTACATTTGTGTTTATATTGCGTCTAATTTCTGATCCAAATGTTGTCTGTAACAAAAAAAATGCACACCGATTAAATAACAAACTTCTCAAATGTGGAATTCAAAAAGAAAAATGGAACAGCATAGTGAAAATTAAATAAATGAAGATAAAACTTTAGGAGCTTCATCTTCTTTGAATATTGTTCATGTCTAAGGAATGACAATTATCAGTATATATTTGCCTGATGTCGAGGTTTTACTTTATTTTGACCAAAAATGATACAAATCTTAAAAGATTCTGATTTTAAACTTATCCAAATGAAACAATTGTAGATTTGAGAGGCACGGTCTCAATTCTTGCAAAAAGAAGATACACATTTCCAGTAGCAAATGATAGAATGATTTGAGATGAAAAGTTGTTCTTTTTGTCTAAACATACTGAAAAGAAGTGGCGGAAAACAATGAAAAATCCATAAAAGTTTAGGAAATTGGCTTTATTTCTTAAACTATTTAATTAATTTTTTTTTTTATTCCTTCCATTTTCTATTTTCGATTCATAGAAAATCCTGACAAGCTTTTGCAATATTTAGCGTTATATTCCTTTAAAAAAAAGTTACAATTATGAACTAATCAAATGAATAGTTGAAAATATATTCTCTGTGTTCTATGATCTCCAAGAAATGCTAGATTCAACCCAACTTAATTCAAGACTCGTACAAAATCAAACCAATCATCATAACTAATTTTAATCACATGAAGAATCTAATATCACCAGGCTGTCAATGTATTTCACTGTCCATTGAGGGCATAATCGTACTTTACAAAGATTTTGTCAAGTTCCAAAACTGCAGTTATGGGAGAGGGATAGTTTTTGCCATTTTTGCGATCATTTCACCGAGACTGACAAAAGGCTAAACTTGGGGGGAAGAAAATGAAATTGACCCATTTTATTTATCATTCCTTGAATCAGACTTTTAAAAAAAGAAAATCCATAATTGAATTTGGCTCAATGCAGGGTACAAGGGGTATATACATGTGAGATCAAGAGTTGTATAAGTCCATCAATAATTGAGTTATGAAAATGACAAAACTAATTGAAAAATGTGAAATGCCCCATTTTCAGTTTAAAATAAAAGACAAGGAATGTGATACAACAGAGATCGAAATTACATGTCTTCGTAATTTAGAAAAGAAACCAGAACAATAAACACTAAGAATAAGTTATAACTTGGGCTTGGAGGGTCGTAACAGTGTTCATCTAATCAAGTCTTAAGTCAAGGTTGAATGAAGTTGCCACCATTAACCTTCTAATAAAGTAATATTAGGCCAGGATCCTGTCCGCTTGAATTAGCCTCCTCTCCGACATTAAATTTATTTTAATTTTTTAATTTTTCTTTTTATAAATATAAGCATTTAAACATAGACAGTTAAAATCTAAATTATTATTATTATTTTTTATTAATTACCAATCACATATTTATATTTATTTAAGTGAAAATATAATTTAAGATGGGGAGCTACACCCTCACATAAATACATTGAGGCCTTACAAAGGTTTGTGTACTTAAATTACTTTCAAATATGAGTTCTATCTTTATTTATATTTATTTTTTAAATAAAAAAGTGATACTATATCTTTTAAGTTTATTTTAAGGGATTTATTTAATATTTATTGGATGTTAAAATAATATACTAATTAATTTTAAAAATTACAATCAGAACGAGAGAGATGGAGGCTGGGTTGTTGGGGTGCTGAGCGTCGGCTCTTGGGCCTGGGGAGTGGGCACCGAGCTAGTATTGTATACAGTCGCTTTCATTTTCATAGTGATCTGTGCACAGATGGGCACCGACACGCGCAAAACGCTTCTGGCACTGTCACCGTCTTTTTTTTTTTCAATTTTCTAAGTCAGAATTTGGAGACATCTAAGTGAACTTCTAATTCATTCCGCTCATATTTATTCGTGAACTAGGACAAAAATTCCCTCATCTGACAATAAGATAATTCCTTTCTATTACAAATTGTACGTGTGTTCTTGTCTCTTAATTATTTTTTTTCCTGAGGGAACACGTGTTCTTATCCTACGAGCTGAAAACATACGCTTCGTCACAGCGTGACACCTGTCGTATTTCTTTATTTTATATGAAAATAAAAAGTTGTTTCACTTAAAACTGAACTACCGACTGCAATGTCACGGCCACGGGTGCACAATCTCGTGGATATATTAACCTTTCTTTGTTTCTAACAAGTAAGAAACGTGTTCTTTTCCAACTCTTTTACTCTACGTCATGTTTTCACGCATAACTTGAAATAAAAAGCCACAATATACACATCTCTCGTTTCGGACATCTTCTTTTCAAGTCGTCTGTCAGATAAGATTGCGACTCTTATGATGTAAACTATGTTGTGCTCTAATTTTGTTTGGTTTCAAATATTTTTTCAATTTAAAATTATTGTTAAAACAGTAACAATGTAACTTCTTTATTATAACAAAAACCATATATGCTTTTTGTATAACATTAATTATATATGTTCCCTTGAAAGTTTTTTTTTTCTAGGTTTAAGGCCTCTAAATTCAACAAAGATCAATCCTGAGGTCCAGTCAAATGTTTCTTACAAGAATAGCTCTCCTCAAAGATTATTATTGTTTGAAAAAACAAGTTCAATTTGAAAGTAAGTTTAAAGTAATAGTTAACAGGCTTGGTCTCAATATAGTTGGACATCGAAGAACTAGCTTGAATTTAAAAGGACCTGATTAATAATCAAAAACACCTATTCAATCAGGTCGATTCGGATACAACTACGGTCTCTAACTATGTACTAATTAGATCGATTCTTTTCGATGTCTGCACAGTCAACAAAGAAATCAAGTTGACTATCTATTGAATGGGCCGATCAAGTATCGTCAACGCAATCAACAGAAGACTTGCTCTTAAGAAAGTCACAGATCACAATCGAGCCGATGAGAGAGTTATCGCTAAAAATCTGACTCGAGCCACTTCAATCTAACCTCACACTTCTTCAATCTAGCCTTACACTTAATCAAAACCACAAATGAAGACAAACTTAAGAAATGTGCTTAACACATCAGAAGAGTACCCAACATGTAGCGAAAGCAGAGTTAAGAGATTTGCAGAAAGATATTTAGCGTGTGTCAGACATGCAGTAAGAGGATATTCGGCACAAGTCAAAAATACAGCAGAGACGAAAAACCCAAAAGGCCCCCAAAATGTCAGCACTATACGAAGTAAAAATGAAGCTATTGAAGAGGATTAGGCCTAGAAAAAGAGAGGAACGCATCGCCCAAGAAGAAAGAGGTTTCTTTTCTTTTTTCTTTTAAGCACATTTTCTCAATTCATTTTGATTCTGACCAACCTCTCATAAAAGAACATAAAAAATTCTTTTTGATTGAAACATCGAAGTGTCTGCACCGAAATCCATCATGGCGAGATTGTTATCAAGCTTATGTTTATGTTTTTGCAGATTTTTCGTAACTAATAGTAAAGAGGAAGTCCTAATATGTGCTAGTCACCTCTGTTAGGACGAAACCTAAGTTTCGTTTTTGCTTACAAACAAATTTAAAGTTTGTTGACTCAAAAAATTATTTTTTTAGGTCAACAATATAAATCTTTAATTTCAACTATATATTATTTGTATTACTATTTATATACTTATTTATACTTGTATATAGAATATCAGATTAGCAATAGCATAAAAGAGAAAGATTTGTATCTCGTATAATTTAAATTTATATTAAACTATCACAATTTTGAATAAAAATATATTGTTCTTATCCTTAGTAATGTGCCTAAAATGTACGAGAATTATACTTACGAATTCAATAATATTAGATTTGTAAAATTATAATACAAATCTTATATTTTAATTGATGTAATATTTAATGTATTCATTGTTTATTGGTGTTGTATAAATAATATATAAATAGAATTTAAAAATTAGTAATTATTTGATAAATAATCATAATTGATTAATGATACATCGGTCAAATTGCATCCTATAAGTCGGGTCCAACTTTTAATCTAGACCGGTCTTGGTGCCAGGAGCTCAGAATTTACTTGGGTTGTAAATCTCAGAGAGAATCAGTTGTGCTTCTGAAACACAATCGGTCGTGGTGACTTTGAGAAGAGGAGTATTTCCAGGGACATCTACATTCTTCAAGGCCTTATATTTTATGGCGGCATCTGGTAGCATTCCAAGCAAATTTAGGAGTGGTTGGGTATTTTTACTGAATGCTGCAATGTGAAATCCGTTGTCTCCATTGACAGTCATTTTCATCTCTTGAAGCTTGCTAGTTATTTGTCGAGGCCATTTTATCTTCAACTCTTCTTGAATCAATATGCACGTCTCTCAATGTTGCTGCCATTTTCATCTCTCACACACTTGCTTTTGTAGTTGTATTGACACAGAGTAAGTGTTCTCTGATATCCTCCATCGTCGTCAATGTGTAGTGCATTATGCCATAACTTCTTAAAGAATTGGGTATCATTGTTATTATCTTTTTTATTTTATTTTGAGAAAGTGGGTATTAATTTTTTTATCTTTGTCGATCATTGATATTATATTTAATATTTATTATATAACATATACATTTATACATCACTTAAAACTTAAGTTTTAAGATTATACAATATTTAATATTTAAGTATGTCTATCCATATTTTCACAATAAAAAAAATATATTTATTGAGATCATATATTATTTAATACGTATGTACACTTAAACCTATACTTTTACAATAATAAAAACTTACGTAATCACAATAAAAGAATTAACTACTCTCACAAATATTTATAATATTTGTTATACAATATATATATTCATATATCACTTAATACTTATGCATGCTTTAGAATCATATATCACTTAATACTTAAATATTAAATAAATATTTATTAGAATCATATATTATTTTATATATACCCACACTTGAATCCACACATTCACAACAGAAGAATTAACTACCTTAATAGAAGGAGAACAATATTTACAATATCTAGTACACAATATGTACATCCATATATCACTTAAGTGTCTAGTACACAATATATACATCTATATTTCACTTAACATTTACGCATGCTTTAAAATCATATATCATTTAACGCATACCCACACTTGATCAACACATTCAAAGTAGAAGAATCAACTATGCTCGTAGAAGAAGAAAAATATTTACAATATCTATTACACAATATATACATCCATTTATCACCTAACACTTACGCATGCTTTAGAATCATATATTATTTAATATTTAAGTATGTCCAAATCTACACTTTCACAATATATTTACAATATCTATTACATACACATATCACTTAACACTAACACGTTTTAAAATCATACATCACTTAATACTTAAATATATTTAAATTCATACATTCATAATTAAATACTTACACATGCACGTTTTGAAAGTATATATCATTTAAATATTTAAATATGTCTAGACCCACATGCTCACAATAAAAAAATGTAATTATTCTCGTAAACAAAAAAAAATATTTATAATATTATGAGTAATTATTAATAATTAAACCCCTAACTTTAAATTAGGAGGTGTACAAACCTTATTATCTAAATAAAGCATCTAAGTACGAGAGAAGTGGGTATCATTATTTGCTTAATAATAAAAGCTCAATTTATAAGAATAAAATCAAGGGAAAATCAATCGCCTAAGAGTGCGAATTGATTTCAGATAAGCAAAGGCAAAGCACAAGTGTTTGTGCAAAATTACGAATTGATTTGGATGTGCCTATCGAATAAAATTGATTTTATTCGGGTCTAAAAAAATTAGGATTGAAAAAAGAAAAGATAAAATGTAACATGCTCTTAGAAGAAAAAAAAAAACTTCGAAATTTCAAAAATTTTCAAATTCATTTTTTTTTTTAAATTTCTAAAAATTTTTAAGTTGAGGTTCGAATTCAAATTCTTTTTGACATCCTCATCTATAAATGTAACGCTACATTATGAGTTGATTGAAAAGACGAGCAAGGAGTGGTCTTCTTTCCGCCAATGTAGCGAATATTTTTTTTAGGTAAAAGAAAAATTAAAAAAAAAGTACGTAGAGAAAAAGTACAAGTCCATTGCGGTTATTTGTCGTTAGCGAAAAAATGTAGAAAAAGATTCAAGTGACACATCAGGTGAATTTATCGCGGAGGAGGACGAAGTTGCTAAAAAAGTGAAGTTAAGCCTCCACCTCCAATTGTTAACCAACCGACGACTGACATTAGAAAAATTCAGAATTAGAACGTCAATAATATATTGTTTACTTACGCGCTCACAGTCAGTCACACATGATAACAAAGCTTTAGCTGTATATATATATATATATATATATATATATATTCATATTATTGCTTACTTATATTAACAAAATAATCATGAAACTGGGGCCCCCTTGCTTGTATACGGACAGAACCAAGAACAATCATTATTTCTCTTTTGTCTTTCCTATATAAAATCTACCCATCTGGATTTGTTAGCGTTAGTGGCCAATTCCAATTCCAATTTCAATTCCCTCCGCACCCTCAATATCTTATTCCAGAACCATATTCCTTTTTTCTTTTTTCTTTTTTTTCTTTCTCTTTCACTCATTCTATATTCTTTTGACAGATACAAACAACTATCAAAGTGGCACGATTTGTAAAATGGTTTGCGAATCTTTCTTCTTTCTTTTTCTTTTTGTAATAATTTTATTTATCTGTTGTGATTTATTTAAATAGGACTGGGGATTGATGTGTAAGGTTTTCTTTAATGTTCATATAACAAATGATGATGAAATTGGAACAGGTGGTAGCGGTGGAATCGAATAATTCTAACATTCCAAATTTGAATTCGAGTGGGAACGAGTCTCGTGTTTATAAAAGGCCGATTTCAAGAACCAACGATGGGTACGTGTCTTCAATAATGGGCGAGCTTTGCATATCTTGTACAACTTTCAATATTTTGGCCCCCATTTACAAGCGCCTCGATCATCAGGTTTCCTGTCTTTTTTCCATTTTCCATTTTCCATTTCCATTTTTTTCTTCTTTAAATTGAATCTTGTAAGTTTCATACGCTTATCATCTTCCTTCTGTCATGTCGTTCTTTCTAATGGAAATGTTTCCAATGAAATAGAATCAAAGTCTTCGGGAGAGCGACGTCAGAGATTCCTGGTTCAACAGAAACCGGATGATTTTGGATTGGTTGCTTTACGAGAGATCGTCTATTATTTGTCTCCAGGTGGTTGTCCTGTGCTATTTTTGCTTTATTTTCTAGAAATTTGACCCTTTTTTGGGTATGAATTCGTATGTAAGAAACGACTTTCTTTTAATGGCTACGACGTCATAACCTTGTGAATCTATTGGTATTTGTTTTGATTAATAGGAGTTTTGGGTTGGAAATGAAGAACTTGTGCATATGTACCAGGAGAGACTTGGTAATGCAGGCTACATCACCTTCAGCCTTGCACGAACCAACAATCGTGGCGACGGTATGTGCTCGTTAACTGATAAATTCTTTTTCCTGTATCAACTTTTTTTTTGTTCTTAAACTCCATTAATTCGATGAAGAATTAATTGTAAGAGTAGAATATTTGACAATTTAAACATTTTGATTCAGTCCCATAAGTTGTGGTGTTATTATTAAGGATGATTCAGTCAACTTTTGTAATTACATATTGCTGCTCGTTTTGACAAATTGTTGTTTGCTTACAGGCCTTTTAACTGCTTTACATCAGGACTACTTTAAGATTCTAAACTATCGAGAATTGCTTTTCAATGACTTCGGAGACCGTGTTGCCCAGCTGCTACATGTTCAATCTGTTATCCCCTTCTTACCAAACCAAAAAGGCAGCCTACAAGAAATATTAATTGTTAACACCCACTTGTTATTTCCTCATGATTCCAGTCTCTCTGTTGTAAGATTGCATCAGGTACTTGTTCTGTTGGTTAATTCTATAACTATATTGGTTCTTCTTAGACATGTTGTTCCCCAATGTTGAACACTATGTTTCATATTCTTCTCCCAGGTATACAAAATACTGCAATATCTTGAACTGTATCAGACAGAAAACAAGCTTAACGATGTACCAATCATACTATGTGGGTGAGTTTACTCTCTTGTGCCACTGCCTCCCCCTTCCCAAATTGATGCTCTTTGATCCATCTTCCAAAAATGAACATGCTTATTTACATTTTCTTTTGCAATCCACTTGTGCAGTGACTGGAATGGAAGCAAGCGTGGGCATGTTTACAAATTCCTTAGATCTCAAGGGTTTGTATCATCTTATGATATTGCTCATGAATACACTGATGGTGATGCAGATGCTCACAAGGTTGGTAGTTTAAAGTTGCAACCTTTGATGCCTCTGTATAACTAGGCAAACAACTTTGTTTTGGATGTATATACTTAACAATTATATTTGTTTCATGCCTGTCTTCAATATTTGTTAGTGGGTAAGCCACCGCAATCACCGGGGCAACATCTGTGGTGTTGATTTTATTTGGCTTCATAATCCTAGCAAATCAAGAAAACCACTAAAGACTAGTTGGGCTGAAGCACTTTTTGGTATTATAAAGGTGAGTAATCTGTTCTGCTGTTTCTGTATTCTTGTATTAACTTGTCTCTCTAGTCTATATTATTCTAGCTTATTGAGTCATTGCATAGGCACCATATTTAGTGCCTAAATCTTTACTTTCCCACATCCTGCCGCAAAACCTGGAAACTTGTGGCTGATGTTAATGTAATTTAAAGTGAGAAAGAAAAAGAAAAATTATATAGTGAGGTCTTCAAACTTATTTCATGTAAGTTTTTGAGTTGATTGGAAACTAAGAGAAGCACTACAAAATGTTGTACCTCTTTTAGAAGAATTATTACTCATACAGTTGTGGTCTCTAACTGCTTAGTTAAGTGTCTGACAACCATGGCCTCTATAACTATCTTAAAAACCTGCACTGTTTCACTTGTTGAATCCTTTGATCGAAGAAAAATGAATGATTAAGATAAGATGGATTTGATAATATAAAATGTACAACAGTCTGAAGTATAGATGAAAATAATTGTCCCGGCCAACAATAGAATTATATTCCCATTTTACAACAGGAAACTTTTTCTTGATTCAATTTGTCTAAAACTTGGACATGAAATTGTAAACAGTTCTTTCCCCTTCCATGGATATTGTTCGAAGAATATATGCATGATCTTCTTTGCTCTTAAAGTGCAGATCAATGATAATTAGCTTTTCTTGTCTAATGCATAAAATTCCTTGCTTTCAGTGTCTGCTTCAAAAAGCTTCCTCAGCTGAAAATGATGCATTTGCCTTCTTGAAGGCTGACAACAACAATGATGTCATTACCTATTCAGCTTTTTGTGAAGCCCTCCGCCAGGTACTTACAACGTTAGTTGCTTAAGTTTTATGAAATGTAAGTTGTCAATGAGTAGATGATTGACTGTTGCTGATCTTTTACAGGTAAACTTGGCTGGCCTCCCTTATGGTCTGAGTTTCCAGGAAACAAATGATCTCTGGACCCAAGCAGATGTAGATGGAAATGGTGTTGTTAATTATGAAGAATTTAAGGTACTTGCATACTTTGTCCGATTTATTAGTTGTTTGCTTGTAATAATGTCCTTTCTTGTTAACTGATGTTCGGAGTTAATACTTGACTATTGGCACCGCAGCAGAGGATGTGGAATTCAACTTGTTCAGAACAGGCAGAGAATAATTGCAGTGACAGTATGGAGGGTACCGAACAGGGCACAGAGAAAGAAGTAATGGGTTTCACCATAAAGAATGCATTTCTCTTCCCCCGTGAAGCGGAGAAAGGAATGTGGCCTGACAACTACTCCCTTTCGGATCATGCCCGACTCAGTGTTGTGTTTTCGCCAATGAGGATGCAGGGTTCGTAGTTAGTCTTTAGTCAATACTAGGCACTTTTGTAGATAAAACAAAATGAATTGTGCAGAGAGTAGAATAAAATTTTGTAAAGCTCTGAAATCTTCTATGGGTAGCCCATAGAGAATCCCTTTCTGGGTTGCTTGTATTTGGGCAGATCTAAGTTCTGTACAAAAAGAAAATATCTGTAACCAAAACAGGTCAACGTTGGCCAAATTTTTTAGGCAAGGGGAGAAACATGTACTAAGCTACGAATTACAATTTTTAAACTGGGTTACTCAAAAGAAAATCTTCAGCCCAATGGTGGGTGTTTGTCATTTAATTTTTTTAATAATACAATCAGCGAGTCATCGTGCCTGATAAAAACTCAAATACTGAAATCAATGGTTTTATGTTTTCGAGTTGCTGTTATGGCTTCTATTGCTCGGAACATGCCAACGTTTGATGAAAAGACAGCTTTATCGACGCAACCGTCTAGAAGTTCTTATAAAATTTTTGTTTTTTTCCAGTTACTGATTTGTGACCGAAGTCTGAAGTTGGTAAATATACATGGTTATGGTTCGCTGTGAATCTGACAGTTCAGTCTTCAGTGGCTGCTGACTTAGCCCACGGCGTATTTTGATTTTTGACGGAAGTTCTTGTGGCTCAAAGTTAAGAACCAAAAGCAGGCTTAAAGACAACGTGCTCTGTTGGCCTGGTTAACAATCGGACCGGTCATTAGTTAGTTTGAGCAAACGTCATATTCCTACATATATGAAGAGCAAAAAAAAAAATCATATATGATTGGATAAATTTGGTGTTGGCTGTAAACGCTCGTTAGGCTCTCAGCGAGAGCGAATGGTAGTTGCTGATAATTAAAGAATTTTTTTATGTTTTTAATATGAAACAGAGGAATATGTCAATTGGAGTAAGTATAAAAACAAACCCTCTGAACAGAGCACAGAGATAACTCCACTAATTTCTCCAGAATGTTCTAGACCAATTAAACATTCTGGAAATTCAGACATTCTAGAATCTTCTTTTGATAAATCATAAACATATAATATTTTCGGTAACTGAACTGAGATTGAATCTTCTCCCCCAGAATGTTCTTGGAAGGCATACGCATTCAAGAACTTAAATTGAAAGTATTTGACTTATGAAGCGTGTGAAAGAAGTAGAGAAGTGCAGGTGCCATCAAAGTGGGGGAACATAACTAACTAACTAACTAACGAAGAAGGAGAGATTAGAAGGAGACAAAAACGAGTGAAAGAATATCACAGCTTGAGAAGCAACTTTATTTTGTAAATTCTATTTTTTTTTCTCTTTTTTTTTTTAAAAAAAAAATTTGGCGGAACTTGTATCTTGACGTACGAGTAAAATCCTTAGCTGACACGGGCAGAAGCTGAGCAGAAATAAGAAATAACAAAACCCCAGACCCCAGTCCATGCATGATCTTAGGACATAATAAGTGTCTATTTATTTGTAAAATGAAATACCAAACAATAATGGGGATCCCTTTTAACTTAAAACTTTTTTTTTTACTTCAAAATATAATACAAAATTTCATTTGTTAATCTCATGATGCAATTCAATATTATTATTAAAAATTGAATACAATCAATGAATAAACATCTGCGTCACCATTTTAAAATAAAAATAGTAATTTAAGTATCAATATCCATATGCAATGGGTAACTCTATTCTTTAGCTAAAAAATTTATTCAAAATTGGGCATTAATTTTAAGTGAGTAATGTAACACTTCTCAACTGTATAATGATGCAACACTTCTCCCGGGTATATATGTACAGTTACGGAACGGTTTATAGTCTTTAAAGAGACGCGGAATTACATTTTTATTTCAAGATTACAAGTCTCCAAATGATTTCAAATAGCTTAGCTTCTTTGGTAAGTCCAAGACTATGACCAATGAAACAGAACCTCTCAAGTCAATGCTCTGTGTCTATATATAATTACTCTCACTCATCATCAGTCATCACTTATTCACCACGGCTTCTTGTAGAACAAAGCTTTCCTCGATCAAATACCTAAGAGATCATATAGATATAGCGATTACTCTCTCTCTCTCTCTCTCTCTATCTTCTGTTGTATTGCTTTCTATAGGTTTTTCTATTGAAAAATGGACTATAATTTTCTGGGATACAGATTCCGACCAACTGAAGAAGAAATCATCACGTATTTTCTTGAAAGAAAGATGCGTGGTTTGCCTATTCAAGCAGTCAATGAAGTCGGTATTACCCAGTTGGAACCCTGGGAGTTGCCTGGTACGTACGTTACATTTACATGCATATAATATATAGTTGTCATCATCAGCCCCACGAGTCATACGCCCACAACAAACACAATGATCAGTTTGAACAAATTACATATCTTGTTTCAAAAAAGAGCGACATTACATTGAAAATGAACACATAACTGATCTTTTGTATGTATGTGTGTATATATGGTAGATAAAGCAGCAGTCCCAGATGATGAAGAGTGGTACTTTTTCAGCGCACCAAAAAAGTATGGGAACAGTGTACGGACGGAGAGAACAACAAAGGGTGGTTTTTGGAAAGTGACTGGTAAAGATCGTGCCATTAGGGACGATCGCCAGAAGGAGGTGATTGGTTTAAAAAAGAACTTGGTTTACTACTACGGTCGTGGTCGTAATGCACTCAAGACCAGCTGGGTTATTCATGAATACCATTCCAAGAACGCTTCAGCTTTTCAGGCATTCTCTTTTATTTTTTTCCCAATTCTCTTATAATTTTTGTTTGGTCATGTGGCTTTGTTTTAAAACTAGACCATTTACGAACACCCTGGTCTTTTTTCTACTCAATATCACAGGCGGCGCGCTTTTTGTCAATTAGAAAAATATATAAATTTATTTTTAAATTTGAATGAACGTTAATTTTCTTTAACTTATTGTCTGTAGGAACCTTATGTCCTTTGCCGCTTAAAAGGAAATTTAGATGATAAGCCAGAGAACTTCGCCCCTGGTGAATCAAGTCGTCATGCAGCTTCTCATATAGTGAAGTAGCAGATGCCGATTCAGTTCATAGTGGAGAGTCTCGGGGAATTTTCCTCTCGGAAAAACCACCTTCTGACTAAATATTAGTTTTTGATTATATATTGTAATGTTTATCTTTTTGGATGATGTATTGCCTCTATTTCGTACGTTCGGCTTGTATTGTCTATTTAAGTGTTTGTAATTTAATTTACCGGAGATTTATCGTTTATCTTTTGCGGGATGATAACTAATTTTATATATTTTGTTAAATTATTTAATATTTATTTATTTTGTCAAATTATTTAATTTTCAACACAGGAGACTCTATTTATGAGTATATAAAAAAAATTACGTATTTATTGTAGAAGCAATCAAATAAATAATAAACTTAAATTATATAATGTAATCTAAATAATTAAAAAATTTATAGAGAGAAGATAAAAAAACAACACACAAAATTTGTATGGTTTAATAAATTACTTATGTTCATGATGGATTAAGATCAAATTTTCTTATTATTAAATCACAAAACACTAAAAAAATATGTTTTTTATAAGAAAGCACTTACAAAGAATTCACTCTCTCTTATAAATTAGGGATTTTTCTAATTAAAAATCATAAAGAATGCTATGATCACAAAAATATGTTTACAAGCCAATAGATGATCTTTATATAAGTTTTAGGACAACCTAGGTTATCCCTAAACGTGTGAGAGTCGTTTTAGGGAGACCTGAAACAAGTAGAAGTCGAAACAAGATAGGAAACAACTTTCTCGCACCAGGCGTAGCGACGTTGGATGACTCATACTTAGCCCCGCGGCACTCACTTACTAGCCATTCCTTAGCGCCATGACGCTTATGTCTGAGCACTATTTTCTTTTTTCATTCTCATTTTGTGTCTGTCTTCGATCATTGCATACCCAATGCACTTGTCTTACTCTTCAAATCATATTTTAATATTTTTTAATTATCTTTTTCACAAATCCTCTCTTTGATTCAAAATCATCCACAAAGTCTCTTGATTTCTCATCTCCACATCTTTAGTCAACTTCACAAAGCAGTGACTCCAGTTAAATGCTTGCATAAGATGAACTTAACCGAGGACAGTGGCTTAGTCAACATATTAGTAGAATTTTCAAACGACGCTATCTTTATTATACTAACTTCACCATTTTGGATAATCTCTCGAATATAATGAAGCCACACATCAATGTGTTTAGACCTTTCATGAAACACTTGATACTTGTTTAGGTGTATGGTACTCTAACTATCACAATACACACCGATGTTCACATCTTCAGTAGTCATTACCTTTGCGCATATGTCTTTCAACCACATGGCCTCCTTAATAGTTTCTCTAACAGTTATGTACTCTGCATCTATGGTAGATAGTGCATCTACATATTGTAGAACTAATTTTCAACATACACTACACCTTAACACTGTGAATACGTAACTCGTCAATGATTTTCTTTTGTCTAGATCACTTGCATAATCTGAGTTTACGTATCCTCTTATCATTACACTGCTGTCTTCATCCCTTTTATACATCAACTCGTGATTCGACGTCTCTTTGAGATATCTCAAAGTCCACTTCACTATAAGCCAGTGATCCTTACTCGGATTTGCCATATATCTACTTACCATACTCATAGCCTGTGTTATGTCTGGTCTTGTGCAAACCATTGCATACATGATGCTCCTCACAACGTTTATATACAGTACTTTACTCATTTGTAGTTTCACTTCTTCGGATGTTAGCGATTGTGCTGCTGATAATTTAAAATGCATGGCTAAAGGAGTAAAGACAACATTTGAATTGTACATACCAAACTTCTATAAGATCTTGAGTATATATCGCTGTTGAGACAAGAAAATAACTTCTTTTCTTTCTCTCACAATATCCTTACCTAGTATCTTTTTTGTTGCTCCCAAATCTTTCATCTCAACTCGCCACTCAACTGTCTCTTGAGTTTCTGTATTTCTTTCATGTTCCTACATGTGATTAACATATCATCGACATATAAAAGCAAATACATCATCTTACTACTCAAGCTATTAAAGTACATACATCCGTTATACTTGCTCTTACTAAAGCCATAGACCATCATAAATTCATTATATCATATACCACTGTCTAGGTGATTGCTTTAACCCATATAATAATTTCTTCAGTAAACAAGCATGATTATCTTTTTTGGGCTCTATAAACCCTTACGACTGTGTCATGTAAATTGTCTCTTCAAGCTCTCTACGCAGAAAAGCTATCTTTACATCCATCTGTTCTAGATGTAAATCAAGGTTTGCACATAGGCTAACAAAATCCTAATGGATGTACTTTAAATTCATCAAATCTCATATACCACTGTCTAGGTGATTGCTTTAACCCATATAACGATTTCTTCAGTAAACAAGCATGGTTCTCTTTTTTGGGCTCTACAAATCCTTATGACTATGTCATGTAAATTGTCTCTTCAAGCTCTCTATACAAAAAATCTATCTTTACATCCATCTGTTCTAGATGTAAATCAAGGTTTGTACACATGGCTAGCAAAATCCTAATGGATGTGTGCTTGACGACTGGAGAGAAAATCTTATGAAAGTATACTCCATCTCTTTGAGTAAAACTTTGCGCAACTAATCTAGCCTTAAATCTTGTAGACTCTATCCCCAGTAATGCCTCCTTAACCTTATACACTCACTTGTACCCTACTATTTTTTTTAGGACTCTCCACAAACTTTAAAAGTATTATTTAGTTCTTTTATGACTTGCTGCGATTTATTTTTATTTTCACTCTTCATAGCATCACCATATGTTCTAGGCTTATCAAATTCAAGAGTGTAAGCATAGTTAAAGGTATAAGCAACTAAATTTGCTTGTGCATATATAATTGGTGGGTTAATCATTCTCCTAAGCCTGTCTCTGGCTAGCTGGTCCTCTTCAGGTTCTATTTTAGGAGTCCTAGTATTTCTTTGGGTGGACTTGGAAGAACTCGTTGGCGTTCTTAGTTCATCTCCAAAGATCTCCTTGTTGAAGTGCTGATCTGAGAGTAGATCAGACTACATTCAGTCTTCACTTCAACTTCTATTAATTCGGGTGCTAAGCCTTTCTTTAACACAGGTTCTTCATTCTTATTTTCTTGGGAGGCTTTCAGCATTGTCGTCTCATCAAACATCACGTCACGACTTATGATACTCTTAAGTGATGTCAACTCTTTACACCACACATTGTATCATTTTACTCATTTGGTATACCCATTTGATAGCTCTAGGTTCCAACTTCCCCTCCTTAACATAAACAAAGACGGGGTAACCAAAAATTCTGAGGTAGTCATACTTAGGAGGGTTTCCAAACTATTTCTCTTCTGGCGTCTTGAAGTCTATTAATGAGGAGGGACTTCTATTAATCAAGTAAGCTACAATCATCACAGTTTCTCCCCAGAACGCCTTGGACATCTTTGCATTGGTAAGCATGCATGTAACTATTTTGAGTAGAGTTTTATTCGTTCTTTTAGCTATGTTATTCTACTGCAGTGTTGATCTTACAGTTCTATGCTTTGCAATCCCATGCTTGATATAAAACCTATCAAACTCTTTATTGTAAAACTCAAGACTATTGCCAATTTTTAGCCTCTTAACCTTTTTGCCAATCTGATTCTCAACCAAAACCCTCAAAGTCTTGAATGTATAAAATACTTAATCCTTGTTTTTCAACATATAGACCTAAAAATTTCTTGAATAGTCACCAATCAAATTGAGAAAATATCTAGCACCACTATGAGTAGCTATCTGAGTTAGTTCACAAAGATCTGAGTATATGTAGTCAAGAGTTCTTTTATGTTTGTGCTCGTCGGTAGTAAACCTCACCCTAAGTGCTTTCCCAAGCACACAATATTCACAAAACTTTAATGGCTGGAACTTATCCTCACCAAATACCTTTTGACTAAATAACTCCTTCAGGTTTCTTTCACTTAGGTGTGCTAGTTTAAGATGCCACAACTTAGTTTGCATATTCTCATCATTTATAAAGAATAATGTAGAACCACTTACAACTTCACCCTTTAGCATATAAAAATCTTTGTGCTTTTCTCATCTCATTACCACTATAGAACCCTTTAATACTCTTAAAACCTCTCCGTCAATCCTGATGGAACACCCATTCTAGTCTAAAGTCCCTAGTGAGATCAAGTTCCTTTTGAGGTTAGAAACATACTTAACTTCTGTCAACTCTCTCACTCGCCCATCATGCAACCTAAGTTTAATACTACCAATTCCCATCACTTGACAAGCGACGTCATTTCTAATTAATACCTTACCACTACTAATGGGCTAGAAATTTATAAACCAAGATTTGTGTGGGCACATGTAAAAAGTACAACCATAATCAAGAACCCATTGTTTAGTATTCTTACCATCAATAGGGACTAGAATCTCTGCGCTATCATAACTATCATCATAGGCAGGAACAACATTCGCTTTCTTTTTGTCTTGTCCCTTCTTTTTCGGACAGTTTTTTATGAAGTATCCATTTTTCATGCAACAATAACACTTCTTAAGAGTCATGAAATTTGACCTCGAACCCTTTTTCTTTTCATCTTTATATGAAGACCTTTCTCTTACATATAAACTTTCTGCATTGCCCTCAATTTGCTTTCTTAATAGCTTTGAGTTTAATTTCATATCACTCATCGTTAAACTCTTTCTATCGTAGAGTAATGTATCAACAAAGCTCTCATAACTCTTGAGAATGGAACTTAGCAGGATGATTGCCTTATCTTTATCTTTTATCTTAATGTTGATGGATTCAAGATCAAGAATGATCTTGTTGAAGGCATCTATATGATCTTTCATTCGACATCTCCTCTGACATGGACAACTGATATAATTTCTTCTTTATATACAATCTGTTGGCCAACGACTTCCGCATATAAAGAGAGTTAAGTTTCTTTCAAAGACCAATTGCTGTCGTCTCACCTATTACTTCCCTCAATGAGACAACATCGATTGTACTGTGAGCTCTTTTTTGAATGTCATTTCTTTCTGATTCAGCTTTAAATGACTGGTATTTTCTCTTCTTCACTAAATGGAGCTGTAATCTCCTCTAATGTTGAGCCTCACTATTGACTCATCAACAACGTCCTAACTTTTATCTTCCACATATTAAAGTTCTTCGTTCTGTTAAATTTTTCTATCTCATAGTTGGGTGTGACCATGTCTTCTTAAAACCAACATTTGATACTAATTTGTTGAAGTGAAAGCAATCAAACAAGCAATAAACCCAAAGTATATAGTGCAATCCAAGAAATTAAGAATTTTAGAGAGAGAAGATAGAAGAACAACTTACATAATTTATGTGATTCGGTAACTTACCTACGTTCACTGCGGATCAAAATCACACTCTCTTATTATTGAATCACAAGATACTCACAAAGTATTCATTTTACATGAAAGTACTAAAAAAGAATTCACTCAATCTTGTAAACTAGGAGTTTTTCTCACTAAGAATCACAAAGAATGCTATGATCACAAAGATATGTTTACAAACTAATAGAAGACATTTATATAGGTTTTTGGACGACTTAGGTTATCCCTAAATGTGTGGAAGTAATTTTAGGGAGACCTAAAATAAGTAGGAGTCGAAACAAAATAGGAAACAACTTTCTTGCACCGGATGTCGTGACACCCATTCTTTGGTCCTGCGGCACCGGATAACTCGAGCCCAATGCCGCGACGCTTACTTGCTGTTTGGGGCACCGAGACACCCACTCCTTGGCTCCGCGATGCCCACACCTGGGCATCGTTTTCTTTTCGTGTTCGTCTTCGATCTCGCGTACCCAACACACTTGACTTGTTCTCTAAATTATATTTCAATGATTTTTAATCAACTTTCTCACAATATTTATACGAATAAATATCACATTAACACCTTAAAAGGTTTAATTAGTTAAATTTCTTAGTAAAAATAAAATAATTGTTAGGGTCGGTGCTTACGTGCCATCCCTGAATGTACATATACTTGTGTATTTATACAAGTGTACATTACCATTAAATCGCTAATACCAATTTATATGGTATTATGCATGTAACATTATAGACATTGTAGATCTGAAGGAGTTCGGATCAGATCTAAATAATTTAGATAAGGGCTCATAGTCAGTCACCCTGAGATATATAATTGCTAAATGTTAGCACAGTTAAGTATTAGCTAGTTATAATACTCAGCAGATCTAAGAGTTGGAACCTTGTCTGTAATGGGACATAGACTTGGGAATATACTAGTAACTGCATAGTTGCAAGAGTTGCAATCGGGTGCCAGAAAATGCATGTTGTGCAAGTATGTTCTCGAATAATAGTCCTTGATCTATTTTTATTGATGCGGGTCTATCGGTGGATACCTTTATATATAGATCAACATATGTCGTAACTGTCGGGTATAGATGGTCGTTCCTGACCGACCATGAGCTTAGAGCTCGTATTGACATATGGGTATCCAGTTAGGACTGGATATAGGACAGACTCACGAAGGCCTTCGATAGACATTTAATGTAAGCTGTTAACGGAGGGTCCTCTCGAGTTGATTAGTATACGTGGTCCTTTGACCCGAGTGCCACGATGGGCTTGTAAGTGATCCACCATACTTTGGTTCCACACATGTCACAAACCTTTCATGGTGTGACCGCTGGGTGTCGCTGGGTATGGTCCGATGTTTATGGAGTCCAGTGCGTACAGATATGGGATCCGTCAGCTCCTATATGGAGTTTGGTATCCAGATGCTTCGAGACTGTATCTCAGAAAGTCTTATGGCCACAAGCAATGATCTGGGAAAGAGTTCCGACAGGGTGGAACAATATGACAAAGGAGTTTGCGCATATTGTTCATTGAGATACAAGTCTGGAGATAGGAAATGGATGAGTACATGGGGATTTGACGGTGATAATCTTTATCCCCGCACATCCTAGATATCATGACGGAAGGACTATACATATGCGTTGTAACCTCAGCTTGTATGGTTCAACATGCTGATTTGTATATCCGTGACGTGTGCGTGGGGCATTGCTCACGGACTCATGGAATAGTTTCATTTGACGAATCGGGCATAGAACCTAGGGAGTCCCGCGATATGGAGTGTACTCGTTGTGCACTGGGGCAGCGTGCCAGATTAAATTGTTTAATCCAGCAATATTCAGTAATTCCATGGGAATGCGTGCGTGTCTATATTTAAGTGTTAAATATAATAATTAGTTAATAAATATTATTTACTAATTGTATAAGGACACGTAGCGTATTGTGGACTCTCAGTTGAGTTTATCCAAGTGTGAAATTTGGTGGGACCTACTAAGGGGTAAACTTGATAACTATTCATGAGGGGCAAAATAGTCAATTATGATTATTTAATTATTAAATAATTATTTTCTCTCTCTCTCCCTTTTATATATATATATATAATATTATTATTATATTATATTATATATTATATTATATATATATAAAGAAGCAAAAGAAAAAAAAATAAGAGAGGAAGGCCATTCGGCCGAGAGAGAAAGAAAAAAAAGGAGAGAAAGGAAAGGAAAAAGAGAAGAAAGAAAAGAGAAGAAAAAAAAAAGGAAGGAAAAGAAAAATGAAGTAATTATGAATAGTTTCAAGTTCTCCATTTCTTATCCTTTTGGAGAAAATGATGTAAATTCATTTCCGGCCATTTTGGGGATTAAGAGTTAATCCCAGGTTGAATATGGAGCTGCTGTTCTAGCTCACCAAGCCTACCGAGTTGGTGACTAGAACTGCACGCGAGTTGGTCTCTATGCGGACTCTAAGAAAAATACGTGCATAACGTTACACGTTTGGTGAGTTTTCTAATCTTATTAATATATTAATGTGATTAATATATTTATTTATTGTATTTATTGCAAAATTTATATTTTTGCTGCGTTAGGCAATAGACACAATTGCACATGCATACACCCACGTGCCTAGATCATGCTGCGCCAACAATAATCTTATACACTTAAATGCAGATATTAAAAGGGTATGTGTTCCAGTTCTATGCATAGTAATATAAGGGAGAAACGGCCAACCAATAGTGAAATAATTGGGAGATGATGAGTAAACAACTTCGGAAGAAAGACGATGCATTTTTTTTAATGTTTTATATTTTTTCAATTATACTTTTTGATACAATTGTAAGTGTTGACCTAAAGAAATGGTTTCCTGAGTCAACGAGTCTTAAATTTATTTATGAAGGGAAATCAAACTTGAGCCTCATCTCGATGGGAGTGGTTAATGTGGGCTTGGCCTTCCTTTTCGCCGTAAGTTGGGGGAGGGAGGCTATAAAAAAAATACGAACACAAGCTCAATAGCTATCTTGCCGGGGTGGGTTCCGGCAAAGACGCTTCGATGCTTAAGTCAGAAAAGGGGTTCTTTATTTTAAAAAATGACAAGATAAGAATAAAAAAAATAATGCTGAGGATGGGGGGGGGGGAGTATTTCTTTCTTTTCTCGTTTTTTGTTCTTTTGGGATTTTCTCATCATCCTCTCAATGTCTTTCTATTTTTTTTTATAGTGATGGCTTTTTAGGGACTTTTTGAGCTTTTCTTTGTAGTATTTTTGTCTTGCGCCAAATATTTTTTGTTGCATTTCTCACATATGCCAAATATCTTATTGTTGTATCCTTGACATACGCCAAATATCCCTCTATTGTGCCATTTACATACACCAAATATCCTTTTACAGATTTTCTGACCCCATTCTTATCGCACATCAGATTTCCTCTCTAATTTATTAAGCATATTCATTGATTTTATCTCCGTCAGCGGTTTTAGTTTAAGTAAGGCTTTATTTCAAATGGCTCGAGTCAAATTTTAAACGGTCCTTTTTCATTGGTTTAATGTTGACGCGAGATTTTTAAGAGCGAAACTTGTGGAATGTGTTGTCAGTACCTGTTCGGTCGTGGTCTTATTCAGGTCAAAAAGGTCGGACATGTATTCTCGTTTGTCGACCAAATCCTTCAAGTCCGAGCTGATTTTCTATCGTTTCTCTTTGTTAGGTTTTAGTCTATTGACCATTGCTCCTGGGCCTATCTTTAGATTGGACTTGCTGAACCAATGTTTGGTGAACTTTTGAGAGGAGAGTTGCCTCTTAAAAGGAACGTTTGACTGAGCCTTTAGAAGCTTAAATTGAATTTAAAAGCCTTGAGCCCAAAGATAAAAGAGAGAGTTTTTAAGGAGGGGATAATAGTAAACAAAGTTTAAAGAGTTCAGAGAAATTAACTTATAATAAATTCTTTTTAATTATCAAAACTTTTATTTTATGCATATAAAATTTTTCTCTTATGAATTCTAGATTTTAACTATTATCCGAATTTTTAGAACACCAGAAAATATTTACAATATAAACAAAAATTATTATTAGCTAACCTATGCTGTCGTCATCATAACTCTATATATGTTATATTATACTTGTAAACTCATATATTTAATAGGCAGAAGTTTTAAGTAAAATTTTGTTGTACAAACTTTTGCTTCAATATTTTTAATTCTTTTTCCGGTCATAAATATTTGAAAAAATGCCATTTTAGTTTCTAATTTTATTGATATATATATATATATATATATCAATTTAGTTATTACTTTTTTATTTATTAAATATAACATTAATCTCTGTCATTATAATATGTTTGTGTAAAAATTAATTTTTAAGAGCAAAAGAGTAAAATTATATATGTATGTATTTTAATTTAAAATTTAAAATTTAAAACAAATAAAAATTTAAAAATATATAAATATATTTTTCTCTCATTCTTCTTCTTCTCTTTCTCATCTCTCTCTTTATTATATTGTGTTATGAATAATTATTTACCTTAGGACTTTGAGGAGATATGATATATGATATTACTCTTGTGTAAATTTAATAAAATAAGAACTAAAAGTTGTAAGGTTTAAAAGTTGTAAGGTTGATGTTGAAAATTGGGTTTGTAAGGTTAATTTTGGAAATAAAATTATTTTATTTTGTGGAAGCTTTATAATTATGGCAGAGGAGGTACAAGTGAATATGGTTACGGTGGAGTTTTAGAATTAGTTGAATTTAGAGAGTATAAGTGAAAGTGATTCCAATTTTTCTTATATATATATATATGTATATTATTTGATTTTGTATTTATACTTCTTACTAAAGAGAACAGAGATGTTGAGATACAGAAGAAGAGAGATGAGTGGTTTTGGGTATTAGGTGAAGGGGTAAGTTTTTTAAGGGAACTTTTTTATTTTTTAATATAAAATTTATAATATGATAAAAGAGAGAGTAAAATATATTATTTGAGGAATATTTTATAATATTTTTAAGAGAGGATTAAGGAAAGTGGTTCTTGGACTAATAAAGTCCGGTTGATTAGAGAGTAAAAAAAAAAATTATTTTATTTGATTTTTTAAAAAAATTAATAGTGGATTTCTTGTTTTTATTGTATCACTTTATATTTTTTTTAAAAATATTTTTCACTCCTCACATAAAAATAAATATCCATTATTTGTCATATTAAAGACATTATAATAAAAATTAATTATTTAATAGAATTTTTTTAGGCAAGGGCAAATATGGTATTTATTAAAAAAAAAGAACTAAATTAATATATATCTGATCAAAATGACATATTTCCTAAATATTTTTAATTTTTAATTTTCTAACATTTTGACTCTTTTTAATATATATACTTCAACAAGAAGCACCTTGCTTTAAGTTTGAAGAGTCATGCCACCTCAATTTAAACATTTTTTTAAATTTAATAATAAATTTTTATAATTTTATCTTCTAGAATAAGTATTTGTATATTTTGACCATTTAAAAATTTTAAGTCTAATATAATTTTTTTTATATAATTAAACTCTAATTTATATAATTTGACCTCTAAACTTTGACTTAAAATATAGGCGTAGCGCAAGGCAAAATATAGGAGACAAAAATTCAAGAGTATATTTTGTTTAGGTTAGGCGAAGTACAGAGGTGGAGCGAGATACCTCCATGCCGAGAAAGTAATGCAGCGGATGAGATGAGAGAGACAAATTGGTTTCCAATCTCCTTATGAAATCGAATAAAAGAGAAGAATCATTCCCGGCGAGAATGCTACCGTCAACGTATAGAAGGAGGATACTTCAAACTCTTTAGTTGTTCTGTTTTCACATTTTAACCAACGACAAAATTAACTTAAAATTCTGCGCCGTTGATGACAATACATACGAGATGTTGGAGTTGGTTGGATTATATATTTTGGTCTTTCAACGGTCTAACCGTGGCTGCTCTTGACTCCCGCATGCAGGCTCTCTCAGTTACTGGCCAAGTAAATATCTTCAATTAAATGATCTTATATTCTTAATTAAATTAGACAGAGGAACATATAATTTGGAGTACTGGACAGCACTAAACAATTTGAATGCAGAATAAATTTATTTGGAGAGCTAGTAGGTCAGGTCTTTAAATTCCAGAATGTTCTTTTGATATACATAATATGCATATTTTTATCAGTAACTGAATTGAGATTTTGCCCTTTTTCCAGAATGTTCTTTGAAGGCATATTTGGGAGTATAAAATTCAAAGTAATTTTAACTTGTGAAAGAAGGAGACAGACGTGTGTACAAACTAACGAAGAAGGAAATTAAGGTTAAGAAGGATTCCAAAACGAGTGAAGAATATGACAACTTGAGATGCAAGTTTATACTTTGTTACATAATTTTCTCCTTGATCGGTATGTATTTTGCAATCTTTATTAAACATTAATATTAAACTCCCTCCACGTACGCGTAAGCTGCCCATGCAGAAATAAGACACTAGTCCATGCATGATCATGAACATAAAAAGCGCCTACTTTCCTAATCCCAGTACTTATGAAATATCAGACCGTTGTTAATAATAGTCTCGCGAAAATTTGAAAGTATGGGATTAATTACACACACGAAAATATCGTAGGAGGAGCGAGCGTATACGTAATAGTCTTGACGCGGGTATGTATGTATATACTATACGTATATAAATATATACAGTAGGGTATGCTCAGGTGCTTTCAATAAACGCGGAATTACGTTTCTATTTTAAGATTACAATTTTTCCAAATCATGTCAAATAGCTTCTTTGGTAAGTCCAAGACCAAGACTAATGAAACAGTAGCACAAGTCAATGCTCTATACCTATATAACTCACTTACTAGCCTCGGCTTCTTGTATAGCAAAGCTTCCCTTGATCAAATACCTAAGAAAGTTCAGTTGTTGAGATATATTTAGCTCTTACTCTCTCTCTCTCTCTCTCTTCCCTTCTATTGCCAATTTCATAGACAGATGGACTATAATTTTCTGGGATACAGATTCCGTCCAACCGAAGAAGAAATCATCTCGTATTTTCTTGAAAGAAAGATGCAGGACCTTGATTTTCCTGTTCATGCAATTAACGACGTCGATATTTGCAAGTTCGAGCCCTGGGAATTGCCTGGTAGGTTATATATATATATATATATATAGAGTATCAAAATCACAATCAGTTAATTAAATGCTTATCATCATATTCTCGAAAATGTGAATTTTCTGAAATGATGGAATTATGATCGTTTTGGATGCACATATATATGCAGAAGAATCAGCACTCCCGGATGAAGAAGAATGGTATTTCTTCTGGGCACCAAATAAGAAGTATGCAAAAAGCGAACGGACAGAGAGAACAACAAAGGGTGGTTATTGGAAAGTGAGTGGTAAGGATCGTCCCATTTGGGACAATTGCCGTAAAGAGGTCATTGGTTCCAAAAAGATTTTGGTTTACTTAAATGGTCGTGGTTCTAATGCCCTGAGTACCAGCTGGGTTATTCATGAATTCCATTCCAATAATGCTTCTGCTTATCAGGCATCTCCTTTCTCTTTTTTTTTGTTGTTCTTTTTTATGTACCTTCTTAACTTTTACAGGTTCATTTATACGTACTCTCTGTCTTCTTCATCACAGTATATTTTCTCAATTAGAAATATCTGATAACTTATCAGAATTTGGAAAAACTTTAATAAATTTACAGTGGGAGTTGGTACTTAAGTATATATTATAAATTGAAGAAAAAAAATTCTAGAACACGCCCTACCTTTTTTTTCTTCAGTAAATTCAAGTTATGTGTGTTTTTCAACGAATCATGAAAGGTTAATAAACATATTATTATCTTAATTGAATGTAACAAAACATTATATACAACAAAAAAACACCTAAGACTCTCACAGTAAATTTGAACATTAATAAAAAATTTCATACATTAGTTGAAAAGAGTTACGACAACATCCTAAAAAAAGGATCTCATTTTATTTTATTTAATTTTTCCTTTGATTTGTGCAGAAACCTTTTGTCCTTTGTCGCTTGAAAGGAAACTTAGATGATAAGCCCCAGATGTATACCCGGGGTGAATCAAGTCGTCATGCAGCTTCTGATTTTTGAAATCATGTTGCAGAAAATATTATCAACAGACAACAGTCTACAGGTCAGACTTTTCGATTTTAAATCGTGTTGAATATTGAATACTGAATATGATCAATTCTCATATATATCTGCATGGGACATGAGAAACATATATATTCACTGACTGACACTTGCCTTATCTATGCATGATATAGATTTGCGTTAGGGAACCCCGAGCTACCTGTAGAATTGGAACCACTGCTTCATATAAATAAAGGGATGAATCGCGGCAGATGCATGGTCGTCATGTCACCGCAAGGTCGTTAAGCATAGAGTCTTAAGGGCTTTTGAAAATCAGTTTAACGAAAATTAATGTTTGATTTTAGTTTGTTGCTTGATATAGCTTGTATGCGTGTTGTCTCTATTTCTATTTGGTGAGTTGTATCCATAACTCTTAATGAGTTAGTAATTTTAATTTATGAAGAATTGCAGTCGATATATATTGCGATTATCATTAGCTAATTCTAATAGTAGGTTCATACCTTGATGATTAAATCTATTAAAAGATTTTTTTTTTAAAAGAAAGAGTAACTTAACTGCCTTTAATCCTTTGCATTTAGTTAGGAAGTTGGACTACCAACAAAGAATTTATAAGTCAAAAGGTTTACGTACGATGCATGGTGACCAGAAAGCGACAAGGCCAAATAATATGGGTGAAATATATAAACCGGAGAAATGGTGAAGTCGTAATCAATTTCGAGAAAAAGTTGTGTTAAAAAGAAAAACAATTTCGTAATAAAGTTGGTGGCTTTTTTTAAAATTTCTTTTATTATTAATTTTTTAGAGTGACTAAAATTCTATAATACTCTTTGAAAGCATTACTTGAATAATCTAAATGAAAAGATTTTAATTTTTTATTTTGTAACTTGTGAAAGAAGGGGAGAGTGTGGAGCATGAGAAACCACGGTGAGAAAGAAAAGGTAGAGAGTTAAAAATGGTGAAGGTACGATGGTGACCCCGACCTCAATTCAAATACAAGAATGAGACGGTGGGGTCTTAAACAACTTCGGTTGCAAGTTCATTGTTTTACTTTAATTTATCCATTTATACATCTTAAAATACATTCTTCTTAGGAAAATCTTATTAAAATAAAACTGTTTTTAATCCACGTAATAATTCCGACGTGGGTATAAAGAAACCGGTAGGGAAATGGCCAACAAGGTTTTGATGGTGGGGCCTAGTGCTAAGTCCAGTAATGTGACTCCACGTTTTCACCAAATTATCAGATATCTGAAAGACTTTAGGCCAAGTCAATGTTTTATGCTATTTTAAAGTGATCGTCGATCAGTTCACAGGCTTGCCTCTGCTGCGGCCCGCTTCTTGCATAACAGAACAAAAGACCCTTCTCACCGGAACAAGAAGAGAGAAACCTAGTTCTAAATTGAATTGAAGTGGAGAATGGACGAATTGGTTGGATTCAGATTCCATCCAACTGAAGAAGAAATCATAATATCATATCCTTTTTTCTTTAAAGGCGGATGTGTGGCCTTGGTTTCCCTGTCCATGCAATTAACGAAGTTGATATCTGCAAGTTCGAACCTGGGGATTTGCCTCGTGAGTTCATGTTAATTATTATCACTCACACCCACCAAATTCTACATATTCTTCTCAACAATATTTCTTTTTTTTTTTTTTTAAATAAATTTTTTGCAATGAACATTTGTTTTTTGCATGGGCATGCAGAGCATTCACCACTTCCCCAAGATGATCAAGTGTGGTATTTTTTCAACGCTTCTGTTCCCGAATAGGCAAAAAGTACGCGAACGGACAGAAGTACCGATACTGGATTCTGGAAAGTCACTGGTCAAGATCGTGCAATATGGGACAAACAGTTGAAGAAGAAGATTGGTTTTAAAAAACACTTTGGTTTTCTAGAGAGGTCGTGTTCCGCATGGGATCAGGACGAATTGGGTTATGAATGAATATCATTCCCAAAATGCTGATTCTTATCAGGCATACGTTTTCTCACTCTTATTTATTTATTTGGCTTCTGGGTTTTGGCAGATGCCATGCTATTCTCAGACTGATTGTCTAACTTGTTGAAGATTGAGAGTGATTGGTTAGTGTGTCAAAATATTGCTTTGAGGTCGACACAGAAAAGTACAATTTCATAAAAGAAATCTGTGTTAGTGTTTGGTTGAAAGGAAAGTAAGAAAGAAAATTTATTGTAACAGAGAAAGTTATGAAAAGAAAATGTGAAATAATGTTGTATATACTAGATTGATTAAAGATACAATATTCTCTACCTTTTATAGTAGAGATTACACGAAAGAAAAACTAGTGAAAACTACAATCATTCTTGATATTTTCATCCTCTACAACTTCTAACCACCTGGAAAGTTTATTATAACATCACTTAATTACACTCTTGCCATCTTTGTTGACTCAGCAATCAGCATAATCAATCTTCATCAACATTTATCCAACGGTTAATTCTCCTTAGTCTAGTATAATAAGATCAGCTTGGCTTGAACCCTCCTCTATTTCTGCATTGCCATTTGCTGCATTTCAGTTGCAGTTCCTTTATTCTATATTTTAGTTTCTTCTGCATTCCAGTTTCTACACCATACAAATATAAATCTAATATCCCCTCTCAAGCTGAATGTCTATATTGGCTCTAGACATTCAGCTTGGTACGGAGACAAAGAAATCTTTCAAGTGGCAGTGGCTTTGTAAAGATATCTGCGGTCTGATCAATACTAGGAACAAATCTAACCTCCATGTCTCTTGAAGCTATTTTTTCTCTAATAAAATGGATGTCAAGTTCAATATATTTTGTCCTAGCATGAATAACTGGATTCAATGCTAAAGCTTGAGCACTTTGATTATCGCACCAAATAATTGGAGTGGTATGGAGAGTGACATGCAACTCAGATAACAATGACTTAATCCAAAGAACTTCTGCACAAGCTGATGCAAGGGCCCTGTATTTAGCTTTAGCAGATGATCTTGCTACAACATTCTGCTTCTTAGAAGACCAAGAAACCAGGTTTTGGCCAAGATAAACACAATATCCGCCAATGGACCTTCGATCATTGGGATCTGCTCCCCAATCAGCATCTGCATAAGTGATTAAATCAAGACTGCCAGATCTGAGTATTTCTAAGCCATGAGTTGGTGTAGACTTCAAATACCTCAGAATACGTTTGCAAGCTTGCCAATGCTTAATAGAGGGACATGCAAGGAATTGGCTTAACTTATAAACAGAAAAAGAAAGCTCAGGCCTGGTTAGAGTAACATATTGCAAAGCTCCAACTATGCTTCTGTATGTAGTAGGATCAGCAAACACTTCACCATCCTCTTTGTAGAACTTCTGACCAGAACTCATTGGAGTGGCATACCCTTTGCAATCTTGCATATTCACTCTAGTTAATAGATCATGTATGTATTTGGTCTGGGATAAAAGTAGACCATCCTTTGTTGGATTGATTTCTATGCCAAAAAAATAGTTGAATGTTCCCAAGTCCTTCAAGGCAAATATTTTTCCAAGTTGTGTAATAAAATGCTCAAGATAAGAAGATTTATGACCAGTAATGATGATATCGTCAACATAGATAAGTACAAGAATGAGACTGCCATTAACATCTTTGATGAACAAGGAGGAGTCAGCCTTGGAATTCTTAAAAGTCCATTGTAATAAGACAGCCTTGAGCTTGTCATACCAAGCTCTTGGTGCCTGTTTAAGACCATAGAGAGCCTTGTTGAGTTTGCAGACATATGAAGGATGCTGAGAGTCGATAAACCCTTCAAATTGGCTCATGTAAACTGATTCACTCAATTCACCATTCAAGAAAGCATTATTTATGTCAATTTGTCTAATGGACCAGTTGTGCATTACAGTTAGGCTCAAGATTATTCTCACAGTAGATGCCTTGATGACTGGATTAAAAGTCTCAAAATAATCGATACTTAGTGTTTGTAGAAAACCTTTTGCCACCAGCCTAGCTTTGTACTTGGATATGGAGCCATCTGAGTTATACTTGATTCTGAAGACCCATTTACTGTCAACAATTTTATTGGCAGAAGTTGCTGGGACCAAAATCCATATTTTGTTCTTGATAAGAGCTTAAAACTCTTATGTCATAGCTGCTGTCCATCTTGAATCAGATAAAGCTTTTTTTACTGACCTAGGTTCAGAATAACAAATCATAGCTTGGCTTTCAAAGGTCTTAGGTTTGAATATTCTATTTTTTGATCTTGTTACCATAGGATGTGTAGATGTGTTCTAATGAAAAAGATGAGGTAAGCTGTTTATAGGTTGCTGGTCAGGTGCAGGGTTTGTATCTGATAAGGTTGTTGATTGGTGCTAGTTGATGTTTGAGAGTTTGTACTATGATGTGAGAAATGTTGAGTAGTATTTAAAGAGTTTTCATGGTTTCGAATGAGAGGAGAGTGTTCTAAAGTATATGCTGTATCATGTAAAGATGCTGCTGTGTCTTGTGAAGAGTTATTGGTACTACTGATAAGTTCTTGACAAACTGGAACAATAAAAGGTGAGGCAGTAGACATATCAATTGAGCTTGAGTCAGTAGAGGAAGAATGAGAGAAAAGTTCAACATAAGGAAAAGAATTTTCATTAAAGGAGACATTTCTTGTAATATAGATTTTGCCTGAGGGATGTAGACACTTGTAACCTTTGTGCAATGGACTATACCCCACAAAGATACACTTACTGGAATGAAAGTCACATTTGTGCCTATTATAAGGTCTCAATAATGGGAATGAAGCACAACCAAAAGGCTTAAGAAATGAATAATCTGGTGTAGTTCTAAAGAGTTTGAAAAAAGGTGATTTATAGGCAAGAACAGGTGTAGGTAATCTGTTTATTAAATATGCAACTGTATGAAAAGCTTCCCACCAGTAGGTAATTGGCATTTTAATTTGAGCAAGTAAGGTAAGTCCTGTTTCTACTATATGTCGATGTTTTCTCTCAATCACTCCATTTTGATGATGAGTGTGAGGACATGTAACTCTTAATTGTATACCATTTGTTGCTAAAAACTCAGAGAAGCTTCTAAACTCTCCTCCCTAATCAGATTGTAAGGCTTTTATGTGAAGTTCAAATTGTTTCTCAACTTGTTTTTGAAACTGGATAAAAGTGCTCAAGGCTTCAGATTTGAGTTTTAAAGGAAAGGTCCAACTATATCTGGTAAAATCATCAACAAAGTTGATATAATACCTAAAACCATCTTTGGATTCAGTTAGGGCAGGTCCCCACAAATCAGTGTATATTAACTCTAAAGGTTTTGAAGTTCTAATGTTGGTGGAAGGAAAATGGTTTCTATACAACTTACCTAGTTGACAAGCATCACAAAACTCAGGTCTGTAATCTAATTTGCAAGAATTTATGTTTTTACAAAGACTAAGAATAAATTTTATTATTAAAGGGCTTGGATGACCAAGTCTTTTGTGCCAAAGATTGGAGTCAAGTTGATTCAGTAACTGATTTTTTGAAGAAATAAACAAGGCATTACAAGAATTTGACCCTGAACTGAAGATTGAACCAGCTGCATCACACTGATTCTTATTTATGATACAAGAAGATGCATTTTCACTGAACATAGACAGCATTGACACTGGATTTACAAGGTAGCATGACAGTGGATTTACAAAGTTTTGTTTTTCATCTGATAGCAGTACTCTAAATAATCCCTTCACATTGACACCTTAATCAAGCACAAGTTAGAATGGAATTCAATTAGTAAATCATTATCAACAGCAAGCTTAGATACACTTATCAAGTTCTTTGTGATAGCTGGCATATGCAATATATTGTTAAGAGTTAAATGATGATTACTTTTTGTTTTTAATACGGTTTTGCCAATAAATGAAATACTCAACCCTTGACCATTGCCAACTATTAATTTGTCAATACCTGAATATTCCAGCTTCTCATTTAGGTTTGATGCATTATTAGTAAGATGATGTGTAGCTCCCGAATCCAAATACCATCCTTCATCAGCAACCCCTTCTTGGTTTTGCTGTGTGGCCATAAAAGCTGCTCCTTGATTAGAATTTCTTTGATTCAAAGATCCTTGTCCTCCTCCATTCTGATGACTGCTATTACCTCCATAGCTGTTTGAACCCCTAGGCACATAGTCAGAATTAAACCTATAGTAACACTTAGCAGCTGAGTGCCCTTGCCTTTCACAAATTTGACAAATTAACCTTACATTGCTTCTGCCAAAAGCATTCCTACCTCTTTGTGGCTGACCTCTTCCTCTATTCATGGTGAAACTTCCTCTACCAGTCCCAGAATTGTAATAGTTATTGGTATTAAAACCATTATCATAATTGTTGCCAGCACCATTGTTAAAACTTCCTCTACCTCCTCCTGGATTAAAACATTTTTTCTGACTTTTCTGAACAAAATTTGCATTAAAACCTCCTTGTTTATCAGAATAGCCTACATTCTTGTGTCAAAAGTATTGAGTATGCTTCATTAATGCTGATTTTGCCAATTCTGCTAGTAATCAATACCACTACTGAATCATATTTTGAACTCACATCAATACCAGATACAAGATGCATGATAAAATCATCTTCTGTAACAGTATAGCCAGCAACTGATAGCTCATCAACAATTTCTTTCAACTTGAGAAAGTATTCTGACATTGACATTTGGTTTTTCTTAAGATTTGACAGTTTAAACTTCAACTGTACTATATTAGCCTTTGAATGTGATCCAAATTGTTTCTCAATTCGACTCCACAATTCACAAGAGGACTTACTATTAATCACAAGACTTAAAATACTAATATGTATGGTTGAGTAAAGCCAGCTTAAAAGAAATTGATCTTGCATGATCCAGACTTCAAATTCTAGATTTTCAACTTTTCCAGGCCTTTGATCTGAACTCCTCAAATTTTCAAGATCATCAACACTCATCAAGAATTGCTCAGGACATATCGAGTCTCCATTGATCAGCTTCTCAAGTCTATTAGCTCGTACTGCAGTTAACACTTGTGATTTTCACACTATGTAATTGGATCTGTCAAGTTTGACAGTTGATGGAAAAGAATAGCTCGAATTTTGAACATTATTAAGAGTGACAGATGAAGATCTTATATCAGATGAATTGGCGTTGGCCATGGAGAGGCTCTGATACCATAAAAGAAATCTGTGTTAGTGTTTGGTTGAAAGGAAAGTAAGAAAGAAAATTTATTGTAACAGAGAAAGTTATGAAAAGAAAATGTGAAACAATGTTGTATATACTAGACTGATTAAAGATACAGTATTCTCCACCTTTTATAGCAGAGATTACACGAAGGAAAAACTAGTGAAAACTACAATCACAACATTTATCCAACGGTTGATTCTCCTTAATTTAGTATAATAAGATCAGCTTGGCTTGAACCCTCCTCTATTTCTGCATTGCCACTTGCTGCATTTCAGTTGCAGTTCCTCTGTTCTGCATTTCAGTTTCTTCTGCATTCCAGTTTCTACACCATACAAACATAAATCTAATAGTGCTCTTGTTCTTATCTGTATCATAGCACATTTTGCGGACAATCATACAGTTAGAAAACGTGCACATTTTTGCTTGAATTAGAATGACTGGTTTCAATGCAAGTCATGGATGAGTTAGATTCTGATGTTCTGTTTTGTGCCAGTAATCTGAAGCTTGATTAAAATTTGCCAAAATAATTTAATATTCTATGAAATGACCTTTTGATTTGTTTAGTTCTTAAATTTTGTTTTGATCTTCAACTTGTGCAGAAGAATATGTTCTGTCTCGCCTAAAAAGAAAATCAAAAGGTGGGTCTGATGCTTGCAATGAACCGAGTCATCATTTGGCTTCTAATTCTGGAAATCATGACCCAGATCAGAAGAATACTAATGCTTACTTTCCCTATGTATTTTACTCCTGGTAAACAATGACCTATCTGAAGAACTGAAAATACTCTTTGACAATAATGGGATGGATCGCAACCCTCTCTCTGCTTGTTGCCGATGATTCAACCAGAAATGGTCTACGCACAGGTAAACAATTACATTATGTAGAAATTTTTTATTAGCATTACTATTTGCAATATATATATGATTCACTTATAATCAGAATCACGATGTTAGCAATGGTATTCTCCATTAGCCCATAGGACCTTGAAGGAGTCTTGGAGAGAATTTCAGATGTGTGAAGTATTGACATCTTCCCAAGCCAAAGGCTCACGCTGCCTTGATAGTATTTAGATGACTCAAAACATGATGTTTAAAATTTATTTAATCCTATATTAAAATATATATTATTAAATATTTACAACATATAAATTATTAACAAGCAAAATAAAAATTTAATATAAATAAACATTAAAAAAAGATAAAATTTAGTTTTGAGCAAATAAAGACATGTTATAAAGTATCATCTTAAAATTAAATAATTTTTTTATCGTGCAGATAGTAACAGATTTATAACATTCTAAGATTTAACTTTATATTTGCAGCCACTCTCCTCGATGAGTAAAACGAATACAAGAAGATCATATAAAATTTTTATTGTCAAAGTTGTTCAAAATATAATATAAAAATATATAATTTAAAATAATGTACAACATAATATGACAGGATTCAACCCGAGCCCTTCTTAAGAATTGAGGCAGATCCTACGATGACATGAGACTAACATACTCTTTACTTGTACATTTGATATAACAATGTTACATGCCTCAACAAAAGTGTACACGTGTACTCCAATATACATAAAAATATACAAATACACAAATTGAGACACTCATGTAGTTATGTGTGTCGTGGGCCAATCTCAAAATGTGAAGATTGTATTATACTACAGGAATTCCTGTGTCAACCTAGAAAAAATAGGAAAAATAGAAAAAATAGTGAGCTTGTGGCTCAGTAATTATAAAATATTATATACTTTATATGTATTGTACATGTATAAATCTGTAAAATAAAATAATCATAAAACTGTATACTAAATAGTCAATAAATTTGTATTGAAAGTATGAGTTGTCATAAATTATATGTTAAAATTAAAATCATAACATAATACTGGAGATCTGAAAATCTGAAAATGTAAATTATTATGAAATCTATTATGAAGATAAGTATATGTAACGTAGCTCTTAAAATATATACCTTTTATACTATATACATACTGAAAATTACACCAAACTTGTACTTAGAAAAAAATTGATTTAACTTAGTAGAGTAACTCACGCACAGATAGAGTGAGGGATTTAAACTAGTCTAATTCGGTGAAATACTGCATCGCTTAGGTAGAACAAATTAAACTAGTCTAACGCAAGCGTAGAGCAACTACACTAAAAAGAGAAAATACTTATCTAATGATTTAAAAATTACTATATAATATTATAAAAATATAATTATTTTAAAATATATAATTATGTACTGAATTTAATTATAAACTATATTATAATTAATTTTAAAAATATTTTTAAATATATTAAATAACATAAATATTTATCTATCTAAAATAAATTATAATTGATAACGTGTAATTTAATCATAAATTGTTATATTAATTCTCTTTCAGTCTCATCCCTCAAAATCAAATAATTAATTCATCTCTTTTAGTCTCATCTCTCAAAATCAATTCTTCTCTTTCCTTTAGCCACGGCCCGTGGCTGCCTGCCAAGCAAGGATACATGTCATAGACACTGCTCTCGTTTCTCTCTCACTCAGCAATTGGTAAGCTTTTATTTTTCTTAGATTAATTTCGTTGAATGTTGCTCCGTTTGAATTTGTTACAGTGTGATAGGTTATTGTAAAGTCTAATATTTGTTCTTTTAATGTGAATTTAATTGACAAAAAGTGATGCTTGGCTGTGTTAAGATTCGAATTATTAATTTCTTGTGTCATGCTGCTGCAACAACTGATTATTGTTTTTCAAGCTTAAGCAACCTTCAGCATCATGTTTTATGAATTGTGTATAAGCCATAATCGAAATAACTAAATCGAAAAAAATTAGTTCAATTTTTTTTTTTATCAAAAATGATTATTTTAGTTCCAATTTATATTTAAAAAAAATTAAATACTTACTATTTAGTTTGATTCTAGTAAAAATTGAATCGAATTGAACTATATTTACTCTTACGTCCAAGATATATCCCATGCGAAATATATACTTTTTATTTTTATTATATAATAAATTAATAATTAATATAATAAATTTATAAATAATAAGTTATTTATTTTATTTAATCATTAAATAAATAATTTATTTGTATTATTAATGATATTTGATTAAATAATTAATAAAAATTTTAATTAGTTGTTATTTATTTAAATTATTAAATAAATAATAAATCATTATTTATTTACAATTAAAAATAAAATTAAAAAAACAAAAAACTGAATTAAATTAATTTAAAAAAAGAAGACAAATATTTATTTTTTTCTCATTTTATCACATTACACCTCGATGCTCATATTTATAAAATAAGCATAAAAAATTTTAAATTTTTTAATTTATTGAGAGAAAACGGATTCAAATATTTAATAAAAAAAATATAATTCAAAAATATAATTATTCAATTATTAATTTTTTGACTAATAAAAATTAACTTATTCATTTGTAACTAAAAAAAAGTCCTAAAATTATAAATATCTAAGCGAAGATTAGATCAAAGTTTCATTAATAGCCAATATAAAAATATTTAAAAGGAGAAAAAGCATTCCACAATGTTCTTAAAAAGCCTTTTTTTTTCCTTTCTTTTTGACTACATTTTTACGACATTAATTTGAAAGCATTCATTGAATATTTTAAATAAAAAAAACTTTTTAATTTTGTAACTTGTGAAAGAAGGGGAGAGTGTGGATCATGAGAAGCCACGATGAGAAAGAATATGTAGGGAGTTAAAAAGGGCGAAGATAGGATGGTGACCCTGAGCCATATTCATGTTATATTCAAAACAATTCAAAGACAAGAATGAGACGGTGGGGTGCAAGTTCATTATTTTACTTTAATTTATCCATTTATATACTTTCTTCTTACACAAATCTTATTAAAATAAACTGTTTCTAATCCACGTAATAATTCCAACGCGGGTATAAAGGAACGAATAGGGAAATGAGCAACAAGGTTTTGATAGTGGGGTCGTCTAGTGCTAAGTCCAGTAATATGACTCCACGTTCCTTCAAATTATTAGGACGAATCAGAGAACTGAAAGACTTTAGGCCAAGTCAATGTTTCATGTTGTATTAAAGTGATCGTCGATCAGTTCACAAACTTGCTTCTGTTACAGCCCGCTTCTTGCATAGCATAACTTTCCGACCAAACCAGAAGAGAGAAGCTAGTTGATAATCGAATTGAAGCAAAAATGAATGATTTCGTGGGATTTAGATTCCATCCAACTGAAGAAGAAATCATATCGTATTTTCTTGAAAGGAAGATGCGTGGCCTTGGTTTCCCTGTCCATACAATCGAAGATGTCGACATCTGCAAGTTCGAACCTTGGGATTTGCCTCGTAAGTATACGTATTCTTATATTATCACTTCCATACCCACCAACACAATCAATCCAAATTCTATATGTTTTTCTCGAAAATGCTCTGTTTTATTATTTTTTTTTTTTTAACGAGGCAATGAACAATTGTTTTTGTCTGCGCATACAGAGCATTCACCATTGCCTCCAGATGACCAAGTGTGGTACTTCTTCAATGCCCTTGTTTATAAGTATCCAAAGAGTAAACGAATAGATAGAACAACCAAGACTGGATTCTGGAAAGTCACTGGTAAAGAACGAGCAATACGGGACAAGCAGGGCAAGAAGGAGATTGGTTTCAAAAGGAATTTAGTTTTCTACACAGGTCGTGTTCCTAATGAGACCAGAACCAACTGGGTTGTGCATGAATATTATTCCCATAAGGCTGATTCTTACGAGGTATCTGTTTTCTATTTTCTTGTTTACTCTTTTGCTTCTGGGTTTTGGCATGCTCCTCTTTAAATTTGTTTGTCCTCGTATCGTTGCTTTTCTGATGACTTTTATGTGCCTGTCTTCTGCTAATTTTAATGTTTAAGTTTTTTATAGAATTAAGCCAAGACTATGTAATTGAGCTGTTCTTAACTGATTGTCTAACTGCTTGAAGATTAAGAATGATTGGTTAATGGATCAAAATATTGTTTGAAGCAAGGCGGAGCATTGATAATGTAAAATAGCGATTAAAAATTTATAACAGAGTTGGTGATTAAAAAAAAAAATTAGGAGACTTAAACGAACCGAAGAAAAATTTTGTGGCTTCTATAGTAATTAACCAAAAACAGAAGGACTGCAATAATAAAATCCTTAAGATTTTCAGAAATATCGAAAATACGCTGTTTTACTAAAAGAGTCTAAGATAAATCAGATGTTAATACGACATTGAATTTGTTAAAATTTGGGTGAAAAAGTTTGTTCTTGGGCTATAATACCTAGATTTGAAAGTTTTATGTAATCTCTGGTTTTATTTTATTTTTTTTATTATTAGAAGTATTGTGAGTTCTGTCATTTAAGATTGTAATTTTTTTATCTTGTTTGAATAATAACTTAAAATTTTTTTTTATTGGCTTGTGGACGTAGATTTTGCTGAATCACGTAAATTTTCTTGCGACGTAAATTCTCTTGCATTTCTTATTAATTATCTCTTGTTTCTCAATTTTGATTCCTTTATTAAAATATTAAATTAAGTTCAATTCAATTTCAACAATTGATATTAGAGTTAGTTGGGAATCTAATGGCATCTCATAAGTTTAATATTGAGAAATTTAATGAAAAAAATAATTTTAATCTCTGAAAAATTAAAATTGAAGCACTCTTGGTTAGTTAGAGGCACGAATATAAAATTGAGGAGATTGTATCGACCCAGATAGCAAAAAATCAAAAATTTTAAAAATAGATCATAATCATGCGAGATAATAAAGAAAGCAAAATTTGTCATATCCTTAACCTTATTGATAAAGTCTTAAGAAAAATAGCGGGTGAAAAGACAACTATTGATTTGTAGAAGAAATTATATTTCTAATATATAACCAAATCTTTGGCCAATAAATTACATCTGAAAAAGAAACTCTACTACTTGAGTGTGAAGGAGTGGAGCTCTATCAAAGATCACATTGATGGAGATTCTTGTATTAGCCATACCCACACGTAACCTTTCTCCCTTTCTCTTGATTTTCTTTTCTTCTGTTTTGGTTTCCTTTTTTTTTTGTTACTTCGGCGTTTTGTTGGTTCTATTTTGTTCAGCCAGTGATCTTTTTGGGTATGGCTGGTATGCCTTCAGTCTCGTCGTGTCTCCTCGGTCATGCCGAGCCTCCATCCATCAATGGAATTTTGCCAGCCAGCCTCTGTTTTCTTTTCTGTTTGTCCGGCCATTCTTCACTGTCTCCCTTTAGTCTCTGACAGCCGTAGAGCTTCCCTAGGTCCGTGTCATGCCATTTTTCCTTTTCGGTGATCTTGGTCCTAACCTGTTTCTTCCTGACACCTTCTGGACATCACTAGAAAACCTATGCTAACGAAGCAAACTCGGGTTCTTGTGCTCTTTTGGTTTCGATTTAGCTGGCTACTGAGGTTCTCTACTGGACTTTGGCAGATGTTTTTCCAGTACCATATCTCAATTTTTCTGGCCACTCATTCTAGCCTCCACTGTCGAGGCTGATCACCATAGGGAATTACTGCGATCAATCAAGCATGCCAAGCTCACTAGCAGTCGCTTCGTACCCAAAATCGGTGTAATGTATCTTTTGGTGATCCATTCCGATCTTTGGCTAGCAATACTATTTGAGGTATTTGATTTTATTGGTTGTAGGATTAGGATCTAGGGGTTATTTGGAATGTATTTAGTATGAGTTATGTGTTGTTTGTAATAACCTCCTGCGTGAGGATATTTGTGCCTCCTAAGGGGGGTTTTTGTACTTTTCCCTCCTTTACGAGGGTAGTTTTTCCTCTTTTGAAGGTAGTCAAATCCCTCAAGGAGTAAAATTCATCTATAGATGGTCCCCAATTTTGGGATTATTGTCTCCCTCTATAGGAAAAATTTCAAGTCTGGATGTTTGTTAGTAAATCTGTATTTTATTGTTTCACTGATCCTTTGCTTTAAAGAGCAGTAGTTTTGTAATATCTTTGATTTTATCAATGATATTTAAAATTACTTTAAAAAAATATTACATTGATGACTTCAATAAGATTATAATCAATCCTAAAACCATTGATGTGAAGATTGATAATGAAGATAAGGTAATTATGAGCACTTTGTGAATACTCTCTTATTTGAAAGAGAATCTTTGACAATGAACAATGTTAAGTCTTCTCTAAATTCGAAGGAATTGGTAAAGAAGACAGAGGCTAAAGATTACAATAATGAAGGTTTGACCGCTAAAGGGATGTCAAAGAAAAAAGAATCAAGAGGAAAGAATAGTAGATTGAAGTCCAAGATCAAAGGGAAGAAATGCTTCTTTTTTAAGAAAGAATGACATTTCAAGAAGGACTATCTAGAAAGAAAAGCAAGACTCAAGAAAAAAGATCAAGAATGGGATGCAGTCGTGGCCTTAAATGATGGTTATAATAGTGTCATTACTTTGTTGCATCAAAGAATACTATTGGAGGTAAGTAAATCCTAGATTCTGGATGCATCTTTTACATGAGTCTCAATCTAAACTTGTTTTTTAACTACTATATGGTAAATGGAGGAAAAATGTTGATGGGACACAATTCAGTATGCAATGTTGTAGGAATGAAAACTATAAGAATGAAGATGTTTAATGGGGTAATCAAAGAATTGATGGATGTGAGATACGTTTCATCTAAAGATGAGCTTAATCTCTGTAAGGCAATTGGAACAAAGTGGCTATACTTTCAAGACAGAAAGAGGACCCTTGAAAGTAGTTAAAAGATCATTTGTATTGATAAAAGGGACCAAGGTAAATGGTCTATATATGCTGAATGGAAGTGTATTGAAAGATCAGCTATTGAGTCAGTGGGAAATGACTAGAAAAGTCCAAAATGTCGCATATGAGGCTATAAATTTAAAAGAAAATGGACTTAGAGAACTAAAAGATCAATGAGTGTTTGAGAAAAACAAGTTAGGAAATCTAAAGTTCTGTAAACATTATGTGTTAGGAAAAGTCCATAGGGTGAAGTTTAGCATAAGAGAACAAAATACACAAAGTCAACTCTATAGTATATACATTCTAAACTTTAAAGGCCTATACAGACTAAGTCTTTAGGTAGAGCTAGGTACTTTCTAACTTGATAGATGATTTCTTAAGAAAATTTTAAGTGTTTGTATTGAAGACTAAAGATCAAGTTTTCTATACTTTTAAATAATGGAAAGCATTGGTGAAGAATTAAACTGAAAAAATAATGAAAAGGCTTAAAACTGATAATAGGTTAGAATTTTGCAACTCTGAATTAGATGCTTTTTGTGCCAAGTATGGAATTTATAGGCACAAGATAATAAGGAGAACTCTAGAGTAAAATAACCTTACTAAGAGGATGAATCGAAACATTCTAGAAAAGGTGTGTGTATGCTGTCAACTGTTGTGTTACCAAAAAAATTCTAGTTAGAAGTGGTGATGAATGCAACTTACCTGATCAGAAGAAGTCATTTCTTATTAATAAACTTCAAGGCACCAAAGAGAAATAATTCGAATACGTTTCAAGGTATAAACACCCAAGGATATTTGGTTCTCATGACTTCGTTCATGTCAAATAAGGGAAACTGGAACCAAGGGCCATCAAGGGGTGTTTATGGGTTATTTTAAAGAAGTCAAGGGTTACAATGTATAGTGTACTAAAATACACCCACCAAGAGTAGTGATCAGCAGGGATGTAATCTTTAATGAGGCTCTACTATTAAAGAAAGTCAATAGCACTGAAGAGAAAGCATCGAGAAATAACAATCAACAGAAGTAATTAAGTTTAAGGTGAAGCATCCAAGAATTAAAAGCTCAAATATTGAAGGCTATAACTCAGATTCAAACTCGGAACCTATTTCTCCCAAATCCCAACTCAGGAAGCAAAAGACTCGTATTCACTCTCCTGTAAGTCAGCAGAAGTCTCTGAAAGATATTGAAGGCAGAATCCAGTGTCTTCCGTAGTTTGAGGTGACAACTCAAGAAGCAGACTACTCATGTTCACTCTCCTGTAAGTTAGCAAAAGCCTTTGGAAGAACAATTAGAAGAATATCAAATAGTGAGGGATGGACTTAGAATGAGAATAATGCCTTTTAAGAGATTCGGTTATGCTGATTTGATCACGTATGTATTAAATGTTGTAGATAAAGTAAACATTGAAGAACCAAAGTCATATCTGAAGGTAATTAGAAGCAGTGGCAGCAAAAGCTGAAAATAAACAATAAAGAAATAAATAAGATCTCTTAAGAAAAATAAGAGTTGGGAATTGGCTCATAAGCCTCCAATGAAGAAAATTATCGGATGCAAGTGGATCTTTAATGTAAAAGAAGGAATCGAAGGAGTTGAGTTAAACAAAATACAAGGTGAGGCTTGTAGCAAAGGAGTTTTCATAAAGAGAAGGAGAAGACTTTAATGAAATCTTCTCCCCGGTGGTGAAACATTATTCTATAAGGGTCTTGTTAGCTTTGTATATAAATTTTGGGTTACATTTAAAGCAAATGAATATAAAAACTTTTTTTTTACATGGGGATCTAGAAGAAAAGATTTATATGACTTAGCTTTCAGGTTTTGAGGTTTCTGAGAAAGAAGATCATGTATTTCTGCTTAAGAAGTCTCTATATGGACTTAACGAATCTCCGAGATAGTGGTACAAGAGATTCAATGACTTTATAATGTGAAATGACTTCACAAGGATTTCTTATGACAACTGTGTTCATTTCAAGGAAGTGTGCAGAAGAAAGCTTATTTATTTGTTGTTGTATGTTGATGACATGCTAATTGCATGCTATGACATGGAAGAAATCAATAAGTTAAGATACTTTATGTGGAGAATTTGAAATGAAGGATCTTAGAACTGTAAAAAAAATTCTTGGAATGGGAATTGAAAGAAAAGGAATGGATGTACTGTTTCTATTGTAATAGAAATACATCCTGAAGGTACTAGACAAATTTAAGATGCTAAATGCAAAATCTGTAAGCACTCTTCTGGCTATGCATTTTAAATTCTCAACTGCACACTATCCTTCCACTGAGGATGATAGACAAAAAATGTTAAAGACTTCATACGCTAGTGATGTGAGAAGTATCATATATGTGATGATGTGTTCCAGACTTAACATTGCTCATACTGTGAGTTTGGTGAGCTGGTATATAGCTAATCCTAGAAGTGAATATTGGAACGTTGTAAAATAAATCCTAAGATATTTAAAGGGTACTTCTAGTTTTGGTTTAGTGTTTAGGAAGGGTAAGACGGAAGCTGAGTGGATAAAATGGTTAAGATGTTGATTATATTGGTGATCTAGACAAGAGAATGTCTTTAACGGGATACTTGTTTACAGTAAATGAGTGTTGTGTAAGCTGGAAGGCTATGTTGCAGCCAGTTGTAGGGTTGTCTACTATGAAAGCTGAGTATATAGCGGCTGTAAAAGCTATTAAGGATACAATTTAGATGAAGGGTCTGATTGCTGAGCTAACCAAAGGTAATCGGGAGGTTAATGTATTCTGTGATAGCTACAACACTATACACTTGAGCTGGAATCAAGTGTTCTATAAAAAGACGAAACACATTGATATAAAAGTACACTTCATCTAGGATGAAATTGTTAAAAGAGTGATAAATCTAGTAAATATTCATATTTCCAAGAATCCAGTGGATATGATGATGAAAGTACTTCCTTTCACCAAGTTCAAGCTTTGTTCCAACTATTGGTGTAATTAGCAGGTAAGAATGATACGAGAAATAACCAATAAGAAAATTGAAAAATACTCATTGATTTAGAATTAAGGTGGAGATTGTAAAATGGTGATTAAAAATTAGTAACAAAGTCATATGATTTGTTTCGGGACCAAAGTGTAAAAGAAAGTAAGTTTTCAGGACTTAAATGCTAACGGAAGAAAAGCTTTGTGGCTTCTAGAGTGCTTAACCAAAAGCGGAAGAGCTGGAATGATAAAGTTCTTATGAAGCCCACAAATGCCGAAAATGCACCATTTTACTAAAGGAATCTAAGACAAATTCGAAGTTGACATATGACATTAAGTTTATTAAGATTTTTATAATTTGGGCAAGAAAAACTATTCGTGGGTAAAGACTTGGGAAGCTTTTTGTAATCTTTAGTTTCATTTTATTTTATTCTTAAGAGTGTTGTGAGCCTAACATTCAAAATTGTAATTCTTTGATCTTATTTGAATAGTATCAGATCGTGTTAGCTTATGGATATAGGCTATATCAAACCATGTAAATTCTTTTGTGTTTCTTAATTGTTCTTTGTTAATTGTCTCTTGTTTCTCAATTTCAATTCCTTGATCAAAAAATTAGATTAGGTACAATTCAGTTCCAATAGATAACTACAGCTTCATGTATGCGTTGTGTTTGTCTAGATCATAGCACATTTTGCGGACAAGTTTGCAATTGGAAAACATGTTCATTTCTGCTTGAATTTAGTACGACTGATTTCAATGCAAGTTATAGATGAATTTTCTGCCTCCTCTGTTTTTCATTAGTCATCTGGAGCTCGATGAAAATTTGTCACGTAATATATATCATTCTATATAATGACCTTTTCTTGTTTTTTTTCCTTTTTTTTAACATTTTAATCTTCAACTTGTGCAGAAGAAATATGTTCTCTTTCGCTTAAAAATAAAATCAAATGGTGGGTCTAAAGCTTGCAATGAACAGAGTCATCATTTGGCTTCGAATTCTGGAAATCCGGTTAAAGATCAAAATACTAATCAGCAGGTAAAAGAGAGCATGGCTGAATTTTCAATGTAAATTAATACACGTAAAGCATGAGAAAATACTGTATACAGTAATGCTTACTTCCCCTATGTATTTTACTCCAGGTATATAATGATCTATCTGAAGAACTGAAATTACTCCTTGACAATAATGTGATGGATTGCAACCCTCTCTCTGATGTGCTGCCATTGATTCAACCAGCGCAGAGGACCTCCTCTGCTAGTGGGTTTGATCGCTATCCTCTCTCTGCATACTTGCCAATGATTCAACCAGAGCAGGGAACCTCATATTCTGATGAGTTCGATAATCAATGTAATATGTTGAATTCTAATTTTAACACCAGCGAGCAGGAAGAGGCCTTTGTGAATTCACTATGGGCTGACCAAGATGAATTCTCCGGTGAAAGAAGTGTACACACTAGTCTTCATGACTTCAATCCAACAAAATCATTGAGCAGAGTGTACGTTGGAGACAGTAGTGACACGGATACAGAAATCGTCTATAAACAGGTAAAGAGATTTCATTCATTATCTATTTAAGAATTTACCCCAGTTGTGCATCAAGAGTAATTACATTATAGAAGAGTTATATTCGCACTACCATCAGCATTATAATAATGCTTTACTTTATAACTGCAACTAGAATGTTAGCAATGCTATTCTCTTATAGCCTATAGGTTCTTCAATGAGTTTTAAAGAGAATTTGATATGTTTGTGATATTGCAACTGCCAAAGACTCGTATGCTTTGTTGCCTTTCTGCCTTCATAGTTTTTAGGATATGCTACATCTTTTTATACCTTTCTGTTCACAAAACTTGGGATAACAACTTCTCTGTTCACGTCTATATGTGACAGAGTGATTGGGTGCTGGAAAGAGGAAGCTTGCTTGATGAGAATGCCAGTTCAGAAGAGTACTTGCATACATCAACGGCTCAGACATCTATTGAAATTCAATTTTCTTCAGATGGTGAAGACAATGGTTACCTTCATGATCTCATTGTGGATTCTGATACAGACATGCCTGAGATCGACTGTCTTGAATTGGTCAGTGATGAATTTCCTAATAACACAAGAGCCTGCAAAGCTCAACACACAACAAAATACCACAACTTCGTAGAAAATGAATGTACATCTGGAAGACTCCAATTGCTGAATAAAGATTCAGCAAAAGCAGTACCAAAAGTCAAGGTAAATGATAAAACGATTGAAAGAATAAAAACACAAGTAGTTTTTGTAGCTACTTGTGTCTTTTATTTTTACAATCGCATCATGTTATGTTAGTTTGTATACAGGAGTATTTTTCAGTTTTTAAATGCATCATAGCAAACTTAAAAGAAGGGAAAAAAAAGGATCTCCGGAGACTTTTAAATAGAATTTCAACATATGGTAAGAAGTCTTTCAGAGCAATTTTAAGCTTCACGTGATTTATGTTTGCAGGTGAAAGAATCAGTAGAGAATGCTGCTGATCTTCCAAAAACGGAAAACTCCATTGTGAAGTTTGGCAAAGACAAGAAAATGGCGCAAGTGAGTTCGAAGTATATATCTAAGGGATCTGATAGCGGCAACAGAAAGGGTTCTTTCATTATCATGGAGACTCCTCCAATAAACAATAAAACAAATCCTCCATCAGTATATCTTGGCAATGTGCTTGTTAGTTTACTTCTTATCATTTTTATTATTAGGGAAATTGTGTATCTTCATTGAGTCATGCTATTCTTACCTGTCATAGGCTGACGTTTCATCACAATATGTCTATGCTTGGAGTTTCAAGATGCAGGTGTTATTTATGGCCAAAAAATATGTCCAGAATCTTGACGTTGAATATAAATTTCTGTTTATTTGCTTTATCAAAACGACTAAGAGTGAAAGTCTATTCTTGTGAGGAAGAAGTAAACTTTATAAGCAAGTTTGTAGTTTGTAGTCTTCTCAGTATAAATATTGTTAGTTGGAAGTGTTATTATTTTGTTTTGTTACTTTCAAAATTCTTTGAAAGCATCGTCAGGATAAATCAATTGAAAGCAAGTAATTTCAATTGATTTGTGAAGGAAGGGGAGAGTGTGGAACATAACAGACCACCATAAGAAAAGGGTCTGTAGAAAGTTAAAAAGGCGAACTGACGATGGTGATTGGTGACCGATATTAAAACGAGTCAAGAATGTATAAAAATCAGTGGAAGATGGTTGGGTCTTAAACAACTTGAGGAGCAAGTTCATATTGTTAGTACCTTTTAGAAAGGACCAATAAGATTGGATAGAGGCTCACTGCACTGAATCCAACGCGATGATTCAACAACAGTTAAAAAGGCTCACTGTACTTGCTTTTTTGGTCATATATTCTCACTCTCACTGTATGGATTTTGCCGCTTCTGCTGTCATTTTTGCAACCGGTTTGAATTTTGGAGATGGAAGTGATATTGCTATTCATTGAACATGTTCCATTTGGTAATATATTATAAACTCAGTATCTTTGATCTCTAGTATCCTGTTTCGGTAAAATGCCCTATACTTGGGGCAAACATGATGTAAATTTTACCAAGTAATTGACCAACTCACCAACCAAAATGCCATTGCGATGAAATGAGTATATTAACTGGATTTACATTAACAAAACATCCAAGTCATGCTCTGTTTGAATCTAATTAGGAGATCTAATGGTCAAAAATGTCTGCAATATCTCAAAGAACCTTAACTCGAACCCCTGAATGACAAAAAACTTTACAGCATGTGCAGCCAAGCAAGCCCCTATAATTCTGTTCATAGCTGAGTCATTAATCACTGGTTCACATAGAACAAGAGGTTTATCAGTGATTCGGATTCAAGCATAGAGTTTTTTATTAAGAAAGGTAAAAGAGTCAGGATTACAGAATTGATCTAATTCTTCCATGTATTAAGATTCTGCACATAAAAGCACAACTTAATTGATTGACCTACACACCAACATTATGAATTGACACAAATATCAGCCTTGAATCGATTACATAAACATGAACAGAAATATCAGGCTCAAAGATGCCATCCAGGGTTTGTGATATGACAATAGCTATCAAAATGTGGACTATAGATAAATATGCATAAAGGTCTCTGTTATAATAAGAGAAAAAAAAAAAGCTGTTTTCTAACCTTTTAATGCCACAGTGTTGGATGATAAAACGAATTAAGTCAATGATGAAAATCACAGAAGATGGAAATTTCCAGACCTGTATAAAATGCAAAACTCAAGATTAGAGATATATGTTCGCTTTGACCATAGACTAGAAAGTGACAAGAGGGAAAAGCAAGAAGCTATTTGATATGCTGTCTACAGCAAGCAATGTGTAAATGCTTAAATGGTCTCTAGAATTCATACCATCATGACAACAAGAAAATAGTATTCCACTACTCAACGTCAACCAAAACTAACCAAAAATAGTATTCATGTTATTGCTTAAAACAAAAATAGTATTCCACTACTCAACGTCAACCAAAACTAATCATAATTAGTTTCTCTCATGATACCCCCTTTTTTTTATCTTCTCATGCATTGGTCCAGTATCCTTATTTCAACTATGCCCAAACGAAGAAAATGTTTTCCAATTGGAAGCATTGTCTCGATCATACCACCATTATTTGTGCAGTTACAATTACAATTGCCAGCCATAGAAGTGTTTGAATAAAAGGAAACATAGTAGAAATAATGCATATGTTTACCTGCAAGCTCCAGCTGATGTATATAACAAGATCCTGGATGCAAGAAGAAGAACACCAAGAAACATAATGTTCCCAAAGACCACATCCTTAAGCATCTATAGTTGACATTAATGAGCTCATTCATTTAGCATTATATAAATAAAATAAAAAAAATTGATGAAGTTACAGTAAAGTTTAATTTGTAATGTAATTACACTTCAAACCTTTTGGCATATCCAAACCAAACTAATGAAGAAAAACTCATGGATGGACATTGTACTTCATTATTTTGCCTCAAAAGGAGATTTATATCTTTGTTGTGTGTTAAGGTATTCTATATATATATATATATATATAGAATAGAGAGAGAGAGAGAGAGAGAGAGAGATGATCTAATGGGCTATGTAGTTCACCATATGGTAAACAACATTGCAACATATCACTGTATAGTAAATTCACAACATTTTATAATTTCTACACATTTTACAAATTGCTGCAAAAATACTGTCACGTGTTCAAGAGCTCACCATGTAGTGAGCTACGTAGCCCACTAGATCATTTCTCTCTCCCTCATGTCATTATATAGTAAATTCATAACTTTTTATAATTTTTGCACAATTTACAAATTGTTGCAGAATACTGCCATGTGTCTAAGATGATGAGCTATGTAGCCCACTAGATCTTCTCTCTCTCTCTCTCTCTCTCTCTCTCTCTCTCTCTCTATATATATATATATATATATATATATATATACACACACACACACACACACACATTTGCAATCAAGAGTCTAAAGAATTAATGATCTCGTGTCAAGAATTAAACAATAAATTCATTTACATGAAAATGGATACATGCATCCAGAAGAAGAAAACCAATTGTTGATTTCCATAATAAACCCTGCGAAGATGCAAAAATTCCAAACTTAAGTTAGAGTAATTCAATGCAAGTAGTAGTATTATAACATTACCCATAAATCCAAACATAAAACAAGCAGAAAAGAAGAACAAAAAAAACCGTATTGGATGAGTAGTAACTCATTAATACCTCAAGATTCACAGTTTTACGATCGAGCACATTGTAGAGCAGATGCCTGTAAGCTTGTGGCTTGTGCAAAATCAAATCGATCAAAAGAATCTGCAATAATTCATTATAGAAAAATGTAAACACTAACCCAAAAAAAAATTGCATAAAAACTACAAATATCTAAGCTTCGGATATGGGTTTTAGTTTTTACCATGATTTCACATTCAATGTATTCGTCTGCGACTGCTCTGCAATTCTCCTATCAATTGATAAATTAATTCTCAATGGGATTTTTTTAATTTTAAAGCGGAAAAAAAATGAAAAGCAAAGAGGAAAATAAATAGGATTACACATCTCATGAGGCGAATGTTTCCAGGTGAGTATTGCACAAACAGAGTTTTGATCCGAAACCCGCACTTGACACATCTGTATTCCATAACTCCCAAACTCTCAAAACAAACACGTACGATCTCAAATCTCAATTTTGTCTTTAGTTGTTCAATGACTCTTTTGGTCGGAGGACCGGGTGGGTGAACCAGAGCGGAGTTGGTGTCTGAATGGATTCGGGTGTGACCCGAGATGGCAAAATGGATGGCCCCAGCTTGAAACGGATTACAGGCCCATAAATCCAATTTAATGGGTTTTAGCCCAGACAAACCCGCCCTGCCCGTTTCTATTTTATTATGCGACTTCAAATTAGTTCGTACTATTTTCTTTTTTTTATTTTAGCAGTTAGTTGCTTGGAAATAACTAATAAGCTAGTTATTTTTTTTCAAGAAAAAAATAACAATACCATAGCAGAGACATAGCCAATATATATTTTACGTGAATTTTTGAAGTTATTTTATAAAGACCAAGAGGCACGATTGATGACTAGAAACTTTTTTTATCAGCCCCATTCAAGTAACACCCAAAGCCCTAAGCATCCTTGATATTAATTACGAAGTGCCAACTCTGTTAAGCTAATTTGGAGTCCAATATCGTAGCACAAATAAAGTTAATTTCATCGTAATAACTACACCAAGAACTGAGCACATGACAAAATAATCGTTTAGTTAAAACAGAGATAAGAAAAGGGCTTGGAGATGCAAGTTGTGAATGCCTATAGAAACAAAGATGGCATAGCACGAGTCCTGGCGATCCTCAATATTTCAACCCTAATTACCCTTTTTAAAAATTTTAAAAAAAAAATTGAAAAAAACCCTAATGAGCTACATGTTCATTTTATTATATAAAAAAAAAAGAAAGAAAAAAGAAAGATGACCCAATTAACTAAGCACACACGTGGTTTCTTTCAACACCATCAATTATGCCTATGAAACCTAACGTATAGGACGGAGGGAGGACTTTCTAAATTTCTAATATCAATGACTTTGAGCGTTGGAAGCTTTGTGATAATAACACATTCATGTATATGTACAGCATTATTAATTATAAGAAGGGAACAATAATTGGACCTTATACCGCTCATATGATATAAATATCATTAAAATAAAATACAACATATTGTAGCTATATAGACTCTATGCTTACTTTGTTAAAAGCATGAGAATTTCCATGCTAGCATGCATGTTCGTGGACATGACGGCATAATTAAAACAGCACAAAAGATGAGAAAAAGACCACTGAATCAGAGAATGCAAAACTACAGTACTACGAGTGATTAATGTGTGTAAATAGAGTTCTAGACCTTCTTTCTTTGCCCGTTGCTTGCCGTCATAGTGCTTTTGCCGAATCTATTCAATAACAGCTAACGGTAACAGGCTTACACAATTATTTTTATTTTAAAGCTGCTGTTCTGATCGTTTGGAGAGCTTTGATCGTATGGAAGATTATATATATATGATCATGTTCAGTTTCTTTGGGTACGCAAAAGCAAAATGACCCAGTGGAAAAATATATGATTATGTAGCTAAAGAACTTCGAGCACTGCGTTGTCTGCTCTTGATCAATGCTGATTGCCGAAACGAAATATGGAAGATGCAAGCATTTAAAACATAACTCGATTTGTTCTATTTGGGACAGTTGTCATTTTCTGCAGAAACGGAAGCTGGCAAGAATTTAACACCGGCCATTTAGCCTACACAGAATACCAGTAAAAACCTTGATCATGTAGCTACTAAAAGGAAAGGACAGTCTAATTAATTTCAAGACTAGCGCCCCAGGCCCCAGCCAAACTAGTGTTGCAGGATTTCATGATAAGAACTTTTTCTCCTCATTTCTGTAAAAACAACAAATATATATATATATATATATATATAGATCTGTATACTTCTGTTCTTATATATAACTATAAACAACCAATGAAACTGATGAATTTAAGTGTGTTACTTTCATCTTAGGTCACAAAAGATCATAATGATGATCGCATTTAGCTTATTCTTATTCAACAAACAAATTATTAACAGCAAATCCCAGTGGTAAGTATTGTGCAAATAAATAGCAATTGATGTAAATCAAACGGCAGTAACTACATCATTGAGTATGTTTCCATGCATCAAACCAAATACATGCTAATATATCTGTGTACACAGAATTATAGCTATATACGGGCAACAGTTTTCCCTAGGAATTATAAATAACATAACAAAGAAATGAAAGTTTAAATGGGAATGCAGCAATTTATTAATGGCAATCTGAAATACATGTATACCTATCTATCTACTGCTTTAACTGCCCTCAAGTGTTTGTTCTAGCTAATTGTTAACTTCAACATTCTTGACCTAGCACTATTTCGTAGATCTTTTGAACCCCTCTTAAAATGCTTCAAAATTGAACTTTATTTTCCTTGACCAAATGCAATATTTAAAATAATTTTTTTTAAAGATAATATTTAAAATACTTACGTGTGTAAGTATTTACATATGTAAATCCTAATGGTAATCCTACACTAATTTCTTTCTGTTCTCGCAAATTCATATTCATGGAGTGAAACAGCCTTTAGGTGACTTACAAAAATATCTGCTAGGAATCCTTTTTCGGTGCAATTAGGTGAATCACATGTGTTTAATTAGTTAGATCAAAGGTCTTACTTGCTCCAATACTGTAGATTAGTTGACTACATACTGTCTTTATCACATGCTAAGCAAACAAAAGTTGTCAGCAGTAATATGTACATACATTCAGCATACCTACATTCATAAATGTTTAAGTAGATCTTGATTCTGCTTTCTTTAATCTAAGCATGTCATCCTATCAATAGTTTGTTCAAATTAAGCTTTCAATTGAAGTACTTAGAATAGCATACACAAGAACCAAGTTTCATCAGCTTAAGGCTTCAGAATATCAATGGCACAGTCATTGTTACATGATAAATATTATTACTTTGATAATCCTTTAGTGGCTTAGTACTTAGCAAAACTAAAAATTGAAAAAGGAAAAAATTGATGAACTAAGAACATAGCGTTTCATATACAGTAATATATAGTGCAGGTATAAAGCAAAGCTTAATTTGTTAAGAAACTCAACTGACATTTTTTCTCTGATGCAATGTAGGGGTTTTTCAACTTAAAGAAAACTTGTTCTTGAAATTGAAAATTCAACCACAAGATAAAGTGTCAATTGACAAATATTAATGTGTCTTTCTTCTTATATATACTGAAACTATATCTTGTAATGATTTCTTACTGAAAATAATCTTAATTCAGAATACTGGAGATGAATTAAGGACACCCTAGAGATTATATAATCCTTTTATCATGTTGGAGACCATCATTTTTAAGTTCTTCATGTATTTTATGCTATAATTAGCTTATCAATCAATTTACCAATCTTCAGGCTTTCTATTCTTTATGATTGTTAATCATATATCTTATTTCTCATTCTGAACATTTGATTTCCTTGACACACACATATTTTTTCTTTCTCCCAACCTTTATGAAAGAATTAATCGATGGATGATTTCCAAAAACAAGTATAATAATGCAATAAAGAAGACTGAAAGCAAGAAACTCTACGCACATAAAAAACTGAAAATATGAAATTAGTTAAGTGTATGAATGACACAATATATACAAATTAAAACAATGGTAAAGTAGGTGCTAGAAAAGGGACATAAATACCGAAGAGATGCAATTAAACTATGCAGAATCATTTGTGTAGACAAGCAAAATTAAACTTGACACTGCTGCAAAACTTTAAACCAGCAGTCTACGCTCAGAATAATGTTGCTTCAAGGATTACATAATTAGTCAATACAACGCCTGCATACTAAACAAATGAAATAAGGAAGTTAAAGACAATATTTCTTACTTATCGGCTAGAACTATTCATTAACCTTACCAAAACAAAGATTGGCATTTGGTGCAAGTACTCTTGTCACATAAGCGCGAATGGTTATTACAGTTTTTCCGAGTGTTGATTATTTGGATCACCTGTTTCAGCAGTCTTCTTTGACCATTTTAAAAGTTACTTTATAGAAACTGAACAAACCCCTAGCGCCCGTGCTTTTTGTTGGGTTCAATGTAATGTTATTGTCTCTTAAATAAGGTTTAAACGAAGTCAGTTGCCAAGAGAACCAATATAGCCAAGTTAAGAGCACTATATCTACCGCTGGAATCCTAAAGAGTCCTCTTTATAAGGACAATGAGACGCCATATGTATATTAAGATTGAATGCAAGAAAATTAAGAGATTAATCTAATGGGAATCTAAATTATAAGTATCACAAATACAAGTAACAGCATTTAAGTGCTTACAGACTTTCACTGAACGCGAGTCTCAAGATATCTCACTGCGGGGAACCTTGTTTAGCATAAAGGATATTTTGTATGTTGTAATCCAGACAAGAAAATAGCTGTAAAGAGAGGGAAAAAATGAATTACCAAGAAAGAAGAGAAAAAGATAAGTGGAAATTAGTAAGTAACAAGTGGAAATTAGAGATAAAGTTAGATATTAGAATACAGATACTGCCTTTTACAGCGCTGCAACTTTCTGCTCGCCTCCTTAACTAATGCTGCAGCGGCAGCAGCAGCAACAACACTAATCCTGACGTGGTAATAGAAACAAAAGAGAGAAAAAGAGGACCAAAGAAACAACTTTTAAACTACCCATCATAAGCTAGCTAGATAGCTATTTCACGAAATTCTGTCAGAAGAGAAAGAGAGAGTTGATATATAACTAATGAGGAACGAAATTATATATTCCCCCACAACAAACTGATCAGTAGAGACAGCAGTGGCATGAAAACAGTTAGCGAAATCCAGAACCTATTAAAAGAAAAATATGTATTAATAAGCATAAGATGGGAATGTGCTTTGCTGATTCATCTGTATAACTATTAATACGTACAATTGAGAAGATTTTGCTCGATATGCTTTGCACTCTCTTTCATCTGTAGCCCTTTACAGATCCCAAAACCTCAACTAATTAATGTACTAAAAATTGAAAGAAGAGAAAAGAAAATTCAAATGCGCTAAGTATTTCTACAACAGACTTGCAAGAGGACATGGAAATTAGATATGAAACAGCAAAATAAGAAATGCTACCATTCACAGTATTCTCTTCTTCTCTTGTTTCGCTTATTACTTACAGATCCAAATCAAAAGATAAAGTAGATTTTCCTTTATTTGAATACTCGGCCGCTTGCGATGTGGGCAATGAGGCACTGTTGGGTTCCCTTGATTGGAGTGGTGGAAAGTAATTAGAGGAAGTCAAATGAGGAGAAACTGGATTCATTGCGGCGCCATGAATTACAGTGGATGAAGATTGATCATCTTGTGTAGGGCACTCCATGTTTACACCGAACAGCCTAAGCCGTTTCGCCGCGGTTTTATTACCATGAACAATGGGCACTGAATCGATCACCATGGGGACATTCCCTCCCTCTTGTAGTGCTTCAATTTGCTGTGGCCCTGATGGCCTTAGGTAATACTGTACCGGAGGCGGCGGGGCATTGCCATAACTAGCAATCTGTTGTTGGTGGTGTTGTGGTTGATGATGATGATGATGGTGATGGTGATAAGGATAAATATAACCGTAATTCATGCGTTGCAAATGCTCATAGTTTCTTGGAAAGGACACAGATTGGGGCAGTGAGTAGAGTCTGCTACCCCACCGTACAGACTGTTGTAAGTGTAGCTGATTTTGAAGCTGCATTTGTGCAAGCGAAGTGGGATCTGGACGAGCATCAGGCCTGCGCCTCCAATCGATGTACAATCGGTCCTTGCCCAACTCACCAACACCTCGCTGGAACGACACGATATCGCCTGCGTCAAGCTTCTTCTCCTTCACAAACCGGCTCCAACCTTTGGTCATGACATAGCTCTGGCTACTATTCCAATAAGAATACCGAAACCGCCACGCTTTGCCGTTCCGATCCTCGAAATTCAAAAGAAGGCCTTTCTCGTTTGATGAAGAGTCCAGCGGGAAGTACTTCTCGGCATGTTGTTTTGGTATTACAAGACGGTTTAGTTTGCCTACATCGCTTGGTGTGACAACTTTATCAAACATGTGTTCTTTCTCAATGGACCTGCTGCTACTATCACCACCGTTACCTCTGGATTCTTCATTACTATTTCCCAGTGATAAGCCCATGAGCTCTACTCTCTTCTCAAAATTGGTGGCTGTGTCTTGCCCGCTTTTACACGCTTCTTGAGAATCAAAGGTCCCCACCCAGAAGTTATGGTGCTGAGGAACTAAAGCGTTGTACTGGGAAGAAGCAATATTAGATGAGGATGAAGAAGAAGAAGAAAAAGGAAGCTTGCTACTGGTTTCTCTCGCAATCTCTTTCTGATCATCTTCTTCTTCATTATTACAATAACCTTTTTCTTCTTGCACAATGTTCATGATGATCCACCTATAAATTCTATATCTTTATCAACTCACTGGATCTTGGAAATGAAATGAAAAAGAAGAAAAAGAAAATTCCTAATAAGCAGGCAAAAAATAATAATAATAAATAAAGAAAATAAAGAAAAAGATGGGATTAAGGAATCCATATACTTTTTTTTGAAGTTATGAAATAAAATAATACAAGAACACACCTGTGAATTCTCGCTACTTGGTTGTATGATCTTGCTAATAGATCTTTGAGGTCCTAGATAACCAAAAAAGATAGCTCTCAGTACATTACCGAACGGTCGGTTCCTTCTTCTTTGACCAAGAATACCCAAAACCCTAAACAAGACAAAGCCATGGATATGATTCAACACAATACCAAGTTGTTTCTTGTTGTTGACCTATCAAGAGAGAGCTAGAAACATGAGTGATGAGAGAAATAGATGGGGGGGGGGGAGGGAGGGAGAGTGCGCAAATTGGTTATCAGCTCCCTCGAAGCTTCTGTACTGGAGAGAAACAAGTGAAGCAAAAGAAAAAAAAACAATTTGTTTTCCTTTTGGTTCTTAAAAAAGAGAGAATAGATGCCCATGAAATTGAGAACGAGAGAGAGAGAGAGAGAGAAGAGGGGAGGGATTATATTACGTAGGGGCCCATGAATGATCTGGTTCGGCTCATGTGAGCTTGTCCTTTCCGTCATTTTGCGTTTATGAACTGTGTGTATATCTTCTGTGCTAAAGACCCAAATGCCCAGTTGTTGATCTATAGCGAATAATCTTTGTGATAAATTTTTCTCCAAGTCATATACTAATGCAGTATTAGTATTATTATCATTTTTTTATTAGTTGTTATTTCTATTAGTTGACACGAAGAAATGGTTTTTTAAGTCAATAAATTTTAAATTTATTTGTGAGTAAAAATTAAACTTGAATCTCATTTTAATGAGAACGGTTAATGCGGACTTAAAACTTTTTCTTTACCACAAGTTGTAGGAGAGTTATAAAGCAAACACAAACACAAGTTTAATGAAGATATTGTCGGGATAAGTTTCGATAAAAATACTCCAATACTTAAGTTAAAAATAGATTTTTTTTTAAAAAAATAATAAAACAAGAATAAATCCCTATAATGCAGGGGATAGGAGAAAATATTTCTTTTCTTTTTTTTTATTTTTGTTCTTTTGAAAATTTTTTCATCCTTTTTTCAAATGTTTTCCTTTCTTCTTTTTATAGTGATAGCTTTTTAGAAGTCTTTTTGGGTTTTCTTCTACAATATTTTTATCTAACGCCGAATATTTGTTGTTGTACTTCTGACACACACCAATATCTTTTTGATTTGCTCCTGACATATGCCGAATATTCTTTCTGCAGATTCTGATCCCGTTCATGTCGCACGTTAGCTTTCCCTTATGATGTGTTAAGCATCTTTCTTAGGTTTGTTTCTGCCGGCAGTCTTAGTTTGAGGCTTATTTCAAATGGCTCGGGTTAAATTTTAAACGACCCTTCCCCACTAGTTCGATGTAGACGCGGAATTTTTAAAAGCGATACTAGTAGAAAGTGGTTAGTTCCTGCTGGGTCGTGGTCGTATTCAGGTCAAAAAGGTCAGATAAATTTTCTTATTTTATTGACTAGATTCTCCAAATTCGAACCAGTTCTTTATCGTTTCTCTGTTGGGTTTTAGCCCATCAACTATTACTTTTGAGCCTATCTCTAGATTGAATTCGTTGTGCAAATTTTAGTGAATCTTTAAAAAAAAGAATGACTTCTGGAAGGAAGCATTTGGCTGGGTTTCAAAGAGCCAATCTCGATTGAATTTAAAGACCTCGAACCCAAGACTAAAAGATGAGATTTTCGGAGGAGGGTGTAGTATTATAATTTTTTTAATATAGGTTAGGTGAGTTGTTTTGGAGAGAGAACTGAAGGGCATATAGTAATGTAGTTAGATTTTGAGTTTTGACTTTGGTGTCATTGATAGTGTGCTGGTCCTGGCAGTGTGAGAAAAGTTGAGAGGATCAGTTGAATAGCAAAGAACCGACCTGCTGCTCTCTCACCTTCCAACTTGTGGGAAAGATTCCTCTACAATCATTAATTCAACAAAACCAAAATCCCCCACCCCCTCCCCCTCTCAGCCTCAGTGCAATCAGATTCATTCATCACTCTTCGACCCCTTGAATTTGTTTTGACACATTACCTTCATCACCCTTCAACTATACATAGCAAGCAAGGGGCGCAGCGGCCATACCCAAGCAAGCATATCTCCTAATTGCCCAAAAAATTAAACTAGGGCTAAAAGTACAAGTTCCAAAATGAGCGTCGACATATAAATTCTCTAAGAGTTGGTCAAAATAATAATTATTAATTTACAAGGGGGGTTGTCATACATAAAAAATTCTCTCCATTTGTAAGTTGTTTCTGCCTGGCAAACAGGTTCATTTGTTAATGTCAAAATGACCTTTTTCTTTTATTGGGTTTGGTACGTAATTGAAGACGCTTGGAAATTAAGGAAACGTATGTTAGTTTTTCACAATTCAGATCTCATTATGTGCTGTTACTTAATCAGCTTTTTTCAACGTTTGAAAGAGTTTCTGCTCACTGTAAAGTGTTTTTTATTCAACCATGACCCGCGGAAACAAGTTTGGAGAGCTACTGTAACAGAATTATATATTGGGGTATTAGCAACTTTTGAAAATTTAGTAACTTTGACCAACTTCAATTTGGCTAAACTCATAATTAATTAATGTACTGGTGTAGATAAACACATCCCATAATAGTTTGCGATTTACAAAAGATATCAGAAAAGGTTCATGCAATTTACATTCGAAAGGTATTATATTAATAATAAAAGATAAAAAAAAGATATAGTTTCTCTGCAATTTTGAGTGAGAACTATTTCAATTCTTGGAATTAGCTAGATATTGGTTATATCAAAAGTGGATGCAAATCCCTCAGTGGTATTACTATTACATTGAAGTCTATAATTAATATTACAGTTGATGTTTTACTCACTGAAATTGCCAAGTAATTATTTCTATGTATATTATTATTACTAGGTAGCAGAAGGTGGATGCACCCATTGATTCATGTGGTCCAATTTTGATCTTCACTTTATGGAATTTGACAGAACCCTCCAAGCACCATATTATTGTTCTGTTGTATGTACTTATCAATGATTATGATATGGTTTACATGTATGCCTCAACTTTGAAGCTATATAGAGAATTAATCACAAGGGCTAACTGATTAATATACCAGTTATGAAAGAGACACATTTTATAAATTTCTATAAACAGATGATCAATTATATATGAACTAACTAATTAAACGCACCGGATATAGCTCTTGGAGATTCTCAGGATTCCCTGCATCGTCATCGATCACTGTCATCAAAACCAAACGACTCTGACTTATGAGCTAGCTAAGATTATTGCTAGATATACAGATGTGATGTGGCCAATAAGGCTAATGCTTCGTGAAAGAGCCTCTTATGTTGACTAAATATCCACTGATTAGAATAATTCGGCAGTCGTATTGGTTTAGTAAGGCACAATAAAACAAAAATATTTGCAAGTCATTGACTTAGCAAAAAACAGATATATATCCTAATCTTTTACTCCACTTGCAACTGGGATTTTTAAACTAAAGCCCTCACTTTTACGTTCCAACGATATTTGTAGTCACTCAATTTAAAATTTAAAATTATTAAATAAAAATATAATATTAATATTACAAATAAATCTTAACGATATATATAAATAATTATAAATTTAAAAATTAAATATAAACATTATTTAATAAAAAAATTTATTAGCATTTTATTTATACAAAATAATATTCTATAATACATTAAAAAAAAACAGCAAAGATTAAGAATATGGAGATTCATGTTTATTGATTTGTAATACTAGTTGGCAAGCATGTAAGTATAAATACATAAGCACGGAGAAAAAAGTAAAATAAAATAAGAGAAATTTACCATTTACCCCTTAATTGATTCTCTAACTATTAAAAATTTTCTTATTGTTTGACAATATTAAAAAAAATCTGTTGTTATAATTATAATAGTATAAAATTTTGAAGGGTATAACAGTTTTTTATTTAAAAAATTAACAATTACATTTATAAAGTATAAAATAGTAATAATGTACAGTGTAAACAATAAAATTAGTACTGTATGACATAATTTTAAATAGTTAAATAGTATTGCGTAAATAGTAAATTTACATTATATTGTGATTAATAACTTTTTTTTATTTGTCAAATTAGTATAACGACTAATATTGAATAATTATTATTTTAATAAAATACAAAAATTTCTATTAAATAATAATTCATAATATAATAAAGTTTCATGTTACTTTTATTAATTATTTATTAATACAAGTATACTAATTTTATTGTTGGTACGGTGTATTTTTACTATTTTGTACTATATAAATGTAATTGTTGACTTTGTAAATAAAAATATTATTATACACTCAAAATTAATTTATACTATTACAATTATAAAATAATTTTTAAACTATTATCAAATACTAGGGGGTTTTTGATAGTAAGAAAATTAATAAAAGATAAATAGCATTACCCCAAAATAAAATGAATAATATACGTATAACATATATTCCCCTTCCCCTTTTAGAATTGGAAGAAACTCTAAATTATTTCCCCAAATTCAAGAATGCACTTGATATCAGACAATATAAAATCGTTGCTCTTGAGGTTTTTTTTTTTTTTTTTATCTTCTCTTCAACTTTTTCCTCTATTTAAAAACTTTTTCTTTTTTAAAAAAGAATTAAGAGCTCTCTTTTTTTTTTTACTTAACTTCTTCCACTATTTTCACATTGTTTGATTAATCTACTGATTGAAATTTGTATTTCACGTATCTATTAATTAATCATAATTACATAAGTGAAATTTAATCTCAACTATTGAAGTGAGTTAATCAGTAATATAAAAATTATGTAAAATTAAGGAACTGTCAATCATTCCTATTATACATACTTTGGTTTTTGCCGATGGAAAAATTTATGCAGCACCAACACCACTTGTATATTTTAGTTAGAATTGCAATTTACTTTCTGAAAATTAAATTTTGAGAATGTTATATAACTACATAGAGATATGAATGTAAAAGGAAAATAACTAAGCCTTCTGATTACCCAAAAAAAACAGGAATAAAAATGTATGTAATAGTTAAAATTCAGGAGCAGTGCAAATTTGCAGAGAAATCCCCTTATTGAGATGATGAGCCTGAGCGGCTGAGCCAGTTGCATGCTAATGCTACAAAGGCATCTGCTTAGTTGCAATCTGAAGATCCAATTGATGGATACTTTGGAGGATTAAAAAGCCATCACATTCACAGAGGACAACAAAAACAAAAGCGATTAAATGCTAAGCAAAAACTGCGCCAAAAGCAAACAAAAGAAAAGTACTGTTTCTTTACCTAAATCTTAGCAGTTTGTTCACTTTATTTATTTATTTATTCTTCTACTTCTTCTTCTTCAACAAAACATGTAAATGAGTGTGCAGTAGTACTGGTAACTCACTTATTAATAGATATATGTATGTATTGTGGTTTCACACAAACAGCTCGTAAGTGTCGTTTATCGAGAATTGCCGAGGAAATATCACAAGTTAACATCAAAGCACAGAGAAGATCGATGGTGCTCATTAAAGCTAAAGCTAATAAAGCCTATCAAAACCCTATTACTATTGGCACTGGGGACCTCTCTCTTCCCTCTCTTTCATCATTTATTCAGATGAAAGGTCCTCATGCTCTCCTCTCTTTTTAGTTTTTATATATAACTTAATCATAATAATACTTTTCTTAAGAAATATAAATTGTCTAATTAAATCACTTTTATCATATACATATCTATATAAATAATATTAATGATCAAACTGTGTTTGCGTACAGTGTATATATAGGTGGAGACACAGGGTTTGAGGACCACAAGCCCTAATTAGAGAGACCCGCACACACATGCACTATTATCCAGTTGGCTTGGCGGTTATCTTGTTTCATAATTCTTCTTAGATTTGCTGGCTTTTTGTCTCATTCTTTCCCTTTTTTCTTTCTTTTTCTCTCTCTCTCTGATCACTCTCATCCTCTGCCAACAAGCATCAAGCTTATCTAATCTAATTACCCAATTCATTCATTCCATTGCCATAAAATTTAAGCAGCGGCATTAGCAAGCATGCATGCAGCCATGAGGAAACTAGGGTTTTGCATATTTCACTGTATATGGTTTAGTTGTGAACTTGTTTGTGTTGCATGCTACCCATTAATAATTGAACTTTTTTTTTTTAATATCATTGTACAAGTATCATATATATTTCAGATAATGAATGGGTCTCCATCAAGCTAGTGGGTATCCACATTTTCATGATGATGATGATTATGCCAACAACAACTGTCATATATATACCCTATAGTCTAGGACTACTAAGTGTGGCTAGATAGCAAAGTCTCATTTATGATTATATGAGGGGTTAAACCATAATAATATTGAAGGGAAATTTGAAGAATTATACATACAGTATGGGCCCATATGTAAAGGCAGAGGGACACATACAAATCAACCAGGTAGCTAGCTAAAAAGGAACTTCAATGTGGCGAGGATACCCAAATAATTCCTTCTGGTTTATCATTTATGCTTGCCCACACACACTGTGGGGGACTGGGCTGCGCTCACTGCATCTGCATGCACCCAGTGACCTATACTGGCTTGCTTGTTGCACCATCAATAGGTGTGGTAGCATACACACACACTCATTTATAAATATTTATAGTTTTTTAATAAATAATATCTTGGAGCAGTAAATAGATCTTCTTCTTCTTCTTCTTCTTCTTCTTCTTAATAAGCCACCCAACACTAGTAGTCTGCTGCCCCCACGCGAGGCTCTGAGAAACCGTTGAGCCTCTCTGGCTGTTAAGTCGCTTTCCTCCTCTCCTTCATTAGATGACCCATAGCCCACGACTAGCCCCCTTGCCCCTCAGCTCATTTATTCATGTTCTTGTGGTACCAATTAATATCATCACAACATTTACATTTTCTCTTATAATTTATTTCTCTTCTCACTGCATAAGAGTACATGGTATCAGTTACTGTAACCAAAATTCCTTCATCCCCCTCCATTGACATCCTTCCATCCTATCCCGAGTTACTAGTTTTCCTCGATTTACATATCCGTTGTACATATATTGCTTCCTCTCTATTTTATCTCTTTCCTCTTCAACTTTCTAATTCGTCTTCCTATCTTGTTAAATCATATTCCTAGGATTTTATCAAAGATCATTGGTGCCAATTATCTGGTTTCTGTCATTTTGAAAGGAAAAAAGAAAAAACGCATGATTGTAATACATATATTTAATCAATGTTTGCATATATTACTTGCCAGATAATAATTCAGTGGCGCAAATCCATCCACGCAGTCGTATATATATTTATATCCAACTGTTGCTACCCACTAGCTACCACTAGTCTCAAATTTTAGGCCTTGAGCCTTTTTGAAATGCACATTGTTGTATGGCGTCAAAAGAACTACACCCTACATACATATATGTACTAGCTCTGTGGCTATGCAGATATATAATTTAGCAGAGAAATTATAATGGGGTAATTCATGAGCATAATTATTATACGAAGATGCTTTCTGAATAGCCTAGGTGCTAGCTACCTCTTTTAATTAATGCTTTAGTTCGTGGCTATGTTAATATTATTTCAGATTGTAGTGGTCCAATTTAATTTGGATCCCTACAAAAATATTATTTAATTAAGTAAATTAATTTTTTTTTTTTTTTTTCGGTTGGTGGGGGTGCCGGGGTTGGGTAACGAGGCTGATGCTGAGAGGAAATGAAAGTGAAATATATGTACGGGAGGGGGGAAGGGCAGTGGAAAATATGGACCGCCGACCACTCGATAATTGAACTTTATTCAGATAATGTGATCCACATGCACTTTGAAAAGTTGCTACTATTTTTGTGGGGCTTGCCTAAAAGATTTGCATGTGATTTGATTTTGAGTTCACACTTTTCGGACACCGCACACGCACACGCACCAAACTTATTACGCAATCTAGTCTCGTTTTAACTTGAAGACTTACGAAGGAACGGTCCGAATTCTTTTTGTATATAATGAGATGATGTCACCCAGTTACCGAGTCTAGTTCCTCCGACCAGGGAGGAGCCACGCACTCTTTGCTAGTGATATAATTGAGATGACCTTCAATCTTTTACATTTAAACCAATATCCAATTATTTTATTTTGAATTTTTTTTTTCTCAAAGCGTTTTGCTTGCTTCTGAGAGAATTTTTATCTTCCGGGCTTAATTTTCATACCACCTTCAATATTATAAGAAACATTATTAAGTAAGAAAAGATAATTCTTTTTCTATTTATTTATATGTAATAATTAACAAAAGAATTAGAATTGGATGAATATGTATGATGCTTGTCAAACAGGCCTTGTTATCTACATTTTGTTTGAAACCTTGTTAAACAATAGAATCACTAACAAAACCCTCAAGATGATCAATTCTGAAAATTGAACTCTCCTAAAAAAAATTTCAAAAAATATTGTCCTTATTTTATTCTTGTTGAGAGAACATATGGGTTATGGCTTGTCATAAATAAATAAATATTTTTTATTCACAAAAAAATGTTTTGGAGGCAAAACCTTAGCAATGCTTTGTCATATAATAAATATAATAATGCGTTATTTATATAGTTGATATTCTAATTGATATAACGTCTTGTATTTTTATTATTGATTAATATTGTATAACTATCATATTAATAAAAATTTAAAAGTTAATAATTAATTGGCAAGTGATATTCATATTTAAAATTTGTTTAATATAATTTTTTAAGGGCCAATTTGAAATTGTTGTTGCGAAGGCTAAAAGCAATTTTAAAAAACTAAAAGTCAATTTAAATGTGGTAAAATAATTTCAAGATCACTTTTAATTAAATTACCTCCTTCTACAATAAATTTTGAAAGTAAAAAAAATGTTACTTTTCAAAATCTGATTTTAAAAATAAGTTTTATCTTTAAATGCAATTTTAATTTTATCCTTGTATAAATAAAAAAAAAATATCAAAATTATTGTGTTACAAATTAATTAATTATAACTCTACTTAAAAATAAAATTATCACAGTCTAACCTAAATAAAATTTTGTTTCTCATCTCATTTTTTCTTTACAGTTTAACCTACTACTACTACTAATAATAATAATATATCATAAATTATTGTAATGTGTACAAAATAATAATAATTATTATTGTTATCAACATCATTATCATATATATAATGTTTATTTTAGTAATATCAATTTCTACAGTATTACAACAACTATATTTATCAAAAGCATATAAACTTTTTAAATCTCTTTATGTCATGTTATCGATGGCCTCGTTTCAAAAAAATACTTCTTTTGGGAGTTTTACCGAGACTAATGAGTAAAAGACTTTATAATAAAAAATGATCTTAAAAATTAATTGCACTCCAAAAAAAAAATTCAATATCGTATTCGATTAGAAAAAAAATAAAAATTACGTTTTTATTATGATCTTACAGAATGACAATTACTTAAATACGTTCATATCGCCAGAAAAGTCAAAGGTTCAACAAGTTTGATTTTATTACAATTATTTAAAATGCGTTTGGATAACATTTTTTTTTATTGGGTATGACTTAAACTATTCCTTAAACCCGCCAATTAATTTATAGTATTTTTAAAAATATAATTTACCCAATAACTAATTGCTTATTTTTTCATAGATTATGACTTCTCCAATACGGTTAGTAGTGATTATTTTAAAAATTATAACTATTTTAAAAATTATAACTATTTTAAAAATTATAACAATCCTAAACTGACCTTAAATATAGTTTTATGTTATTAGACTTTTTATAGCTAGAACTTCTAAGAAAAACTTATTAGTTGTTTGATCGTCACTAATATTTTTAAATTTTTGTGTAATTACTTTTACAGATAAGTTTTTTTTTATGTTATATTATAAAAGAATTAAGGAATTTTTTTTGAAGCAAAATAAAGATATTTTATATAATTCAACATATTTAAAAAAAACGAGAATGCTATTGTGGGGATAAAAATTATTTTAAAAAATTAAAAGTTAATTTATGCATTCGGTAAAATAATTTTAAAATCAATTGTGGCAAAATCACCCCTTCTATAATACATTTTGAAAAGTAATGAGAGAGTTTATTTTTTAAAATTTAATTTTGAGAGTTAGTTTTATCTTTAAATATTATTTCAATTCTACTCTCGTACAGAAAAAAAAATTCAAAATTATCGATTACAAATTAATTAATTTTAATTGTATTTAAAAAATAAAATTATTAAAATTCAACCTAAATTAAACTTTCTTTACGTTTCATCTTGTTAACAGTTATTATTTATCTAATATGGTTAACAGTGATAATTATAAAAAAATCACTCATCAACCGCCCTAATTTAAACTTTTTTCTATTATTGATGATTCTTACGCCTTTAACGACTTTTTAATTTGGTATTTAGTATTTTAAAATCTTTAGTGTTTTATAAAAATTTTCATTCATAAGTAAAATAAGAATAAATAAGATCAATTCACAAATAGAGATAACAATCACACACACGTGCCGTAAGAATATATATGGTTCAACAATAATCGCTTATATCTACAGTAGATCACAAATCTTTACTTTTTTTCATTCAATTTTATTATACACAAAAAACTCGTATAAGAGAAACTCAAAAAATATAACAATAGAAACTCAGGAATATAATAATAGAAAAACTTATAAATGATCTACCTAATGCTTTCTTACGCTTATGTGTTCAGCGTTAAAATATTTAATGGTACTCATCTGCGCTTGCATCCAGTACTCTATAGCTACTATAATCCTCTATTATTTCTATTGTTAATGCATTGACTATTCTAATGAATTACAAATATTTGTATAGTACTTACAAAGTCCTTATAATCTTTAATTATTATTGGAATAGAAGTCAACGTATAACAAAAGTCCAAAACTTATTAAAATAAATTAAATTGAGTCACAACATGAACACCCGCAAGTTATTGCATGAATAATATCTTCGTGAATATTACCTTCATAAATAGTATTCATGTGAACAGTATCATATTTTCGACTTTTCATTTTCGTTTATTTTTTGTATGTCAAATACGTACTCGTCCTTATATTCGACTCATTTTTAGTCTCAAACTCAAAATAAAATTAATCTTTAATTTTAAATCATTAAAATTTTAACAGAAATAAATAAGCAATTTTTTTTAACTCTAAATATTGTTTTCTTAATTTGCAATCAAATAGAATAATTTAAAAAAAAAAATATCTTTTAGCACTTGAAAAAATAAACATATCAAATAGGCTCTTATACCTGTAAAGGACATGCTGCGTAGTTTGATAAATATAATATAATATTATAAGTAATTAAAAGTATAATAAATTTTAATAATAACAATATTATATTTACTTATGAAGTATTTGTGGATCTAGTCTTTTTTTATATATAATTATTTGTATATTAAAAACTTATATATGATTGAAATAATATGATCAATCAATAATATAATAAATTAATAATAACAAAAAAAATAATAATTAAAAAGGAGTAGCACCCAACAAATGAATATTGACCACTATCGATTTGTTGACGACAATTGTAACATATTAACTTATTGTGAATGTCATTGCATTCAAAATTTATCTATGTATTGATAGAGCATCAAAGAAGTCCAAATCAACGAAAAAGTGGTAAACAACACAACTTCGATGTTAACGACATCACTTTTACAATGCATCGTCGTCTTCATCAATATCATCTACGTTTGATTTGGTTGGAGAAAAGGGTGGCATGTAGTAATGTTCTGTTATTTGATTGTAACTTTATAGTGAATGTACTTTCCTCGCCAATTTTGGGTCTTATGTAATGTTTTATTATAAAAAATAACTCATAATTAATCAATACACCATTATCGCCAGAACAACTAATCAACGATAGATCAATGACAATTAACATTCCATCGCGGCCAGTGCTCGTTCTTAGTTTTACTCTTTAGTTTTTCTATTCAATTGTTTTAAAAAAATTTAATTAAAAAATAATAATAATAAACAAACTAGTAAATTAACTCACATGTCTTTTCATCTTAAAAAAAAAAAGTAATATGTTATTTTTAGAGTAAACTATTATATCAATTTATTGTTGCCCGGATTAACAAATTTAACTTGTAGTTATTTTTGCTCCTGCTTTAATTGCTCAATAATAAAAAAAGTTTGTAGTGAATCCTACAGATTCTAGATTCGAATCTCCCTTCTTTTATATATATATATATATATATAACTTGTAGCTATTTTTAAAAACACGGTGAATAATTTGTCTCGGCGATATTGTGGGAATGTAATCGTCATTTTCTCACTATTCAACAAAATTTTTATCTTATTAACAAATTTACTACTGTATTTGGCCCGTTTGTAAACAGAATATGTGGACATGAATAATGGCCCATTATGTGAAGCATTAGAAACGCGCCGGGAGAAGCGGCCTCGATGTAAAGGCCCGTCTTTATTCCAGAATCATTAACCAGATCAAGTGATTCTTCACACCTTTCGTGGCGTCTGCCACTGAGACGAGATCATATTACCACCGTTTTATTTTCAAAAATTGCTCGACGAACGTTTCAGTCCTTGTGATTCCATTAACATATAAAATGGTCAACAAATGACCATGATATTTATCTTGCAACTTAGTTCTTGTGTCTGATATGATTATAAGGGCAATCCCACGTTTATCAGGGGCCAGAAAAAACCACTTTCCATACCAACTTGCTGGCAGAAAATACCCGATTGTTGCGACAACTTTTCCTCCATTTTACCGAGTTGGCGGTGAAGTCTAAAAGAAGTCGCAATGTCAGCCATGTAAAAAGCTTAGAAATTGACTCTTGATTGATTCAATGACCCCAAATTCCAACTTTATTACAACTTTGTGGAGTCTAAAAGCGTCAGCATTTGCAAAGACCATTTCACAAAACTTTTTGTTGTTTCAATTCTCAAGTTCTCAACTCGACGTTGAATCTATTCGAAATTTATTATGCTGCAAGTGGCAATTGCTTACACCAGCTTCGAGATTTACATAAACCAAAATCTAGAATCCGTATGCTGAGACAAGGCCTCCAAATGACGTTGTGGAGTGGTTTTGGTATCATTAAATACTGCCCTAAACAGGGAATCAGCTGTCTGAAACTCCGGTAGTAAAAAGACTTGAAAATTTCCCAATTCCCACACCAAATCCTCGCCCTAATTAATACCCATTATTATAGGGACCCAACAACCAAACCCACGACTGAAAAGAGGCAAAGGAACCAACCCAGATTCTATTTCAAATTCTTACACAAAATGAATTAATACCCACAAGATTTTTATGGGATAAAACAAAATACAATGCATTGAATTGAGAAAAATCATATACAAAGACGCGAGATACGCCAACACAGCCCCCGACCAACGATTAACCAGTCTAAGGTTGGGCATTAGCCCCATTTGGGTTGCGGCGGGTCCCAAAGATAAGAACTTATAGGATAAAAATATTCAGCCTGATCGGGGATTAATTCCCTGCTTTTAATCTCATCCAGAATAAATCAAACCGCCCCAGAAGGTCCAATTAACTTTGACCTTTGACCTTTCTTGGATAGTGGATTCTCCATTCCACAGTTGGTGGCATATTTTTCAACTTGGCACGTGTCCACTGTCCTTTGGCTTAGGCATGCACTTCTCATGTTTCTCCTTGAAAAAGTAGAAAGCAACTTCCACGTAAGAAACCAATGAATAACTCCACGTAAGCAAGAATGAGGTTTTTAGCCTTGGGTCTCGTAACAGCTGTTAGTTTCAAAAAACCGCCTTCATACGGCTTCTGCTGTCTGTTCTGCTTCTGCCCTAAAAGCAAACTAAATAAAAAAGAAAAAGAAAAAACTCAATTAAAGAAGAAGAAAAAAAAGTAAAAAAATAAAAATACCAACTCTCTCAACGAGTCTCTCTCCATACAATAGTAAGCACTAAAGAGAGCTAAAACCCAGCAAGCAACGCACACGCTTGGCTTCGGCCATCGAGGGTTAATAGAAAAAGAAATAAAAGTAAGGAGAGAGAGAGAGAGAGAGAGGCAGAACAGGCGTTTGATAGACCGTCGAATCTAATAGAATCACACACAAAGAAGTTTTACGGGTGGTTCATTTTAATTATTATTATTATCATTCCAGTTCTTTGTTTTCTTATTTTTGCTTTTTTGTTATAAATTCCCACCCTGAACTACTTGCGTGTTTCGTACGGTCTATCCACCCTAATCTGTGAATTCACTCCCTCGCTCTCTTACTCATTTCCAGTTCGACAAATTAACATCCGTTTGTTTTCTTTATAGCAGCTCTCTTTCTTATGTATTTGTCATATATTTGTCCATTAATTTTTCTGAGTATGCTATTTTCTGTTTTCATGATGCTATTTCTCTTGAAGATTTGATATTTTTGGCGGATGTGGTGCTTCTTTCTAGCTTAGTATAATTTTATACTATATTTATTTCTTAATTTAAAGATGGAGGGTGAGCCTAGGGTTTCGGGGACTGTAGACGGTGGTGAATCCAATCAGTTGTCTTACTGGATAGATGCCTGTGAGGATATTGACATTATTGATGAGTTTATCAATTTTGATAATTCAATTGTTCAAGATTCAGCTGATAATACTTATAATCAAGAAAGTCTTAGTAACGATTTTTTTGGGGGGATTGATCACATTCTTGATAGTATCAAGAATGGTAGTGGCCTGCCTTGTACTAATACTAGTCATTTATTAAAGAATGGGATTCAGGATTGCCCTGTTGGTGAGAGTTGGAGTCAAAATGAGGTATCTGGGGTTTGCAAGAATCAAGTTCAGGGCTTGATATTACAGTCAAATAATGGTAGTGACAAAGATAACTTTGAAAGTAAAGGGAAGCTTGAGAATTCTGATAATGGGCACAATAGTTTAGTTAATGGTAAAGGAGGAGATAGGTTGTTGGACAATTTGACAAAGCAGAATGGAGTGCATAGGGATAATGGGAATAATGGTCACGAAACATCAAGAATTCGTGATTATGATTATGAAGATAGGCGTAGTAAAAGGGCTCGGATTGGTAGTTACAAGAATGAGAAGCAGTATTCAAGTAGAGGGCAGTACTGCTCTCGGGATACTAGTTGGAAGAGGCCACGCGATTGGGATGAGATTGATAGAAGGGATTGGGATCATATCAGAAGAAGGGAACATTATTGTGGTAGTAGTAGGAAAGATGGTAGGGATAGGGATTGGAGAGATAGAGAATCAAGAGGTTATTGGGAGAGGGATTGGTCGGGGTCCAGTGGAATGATTTTTAGAGTAGGCACTTGGGAAGCTGACCATAATAGAGAGGAAAAGGAGGCCAATGGGATAAACCAGGAATGCAATGGAAGGGTGGAGAAGAAACATGAGGTCAAGGATAAAATGCCAGAAGAGCAAGCACGGCAGTATCAGTTGGATGTTCTTGAACAGGCTAAGAAGAAAAATACAATAGCTTTTCTTGAGACGGGGGCTGGCAAGACACTCATAGCTGTTCTTCTCATTAGAAGTGTTTGCAATGATTTGCTAAGGAAAAATAAGAAAATGCTTGCTGTATTCTTGGTTCCTAAAGTCCCGCTGGTCTATCAGGTAGTATATATTTTAGATCATGTTCTGTTTGTGAGTTACAATTTTTGATTGTGTCAGTTGACGGTGAAACTGATGATGTCATTTTGCTTGTCTAATTCCAGCAAGCTGAAGTTATTCGTGAGCAAACTGGTTACTTAGTGGGCCATTATTGTGGTGAAATGGGTCAAGATTTCTGGGATGCTCAACGGTGGCAGCGCGAGTTTGAAACTAAACAGGTAGTGTTGAAGTTTCTCTTTGCGGTAACAAATGGGTATTTACTTTTGGTCTTTACTATTTCCTTTCCGCTACTTTGTGTGGTTGTTGTTTTGTTCATAGTAACTCATTATGCTTAAATAGTGCTTAGCTGGTCAATATGTTTTCTGTTTACTAGAATATGAAATGTCTTGTTAACTGGTATATTTGCATGTCAAAATCAGCAAGTGTATTTCATTATAGCCATGTCCTTGCTTATCTAATCGTTACAGCTGCCCACAGTGTCCTAGAAGCCATTTTTTTTAAAAGTTTTTGGCTTTTGCTAGTTATTGAACATAGTCATATGAGTTGAAGTTCCTGTATTTTTTTTTTTGTTTTTTTTGTTTCTTGCTTTATGAAAAACATGTTGTATATCATATACATGTTTATTTACAGTGTTTTTTGTTCTTGTAGCATGGAAATGTGACACTTCCAAGGAAAGAATTTATCAATTTTGATAGAGTCTTTTATGTGGCATCCATGCAATGAATTCTGCCTTAAATTTTTTATTTTTGACATTCTAAGATCTGCCAGTTGTTTAGTGAGTTTTATAATCTTAATCCCAAATATATATGTTTGAATGTTTGCTTTTGCCCTTTGTGAACAAGATCATTTATCAGTTACCGTGAAATGATGGAAAGGAACCTTGGCACCGAGGAAGCTTCTTCATCTCCTCTAGAATTTATTTTCCAGTGAAAGTTTAGGTACGCATATTGTTGGTTAGGTTTCATTACTTAATTTGCTTGATGCTTTTGTTGCTACAGGTTTTAGTGATGACGGCTCAGATTCTGTTGAACATTTTGAGGCACAGCATTATTAAAATGGAAGCACTCAATCTCCTTATTCTGGATGAGTGTCATCATGCTGTGAAGAAGCATCCCTATTCTTTGGTTATGTCTGAATTTTATCATACAACATCTAAGGAGAAAAGACCATCTGTTTTTGGAATGACTGCTTCTCCTGTTAATTTGAAGGGTATTTTTTAATTTGCGTCAATTTGGTTTTTCCTTTCTTATGTTAATGTTCGTTTTGAATTTATCAATTTTCCTGCCTGCAGCTTCTGTGAAAAAATAATTATGCTCAATTAGTCTTTTGGAACTTATTTCTTCATGAATCATTTTAATGTGATATGTTGATGCTGTTTGTATTAATGCTATATTCAGGCGTTTCAAGTCAAGTGGATTGTGCAATAAAGATTCGTAATCTCGAAAGTAAACTAGACTCTGTAGTCTGTACTATAAAAGATCGTAAGGAGCTGGAAAAGCATGTACCGATGCCCTCAGAAGTTGTGGTGGAGTATGACAAAGCAGCAAGCTTGTGGTCGCTTCATGAGAAAATTAAGCAAATGGAAGTGGCTGTTGAAGAAGCTGCACAAGCAAGCTCTAGAAGAAGCAAATGGCAATTTATGGGAGCTAGAGATGCTGGGGCCAAGGAGGAGCTGCGCCAAGTTTATGGCGTATCTGAGCGAACGGAGAGTGATGGTGCTGCTAATCTAATACAAAAGTTGAGGGCTATCAATTATGCTCTTGGGGAACTGGGTCAGTGGTGTGCTTACAAGGTATTATATCTTATAAATGACGTAGTTTAATTTCTATCTCTCTTGGTCAACTGTATACCTGTTTGTGGAATGATTTGCTTTCATTTATTATATAGGTAGCTGAATCTTTTTTGACGGCCTTACAAAATGATGAGAGGGTGAACTACCAACTTGATGTCAAGTTTCAGGAATCCTACCTGAGTAAAGTTGTGTTCCTGTTACAATGCGATTTAGTAGAAGGTGCTGCTTCTAACAAGGATGCAAAACTTGTAGACTCAGAGAATGGCATTGTTCAATACGAGTCCAACTTTGATGAGATTGAGGAGGGAGAGCTACCTGGCAGTCATGGTGAGTTTGATTTTGCTTTTTGACCTAGTAGTATTAAGCAACTTGAGGTGTTGGCCTGTTCTATCTGATCAAACTTTGATTTATTCATGGTCTTCTTAAACAGATTAGATATTGATTTTCCTGGGAGAGAAAAGAGAACATATGATAATTTGGTAAAATCTGGATAAGGTCACAATAGGGCAGAAAAGTGTTAATGAATTATAAAATTAGTTCCAGTTAGGATGATGTCTGTAGGATTTTTGGGATAGATATCAGGGGGCTTCAACTTTCATATGCCAGGCTTGGCGTCCAGGTGAACTTGATTGAGTTCCTGGGATCACTAAGCTAATTTATGTGCATCCACATATCTTGTCTCTATGTTAAGCTTGTGCCACCTCTTCTTGAATTGTTACTTTAGGTATGTGATTATGATGAAAAATACGATAAAGTATCTTCTAAGCTGGTCTGCTTGCCTGGTGTAGTCGTCTCTGGAGGCGAGCACGTTGATGTGATAATAGGAGCTGCTGTAGCTGATGGAAAAGTGACCCCAAAGGTGCAGTCACTGATCAAGATACTTCTCAAGTATCAGCACACAGATGATTTTCGTGCAATCATCTTTGTTGAGAGAGTTGTGGCTGCTCTAGTTCTTCCTAAGGTTGAATATGGCAATACATCTGGTTTTATTTAGGTCTTTACTAGTTTGATTCCTCTTCCAACTTCCTTGTAGTTTTGTGTAATGGCTTGCCAAGTTTGCAGGTTTTTGCAGAGCTTCCATCTCTGAGTTTTGTTAGGTGTGCAAGTTTGATTGGGCACAATAATAGTCAAGAAATGCGAACATGCCAAATGCAAGATACAATTGTGAAATTCCGGGATGGTCGTGTACGTCTGATGCTCTACTTCTCGTCTCAATTTGATCACCCGCTGTAGTGCAATGTTCATCTGTAGATACATGATAAGTGCTTGTCTATGTCTTGTAGGTGACATTGTTGGTGGCCACTAGTGTCGCGGAGGAAGGACTTGACATTAGGCAGTGCAATGTTGTCATTCGCTTTGACCTTGCCAAAACTGTTTTGGCATACATCCAGTCCAGAGGTCGTGCTAGAAAGCCTGGGTCAGACTATATCTTGATGGTTGAGGGGTACTGTGCTGGATCTCTATATTGCAGAAATTTCTTTTCAACTTCTATTTGATATGATAAAATTCAAATATTTGTTTTATTTGCAGAGGAAATTTGTCGCATGCCACATTCTTGAGGAATGCTAGAAATAGTGAGGAGACCTTGAGAAAAGAGGCAATTGAGAGGACTGACCTAAGTCACCTTAAGGATACTTCAAGGTTAATTTCAGCGGACCCGGTGCCAGGTACAGTGTACCAGGTGGAGTCAACTGGTGCCGTTGTAAGCTTAAATTCCGCTGTTGGACTCATCCACTTTTACTGCTCTCAGCTGCCTAGTGACAGGTGCCGTGCTTATCTGTTATAGATTGACAATCTACTGATCTTGGTGACTATTAACTTTTTGTTCACTTCTCTTGCAACTATCACTCAGATATTCAATTCTTCGTCCTGAATTTATAATGGAGAAGCATGAGAAGCCAGGTGGTCCCACAGAATATTCGTGCAGGCTTCAACTCCCTTGCAATGCACCATTTGAAAAGCTTGAGGGTCCTGTGTGCAGTTCAATGCGCCTTGCACAACAGGCATGCTCTCTTGTTATGTTGGTCATGTAAGATTTACCTAGCTTTCATGTGCAAATATTTGTTTAATATCAGCTTCTTGTGTAGGCTGTTTGTTTGGCTGCTTGCAAGAAGCTGCATGAGATGGGAGCATTTACCGACATGCTCTTGCCAGACAAGGGAAGTGGTGAACAACAAGAAAAAGTTGACCAGAATGATGAAGGAGAACCACTTCCAGGGACTGCTAGGCATAGAGAGTTCTATCCTGAAGGTGTGGCTGATATACTCCAGGTCAGTTTTCTTGTATGTAACATGATTTCGACTCTATTACCTTTTGATGGAAATCAGAAAAAGGAAACCATTCTATATTTGTTAATGACTGGGCTATTTGTAAGCATGAATGTATTCATCAAACTGTGCAGCACAATATCTCGGTGGTTTAGGTTTTTGGGTACTTGCACTTTGAAGTTGTTGGTTGTTGTCCTGATATTCGTGATGATTGAGTGATCAAATCATATTGTGCGGTCTGCATTTATATATAAAAGTAAGGCTACACTTCCCAAATCATATCCCAAATTTTAGATCCCAAATGAGCTGTCAAGCAACCATTGGGTAGAGAAATGGTGTAATAAATAGTTTTAGAAATTACAAAAATTATCCACCCAATGGTTGCTTGACACCTTTGGGATTCAAAATTTGGGATCTAAATTTGGGACGTGTAGCATTATTGGATATATAATACCATTTCATAGGGAACTATAATTTAAGGGATAAGAAGTTTGAATACTGAAAGTAGTATGCAGAAAGCATTTGGACCTTAGGGAGGGATGCGTTAATAAAAGAAAGAAGTTAGGTTTACATGTTATAAGTTGATTTTTTAATGTAGCACCTACATCATGAAACTCTGCCCACAGGGAGAATGGATCTTATCTGGACAAGATGGTTGCACCGACTCCAAATTGCTTCATCTGTACATGTATGTTGTCAAATGTGAGACCGCTGGAATTTCAAACGATCCTTTCTTAACTCAAGTTTCAGAATTTGCAGTACTTTTCGGCAATGAGCTGGATGCAGAGGTATTTAAATTAAGTTTGAATGCTTGCATGGTTAGGATGGTTAAACCATTTGTTTTTAACCCGATTCATTTTTAATAGGTGTTATCGATGTCGATGGATCTATTTATCGCTCGTGCCATGATTTCAAAGACACATCTTGTCTTCAGGGGGTCAATAGATATTACTGAAAGTCAGGTTGATTGCTGATTAAATTATTCGAGTGGTGATGGTGTATAGATTTGGGCTTCTGGAGCTCATCTAACATTTCAAATTTGTTTGTGCAGCTGGCATCCCTCAAGAACTTTCATGTAAGGTTAATGAGCATTGTATTGGACGTGAATGTTGAACCTTCCACCACTCCCTGGGATCTTGCAAAGGCATACTTGTTTGTACCTGTGGTTAGCGATAAGTCTATAGATCCTATAAATGAAATTGACTGGGATTTAGTTGAGGGAATAACTAAAGCCAATGCATGGAGCAATCCCCTTCAGAGAGCTAGACCAGATGTTTACCTTGGCACGAATGAGCGGACACTAGGTGGAGACAGAAGGGAGTATGGATTTGGGAAGTTGCGTCATGGCATGGCTTTCGGGCAGAAATCCCATCCTACGTATGGCATCAGAGGAGCTGTAGCACAGTTCGATGTTGTGAGAGCTTCTGGATTGATTCCTAATCGAGATGCCATGCAAATGCATAATGTGGATATGCCCAAAGGGAAATTGATGATGGCTGATTCATGTGCAAATGCAGAAGATCTGGTAGGCAGAATTCTAACGGCTGCTCACTCGGGGAAGAGGTTTTATGTGGAGTCAATTCGCTATGATATGACTGCAGAGAGTTCATTCCCGAGGAAAGAGGGCTATCTCGGTCCTCTGGAGTACAGCTCATATGCTGATTACTACAAGCAAAAGTACAGTTTCTGTTGCTATTTTATTAATTTGGTCTATATAGTACCTGTCCTTCTGTTGCATTTTTATTCATAATCAACATAGTTCAAGCTGAGTGTGTCAAGGATTGTATGCTTCTAGATAGCCTTAGTGCACCTTGGATGTTGTGCTTGGAAGGGAAAAAGCTAATCTTAATCTGTGAAGAAAATAGTTTATCACTGTCAGGTGGAAATGTCAGCGGCAGTAGAGTCCATAATTCCTCATGGATAGGAGAATCTGTTTTTTCCTTCTCACACAACAAAGGGTCTGTTGGGATATTCATCCTTCTACTTATCATTTTCAGGTATGGAGTTGAGTTAATATTTAAGCAACAACCTTTATTTAGAGGACGTGGAGTTTCATATTGCAAGAATCTCCTATCCCCGAGATTTGAACACTTGGAAGGTATGCATGAAATTACTTTGCTTGACAAGTTTTAGTGCATCTTTAAATGGAAAATTATTGTTTGTATAGCTCAAGAAGGTGAAGTGGAGGAGAATCTTAACAAAACATATTATGTGTTTCTACCTCCTGAACTCTGTTTTATACATCCACTTCCTGGATCACTTGTTCGAGGTGCACAGAGGTTGCCCTCAATAATGAGGAGGGTTGAGAGTATGCTGCTTGCCGTTCAACTGAAGCATAAAATAAATTATCCAGTCCCTGCATTGAAGGTAATTACCAAATGATGGTTACTGGATTACGCAGATGTTAATTGCCTACTAACTGTTGTCTACCGTGATTATCTACAGATCCTGGAAGCCTTGACTGGTGCTTCATGCCAGGAGACGTTCTGCTATGAGAGAGCAGAGCTTCTAGGTGATGCTTATCTGAAATGGGTTGTTAGTCGTTTTCTATTTCTCAAGCATCCTCAGAAACATGAGGGTCAACTAACTAGGATGAGACAACAAATGGTGAGTAACTTGGTTTTATATCAGTATGCACTGAATAAAGGACTTCAGTCATATATCCAAGCAGATCGTTTTGCACCTTCTAGATGGGCTGCTCCTGGGGTGCTGCCTGTCTTTGATGAGGATACAAAGGATGGAGACTCATCCTTATTTGAGCGGGAGAAGTCACTTGCTGAGGATCAAACAGGAACTGATCAAAACCGCAATGGGTATGAAGATGATGATATGGAAGATGGTGAGCTTGAGGGTGACTCGAGTTCTTATAGAGTCCTTTCTAGCAAGACATTGGCAGATGTGGTTGAAGCTCTGATCGGAGTTTATTATGTTGAAGGTGGGAAGGATGCAGCTAACCACCTCATGAAATGGATTGGGATTGAGGTAGAGTCTGATCCTGATGAGGTTGGTTACCCTATAAGGCCATCCCACGTTGCTGAGAGCACACTGAGGAGTGTCGACTTTGATGCCTTAGAAGGTGCCTTGAACATTAAGTTTAAAGACCTTGGCCTCTTGGTAGAAGCTATTACTCATGCTTCCCGACCATCTTCTGGAGTATCCTGTTACCAGCGATTGGAGTTTGTTGGTGATGCTGTCCTAGATCATCTAATTACGAAGCACTTATTTTTCTCATACACGAATCTACCGCCAGGTCGCTTGACTGACTTACGAGCTGCTGCTGTAAACAATGAAAATTTTGCTCGTATTGCAGTTAAACACAAGCTCCATGTACATCTTCGGCATGGGTCAAGTGCCCTTGAAAGACAGGTTAGCTATCTTATTCCTTATCTTCAGTTTTGTCAACTGCTTGGACATGCCCTCCTAGGTGTGAATACGTGAAGGTGCTATGAGGTAGTCATGCTGATGTAATTTTTTGTTTTACTTGTAAGATTCGAGATTTTGTGAAGGAAGTGCAAGATGAATTGTCAAAGCCAGGGTTTAACTCCTTTGGTTTAGGAGATTGCAAAGCTCCAAAAGTTCTTGGTGACATTGTAGAATCTATAGCCGGTGCCATCTTTCTTGACAGTGGGCGGGATACTGCAGTCGTCTGGAAGGTTAGTTTCAATAAGAGGACCCAATCGTTGTGCCTCAACCCTCCACCCTCATTGCTTTGTTTCACTTTCCTTATAGGCATATGAAGGGGGACTCGATCTAATGAATTAGTGCTCGCGTTCTATGTTATCCCAGGTTTTCCAACCTTTGTTGCATCCTATGGTCACTCCAGAAACGCTCCCAATGCATCCGGTGAGGGAGCTGCAAGAACGATGCCAGCAACAGGCTGAAGGCCTGGAATATAAAGCTACTCGAAGTGGTAACTCGGCTACTGTTGAAGTCTTTATTGATGGTGTCCAAGTCGGAGTTGCTCGGAACCCACAAAAGAAGATGGCACAGAAACTAGCAGCTAGAAATGCACTGGCTGTTTTGAAAGAGAAGGAAATAGCTGAAGCCCAGGAAAAAGCCGATGAGAATGGGAAGAAGAAGAAAAATGGGAACCAAACTTTTACTAGGCAAACTTTGAATGATATCTGCTTGCGAAGAAATTGGCCTATGCCCTTTTATCGGTAAGAAGTGAGACGAGTACATTTGTTAACATCCTTTGTCAAATCAGAAATACTTGTACCAATTATGTGTTGCTTTGGCTCTTTTAGGTGTGTGCATGAGGGTGGGCCAGCGCACGCAAAGAGGTTTACTTTTGCTGTTCGCGTGAATACTACTGATAGTGGGTGGACGGATGAATGTGTGGGGGAGCCGATGCCAAGTGTCAAAAAGGCAAAGGACTCTGCTGCAGTTCTTCTTTTGGAACGTCTGAATAAATGGTACACATGATGTCAATAAAGATGATTATTGGTTGTAAACCAATTTTTACAATGGAAATAGTTTGACCTCATCATTGATCAGAAGAAGCTGCAATACATGGAGACATCACATATCTTGTCAAAAATACACATTTTTTAGAATTTAGGAAAGAAAATATTGAAATGAATACATCCGAAGTTGTAAAACTCGCATTAAAACATTATTTAACCATCATCAAAGTTTTTACGTAGCTGGTATCGAATGATCTTGGCCCAAATGTTTCATTATCAGTGAACACATTTGCAGATTTGCTCAAAGAATTCAGTTAGGTATGGCTTCCGAATGGATCCCAGAGTCAAAAGGTGAATGATTTTGTAGCTCTGTCTATAGGTGGTGTAACCATCTTGAAATCAGCAATGTACATTTATATACTTTTGTACTTATTGGTATGATACTTTTGTACTTATTGGTATGATATTATTAGGAGTAATGTAATTAATACATTAATGATGTAATTAATACATTAATAAAAATAACACATGACACTCTTTAATTGGTGTCCTATTAATTAGAATATAAATAGAAATGTATTTAAGGGTAGAGAATATTTTTGTCTTACGGTTTTAATTTAATTTTTAATTTTGTTTCATAAATTTTAAAAGATTTAATTTTGTTATAGTGACTTTTTTTATGTTTATTGAAAATGATGATGTAAGTGCACCATATAATATACATATATATTAATCATTAATAGGTTATAAAAAATTAAAAAAAAAATATTTTAATAGGTTTAAATTTTAATATTTATTAAAATTTTATTTTATAATTAAAAAATAAATAAAATCCTGTTGGAACTGCTAGCAATGGTAATTGAATGACATAGGCTGCTGTTAGTTGCCGAATTTTGATGACGAAAATAATTAATATTTATATTATTAAATTTATTTTTTTACCTATACAATTAGGGGTGGGCATTTTCGGTTCGGTTCGATTTTTGGGGTGAACTGAAAATTGAACCGAATTGTTCAGTTTTTGTAGAGTTAAATCGAAAATCGAACCGTGAGTAGGTGAAACTGAACCGAATCGAACCGGTTCGGTCCCACGGTTCGGTTTTTGATTCGGTTCCTCGGTTCTGTTCTCGGGTCAGATTTCGGTTCGGTTCGGTTCGCGGGTCGAATTTCGGTTCGGATCAAATTTTAAACTCTGTTTTTCTGAACTTTTTTGGGCTTTTTTTTGGGTTTTTTTAAACTTTTTTAATTGAGCTCCATTAAAATCAATTTCTTCACTTTTATTGGGTCATTTAGTTAACAAATCCTCTTTTTAAATACTATATTAAGCTCACTAGAAAAAATCTCATAAAAAATAATATATATTACACAAATAAAATTAAAAGCAATTATAATTATACTTTGACTTAACAATTATAATTTATACATACAAATACAATTATATAATATAACAACACATAATTTATGACATAACCAATTAACAATAAAATATAACAATATAAAATAAAAATAAAAATAAAAATTTAAAACCTTAAATTAAAAGCAAAAGGTCAATATAATATAAAAATTGAAAAACTCGAAAGGTTAATATGTCTATAAAAATTCATAACAATATAAAATGAAAATAAAAATTTAAAACCTTAAATTAAAAGCAAAAGGTCAATATAATATAAAAATTGAAAAACTCGAAAGGTTAATATGTCTATAAAAATTCATAAGAAGAATATCAACACAAGTAAAATATAAAAATCCATAAGAATATCAACACAAGCAACAAAAGTTCATAAAAAAACGAACACAATTAAAAGTCTATAATAAGATCAACATAAGCAAAAGTCTACAAAAAAATCAACTTTTAAACAACAATAATCAAATCTTTAATATTTGTGATATAACAACATAAATACATAACATTACTCCCCAATATCACCGTAGCTCTCTTCCATATTCACATGTGTTGCAATATCCAATGATGTAAGCACATAATTCTCCACCTCTATATAACATAAAATTATAACATATCAATAACATATTCAGTATTAACATAGTAGTAAAAAAAAATTAATAACTTAAATTTATGTAAATGATAAATATTTAAATGTACTTACCAGATTGAATTGACTCATAAAGTTCTAAATCTTGGATATCAGAGGCATCAATGCTAACATGAAGTTCTCTATCTCTAATTGAAGATTGAAGCCAATTCTGTGTACAAATCAGAGCTTCAACCATTTTTGGAGTCAATGAACTTCTGAATGGATCAAGAGTGCGTCCACCTGTACTGAATGCACTCTTAGAAGTCACTGCAGAAATAGGAATTGCAAGTAAATCCTTAACAATAAGAGACAAAATAGGATATTTAGTACAATTGTTCCTCCACCAACCCAAAATATCAAAATAAAGATTATGAGAATCTTTACTTTACTCCAGAAAATATATTTCCACTTCTGACTTTCCAATAATTGGTTGCAATTTTGCCTTTTGTCTCTTAAAAGCTTCCTCTGTATCATATTTCATTCTTTTATTCCTCACATCCAAGTCATTGTCTTCTACGTTTATATTGGATAAAGGAACATTAATAGATAAAGTGCAATATTGGGCACGATAAAAATCATACATAGAGAACAACAACTCTTTAATCCTTTCTTGCATACTCTTAACTACATTTGGCGCATACAAGTTCCCATAACAAAAACTTACATACTCCATCTTGTATCAGGGATCAAGAACAACAACAATAATCAACAATTTATTCATAGTATCCAATGAACCCCAGTATTTATCAAACTTCTTTTTCATGTTAATGGTCATTCTCTTCAACAAATTATCATCATCACCTTCCTCACTCAATCCTGTAAGCTGGAATTGAATCTTGCTTACCTAAACAAAAATACAAATTATAAAAGTCTAAAACACATATATATTCAACATTTAATTAATTTATTTGCGACTGAAAAAGAAACAAATTTTTACTAACCTAACTAAAATACAAATAAGATGTAGGCGTTAAAGAGGCACTACATTTCAAAGTTGCATCATAAAATGTCTTCCAAAATTTAACAAAGACTTGAGCATTTTTTCAATCTTCAGATTTGGGTGGCCCCGCTTTACCCTTCCCATCATCACCACTGTTGAAGTAGTTGCAGTAGTGTCCATCTTCCTCTTCTAAACGCTGGAATGCAATTTAAATTTTCAAGGCACTACTCAACATCAAGTAGGTGGAGTTCCACCTAGTAGGGACATCCATAACCACAAGCCCTTTCCCTTGAATATTTTCATGTTCAACATACTTTCTGAATTTTTCTAATCTCATGGGAGATGATCTAACATATCGGACTGTATTTCGAATACTAGCAATTGAATCACTTATTTCTTTCAATCCTTCACCAACAATCAAATTAATGATATGAGCAGCACACTGTAAATGTAGATATTTCCCATCCAAAAATATCCCATCAACTTGCCAACTCTTTAATCTCCTCCTCATGTAGCTAATTGCCACATTATTAGCACTAGCATTATCCACAGTAATTGTGAATACCCTTTGGATGCACCAATCACGTAACACATTCTCAATATATTTTTCAATTACTTCTCCCTTATGATTTGTGATTTGAGAGAAACTTAGAATTCTTTTTTGTAACTCCCAATCCGCATCAATCCAATGAGCAGTTACTACCATGTAGTTTATATTTTGTATAGAAGTCCAAGTATCAGTAGTAATACACACCCTCACCTTATTTGCAGAAAAAATACTCTTCAACAAAATCTTTTCATCGAGGTACAACTGATATATATCTCTAACTAGGGTTCTTCTAAATGGGGGATCGAACCTTGGACACACAACATGACAGAAATAGCAAAATCTTCTACCCTCAATAAAACTAAATGGCAGCTCATCTAGAATCACCATTTTGGCACAAGCTTTCCTACAATCCTCCTTATAATAGGTAACAGACATGACACTACTAGCACAACCTTTAGCAATTGGATTTTGACTTAATACCTCTTGACTCTCATTTATGATGGTGGCCAAATACTTCGTACAAATTAATAAATGCTTGTTTAAATTAGAGGTCTCATTCTTAACAGAATGAACAGCATAAGTATCATTTTCAATCTTCACAAAATGAGACCAACTATTGAAAACTTTAAGGCCACTTGGTTTTTTGGGTTTGTCAACACTTTCTTGTTCTTGTTCTTGTTCAATCCTTTTATCCATCTTCCTAAATTAAATTAACACAAATAAATTACTAACTCATAACACTTAACAAATTCACAACTCAACTACAACAATAATAACAAAAACTATACACCATAAGTTATTAACTCATAACACTTAACAAATTATCAACAACTTGTTTCTTTATAATAAACACGCATGATATCATCAGTCATGTAAACTCAGTGAATAATCAAATAATACTATTAAAATTTTTTACCATGTTCTAATTCATGAGGGCCTATATAGTATATACATACATTAAAAATTACTAAATAAGTAATCGACTTAAAACAAAATCTATCAAGCATGTTGGTATTATCGATTCAATCTTATAATGGGATGAACCTAACAAGTTTTGACTTAACAATGTAAATATATAAATTCACATCTAATTAATCCAAGCAAACAAAAATTGACCTAACAATGCACCAAATTCAGCAAAGTGTACCAAGGCAACACAAATTAGTTAAACAACACATCCACTCCAAGTTTCAACACAAATTAGTTAAACAACACATCCACGACCCACTTCAAGTTTCAAGTTAGGTGATGGCTCCAGAAAGCCAAAAAGGATGAGCATTTTTTACCCGAGCAGTGAAGCACAGAAGTAGTGACTGTCGCAGCTCAGAGGTGGACGGCGGTGTACGGCAGTGTGGATAGTGGCTTGGATGCGAATGAGAGACAAATACCGAAGCAGTGAGGCCGTGGTCGTCGCAGCTAGCAAGTGGACGAAAACGTGGACGACGGTGTCTACGACAACGTGGACAGCAGCTTCGACGGCAGTGTGGATGCGATAAGAGACAAAGACCCGAGCAGTGAGGCCATGGTCATCGCAGCTCACAGGTGGACCGCAACGTGGACGGCCGTGTGTACGGCGGGGTGGATGCGAATGAGAGACAAAGACCTGAGCGGTGAGACCGTGGTCGTTGAAGGTGGACAGCAGTGTGTACGGCAGCGTGGACAGCGGCTTGGACGGCGACGTGGATGCAAATGAGTGACAAAGACCCGAGCAGTGAGACCGTGGTCGTCGAAGGTTGTAGGTGGACGGCGGTGTGTACGGCAGTGTGGACAGCGATTTGAACGGCGGCGTGGATGCGAATGAGTGACAAAGACCCGATCGGTGAGGCTGTGGTCATCGCAGCTCGCAGGTGGACAGCAACGTGGACGGCGGTGTGGAGTTGTGGACGGCGATCGGTGAAGCAGAGGCCTTTGAGTTTGAGGCCGAAATCTAGTCTGAGAGTGAGAGCCGACAGCTGAGAGGAAATGACGAGAGATGATTTTCAATTTTCAATTTTGAGAATTAAGAGTAGGGTTTAGCTTTTATATACTATGGATTGAGTGCAGCCATGACCATTATAACATTTTACACCCTCTAATCAAAATATGCCATGTGGCATTTTAAATTTTTAAAAAATAAATTTTGGTTAACCGGTTCGGTTCTTGGTTCTTTGATTAGGAACCGAGAACCAAACCGAAAATTCGGTTTTCTATGTGTTGAAAATTGAAAACCGAACCGAACCGACCCGGTTCAGTTTCCAGTTTTTATGCCCACCCCTCCATTTATTTTTGGCTTATTTTTAGTTGTGGTGGGGCAATGACCTTTTTTTTTCAAAACTAGTTGTGATAGAGTAGTGACGTACATCGTCCTTGTCACGTGACAGATGGAGATCGATCTGTCCAATGGTGAAGGTGGTGCATGCCATTACCTTCCGTTAGTCGAAGACCACCGGCCCATGGCGGTGGGCGCGGTTATCGTCATTCGTCGTTGAACGGCAGTCGTTGCAGCCTTCTACTATAATTTTTTTTTTTTCACTTTTAGCATATCTACAGTGCTTCGTTAATTAAAAAAAAATCATTATCGCATAAATCACAAAGTTTTGAATCTACTAATATCTGTTTTGAGTCAAATTACAATTGATCACCGGCGACTGGTCGGTCACTGACTGATTGCTTATTATTTATTTATTTTAGTGACAGATTAGTAATTGAAACGTGAATATTTTGTGTTAATTCATTTCAAAGTTTTGTGTGGAGTGGCAATTTAGCTCGTTTATTGCTAAAATTAATAGAATTTTACTAATGAATTGGGACAAAATTAAATTTTTTAAAACTCGTGAAACAAAATTAAAAATTAGGTCAAACTTGAATAACAAAAATTTCTTTTACCCATATATTAATTAGGATAATTACTCGTTTTAATAAAATATTTGAGATACCTGACAAAAAAATTAATATATTGTAACATTAAATCAAACGCATTTTATATCATTGACACCTTGTTTCTTAGAATGAATGAAAATTAATTTGAGTTGATGACATCACATAACAAATTCTAAGCCTCGGCAAGAATAACTGGGCTTGTGTTATTGCAGGGATGTGAAATTGGTTGACATGACAAATTCACGTTATGTTAGAAGCCCAACGAATCATACATATCTCTACATTGATAATATATTGTCTACTTTGGGTCTAAACCCTCGTGGTTTTGCTCTTGAGCTCTATCGAAAAGACTTCATACCAATGGAGATATAGTTCACTCATTATATACCTATGATCTTTTTAATTTCTTACCAATGTAGGATTTTGTTCGTTTTTTTAATAATCATTCACTCGAACAAAAGACTATTGAGTTTCACCCCAAATGATATTCCATCCATTTATCTTTCACATAAGAAGACCTTACTCCCAACAAAACTCATTTTCACTGCATTGAGGTCGCATGCCTTAGGTGAAACACTAAAGTACCACACTATTACCTTGAGAGCTTGCTCTATCAAGTTAACTTTGCATCACTACGTTGAGAAGACACGCCTTACGTGAAGTTTGAGAGTATACCACTGTCTGTATATAGAGCTTGACCACGAATCTCATCGCAAGTAAATTAGGGTTTACTAGGCTCACTATTTTCTTATTCAACACCAAATTTTTTTTCACACGGCTAACTCTATGACATGACTCTAATACCACTATTAAAAATTCAACGAATCACACATATTTCTACATTAATATAAATTTTTTCATTTTTAACTTAAGCTCTCATTATTTTGCTTTTGAACTCTATTCAAAAAAATATTATGCTAATAAAAATACAATTCACTCTTTATATACATATAATTATCCCCATTTTTTATCAATGTAAAATTTTATTTGCTTCCTTAACTTAGAATTTTTGTTCATAATATTAGAGAAATCGCCGTTGTGGTATTATTCAATTTTCGCAGCGAGAGTGCAAGCACCTATGATGGTTTTTTTCCACTTGGTACCGTTGTGTGTATAAATCTGGGAAGCGTTGCTGTTAAATCCTGATATATTAAAATTTTTATGGTTCCAAAAGCATGAATTTCATGAGATGGAGGGTAAATTGAACCGAAGATACTGGTTGAGTCGATATTCATCTGTCACTTTTTTTTTCGATAAAAGTTGATTCAAATGAACAGAGCAGAAATAATTGACAAAATTACAAAATGCGGTACATCATCATCATCAACAAATAGTACTACTATTTGATGAAACAACTTTATTCAAACTGATGGATTTCCCTCCATCTATTGAAAAAAATGAAGATACTGTATGTTTCTATCGCCTCAGGGTGTGCATTATGTACTCCGCATAAAGGTCCCTTCCAAAATTCAGTCGGGTAGAAGAAGCAGCATGAGATGGAGAAATTAGGCGATGGCTTTAAACATAAAACTCTCCAATTATTGACTGCATACTTACATGGAGTGCTGGATGGCCTCAGCTGCAGTAGCTGAAGGTAAAAACTCGTTCACTGCCACCGTCTTGTTCTCATTTTTCTTGTCTGTACAAATGTGTTAAGTAAACACTAAACCAATCTTACATTTTGAAGTGAAGTCATTCATTAAGGCTTTTAATTTAGACATGTAAGATTGAAAAGGATACAATCTTCAAAGAAACGACGAATCTCAGTAAGGCGATGGGGAGGAAGCTCTTTGATGTCAGTATAGTGCTTGTACTCTGGATCATCAGCACAAACTGCAATGATCTTATCATCTTTCTCCCCCTGAAAGTGAAACCAAAAAGTATATTTGTTATTACTCTTTACATGTATCAAGTGTAGAAGCTCTTCTTGTTCAGTTTTTTTGTATACCAAGTTTTAAGTGAACTACCTGATCAATCATGGGCATCAGTCCAATGCCCCTGGCCCGGAGGAAACATCCAGGAAGAACCGGTTCCTGTACAGATCAGTACTCCTTTAATGTAAGCGTTTATATGTATCATTAGATATTGTTAAGACTGATACAGTTCATATACCTGCATGAGAATCAAAACATCAAGCGGATCATTATCTTCACATAATGTCCGAGGAATGAAACCATAATTGTGAGGATACACCACTGAGGAATATAAAACTCGATCCACCTGTGCATTCATTAATTTGGATTATAAAAACAACCAAAAATAGGCTGATAAGAGAGAAAATATACATAATTGATCTTACTTTAATAAGTCCAGTTTTCTTATCCAGTTCATATTTCACCTTGCTTCCCTTTGTTATCTCGACAACCTGAAATCATAGCCAGCAAAGACAACGGATGATTTTGGATATGGAACATTATTTTACGTATGCCTTTTCATATTCTATTTATACTACTTGACTTTTTAGTTTATTACAAGTTAAAAATTCAAGACATACGACGTTGAAAATATTGGGGGCTCCAGGTCCTGCATGCAAAGATATTGCAATACATGATTAGTTACCATACTCTTTTATGCGAATTTAATGTATAAATACATGCATAGAATTATAGAAATACCAATCTCAAGATCATGCCAAGGATGTGCAGCCACTGATCTCCTTGACAAAGATGAGAGGATCCTCTCGTTCAGTTTGGGAGCTGGACGTGATTCACTTTTATTCGCTTCCTCGCTCATCTTTGACCACAAAATAAGAAACAAAAAATATATATTAAAAATTGCAACTTGTGTATGTGCATTTAAGATCCAGAAACCGATAAGTAATACACGCTAGATGTACCTTGGTTGATTGTTGAAGAAGATAATGCTTGAAACGTGAGAGGAGATAGACAAGCTCAATATATAGGCAGAGATCCTAAGTCTTCGGCCGCTCATGTATTAGCATTACACTTGTCTCATATTCGGCGAAAATAGCTGCCCTGTTGACCTTCACTAGTTTTGTTGCATAAACAAAATCGACTTCATTTATCGCGGTCTTAGACGCGATCCTATAACTAAGCTCAATTTCACAAACATGTGAGCCCAAAAACCCCCCAAAAAATTAAATTACATTTGTGCAGAACCCATATTTGCTAGTTGCTACCAGAGAATTTGGCCAATGCCATCGTATTGTAGCCAGCTCTGCTATGTTCTATCTATAGAAGTTTTCTTTTGAACCTTCATGACACTTTTTGTCACTTCTGATAATAGCCTGCTCGTTTAGACTCTTCCCTTGGAGTTGATGCTCTCTCTATATTATTTTTTCATAAAGTTCTAGTAGCACAAACATCGTGCAAACATTGTTTTTAAACATCAACAGTGTCTTTCGTAGCCTGTTCAAATGTGACTTGATCCCATAGTTCATCTTCCACCGTAGCATTTTCTATATGGTTCAAATGGTAAAAGGTAAAGGTTTGATTGTGTCTCAGAATCTAATGCACAATTTCAAAATTGATACCCAAGTAATTGCAAGTACCACGTACTACTCATCCATCTTCTACTACTAATCACATTATTCTCCAGTTCGGCAGGGCTATTATTTTTAATAAACGATCCCGTCTCAAAAGATATAACCAGTTACTAAGGCAATTATCAGTTTCAATTCAAACCCCGAGATTTTAACGGTCTTGCAACCATGAATTTTATAGACTCACAAGTAAAATGTAGAGTCCAGAACAATAGTCAAAATGATGATCCAAATCAAGTATAACAGGAGGATAGATACTCATTTCTCATCAACTTCTCATAAAATGGTTCAAATGAACACACATAAATAACCATCAAAAGTAGAAAATTTTAAAAATATTTGAGTTTACATCATCTTCATATAACATTGGCAAAATGACTTGTGCAAATCAACGTATTTGGCTCCATTAAATAAATAAAAATGGATACGTCTAGCGCCTCAAGGTGTGCAGAATGTACTCAGCGTAAAGGTCCCTGCAACAAGCAAAAATAACACATCAGCAAAGCAGAAGATTGTTGTAATAGCCTAGAAACTGTTATGTCATCAGACAGGGAAATAAGCGGGTCAAAAGAAATATTTTAGTGCATAAAATCTTCCCTTTCTTCATTGTGTTCTCCCTTTGTAGCTAAAAAAGAAATGTTTGATTTCAGTGACTTACATAGAGTACTGGATGGCTTCAACAGCAGCAGTTGAAGGTAAAAACTCGTTAACTGCAACCTCCTTGTTCTCGTTTTTCTTGTCTGGGAAGTGTGTTAAGAAACCATTTTTCTTCACATTGTAAAATAACATCAAACAATCTTTAAGTTTAACTAAATTTGATTAAATTTTTAGACATAAAACTGAAAAGGATCCAATCTTCAAAGAAACGACGGATCTCAGAAAGGCGATGAGGGGGAAGCTCTTTGATGTCAGTGTAGTGCTTATACTCTGGATCATCAGCACAAACTGCAATGATCTTATCATCTTTCTCTCCCTGAACAAGAAGAAAAGTGAAAATGGTTATTGCATAAAACTAATAAAAGAGGTCCCTAAATTCAGTTTTTCAAAGCTTAATAGAGTACCTGATCAATCATGGGCATCAATCCAATGGCCCTGGCCCGCAGGAAACATCCAGGAAGGACTGGCTCCTACACAAATGAACAGTAAAGCGTCTATGAATATTGCACATGGATCTCGAACAAAAGTAACAAGTAGGGAAATTTGGGATATGATATTTGTATAAAACCGTAAAGCATTTAAGAGTGAACTGCAGAAACTAGGAAAAAAAAAAAAGAACTCAAAGTAAAAGCCAAAAGCAAAAAGAAAAAGGGAAAGTAGGACATGCACTCATTTCTTCAAGAATAAGAGGCAATTACAAGAAAAATAGGCAGTTTATTATTCATAACCAGAGATTCTATGCAAACGAAAATGAAATAATTGTGAAAAGGCTATAGTCAACTGCAATATTTGAGAAAGTAATAATTTCCATCAGCAAATGACTAAGTTAGAATAGTTATAATTTCCCTTGACACTATTTAAAGCTGGCAGAAATAAATTACCTGCATAAGAACCAAAACATCCATGGGATCATTATCTTCACACAATGTGCGAGGGATGAAACCGTAGTTATGAGGGTAGACCACTGACGAGTATAAAATTCGATCAACCTAAGCAGTCACTCAAACAGTGAGAACAACTAAATATACAGAGATATATCACGCAAGAAAAGAATGTGGACAGCGAGAACATTGTTCATACCTTAATCAGTCCTGTTTTCTTATCAAGTTCATATTTGACCTTACTTCCCTTTGTTATCTCAACAACCTGAATGAATTGAACAAAAAATTAGACTAGAAGATACCAGGGCTATTAATACTGCTTTGAGTTATAAAAGTTAAAATCAAAGACATACAACGTTGAAAATGGTAGGAGCTCCAGGTCCTGCGTGCGAATAATTGAAACATGATTAGCTTCACTGAGTATTTTTATATGCAAATAAAATTATGAGTGGTCATTATATGGCTACCAATCTCAAGATCATGCCAAGGATGAGCAGCAACCGATCTCCTCGACAAAGACGAGAGGATCCTCTCATTAAGACGGGGAACTGAAGGCTGTGGGGCTACAACAGCTTCATTTCCTTTCACTTCCTCACTCATCTCTGACAGAACAAATTAGAATATTGCATAGATTATTGACAAATGCTGATTGCAATGCTTTAACCTTTATGCAGTCGAACAACAAAAAAAAAACTTTTGATCTTGATTTATGAAGAAACAGAGAGTTAAAATGCTAACTAAAAGATCTTGATCGTATGTGATTTAACAAATACCGAACAGTAATAATTACAATAATGAATTGGTTGCCATTTCTATTAATGTATTCGGATGATAAATGACAAAAATGATCAAAAGGGATGCTTTTTCAAGTGATTTACAACTAACATCGATGAATTTGATATGATACCCACTACAATTTTCCACTTCCACAAAGAACCAGAAAAGCGCAAGTATGTGACCTAGAAATTAAAGAAAAAGCACATAGTTGTATAAAATAAAATAAAATTTAAAAAAAAAAAAGAAACAAACAAACAAACAAATACCTTATTTGTTGAAGAAGACAGAGAGTATGTATGAGAATGTAAAGAGATAGTAATTGGGGCAGATAACCTAACTTTGCGCTTACTGAATGTGTGTGATGTGTGAATATTTATAACCAGAGAAGGGTTGGTCAACTCGTTGCAGGCAAAGACTCGTTTCTTACAGGAATTTGGTAGAAGGTGGCTTTGCTTGTTTATAGTTATAGGCCTCCACTAACAATTTGCCGAATTTTCTAAGTTCAAGATTATTTTGTGTTAATTTGATAGCATCTGTATTAAAATTTAATGAAATGATCCTAATCCCACACGACATGCAATGATAGTGACCACTAAAATTACCTTTTTCACATGTGAAATAATTAGTAATATTGAACATAGATCTATTCTTGCATCAAGTTTAGTGATAGTCATATTTGCATAAACTAAAATTACCTTTAAAGAGTATATTAGGCAGAACACTTTTGGTTGTGGGTTCGATGATTTGGAGTAACACAATAAAAAGTAGAAGGCATTTGATTCTTTTTCTGTGACATGAAAATGTGGAGATCTATAAAGTGTTTTGTTCCCTTGCTTGCTTGTCCAATAGCGTCATAAAATCTGTGCAGAATGATTCCTTGTTATCACCAAAGTCCAAAACAAAAAGAAAAAAATCTACCCACCTTTCTTCTTACCTACCATTCTATTTAGCATTTACTCTCAGGGTTGGGTTACATTTTTGCTGCATATAATTTGTAAAAATCACCTTTTAAGTCGCAACTGGCGTCTGGGTGGGTTGTTAGTGGCACTCAACTCTTATACAATTTACGCGTTTTATTGATCCTTAGATCTAAAACCAAGATTTGCTGAATCATTCATTAGAAAATGAAACAAACATGTACCCATATTCTATACATACAATGATAGCAACGCAACCCGCTGGCTCTAATCTCTATGCATACACACAACTCCTCAGAACAAGTTCCAAATCCCACTTAGTTACACAAATTTTTCATATTAGATGTGAGCCCGCACATACTGCAACATGTTTCTGGCAAGTGAAATGAACTAATCGACTTTGCCGGGGAGAGAAATTCAAGGCACGTAATTAGAGTCAGGAGACATGGATATCATCTGCAATAGACTTGAATTCGAAAATGTTTCCTCTAATGCAGGTCCCCTCTTGCTACCTCCATCAATGCTATCTTTTGCAATGTGTACCAGCTCTTTTGCAACATCAATCATGCCAATTTTCCCATCCCTGCCAAATAACAGACACCTAGTTGCAATATCTGCCACCATCTCTATCTGCTCTCTTCGATAAATGGGTTGCTCGTGATAGTAAAGAGATGGATCCACAATTTCTTCTATTTTCCCGCTCTTTAATTTTTGCAATGCCACTGTTGGCTGCTCCTGTTTGGAGCCTGTAATTATCTCTAGAAGTAACACACCGAAGTCATAAACATCATTTTTGTTAATACGCATGCCTTCGTGATTGTTGCATGAATTAGACCCAACTTCAAGGCTAGAGCTTAGTAACCCAAACCCAGCAATTTTAGCAGAGTAGTCTTCATCTAGAAATATGTAACCGGATTTGAGGTCATGATGAAAAACGGGAGGAGAAATCTCGTACTGCAAAAATGCGAGAACACTTGCTGTTTCAGCACTAACGGTTAACCTCTTATACCAATCAAGGCCAGCTTTCTGCTCACTGCTTTTGAGCAAATGTTCTTCCAGGGTACCATTTGCAGGATACTCATAGACAACAAGTGGGGTGAATCCAGAACCAGAATCAATACAGCATCCGAGGACACGAGCCAAATTCCTGTGCAGAATTGCTGACAGAAGTTCAACTTGGGATAAGAATTGAATAAGTTCTGTTTCATTCTCACATTGAATCTTCTGTACGGCTACATGTGAACCATCCCCTATGACCCCAACATAAATTGAACCATTTTTTCCCTCTACAAGTTTCTGGCAATCTTCGAAACCTCTAGTGGCTTCTTCTAGCTCATGATAAGTGAACAACCGAGTCCTACAAGCTTTCCGGAATGAGATTGTATTATGAAAATGAGCCTGGTCATATTGGTCTTTAACAGGTCGTTTTAGAAGACAAAAGAGTGCTAATAAGGAGGCAATGATGAAAACCGGAGCAAGAATACCTGCATATTAAGGGATGGTTTGAAATATTATAGATCAAATCTAAAGCAACTATAAGTCTATATGCATGCAGTTGAATGGAAATGAATTTTCAGTCGTCCTTTTAAAGATTGTGCACTAAATGAAATTATTATAATTTAGTAAATTAAATTTTTACTTAGTGAAGCATATTTAAGAGCATTGAAGCAGAAAAGGGTCTATATGAGATTACTTACCAGCTACAATGATTACTTCTTTTTCATTTTTTCTTTTGGTGAAACAGTCCTTGCCATATGCCTCCTTTCCATCCTTGAAGCAAGCTGTCAAAAACATATCCGAAATATGCAAAAATGTTATCGTTTTAATTATGAAGCAAAATAAAACATGAAAATAATGTTATCAGCTATATTGGGGTCAGTAAAACTAACGATGTTAAAAAGAAAGTCTCATACCATTCTCATAAATATCAAATTACTTAAAAGGAAAATGGTCCGACTTTTTCTAAATATTATTTTACGGAGTCGTTGCCTCTGTCATGATGATTTTATCTTAAAAAGATACTGGCAGCGACTACTTTAATCATGATGTGAATTAGATGCATTAATCATTAGTTCACTGAATTTGGGCATCTGAGTGTCACGGCTAATTGATAGCAGCCCACTCCCAGCATCGTTCATTCATTTGATTGAAGATAAAGCAATTATGTCAACTGAGAACTCTGGGACCCTGCACCTAATTGGGGATGCAGTTGTAATATAGCTACAATTGTTATTATTGCAAAATGCTAGATCCAAAGCACAATCTAAAGAAGTGTTTCCTAAATGACTGGTGCATTGCAAATGATGCCTTTACTTGAAGTCAAATTTTCGTCATAATTAAAACAAAACTGCTGCCAAAACAAGTGATAATTAAAAAGCGTGATCAAAATCAAGGGGGAAAAAAAAGAAAGAGAGAAAAACTACTCACATTTTAAGCATCCAGTTCCATTTGCAAATCCATCGCCGACAAACCCATCCTTACACAAGCACCTAACGCCTGCTTCAACTGTGGTGGCATTTACAATGTTAGCATTGATAGAACAAATTTCCTTGGATAAATTTGTGGGAATTGCCCACTCTAATTTAACACCACGCTTGCCAGTATTACTTCCACGTGAAACGACCCAAGATGAAAAACCTCTGCATCCGAACTTGGAAAAATCAGAGAACCCATCTCCAAGATGCCATATACTTTGATCAGAGAGTGGATAACAACAGGCAGGTGAGCCATAGCTATTGCCATCACAGCCAGGCAAGTCATTTGTTTCACAACCCACTTTACACAAAGAAGAATCCTCACAATCATATAAACCAATCACATTATCAGCTGACAGAGAAAAGTAAGCATTTCTTGCGAAACCAAAGGAGTTCAAATCATTGTATTGACGACAAGAAGTGATGCCCGGAAAATCAACTAGTATGCCATCAGGAAAGAATTCAAAAACTCGATAGCTCCGGGTGTCTATTTTGAGGTAAAGGGTAGTTGAATTCAAGCAGGTGAGATGAAAAGCACTAGGAACTGAGGCAAAAGAACTGTTCAAGTGAAATGGAAATGGGATGTTGTGAAAGTTACCGCATTTGTCACTACATTGATTTGGAAGCAGAGGAGGTTCTTCCATTTGTTGATGTTGTTGCAGCACTCGAAGAGAAAGAGAGAAATTTGATTGGTGAAAAAGTAGTGTCAAGAAGAGAATAAAGGAAGTTGAGTAAAGAGGTAACATTGCTTGTCAAAGCCTTGGCCCCTGATAGCTGAGTTTTAAGAGAATGTTTGAAAGAAAGCTATTACAAAGAAGAAGAAAGTGTTTTATAAGGTTACGTTCGATTCATGGCCATTTTGTTTTAACTCACTCAGACTCAGACCCATAATCAAGTGGACCCAGGTGGCCACGTGGCAAGATTGATGGTGATGTGATGCAATGGATTGCGGGGGCCATTGAAGTTGGAGAAGAGGAGACGATTGGTCTCTAAAATGGGTTACAGCTCGTTCGAATCGTACCGTATGGAATTGTGTGCTTTTTTTTATGGGAGTGTGGCCTATCTATTCATTTAGCACTTCAACTTAGTTCAATGGCTTTTGGTTATCTTTTTGCTCAATATAAATAACGACCAATTAGCCCCTTTTTTAATTAATTAACTATAATATAATCTACATTGTTACATTGTTTTCGAGCATTGATATTTGATAATGTTAATAATAATACGTATGTAGTTTGAGAATTACGGAATGTCAGATCTTAAAAAAAGCTACACAAAATTTCTCAATCCCCAACGTTCCCCCACATGCCCACGCGTGGTGGGTTTCTTAGTCGCTTTTCAGCTTACTGCGTGGTGACATCTGTGCTTAATACGGTGATGATTGATGAAGAACAACTGGATGGGTGTGTTGTGTGTTTATTGGTTTTGTAGTAACTTGAAAAGCTTTTGGCTTTGTGTTGGGAAGCCAAATTTTGCTTGTTACGCTTTAAAACATTTTTATGAAATTAATTTCAATTCTAAGTTCTAACAACTAATAAGCGAGGCTCAAGCATATGGGCCTACCAAATTTTGGATTTTTAAGTGGGCTGTTTTGGATCCCTACTGAGCCCAGTCAATATCTTCTTGGTCCAATGGTCTTGGAGGGGCATCATCCATCCAAGTTTGATTCTCAAGTACGAGCAATAGATATTGGTGTTTCGCTTCGCATGATTTATTTTATTTTATTTTTATAAATAACTGCGAGAAAATGAGTTTCATCTCATTTCATTTTACTATAACCATAGTGAGGCATTCAAATCAAAATTTATATTTATAAAAAAAATAATACTAATTTTTTTTCATCTTATATCAATTAATTATTAAATAATATAATAATAATTTTAAAAATTATACTTTTTTATTTAATTATTTAATATTTTAATTTAAAATATTATTTGAGAAATATAAAATTACTCTTAATGATAAAATCATATATAATGTCGTATACCTCTTGGCTCCTTTCTAATTTTGTGAGGGGAATTCGATTATTAACAAAATTAAATTAGTACTCAGAAAAAAAAAACTACTATTGTTATCCTAATTAAATTGAAACGTAGCCCACGGGAGGAGAAAAAGAATTAGAAAGAATCAAAGGAATAACAAAATAATGTTTCTTTTAAAATGGAAATTGAGTTTAATAAGAATCAATTAGCCAGGCATTCCCTTCCATGCGTGCACGTCATTTTGTCACTAATAATTAATTAGCAAAAATCATAATTTGTTAAAATACATCTAAAATTACGTATTCCTATACGCAACTAAAAGGATGAATAGCAACTCTGAGACCACCATCATCAATCATGCCCACAAAAGATTACCGTACAAATAATTTTATATGAATAATATTCAACATATAAAATAAATTATGTAATATAATATAATTGATTCGGTTATTATCATTTTATTTTTTATTTTTTTATTTTTATAATTATGTTATATCAAATTAAGTATTATAATTATTGACCGAAAACTTAATCCTCTAGACTAATAAGTTTTGAATTTATTTTTAAAAAAAATAATTAAGCATATTGGACTAAGTTGTGTTAATTAGGGTCTCTGAATACAACTATTTTTACTTTCATGCAAAAAAACAAATGACTTTATAATGATTTTGTGCGTTTTGGTAATGATTATCTGATTCATACGTTATTAATATAAAAGATAATATTTTAAGAGTTTTTTTTTAAGTGAGAAAAATGTCATTATCTTAGGAGTTGTTGGACCTTTTTTTTTTTGTAATTGGTCTTCATTTAATTTTGTAAATTACAAGTGGGGGATTAAATTATATTTCTCTCTATTAATGGCATGTTCAAGGCAATTAGCGATCTCGGACTCCAACTATCTACTTTACAGAAGAGCACTTTAACCTAATCTCTGTTGTGTATAATATGATGAAAAAGTAAAAATTTTGAATTAGAATGTAAAGTTTAAATATAAATAAATATTTTTGTAAATATATTAATATTTGAACTTATTTCTCACTTATATATAAATAAAAGAACTCACATATATTTATAGAGTAAGGGAATGAGAAAAAAATAAAATATTTTCAATATAGAATTTTGATGGAAGACACTGTTTACGACACTGTTCACTTATATGGTACTGTTCATCTATTCAATATTGTTCACTTGTACAGTATTGTTCACTATTATATTTATAACACTTCTCCTTAGACTCTACCATAATTCTAACTTTTCCTTTAAGCTATACAATTTTTTAATAAATACAAAATAAATACAACTCTATTTTGTACAGCGGTGTCGAACGTGTTTAATACTGCCTCATTAAAACTTTGTTAGTAAAATCCAGTGAGATAAAACCTGGTCGAAGGGAAAAAGAATGCAGTACACGTTTGTAACTAATACTTTTCTCTCCTGAAAGAATATACTCCCCCTGATGAAATGTTCCCCCTCAAAGTAACATCCTATCATTTTGCCAACTTGTTGAGCTAACACATGCCAATTTTGTAAACTTGTTTCTCAAAAATTAAAGTTGGTAGAGATTTAGTGAACAAATCTGCAAAGTTGTCAGTAGAACGTATTTGTTTCACATCAATCTTCTTGTTTTGTTGCAGTTCATGGGTGAAGAAAATTTTTAGAAAGATATGTTTGGTTTTATCTCCTTTGATATATCCACCTCTAACTTGAGCAATACAAGCTGTATTATCTTCATATATTGTTGTTGGAATATCTGTTGCAGAAGGTAGGCTACATGTACTCTGAATGTGATGAATGATGGATTATAACCATATGCATTCCCTACTTGCTTCGTGGAGTGCAAGAATCTCAAAGTGATTTGATGATGTGGCAACAAAAGTTTATTTTGTGGATCGCCATGAGATTGATATATTGTTATAGGTAAAAACATAACCTGTTTATGAGCAAGCCTTATGGGAATCAGATAAGTACCCAGCATTTGCATATCCAACTAGACCTAAATTTTCTGTTAGTTTATTAGAATAAAATAGTCTCAAATTTATTGTTCCACATAGATAACGAAATATATGTTTGACACCATTCTAATGACATCGAGTTGGTGCAGAGCTAAATCTTGCCAATAAATTTACTGCAAAAGCTATGTTCGGTCTAGTACATTTGGCTAGATACAATAAAGCACCAATTGCATTTAGATATGGTACTTCTGGACCAAGTATTTTCTCATCATTTTCTTTGGGACGGAATGGATCCTTTTTAGGATCAAGAGACCGAACAACCATAGGGGTACTTAATGGATGGGCTTTATTCGTGTTGAATCTTTTTAAAATCTTTTCAATATAGGTAGATTGATGGATAAAGATTCTATTTGATTTATACTCGATCTGCAAGCCGAGACAGTATTTGGTCTTCCCTAGGTATTTCATTTCAAATTCCTTCTTTAAGTCTTCTGCAGTTTTCAAGAGCTCTTCAGGAGTCCCGATCAAATTCATGTCATCCACATATACAGCTACAATAGCAAATCCAATGTTTGACTTATTTATGAATACACATGGACATATTGGGTTGTTAATATAACCTTTTTTTTATCAAATATTCACTTAGACGATTATACCACATGCGCCCAGATTGTTTTAATCCATACAAAGATTTCTGTAGCTTGATTGAGTACAAATTTTGATTACATGCTTCAAGCATTTTAAATCCTTCAGGGATTTTCATATAAATATCTGTGTCAAGTGATCCATATAGATATGTCGTTACTACATCCATAAGATGCATACCAAAATTTTTTGAGACTGTCAAACTTATCATAAATCTAAATGTAATTGTGTCCATCACGGGGGAATAAGTTTTATCATAATCAATACCAGGTCTCTGCGAGAAACCTTGAGCAGCAAGTCTTACTTTGTATCTGATGACTTCATTGTTTTCATTACATTTTCGTAAAAAAATTCATTTATGTCCTACGCGTTTGACATCTTCAGGTGTCCGGACTACATGTCCAAATACTTCCCGTTTAGTTAGTGAAATCAATTTTGTTTGTATTGCTTATTTCCATTGAAACCAATCATGCCTTTCTCTACATTCATCAACAGATTGTGGCTCAAAATCATCATTTATAATTTCAGTAGCTACTTCAAATGAGAACACATTGTCAACGATTGTTTTATCTCGTTGCCACATTTCTCCTGTATAAGCATAATTTATACTATTTTATTCATTTTGAAACTCTTGTGTCTCTTCTGGGACTAATATTTCTTCTAAAATTTTTGTCTCTACAGGGACTTTTATCTCTTCAGGGACTATTAATCATTCTGTTGTTTTAGAGAATGTGGATTAATTTGCTTGAGCATTATTTTCAATAGGATCCTATGTTTTTATTTTTCTTTTTCGCAAAACAGTATCCTTTGAACCAATTGATCTACCACGCTTTTAGCGTGCTGCGAATAATTCATTTGCTGCTATTTAATTAGATTATTCTATAGGAACAATTACCCGGGCTAGTGTATTGGCAGCTGGTATATATGATTTGATTACTTTTGATGCATCTGTAAATGCGTCTGGTAATTCATTTGCTATTTTTTGAAGATGAACAATTCTTTGCACCTCATTTTCACATTGAGTTGTGCGGGGGTCTAAATGAGACATAGTAGTTATTTTCTAAGAAAGTTCATGCCTTACTTCAGGAGGCAAATTTTTTTTCCCTAATGATGGGAATACTGTCTCATCAAAATGGCAATCTGCAAATCGTGCAGTAAATAGATCACCTGTCAGGAGTTTAAGATATCTTATAATTGATGGTTAGTTAAAACTAATATAAATCTCCAAGCGACGTTGAGGCCCCATCTTAGTGCGTTGAGGAGGTGCTATAGGTACATATACAACACAACCAAATGTACGCAAATGAGATATATTAGGTTGATGACCAAGTACAAGTTGTAATGGAGAATATTAATGATAAGCAGTGGGTCTAAAACGAATTAATGCTGCAGCATGCAATATAACATGTCCCCATGCAGAAGTTGGTAATTGTGCGCGCATTAATAAAGTACGTGCAATTACCTGAAATCGTTTAATTAAAGATTCTGTTAATCCATTTTATGTGTGAACATGTGGTACAGGATGTTCTACTTCAATTCCCACTGATATACAGTAGTCATCAAATATTTTGGATGTAAATTCATCAGCATTGTCTAAACGTATTGTCTTAATATGGTATTCTGGAAATTGTGCCATTAATTTTGCAAATACAATATTTCGTGTAGATAATAAACACACATGTGACCACTGCGCAGATGCATCAATTAAAATACCTAAAAGGTCCACTAGGTGGATGAATTGGTCCGCATATATCTTCTTGAACCCTTTGTAAGAATGATGAAAATTCTAGACAATCTTAGAAGGGGATGGTCTGACTATGAGTTTGCCTTGTGAGCAAGCAGTACAAATATTTTCATTGGATAATAGAATCTTCAGGTTCTTTAACGGATGTCCATGAGAATTTTTAACTATCCTACGCATCATTGTTGATCCTTGATGACCAAGACGGTCATGCCATAGTGTAAAAGTTTTTGGATCATTGAACTTCTGGTTTATTACTGCGTAGCTTTCAGTTGAATTTATAACTGTATAATACAAACCCGATGATGAAATATGAAGCTTTTCAAGTACGCATTTCTTGTTTGAGACATTAGAAGTAATGCAAAGATATTCTACATTATTTTCATTTATAGTCTTAATGTGATATCCATTTCGGCGGATATCTTTAAAGCTCAGCAGATTTCTTCTGGATCTACCGGCATGTAAAGCCTCATTTATATATAATATTGTTCTATTTTCTAACAAGATTGTTGCTCTTCCAAAGCCTTCAATCAGATCTACAGGACCTGATATAGTATTAACTTTCCCTTTAATCATTGTTAGTTTTAAGAAATATTTTTTATCTTTTTAAGATAGTGTGTGTAGTTGCACTGTCAGCCAAATAGACATCCCTATCTTTTCTTTCTAGAGTGGACAGTTCATTTTTGGAAGCCACATCCTTTAATAAAATATTTAACATTAAAAAGTAAAATAAAAATTACAAAAAAAAAAACATGAAGAGAAACCAACACAATAAATATTAAAAATAAGAAAATATACAACATACTGATATAAAATAAAAGTACAAATATGTCATAATAGAGTTTTAAATAATTAATGCCCCATTTTCAATTTTCGAAGAAATCAGAGACTTTTAGATGAGTATGATCTGCAAGATCCGATTCATCAATAAGATTTATCTCCATATTCTTTTCTTTTCCTTTGACAAATGTCTCACGGGGCTCAATTTGATTTCTTGGTGCACGACATGTACGTGATCAATGCCCATTTTTACCACATCGATAACATATATTTTCATGATACTTAGGGCGTTTGGTTTCCATATCATTTTCTCTGTGTTTGGTGCTTCTGTCCTCCTTTAATATATCTATATCTTTGGTATTTATAATCACCTCGAGGGTAATAACCATGCCCTCTTCCTCTTCCACGACCACATCTAGCATTATTATGAAAATTTGCATTCACTTCAGGGAATGGTTGAGAACCTGTTGGACGTGATTCATGGATTTTCAATAACAGTTCATTATTCTGTTTAGCAACAAGAAGACATGAGATTAAATATGAATATTTTGTATACCGTCATTCACGGTACTGTTGCTGTAGAACCACATTAGAAGCATGAAAGGTTGAAAATATTTTTTTCTAACATATCATGCTCTATCACTTTCTCCCTACATAATTTCATCTGTGAGGTAATTCTGAATAAGGCAGAATTGTATTCAACAACAGTTCTGTAATCCTGCAATCATAGGTTCATCCATTCATATTCTGCCTTTGGGAGGAACACATCCTTTTAATGGTCAAATCTTTCTTTTAAATTTTTCCAGAGGATCTGCGGGTCATCTATAGTCAAATATTGAGCTTTTAAGCTCTCATGTATGTGGTGACGAAGAAAGATCATAGCTTTCGCTTTGTACTGCAGGGACGTACTATTTTTTTTTTTCAATAGTCTTTTTCAAACCATTGGTTTGGAGGTGCATTTTAGCATCCAACACCCATAATAGGTAATTTTTCTCAGATACGTTAAGTGAAGGAATTTACAAATTTGTCAAAGGCATTTTATTCAAAGGGCTTTTAGATATAGAATAATAAAATTAAAATTAGTATATAGAATATTAACCTTATGCAGAATATCAAAAATAATATTTAGGAGGCATGACCTTCTATATGTCACATTGTAAAATATAAATATAAAAAATAAAGTTCAGGAGGCATTGCCTTCCTTAAACAGAATAATAATAATTAAGAAACTTGACATATATAAAACAATAACAATTAGGAGGCATAACCTTCCATTTAATTAAGTAATAACAATAATATAAAGCATAGAATTAGTACAAGAACTTCTTATTTCAAAACCTAAATTATGATCAAAATGAGTCAAAGTAGCAAAGGGGTTGAACCGAAGATCTCTAATTTACTTTATTGACTATCTGAAATATATTCGGTCTTTTATAAGAAATTCGTTATTTAACAATTCTAAGTTAGTAAAGATTTAAAATAAATTATTACAATTATTTTAGAGGGCATACCCTCTCAAATTGTGAAAGAAGTAAATAATATAAAATAAATTAAATAATTTAATAGAGGGTGTGATTTACAATCAAGGCGGCAGAATCGACCGACCGATTATCCCACAAAATATTTGAAATTTAAGTGAGTGTGATTTACATAAATAATAAAAAATAAATTGTATAATTTAAGAAATGATGAGATTTATAACTAAGGAGGCAGAGCCAACTGACCGGTTATCTCACATAATATTTAAAATCTAAATGAAGAAAATAAGTAATTCTTACTTGTAGTTATCGTGAATCATACTATGACTGTCGCAAATCGTACTAATAAAGTGTTGTGAATAATAGGATGAAGAAGCAAAAATTTTAAACTAAGAATAATGCAAAGTGTAAATATAAATAAATATTTTTGTAAATATATTAATATTTGAATTTATTTCTTACTTGTATATAAATAAAAGAATTCGTCCATATTTATAAAGTGAGGAACGAGAAAGAAATAAAATTTTTTTAATGTAAAATTTTAATGGAAGACACTGTTTATAATACTTTTTATATATTCGATATTATTTATTTATACGATACTGTTTATTATTATATTTATAACAATTTTATAATTTTTAAAAATTTATTAAATAGGAGTATTTAGATCGTGAGATCTATTGATATTTTAAAATATTATTGCTTGAGAAAGGAGAATGAGTTGTGGAGACTACTAAAGAGTTTTTTTATTTGAACAGCTTCTAAAGAGGTGAAGTCCAAGCTCATTTTTTTAAACCGATTTTTAAAAAGAGGCATAGACTTATATTTTAGTTAGATTATGCCGAATCTTTGATCAAATTTTGAGAGGGGAAGACTTATACCTACACTCAAGGCGATTTCCTAACCGAAACAATAATTAATTTTTAAAAAATAGATAGTATAAGTAAATTTATAATTTGTAGATATATTATAAGTTAACGTAGCATAAACGAATATAAGATGCATAATAAATTAATTTAGAGAATTTTTATTTGAATGTTTTTCGGAAGGATAAAACAAAAGAATAGAAATAACAAAATTAGAGCGGGTTGGGTTAAAAAAAGGAGTGTAGTCAGTACTCAGTAGCGTGGGGCGTGGTGGTAGAATTTAGAAAAGCAAAGTCAGCTGGAGACGATAGATAAAGCAAAAGTCAAAGTCCAAGTCTATTCCAACTCAAACTCCATCAACGTTCTCTCCATCGGCGTCGTTTCCATACATACGCGCGACGCAGCAAATACAAGAAAAGAAAAATAAAAACATAAAACCCCACAAACAAACCAGAAACAACAACAACGTTGCCATCATCATCACTTAATTTCGACGCACGAAACAAACACACGAACCTTAACATCATCGCATAAAACATGTTATTTTTCACAAAGTAAAAAGAAAAAAAAATTAGAATTTAAGGCAACAAGACATAAGCAGTATTAGTGTTGTTTGTCGTGGTGGCGGTGGTGATGGATCGGAGCCAAACCCGGTTGATAGGGGAGTACATACTGGGGCAGAAAATCGGGTCCGGTTCGTTCGCGGTGGTGTGGAGGGGGAGGCATCGTCAGTCGGGTAATGAGGTGGCAGTTAAAGAGATTGACAAAAAGTTGCTTAGCCCGAAAGTCAGTGACAATTTATTCAAAGAAATCTCCATTCTCAGCACCATCAATCACCCCAACATTATCCGCTTCTTTGAAGCCTTCGAGGTCTCTATTATCTAACAAACAATTATTACTTTTACCCACATCATCTTCTTTTGTTGGTTCTCAATTGTTTTTTTTTCTTATCTTTTCCCCTTCTTTTTTTTAAACACAAATTATTTTCTTCTCTTAGTCTAGTGTTAGTGACAATAATGTGTTTATAATGTTTATGGCAGACTAAAGAGAAGATTTATTTGATTTTGGAATATTGTGATGGAGGTGATCTTGCTGCTTATATTCACAGGCATGGAAAAGTATCGGAGGCTGCGGCCAGGCATTTTATGAGACAATTGGGTATATATTTATGTATAGAACTCTTTGATTTCGATTAAGTTTCATGTTTTCTAAATTCAGGCAATTGGGTTTCTGTCCAAATTTACAAATTATGTTTGCTATGACCTTTTTAACTTGATTATGCAAGTGGGACTGTTGTAAGTTGTGATATTTATAGTAGCTCATGTTAAATCTATGACTCTATTGTTTTTCCATTTTTGCCCGGGTGCATGTGGAAACAAAATAATTCAGTTTTTGTGAGTTACCTTGTGCAGCTGCTGGATTGCAAGTACTTCAAGAAAAGAATCTCATTCATAGGGATTTGAAGCCGCAGGTAATGTGTCTTTTCCCCAAAGTGTAGTTTTAGATGTCATTAGTAAGATTTTGTCTCACAAATGCTATTAAGCTATAAGTGCTGATATACGAACCACACAAATTATGTTGGAATATTGTAAGTCAGTTAACATCATGGAAATCAAATATGTTTCAGGGTGGGGATAAAAATATTTCTTTGTATATGAACTTTACATTATGGTCCACTAGAATTGCTTGTATACTCGGATTATGATGTTAAATTGTATAGTTATTGTATATGGTTTATCTTCATGATTATTTCTGCTAAAACTTGCCAGAACTTACTCTTGTCAACCAATGAAAAGACTCCAAGATTGAAGATAGGGGATTTTGGTTTTGCAAGGTATTTTCTTTTTTCATATTTTTCCCTTTTTTAAAATCCTTATCACATCTATGATTTCAAGGTGATTATCTCTTTCCATGCTTATATGATATTAACTGCTGCAACCTAGGGATGGTTGAGACCTCTGTTTTAATTTCTTCAAACTATCTTTTGCACTTGGTCATGTTCTGGAATTACTTGTATGTCAGGTCCCTGACACCCCAAGGCCTGGCTGATACACTATGTGGTTCACCATTGTACATGGCTCCTGAGATCATTCAGAATCAAAAGTATGATGCAAAGGTTACGAAATTTTACATCAAGTTTGTCTTGTAGAATATTAGCACCGTTATTGTTATTATTATTATTTTTAAATAAATGTTATGTTGTGTGCAGGCTGACTTATGGAGTGTTGGGGCTATTTTGTTCCAACTGGTGACTGGGAAGCCACCATTTTATGGGAATAATCAGTTTCAGGTTTCTGGAAGATAAAATATATTGTTTTCCATACATTGTCAAAGCTTAGAAGCAAACAAAATGACTAATAATGTGAAAGTTCTCAATTTTCACTGCTGCTTTGTGCTTATTCTGACCATCTGTGCACACAGCTTTTTCAGAATATTTTGACATCCACCCAGCTGCGGTTTCCACCAGGTGCTTTAGAAGAATTACATCCAGATTGTGTGAACCTCTGCAGATGCCTTTTACGCCGAAATCCAGGTACTGTTACTCCTGTGCAGATCTTTTCTCTTGCTCTCCGTCTTTCATGTGGAGAAATATGCTGATTTTTATGGCTTAACTATGAGAGAACATGCATTGTACATCAACTGGTAATTTAGAAGAATTTTGTTTGATATCTTTTCAAAGAGAACATCCTCGTAAAATCTAAACTTTGTTTGACAGTTGAGAGAATAACATTCAAGGAGTTCTTTAATCACAAGTTCCTAGCAGAGCTAAGGTAAGAGTAACCTCTTAATTTCAGTGTTTTATTATGCTATATCTTGGGTATTTGCTATTATATCTGCTTTTCTTGCTTTCTGTTGTTTAGCTCACAACATAGTTCAACCTTAATTGAATTATTGTAACATAATATCTGTAGGCTGATAGTGGATGCTGAGCTGGCTTATCTAGTTGCAGACTCAGAGCAGGATTCTCTTGTTGCAAACTCAAAGCCAGTGGTAGAACACTTAAATTCTTCTATTCCTGAGGACAGGCCTCCATTACAACTTGGGCATCTTATGAACTCATCTAGCAGAAACCCAAAACCAGCTTGTTCTTCTGTGCATGACAAAGTAGTAATTAATACTATAGACGAAGGCAGTACATTGAGCAATAGGAGTCTGATCGAGTCCATTGAGAAAGAATACGTTATTGTGAATCCTCATTCTGCTTCAATGGATGCTCTTTCTTACTACCTTGACACTTCCCTGCAAGATAATTCTACTACCAAAGTTTCTATCTGCACTTCAAGGAAAAGTGACCATTTAGCTGTTGCTACGCAAACAAAGGATCTGGCTTCTGGTGCAGAAAATTCACAATTCCATGTATCAGCTCCATTAGGAACATCATGCAGATCAAGTATATTAGAAGAAATGCAAGGACTAACCTTATTGCATCCATCTACTAGGCTTCAATTGCTACATCAGTATGTGCCTGCTCTTAAAGAACTAGTCGAAGAAAAGGTGAACATTTGTTCTTTCCTTGTTCCAAATGATTTAGACATTCCAGTCTAGTTTGTTATCTATCAAATAAAAGTTTAGGGGTTTGGGACATAACTAGATGGTAACTTCCCCTGTGCCATTTGCTTATTTGGTCCGTGTTCTTTTTTTATTTTTTGCTTAAGAATAACTTAATGGCGAAAGGAGCAAAAAGATATTTCACAAGTCTAAATACACAAGGTTGTTAAGTGCTGTAATATACTTCACACAGCAGCTTACTGTTAGAGACAAGCAGGGTTATGGATGTTTACTCTTCTGTAAATTAATTGATGTACATTGATTTCACAATGGCTAGTAGCTGGCGGCAGATCCAAGTGTGATTGAATGTTATGTCACCTTTTATGCTGATTACATAAACTTGGGTAGACGGTTGGGCGACTGGTGTTGGGGTTTTTAAGATAGAATTGTTCAGGTGACCTCTGACATCGACTGCACTAAAGGAAAAAAGGACTGAGGCTATGTACTATTCTTCTGGACCCAACAAATAATGGCCTCAGCTACCAGCTGCTGCTTGCTTTTATAGAATAAATTGTTGAACTAATATATGGCTTCTTGGTTTTATAGTTGTGTACCATGATATTAGCTGAAAGAGTGATAATGGTTGTTAATGAATTCCTCCAAAAATATTTTGCATGCGTTTAAGTTGTCCAATTTGTTTTTGAATGGAGACCGCTATATCTTTTTTAAATTTCCCAAAACAACAATGGCCTCTTCTTCTCATTCTGCAGATTCAATATTTGTTCCTTGATAAGCTTCTGATTGAAAACTGAAGCAGGGATGGAGTTGTGATTATTGTTGTTTGCAGTATAATGCAGGACTCTTTCTTGAATCATTTTCCGTTGAGCTGGTTGTTTTGGCTATATGGAAGAAGGCTCTTCAAATTTGTGGCTCCTGGCAGACTTCCAGTTCACAGAGTGAATTACCAGGAACCAGTTCATCAGCCAAGTGTATACTTGTTCAAGGTGGCACACTGTCAGCTTCAAATTCAGAAAATAATGTAGATCTTAGCAGCCCTTCTTCTGTTTGCATGTGGGCTGAGCAAGGGTTTATTGATGCCTTCAATCATGCAGAAAAGTTATCAAATAATATACAAGATATGGATGGTTAGGCTGTTCGTCATTGTTCTGTAATAATACTGCTCTTCCTTTGCAATATTTGGTTTGCATTTGCGTGCTCAAAAGTATCTGTCAAATACATTGCAGGTGCTGCTGAGATGCCTGATGCTATGGAGATCATATATCAAAGAGCACTATCTCTCGGGAAAATTGGTGCTGTAAGTGAACTTCCTTCTATGTTGCCATTTTTTCTCATTATAAATGCTTGTAAGATGTTTTAATTGGGGTTTCCTCTTGCCTTAATGGGTTCTTCGTCATCCTAGGTTGAGGAGTACATGGGGAACAAGGTTAGTGCTTTGGCATTGTACTCCAAAGCAATGCTTCTGCTTTCATTTATTGTGGGAGAAGCAACATCTTTGCCTCGATACCCTCCATTTACACTCTCTCCATCAGATAAGAAACGACTACAGAGCTATATTAATAATTTGCAGTCTCGTCAGTCTAACTTTCTGATGTCCCAGTCTTCTACTAAGCGATCCTCAGATTCTTTGACCAAGTAAACAAAATGGGTTTGGTACAGCTATGTTTATAAACCAGCTCTAATGGATTTTCAACTTTCGGACGTCCTGCCCGGAGATCATGATCGTGCAACAAATAATTTTAAGTTTTTCCTTTTACAAGGATACAAATTAATATGTTTGGCAAGACCTGACAACAAAAGCCATACTTTGGCGTATAATCTAATATACGTTGATAAATATATAAGAGACTGGTAGCGACCTGAACCAAGATGAACCTTATAATGTAGATTCTGTAAATAATACATATTTTTATTCTTTATCTAGGTAGAAATGTGAATAATAGAAATTGTAACTTGTAAAGTCATGTTTCTCTAGCAAGTGCATATAATTATTTCTTTCGGTTTTGTATCTAGTTTCTATTAACTTCTTGGCCTAAGGAATGGTGAATGTTTGCCTCTCAACAGCAACAACCTTATGAAATCTAACTGTAAATGAGATACAGAACCTGCATGTGCACGTGCACCAACACCTACATTATAATTATATCTCTGCTACCTCTAGGAAATTACAAATGCCATGAGGATTATAATTTGGAAACATCTCCAGGTTAGCTTCCATTTAATTAGCTCGAGTGAGTAAGAGGAAAAGTAAAGGTTATGCTCGTCAATCAATCCAGTTTCACTGTTATGAGGTGACTCTCCTAGATATCATGCCGGGGGTATACCTAGTTTTATACTGAATCTGCATCAACTAGTATTTTCTGATGTTTTATATCCAGAATTTTGATTTGGTGGATGACGTTTGTGCATAAATTCTATAGGTGGTATTTAGTTGAAAACCAATCTACAGAAAATTTTCATCAGTAAAATTTATTTGAGTCACCCATTGAAGGTAAGCAACGTCCCTCGTATGATCAAAACTACTATATCTATCTCTCTAACTTTAACTAAATCAGCATTTCTGCAGGGAACATAATATGAAGCCCACAAAAAAAAGAAACTATGTTAAATGTAAAAGACATACCTTTCAAATAAAGACTCCAGACTAAGGGTTAATTTGGGAGTGCTACAAAAAAAAGGTTTTATTTCATAGCGCTTTTTTTAATAAGTACTTAACGTTTGAATTTTAATTATATAAAATATTTTTAAAGTGTTTGAAGGGGTTAATTGAGTGTTTGGATATGGAATTAAAAAAATGCGTTAATATTATTAAATTATTAAAATGGACATTATTATTATTAAAAAAATTAACATAAATATTATAATTAAAAACATCTATATAAATTGTTATATAACCATTATAAATATTTTTAAATTAAAAATAGATATTATATATTTTAAAATAATAGCATGATAATAATAGTATTTTATTTTGCAAACGTCTATATTAGTTGTTGTGGTAAAAAAATTTAATAAATAATTTTATACCTTTCTCAACATTAATAAATGGTCTCTCTTGATTTTTGAGTAAAAGTAATGATTTGTTTTGTGAAAGAATTTATTTTATAGGAATGAATTTTTTTTTTCAGGAATTATTGTTGCATCTCATCCCATAAAAAAATGGATCATGACCTAAGGTTTTATAACTATGTTTTAACTTTATCTTTTAAAGAAAAAGGGAAAAGTTTAAGTCGAATTGTGTTTATACTATAATTTTGGTCATTATACGTGTTACACACTTCTTCAAATTCTCTTAAATGTAGATAAGGGTTCTCTACATCTAAGCCATAAAAAGTGGATAAAAGTTGGATAATGTCTGACTTAAAATTAAAATGCGTTGCATCCAGAAGAAAAATTAAGTAAGATGGTGCACCAGTTCGTGTAGGGTTCATATAGTCTCTAAGTGTCCTAAGTCAGTTATGGTCATTATGTTGAGACTGATTGTTCCCTGGGTCTATGAGTCCCTCAATTTGATTTTCGCTCATGGTGTTAATTGGTGAAGAATGAGAAGATGAAGGAGAATCTAACAAATTATCAAAGGAAGTTTCGAAATTACCTTTCACCAAACGATGAGAATTAGGATCTCGAAACCAACTGCTCATAAAAAGAAATAAAACAAAATACAATAACAATAAATAATACAAATAAGAGAAAAAAATATTAAACACAGGTAAATAAAATAGGCAAAATTAAGTAAAATAAAGATAAATAATTAGAAGTTAGATGAGTAATGTTAGATTATATAATAAAAAGTTAATAAATAAAGAGTATGAGGCTTAACTTTTTATGAAAATAAAAATAGAATAATAAATAAAAGTAAAGCAAGTTAAGAGGCTCGACTTTCTATGAAAATAAAAAACGAAAATAATAAATAAACTAAAACAAGTTAGGAGGCTTAGCCTTCCATGAAAATAAAAAGCGAAAATAAAAGACGAATAATAAATAAAATAAAGCATGTTAGGTGGCTCAACCTTCCATAAAAAAAATAAACAAACAAATAACAAAAGAAATAATGTTAATTTCACTTTTCCGACAACGACGCCAAAAACTTGACACGTTCAGAATATAAGAGTTTATTTCTAAGTGTAGGATTATCGAAGTAATAAATAACCCGATGAGAACGGGGTCGATCCACAGGAAAGTAGAATTAAAATTACAAATTATAAACACTTTTAAGACAATTAATGCAGTATAAGATGTTTGCAAGTATTAATTCAATTAACTAATTTAAATAAAAGTTAAGGTTAGGAGGATCCACTCTTAGCATAAGAAGTAAGAATATATTTAACTCTTTTTATAACTTAATTGGAATCCTCACACAAAGGAAGTTCCAACCGAAAAATATAATAATTAAAGTTCATCATCATTTATATATTTATTAGTATTTATTTCTTTCAATTATTATACACCAAATTTTATAAATGGGTTCAAGTATTTATTATGCCAATCTTTATATTTGTCTATAATAAATCAAGACTCCCACTTTACAAGAAATGATATATACACTAAATCTTGTAAATGGTTTCAATAATTTATTGTGTCAAGTATAAAGTTTGTCAATAATAAATCAAGAATTACCACTTTAGAAGAAAGGGTATTAATTCTACAAACAAAATAAATACATCATATATAAATTTGCATAACTTAAGAATAAAACATTAAATTCATGAATAAGTGTTAAACATATCTTATTACCTTATCAAGAGTTTCACCTTTTCACTTTAACATAAAGAAAATTATTTGTACATAATAAAACTTAAGAAAAAGAAAAGAAATGGAAGAAGAAATAACACGACTTAATAGTAAATAAAAATAATAATATTACAAAGAAATGGATACAAATGACAAGTATTTTAAACTAAATTCTAACTTTTTAATTACATACTTTAGGCATAAACAAGCCACCTATTTATAAAAAAAATATGGATAAATCGAGACAAATTAGGAGGGAACCACTTGGATGATGAAAGTCAAGAATGATGGCAAAATAATTTGCATTAATTATCACTAAAGCACCCACTTGATTATCTAATTTAGAATTGATGTAATCCAAATTAGCTGTCACTCAAAACATCAAAGTTGTAGATAGTCTCTTATCTCTTCAAATTGATTTGTCTCATACGTATTAGATACGTATTATTATAGTTATGGGCAAAATACTGATGATTGTTTAAACTGGGCTTGTACTGCATATCAGTTATGTTGTAGGCCATTTTTATCCTCTAGACACTCGAATTTCAAAGATTTGTGAAATACAATATGTTAGCCCATTGAGTAAGCTCTTCACAGGATCAAGAATCACTCCAATTGGATCTTTAGGTAGAAAGTTATGCCCATTTTACCGAACCTACCACAAAACAGTTAAAAGATAATTAGGTACAATATTGTAAACATACTTAAGTTAAGAAAATTAAATACACTAGTAAAACAAAATAATGATATAAAACTCTTATTAAATATGTAATTTCAAGTGTTCATCAGGTCTCATCTTTTTTTTTTAAGATCGAGAATAAGAACTTTTGCAAGACATCCTCACAATTGAGATATGAAAGGTTATGAGCATAACATTTCCATAACTTACATGGTGTAATTCATCGTTTTCTTATAGAGAATTCTATTTTTTAAATGGCAAGCAATCAATATTGCTTCCACCCACAAATTCATAGGTGCCACGGAATTAATCAATAAGCAATTCATTATTTTCTTTAAAGTTCTATTTTTTCTTTCATCCATTCCATTAGATTCAAGTGAGTATGGTAATGTAACTTCATGTATAATTCCATTGACCTCACAATAAGAACTAAACAAGTTATATACATACTCTCTTCCTCTATCAATTCTTAATGATATCCATTTTCAATGAATATCCCTTTTTTCTTGAATGAGACTTTATTCTTTTAAAAAAGAGTGTTGCTTTTAAAATCTTGATAACTATAATGATTATCACCTTATACTAAATTAGCCTTAAAAAACTAGTTTTTTAGCCTTATCAATATTCTCCCTTTGACGATTCTTTTATTTAATTCAAATATATACAATATAATCTTATCAAGTTAAATTCTTCTTTTTTGTATTTTTTAATTTTTCTTATAATCCTTTTAGGATTCAGGAAACTTTTCAATTAAAGCAACTTATCATAAAAGGTTTAAGGAGTATAATGTTTTCATTTTTTAAGTCATTTAGTAAAAGGTGAAAATCATGAATTTATACAATGACCTCTTTTTTCTCAGACATTTTAAAGTCTAACAAATTTGTTACAACATACTTTTGGGCATCAATATCTTTTATAACATACTTTTATTTAAGTTGTGCCCATAACTCACGTGCATCCTTATATGTGGAGTATACAATATACAATTCATTTGATAATGTGCGAAGAATTGTGTTACAACATACCTTGTTTGCCCTACTCTATTTGAGAAACTCCTCATTGTAGTTTTCAACAGTAGCCTTAGGAGGAGGAATTGTGAGAAACTCGGCCAAGCCCATAACATCAAGAGTATCATACACCCGATCTTGCCATCTTTTAAAATATTTTTCATCAAATTATGGGATCTTCGTAGTCTTTAAAAGAGACTTTGCAACTTTTATCAGCAAAGATATGTTGTAGTATCCATGTGTATTCAATAGAAAATTAGTTGAAGATTGTCGAAAAAGTGTTCTGTAAGTAGAAAATACGCAAGGATACAAAATACAAAAAATTGAAGTCAATGCGTGCAATACACTATTTTTAAACTAATTCTACACCCACTTTGATGATAATTAAAGGTCCAAAATGAGCTTGACAATAGAATAGTTCTAAGATTCAATGACTTATGAGAAAGTATAAGGTGTACACCAAAATACTTTCATTAAACTATAAGTGTTTTACTAAAAAAATGGTTGATAATAAAGAAAATGAGAATTAAAGATTGAGAAGAAAAATTAATTCTTTATTTTAAATGTGCGTATAGTATTTATAAAGCTGTAAATGTCTATCTGGGGAGATACAATATCTCTTTGAAAGGCCACATCAAATAGAAGGGATAAGTGACTTTTTAGAAGGTCACCATTCCAGCTCTAAGTGCCGCGACGCCCATTGTTTATGTTGGGCGCCTACCCGATTGGGAGCCGCGACGTCCAGTTTAAAGACTAGAGGGTTGTGGCGCCAATCCCAGCTCCACAGCACCCAAGCCTCTTACGGCTTGGGGCTTCCCCTTCATCCTTATTTCTCTTCTCGGTTATTTATCTCTACTCTAACATTTAATTTTACACTTGTTTATTTGAAATACACTAAGAACTTTTTGTTTTTACATATGTGTCTAGTGGCTCCAGAATCAATCATCCACTCTTTGTTGCCACTTGCCACCATGTTTATTTATGAAATAACAACTACAGTAATAACATATTCTCCCTCAATCAAATTGGTTTTGGGAGTTTATTATTTCATTTCTTATTCTTATGTTTACATTGATAAGCAAAATGACCAATTTTTTCGCAAGAATAACACTTACCCCGCAAGAATAACACTTACCCCTGACATAAAATGTGTCCAAGATTGTAATGGTAAAGCGTGTCCGAGGTTGTCATAATAAAGTGTGTTTGAAATTATAAAGATAAGTCATGCCTTATTTTAAAACAAGTAGGCAACAACGTAAGGCAAGTGACAAGGTTGGCCGGTTTTAAGTACCTAGCATGATGGCAAAATTACAAAATAGACTTGTCTAAGTATTAATCCCAAACTGTTTTAAGTCTTTCTGAACTTGTGGATTTGGGCTCTATACACAAATAAGTATGAGCCTTTTGTAGGTTAAGCTTTGATGGTTTAGACCTTAAGATTGGACCTTAACATTGAATTTCGGGCTTGGATTTTTGGTGTGGCCCTCACCCTTGGTAGACTGGGTCTGAGCTGAGGCCCTAAGAGCGACAAAAGTGAGAATTAAATACTTTGAAATGAAATGTCCATGATTCATATTACAGTAATATAGACTTCAAAGCCATATACGGGAAGACTAATGAGAACTGTGTTCTCACTGAAATTTTCTAATCCATCTTTCCATATTTGAACTCTTGGTAAGATAAATAATAAAGTCATCGGGCTTCAGTGCATTAATTGTTAGGAGTAAATTCTAATCATCACGTATTAATGCATTGCTGGTAAAATAAATCCATCAATAAATTCCAGTCAAATAAAGTTGTTTAGCAGTCTCAATTTATCATATACTCATTTCATTTGAGCTATGTTCTGACCAGAGTTTTATCTCATTCTCAGCTACAGACGGAGCCCGACTCATGAAGCATATTTTTTACATTCTCAAGTAAAAACTCCGTTATCTCGTAACTCATAAGCATCTATTTACCCTACTAATATCAATATGCGAGTCCAAAACTTTTGCTTCTCCTCATTGGCCCAAATATGTTATCTAATTTTTACCATAGGCCGGCCTACTGTCTTCCGTGTCCCACTCCCACTTAACTTTCCAATTTGTGAAATAGAGATTGCCCGCCCCACTGGCTTTCTTCTCCTTCCGCCCAAACAAATTTACCCATCTCCATATCTACCACTTAATAATATTTCTTTTAAACAAAAAATTATTACTTGAAAACCAATTAAACCCTTCTTCTATTACGAGTTAAATTTTAACATATACATTTTTCACTTAATAATATGTTTGATATTAGCTTTGAATTTCTTCAATAAATATTTGTAAATTGGCATTGCAGAATTTAAAACTTGATTAAAATCCCTGTTGATATTATTCAATAAATTTTTTAAATATAATACGTATTGATAAAAAAACTTATTTAGAACATTGTAGTAGCTGTAACGCCAGCTTTAGCTTTTACCAATTCCAAGCTCAAGCTCCAACTTCCAACAAGGCCAAAGTCAGATCATTTCCCTGATTGACTAACTGGACGAACCGCACGACTTGCACTTGTAGACAATCTCCTCGTCTGCTTCACCAATAGATTACCAGCCTCCAATTTCCTAACTAACCGCCACGTACCGGTCTACCACTGCCACGCTGGAGCAACACCTTCCGCTTTTCATACTTGTCCGTACGAATCTGACATAATAGAATCGGTTGTCAGAGACCTGCCACGTTAAGGGAGGGCCCCACAAGTCACTGCTGGAAACGCTTTTACGGACTTAACCTCACAGGATGGAAACTTGTGGCCGAGATTTGAAGACGAATTTTGTTTTATTTTTTTTCAGAAAGTTGAAGACGAAATTAAATAGGGGAAAAAGTGCAATGCGTGAGCTCTAGGTTAATCAGCCACTGAGTAATTGCCACTTGGCATGATCCAGTGATCCTCACCCTCCCATCTCTCTGTTGAGTTCCCCTCTCTCTTTCGTAGCCTCAAATAAAAATTAGAAATTAGAGAATTTTTAGAAAACAAAAATTCACAAGAAATTATAGTGGCTGAGATTGCTCCTTAGTCTCCCAAACTGTGGTTTCTGGAGTATTAGGTCTCACAACAAAACACTTTTCGCTTGCTCTTTCCTCTTCTTTCCATTTCTCTCTTGAATTTAAAACAACTAATATTTTCTGATTAAAAACAAAAAGTGTTTTCGATTCAGATCCACCGTTGCAATTAGCCATGAGTTCTCCGGCAAGTTGCCAGTGAATTCGGTCCATGCATGATCACAACTCTCTCGATGCTTCCAGACTACTACTACTACTTCACCATGGCTTTCTCGAAAGGTATTTATTTTCCTATTTCTTCAGCTCTCTGTTTGGTTGCCGGGAATATTCACTCAAAGCATAAAAACAAAAAAAAATCAATTTTCAATTCCCACATTTATACTATTTTCTTGTTCATTTGACTTAAAATGAAAAGAAAATTCGGTATGAATTTGAAATTTGATTTTCTTTGTTGTTTTGCTTGATAAACTTGCCGGCAACCAAAGAGAAGGTCAAAACTTTACTTGAAGTTATGTTGATGTATTATTGGGAGGTGAGGATAAGTAAATATAAAAATAGTTGTTGATTACTAATGAAAATTTCTGTCTTTCTGTTTGTTTGTGTTTTTTTTCAATATTTAAAGGTTTTGGCGTCTACGGGTTCGTTTTGGTGAGGATTCTGAATAAAGGAATTTTCTTTTAAGTTCTTATCGGAGAAGCGTCTCTGTCTCTCTGTTCTGGTGGATTCTTAAAATTTCACAAAAAAATTACTTTTTATTTATTTAATTATTTACTATTACTTATTTATTTTTATTTACTTCAGTGAATGTGAATTGGAATGCTTATTGTGCTGAAACGAAACAGAGACGGATCTCTATCGATTGCTGTTGCTTTTTTCTCTTTTGCAGTAGTGTTGCCTTATCAGGTACTGCTGACTAGTAGTACTATTTCAACAACGGCTTTGTTAGTTGATGTTGCGAGGCGAAATGAAGGGAGGTTTTTGTTTTACCCCTTGCTCGTTAGAGAGGATTTGAAGCAGCGGTAGCTGCCCAGGTCTGGTAATGGACACGTACTCCTTGGGGGAAGACTTGGTTATTAAGGTCACATTAACTACTCACCTTTGATTACCTTTTTTTTGTGATAGTGAAATAACTGATCGAGGATTGAATATATAAGTTCTAAATTTTGATTAATGGTAGACAAGGAAGCCATATACAATTACTAAACAACGTGAGCGATGGACAGAGGAGGAGCATAACAGGTTTCTGGAAGCCCTGAAGCTATATGGACGAGCTTGGCAACGCATAGAAGGTTATACTTTTCTTGTACCTTTTAACTTTGTTTTTCTTTAATTCCATTTTGGTTTCAAATATTTGTGAAGGTATATTAACGATGGTTGTCACTTGAACTGATTGTAAATTATGGTGTAATTTTAGAGTAATGGATCTGAGTTGGTTATATGTTCCCATTAGGAATGACATGAAATGCTATTATTTTTTATTTTTCACTTAACTGGAGATCTGTTTCTTCTCTTCTTTCTGTGTTTTCCATGGTGGTGTGCAGAACATATCGGAACAAAGACTGCTGTGCAGATCAGAAGTCATGCACAAAAGTTCTTTTCCAAGGTCAACCAATACTTACTGAATCACTCTTATATCAGATGTATATCTCTGCTTGTTTTTGCTAGGTTGCAGATCTAACTGCATCACAAGACAATTTAAATCAATTTGATTTGCATTCTTATATATCTGTTTGGGCACCTTGTCAATTATGTACTTTTTCATATAACCAAAGCTTGTAATTCTGTTAATCTTGGGTTTTCTGTGGTCTCTGGAGCTTTTTGAAAATACCTGTTTGTTTTAATCCCTTAATCTAGTCCAGCTCCCTTTTTGAATGTAATTGAGGCCAATAATCAAGGTCAGGTATTCCTGTAGTTCTTGGATTTGGTTTTGTAATTAAAGTTGTCTTCATGAATTTTCCACTGACTGTTCACTTTAGAGTGCTATTTTTGGTTGTTCCATATACTGCAAGGGTTCTGGTGTTATTTTTATTGCTTTCAGCACTAAGTTGATTTGCTTCTTGCTAACAAAAGGCAGAACCAGTATTTACAAAATACTAAGAAATGACTTCAAAATTTAATTGGCCATGTCAATGGAGAGGGAAAATGCTAGCAAGCATTGTTATTATTTGTATTCTTTTCTCATGAGAGCTTGCTTGTGTTTGGTAATTGGAACTATGTTTTAATATGCATTTGCCTATACTTGTTAGGTTTACTTAATTTCTTGCTGCTGTGAGCCCAGATACAATTTTGAATTGTTGTGATAGCAGTTGTAGCTCTGTCTTAGTCTCTTGCTCCTGATTGCTCTAAGTTTCCTGTGGCACATTTACCTTCCCTTCTGTATCACAAAGAGAGGTTAAGCTCTTTACACAGTGTTTAGAGCAGACTTGCTTTTCAATTTATTAACTAAAGCAAGTTTTCTAATAGAGCTTTGGATGTTCCTTTAGAGCTTTCACTTTGTAGATTTCTTCACTGCCACTTGAAGCTCCTCATCTCTGTTTCTCTCTCTCTAATTCATAATATAAAATTTTCCCACTTCAGCCGAAAGGGGGGCTGGTCTGATTGCTAGGCCAAACCAGCCCCTTTTTTTTGTTTTAATAACAGTAGGGAATATGCAGCATCTGTTTGTGCGAATTATTTTTAATGAGACGCATTCCCCTTTCTTGTTCTTCTCTTGTATGGATTATGCAGTATTTTCTTGTGTGTGTAATTTCCAGGGGACGCCCAAAGTTTGTTAGTGAATTCTAAAGAACCTATGACGTATTGTGTATAGTACTAAAAAGGAGGAAGAGAAAATGATAGCATCTGCGCACTCATCTGTGACTTACATTATTCAAAATCTGGGACAAAAATTAAATCAAATAGTTTTTTGACGAATTGCATTGCTAGTTTTTGGTTAATCAAAATTTCATATCCGCATCTCCTAGACCACGAAAAGCCAATTGTGGATAACAATAGGATACAAACTCTTGGATTTGACTTGGTGATTATGCTTTATAATTGTATTCTTCTAAGTGCATATAATGATCTCACACAGAGATCAGACAATTGATCTCTGTGAAACAAAACAGTGATGGAACACAAATAGATTAAGACAGCAGTGAGAAATAAATGACTTTTCTTAGGGCTCTTATGTTGCACATCTTCACTGTGAATCACTATGTTCATTTATTTCACATCATTTACACTAGTAATGGGTAAGATGGGTCGGTAACAATCAATTTGATCACATTTTTTATGAAGAGCAGTATAAATACTCTTCAACAGTTGAACTGCGAGTCGGAAAGAATTTCTAATGATAAGATGATCACAAAAACTGCTATGGTTTGATGCAAAAATTTATTAGATACATTGCTAGCATTATTGTCCTCATTGTCATCAGAACAGAAAACTAACGATCAAGGACAGAGAGAAGTGAGAAGAGAGAAAAAGATTTTTCTCTGAGTAGGAAGATTAATCTAAGCGTATAGATTGCACATCTCCAATTCAGTCCAGAGCATTTATGAGTAATATTACACTTTCCAAATGTTATTACAATTTTTTCTAGTGTTGTGTAATTCATCCATTATGTAATAAATTATCTTGCAAGTTATGAAAATTCACCATCCAATGGATGAATGACACATCACTTGAGATGCAAAAAGTTGAAATAACACTTGGAAAGTTTAGTATTATTCTTATTCTATTACCGCCTAAGTTTGAGTTACTAACATTCAAAAATAAGAAAATTACAACTCTACCTACACATAACAAAATCCCCTTGATTTTAGACAGTGGCATTTTACTATATTGTAGTAAATCAACTTGTTTTGGAAGGCAAGAGAATTGCAGGATTATTATGCACTCATTCAAATTCTGGTTTATACAAGAGAAGGATTTCAACATTTAAGTATCCTAAAAACTATGAGTTATGCCATTAAGTTTTTGACAATGGATGATTGGGTTGCTGGTCTTTTTACAGCATTTTAAATAAATTTCAGCTCTAATTGAGAATATTAAAATTATTTCGCTTGCAGCTGGAGAAGGAGGCTATTTCTAAAGGAATTCCAGTAGGTCAAGCAATTGACATAGACATTCCACCTCCACGCCCTAAAAGGAAACCACACAATCCTTATCCTCGAAAGACCTGCACAAGTGCTCCTATATCACAAGCAGGAGTGAAGGATGAGAAAAATCCAACAGCAGTTTCTTCTTTGCATTGTAAACAACTACTGGACTTGGAGAAAGAACCAACTTCTGATGTAAGTTCTAATTTTTCTTCTTTTTGGTTAAACTATTGCTCTTGTGCCCCAAGCTATTCCCTTTGTCTGTAATAAATTTATATATCACTTTTTATTAGAGATCCAATGGAGATGAGAAGCAAACTTATACAAAAGAAAATCAGGACAACAATTGCTCAGAAGTCTTTACGTTTCAACAAGAAGCTCGCTGTTCCTCTGTTTCTTCTGTGAACAAAAAATCTATACCAACGACATTAGGGCTTAGAAACTCTTGCACTTTTAGGGAATTCATTCCTTCACTGAAAGAGGTAGTAAATCAGGATGAACCACATGAATCTTATGTTAATATTGGTCTTAAAGGAGATGTGAAATTTGATAAAGTTGATGCCAAACAGGGACTTCAGGATAATGGCACAAGTAAACCGTCAAACTTGGAGAACTCTTGCCCGTCACATGAGAAGTCTGTTCGTGGTGAAAAAACAGATGATTTGACTGGTACGCTACCAACAGATGAGATGCAAGCTGGACAGAACTACCCAAAGCATGTTACTGTACACATTCTAGATGGAAACCTTGGAACATGTACTCAAAGTCCTTCAGATATGCCACTCCAAGAGTCTATATTTCACCCTATAGGAGAAGTTAATAGAAACCCTAATCCGTTCACAAATCCAGCTCCATCTGCTTCTGCTGAAAATCAAAGTAATGTGCCAAGACCTACTCATCAATCTTTTCCTACTTTTCATCCTCCTTTTACCCCATTTCACCATGATCATGATGACTATCGGTCATTTCTGCACATCTCCACTTTTTCAAGTCTTATTGTCTCTACTCTGTTACAAAACCCTGCAGCCCATGCTGCAGCAAGCCTTGCAGCTACATTTTGGCCCTATGCAAATATGGAAACTTCTGCAGATTCTCCTGCATGTCCACAGGGAGGTTTTCCATCTAGACAAATGAACTCTCCTCCAAGTATGGCAGCTATTGCTGCTGCCACTGTAGCAGCTGCCACTGCATGGTGGGCAGCACATGGTTTGCTTCCCTTATGTGCTCCTCTTCATGCTGCTTTTACCTGCCCTCCTGCATCTGCAACTGCAGTCTCATCAATGGATACTGTTCCAGTTCCAGCTGCCAAGTCAGAGAAAAAAGAGAATGCTCCTCCAAATCCTCCCTTAGAGGACCCCCTTGAATATTCTGAAGCTTTGCAAGCTCAAAATCCAGCCTCTAAATTACCCACTGTGTCATTGTCAGATTCTGAGGAGAGTGCCAATGCAAAGCTTAATAATGGGTTAAAAGCTGCTGACCATGAGCAGGTTGCTGAGGAAAATGAGCTTTATGATTCCAATAAAACAAAGACCAGAAAACAGGTGGACCGCTCCTCGTGTGGTTCCAATACACCTTCTAGCAGTGAAGTAGAGACAGATGTATTAGAGAAGCATGAAAAAGGCAAAGAAGAATCAAAAGAAGTTGATGAAAATCATCCAGCCACTGAGCCTACTAACCGTCGCAGTAGAAGCAGCAATAATATTAGTGATTCTTGGAAAGAAGTTTCAGAAGAGGTAATTGGGAAACTCATTTTGAGCAAATCTTTGATAGATGTCATGGTAAAAAGAAAAAGGATTTTCAACTATAATGTTTCAGGAGTCACCAACTCACTGCTTCTCATCTTATAGTAACTTGTGTTTGTCACATTTGTCAGGGGCGGCTGGCCTTTCAGGCACTCTTCTCGAGAGAGGTATTGCCACAAAGCTTTTCGCCTATACACGATCAAAAGGACAACATGCAACAGGACAACACAGTGGAAGATAAGCCAAATGCCAACGAGAAAGATGGAGATACATTGCTTTTAGATCTCAACAGCAAGACATGGGGTTCTTGTTCTGATCATCAAGAGGCCGAGGAAAGTGCATTAACTAGAAGCGACAACAATGGGGAGGGGCTGCTGACAATCGGGCTTGGACACGGAAAACTGAAGGCTCGTCGAACTGGTTTTAAACCTTACAAAAGGTGTTCAGTAGAGGCCAAGGAAAACAGGATAGTTAACACCAACAACCAAGGCGAAGAGAAAGGTCCCAAGAGGATACGCCTGGAAGGAGAGGCGTCAACTTGATATTTTATGTTGCATGCAATTTAACAAGGGAAACCTTTGATATTTTGCATGTATTTCTAATTTTCCAACATGTCTATCTTCATTTATCAGGTCCAGATCACGAGACATTTTCGTGTTGGTGTGTACTATATATTGACTTATTTGCTTTACTGAACTTATGCTACTGCACTTAATCTCCCTTTGAATAGACAGGCTTAGACCAGAATCATTAAGTATTGAATAGCTTAGAGCCAGTTTCGTAGTGCTTTTTAGTACAGTAAAAGTATTTTTTTAATGTTATAATTACTTTATTAGAGTGTTTGACAAATATTTTAAATGTCCTTTTAAAATATAAAAAGCACCTCTATTGCTTTTTCGACTAAGCACTTAAGTCAGTGCTTTCATCAATTAGCACCTTAGGTGCTTTCAAGGGTAGTATTTATGATTTTAAAAAATTATTTGTAAGTTCTAAAATACCCTTACAAAATTTAAAAGTTTTCAAGACAAGTCTCATGTTATACGCTCCTACGATTTCAATTTAAAAATCTTTTTTCTCTTTTCTCATCACATCATTCATCTCTCAGTCATTCGATTACCATTTGTTCATCGGCCGATTGGCATCTATTCACTGTCCGTTCATCGTCTGGTCGCTATTTTTTCATCATCTCTTATCGCGATCATTCTCTTCGTTTATTTGAGAATGTAAGGGATTCTACTTTTTATTTTTCTTTGAAAATTGTTAGGTTTTTAATTACGTTTAAATTTTACCATAAATTTCTGTTTATTATCATTAATTTGCTGGTCACTTATCTCTTTCTTGTATTTTTGATTGATTAATATAAGCTCAGTCAGATTAATTTGTTTCTTTAAGTTATTTCTAGGGTCCCCTGAAACTTTAGTTTGTAAGAGAATAAATATATTTCTGCTTGTTCATGTAAGATAAGTAGGATCCCACTCGATGATTTGGGTCAAAAACTTTTAGTTTTTGTGCGAGATAAGTAGGATCCCGCTCGCTTGTTCATGCGAGAAGAAATATTGCTTGATGGTTCTGGAGGAGTGCCTTATCGTCATAACTTTTAGTTTTTGTGTTATGAAATCCTTTGCATTGAATTAGTTGTGTTATGAACTGAAACTGTTTTAACCATCAAAGTCACAATGAATCAAATAAAGTATTCATGACTGATAATTGGGGTAGCAAGTTTTCTCATAATTAATGGCGGTGTTGATGGATGATGGATGATGGAGTGGTATTGATCTGTTTGAAGGTGACGTCCTTATTATTGGTTATGTCACTGGTTCTCATGTGGGCCGGTGAATGATACAAGTAATGGTATTTTTTATAGTGACTAGAGATATTTCTTGGTTGTCAGGTGTTACATTGAGTGTATGGTCAGTTAGCGTAATCAGCAGTTAGTTTAATTATAGCATTGGTTACTGATCTTGTAAGCCATTATTTTTATGCTGCTGAATTCTTCTCTGGTCATTAATGCTCTTAAGAAGTGTGAATGCTTACTATACTTTGCTCTGCTGCACATTGTTACTGCATGATTGGAGTGTTTTGAAGATTGAAGGCCACTAATTTGAGTTATGTTGAAGTGTCAATATGAGTTGAAGTGGCAGCTGAGTCATCTTATATATGCTGACGTTTCAATTAACTTGTTATAGGGTTTGTTGTAAGGTTGTTATTTTGCCGCTAAAAATTTGTTACAGGGAAATAACCTCTTATTTTCTTGTGTATTGACAGCACTGTATAAGGAGATTTTGTATCATTTTGTGATAATCGAAATAAGAATTTCAGTTTGAGAATTCTTGGCTCTATTTTTTTTTCTTATATAGTGCCATATGTTACTTTTAGTTCATAAAACTGTTTTTGTGGTAAGACCTAATATGCTTGTTGCCTATAAGAAATTTGAATTTTATATTAGCCTTCTGGATTTAGGTAACCCTTTCTCCCTGTCCCAAGAAATGCATACTGGCTACCTGGGTTATGTTCTCATTTTTAATGTAACTTGACTTAGTTTGCTTATTTTGCCTGCTGACATATTTATTGGCGATCTTATGGATTATCACAATGTTCAACAAAGAAAACGTTCTTGTTTTTGCTCTGTTTCAAGTTTTTCTTAATATGAAGAAGATTGTAACACTTCTGTTGTTTATCAACATTTTTTCATTTCAAGTTTTGATCAACTAATAGAAGTATGTTAAAGTTACAAGTGTTTCATACTTCCATTATAATTGAATTATGCCTATTAAAATCGACCCATCACATGTCACTTTTGGTTCAACAAAGGATACATTGCTCCAAACATAGCTATCATGCATCTGATTTTACATACCTTACATCACCCTCTCTTTTGGTTCCAAATGTCCTCAACTGAAACTCCTCTCTGATTTTGATCTCATCAAGAAGTTGAAAATAATATTGATATCTCTCCCAATCCCCTTTCAAAAAACTAGGCTGGTTAAACCCAAGATTATCAGCGAGATAACCACACTTTTTGTTGGTTTCTCAATTTAAATACCAAGCGACAGCAGCTCTGAATTAGATTCTATGTAAATTATGGACTGAATTATATCTTTCTGTGTTGCTGTGTTTCTCTTTTCTGCTAGCAACTCCATTTTCCGAATGTGAACGTTGACTTTGTTTTCGTATTTTTTATTAAAATATTTTTTTATTATTGTTATTATTTTTGTTATAGATATGAGTTCTAGCAATAGTGATAGCGACAATACAAACTTATCTTCTGATGAGAGTGACAATGAAATCTATCAATTGGTGGCTACAGGATGTGTGGCAGTTGTGTCTCAATGGTTTAAGTATATGGATAAAGAACCTTGTAGGACTTCTACTTATACTAAGTATAAATGGGTAAATGATATTTTAAAATGTCATGATGGAAGATGTATAGAATAATTTAGAATGAAAAAATATGTGTTCAAACAATTGTTAGCAACACTTACCAACTGCTTAGTCTAAGAAAAGGTTCAGATGTTCGATTAGAAGAGGCACTAGTAATGTTTCTTATCACTTTAGGTCATGGGTTATGTAATAGGATGATGCAAGAGAGATTTCAACGTTCGGGTGAAGTTGTGTCTAGATGATTTGGAATAATTTTAAATGTGGTATCTCGTATGGCTGTAGATATCATAAAACCAAGTAATCTAAAATTTAGGAGTACACTTAGTAAGATTAAAGATGATAATCGATATTGGCCTTATTTAAAGATTGCATTAGAGTAATTGATGAGACTTATATACTAGTTGTTGTCTATAAAGATAAATAAGCACCATATATTGATAAAAAAATGTATTATTACTCAAAATGTTATGACTACGTGTGACTTTAATATGTGCTTTACATTTGTTTGGGCGGGATGGGAAGGTGCTGCTCATGATGCTCGCATATTGTTAAAGGCCTTAAGAAGACCAAATTTGAATTTTCCTCATCCACCTAAAGGTGAGTAAAATTTGTGTTAACATTTTATCTTTTTTTATAAAAAAAAAAGAAATAATAATGTATATGTTATTTTGAGTATATATAAATTTGATTCTTATTTTGTTTATTATTTTTTTATAGATAAATATTATTTGGTTGATGCTGGTTATCCACAAGAAAGAGGGTATTTAGGCCCTTACAGAGGTGAGAAGTATTATCTTCCTGATTTTCGATGTGGTAGTCAACTAATAGAGAAGAAAGAAAATTTTTAACCATAGACATTCATCATTGAGATGCATAATTGAAAGAACATTCGAAGTTTGGAAGAATCGATAGAGAATTTTATATCAAATGCATAATTTTTCTTTAAAAAAGTAAGTATAAATTGTCATTGTATCAATGACTCTTCATAACTTTATAAGGATTCATTTAATACAAGATCTAGAATTCAAACTTTATGATGATAATGATGAGCTTCTTCCTACGTTTGATGAGAGAACGAGTACACAATAAGAGGTTGTTCAAATAGAGAATACGTTTCATGCAAGAGAGCTAGAAGAGAAACGCGAAAGAATTGTAAATTTTCTTGTATCTAATTGATTGATATATACTATTAAGTGACTAATAGGAATAAATTTTTTTTTTGTTATGTCAAACTTTTTTGTTATTTTGCAATAGTATAATATATGTGACGTTGGCTTGAGACGTGTAATTTTATTTTACTATTTGTTCTCTTATTTTAGTTAAAAACAATAATAATACTTAATATCTGTCCTTATTATAGCTTTGAAACATGGAGACTAGTATCAAATTTCTATAAGGGCTTAACACCCAAGTTAGGCAAATGGTAGAAATGATGTGTAATGGAATATTTGAGAACAAAGACTCAAAAGAGGCAATGAATTATCTTGACTTACTAGCAGAAAATGCTCAAAATTGGGACACTGCTGGTACCTGTGAGGCACTTAGCAAAAATTAAACCACTACATCTAGTTGTGGTATTTATCATCATAGGAAAGACTATGCTAGAAAAGTCAATTGTTAGGGAAGACCATGCTAGGGAAGACTTTCAAGCCAAATTAACATCCCTAGCTAAAAAAGTCGAAACCTTAGAAATGAAAAAGAGTGGTCAAATAAAATATGTTCAAGAAATTGTGTGTCATATTTGTGAAACTCATGATCACTCTACCAATGATTGCCCAACTTTGCCTGCATTTAGGGAATGTCTCTATGAATAAGTCAATGTTTTAAACATGTTCAAGTGATCAAACAATAACCCATATTCACAAAACTATAATCCTAGATGGCGAAATCATCCAAATTTTAGTTGGAGGAATGATACTCAAGCACAGGCTTCACAACCACCTTTCCAACCACACCAAAATTTTCAAAATCATCAAGGTTATGCACCATATGTCCCACCTCCTAGGAAAAATCTTGAAAAAACTTTGCATACGTTCATTAAAAAGCTAGAGTCTGTTAATTCTCAAAATGCTCAAACATTTTTTGATTTGAAAGATACTCTTGCTAAATTTGCATCTGAACATTCATGAGAAAGAAAAATTTCATTCTCAACCATAGCCAAACCCCAAAGGACAACATAACTCAAATGCATATAGTTCAAGAAGCCAACACATGGATCAAGTTAAAGCAGTTATCACTCTTCGGAGTGATAAAATTGTTGAAAAAGAAATTCCTGAACCTCATGAGAGTAATGAATCAATCTCTAAGGGTAAGTAAAGTATTGAACCTACACCTAATGAAGAAAACACCAAACCCTCACCTCTACCCCCATTTCCTCATGCATTACGTAATACTAAGAAGATGAATCACAATCCTGAAAATTTTGAAATCTTCAAACAGGTAAAAGTTAATATTCCTTTACTGGATGCTATTAAACAGGTTTCTTCTTATGCAAAATTTTTGAAGGATTTATGCACAGTAAAAAGAAAACTGAATGTGAAAAAGAAAACATTTTTAGTTGAATAGGTAAGTGTCATTCTTCAGAACAATAATGCTTTGAAATATAAAGACTTTAGTTGTCCTACAATTTTATGTATTATTGGAAGTCATAAAATTGAATAAGCCTTACTTGATTTTGGTGCTAGTGTGAATTTATTGCCGTATTCAGTTTATCAGCAGCTCAATCTCGGTGAGTTAAAATTAACTTCTGTAACCTTTGTACTTGCCGATAGATCAATAAAAGTACCAAGAGGGACAGTGGAATATGTTTTAGTTCAAATTGATAAATTCATATATCCTGTGGATTTTATTGTCTTGGACACAGAACCTGTTAAAAGATGTAATCCGATACCTGTTATTTTAGGTCGTCCATTTTTAACAACTTCTAACGCTTTGATTAATTGCAGGAATGGAGTAATGAAACTTTTATTTGGAAACATGACACTTAAACTTAATGTTTTCAATCAGTGTAAGCAACCATATGAAGGGGAGGATGAAAGTGAAGAAGGTGATATGATTAAAACGATTATGGAGGATCATATTCAAAAAGGGAGTTTTACAGCTTCCTTAGAAATGTGTTTAATAAATTAATTTGAGTCAAATATACAATTAGATTCTGAAATCTCTGACATATGTTCTTTACTTGACCGTGCACAGGTGATTGAAAATAAAGGATGGAAACTAAAGTTTGAAGAATTTGGATAAAATGAGGATAAACAAAACGAAATTTCAAAGTTGGAGTTAAAACCTCTGCCTGAAGGATTGAAATATGCATTTCTTGGAGAGAAACAAACTTACTCGGTGGTAATCTCTTCTACACTCACAAACGAACAAGAAGGTAAGTTGATTGAACTATTGAAAATGTATAAAAATGCAATTGAGTGGACTTTAAAAGACATAAATAGTATTAATCATTTGATTTACACACATAAAATACACTTAGAGGATAATGCCAAAACTTTCCAACAACCTCAAAGGAAATTAAATTCATATATGAAAGAGATAGTGAGAGCTGAAGTTCTCAAATTACTTGAAGTATGAATCATTTATCCTATCTCAGATAGTAAGTGGGTAAGTCCTACTCAGGTAGTACAAAAAAAATCTGGAATCGCAATCATTGAAAATGAAAAAGGCGAGTTAATACCAACTCGAGTCTAATCTAGTTGGAGGATGTGCATAGATTATAGAAAGTTGAACTCGGCCACTAGAAAAGACTATTTTTCCTTACCATTCCTTGATCAAATTATAGAAAGAGTAGCAGGATATCCCAACTATTACTTTTTAGATGGTTATTCTGGCTATTATCAAATTTTCATAGCACTAGAGGACCAAGAAAAGACTACATTCACATACCCCTTTAGAACTTTTGCTATTAAAAGAATGCCCTTTGAACTTTGTAATGCCCCAACAACATTTCAGATATGTATGTTAAGCATTTTTAGTATGATTGAGCATTATTTAAAAGTTTTCATGGATGATTTAACTGTGTTTAAAAATTCTTTTGATAATTGTCTTGAAAACTTAGAAAATGTCTTAAAAAGATGTGAAGAAAATAGTCTTGCATTGAATTGGAAAAAATGTCATTACATAGTTCCTTCTAGAATTGTTTTGGGACATGTAGTGTATTTTAAAGGAATTGAAGTGGATAAGACAAAAGTTGAACTCATTATATATTTGCCTCCACAAAAAACAATCAGAGAAGTCCAATCCTTTTTAGGACATGCTAGATTCTATAGGAGGTTCATAAAAAACTTTAGTGCTATATCTAAATCTCTTTGTAACCTCTTAGTAAAAGATGTATCATTTGAGTGGACTCAAGAGTATCAAAATTTGTTTGAAAAATTAATTGGCCTCTTAATATCTACTCCTATCATACAATCTCCTGACTGATCTTTACCTTTTAAGCTCATGTGTGATGTTAGTAACTACGCTGTTGGTGCTATATTGGGACAAAGAAAGGAAGGTAAATCCTATGTAATTTATTACGCAAGTAGAACTTTAAATAGTGCACAAATGAATTACACAACAACTGAAAAATAACTACTTGCTGTAATATTTGCATTAGACAAATTTCGTTTTTACTTAATTAATTCTTCAACTGTTGTATTTACTGACTATACTGTTGTAAGGTATTTAATGTCAAAACATGATGCAAAACCAATGCTGATTCAATGGATTCTATTGTTTCAAGAATTTATTATCACTATCAATGATAAGAAGGGAGCTGAGAATGTTGTTACAGATCACTTATCAAGACTCGCACCAGATTCCTCAACAGAAATAACATCTATTAATGATTCTTTTTTCAATGAATTTTTATTTTCTACTGTTACAATGCCTTGGTATGCTAATATTGTTAATTTTCTTGTAATAGGAGAAATGTCACCTCAATGAAATGCTCAAGACAAAAGAAAAGTTTTAACTGAGGTAAGAAAGTTTTATTGGGATGATCCTTATCTCTTTAAATATTGTCGTGATCAAATATTTCGAAGATGCATACCCGACAATGAGGTAAGTAAAGTTATTGAAATTTGTCATTCTGAAGTATGTGGAGGACATTTCTCATCAAAGAAAACAGTTGCAAAAATCTTGCAGTGTGGATTTTATTAGCCCATTTTATTTAAAGATGCACATGTATTTTGTATAACGTGTTAATATTGTCAAAAGTTGGGATCAATTTCAAAACGAAACATGATGCCTTTGAACCTTATTCTTGTTATTGAAATCTTTGATTGTTGGGGGATAGATTTTATGGGATCATTTTCGTTATCATTTGAATTTACGTATATCTTAGTTGCAGTAGATTATGTCCCAAAATGGATTGAGGCTATTCCATGTCAAAATAATAATCATAAAACAGTCATGAAATTTTTGAAAAAAAATATCTTAAGTCGATTTGGAATCCCTCGAGCTATTATAAGTGATGAGGGTAAACATTTTTATAATAGACCATTTGAAATATTAATGAAAAAATATAGTATTACTCATAAAGTTGCCACCCTTTATCATCCTCAGACAAGTGAACAAGTTGAATTAGCAAATAGGAATATTAAACAAATTTTAGAAAAAACTGTAAATTCAAATCGCAAAGATTAGTCTTTAAGACTAAATGATGCACTGTGGGCTTATAGAACTGTTTTTAAAATTTCATTGGGTATGTCTCCTTATAGGATAATTTATGAAAACTTTTGTCACTTACCTGTAGAACTTGTGCATAAAGCCTACTGAGCCATTAAAACTTTCAATGCAAATCTTGATTCTGCTGAACACATACGTAAATTACAAATAAATGAACTTGAAGAATTGAGAAATGATGCATATGAGAATTCGAAAATTCATAAATTTAAAATTAAAGCTTTTCATAATAAAAAAATTCAGAGAAAACATTTGACACTAGTTAGAATGTTTTGCTTTATAATTCTTGATTTCACATATTTCCTAAAACATTAAGATTAAGATAGAGTGATCATTTTATTGTGAAATATGTGTACCCTATGAAACAATTGACATTGAAAATCCTAAAAATGAGAATGTGTTTAAGATAAATGAGCAAAGATTCAAGTTGTTTCTAGAAAATCAAACTTTTCATAAAGAATTTACGTCCCTGTCGGACCCTTGTTACGAGATCAATTAATCTCTGTTTTACATATTTACATATATATATTTATTTTTCTTCTAACTTTATATTTTTTTTACTTGCAGATTAATTTAGTTCGTGATATTTCAAGTGGATTTTGTCAGTTTCCCATAATTACTGACATCTTCTCTTTTTTTCTTTATTCTAAAAAAAAAATGGATGACATTCTAAAAAATTTGAAAAAACGTTTTCTCTCATTGCCTCAAAATTCTTTGAAGAAAATTTATCAAGTAAGATGTGAAAGATTAAGGTTATTAATGATTATGAATATACCTGTTGATTTACGTTGGTTAATTGAAGTCAATGTGTCGATTGACAGGTGAATTTTTAGACTCATTAATTTTCTACATGTCTGGCTTAGATAAAAGCTCTTTCATAAAAAAACGAAGAGTAAAACGATTAAACGTTTATTACAAGTGTGCACGCATGACTTGCAATACACGTTGTCGCACTTTAGGAATGATGTCTGTAAATCACGAAAATAAAATTAAGTTCATTAAGGATGACCTGAGTAAGGAGTCTTTAGATGATATCTTATCGACTCTTGAGACGCATCCTAGTGGATATGTGCATATTATAATTTTTAAATTATATGACATATTCCTAAAAGAACATGAGCGGTACAGTCTCGAAAATTTGACTTTAAAAGACTATATTTGCCAATTTATAAGAAAATTGGATGAGAAGTCTATCCCCGACCCATAGAGGGCGTTTAAGCCGTTACTGGACGTAAAACCAGAAGAAGATGTGAGTCACAATCACAACTACTTGTATATATTTACTATAGTTGTTATTTTTAAATGTTTCATTTCAAACTCAAATGTCTTTTCAATAACCAACCACCTATAGTCCTTTTTGAAAATGCATTTTAAGCCGACAACCTATGTGACTTTTCCAGCTAATGAATTAAAAATTGGTAAAAAGGTGTTGAAAATTTTATATTTCAAGCCAACAGCCCATGTGATTTAACTTTGCAACACCTTTTGACTCTAAATATATTGCATTATTTTTGTATCTTTGTACAAACTTAAAATCATTCAAGAGAGAGGGTGAGTGTAATCATGAAATGATCATCAACTCGTAAATTCACAAAAAATTATATCTTTTGTGGATCCAGCCCTGGAAAAACTAGTGAGTTTGTAGAAACAGCAGAAACCCTTGGTACTAGCTGAGCGAAATATTCATTTAGTATATAGGGGAGGTAGTTTTGGATTAATGAGACGTGTGACAACATCTGCACAAAATAAAGGCAGTCGAGTTTTGGATATCATACTGAAAGCTCTAGCTGTTGGAGATATTGTAGGAAAAACAATTGGGGATGAGTTACAGGTATCATCAATACATGAACGAACGTCTTTTATGCTTCGTAATACTGATGCCTTCATAGCTCTACCTTGAGGTTTCGGAACATTGGAGGAAAATTTTTAAATTGTCTCTTGGGCACAATTGTAAATCCATAAAAAAACTCATTGGTTTGTTAAATGTTGATGGTTTTTATAATGGGTTGTTATCTTTTCTTAACTATGCGGTGGAAAAATAATTCATCTCATCTGCAGCACGACAGATCCTCATTTCTGCTTCAACTGTTGATTAGTTACTTGATGAACTACAAACTTTTACACCTCTATCTGATCCAATAATGAGTCAGATAAATTGGTATACTGATAACAGTGAAAAGAAACGCAAGATAAATTTGACGCTTCGTCTATAGCCTATCTACTTCTATGTATTTTTAAGCATTTTGTGTGACTTATTTTATTTTATTGCAGGTTTAATTTTCAATAAAAGATATTTCAGGTGATATCTTTTATACTTTACTCTTTCTATATTTTGACATTAAGGACAATGTCTCAATCTGGTTGAGGGGAGGATAGTTGATATAATGTTAGTATTAATTATTTTATTTTATTGTTGTTATCACTTTGTTCTGTAAAAAAAAAAATTCATGAATAGTGTGAATAAAAAATTTATTTATGCATTCTTGAGACGCATTCAAGTTCTAGAATGGCAGAGTAAAAAGTACATTACTGAACTTTTGAAACACATTCTAATTAATTTATTTTTAATGTATTTTATGTTTATTGCTTAAGTTTTTGGTAACTCTTGCGTAAATAAATTTGTTTTGCTATCGATGTATGATTTCAAAATTATTTAGTTTAAATCACTTTTTCTATCTAGGTTACTAAAGAATAACTTCTGAAATTATTTTTTGAGAACAATACTAAATCTTGTGGTAAGATAGATGATTCAATATATATAACCAAGAGAATTTTTATGTTTAAGTATACATATTATTTTCTAAACTCGCATATATTTTGTGAGTGAGTGGAGAGGTTTGAGATAACAGTTTATGAACTTTCATTGATCTTTTTAAATAGTTAATTTTTGTTTGAAATAATATTATTTGGGATGAGGAATGATTTGGTTGCTTAGCTGAAGGATGAAAAAAAAATTAGAAAAGTTTTATAGTGATAAATTGCTCTTATTTATTTTGTAATGATTCATTATGTCTTTTAAAAAAATATAAAAAAAGAAGTAAAAAAAAGGAAAGAAAGAGAAAAGAAGTCAATTCAGTTTAATAAAGTCTTCATTCAATTTTAGAAGATTAAAGTCATTAGGAAGCAATCTTAGCACCAGACTCTGCATTCGTAAGATTCGCATAAAATAATTAAAGTCTTGAAGCTAGCATGTGGCAATAATGGTTTGATTATAAATAATTGATTTTTCTATCTTTAGATCAATGTTAGTTTGTCCGTCTGTCCCTAAATGTAACTTTTTCTTGAGCGATTATCTGTTTTTCAACTCCATAAGTGAAATCCTAAGTCATTAAACAAGTTTTTCACTTGTGAGGATATGGAGTTGAGGCTTTTATTTGAAAAACTTTTTTCAAGGTTGTATATGTTGTGGTTTGTGGTAAGAAGACTTTGGCTTAATTCACACAAACACACACACACATTTTTAGAAGTTATAATTGAAATAACCTTTATAGCGATTGTGATTTTAAACTGACGTTTTGTTTGAAATACTTACTTAGTGTTCAAATTTTATTTATGCTCGAATTGTTAGCGAATAGTAATAAGCTAGTTGGGGGGTGTGATGAACACTTGAAATTACACATTTAATAAGAGTTTTGTATTACCAGTGTATTTAATTTTTTTAAGTATGTTTACAATATTGTATCTAATTATCTTTTAACTGTTTTGTGGTAGGTTTGATAAAATGAGCATAACTTTCTACCTAAAGATCTAATTAGAGTGATTCTTAATCCTGTGAAGAGCTTACTCAATGGGCTAACATATTGTATTACACAAATCATTTGAAATTCGAGTGTTTAGAGGGTGAAAATGGCCTAGAATAGAACTAATCTGCAGTACAGGCCTAGATTGAACAGTTATCAGTATTTGGCCCATAATTATAAAAATATGTATTTAATAAGTATGAGAAAACTCAATTTGAAAATATAAGAGACTTATTTATAACTTTGATGTTTTGAGTGACAGCTAATTCGAATTACATCAATTTCAAATTGGATAATCCAATGGGTGCCTTAGTGATAATCAATACAAATTATTTTGCCACCATTCTTGACTTTCATCATCCAAATGGTTCCCTCCTAATTTGTCTCGATTTATCCATATTTTTCTATAACTAGGTGGCTTGTTTATGCCTAAAGCATGTAATTAAAAAGTTGAAATTTAATTCAAAATACTTGTTCTTTATATCCATTTCTTTGTAATATTATTTCTCTTATTTACTATTAAGTTATGTTATTTTTTCTTCCATTTTTTTTCCTTTAGTTTTATTATGTACAAATAATTTTCTTTGTGCCAAGATAATAGGGTAAAGCTATTGGCAAGGTAATAAGATATGTTTAACACTTATTCATGAATTTAATGCTTCATTCTTAAGTTATGCAAATTTACATATGATGTATTTATTTTGTTTGTAGAATTAATACCATTTCTTCTAAAGTGGTGATTCTTGATTTATTATTGACAAACTTTATACTTGGCACAATAAATTATTGAAAATATTTACAAGATTTTGTGTATATAACCTTTCTTATAAAGTGAAAGTCTTGATTTATTGTAGACAAATATAAAGATTAGCATAATAAATACTTGAACCCATTTATAAGATTTGGTGTATAATAATTAAAAGAAATAAATACTAATCAATATATAAATGATAATGAATTTTAATTATTATATTTTTCAGTTGGAACCTCCTTTGTGTGAGGATTCCAATTGAGTTATAAAAAGAGTTAAATATATTATTACTTCTTATGCCAAGAGTGGATCTTTCTAACTTTAGCTTTTTTTTGAATTGGTTAATTGAATTAATATTTGCAAATATCTTATATTGCATTAATTGTCTTAAAAGTGTTTATAATTTATATTTTTAATTCTACTTCCCTGTGGATCGACCTCGTTCTCATCGGGTTATTTATTACTTCGACAATCCTGCACTTGGAATAAACTCATATATTCTGGACGTGTCAAGACCTAAAACAATTGATTGTATGTTCATAAGTTATCCTAAAATAGTATTGCATATAGATTCAAAGAATATCATTGTGTTATTTGATGCAAACATTATAATATAATATAAAAATATATAATTTTTTGAGTCTATCATTCCTAAGAAATCTAATGTGTATAAAACTATGACTCATATAAATGTTAATGTATATCCTCCAGAAAGCTTTAATAATGAACTTATGAGAAGGAAAAGAATGAGGAAGGCTACTAGTTTTGGTAATGATTTCTATATTTTTCTTATAGAAGAGGATTCTGAGACCTCTTGTGAAGCTATAACTTCTTATGATGCTCATTTATGGAGGGATTTAATAAATGATGAAATAAACTCTATCATGAATAATTATGTATGGGAACCAGTTGATCTGTCTCTGGGTTCTCAATTTATTGGTTGTAAATGGATCCTCAAAAAGAAGTTGAGGGTTGATAGGACTGTTGAAAAGTTTAAGGCAAGATTGGTTGCCAAATGGTTCACTCAAAAGAAAGACTTAGATTACTTTGATACTTATGCTTCTATAACTAACATTACATTTATTAGAATTTTGATTGCATTGGTTGAAATATTGATTTGTTCATACACCAAATAGATATAAAGATCATTTTTATAAATGGTGATTTAAAAGAGAAAATTTATGTAAAATAATCAGAAAGTTGTATTGGTATTGGTACTGGTATAAAACATAAAGTATGTAAATTGGTCAAGTTTTTGTGTGGCTTGAAACCAGCACCAAAACAGTAGCGTAAAAAATTTGACAATGCTTTTGTATCAAATGGTTTTATGATAAATGATTCTGATAAGTATGTGTATTATAAAACCTTTGATAAAAATAGATATGTGATTATATGTTTATATATGGATGATATGCTGATATTCAGCCCTAGCATAGAAGTGATAGTTAAGACTAAGAGGTTTCTATCAAATGTATTTGATATGATAGATTTGAGAGAAGTTGATGTAATACTTAGGATAAAGATTATAAGAACATTTAATGGTCTCACTTTATCACAAGAGAATATGTAGAAAAGTTTCTTGAGAAGTTTGGATACACAGCATGTAAATTGATGGCAATGTCTTATGATGCTAGTGTTAAACTTTGAAAGAATGTAAAATATAGTGACAATTAGATTTGTTATGCTCAAATCATTAGTAGAATACTACTAGGCCTAATATCGCATATGTTGTAGGGAGATTAAGAATGTATACTCAAAATTTAAGAAAAGGAACATTGGAGTGCCTTAAATAGAATTGCAAAATATTTAATAAGCACTAAAATGTATGCATTTTCATATGGTAGATCACAACCTGTGATTGAAGGTTATTGTGATGTTAATTGGATATTAGAATCCAATGAAGTCAAGTCTACTAGTGGATATGTTTTCACTTTGGGTGGAGAGGCCATATGTTAAAAATCTACTAAACAAACTTGTATAACACGATCTACCATGAAATCAGAATTGATTGCCTTAGAAAAGGCTTGTTCTGAGGCTAAATAGTTAAGGACACTCGTATATGATCTCTCCATTAGTACTCATCCTCCTACTGCAATTTTTATAAATTGTGATTGCTTAGCACTGATTGGTAGAGTAAAGAGTAAAATGTATAATGAAAAAAGTAGACATATTCGTCTAAGATATGACATCATAAAGTAGCTGCTATAATCTAGGGTGGTGAGCCTAAATTATGTGAGGTCAGAAAGGAACTTGGCTCATCCTCTGATGAAGCACTAAATAGGAGATTAGTGATAGATATGTCGAAGGGTATGAGACTTCTGCGTAGAGCATAAAGTAAGAGTGATGGTAACCCTACCTATATGATTGGAGATCCCATTGAAGTAGGTTCATAAGAGTAAAAACAAGTCATTTGTTGTCTTATTGTACTACTGATTATTTTGTGAGTCCTTCTTTATAGCGAGATAGTGCATCTGCAGTAGAAAATGGTGAATTAATCTTTTAAGGAACCTCATAGCCCTTTATAAGGTGATGTATTAAATTTGCAATACACACTTGATGGAGTGTCACATATATAACTATGAAATTGAATTGATTCCTATGAGAGCTAGATAGGCTACTCTAGATCTCTTATGAAACCAGGAAGGCATATGATTATTAATAGTGCCAAATCGTGGACATAGACAAGTTATTGAGAATTTAACTTAATAATTTAACCTTCTATTTTACATCTAAAGGAATAAAAGGTTGATAGAAACTTAGTTTTGCCTAATTCATATAAAATACGATTACTTAATCAATGGATTGATTTATAGCTTGGAAGAGTACCAATTCATATAAGTTAAATTCTACTTAGATATGTGGTTGATTTGATTCACATTTGCTTATTTAAAATATGCGGGGGATTGTTAGAATTTAAGAGTATATTTCAAATAAACAAGTGTAAAATCAGGTGTTAGAGTAGAGAAAAATAATCGAGAATAAAAAGGAGGACGAAGAGGAAGCGCCCAAGCCGTAGAAGGCTTGGGCACAACAGCACTAGGATTGACGCTGCAGCACCCAGTTGGGCAGACACCCAACATGAACGTTAAGCGCCGCGACGCCCAGAGCTGGAATGGTAACCTTCTAAAGAGTTACCTATTCCTTTCATTTAATGTGACATTTCAAAAAGATATTGTGTCTTCTCAAAGAGACAGTTACAACTTCATAAATATTACAGATATATTTGAAGCAAAGAATTAATTTTTTTTCTCAATTTTTAATTCTCATTTTCTCTCTTATCAATCATTTTTTAAGTAAAACACTTGTAATTTAAGAAAAATATTTTAGTGTGCACTTTATAATTTTTCATAAGTTATTAAATTTTAAAACTATAATTTGTCAAACCTATTTTGCATCTTTAATTATCATCAATATAAAATAAGAAATAGTTTAAGAACAATCTATTACGAGCATTGACTTTAATTTTTTTATATTTGTATCCTTACATATTTTTCATTTACTGAACACTTTCTCCAACATCTTATCACTATAATTTCAGGCACACTATATTCTTAAGATCTCAAAAATATCTTACTCCTAAGATTTCAAGTATATCTCATTTTTACAATCTTAAACAATCGTACATGATAACAACTAAGCACCCAAAGAAGCTTATATAAAAGAGAACGAGGAGCGAAAGAGACCCTTTTCTTTTTTATAAAAATAGTAATTAAGTTTGTCTAAATACACTATTTTTTCAGATTTTTTTTTTCATCAACCTCATTACTAACTAAAGCATTGAAGGATTATTATTGAAGATAACCACTGGCCTAATATTAACCGATTTTGTGAACAAAGACTAGTTTTGGATGCTAAAAATGCTTGAGAAAAACCAAATTAACTTCAACTTTGAACAAGACCACTATTCTAAAAAAAATATTCATTTATGACCGCGGCATGCAGCAGAGATCCACTTCAATAACATTCAAAAAGTCACTGAAGGCAAAGAAATTAAACCACTGATAGAATCAAAGGCAGTAAACTCAATTAGTTTGTACAGCTCATGAATCATTAAGGTTGTCGTTTGATGACACCGGGCCTTGTGACGCAGGTGGGTTGACATCAACCTTGCCCAAGTAACTGAAAAAACTCTGATGTAACCCACATGGTGCTGTTGGCCTTTTCTGGGGAAATATATAGAATTTATGATGGGCTTATGTCATAGCCGTTAAGAAGTTTATGTGATTATTGTGTGCTCCCCTGTGCAATTATCACAGCACTGGAACCATTTGAATTATTAAAAAGCATTAGGTGATTTATGAGTTTTCCTTTCTTTCTATGTTAAATTTTTTCAGAAATGGCAGGAAATTAATTCTGTTATCTTTTAATTTTTTCAGAAATAGCAGGAACTTAATTCTGCTATCTTTTAATTTTTTTCAGAAATAGCAGAAAATTAATTCGCTGTTATCTTTTCCAGGCCAATGTCACTATGTTTCATTTTATGTTATTTTTTTCAGAAATAGCAGGTAATTATTTCGCTCTTATGTTTTCCAAACCAATGCAAGTGACTAGGTGATTTCAGGGCTCTATAAATTTACTATTTCACTCTCTTCAATTGGCCAAACCAGCGACTTCTTGAAAGATATATTTGGAGAGCAGGATCAGCAGTAGTGTTTTCAATGGCTACCACAAAGCCACTAGTATCCGACCTCGCATCTACCGTAAGCTCAGTTCCATCAAACTACATCCGACCAATATCAGATCGACCGAATCTTGATGAAGTGTCTCTTGATGATTCCATTCCTCTCATTAATCTTCAAGTTCTCAATGGCCCAAACCGCTGTGAAGTTGTCAAACAAATAGGTCAAGCTTGTGAAGGTTATGGTTTCTTTCAGGTATATCTAAAACACTGACAAATATATTTAGGATATTTCTAGTTATTAAGATCCTAACCTTTGTTCGTTATTTCCTGTGTGTGAAAGGTTGAAAACCATGGAATTCCTGAGGCGGTGATAGATAAGATGTTATGTGTGTCAAGGGAGTTCTTTCATTTGCCTGAGAGTGAAAGACTGAAGAATTACTCCGATGATCCTTTGAAGACAACAAGACTCTCAACTAGCTTCAATGTTAAAACTGAAAAAGTATCCAACTGGAGAGATTTCTTAAGACTCCATTGCTACCCTTTGGAGGACTACATGCATGAATGGCCAACCAACCCTCAATCTTTCAGGTATAGCACAAGTAGTATTCAGTAAATCATACCTCTTTTTATCTTTTCTATTATTTGCATGCCTGTCTTCTAAAATATCGCTTTTCATTTCCACAGAGAGGATGTAGCTGATTACTGCAGGAATGCAAGAGGATTGGCACTGAAACTGCTTGAAGCGATATCAGAGAGCTTAGGCCTGGAAGGGGATTATATTAACAAAGCATTAGGCAAGCATGGCCAGCACATGGCTATAAATTACTATCCGCCGTGTCCGCAACCGGAGTTGACCTATGGGTTACCTGGCCATGCTGATCCTAATGTAATCACCATTCTCCTTCAGGATGAGGTGCCGGGCTTACAGGTGCTTAAAGATGGCAAGTGGGTTGCTGTCAATCCCATCCCATACACCTTCATTGTCAATATTGGTGATCAAATACAGGTGAGAAAATCAAATGGGAAACCAGCTGGTTGCCCCATATATTTCTTTGTTCTTTTTACCAGTATTTAAAACATGCAGGTTAAAGTTAGAAGAACGCCAATTAATTGGAGCGACAGTCAACTTGAAAAGGAAGTAGCTGTTCCAATTTTCTAAATTATCACGCTGGCAATTTATGCTGCTAACATATGAACGCATTTCATTTTCTTGTGCGGTGTTTGACAAAATCTACAGCCTTTTTCATAGACATTTCAAATAATTTTGGTGATCGGTGTAGGTACTTAGCAATGACCGTTACAAGAGCGTGGTACATCGGGCCATAGTGAATTGCAACAAGGAGAGGATCTCAATTCCAACCTTCTATTGTCCATCACCTGATGCTGTAATGGGACCGGCTACACATCTGATCGACGATGATCATCCTGCCCTTTACTGGAACTTTGCATACAGCGAGTACTACAAGAAATTCTGGAACCGAGGGCTTGCAACCGAGACATGTTTGGACATGTTTAAACTTAAAACCCAAAGTACTTAAGTTCACTCGATGCTTATTGTCCTCAGAGACTTGGTTTTTTTTTTTTTTTTTTATAAGATATTTAATCTTGTGTATTCCTGTTTAATTACAATTAATGAAGTCTCTCGTTTATATATTTGAATCTTGTAACAACAACAATTATTCAACGTTTTTGGAAATGTTCAATTTCTTGCTCACAAGAATGGTTTCATTCAATTAATCTATATAGCTGCAAGTTCAGGAATACAAAATTGCAGTGAACTTTGATCAATTCGGATAGCCGAAAAGAGATCGTTCGTTGTAGAAAATCTATTAGAATATCAATTGGAAACGCTGATACTAGAGGTGGAGGGAGAGTGATTTTAAAATGCAACGGAGTTTTTCAATAGAAATTTTTGGATGTACACTTTATTTGGTGACTAATATATCGTTGTTGATACTTTGGAGTACAAAATGTTCCTTCAAAACAGAAGTAAGCATGTATTAGCCTTTTTAATTGTTTGTTGTAAAATATTCTGCAAGTATTAATTTATTATTCTTATAATAAAATTTAATTACTTCATATGTGTAAAGGGACCTATCACATATACAATCACAGATCTGAAATAAATATTATGGTTCGAGAATCTTGTATATAGAGCTTGGGTTTCTATTATGGAGGATTGGAATGACAAAGTTCAAAATTACAGAGGTTTTAAGAGATAGTGATTACACCCATGATTAGCTACTTTTCAAAATAGAAACCATTTTCGTTTAAATTTTCAATTGTCTTGTAGAATTACGGAGAAAGAATTCTCAACTACCGTATTCTACTTGTGAGATAATCAAATAGTTGAGATTAAGTTGTAAGAATTCAGGCCAAACATAATCTTATTTGATTATGTCACAAATAGAATACTGCAGTTTTTGACCACAGCCCTTTTATTTATATTAATTTTTATAAGGGTGGACCGAAAAAATGAAAAATCAAACAAATTAGATTAGTCTCAACCGAATCGGCTAATTTAGTTAGGTTTATACTCTTTAAAAAATTATTTAATTATTAGTATTAAAATAATCTAATGATCTGATCCAGTTTCAATCTAGCTATACATACAACTAGAATCTGATTGTAAAAATTAATTTTTTAATTAATATAATTTTTAAAAATATACCAATACCATGTATTGCATTTTTATTATTATTTTTTTAAAAAAAATGCAACTGTGAAATCAATTGCACCAGATTATATAATTACAAAACTAAAAAAAAAGACCCAAAATTTCCTAATTCAATTTTCTATCTTCTCTCTCATCTCGACCTCTCCTCTCTCTCACTTGTCCATCGCCAATTCCAATTAAGAAAAGCCTATCGTTCGTCAACCTCCACCTCCAACCCATCGTCCAGTCTCGTCTGTCACAAAGCTTGCAAGCAACTCTTAGCCCCGCATAAAGCTCATAATTTTTTATGTCATCGGCCATTCAATAGCCTCCCATCGCCACAAGGGTGGAACTATTGCAAGGCCTAGGGGGCCGTAGCCCACCCAAGCCTTGCAACAGTTTCCTTAAATTTATATATACATATATATAAATTTTAGTATTAAAATAATTACTTTAGTCTCCTAAATTCTTTTAAAATTTCATATTTAGTGAATTAAATTATCAATTTAAGAAAGTGACCTATACTAGTATTAACGACTTACTTTTTAATATATTATTTAATATTTAAATAATATCTCATCTGTTTTATTTTAATGTCTTTCTCTAATAAAAAATAATTTTTAATTTATAAGTGGCTCATATTTTTACAATTTTTAACTTAATTATCTTATTTTAATAAAAATAATTTTATATTTATAAGTAGTCCTTAATACAAAATAATTTTATACTTGTAATTTTTTTTTCTATATAAATGAAATATATCTTTTTTTTATACAAAGAATTTTATAATTGTAATTCTTTTCCTACATATAAATATATATTTTTTAATTTAACTTATATAAATAGACTTATAGTTGCGGTACGTAGTACATTATTGATTTTATCCCCTCTTTAAATTGGCATTAAATCTTCCTATTCCTAACTCAAATGCTAAGAAAAAAAAATTCTAAGAAATAAACAAGTTATAATATTTTAAATTTTAATAATTTTATTTATATATTTGTTAGTTTTTTAATATCTTACTTTTATAACTTTTATGTATTTTTTATAGATCTATTTAGTTTTACTAATATTATAATCTATATTTATTATTTAATATAATTTTTATGGGAAAGCAATATAATTAATCAATTTTAAAATACTAAAAATTCAAAAATTTATATATCATCATCAATTTTTAAGATTATACTAGAGTTTTTAATAACATATTTTTTTAATTCATCTATTATTAATATAGAATAAAAATATTATTTTATTTTATTTTATTAAATTCAAAATTTTATGTTAAAATTTGGCCTCCAAATTTCGAATCCCGATTCCGGCGTACATTGCCAACCTCTACGCGAGCCCATTGTTCGCTAGCTAACAGGTATCCGTATTACACTTTCAAATTTGGATGGTTTATTGATTTTAAAATTTTTAATTTAATTATTTAATAATTTTAATTAAAATTCCCTTCTCGAGGGAAAATTTTCTGGATAAAAATTGAATTCGCATGTTTTAATGTACGGTCCTCTGCAAGCATTAAATTAGAATATTATGTAGTTGCTTTGTCATTTTCACCACCAGCTGGAGCTTTACTGACACACTTTAGGATCTGTAATGGATGAACAAAAACTTGTAGGCAGAATTTGGAAATGAAGTTAATTAACTAAGTAGCAACGGTTTTGATGTTGATGGGTGAGGATTTGTGATTTTATTGAATTTTGGATAATTAGATATTGATTATTGATGAATAATGATTACTGTATGTTTGTTTCATATTTGCACTCATTATTGAATTATATATTATAGAAAAATTATTACTTTTTAGTCATTAGGTTTTTGTTGAATTATTTATGATGTCTTTAATATTTTAAGAATTATTAATCAAGTTTTTTAGAGATAAAAATAGTTATGTTTCGAGTTAAAAATGATAGTAAAAAAATATATTTAAAAAATAATAATAACAAAAATGCTTCGAAAAGATGTAATTAATAATTTTTAAAATATTAAAAATTAAATAAATAATTCAATAAAAATACAATAACTAAACTGTTAATTTTTTTATATCATATATGTGTTTTATATAAAGTTATAAATTATATATTTTTTAATTTTGAAATAATTAACATTGAATATTAATAATTTAAAAGTTTAAATTTATTTTAAATTAAGTAAATTATAATTATATAAATATGTAATAGGCTAAATGGCTCAATAAATTTTATAAATAAAAAATTTTTAATTCAAATAAGTTGAACAATAAAAAAATAATAATAAAACCTATAATTTTAGGGCCCATTTGGCCCAAAATAAGAAAGACAAATAAATAAAAAAACTGGTTTAATTTAATCTGCAATATATTCAACTTTTTTTTTTTCAATTCTTCCTTATAAAGAACCGAAAAATCACAGGACGAGCCTGCCCACCTTAATTTCTGGAGAGATATCTGAAAAGAGAACTTGTTTATTTTAGCTTTAAATATGAGAAACTTTGTGGATGGCTTTTCTCTGAGTTTTCTTCATTGCAATGAGGCTATTTTCACAGTAATTAGAGTTCTCTAAATTTCAAATAATTTTTTAATGGCTGATGATCTTAAGCCAGTTTGTTTGTTTGTTTCTAGGTTTGAACAATCCATTGCTGCCGTTAAGGAGAAGGTAGATGGAAATGTTTGATAAAATTATACTATTGGCAGTGACCACAAATTTAAAAAGGTTTGCTCTTTAATTTGTTTACTCGTATATTCATGGGCGAATCTATTTTAAGGCTTTGGGTTCATGAAATTTTAAATTTATTGATAATTTTATATGATTTTACCTCTCAAAAATAAATATTTTTATAATTTAATTCATTTAAATTTTTAAATATGATACTAAAATATTTATATAATTAAATTTTATATTAAATTTTATTTTGATATTTTAACCACCCACTTTTTAAATTTTTATTCTACCCAAGCGTATATTGACTTAGCATTTTAAGATCTATGGTACAAGACGAGTTTACTAAGTGGATGTTTGGTTGAATTTCTCTATTGATTTAAAGAGTTTTTCTAATGTTAAAAATTTTTAATTTTTTTTTTATAAAGTTTGATTGCAATCGAAAAAGAGATTTTAAAAATTAAAAAAATTAGTTTGACTCTACTTGAGAAGTTTAAAATTTTAACTTTTAGAAGTAGAGCTTTTTAAGTTTTTTTTTTTTTTATAAATATTTGTGTATTGACATATATGCCATGCTAATATTTTTTTATATTTTATAACATACCCTTAATAAAAATAAATTATATTTAACTTATATGTTTTAAACTCTTGTTAAAAGTCACAATATCTCCATATCTTTGCGATTATCATATATCTACACAGTTTTACTAATTTTTTTTTTCTATCATAAGTACATAATATTTTATCTTATTTTTAATTTTTATATTAAACACAATAACTTATTTTATTTATTGATTGCTATATATTGATTTTACTTAAAACCTTGTAAATTTGTATTTATTTATATTTTAAGTTCCATTTATTTTTGTCACTATTTTATAATGACCGCAAACTAAATTTTAGTATTGTTGGTCACATTATTATAGGACCAACAAATTTGCTCATAACCTAATTTACAAGCTCAAAATTCAAATTTTATTTATATTTTAACTATTTAATTAGTGTCTTACGTGAAGAAGGATTTTTTATAAGTGAGAGAGTTCCACTTAAATCCTTCTCCTATTGTTTGAAATGGATTAGGGTTTTTATTTACAAATATTTAACTAAATCATATTTTGAGTTAGAATTCATACATTTATATTCTAATATGTATTAAGATTTATATGCTATAAACAAACATACACTCTTGGCTCATTATTTATTCATACACATTATACACCAACACCTATTATTCAATTTAGCTCTAATTTATTCAAAAAAAATTTATTCATATACGCTCCAAGTTAATATTTTATACTCATATAATTCATTCATCTATGTTTTATTTGTCCTTAAGACACTCTCACACACTAGCACCCATTTTTTTTATTATCAAGTACTTACTTGAGTGTTAAAATATTTTTTTATTGTAGGAGAACAATATTTTTCTCGCAAATTTAAAGAGTTACCAAGGGTAAGGAGTAATTTCTTGAAATTTCAAAAATGAGGAACTTCAAGCACGAATCACTTTGGTGTTGTTTATAAAAATACGTTAATGAATTTTAAAAAATTAAATATTTTATGTAAAAAAAATTAAACTATATAGAATTTTAATGTAATTTTTTTAAGTGTTATTTTTGATAATTTAATAACAAATAATTACTTTTAATAATGTGTAATCAAACGACCTACTACTTCAAAAGACTTATTTTAATTGACAACCTAATGATCAATAATTTTTTCTTAAAAGTTCTATTTTTAAAAGTTCAGCCAAACAAACTCTAAGACTAATTTATACAACTTGGTAAAGATATAAGGAATGATTTTGGATGGCTCTCTCTCTCACTATATATATATATATATATATATATATATGAGCAAATGATACTTTTACCCTAATATTTTGAGTTAATTGATAATTTTTTTCTAATAAAATTTAAAATATTTAATTTTACCCAAATTCGTTAATTTTTACCGTTAATTTTTATGGTTGAAGGGTAAAAAAATAATCTAACCATAAAAATAAATTAAACTTTAAACACGTGACATAATCTTACTCATTCATTGTCTTTTTGAACACATAGTGTAATCCCATCTATTAATTTAATTTAATATAAATTTAAAAAACAAACTTTAATTAAAGGACACATGTCATAATGTGATTAATTACTTTGGACACATATCAGCATATAATTGGTCTATACTTTTATTAAATAATTTCTAATTTTTTTAAATTAAATAAAAATTAAAATAATTAAAAATATAGTTGAAGTGTCGCCGAAAAAGATAGCCGGCCAACCACAATTTTTTGGCAATAAAAAATGATCAAATTTATATTATTAAATTCTATTTTTCTTAATCTACACAATGATGATGTCATTTTGACCAACAAAAAAAAGAACAGAAAACTCCTAAAATTGGTAGAGAGTGACACCGCCATAAAAAAGGAGGGGGTGTGTGACTTGCATACACCGCCACCCCCACCCCCCGCGCCGGTTTGATGGCGACGATAGCCCTTTTTCACTAATTTTGATTGTTTTCTAATATTTTTTGGGTAAAAAATTACCATATCATTATATAGATAAGAAAAAAAATGAAATTCAATGATATAAAATTTATTTTTTTTTTACTATCCTAATACCAATCATGTCCAAATTACATTGTGACATGTGTCAATTATCACCTTTTTTTAAAGTCTATTAATAAGAGGAAAAATTGATAAATAACTATTAAAAGTAAATTTTATATCTATATAGACATAAAAAGTAATGGATAATGACAAAATTGAATATTAAAAATTTTAATTGGGGTTTGTATGACCTTTGCCTATTATATATGAGGCATGATCTAAGACATTATATTTTTACACAACATCTAACATAATTTTTAAATTTTTAGATCAATATAATTTAATGACTCATATGTAATTAGACTTATATAATTAATGCACATTCGAAATCTAATATGAATCATTGAATTTATATTAATTTACGGCCTAATAATTGTTTAAAATATTGTATAAAAAAATATGTGAGAGATCCTAACCCTATATAGTGTATGTGTAAAAAAGAGAGAGAGAGAAAGAAAGGGCGTACACCAGTAATCATACAAATGCCTACATTGCCCTTACGGTGTCAAAAGGTTTTAACGGTTACAGTGTCAAAAGTTTTTAACGGTTAAAGGGATCAAAGGACTTGATTGATAGAATCTACAAAATACAAATAATGAGGATTAAGTTTTGGGTTTTGTTACTTCTTGCCAAATAAGAAGGACCTATGTTAAGTAAAAGCTTTAAAATTTATAGTGACCGACTTGTCTAGGTTTTTACAATACGGTGATAAGACCATAATTTTTACCTTAAATAGATGAGAGGTGAACCGTCAAGTAAAAGATTGATTTTCAGTAACAATCATAGCTCAAAGACACAGATCAAATTAAGCAATAATGGAAGGAAATTATTTGGTCAATGATAAGATGAAAGGTGGCCCAGTTTTGAAAAACGTAACCCATGCTTCTCGATATTATTTTACCTGCCACAAATTATGGATGCAAAAAAGATGACATGCACCAGTCATCTTTTGTCACAATCACAAATCTATGCACCGATATAATTGCACCTATTGTGTCCCTCTGCAAAACATTGGAAAAAAAAAATACATATGGCTTCTTCGGAACAAACTAGGGGTCACCCTAGAGGTCATGAAGAGAAAGAAGAAAGCTTTGCACATGCAATTGAATTGGTGTTGGGTTCTGTGCTGCCCATGGCCATGCAATCAGCAATCGAGCTTGGCATTTTCGACATCATAGCCAAAGCTGGTCCTGGAGCAAGGCTCTCTGCTCTAGAGATTGCAGCTCAGATGTCCACTCGGAATAAAGACGCACCCATGATGCTGGATCGAATACTCAGGCTCCTGGCTAGCCACAGCGTTCTTGAATGCTCAATGGATGGTTCACAGAGACTATACAGTTTGGCTCCTGTCTCAAAACACTTTGTACGTGACCAGGATGGTGTGTCATTAGGCCCCTTGATGGCCTTAATCCAGGACAAGGTCTTTCTTGCTAGCTGGTTCGTCTACTCTCTTTTTCTCCATTTTTTTTTAAATTATTTCTTATATTTTGTTAATAATTTTCATCAAGATACAGTCCCTGAAGAGAAGTTTCCTTCTCCATGAGTGGAACACGTTATTAGATCTTTGGAGATTATTATTCATTTTAACCAGTTTGCAGGTAAACCTTAGTTTTAACACTGTGTATGTGACTCTCAGAATCCCAGTGGCAAGTGATATAGCTAGAGTTACCTACTTTGAGTTAGAGATTTAGGATTTTTGTTAAGAATTTTTTTTTTTTTGGGCACTTCCAATGAGACTTGCCCATTCTAACTTATAATATTAATATTCCAAACCTGAAACTAATATTTGAGACTTGAGATTGATATAATTACATTTCTAAGCAAAGACTTCTGGGAAGAAAAATAGTAAGAACAAATTCAAAGTCAAAATATGTGACAATTTCGTAAGTGGTTCTAGTTCAAAAATGACGAGGAGGAGAGAAACCGAGATTCCTGAGAAAGAGACTGATAAACAACTGCTAAATAAAGCCTTTAAAAATCGCTGCCCGTCTCGTTAGGTGAGTGGCAATTTTATAAATAAATCTGGTCATAGAGGCAAATCTACAATTACAGAATTTTTTTTTTTTTTAAATTCTTGTAAAGTTAGGCCGGCTAACACAGCCCAGTTCACAACAAAATCTGCCCATTGACCTACTATAAACTTATTTAAAAAAGAAAAAAAAAACAGTCGGTCAAAATAGTTGACGATTCCACCGAGTTCTGAAAACAATTTGGTATAATTAGTTCATTAGTTTTTATTATCGTTTACACATTATAGGAATTAATTAAGGGCATATGAATTGTACATAACAGACAAGCATTTTCCAAGCCAAAAGGAGGAAATAACATTATATATCCAAGTTGTTACTCTTCGAAAACAAAGACGAAGAAAGGAACCTAATACTTTAATCAGTTAAAAGTCATCATATGACTGCTGTGTTGGAAGTATAACATAACATCTAAGATCAGATCGGCAAATGACATAAAGCCTCATGTCAGCTGCCCTGTAAGTTCAATTAAACTAATCCTCATTATTGAATTAGGCTTTGGGAGGTAAAGCAGACTCTCCTTTGTTATATGGACCTTCAAGCATCAATTGTAATTTGCGAAAACAAATATAACTCGACAAGAAAACAGAAACAAAAGAAGCAGAAAATGGCTTATTTATCAGACACCCAATCCAAATTGAATAAAGAAGAAGAAGAAGGAGGAGGGGAGGCATGTGCATATGCCATGCAACTGACAACGAGCATAGTGCTACCCGATGGCCCTCCGAGGAGCAATAGAGCTTGGCGTTTTAGAGGTTATGGCCAAAGCGGCTGAAGAAGCCAAGCTCTCTGCTTCAGCGATCTCAGCCAAGATACACAGCCAAACCCCAGATGCACCCACGATGCTCGACAGAATCCTAAGGCTTCTGACTACGCACTCTGTGCTTGATTGCTCTGTTTCTAGCGGAGAGAGGCTGTATAGTCTCGCTCCTGTATCCAAATATTTTGAGCGTAATCAATATGGTGTGCAATTGGGAGCCTTGTTTGCCTTAAATACTGAAAAGTTTTTCCGGGATAGCTGGTCTGCTTAATCTTTCTCCTCTATATAGTCAATTTTTGGTTTTCCTTTTTGGGGTTATTTTCGCTATAAACTGATCAAATATAGGGAAACTGTACTATATATGAATATGATGCGCTATTTGGCTTTAGACCACTTAATGCTCGTATCACTAATTCATTGATTGATATCTAGGTCTCAACTGAAAGAAGCAGTTCTTGAAGGAGGAGTTCCATTTGATCGAGTCCATGGAGCACACGCCTTTGAGTACCCAGGCTTAGACCCCAGGTTCAATCAAGTTTTCAACACAGCAATGTATAACCATAGTACTTTGGTTATTAAGAATGTCCTTGAGGTTTACAAGGGTTTTGATCACGTCAAGCAATTGGTCGACATTGGTGGCGGTCTTGGCGTTACGCTTAAATCTATTACTTCCAAATATCCCCATGTCAAGGGCATCAATTTTGACTTGCCTCATGTTATTAAGCATGCCCCAGATTATCCTGGTATGATATTTGCAACTCTCTCTCTCTCTCTCTCTCTCTCTCTCTATATATATATATATATATATATATATATATATATATTTGGAAACGTAATCATCAGTCATATTGGTAACGGAGAAATGTGTTTTAAAGAACCTCTGTTTTGCTTATTCACATAATATCCAGGCTAACACAGAGACTTAAGTTGTGTTACAGGTGTTGAGCATGTAGGGGGAGATATGTTTATAAGTGTTCCGAAAGGTGATGCCATTTTTATGAAGGTGAGTCTCGAATTTTATTTGCAAACATGCATTGTCCCTTTGAAAAGATTTTCTTATTTTCCTAAATACCAATATTATGATTGCAATGATTTTATAGTGGATACTGCATGATTGGAGCGATGAACATTGCTTGAAGCTGTTGAAAAATTGCTACAAAAGTATTCCGGAAAATGGCAAGGTACTAGTTATGGAGGCAATACTTCCAGAATTTCCTGAGACTAGCGCTGCATCAAAAGGAAATTCCCAAACTGATGTGCTTATGATGACTCAAAATCCGGGAGGAAAGGAGAGAACTCAGAACGAATTCATGGCCTTGGCAACTAGAGCTGGATTTAGTGGCATCAGATTTGAATGCTTTGTTTGTAATTTCTGGGTTATGGAGTTCTTTAAGTAGATGCCCTGCCTACAGAATTCTAAAATTTGTTCCTTAAATTACTTCAATTGCCAGTCACAGGAGAATTTAAACAATATAGCCAAAATAATTCCGGTTGTCATCCGCAAATATAATTGATTAAATATTTAATGCAGAAGGTACTATTCTCACCAGTAATTAGGCGTCCCTACTGATTCTGACCTCCCCCTCCTTTGAAGATTTTGTGGAATTTTCCACTTCCACAAATATTCTATCAACGTTGATTCAATGTCCCCTTCCGATTCCAAGAACTTAGTAACTGTGATCACTGCAGAATTTCTTCTTTTTTCTTGAGCATGGCCTAGACCTAGAAACTTCTAATCAAATTACGGTTAACATTTGTGTGAGCAAATCATCGATCACTTAGACGCGAATATACGTATGATTACGGATTATTTCTAAAAATAACAAATGATTATTTGCCAACAATATCTGAGTTATGACTCCACGTATGTGCTTTAGAATGGATACTTCGGTTCCTCTTTTTATTTTAAAAAATAATCTTTATTAGAAACAAGATCTTGTTTTTTTTTTGATCGATTGTTTTATTACTTGTTCTCGATTAGAAGTTTAACAGATAGCAAAAAAATGATCATTTTAATTTAATCCTTCAAAAAAACTAATTTTTATTTTTAAAAATAAATAAATTCAACTTGCAGACACAAGTTTCAAAATTCGAGGCCAACGATAACAAATTTAAAAAGAGTCTTTTAATTGAACTTTATGTATTTTTGAAGACCAAGAATTATAGCATTATAAGCATTCTAGTCACTCTAAAGCTTTTTTTTTTTTTAATAGAAAAGGAATACCCATTAAAGCTGTGATATCTAAAATAGGCTATCACCAAGATTAATTAGCACCGTCCAATAAAACTCTTTACCGTCGCTAGATAACTCTCGTTGAAAATTCTTTATAAGCCTCAGCATGATTTGCAAACACAACCATTGGACATTTCCTATAAAGAGCTATAATAATTGTCTTTTTTTTTTAGTCAATCAAGAAAATTTATTGATAAAACTTTTCAAAAATACAAAAGGCACAGTGCCAAAACACAAAGAATACAGATAATATATAACAATCTCACCACCTAGTTGCAAAATGCTCTATATTTTGTCCACAAATAGTAGTTAAGACATCACTAGTATTAGGGAGTTTTTGTTGGAACATCATTAGATTACAATCCTGCTATATACAATAGATGAAAGTTCAAAAAATAATTCTCTGAATCTTGTTAACAATGACTTACTTCTAATCTTTTTGTTAAAGTAAGATACTTCACTTCTCCACGTGATAAGACATTTATTTATTGAGCAGGCTAACAAAATTTTTTTCATGCACTTTTCATAAAGTTACATTAGAAGAATAAGTGTTACACCTTCTTCTTGTTATTATCACAAAGTGAATAATTTATAGATAGGTTAAAACCCTATTTAGCCAATCTCCCGTTGGTAGACAACCGGTTCTTTAATGTCAACCAAGTGATAAAGCTATACTTTAGAATATATTGAGGGCCTTATAATAATTTATACCATCAAATTGTGAATTTTATATTTATCAGGTTCCATCAAGCACTAACAATTAAAAATTTTATATTTGAGCATTCATTCTAATTTATTTTATCCTCTTTAGTAGCAATAATAAAAAAATTATTACATATGTAGTCCCAAGCTTAAATACTATATTCATCCAAATGGTTTAATAAGTTCCAAGCTCCATTGCGTTAAAGGTCTCTAACTTTTGTATCGTGAAAAATATTATAGTCTCTTATATTGATATAGAAGAATTTGTCTCTGATTGACTTACCATCCAACCACGAGTTACAACAAAAAAAAGAATGTATATCTATTACCCAATACATAGCCAAACAACTTCTTTACTTGAGGTCTTATTTCTAAAAATTTTAATTATACCCAATTACAATTTAATAGTTTTGTGATCTCCTAGAAGCTTAATCTTCTAATTCTGTTATCAATCATTCATTTGGTCATAATAAGAATTTTACAGTCAATAAATTCTATATGTGCTTGATGACTACTGGTTAATTCCAAGTATAAAGGAATTTTAATCCTAGTACTCCTTTCCTTTTAGTATTACAAACGTTGGCTCACACCTTTTTTTTTTTTTTTGTAAATCATATCTATGTCATAAAAACTTCTTACGTATACCTTTCACCTCTTTGGCGACTGTTTTTAGTAGAACAAATATAGAGCACTAATAAATATTTATATTCCTCAAAACAGAATTGATCGATTGCACTCAAAACAATAATAATTGTCATTAGTGAAAGTCTCTTGTCTTTCATTGTCTTTCATGTAATCATGTTAATTTGGTTGGAGATGACTTCTAAAATCTATTTTTTCAAAGTCTCAGATCATTTTTTTTAAAAGAAATATTATACATACTTTTCAAGGGTTAGAAATGTCAGCATAGCAAGAAAAAGTATGCTAACTGCTATGACAGACATAATCAAGATAACTTCTCAAACTAATTTTCCTAGTCAATTTGACGATAGAAAGCTTTTATGGTTTGGGTTTAGCAAGGAAAAACACAGAGGCTCGGATTCAAATTAAAATATGATTATATGAGTTTGCACTTGTCCAATAATAAAAAGATTTTCAGTGTATTTTAGAGATCTTAGTTCAAAATCTTTCCTTCTATATATATATATATATATATATATATATGTGTGTGTGTGTGTGGTAGGATTCACGACACCTTTTTTTTATATAATTTTAACATAAAATTTTAATTATTAAATAACTTTTTATTTAATAACTAAGATAAAAGTTGATGTGTTATTATTTTATTTTTAAAAAAAATTATTTAACTATTAAGAGACTTCACTATAATTATACTAATATCATTTTCTTTCTCCTTTTTTATTTCTCTTTTTTTATATCATTTAATTTATTATTATTCTCTCGTATTAATACTTTTCTCTTTATAAATATTATATATTTTTAAATATTTTAATTCCTTTTTTAATCTATCTTTTATTAAGAGAACCTATAAGTGTTAAAAATCAAATGGGCGAATTGAGTCAATTCTAAGACTTACAAGAGTTGGATCAAAGCCCATCAACTTAATAATAAGCCTAATCATTTTTTTCAAGTTAGACTTTATAGACCTTTTATAAGTGGTTCAAAGAACTAATTTAAGTTAATTTGTTATTTTTTATTATAAAAAATAACAAAAATTCTTAAACTTCTCCTTATTGATATTTTAATTATCAAAATAAAAAAAAAATATCATTTTTATGCCAATTTTTTTTTTCTAACTCTCTACAGTGCTCAACTTTAATGACGAAGAACAAAATAAAATTACAATAGTAGAATTTATTCTCATTTTCCTTTGGCTAAGACAATTTTAGGAGCTTGAGGGGGTTTTAGTCTTTTAGAAGTTGTAAGAAACCTCTCCTAAATAGCTGAACTTTTCCTAAAATTCGTCTAACACCTCTTATAGATTTTATAGAATCTCTAAATGGAGCAACCAATTGGTGTTAATGGAAGATGATAATAAATGTTAGCCACCCTATCGGCAAATATTAGCTGGCTATGCTTGCCACACTAATACTATATTGGTGTTAATCTCACATTTTAGAAGGTACGATCCTATCACTATCAGTTCCTCTATCTGCTTTATTTTTATTTTTTTTAGATTTCTTACAAAGGTTCTAACAGGATGCATTCCTTGTTATTTATTTATTTTATCTAACATATTTTTGTCACAAAATAGTTCTTTCTGCTGTGATAATGAAAATTTTATATAAATTGATACATCGTGATTGGAGTAATGAACATTTTTCCTTGAGCCTTGAGGTAATTGAGCGATTGCTATAAAAATATTCCCGGAGAATGAAAGATAGATTATCGTTAAGGCAATGCTTAATATTTCTAGTTATGCTGCCTGGACTGTAGGTATAATGTAGAATTTTTCCAAGTAATATTAGAGAAACAAACAATTAAAAAATTATAGAGAGAAAAGGTAGAAGATTAATATATCAAATTGACGTAATTTGGTAATTTGTCTACGTTCACGACAGATTAAAATTACACTTTCTTATTATTAAATCTCAAAACATTCACAAAATATGCCTTTTACAAAAAATTCGCAAAAAATACACTCTCTCTTATAGCCAATGAGTTTCTCTCACTAAAAATCATAAAGATATTACTAAAATTTATGTTTGATCACTAAGATGTGTTTACAAGCCAATTGAAGACTTTTATATAAGTTTTAAGACAACTTAGGTTAACCATAAACGTATGGAAGTTATTTAAGGGAGTCCTGAAATAAGTAGGAGACAAAACAAGTCTAATCAAAATGAGAAATTGATTCCCACGCTAAGCGTCACAGCGCTTGGACATTCCCACATAGGCGCTATGGTGTTGGGCACTTAGTGCCCACGTCTGGGCACCGCTTCTTGCGTTTTTGCCTATTTTTTTGTCCGTCTTCGATTCTTTCGCACCCAATGTACTTGACTTGCTTTCTAAATCATATCCCGATAATTTTTAATTAACTTTCTCACATATAATATGAAGAACTTCCCAAATTTATGTGCAATGATTAAAAGCCCAAGAGGAAAAATAAGAACTTTCAATTATGTGAAATAGATTTTTTATATTTGTGCCCTAGATATTGGAATAACTCTTGTAGTTCATTGTTCATTTTTAAGCATGATATTTAATGTTTATTACGTGAATGTCAACGATTTATTAAATGTTGGCAGCCATGTACAAGCAAGAGTTTGACTGACGTTAATGGTTATATGGTGCATAGTTACCAAACTCTCATTGGTTCTTGGTCTAGCATATCACTCTCATTTGTGTGGAACTTTCAACAAGTCCGTAATTATAACAATAATAAATTGTATTTGTTAGAGGTATCATTATTCTTTTCGTGAGATTAAGTTAAATCGAAGAACCTTAATTAAATTTAACTTTAAATTTTAATCTCTTTATGTAGCGGAATAATTTGTATATCAAGTAAAATAATAAGAATTCAAAGCAGATAATAAAGAGTACAACACAATCATTTACGTGGTTCGGCCAATTGCCTACCTCCACGGTGGATCCAAGGATCCTAACCTCTCTTATTAACTCTCTAGAGATTTTACAAGAAAAATTCAATGAAGAACCCTAAAAAATACTTAGTGTTTAGTTTACCCTTACTCTACCTCGAGCAATGAACACCCAAATGATGGTTCCACCCTAGCGCATACAAGCACTTAATGTCTACCTAATTCTTCCATTCTTTTAGAGTTTTTCTTAATGCTTGATCTCAATTAAAGGGTTTACAGGTATTTATATAGAAGTTATTTCGTGTCTATTAATCCTATTCTTTATTGGAGTAAAATTTTATTTATTTTAAAAATTCAAAACTTTTCAAAACTCATAAATCCAGTACAAAAACGGACTTCTCACACTCTGGAGCCGCAATGTTGGCTCTTGTTTTCAGCTCTGTATTTTTTTCTTGCTTTTTTTCCTTTTTTGAGTCTCGTTTTATTTTTCTCTTCGTGTCCTACACGTTTTAAATTTTTTTATATATGTCTCACACGTTCTAAACTTTTTGTGACTCTCATTTTTAATATTCATCTTAATTTTGATCCAAACAAGATTATTAAATCACTAAATCTCTTATAACATTAAATTATAAGAAATATGCTAACTTTTTCGGTGAGGAAAAATATTGAAGCATGAAATAAGTAAACGCACCAACATGGAATCTTTAACTCGGCCGAAAATAAAGATGGAAGAAGAAAAAAACTGGTCATATGCCGTGGAACTGACAAAAGGCGTACTGCTATCCATGACCTTGCATGCAGTAATAGAGCTCGGAGTTTTTGAGATAATAGCGAAAGCGGGTCCAAATTCCAAGCTGTCTGCGAAAGAAATCGTAGCCCATCTGACCACCCGAAACCCAGAAGTACCGTTGATGTTGGACCGTGTTCTCAGGCTTTTAGTCAGCTATCGTTTGCTTGATTGTTGTACAGTCTTGCTCCCTCGGCCAAATACTTTGTACGTAATGAAGACGGGGTCTCATTGGGTCCCATCATAGCCATGTGTACAAACAAGGTCTTCTTAGAGAGTTGGTTTGTCTCAATCTTCCCCTCCTCTTAGTTTTGAGTTTCGAAGTTGAATAATGACATGCGCGCGCTTGCTTTTAACTCTTTGATCTTTTGGAACTTTAAGGTTTCAATTGAAAAACTCCATGGTAAGATCCATGGAGGGGATCTCTTTCAGTACGCTGGGAAAGACCCCAGGTTCAATGAAGTTTTCAATAGAGCAATGTTCAATCACACTTGTATAGTCATGAAGAAGGTCCTGTAGTATTACGAGGGATTCGAGCAGCTCAAGCAGCTTGTGGATGTTGGCGGCGGCCTTGGAGTCTTCACTTAATATAATCACTTCAAAGTACCCCCCATAATAAGGGCGTTAACTTTGACCTGCCTCATCTCATCCTGGTATAAGTACTTGTATTTATTTTTATTATTTTCATTGTCATTATCAATTTCTAGTCGTATATGGTTAAGCATTAAGTCGCCAACTTGGATATATTTCAAAAAGCTGGTTTATTAATTCATATGCGGCTGCAGGCGTGGAACATATAAGTGGAAATATGTTTGAGAAAATTCCGGAAGGGGATGCCATTTTGATGAAGGTTAGCTTCAAATATGTGTATGGATTTTTTTATAGATTAATTTAAAATGTAATAAAAATATTATTGTATTCATAATAAATATTATTTATATTTAATCTATTGATTAAACTATTAAAAGTTATTATGTTTAAAATAACATTTAAATGATTTTATAATTTTGTATTTCATTTGTCACATCAACGAAAAAATGGTAAAAAAAAACAAATAAAAACATTTGAGTGAATCTTTCTTACAAGAAGGGAATAATAAAATAATATGAAAAATTAGAATAATAAATAATAAATATAAAAAAACAACAGAGAGAAAAGCAGTAGTTTCCCTTAACTTAAATACTTAATTGCATTAATTCTTATAATATCCTATTTATCTATCCATTTATTAAATCTAGTTTATTAGACTTTTGAACCAAATTATTTATATTTCAAAAAGCAATTTGTTTTCAGAAATTTGTTATTTCAAATGTAAAAATCACTATATAAAATCAAACTCAAAACTTCCAATTATCTCTTTCTGATCATCACATTATTATGGGACATGTACTAAAAATATTATATTTTAAAATTTTATTCATCAATTATTTTTTCTAAATACATTATTATTTAATACTTTTGAGAAAGAATAAATATATTACGGTTATTTTATTATTTTTATTATTTTTCAGTAATTTTGATTAAAAAATACATAAAAAAATTTTATAATGTTTTTATTCTTTCTAATGAGCATTAAATATTAAAGCATTAAAAATATTAAATTTTGATAAAAATTAAATATTAAAAAAATAAATAAATAAAATAGCAAGAATGTTCATCCTTCCACCATAACATAAATATGTTATAATTTTTATTATTATAGTATTTTATTTATTTATTAGTATTTTTAATAATAATAAAAATTACAATGTATTTATTCTTTCTAATAAGCATTAAATACTAAAGTATTTAAAAATATTTAATATTAATAAAATTCTAAAATATAAAATAAAATAACTAGAATGTTCATCCTTCCATTTATGTTATAATTTTTATAATTTTAATATTATTTTATTTTAAAATATATTATTAATTTTTGTAAAAAAAAAAAAGTAAAAGGATGATGACAACAATGACGTCATAAATATAAAGATAAATTAGTAAAAAAAATAATAAGAATTAAGATTTAACAGAATTTGTACAATAATAAAAGTGAAATATTATGGGATAAGTGAGTAATACTCAAAATAAGAGGGAATATAATTGGTTGCCGCCGTAATGATTATTCATAAATCATAATATGCCATCATTAATCAGAATCCCTGTCTCAAGTTTTTGCAGTAGTGCATTATAGTAGGCTACCATGATTTTTTATTATTTTTTATATTACGTTAATATTTTTTTATACAAATATTACATTACAACTTTTTAAATCTTAAAGAATTACAACAACTATCTTTCAATAGCTAGATCACTACGATTGTCAACTAATAACTGCCTCCTAATAATTAGAGGAGTAAAAATTCTCTAATTTCTATCAAAGTTTGAACCCTTAATTTAAGTTAAAGGATGCACGAAGTTTACCATTGGAGTAAGCATCTGAGTGCAATATTTGTTAATTTAAAATTTTAGAATCTACCAATGCAAATGATAAGTTAATATGTCTGCTACAATGTTGTTGACATCAAAAACTTAAATTAGGGAATGCGTAGGCAAACATTGAGTATAATATTTGTTAATTTAAAATTTTAGAATCTAACAATGTAAATGAGAAGTTAATATGTCTTTTTATGATGGTGTTGACGTAAAAAATACTAACTAACTGTCTTTTGTTTTAGTTATTAGTATTAAAAAGTATATTACTATTGGATGATTTTTATTGTTATGACATTCATAACGTAGCGGAATAGAAAAATAAATTTTTTTTAATCTTTGTTTTCATTAGATAAAAATACTTTTTATCTAAGAATCTTATGAATATATGATTTTGATGTTACAATAAATAAAATTTAATAAAACATACCTTGAATTCACGCAGAGTTTTCTTCCACAAAAGGATTCCAAACCAAGCCTCTTGTATTTTTACAGTAAAGGGAAGAGTGGGCTTCTTTCTTTTGTTTTTCTTCTTTAAAGAAAAAATACGTATTCTACGTTTTTCACATATGTCTGTTGTGTTTTATTTTGACTAGTCTTCTTATTTTTAAAAAATAATTTAATTAATAATATTTACTAATTAAATTATGATCTCTTAAAAGGAGACCTAATTCATGTAAACCACATGGAGTCCTACTATTTGTGGTTAACGTATAATACCCAATATTTGAGCATTATTAGTCTTTTAATAAAAGAAAATTACTAAAATTAAAATTAAAATCTTTTTGATAATTTCAAAAAATTATCCTTAAGATTTTATTTATTTAATTTCTTAAATTAAATATTTAATTATATTTGGATAAGATCTTATCTATATTAATTAATTCTTATTAGTCTTTTGAGCATTATTAGTCTTTTAATAAAAGAAAAATACTAAAATTAAAATTAAAATCTTTTTGATAATTTCAAAAAATTATCCTTAAGATTTTATTTATTTAATTTCTTAAATTAAATATTTAATTATATTTAGATAAGATCTTATCTATATTAATTAATTCTTAATTAATTAATTTTATCCAAAACTATAAAATATACGTATTTGAAAACTATTTTCTGGACACAAATAATTTATATAATAACAAAATCTTTTTTATTTGTTCACTATAATAACGAAAGAGGTGGTATTGGGGACCTATGGACCTACAATTTCAAGCTTCAATAAATTTTAAATAATTAATTAAACTCTTTAATTAATTAATTTAATATATTAATTCCAGTGTTATTTTACTAAAAACCTGGAATTGCACTCTTGAAATTGTAGATATAATTTACTCAAAAAACTTAAAGCAGTCAATTGATTTAATCACTACATACAATTTAACCTTCCATAAATGGTTCATAATTAGAGTTAGGTTAATTACCGTTTTACCTCTCTAATTATTTCTTTATCCTTAAGTACCATTAATTCACCAGTGAACAGTTAATTTGTAACATTATTACAAATTGAGCGCTCTAACCGTTCAGTTCTAGAATTAACCCTTAAGAGAACCTTCTTTCTAATTTCTATTAGGAATGAATAGATTCTATATCTGTAAATCATATTCTCAGCCGTTTATCTCACAATGCCCCCAAAATATAAGTTTTTAGTCTGTTCTTTAAACAAACCGTAACGAGTATTTCAAATGACATAATGACACAAACAGGAGTTTATGATCACTCAGGATTAAGGTTAATCAGCATATGATCATCAGTTGACGTTATTTGAATTCTTATTTAACAACGGTATTTTACATAAGAATTCAAATTACGTCTGGTCTAGTCCTATATAATCATATTATATATAGTGCCTCCACCATAATGTCACTACATTAGTGATCCGAATAAGATTACTATACTTTAAATGTTTGTGGACCGCACTAATAATATTTAATTAGAGATCCCAAACTCTAATTAATTTATTACATATTTTTTTTGTTTATTATCCATAACTTTAATCCTCTTGTATATAACAATTATATACTAAAGTTATGATTACATAAATAAACAAAGGATTTTCTGATATTTTATGTCATAAAATTATAAACACTCATCAAGTATAAAATTGCAACTTTATTAATTTCATAAAAACAGTACAAGTACATACTTTCAGGACATTATCCCTAACAATTACATGATTTTTAATTAAACTTTTTAACATAAGGAAGGAGGATTCAAACTTGTGATATTTAAGTTAATAAAAGATGCATTGCAAACTCTTTTACCATTAGATCATTTAAGCAAATGCATAAAAAAAATTGTTAACTAAAATGTAAAACTTACACCTTCAAAAAATATATATTAAACTTACTAAATTGTCCGTAAAGTATAAAATATCACACTATCTTTAATGTCATATAAACTATTAAAAAATTTAATAATTACTATCTAAATCATCAAAGTAGTGCTAAGCTTACAATATCTTTAATGTCATACAAACTAAAAATTTATAAATAAATACAATCTAAATCAAAGAATTAGTGTGATATGTCACTAATAAATAATTATCACATATTATGTAATTATTTATTTTTTTATTTTTATTTGTATAATAGATACACAACACCAAAAATAATAATAAATATATCAAATATCACATTTCACTTATGTAAATATATTATTAAAAAATTAAAGTTAATAATAAATGAGAAGTAATAGAATAAAAGTGACAATTTCCTTAAAAATTTTGAATCCCTTTCTCATAATTGGGAGATTTGGGTGCCTTAAATTATATTGCAGTAAATAATTTTTCTTCAACATTTCTCTTTTCATTTTTTCTCTTTTTACTCTAAAGATTGTAAAACAGATTTTTAATTAAATTTTATTTTAATTGAAAATGATTAATTTATTATTTCAATGAAGCATTGGAAAAAGATTTTGGCATTATTTATTTTTTTTATTCTTCAAAAGTCTAAACTATTTTGCTTTTTGCTGAAGGAGGTAACGCCCTTCTCCTTTTTGAGGTTATGTTGAAACGAAGAACCCAAGATTCAGCCTAGAACTCTAATCTCCTTGCGCAGCAGAATAACCTATCAATCAAGCAAAACCAACAAGAATTCAAAGCAGAAAACAAAAGAGCACAACACAATCTACGTGGTTCGACCAATCGCTTACGTCGACGGTGGATCCAAGGATCCTAGCCTCTCTTATTATAACTCCCTAGAGATTTTACAAAGAAACACAATATGAAGAACCCTCAAAAGGACCTAAACATTTAGTGAATCCTTACTCTACCACGAATAATGATTACCCAAACAACGGTTCCACCCTAGATTCAGCCTAGAACTCTAACATTCAGCCTAGAACTCTAATCTCCTTGCGCAGCAGAATAACCTATCAATCAAGCAAAACCAACAAGAATTCAAAGCAGAAAACAAAAGAGCACAACACAATCTACGTGGTTCGGCCAATTGCTTACGTCGACGGTGGATCCAAGGATCCTAGCCTCTCTTATTATAACTCCCTAGAGATTTTACAAAGAAACACAATATGAAGAACCCTCAAAATGACCTAAACATTTAGTGAATCCTTACTCTACCACGAATAATGATTACCCAAACAACGGTTCCACCCTAGCGTACACAAGCACTTAGTGTCTACCTAGCTCTTCCCCTCTCTTAGAGTCTCTCTCAATGCTTGATATGAAATTAAGGGTTTACAAGTGTTTATATAGAGTATATTTCATGCCTATTAACCCTATTCCTTGTTGGAGTAAGAGTCCACTTGTTTTGGAAGTTCAACACTTCCCAAAACTCGAAATCCTGAATCAAAACGGACTTTTCTGCGCGTTCTGGCACTGCGGCGCTCTCCTTGGGCGCTGCAGCGCTGGACAGAATCATGCCCAGCGCTGTGGTGCTGAGAACCCAGCGCTACGGCGCTGGTTTTACTGTCCTGGGCGCCGCGGCGCTGAGCCCTGTAGCTATCTGCGTTTTCTTACTCCCTTCGCATCTTTGAGTCCCGTTTCGCTTCTCCCTTCGTGTCCCACACATCCTAGACTTCTCCATACATATCCCACATGTTCTAGACTTCTTGTAACTCTTCACTTTGGTATTCATCTCAATTCTTGGTCAATCAAGATTATTGAATCACTAATTTTCCAACAAGCCCTTCCTTGATTCAAAATCTTTCAAATAAGAAGGCTTCAGGATCCGATCCACACCAATACTCCATCACCTAGAGTTGAGTTCAGTTAAGTCACCACCAAGACTTAACTTTCCCCGGGCTAGTGACTTCGGTCTCCAAAGGCATTCGTGCACCTTGCATAGGGTATGGATGCGTTGCATTCTTTTCTGACTCTCATCACCTCGGTGAGCACGTTTGGATGTCGCCTAGTGGTCTGCATTGCCCCAACGCCTCGCGTTGGGCCACTCATGGCCATCCCAGTAAGCACATAGAGCACCCCATTGTGCTTCTCACCCTCAAACCCTATAGGTCCTTTCTCTACCCTCAGTTTTCCTTTTTCCGCTCTAACCGAATACCCTTCCTCATCAAGCTTGCCTAAGGATATCAAGTTCCTCCTCAATTTAGGAACATGCCTCACACCATGTAATTCCATAGTTTCTCCACCTTGCATCCTTAGCCTTATGTTACCAACTCCCATGATCTCACACTTCATGTCATTTCCCATTAGAGCTTTACCTCTCTTGACTTTATAGTTGGTAAACATTGATCTGTCGGGACACATATGGACGCTGCACCCCGAATCTAGTATCCATTTGCCAGCGTACTTTCCCTTTGAGGCTACCAATGTGTCTACAACTTCGGTATCTTTCTCAGTACCAATTGCAACCCACCCTCCTTGGCCTTTTGATTTCGGACAATCCTTCACAAAGTGCCCTTCCTTATTACAAAGGAAACACCTCTTGAATCTCCTTCTTAATTGGTTGTTCTTCCTTCCTTGTGCAGGCAAAACTGCTCCATTCTCGGACTCCGATCTCTTTGTCAATTCTTTTGAGTTCAATGATACATTGACATCATTCATCGTTAAGGACTACTTTTCATACAGCAACGTATACACAAAACTTTCATAGCTCTTCGGCAACGAACTTAACAGGATAATGGCCTTGTCTTTATCCTCAGTCTTGATGCCTAGTTGCTTAAGATTTATGACGATCTTGTTGAACTCGTCAATGTGAGCTCTCAATGAAGTTCCCTCGTGCATTGTCAGCTGATGTAGTTTCTTTTTCACAAGAAGTCTATTTGCAAGAGATTTCTTCATGTACAATGCCTCGAGTCTTTTTCATAGCCGAAAAGCGGTTTCTTCATCACCAACTTCCCTTAATACTTCATCGCTTAACACCAAGAATAAGGTGCTGTGAGCCTTTTTCTAAATCGTGTCCCAATCTTTCTGTCCAGACTTTGAGGTTGTCGCCTCATCGCTAGTTGAGTAGCTGGCTTCCTCTAAAGCTGAGTCTAACCCTTCCTTCACTAGTAGAGCCCTAACCTTCTTCCTCCAAAAATTGAAGTCATTCATCCCATTGAACTTCTCTATTTCTTGCTTGATTGTAGCCATGGTTTAAATACTCCAGATGTGTATTATTGAACCTCTAGCTCTGATACCAATTTGTTGAGGGAGGTAACGCCCTTCTCCCTCTTGAGGTTATGTTGAAGCGAAGAGCCCAAGATTCAGCCTAGAACTCTAACCTCCTTGCGCAGCGGAATAACCTGTCAATCAAGTAAAACCAACAAGAATTCAAAGCAGAAAACAAAAGAGCACAACACAATCTACGTGGTTCGGTCAATCGCCTACGTCCACGGTGGATCCAATGATCCTAGCCTCTCTTGTTATAACTCCCTAGAGATTTTACAAGGAAACACAATATGAAGAACTCTCAAAATGACCTAAACGTTTAGTGAACCCTTACTGTACCACGAACAATGATCACCCAAACAACGGTTCCACCCTAGCGCACACAAGCACTTAGTGTCTACCCAGCTCTTCCCCTCTCTTAGAGTCTCTCTCAATGTTTGATATGAAATCAAGGGTTTACAAATGTTTATATAGAGTATATTTCGTACCTATTAACTCTATTCCTTGTTGGAGTAAGAGTCCACTTGTTTTGAAAGTTCAAAACTTCTCCAAACTCGAAATTCTAAATCAAAACAGATTTTTTCACGCGTTCTGGCGCTACAACGCTCGTCCTTGGGCGCTGCAGCGCTGGACAGAATGGCACCCAACGCTACGGCGCTGGTTTTACTGTTCTGGGCGCCGCGGCACTGAGCCTTATAGTTATCCGCATTTTCTTGCTCCCTTCGTGTCTTTGAGTTTCGTTTTGCTTCCCCCTTCATGTCCCACACGTCCTAGACTTCTCTATACATATCCCACACATTCTAGACTTCTTATAACTCTTCACTTTAATATTTATCTTAATTGTTGATCAATCAAAATTGTTGAATCACTAATTTTTTAATATTTTTAATTGAAAAATGCCAATCTGCGGGAAACTTTAATGGCTAGCGTCAGAATATTGAAATTCTCGTAAGTGTTATCCAAAATATTATATGCAATTATTGCAATATCATCCAACCAAAAAGATTCGAGACAGATAATTTCCCCCCTGACAATGTAGTTCCCAAAAAAAAAAGGAAAAAGAAAAAAAAAATCTGGGAGCAGATCTATTCTATTTTAATAAGTTAAATATCGAGATTGGATGAAGTATAGGAACTTAACCAGGCTAATTAGTTTTATAAATACACCTTCACGGTTTCAATTGGAAACCACGCAAAAAATCAACCCAACAAAAAGAGTTTGAAGAAAAAGCTAATGGCTTCTTCGGCGGAGAACCAACCAAAACAAACAAAGGAAGGAGATAAAGAGGCATTTTCATGTGCCATGGAACTGGTAATGGGCATAGGGCTGCCTATGGCTATGCAAGCGGTAGCAGAGCTTGGCGTTTTTGATATCATAGGCAAAGCTGGTCCTGGTGCTGAGCTCTCTGCTTCAGAGATTGTAGCTCAAATATCCACCAAAAATCCAGATGCGTCCGCGATGATGGACCGGCTTCTCAGGCTTCTAGTGACCCACTCTGTGCTTAACTGCTCGGCTGTTGATGGAGAAAGGCGCTACAGTCTTACTCCTATGGCCAAATACTTTGTGAGTGACCAAGACGGCGTGTCATTGTGTCCTTGCATGACCTTGCTTCAGGATAGAGTCGGCTTGAACAGCTGGTCTGTTTTAATCTTCTCTTCTCTTTTTCTTTTTTCTTTCTATGTATACGTTTATGATGTGATCAAAATCTATTGTTTTGTGGATATATTTTAGGTATAAACTGAAAGACGCAATTCTTGAAGGAGGAGTTCCATTCATTAAAGCCTATGGAATTAATGAATTTGATTACCACGGCACAGACCCCAGGTTCAACGAAGTTTTCAGCAAAGGAATGTATAATCACAGTTCCATAGTAATGAAGGAGATCCTGAAGTTCTACAAAGGCTTTGAGCATATTAAGCAACTAGTAGATGTTGGTGGCGGTCTAGGAGTCACCCTTAATATTATTATCTCCAAATACCCTCAAATTAAGGGTGTTAATTTTGATTTGCCTCATGTTATAAAAAATGCTCCATTCTATACTGGTATATATGTAGTTTTTTTTTTTCTTTTTAACTTCTGAATTTCATTTTTTTCTTTTTCCTTTTAAGAGTCCTACTGCTTAAATTAATTCTCTTCTCAAGTCTCCAAAATATCATTTCTTTTCTTTCTCTATTGGTAACCCTGAAGTGTTAATTTGGGATCATATGTAAAACCAAGGCAATCTTTCCTATTTGTCAATTCAGTTATGCGATCCATAACAGTTTATGGTCCTTTTTTTTTTTTTATTGCAGGCGTTGAACACATGAGTGGAGACATGGTTGAAGGAGTTCCGAGAGGGGATGCCATTTTAATGAAGGTTAGCTTCAAATATTAATAGCATAGTTCAATAATATAATAATGGTTTACGTGAAAACAATGTTCAATCACCTTGAGTTCATAAAAAATCGAAGGATAAAAAACAAATATGGAAATTAATATTTTTGCAGTGGATACTTCATGATTGGGATGATGATCATTGCTTGAGTTTGTTGAAGAATTGTTACAAAGCTCTTCCAGATGATGGAAAGGTGATCGTTATTGACGCAATCATGACAGAAGTGCCAGAGATTAGCACGGCGGCAAGGAATACCTCTCTTATGGATGCATTTATGCTAATCCATCTTCCGGGAGCCAAGGAGCGAACCAAACAAGAATTCACGGCATTGGCAACCGGAGCTGGGTTTAAGGGCATCAACTATGCCTGCTACGTTTGTAATTTCTATGTTATGGAGTTCTTCAAATAGATTGCATGCTTATATTATATTTTTCAGAATCTATCCTTTAGATTTTAATAATAAGTAAAGAACTTATTGGTTTTTTGGAGCATTAATGTTATGTTTGTAACTTTTATAATATGGAGTTCTTCCGAGTAATTGCATGCTAATTATGCTGTATTGTTATTACTGTTTATGTAGGAAATATCAGTTTATATTATAATTAAACAACTGGATGAATTTGAAGTTTAATTCTAATTTTTCAGATATAATATTTTTAATAGGTTTGAAAAGAAGATAAAAGACAGATTTGAAAATGACGTGCCCCATACACCGACGCGCTGTTCAATATTGCATTTGCACACAATAATTGTCTAGAGCTAAAATATATATATATATATATATTTTACATCCAGAGCTAAAAGTTAAAAGGAAAATATCATTTTAGTCTGATTTTTTTAGTATATTTTAATTTAATTTTTTATATTCTAATAAATATTACATTAATCTTTATTGTTAAATAAATTCTTTTAAAATAAATTTTTAAAAGAAAAAAATATTAATGAACCTCTCTAATTTGATATAAATACTTAAAATACTCTTTTATTTAGTTGGATATAAATACTTAAAATACTTTTTTATTTTAAAAAATATTTTGAATACTGTTGTCAATTAATTTTTTTTGTTAATTTTAACAGAATCTTATTTAATTCAATAAAAATTATGATTTTATCATTTGTAGTAATGGCGTATATTTAAAGTAAATTTATTTATTAATTTAAAATATTATCTCTTTTACAATTCTTTTTTTTTTCAAATTATATGAAATATTTTACCATAAACCGATACATAAATTCTATTTTTTTTATAAAAAATAAGAAAGATGAAAAAAAATTCGATTATTACGTGAAAAAAAGAAACAATTTCTCCTTACAATGACGAACTATGCTAGAGAAATCTCTCACCACCACTTCCACTTCCTCCAAACCCAGATCTACAACCAATAATAGTACCTCCAAACCCAAATCTCTCACCATAAAAATCTCACCGATTCAGATTTAAAAATTTCGATTCTTTGATTTCGCTACCATTAATTATTCGAAAACTCCTATTGATTTTGCTACCATTGGATCGGACCAGAATTTGGTGATTGAATGTGACGTTGATCATCTATAGGAGAGATACATAGCGGTAAATTAGAGAAATTAAAAGAAAAAAAAAAAAAAAAGAAAGAAACAGCCACCACCTCGATTTGAAATTAACAGAAGAAATTCATTGAGCTTTCAAAATGGACACAAATTTCGACTCAAGCCATATTAACATTGTTGAACAAACCGACCAGTCTTGGCGATAGTGTAAAAACGATCGTTTCTTTTCTTTTTTTTTTGTGGTGAGATTATTAATTAAAAATTATTGAAATATAATTTGAAGATTAAGTTAAGTGTGTATGGTGCGCACGGATTAAAAATAAAATTAAAAAAAATAAAAATTAAAAAAGAGCGCACCAGGCGCCAGCGCCGTGGCGCCCAGTTCAGAACTTGAGCGCTACAGTATCAGGAGGCCAGTGCCGCGGTGATGAGAGTCTAGCGCCGCGGCGCTGGAGACGAGAATAGTATCCCAAAATAAGAAAACTTTTTTATTTCGTCTCTCACTTGCTCCAGGACTCCTTAATATGACTCCCACATGTATAGAGTAAACCTAAATCGTCCTAAAGTCTATATAAAGGTTATCAATTGGCTTGTAAACATATTTTGACAATCTTTGTGATAAACAAGAGATCTTTGTGGTTTTTTATGAGAAAAAATTTTTAGAGTGAGAAAAATAGTTTTTTTTATAATTTTTTTTTATAAAAGTATACTTTGTGAGTGTATTGTGATTCATAATTAAAAAAGAATATGATCTTGATCCACCTTGAATATAGACAAATTGTCAAACTACGTAATTTTTAACGTGTTATTCTTCTAACCCTTTCTCTATTTATTTTTTAATAATTTATTTTATATTATTATATTATTTAAGTAAATTTTTTTCACTTATTTATATACTTCCGCTTCCACATCTTCGTTCGGCTCCTCACATAATGCTCTTCAACAACTTTCAGTTTTCCCAAAGCTTTAATGTCTTTATTGTCATTATTGTTGCTCTGATCTTGATCGTCCTTAATCTTATTGTTCTTGTTGGGAGTCGAGGACATGAACAGATCTTTACCATCACTATTACTTCTGTAAAGCAAGTCTCTGAACTTCCATCTCTCGCATGACCTCCCTGGCGATTCTTTAACAGAGGAAGCTTTTGGTGTCCACATGCACTATGTTCCTGGCTGTAAGTTGTCAAGATCATTGGCTTCTGATAATGAATATGATGCAGACGCTTCTCGTTCTTCGCTCATAAGCTTTCCCAGTAAGTTGATATTAGGCTTTGAAAGTCCCAGTAAGTTAAAATTCGCTTTTATCATGCTTAGGAGGAGATGGAGGCTGGGGGATTGATTTTTTTTTTTTTTTTTGGGCAACGGGTTGAGGGAACGAAGAGGTTGAAGATGAGTTTTTGATGAGTTTGTTCTCATTTACTGACTGGCATTTTAAATATTTGATTTATTTCAACGTCGTATCTAATGAAATTACAGTGATGTTAAATATTATTTTTATCAAATTTTTTTTTGGTTAAAATTAATAAAAAAAATGTTGGACGAGAATTTCTAAAATATTTTTAAAAGGGGGCATTTTAAACAATTAAGTCAAATTAAAGAATTCATCAATATTTTTTTAAAAAAAGAATAAAGTTGTTAAATGTTAATTTGAAAAATTAAAAAATGACACATATCATAATATAATAAATTAATAATGACACGTGTTATCATATAATTAGTTAATATTTGTAATAAAAATATTTTTTTTGAAAGCATAAATATTTTAAAAGTAAATTAACAAATATATAATTTTAATAAAATGACATATGTCATAATATGATTAATTATAAATGATATGTGTTATCATGTAATTGATTTATATGTTTAATAAATATATTTTTTAAGGAATATATTTTTAAAAATAAATTAATAAATATATATTTAATAAATAAATGACATATGTCATAATATAATTAGTTATAAATGACACATGTCATCATATAAATAGTTTATATTTCTAATAAATATTTTTAAAAATAAATTAATTAATACTTTTATTGCCCATCGTCATTGACTGCCATTTTTCGGCGACGATAGAGTACTAATAAAAATTAAATTTTATATTATTTGACTTTATTGTTCCCTAATCTACACAATAGTGAGATTATTTTTTTTTTTTGTAAAAAATAGTATGGGAGGGGCGGTGACCACCGCTGTTTGCCTTCAAATGAGTGGACGGTGACTTGCACCGCCTCTACCTATAGATAGATCGGCAGTCAGCCTGTCCATAGGTGGGAGCGATGCAAGTCACCCCCTGTTTGACAGCGAGCGGCGATGGCCGTCGCCCTTTTCTCACTATTTTTGGCATTTTTTTGAAAAAAAAAATGACCCTATCATTATGTAGATAAAAAAAAAATGAAATTTCATGATGTAAAATTAAATCATTTTTATCTTCGAAATGTCATCAAAAAATGACAATCGATGACCAGCCGATCACCATTTTTCAGTGACGATGATAGTTCTATTTTTAATTTTTTTTTATTTTTAATTTAATTTTAAAAATATTTAATAAAAATTTAAATCAATTAAGTAATTACATGTGTTATGACATGTGTCAGATAATTGATAAATTTTTAATTAAAGATATTATTGTAAAAGTAATAAAATAAATAAATATTTAATTACATATTTCTAATGACAGGGATTAATGTGGTATTTATTAGAATATAAAAATTAAATTGGTTTATACCCACAAAAATAAGAATTAAAATAATATTTTTTCAAATTAAAATATCTTACATCAGTTATTATACCAACTTTTGGTATATTTCCTCTTTTCAATAGAGGATGATATTCATTTCAAAATAAAAGAAAGAAAATAGAGTATGATTTTATTATTTAGTCAAAATTGAAGTTAATAAATATTAGCATCTATTTATCAGCAAGGGGAAAGCTATAGTTGCACTTGCACAACCTAGTGAAGCAATAGGCAATTAATAGTATAAAAGAGTTCGGATGTGCAATCGTTTGTAATTTGTGTATGTTCAATCTTTTAAATGTTGGTCGGTTAGGCTAGTTACCAAACCTTAGTTCTCGGTGAATTAGTAATAGGACTTGATTCAAGTCGTCCTCAAAAGTTAAGGTGAATTTTATAATGATATAAAACTAACATAATTATATTTATTAAATCTAATAAAATGAGGTTAGTGCCTTAAAAAAAGTATATATATGTATACAAATATAGATAAAGATAAATATACAAAATATGATAACTTACGAAGCTATGTGTATAATGGCCAAACTTTCAAATGTGAAATACAAATTATTTTACATTGCAACAATTTAAAATAATAAAAGAAAATAAGAAAAATAGTGAATTTATAGTTCAATGAGTAGACATAATTTTAAAATATATTATATACTTCACAAAAATATATATACAAGTTTGAAATTATAAAAAGATCATAAAATTATATTTTGAGTAATATGGAACATGTATTGATATCGTAAACTATCATAAAATTTATTTTAAAATTGAATATATATATATATATATATATAAGGTAGTTCTAGGAACACGTATTGTACATATACTCATAATCACACTAAACTTGTACCAAAAAAAAATATGGTCTTACATGGCAGAATAACTCATGCACATGGAGAACAGGGGAACGTAGTCTCATTCAGTGGAATACTGCATCGCTTAAGCAGAGCAAATAAATTAATCTAACGCATGAGCAAAGCAAATTAAACTAAATGAGAGGGTATGCATCTGGTGTTTAAAAAATTACTACTATATAATATTATAAAAGTATTACTATTTAAAAATAAATATTTCAGTACTGAACGTAATCATAAGCTATACTATAATAAATTTTAAAAATATTTTTAAATATAATAATTAGTATAAATATTTATCTCTCAAAAATAAACTATGGATAAAGTAAATTTGATAATGTGCAATTAAGTCATAAATTACTATAATGAAAACATATAAAATATATATAAGTATCTAATCACAAAAGTGTGCTAATTTTGAATTGGATTAGTAATATGAGGTCTACCAACTATAGGTACTCCTCTTGTATTATAAAATATAAAAATATATTATTAGTACCGATATGTATCTTAAAAATTAAAATATAAATATTCTAACATTAAAAAATTATTACACGTTGAATAATTAAATATAAATTTAATTATCCAAACTTGTTTATTATATTTTTCTTTTCTATTTTTTTACTCTCTTAATTTTTTTTCTTCTTTCTCTCTTTCTTTTTTTCTTTTTTCTTTGTTCTTTCCCTCAGCTTGCATGCAGAAATGAAGCAAAATTGCTTTATATAGCAACTTCACCACCCTTATATCCAATTAGGAAATTACCAATTGCATTTAATATTATTTAAATTTGTTATTATAATAAGAGAAAATGACATTTTAGTCTCTTATTTTAGGGGTATATACTAATTTAATCCCTCATGTTTCAATAATTACCACGTTAATTTCTACCGTTAGAATTTCGCTATTAAATGTTTACTTTTTTGTTACTTTTACTATAATACCTTTAGTTAAATATCCACCAATCATATGACACATGTCATCATTTAATTAGTTTAAATTTTTATTAAATATTTTTAAAAATAATTTAAATTAAATAAAAAATAAAATTCAAATAGAACTGCCATCATAGTTGAAAAAATGGCGACCGACCGGCCGTCGACCGCTATTTTTTGGCGACATTCCGATGATGAAATTTATCCAATTTTACATCATTAGACTCCTTTTTTTTTCTGATTTATACAATGGTGAGGTAATTTTTTATTAAAAAAATATAGAAAATAAAACTAAAATGGTGGGAGAGGGGCGTCAGCCACTGCCGCTCGCCGTCAAACGGAGGGGCAATGACTTGCACCGCCTTCATCTATGGAGAGGCCGGTTGTCGATTTATCCATAAGAAGGGATGGTGCAGGTCACCGCCATCTCATTTTCTAGCTACAGCGGTAGTTCTAATTTTTTATTTAATATAATTTATTTTAAAAAATATTTATTAAAAATTTAAATCAATTAAGTGATGACACCTGTTATTTGTAACTAATTATATTATGACACGTATTCTTTATTTATTAAATATATATTTATTAAGTTACTTTTAAAAATATTTATCTTTAAAAATATATATTTATTAAATATATAAACTTATTACATGATGACACGTGTAATTTGTAACTAATAATATTATGACACGTGTCCTTTATTTATTAAATATATATTTATCAATTTAATTTTAAATATTTATTCTTTAAAAAATATTTATTAAACGTATAAATCAATTACATGATGACACGTGTCATTTATAACTAATCATAGTATGACATGTGTTCTTTATTTATTAATTTATTTTTAAAAATATTTATTTCTTAAAATTTATATATTTATTAAATATATAAACTAATTACATGATAACACGTATCATTTGTAACTAATTATATTATGACATGTGTTCTTTATTTATTAAATATATATTTATTAATTTACTTTAAAAATATTTATTATTTCAAAAAAAATATTTATTATAAATATTAACTAATTACATGATGACACGTGTCAACATTAATTTATCATATAATGACACGTGTCAATTTATTTTATTTTTTATTTAAAATAACAAAAATATTATTTTATTTCTAGAGAGAATCTATTTAACAACAAATTTTTTATGATAGAGATTAACGTGATAATTATCAAAACATGAGAGACTATATTAATATATACACCTATAATAAGAGATTAAAATATCATTTTTCATTAAAATAATTTTCAAGACACATTAGATCAATAAAAATCCACTACTTGCTAATCTCATCAATTATAAATCTTCAATTTCCCCCCACACAGCGTCCACCTTACGAACCAAGGACTTATTCATACATTTTATTATTGTTTATTAAAAGTTTAGCCTTTAGACACTAAATTTAACAAATGGAACATCACGTGTCTTACAATTCTTTTCCTCTTGCAAGAATTTCATCTTCAAAATTCACATATTTATTTAAAATAAGTATGAAAACTAAGCTATCATCTGATCCTTGCACTCTCACACAATCTCCACCACTAGATAATTTCTATGTAAGACTTTAATTAGTAAAATAATTTTATTATATAGTATTATTGGCGATTGTCAAGTATCTTAATAGGTTATTTGTCGTAAGTTTAAGTCTGACTTCAATTAAACTGACTGAGTATTTAGAATATAAAAAAGGTCAATTATAAATTTTTACAACATGAAAAATATAAAACACATTATAAATGCATGATAGCTCAAACAGTAGTGCTAAGCATTAAATAGTCATACCAACTCTCTTAATAATCTCATATGGCTCAATTTATTAAAGATTTAATTTTTTTTTATCTGTTAAAATGAAGTACACTTTTTCATGAAGAAATTTGAAAAAAGATAATAATAATAACTGATAGCAAAATGAAGCTCTAGATCCTTTGCTAGGCGTAATATATTTGGTCTGAGCTCCATCTAATAGTTTGATGGTATCTTATTTTATTTCTTCATATTTAAGTCTTATATTTAATAAATAAATCATATATATATATATATACATATATATATATATTACATCTTTGTAGAAGTAGATTGAAGTTTTTACGACCCTGAATAAGCTGAAATTTATGAGTTCTGCTACTAAAGCACTATTCTGAACCAGTTTAAATAAATTTTTAATTAAAGAAAATAATGATGTCGTCTCACATATGAAAAAAAAAAAACCTAATAATGACCAGAAATCTATATCTTAATGGATTAAATACTAAAACAATATAGCTATTGTAGATCAGGGTTGAACTTAAGTAGCTTAGCACGCACATACAGCTCTTACCTATGTCTTTAATTTTGTCCAAACTTATTGCATGCATGTGGGTTTATTTTTGACTGGCCATGTTTTCCTAGTGTCAGAGTTTGTTAGCAAAAGGAGCGAGGGAAAAAAAGAAATGGAAGAAATTTGTTGGCAATATAAAACATGAAGTCAACTTTTGCTTGAATATGTTTAATGTGTAATAATTAAAATTCATAGGAAACAAAAGTTGTGAGATCCTTGATCAAAAACGTCGTGTAATAACTAATATCTAGCGTGTAGAAGTCAAAAATGATAAGAAATTAATATATTCATGAGTTCAATATTAAAATGAAAACGCAAAAGTAGGTGTGGGTTTAGGGAGCTTAAGCCAGGGCTGGTTCTATAAATACACTTTTCAAGGTTCAATTGCAGAACATGAAAAAGAAGAATTAAAAAAAAAAAGAATCTAATGGGATCTCTAAGGGAAACCGAAGCCAAAATCTTTAACGGAGAAGAAGAAGAAAAGACCTTCGCATATTGCATGCAGTTGGCGTTGGGCATATCGTTGCCCATGGCGACGCACACAGCAATAGAGCTTGGAGTTTTTGAGATTTTAGCAAAAGCGGGTCCAAGGAACAAACACTCTGCCTCAGAAATCGCTGCCCAATTACCAACAAACAACCCAAAAGCACCGATGATGCTGGATCGAATGCTTAGGCTTCTGGTCAGCTTCCGTGTGCTTGATTGCTCTATTTCTGATGGAGAGAGGCTGTATGGTCTTACTCCCGTCTCCAAATACTTTGTAAGCGATCAAGATGGTGCCTCATTGAGTAGCTTCATGGCCTTGCCTCTGGACAAGATCTTCTTGGAGAGCTGGTACCTTTTTTTTTTTTTTGGTTTTTGGCGGGGGGTGTAAATTTTTATTCAAAGTCATGTTCTATTTGTAGGTGTATACGTATATATTATAATTAACTTGCAGGTTCGGAATGAAAGATGCAATTCTTGAAGGAGGAATAGCGTTCAATAAGGTGCATGGAATGCATTTATTTGAGTATGCTCAAAGCAACCCAAGGTTCAATGAAGTGTACCACAAGGCAATGTTTAACCATAGTACCATAGCTATGAAGAAAATCCTCGAGTCTTACAAGGGATTTGAGAATGTTAAACAGCTTGTCGACGTTGGCGGTGGGCTTGGAATCACCCTTAGCATGATAACTTCAAAATATCCTCATATTAAGTCCATTAATTTTGACTTGCCTCACGTTATACGAGATGCCCCATCCTATCCTGGTACACTTGCGAGTCATTACTTTGTCTTATTCTCAATACACTGTATGTTACTCAAATCTCAAGATTAACCACGGATAATTACAGAGAATCTAATGTAAATTTTTACGTTTACCCTAGAGTAAGACAGCCTAGTTTAACTTTGAAATCACAAGCTACCTGCAGAATTAATGGGCTAATTAATTTATAAATGTTGCAGGTGTGGAACATGTAGGCGGAAACATGTTCGAAAGCGTTCCAAAAGGGGATACCATTTTGATGAAGGTAATTTTTTTGAATTTTAATGACCAAATATCATAATAAATTGATCTATAACGTCATGATCAGTAGCAAAGAGATCTGAATCCGATTTCTAGCTTGCACTAGTATAATCAATTAATTAAATTGATTCAGGGAATACCATGCTGACAGATAATGAATCATCTAAATAGAAATATATATTTTGTCAATCACACTGCTAAGATGACAAAAATACAGCGACTAACTAGTAATAAAATTGATATGAAAGTTAATTTTTTGTAGTGGATACTTCATTGTTGGGATGATGATCACTGTTTGCGGGTACTGAAAAATTGTTACAAAGCAGTTCCAAATGAGGGGAAGGTGATAGTAATGAATGCAATAGTTCCTGAAATACCTGAGAATAGTGCAGCTGCAAGAGAAACATCACTTCTAGATGTACTTTTGATGACTCGGGATGGAGGGGGAAGGGAGCGGACCAAACAAGAATTTGTTGCACTGGCCATTGGAGCTGGATTTAAGGGTATTAATGTTGTATCTTGGGTGTGTAACCTCTATATCATGGAGTTCTTCAAGTAAGCTATAGATCACCTCTGTAATTTCTATTACAAATCATGGAGAATCAAGGCGCAATAAAATTTTATGTTTCTTTTACTACTATTTATCTATCTTTTGCAATTGGCCTTTTTCTTCTTATTTTAGTTAGACAAAATTAGGTTAGCTGACGAGCTTCAAAATCATCCAAGTCCGGGTGGTAATTTCGATCAGATTAAGTACGTATGTATAGGTCGAAATCACTAAGCTTATATAAGATTCAAGATTGTTTTATAAAGCTTACGAATTGCCATTAAAAAATATTTGAAGTCATAACCTCGAGTATCGAAACATAAACGTGAACTAAATTTCTGTTCAAGTTGTTTCAGAATATTTATTGCGAATATTAAATTATGTTTTTCAATTTAACACTTTTATAGCATTAATTAAGTTACTTGTCCTTTTAGACTTTATGCATAGTAAAAAACATAATTCACACTTAAGTAACACACATACAATTAATACACCAATAAAAAAAAATTAATTAATAAGATACAAGATATACGTGGTTCAGCCCATAAATATCTACGTCCACAAAGGATCCATGATCCAGCTTCTATTATTAATATAAATCACTAAGTATCTTCTTACATCATCAATAATCCCACAATTCACATAGTATCTCTCATAGAGATCCATGAGTATCTACTATTGATTACTATGAATTCTCCAAGACCTTTTAGGATCTACTCATAAGATATTTCTACAAAAAATACAAGAATAGACTTAGAATTTAAGTCAAAAGGATATATGGTGTTTCTTTTGTTTACTCAAGAACCAAAAGGAAACCACTCCCCAAAAGTTATACCCTAGTACACCACGCACTTAATGCTTACCTAACTCATTTATTCCCTCTAATAGTCTACAGCTTAAAACTTTAAATGTTTGCCTTTTTTCTTATATTTAGTAAGGTTTATATAGTGTATAAAACACCTTGAGAAATCTTAAATCTAGTTGAAAAAAGAGTCCATACGTTTTAGAGTCCAAAACCCCTTTAAAGAAATCAATCCAATTAGGAAACGGACTTCCCCAAACCTAGGCGTTGCGGGACTAAGTTAGTGTTGTGGCACCAGAGCTTCTATTCCTAGCGCTGCAGTGCTACGGCCTGGGCAATAAAAACTCTATTTTGTTGCCTTTCTTCACCTTCTAAGTCACGTTTCGCTCCTTCTCATGTGTCCCACGCGTCCTTGACTACAATGTGACTCTCTCTTAATATTCTTTACAATTTTTTCCCATACAAGATTGTAAAATCACTAATTTCTAACAAAATCTCTTCCTTGATTCAAAATCTCTCTCCACAAGGCTAATCAAGTCACCCCTCATTGATCAATGCTCATTAGCATTATCTCTAAATCAAGTCTCAAACTTAATTAAAACTCTTGTGATTACGGTCACCAAAGTTTCTGAAATATTGATGCCAAGAGTAGTTCAATTTTGTGATCTCTTATCTCCCGAAGACACTATGACCACAATCTCTTAATAGTAAAAACATATTCTCACCATTACTACTCTTCTCACACATTCTCTTTCAACCTCTGTTACAATGTAATATGATTTCAAAAGCTACTTTTATGGTCTATTTTAAATCAACAACCCTAAGTTGAACCTATTCAAATATTTTTCTTTAAGCACATAGCTTCTCTCTATGTTTATTACTCCTTGATCTTTTTGCTTCCCGTTTAATATTCCTTTCTTCTGTCTTTCATGATTCTCTTTATTCTAATCTAACAGTCTCGAGTCCACTAGATTTTTATAAGAATAAAATTTTAAACCTAGTCTCTCGTTTGTATTTTTTACCATGTAGTCTCAATCTTATTTTATCGATCCTTCATAACTCACTATAAGCCATATTTCTACAATTGATAAAGAACGATTCTTTATGACTCATATGAAAATATTACCGTATATCTAAAGATAATTCATCCATCAGACATTTGTTTCTCCAGAAGCTTTCATATAATCAAGGTCTTTACTTAGTCATCCAACAAATTTGTAAATCTACATTCCTTCTATCTTTGTCTTTCTCTTTTAGGACCATCCATTCAAGTGTCTTAGACACCTTTTGGGTCTACTTTTCAATCTTGATTGTTTTTCTTTTGTCATATTTATTTTATGTCTAATCTGAATGATTCTTCTAACCAGAAGCTAGATGACACCATCTTTTTAATAGTCTTCTTTAAGAATAATCTTTACCAAAAAAACAAACTCCCCAGTAAGGTCATCATTTTTTTGTCTTTTAGATAACTATTTTCTTTATTATTCTTCCATTATATTTGTGAGTCCCTATGGTTAATATCCTTTACTCTGCAATCTAACACTGCCGCTTATGCTCTGCAATCTGGACTTCAACTTATACTCTGATATCAATTTGTTACGGATATCAAGACATGCTCTTCAGTATAACACCTTATGACATCAACTAAACCACAACCTTGATGCCCTTTTATAACTCTATGTGCAGCGGAAGACATAACTCACATCATAACTAAAAACACATAAAATAAATAAACAAATAAAGATTTAAAAAAATAAACCAATCAACAAGACATAATATATACGTAGTTCGGCTCATAAATGCCTACGTCCATAGATAATCTATGATCCAGCTTCTATTATAGATATAAATCACTAAATATCTTCTTATATCATCAATGATCTCACAATACTTATAGTATTTTTCATAGATCACCATAGTATCTCCTATAGAGATCCCTAAATATCTACTCTTAATCATTATAAATTGCCCAAAACCTCTTAGTATCTCTTCATAAGTGATTTCTATAAGAAATATAAGAATAGACCGAGCATCTAAGCCAAAAGAATATATGGTATTTTTTTTTCACTGAAGAATCAAATGAAAAACACTCCCCAAAGGTTACACCCTAGTGCACAACGCACTTAGTGCCTATCTAACTCCTTTATTCCCTGTTATACTCTACATCTTGAAACTTTTGATGCTCGTCTTTCTTCTTGTATTTAGTAAGGTTTATATAGTGTATAAAACACCTTTAAAAATTCTAAACATAGTTGGAATAAAAACTTTCACGTTTTAGAGTCTAAAACCTCTTCAAAGAAGTCAATCCAATTATGAAATAAACTTCCCTAAACCTAAGCGTCGCGGTGCCAAGTGTCTGGCGTTGTGGCACCAATTGTGACCCATTCTAGCGCCGCGACACTGACTCTCCAGTGCTGTGACACCAAAGCTTCTGTTCCCAGCATTGCGGCCCTGGCGTAGCGGTATTGTAACCTGGACAACAAAAATTTCGTTTTATCGTCTTTCTTCATCTTTCAAGTCCTGTTTCACTCTTTCTCGTACATCTCACATATTCTTAACCTTAATGTAACTCTTTTTTAATATTTTTTTATTATTTTTATTTATACAAAATTATTGAATCATCAATTTTCAACGATATCAAAACAAGAATAGAAAGTTGCTAAACAAGAATAGAAAGTTGATCACGAGCGCATGAATAATATAAATATATATGGCGCCAAAAAAAGAGAAACGAAATTATTTAGTTACATGTATGTTTCAAAGGATGAGAGTACAACACGAGGTTTACTGCGGTTAGAAATTAACTGGTGCGAATAAAAGAAGCATTGTTTACATCTCTCAATGCTGCAAATATACTTCATTACTTAGAAAATTCTCGACACTTTATACCTCATTCACCATCGGCAGCATTATAATTATCGGTCGGTTTCCTTTAGCTGCTCCCTATTATATCCTTGTATGTGTCTTTTACTTTCTGTATAAATGCTTCCCTGAAATATTCGACCATTTTATTATTAGCATAATTCACTCACCCCAGAATTTCTTAGAATTTCCAAAAAGAAAAACAAATTCATTCAAATCGGCATTACCTGTCTGGTTTGAAGATCAGGTTCTTGTATGCAAACCACTGAACAAAAAAGTGGACAAGTGAGAAATAGGAATGAATTTACACACATATATATAATATATATATATGATAAAATAATTTAATACACTACATAACTTATTATATAATTAGGAACACTTTCACTTATTACTTTTAATAAATTTATAATTTTTATATAATATATTACGTGTTATAAAATTTTGTATACATTCAAGTATTATTATATAATAAACTACGTAATTTATTAAAACAAAATTATATATATATATATGTATGTATGCATACATTAACAACAATATTTTTCAATTTTGACAGAAGATGATCATATTACTCATGTATCATCATATTCTTGTTCGAGGGATAACATATACCATTACCATGTCATTTTTAAGAAACCATTAATTGTCCTCTATATATAATTAACGTTGTTAAAATTAAAATTGGGCTGAACTATAATAGTAAAGCATGACCATGAAAATGAGATGAATGTTTGCAAAACGTAACTCATGAATATTAACAATGAACTCAATCCAACTTACCCCGGTGTAGCCGATGCCGACGACTTCAAGAACACCAGGAACTAAAGGAAGCCTGTCAATTGCCTGTTACAAACGATATCCATTTCTCAGAGATTACCAATTTTCTAATTAATATTTGAGAAATGAATTATCGTAAATCAAAGTCATAATTGGAGAACAACAGGATGCGATAATCGAGTATGAAAAGAAATGCACGAAGGAAAAAAAAAAACTCACGGAAATCATTCCCGTGGAGCCCCATAATGCAACAGCACCGGTTAGAGCAAGTGAAGTCACTGCATACTTATCTTCAACTTTATCCCACTGTACAATTAAGAATGAGATCGTGTCATTTACATTAAATTAAAATCCACTAAATTCCTACACAACAGTACAGTCAGTGGGAGCAAGACTATGAAAACTTACAGCTTCTTGCACTGTACTTGCAGCTTCTTGCACTGTTTTGACAAACTCCGGCAGCTCAGTTGCCGCGACTTCAGCTGGAGCCTCTCCAGTTGCCATAGCCATAACATTACGCGCAATCTTACGACCTGAATAAGCAATTCAAGATTAGATTTCAGTTAGAAATATAGGATAAGAGTATGATCAAGGTTGTGTTTGTTTATATGTTCCAGCTGAAAACGAAGGCGATTACTCACAGTAAGCAGTTGTCTTCCAAGGGTGGCTTTGAGAAGAAACAGGCAGTGGTGGGAGTGTAGGGAGGGTTACACATTGTGGTGAGGCGGCAGCTGATTGGCGAGGAGCCTTTGCATCAACAAGGGTTGAAGATGAAGAGATTGATAGTGTAGTGGAGGAAGAAGAGGCCATGGCTAGCGATGAATCTCTACAGGAAATGAACTTCTGGTTTTCCTGTGAGAGATTCTTGATCCGATAGAAGAGAGAAAAAATGAGGAAAGGCCACAAATAATCAGTTTTGATTTTTTGTGGGATCTAGTTGGGGGTGTTTGATAATTTTTTAACTGGGAATGTGGAGATGATTCTTCGTCGGACGTTGGAGCAAGAGAGCCACTCATTCGGTTGATCCAGATAATGCTGACATGGCTCTTGGATAGGCATTTTATGGTGTTTGATTGGATAGGATGCTTCAAATTGCACCTTTGTTGTGCCAAAAGCCTTTATTATGGCCTCTTTCTCTAGACCAACAAATATCTCCTTAATTTTACCAGCCCCAGTGCCTTTGCGTTTACCAATTGTTGCACTTGCTGGAAAGAAGATTAGTGGGACAGCCAGTGAGAATCAATGCAGCACAGTAACCGGAAGCAAGCATGGTAGAATGAACAGAGTAAAATATGTCACACCATTGCCATAATTACAAAGAAATTATCCTCGTTAGTATGCGAGTGTGATGGCGATTGCCGATCATTTACCACCCAACTTGAAAACACTAATTGAGGAACTTCCTTGAATGAGGGATTATCTGAGACACGGAGTTTGTCTCTAATATTTCAAGTTTCTTATAACAGGAATTGAAGAATGGAAAGAGTAATTACGGCGCACAATCACGCGCCTCAAGGCTGTTGCTCTATTGCAGATTTACAATATGGATGCTATTGATAATTGATCATTTACAATATGAATATGTTTACCATCATCAGCTATCGGGGTCATCATGGACTGGATCAGCCAATCTGACTTGTGGCCCGATCGAAACAATCAAGGCCTAGACCAACAAAACCATTAGCAAGCTCATGCTTAACCAATAAGTCGGGATATATGGCTTTCGGTACATTTTTGGGCCTCTTGATACTTGGACCTGTAATTTATGAGCAGAGCTAGCTACTATTGAACCAACGCCATTGCCATCATCAGCCCAAAACCACTAGCAACTACTGCCTTCATACACTTGCTCGGTCACACTATATAAACCGCGTACGCGGATACCAGCAGAGGTAGAGGATCTTTTCTGAGGCTGGTGAAAATGTAAAATGTAATCTACAGTGAGAAGGTAAAAGTTATAATACCACAAATAAAGGATAGGATTGGAAGTAAATAATAATGGGTAAAAGGAAGCCTTCCATTTGTAATCCAATTGCAAAAGGCTATAGCCTCACGTTATATGTCTCTCCATCATCAGTCCCACTCCACTCCCACACAAATCATTAACTGATCCACGTCCCTACATTACAAGTATTCTGTCTTCTTGTCTAACTTTACTGCAAATTATTGAATCTCGATACAAACATTGCTTCTCTCGTTAGGTAAATTGTCTCAAAATGGCAATTTACTTTTTTGCCTTAACTTTCACTCCTCCATTTGTACGAAACTTCATGCTGCATTTTATAGGCCCCTACCAGACAGTCAGGCACCACCAGATCTTCACATGATGAGATTGTTAGTCAACTAATTTCATGTTCCACCCTTATCTGGTAAAAATTATACGGGTAATAACATTCATTCGGGTCCCTGAGTTTTCATGTTATTTCATGTTTTTTACAAATAAGAAGATAATTTATTTCTTTTCTCAAAGAGGTCCCTGATCTCTGTTGCAAATTTTGCAATGATCCAGATACCTTATGGCTTGTGGTGTTAAGTCGCTCGCTCCGGTCAATTTGAATTTATAAGAGTAATCTAGTTATGTTAGTAGGCATCCAAGGCCGTATTTGATACAAATGAACAAGCTATATATGTTTTTATTTTAAAATATATAAAAACTTAGGGAGCCGAGTCTTATTACCCCTAAAAAACTATATTTTGAATGTGATCGATGAAAAGCCGTGGCCAAAGGACAGAATCTGATCACACGCCGAAAGCAAGCAAACAGATGCTTTTGCAAAATCCTTCAAAAAGAGCTTGAACGTTTTTGCACTTGCAAATGTGCAAGTGCAACAAAGAACAAAAAGTGTTTTACGTGTGGTTGTGTCTGTATGCATCGCAATCAGTGAGTACACGCTCACTGCTAAGCGTGATTGACTGGACAATCCTCCCATTCAAAACTTTCTTCCTTTTAAAAAAAAAAATTGACCATTTTGATTCACTCATCTAAAGTTGACCACTAGTCAAAGATGATAGATGTATTTGATTGATTGTACGGTGATATTGATCAAGCTTTTCTAGCTACGTTATGTGGGTACGTGGAATAAAAAATTTATGGGAGAATTTATAATTAATTAAATTGAAATTATTTTTTTATTTTTATAAAAATATTTAAAAAATAAAAAAATTGAGAACAACAATTTATATGATTTAACTCAAATTCAACTTATATTCACATGTTATCAAAAATAAAATTTATTATATAAAAATAATTACAATTACGTTTTTACACTTTCATCACTCACCAAATCGAACCTATTACAAAAGAATATTAATTTTAAATTCACAAATATTTTTTATTATCTTAATGATAGTTACATTATAAATCTCTAATTAGAATTAAGAGATTAAAAGATAATAAAAATAAAAACAAATCTTATACTCTTATTTTTTTCTTCTCTCTTCCGTTGCTCTTTTTTCATATTTTTTGTGTCACAATGATGTTACATTTTAGTGTCCCCCTTTAAAATATTATCTCCAAATGAATTTATTTATAAACTTTTATAATACAAAAATTTTTTTGTTAATTTTAGTGCCATGTGCACCAATTTATTTTTTTTTATATTTAAGTCAAATTATTTGACTCAACAACTATTTATACATAAGTTAAATAAATTGACTTAACTATAACTATTTATAGACAAAACAAATAAATTGACTCAATAACTATTTATACATAAATTAAATAAATTGACTCAATCACAACTTATACACAAATCAAATAAATTAATTCACCTATCATCACTTATATACAATTCAAATAAATTAATTCAATTATCACCGCTTATACTTAAATCAAATAAATTAATTTAACCACTTTCACCCTTACCAACAATTTCCATTCCGCGAGATAATCGGGTTTATGACTTCCCAAAAACAACGAATCTGTTGGGGATCTCTGATGTCTGATCGTCTCCGATAATGATATGGATACCCTACGATTAACACAACTACTCGCAAAAAAAATTATAGACGTCAGCAGTTTGCTTAGCCTAGGGAACAGAAACTGATTTAACCGTGTCAATACTCAACCAAAGGCGAAGAGATAGAAGAAAAAAACAATGGCATTCTTTGGCTTTTTTACCTTGACTGAGTGATATTAGAGGGGATAAGAAAGAACGATTTTTACATGTTCCTATTTCCCAGTTGAAACTTTGAGGCAAAGGAAAATCAGATTTTAAGATACTGTTTTTTTTTCTTTGGAATTTGAAGTGTGTAAGAGTAAATTTAAAAGACTGATAACTTCTTGTACAAATAGTACATGAATTCACCATACCCCATTTCTTTCTTCTTTGGAATTTGTAAGATGGTAGATTTTGTCTTTAGATGATGACAAACCAAAAAAAAAAACAAAATATATATATTTAAGTAACACTATTCCTATAATTTATATACTTGCAATTAGCAATCAAGACTAGCAGGTTGGTGAACGTGGAAACTGTCGGAGAATTTTTTTAAAATATTTTATAAGTTATATATTTTAAATATAAATTCTGTACGGTAAGCTATTAGTATTAAATTATCTTTATTATATAATGATTATTTTATTTTAAAATTAAATCTAAGCTAGATGTGAGAGAGATAATCTTTAAATATTATTACTATTATTATTTGAGAGTTTTTTTAATTATTATAAGAATTATAATATTTATATATTTTTATTATATCAAATTATTAAACATTAAATTACTCTTATTAATTTTAAAATTATTTATCACCGTATAAATAATGCTAATTCTTCACTAAAAAAAGTGAGTGGAGAAGAAAAAAAAAGTTCTATATATATGTATAGATATATTTTTAAAAAAATATAATTTTTAAATTACATTTTTAAGCAATTTTGACCGTAAAGATTTAGTATGATCTTTTGATAATCGTACTTATTTAAAAAATTGACTACAAACTTAGAATTAAATCTCGAAGTTATATAAATCTCGTAGTATTCGCATAAGAAGATGACTATTTAATTTTAAGATAATGTTCTTTAACGTGCCTCTTATTGCTTAAAGCCGAATTTTAATTTTTATTATTCTTTATTTTACATATTTATATGTTATTAATATTTTTTGAATCTTGTATATATATTATTATATAATATAAATATGATAAAAATAATATATAAAATAAATTTATCAAACAATCTAAAGTTAAATAGTGTTCTAATAAATTTTCCAATATCCATATGTATGTGTGTATGTTTGAAGCTTTAGTCTACGTTGTTTGTTAGATAAAAAAAATTAATTTGCTCGAATTTCATGTATTATGCCATTATTTTATTGGTTGTTTAATATGTTTTTGTAATTTTTTATATTAAAATTGTAGTAATGAAGAGCATGATGATTTAGTCAAGTTGACTGAGCTCCTTCAAAATTAATATTTTTATTTGAGTTCGAATCCTCTCTCCTTTCAAATGGTGCATGACATATTATATATATACATAATCCTTAAAAAAAAAAAAAAGGTTGCAGTAATGAATATGTTCTTTATACAAAGTAGTTGTCTTCACATTGGTTATCGAAATCGTTTTATTAAAATTAAAATTCTTTATTAATAAAAGCTACTAAAATCATTCAATTATTATTATTATATTTATTTCATTCTTAACGTTAACATAATTATGCGTCGTATTTATGAGTTTTTCATATTCAAGTGTAAATTATTGATATTCTAAAGAAGTAATATTTTCTTTTGAAAAAAAAAAACTTTCAAAGTCTCATAAAAATTATAACGAGATTTTTTTTTAAAAAAAAAGTAATAAAACAACTAATTTTCTTCGTAAAGTTTAAAGTTGCATTAAAAAAAAAGTAATAAAACAACTAATTTTCTTCGTAAAGTTTAAAGTTGCATTATAGTTTCAAAAATAATATATTATGGATGCTTGAGTTTGAAGAATAAGTACTCCCAATATTTTATAATTTATGTTGATTACAATTATATGTGCTAGTGCTATGATCATTTGTGTTATTTTTTCTTATTCGTTTTAGCATGTTTCATAATTTTTTATTTGTATATCATATAGATAATGTGTTTTTCTACAATATATGGTATAATATTTATTATGAGATTTTTTTTTTGTTATGCATAGAGTTATTTTCAGAGTTTGTGTTAGCAAAAATAGTTTAAAGTGTTTAAAAGTTTTATAAGGACAAAGAGTTTGTCTACCACTGTTAAATCAATAAAATCATTATAAGTTTAAATCACTAATGTTTTTTTTAATTAATTTTCTTCAAACGGAAATATCATTTTTTTAAGTTTAAACTCGCTATCAGTTTAATCATGCAATATTTGTAAATTTCGAGAAAATAAAATCTTCCATAAACTATTTGTGTGAGTAAATAAATTGTGAATTAAAATTTTTGTTGTCCGATAGACTTTTTTACAACATTCTTGGATATATAGAGATTACATGTTAATAGTTACGTGTTTCGATGACCATATACCAAAATATTTAATTGAATCACATATATTAAAATTATCGGCTGCCGTTTTGTCTATAAATGGGGTGGTGTAAATCACCGCTCCATATTTAACGGGGGATGGTGGTGGCCATTGCTATCCCTCCTCACTACTTGTAGTTGTCTTCTATTTTTTTTAATTAAAAATATCTCATTATTATGTAAATAAAAAAAATAAATATAATAATATAAAATTTAAATATTTTTATCGTCGGAACATCACCAAAAGATAGCTCGGGGATGGTAGATTTATATTTAATTATTATTTATTATTATTTATTTTAAAAATATAAACTAATTATATGATAACATGTGTCATTTATAATTAATCATTATTTGACACATATCATACAAATGACGCGTATTATTTTATTAATTTTTTTTCAAAAATATATTAAATTAAATAAATAGATAGAATTGCGCCACTTGTTTAAAAATAATAAATTAATAAGATTGTATCATATGTCTAAAGTTTAATTTATTTTTATAGTTAGATTATTTTTTTATCATTCCTCTATTAAAACTAATAATAAAAATAATAAATTAAGACAAATTTAAGTATTTCAAATCTAATTATCACAAACTGTATTTTGAACTAATTTCCTAAAATAAAATTATCCTTATCTCTATAATTAATATTATATTTTTTTATAACCTTTCAGTTGTAAGGACGTCATCTTGGTAAATAACATGTCCATTGAAGAAAATTACTTTCTTTTAGGCATTTTATATTATTTTTATAATGATACAAATAAACAACATCTAAGTGATGATGTGATTAATTGCTAATATATTTAGGGCATGATATAGGTTAAATTATTTATTTTTTGAGAAATTATCTAAGAAACAGTAATTATAAAAAATCTTTTAAATGCGGGAATTTTTCAAAGATATTAATAAACATGAATAATAAACAATGAGAAAGTCTAAATAAATAAATAAAAGAAAAAAAAATCTTAATGCGAAGAACTTTTTTAAGTTTCTTATTTATTTTGTGATATATATTATATATATTATTGTTGATATATACAAACGGTTTCCTTTAAGGGAGAAATTTTGTTTTGAATTTAGAAAATTTTAGGACAGCTTTTCAATAACATTTCAACCATATATGGTTGAAGAGTTCTTTTAACATGTTATATATAATGAAAATTATATAAAATTTTATAAATAAAATATTTTTGAAAAAAATCATAAATATAATATTTTTGAAAAAAAAAGTCCTATAAAATTCTCAAAGAAAAACATGCTTAAACCCAAATTTATTTAAAATGTGAATTAGATAACAAATTTATAAATAAAAGATTTTTATAAAAAATTATAAATGAAAGATTTTTTAAAAAAAATATTGTTAAATTGCCAAATAAGATATGCTTAAACCCATGAAAGAGTCACATATAAAAGTTGTTGAGTGTTGGTTTATTTAGGGTGCAAGTATGTGGTATGTGTATTTAACAACAAAATATACATATTTCATATATATACATACATAATGAAAGTATAACAATTTACAGTAAACACAATTAATGCATATTAATAACAACAATGAGAAATAACATTTGAAGTATTTGAATTAAAAAAATTTAAGTTCACCTGAAATGTAAATTTTGATTAATTCTAATAATCAACAATTGTTTGATTGATTATCTAGAATGACAGTATTTTAATCAAGCAACAAATTTAACAAATTAAATTTAAGTTTTTTTTTTATTAACACTTAATCAATAAATTAAACTCTTATTTTTACTCAATTAATTTCAAATCTAGTGAAAAGAAAATTTAATTATGAATTCAACAATTAAAAAAAAAATTCCTTTTTATTTCTCTTTGATGACTAGCCAAACATTTAACAAAAAATAAAGTTACTATTAAATTTTATTTTATTTTGTAAATATATAAAAAAAATTAACTTCATTTTAATTTCACTTAATTTGAGTTTGCATTGAACTTAACTTCAATATAGTAACATTTATCTCTTGTTAGGTTAGTTTAACTTAATGCTTAGGTTAAATAAATATTTAAATAATTTAATCATAGTTAACTAACTTAATTGTGGATAAATTAACATTTACTTAACCATTAAATAATGTTAACTTAACCTTATAGTTGACTTTTATTCATAGTTAAGTTAAATTATTTATTTAACTATTAAATAAATAATTATTTATTTTAATTATTTAATTATTAAATAAAATTATATTTATGTCCCTACTTGGTTACTAAGTTAACCTAAAATGGGTCATATTATTTAACCATTACTTTAGTTAACTTAACAATAGCAAAGTTGTTAAATTTTATTGTATTGAACTATTCAATATGGTACGATGCCCAAGTGCACAAAGAGTATATTTTATATTGGGACTCCCTAAGTCCATGTCTGATTCGTTAAATGAAACTATTCCATAAGTCTGTGATCGATGCCCCATGCACACGTCACGGATATAACAAATTAGTGCATTAGATCATACATGTTGAGGTTATTACATATTCATATAATCCTTCTGTCATTATATCCTAGATGGGCGGGATACAGATCATCATCGTAAAATTCCCGTAAACTCATCTATGAACTTATCTCTAAATTCGTATCTTAATAAACAATATACACAAACATTTTTATTATATTGTTCAACCCTGTAGGAAACTATTTTCTTGAGTTCATTACTTATGACCATTAGACTTTGTAAGATATAATATCGGAGCATCGGATATACAACCCACCTATGTGAGCTGACGGATCTCGTATCTACGCATACCGAACTCTATGAGCATCGGACCATACTCAGCGACACGTAACTGTCAGATCATGCAAGGTCTCTAACATACGTGGAACTAAAGCATGGTGGATCATTCACAAGCCCACCTTGAAGCTCAGGTCAAAGAACTACGAATACTACTCAACTTGAGAGGACGTTCCTTTGACAGATTCATAGAATATTTATTGGGGTTCTCGTGAGTCTGTTCAGTATCCAGTCTTGACTGAATACCTACATGTTTATACGAGTTTCAAACTCATGGTCAGCTCATCTGTACAATATAAATATAGACATACACAAATCTATATAATAATGATTCACCTATAGACTTGTATTGGTAAGTATAGATCAGGAACAATATGTTTGAGAATATATTTACACAATGACATTTTCTAACATCTTTTGCAACTCTTTACAACTATGTCAATATTTATAGTGTTAAAAGCTTTACGACCATTTAATGAAGCTTATTAGCGATTTAATTAAAACTTTATTGTATAAATATTCAAACAAACAGGGATGACACGTAAGCATAAACCTTAACAGAAGTAACCCAACGTTTGTGATTAGCAATCCCATGAAAGAGGTTCAGTGGATATGAATAATTCATACTGCGTAACTTATTTAACATTTATATTATGGACATATCCCATGTGAGATAAGCTTCTGCTCATCCCTGTAATAAAAAATGTTAATTTTGTGTGACGTTAAGAAGAGTATTTACCCTGAATGAATTCAAGACAAACATATTCTTACAAATGCATAAGTCGCATATGCCTTTGGATGACTCATTTATGTGAGAATAATTATAGAGTTGTGATCATGGGATTATATTGATTTTTAGAACTCTCACTAGAATCAAGATAGAGCGTATGGCTACTAACACGCTAACCCATAAAACTAATTCTCTGCCACTATTATGTGTGTTATAATTAAAGTTTGGTTAAAAGAATATAGTTCCAGACATAATTCACTTAAGTTTCTCAAATAAGTTTTGTAATACTAAGTAAATGTTCAAATTCGAAAGTCACATATACCTACTACATAATAAAATGTTGCTCTTATCTATTTTCTATTATTGATTATGTGTTATATTTTTTTAAATATCAAAATTTATATGTATATATAAAAGATTTTCTAATCTTTTATGGGGACTTTTAGAGAATATTTTTTTAAAACCTTTTAATATTTTACAAGTTACATGTTTTAAATATAAATTGTGTATTGTAAGTTATCGGTATTAAATTATTTTTATTACTTATTGATTATTATATTTTAAATTAGCTATTAAATTTGGGTTAAATGTTTGAGAGTTGAAACATTTAAATATTATTATTATTTGAGAGTTTGTATTTTAAATTATTTTGGAAGTTAAAATATTTATGTATTTTTATTATATAAAGTTTTTATATAGAAAAATTACTATTATTAATTCTTGAGTTATTATTTAGACTATCACTATATAAAGGAAACTGATCATTTATTAGAAAGAGTGTATAAATAAAGAAAAGAAAAGAAAAAAGTTCTATGTATATGTATATATACTTTTAAAATAAATTTTTTTATATTGTGTTTTTGAGAAACTTTAACAATGGAGACCGAGTATATATGAGCTTCTAGTGATCTTGTTTATTGAGGAAAGTGTCTACGAGTAGGAGTGGGTGAATGGCTTGGTCCCGGCCTGACCAGGACCGTTCGACCCAAAAATTTTGGGTCGGGACGGGATGGGACAGGACGGGTCCTGAAATCGAGACAGAAATGGTGAGTCCCGTTTGTCCCGGTTCAACTGGGACGGGATCGGGTTCAGTTCGAGAAATACCTGAACCGAACCAATTTTTTTTTTTTTACTAATCAAAACAACGCTGTTTTGATAAGAAAAAAAATAAAAAAAAATCAATAATCGTTTCGTTTCAAATCTTTCAAATTGAAAGTTTTGAAACGAAAACGACCGGCTGCCACTGTTGATCTGCTTGCAATCTTCCACTGTTGCTGCCACTGTTGCAATCATCATTTTGCCGCATCCTCTTGTCGCCGTTCTGCTGCTATCGCTGTTTTGTCGCGTCCTCTTGCTGCCATTCTGCCATTGCTGCAGCCACGTGACCTGCCCTGCTGCCGTTCATAACTTTAATATTTATAAATAAATTAGGGACATGAGCGAAATTTACTCATGTTCCGGTCGGACCTAGGCCACGTCCCGACCCCAAAAAAAATCTCGTTCGGGTCGGTCCCAAATCCGACCAAATCCTGGGTTGCCCACTCTTATCTGCGAGTATAGAATAAATCTTGAAGTCATAAATTTATCACTACCTACACGTGAAAAATGACTATTTAATTTTAAGACAATACTTTCTAATATACTGTATGCCTTTTCTTATTTAAAGTCAAATTTTATTTTGTTTTTTTGTTTTTTATTTTACTTATTTATATATTGTTAATATTTTCTTTGTCTTTTATATATAATATATATAAAATAATATGTAAAATAAATTTATCCAACAGAAACTACACTTTTTTTACGTTAATCGAGTTTAACTTCAAGGAAGTACTATTATTCCCATCCAGGCCCCAAAAAATAAGTAAATGGAACCATGCAAGAGAAATAAATAAGAATCTGAAATGCATAGTTTCACGAGGAACGTAGAGCCACATTGCCTCCAAACTGGCACTGGGGCAGAGGCTGAGAAAGGAAATAAGAAGATAAAACAAAGGAAAAGTTCAAGCAGTGGTGAAAGTGATCCACTTGGTTGGTCCAAAGTCTTCAAAGCTGACGACTCTTTCTTTGGTAATCCACCACATTGAGACTTTCAACTTCTACAAGCTTAAAAGTAATGCAGCAGAATGCAGATCCATACATAATTAATTCATTAGACAGATATTCTTATAACATATACTCAACATTTAAATTTATATATATATATATGCACTCAACAGAAAGAAGGTCACCTTGGGCTAATGATAATGTGGAAATGCGAGATTAAAATAGTCTAATACTAATGATATGTGTATGAAAATGCGAGATTAATCGCCCTAAAGTTGAAAATGCCTGCTGGCTCGTTGTTCCAAATAAAATATCACTTATTCCAAAATCTGAGACCAATGTGTTCCTTCCTCTGGATCCATCTTAATTTATTTATTTTCCATTGTTCACTATCTATATATAATTTGGAGATGCCCGAGGCCGCGGCTCGACTTTACTTTATGTATTGAGTTTAGGGTAACTGTTTTCATTTACCGATCATGTGAAGCAAACATATTATTTACCCAGCGAATCTAACTTAACTGCAAGTCTGCTTATATATATGCCTACAAAAAAAAAAAAAACAGCCTTCTATTATAAATTTCTGAGAAATTTCATTAAAAGATGCTTAGTCTTCTAAGGGGTCGTATTAAATGAAGTAAACTGTGAATCTATAAAGTAAGAAGGTAATGGGAGCTGCAAGGGGTTTGTTTTTAAAGGATGCTAACCCAGAGGCAATATTATAACGTTGGAATGGGACTGACATTGGAAACACATAAAAAAAGCTACAGAAAATGGAACGCGAAGACCGAAAATGACTAGGACTACTGGGGCTATGAGGGTGAGGGCGATTACTGATTAGTCTCTGTGGCAGACGTCTTTTGATACTATGTCATGGGGATGTGTGCTATTATATATAATTTAGCTGCACTCTCTCTCCGAGCCCCCTATGACAATTTCAGCAGTGTTGGAACGCGGGTTGCCCTACCGCCCTACCCATCTCCTCTCACCCTTTGACTTTTGACATTATCGTCAAAACCGCTTTCTCCAAACAAAATCCTCCACAAACGTCACTTCCAATATCTTCTCCTTTTGATTCATCTGTCCACCTGTGAACACGACAACACATGATCTAAGACTAGAACTACTGCATGTTACATACAAATACAATACAACCTGCAGTGGAAAATTTGAATATCACAGCTTCATCTCGTGCCATTGCATTTAGTTTACTTAAATTATATCATACATTTGTTGCTAATCAAACCCCATGTAATTATTAATATGTTAAATATTAAATATAATAAAATTAATATACCTTTGTTCAAAATTGCGCTGTGTCTTAAATGGTAAGATGTTAATATTTGTTTTCTTAGTTGTGGGTTTGATTCTCGTGTTTGTGCTTTTTAATTTTAATTATTAATATTTTCAAATTAAATAAGATAAAGTGCAATCTAAATTAAATTCATGGTTGGCTCAACTTGTCATAGGTCTCAATATAAGTCACAGGTTTGATTCCTTATGTTAATTTTTTTTTAATTATTAATACATGAAAGTTGTAAATATAAATAAGCTGATTGCATTTTATAAAGCCAATATTGGCTCAATTGGGGTAAAGCACAGGAAATGGTTAAATTCTCAACTTTGGTATTTTTAGTTTTTTTTTAAATTAACTTAAAATTTTGAAAAAATAAAACCAAACTAAAAAAAAAAAAACTGTTCCGTTTTCATATACTAATTCGATTTTTTTAATTTCACTCTTTTAAAAAACTAAATATTATCAATTCGGTTTAGTTCGGTTTTGATGAAAACTAAATCGAACTAAACCGTACCCACTATTAATTTTAAGTAACTATGACAATTGAGATTTAGCATTATCTTACGGTAATCATGCCTAGTGAGAAGAGTGGTTGCAATTATAAGGTTAAATATTTGAGCTATATAGATCTATTACTACTCATACGAGGAAAAAAATTATTTAACTTTAAAATAATGCTTTATAACATGTCTCTTATATGCTTAAGGCTATATTTTCTTATCATATATATAAATATTTAATTTATAATATGATTGTTGATTTTTTTTAATATTACGAACATTAGAGAATATATATTTTAATATAAAAAAAAGACATTTTGACTCCTAACGTTTTAAAAAATGAATATACAAATTTCAGTTGTTTCAAAAATTTCATCGATATTCTTGTCAGGTGACGAATTTTGTCTATTTTAATGATAAAAAAAGATTTGTATGTCCCATTTCTTAAAATTTTAGAGGTTTAGATGTCATTTTTTTCATTAAAATAGATCAAAATCATTACTCGACAAGGATGTCGATATAATTTTTTAAATCACTGAGTCTGCATGTCCATTTTCTAAAATGTTAGGGGTCTATATGTCATTTTCCTTTAATATATAATTGAATAATTTTTAAAATAAATATATCTTACAATCTAAAACCAAATAATTTTTAGAGTTTAATGGTAGTTATAATATTTGTAGAATAAATTTTGTTTGTGTTATTATTTTATATTCAAGTACATTCTAAATTTGGTATATCAATAAAAACAAATAACATAAAAAATATGTTCATATTATTTGTTTACTAATAATGTGTTCATATCAGTTGATATAAGATAAATATGTGACGCCCTAGTTTTAACTATATAGTATGTTTATTTAATATGTTGAGTTCTTTTTAAATTTTATTAATTTATCGTGCGTTTTATAAATATTTTTCAAAGACCTTCTCGAATAGAATTTTTGAAGTTATTGTTGACTCGATTAATTTCCCGTGGTCTATACACTTTTATATTCTATTCATTATTAGTAAATAACTTTTTGTTGTTGAATAAAATTCCTTCAAATGAGATAATCGTGGTCTTTTTTTTTTTTAAAGTTTACTATATATAAATTTGTTTCTTAAAATATATGAGTATATAATATATTTTGTAAATTAATTTATATATTTTTATGTGTTGTCTTTGTATGACTTAAACCTGTTTTTTAATTAATTTAATTATTCTTATTGACACTAATACTATGAAATTAAATCATATTAAATTGTTATAATTGATTTAATATTGAATCATTAAATATCACAAATTTGTTTCTTAGAAGTTTCAAATACGAGTAATGATATTTATTGGAATATTCATCTGTGTAACTAACTATATGCTTATCACAATTCAAAGTGAATGAGAATTATTAGTGTTCTTTTTCTTTAAGAAGTTGTTGAGTTTAATTTCCTTTATGACGTAAATATTCCTGTTTTTTAAAGCCACAAGTGTGAATTCTTGGTTGATCTAATATGCAGTGTTAATGTATTACTTAAAAAGAATATGTGCATATTATAAATATATTTTTGTTTATATTTTTGGTAAGATTGTATGTTTCACTTCAATTGTTTGTAATTTTTAAAAAATCTTTGAAATGTAAGGGTTTTTTTTTCTCCAAACTACATGACGAGGAGGGAATTTAAAAAAAGAAGAAGTTATAATGTGAGAACTTCTTTAAATTTATTATTTATTTTGTTTATATATATATACGTATATAGATATATATTACATATATTTTATCATTGGTATATAGTACCATTTTCTTAATGAATTTATTGGGATTTAAAAAAATTTATGGATAAATTCTTCGAAGAACCAAGTCAATTTAAACCCACACACCGGTGAGAAGTTCTTTAACATGCTATATAAAATGAGAATTGTATACAATTTTCATAAATAAAATGTTTTAAAGGAAAAGTTTGAATACAACATTTTTGAGAAAAATTTAATAAATTTGTTGGAGAGGACGTGCTTAAACCAATAAAAGAGTCATCTATGGATATAACTCAACTCTGTAATTGGTGATCCCATAAAGGAGTAGGTTCAATAAGTAAGAACACTTCATATTACATGATTTAGTAGGCACTTATATTACGGATATATCATATAGGAGATATATTTTTATTCATTTATATAATAAAAGTGATAATTTCATGTGATGCTACGAAGGGTATTTACCTTAAATGAGTTCAACATAAACATACTCTTGTAAAGTACGAGTTACATATGTTTTTAAAGAACTCATTTATATAAGAATAATCATAGGGTTACAATAATGAGAATTGAGTTGTCATTAAGATGGAGCACATAGTCATTAATGCCCTAACAAAATCAAGTCATTGTCATTATTATATATGTTATAGTTAAAGTTTGATTAAATGAGTTGAGTTTAAGATATAGTTCACTTAGATTCATTAAATGGATTCTATAATACTAAGTATAGGTTTAAGTCCAAAAGATATCTATACCTACTACATAATATAATATTGCTCATATATATATTTTTATTGTTGACTATGCATCATATTTGCTTATATTTCTAATTTATATGTGTATATAAAAAATTTTCAAATCATTTTATGGGAGACTACTAGAGAAAATATTTTAAATCCTTATTTTAAAGTATTTTATAAGTCATATAATTTACATATAGCTTTATGTTGTAAGTTATTAAGAATAAATTACTTTTATGTTGTAAGTTATTAAGAATAAATTATCATCATTACATAGTGATTGTAATATTTCATATTAGTCATTAAACCTAAATTAAATGTCTAACAATTATAATATTTATATATTATTATTATTTGAAACTTTTTTTATATTAAATGTTATAGGAGTTACAATGTATTAATTGTTTTTATTAATATTAAAATTAATAAATAGACTATCTACTACTATAAAGGAAGGATATTAGCTATTTCTAATTAGTAGTAAGAGTGAAGAAGAAAAAGAAAAAGAAATATTATATTATATATTATTTTAAATAATTTATTTTTTATATTATATTTTTAAACAATTATGATAATAAAAATTTGATATTATTTCTTCGGGCTCATAAAATAATTGTAAAAATAGAGTTAAATGTTAAAAGCATATAAATCTATAATTACTCGTATAAGAAAATAATTATTTAACTTTAAAATAGTACTCTCTAGTATGTCTTTTTTATGCTCAAAGTCATTTTTATTTTATTTTTTTATGTATATTTAATTATATGTTTTAATACATAATTAATTTTATATATATATAAAACACATTTTACTGCTGTTGCGTTGGTGAACGCGGTGGATCTGCTAGCAGAACCAGATCCCGCTGATGACAACGATCAGTCAAGCCTTGTTTGGAAAGAAATTGAGTCAAGCGGGAGAAAGGAGGACCCATTTGCTGATCTTTAGGTGATGCGTCGTGACTGTAAGCCGTTGGGTTTCCTCATCTTTCTCCTGATTTTACCCATCTTCTATATCTGTTTTCTCTGCCATTTTTCTATTTCCAATTAAGCATTGGAGATGAATAAAATGCTCGAAACATGACACTTTTATGTAAAAGTGGATGGAGCTGATATCATGTACATGTTATTACTGATATTTACTTTCTTTTTCCTTGGCGCACAGATTACAGCTAATATTAATTTCAAACCACCTTTTTTTTTTTTGGCGAAGCACTTGACAACAAAATCTAATTTTGCCTGATTAATAATTTTTTTTAACATATTAGTTAAACAAGTTATGGGTTCTAAAGCCAACTTTAAAGTCTATTGTAGATAGGTAGCTAATTACATCATGCGGAATTGTTTCCTTCGGAGAGAAAAACTTTTAAAGGTGATTTCATTTTTGGCTAATTGACTTGGTATTGGTGAAGGATGGCAATATTGGCATCATCCTTGTTCCAATTTCGAACTGAAATTAACTTTGTCAAAAATCTTCGAGAGCCGAAAGAGCGCTTTCAAGACATCACGAAGTGGAGTTGTTTGGAAATCAAATGCACAACTAGGCTAGAAAACAGTGCAAAAAATTTCTATTTCAGCATACATGATTGCGGACAAAGCAAATTTGGTTTTTAAAACAATAATAAAAAAAAAAAAAATTGAAGTGGACTAAAAGAGAACAGAATCTATCATAAAAGGCCAGTCACCACAAACCATTATTATATACTTTACAATAACCTAGAATCCACTTTTATCTCTTCTTCTTGAAACTAAAAGCATGAAGACATGGAAGGTGTACCTCGCAAAAGCAAAGGGAAGCCGAAAAGATGGCACAAAAAAGATGAGACCGAGAACATGGCTAATGATGAAATACCCACATCTCTGTACATAAAGAGACACAGCCCAAAGTCAATATAGAAAGAGAAGCTTCATTCACCATTTGTAATCATGAGAAATTAGACATTCAAACTCGTGCCCCCTTGCCCCTTCTCCTCTTCAGCGGGGAATGTGGTCCTACTCATCTCACCCACCCACCACTCAATCCAAAATCTAAAACCGAAAAGGAACCCAAAAGAAAATACTAACAGAGTTACATACATATTCTAATGACTGAAAAAACATAAGGTACTTGTTTAGGTTAGCAGTAAACATCATGTGCTCTGGCCTGCAGCCTCTGTGGTACAACTAGAGCTTGAGCCTTGAAGGCGCCCTTTGTACTGTTCCCCACCACCAAAAACTCATTTTTCATTCTCTTTTTGTTATTTAGTTTCTTCTAACCCTATCCTCTCTAAACATAAATTGACCAATTAGCTATTCGTTGATGTAGTTAAATACTTGATTAACTGCTGCTGCTATCTCATCTGCTGACCCTAGCTTACATTCTTCCTCGATCTGCACTCAACACAACCAAATTTATGAAATAAAAATAAGAGTTAGAATTACTTAGACCCAGGTCAAAAAGGTTGACCGCTATAGAACTAAAATACAAAAAGAAAAAAAAACGTTACCTTGAGATTGAAAGAGTAATGAACGGTAGTTTGTGAGGATGTAATATTGAGGTGCGAAAATGTGAACCTGAGGTCTTCAAGTGCAACAATGGCTTTCAACAACTGACCAGGCCGCCTTGGACACTGAATCTTGAGGTTAACATGATTCTGTATCACAATGACTTCAATATGAACCCCATTTGACTTGCTCTCGGCTTTTACTCTCCCCTCACAATTGCCAATTTCAGACCTTGATACCGAGTACCCGTTGGACAAAATGGTCTTGTCGGTGGTGGTGGTGGTCGCTGACGTGGCACTATCACAGCGTTCTACGGTGGTTGTTCCCGTTCTCATTCTCTTTTGCGCTTCAAGAGACTGTAAAAGTTGCTCTAGTTCCTTCACAAAGTCTATTGCACCGCCAATTATAGACGCTTGGTCTCCCTTTTAACAATGAAAAACAAAAATAAAGGACCTTTAATCAAACATAGAAACTAAAGAATTAACTTCCATTTTGATATTAAAAAATTGGAAGGGTTACAGATGGAATTACTCTTTGTACGTAAGGGGGAGGCATGAGGGAACGAAGAGTGTTGAGATGGTCGTTCATTTGGCGTCTGCGGTTACGTTCCACAGCAATGTGGGTCATGCGTTGGCTCTCTACTTCCTCTTTGTTCTTAATTGGTTTTGTTCGTTTTCTTTTTCTTCTTTCTCGGGTGATTGGAGGGGATCTAGAGAATTGGGTTTGTTTAGCTCTGGTTTGTGGATGAGTTATTTTTTCTACCGAGTTGGGTTTGGACTCGGAGCTCAAACCCTCTAGGCATGAAGTAGAATGTGGGTTTTGAAGATCCTTGGTTTCTGATTTGACTGGTGACTGCAGGTCTAGTATTTCTTGAGTGACACAACTTTCAAGTTCTAGGGCTTGAATTTGAGGCTCCATTTCAGGCATGCAAGTGTTTACCATGTCCCATGGTTTTTTCAGGTGTTGAAGTCTCAATAGTGTCTGAAAGTTGGGTTCTTTGAAAGGAAAAATTGGTGGAGTCTCTACACTTTGAAGCATCTGAAGAAATGGCATTTTGTCCTCCAAGCTTGGCGTTGTAAATAGTGCTTCTTCTTCCTCGAATCTTAAGGTGTCTGTGTTGACGAATTCTGGTTCAAAGCACTCTACATTAAAATGTTCTCCTAAGAACTGCAAGAAAATATAAACACCCAGAAAAGAAAATTAGGAAAATCCTTGGATAATAGGTTATACACTTTGTCTTCAATTAAAGCAAAAGGGAAATGGATTGGCTCAGTCTCAACAGAGAAGTAGAATAAGAAAGGAATGTAAAAGAAAGGAAACAGCAAATGATAGTATTTCCAGAAAAATACTCAATGCATTGAATACAAGCACGTAGAGGAGTAAATGCAGTCCATATCTTAATTCAGAAAAGGGAAACAAGAAAAGAGAGATTGAAAGGGAAAGAGAGGTACTAAAAATGAAGAAAAAAAAAAGTAACATACACAAGGATTAATGGGTCCTTGGAGCTTCTCCATTACAGCAAACTGAGCACTGTCGTTCAAGTAGTGCCTTAAATTCTTTGCTCTATCTCTCTCTCTCGGTTACAAACATTCCATATAAGTGATGCTAACGAAACAACACTAGTAATAAATGTAACCCCGAAGAAGCAGAAAACAAGACCCCATATGCAAAGCACAGACCGCAGAGTTATATTCCTTTGTGTTCTGATGCTGGTAAGTGGTGATACTCTTAAATAGAATAAATATACATAAATAAAAAAAGGCTTCAAAGAAAGTTACAGAGAGTGAAAGAGTATGGTAGAAAATGGAAAGAGGTGAAGATGGGTAAAAAGAAAAGAAAAATGGAAGGGGGAGGGAGATGTGATGTGATGAAAAATGAAAGGTGGAAAGTATTCTAACTAAAAAAAATTGAAGATATAGCAGATAGCAGATAGAAATATTTTGGGACTGAGAGAGAGTTGGTGAGAATTGAGCAGAAGAGAGAAGAGAGAGAGGGAGAGAGGGGTTGTGTGTGTCTGGCTTACAAGGTCCCTAAAGCATTATTGGCGGTGGCAGTTTTGTCCAGCAGCGGAGACACATCGTTGTGGGGACTCTTTCTTCCTTCCAAACCCCCTATCAATTTTTTTTTCTTTAAAATTATATTAACTCCTTCTATGTATCCTGTGTTGTGCTGTGTGTCACCTGTCTTATGATCCGTCAGTCATTCACCAGATTTCTTTTTTTCTTTTTATTTATGTATACAATTAATTTCCGTTTACACTTCACATGGAGGTGGTGCCCGAGCCCGACATTGGAAGTATGATTACTAGACTGCCTTGTTAACCAGGGCAGTAACAGCGGCATTCGTGTACTGGACTTGAGCACACCATACATACTCAATATATCACATTGTCCTTTTCTTTTTTATAGTTATTTTTCTTATTTTTTCTCTGGATGGATGAGTATTTGAGACCAATTTATAAACTCTTTTTTTTCTCCTATTGGTGTCTCAATATATGTCGGGGAATGAAATTGTTTTTATTATCAATAATTGAATTATTTATATTTTCTAAATTTTTGGACTGGGCCTATGCCAAAAACTGCAGGCATTAATTGTCTCAGCGACAGAAATTGTCTTCAATTGTAGTACATGATGGGATTGAATCCTAGATTGCATTTTTTTTTTTGCAAGTATGGCTTTAATTCAATACGGAGTCCTTTCTTGATGATGCTTGAGCATTAATTATATGTCCATGAAGCTAAATCAACAAAGGAGATTTTCGATGCAGAAATGGCCTTAACAAAATATATATCTCATCCAGGATTGTTTGATTAGTTGTATCGTGCAATATATCCAGTTAAACCATGACCCTACTCTTATAAGTAGGCTGTAGGCTACACCTTAAAATCTACATTTCTAGGAGAATATAGCAATTGCCTACTAGTTTTTTTTTTATAAAAAAAAAGTCCTCGAATTTAGCACATTACTTGATAACATTGCTGCCAAATAATGCCACCGACTCTCAGCTTACGAGAACTGAGAAGCCTAACAATAACAAGCTTTCCAAAAGGCCACTCTCAATTAATATTAATAATCCCTTCACTTGCTATCAGATTGGAGTATTCATAGTGTCATCTGATGTACAAGTATTGGACCCTGTCGTATAAGGCGGACGGATTTCTCTTTTGATAAAATTATCCTTTCTAGATAATCATCTGAAATGTGGCAAATTTCCTCTCAACATCGTGGGAAGCAAATCAAACAGCTCACACATCAATCAATAATTTTGTGTGGCAAAATGGGCATGTGGGTGTGCGTATGTGCTCGCAGCTTCACAAGAATAAACAAGGATATGTTGGACACAATTTACAAAGACAAATTCAATCCAACAAAATCCCAAGCTTGAGAACACCGAACTCGCTTGACAAAGTCTAAGAATCTTATCCGCTTCAACTATGGTCTATATCTTCCTCCTACAGAACTATTTATTTATAGCCACACAACCTAGGCATTTTCTTTCTCAAGAATTCCAAAATTTAGGATATTTTCCTACAGCTCATTGAAGAAATCCACAACTTTAGACACCGTAAAATTAAAGAAACAGCAGAAACTACTAGCAGTAAATATCATGCATTTGTTAAAATACAGGCCTTAGGAACCTTATCCTCTCCTCACCTTCAAGGAGAGGCTTCATTCCAGCGGCTTAGAGCACAACATTTTGTCAATGTACTAAGAGCTCTGGTCATTCCATGGGCAAATGAAAGTGTACTTGGTGATTCACGAGTTAAGCTCATTCAGTGGGGTGACAACATCGCCCCCACCACCCAACATCACAAGTCCACCAGCGATTAACCGACCAAATCGTCTTGGAGGAGTATAATCCCTCATTTGATGCCTGTGATTCGGGAAACCAACAGTGGCTAGACCCCAATTTCCAGAGAGTTGATGCATACCTATGTGCTGTAGTGGTAGAAGCACATTGTCAACTCTAGCAGCCAGATAAAAAGTTATTTCTATAAAGAGAATAATGTGTTTAACTGTGAATCTAAAATGGCAACTGGTAAACGCTAACGTGAAAGATAGGAATCTATAGACTATTAACTCTTTTTTTTCCGGAAGCAAACTATATATTAACTCTTAAGTATAGATTATGGATATGTAGCTATGAGCAGCAATCATGTGTGAACTAAAATAAATATCTCTTGCCTCAATATCAATTCCAATGCTCAAAAGCTGAAAAGTTATCACTAATAAGAGTAAAGTCATCCAAATGATCTAAAAAAACGGAAGCTATAGAAACAGATACTTAAGACACAGGTAATCCTCATGCACTCGACCGTTCTATCTGTATCGTAACATGACTGATGTTATACTCCCTTCTGATATAGTTTATCACTTTGTCAAGCATCACATCCGCATTCGCATCTGGCCTGATTTTGACATGGCAAGCCAATAGGACCTTCCCTACTGTGATGGCCCATATATGCAGTTCATGAATTGCCACTACTTCCACCATCTCCAAAAGCCCCTTTTCAATCTTTGTAGCATCAATCTCCCTTGGTGTGCTCTCCATCAGAACTTCAAGTATGTTCCGCAGCATTTTAATTGTTGTACCCAAAACAATAACTGAAAAGACAAGGGTGCAGATCAGATCAACTATATTCCATTTAGGGTTATACCAGATGATTGCACCTCCAATCATTACCCCAATACTTTGAATGGAATCGCCAAGCACATGGAGATAAGCACCCTGTACATTTATGTTTCGTAGCTTCTTTTGTTCAAGTCCACCTTTTGCTTTATCTAGCAGTGGCTCAGTAGGGTCTTCACTACTGTGATGGTGTTCATATAGGGAGTGATCCCCGCCATGATGCTGATGATGATGCTCAGTTTTGGGATTTTCTTCATGATGATGATGATGATGGTGCCCACCTCTGGAGTGCTCTTCATGACGATGATGATCTGTAGTGATTCTCCTTCCATGGCTGTGGCCAATACCGTGATCGTGAACATCATGGCCATGATCATGGCCTAAGACAAGAGCCATGATGATGTTCACCACAAGACCAAAAGCAGCAACAAGGAACATTAGAAAGCCATTAACCTTATCTGTGGGATGAATGAGTCTGATAATGGCTTCATATACTAAAATTCCAGCAAGCAACCATATGAGCTGGATAGAAACCAAAGCACCAAGAATCTCAACCCTAAAGAATCCATAAGATTGACGAGGATTTGATTCCCATCCAGCTGCCCACAAAGAGAACAAAGAAATAGCAAAAGCTGCAACATCTGAAAGTAGATGTGCTGCATCAGTTAATATTGCTAGACTGTTGGCCTGGATGCCACCAGCTACTTCAATGCTCATGAAGATAACGCAAAGTGCTACCGCTATTAGAAGCTTCCTCATGGAAGCTGATCTTTCTTTGGCATCTTTAGAGTTGGTTGCAGCATCTGAAAATCCACAAGGTGCCTCCCCGCAAACCTTACTTCCTCCAAGGCTCCTTTCCCTACCAGGAAGATCTACATTTATTTCAATAATTTGCCCGTGTTGAGAATCTTCTCCTTCCATCTGAAAATCCATGGTGACGCAATTAACACCAGATAAATGACTCCTGATCAAAACACGTATGCACACAAGTTACGCATAATTGGAATCATCATTAAACCATCTTCCCATTTCAACTAAAACCAGAGTTTGTGCTTCTCCATAACATAATAAGCAAAAGTGGAATCATAAACTCAGATATTTAGGCAAAAAGTTAAAATCTTTTCCTCTTTAATTTCTGGACTTTAAAATCAATCACAGTTTCATCACATATATGCCACCATAAAAGCAGGAAATCAGCTTTATGATAATATGAGCACCAACTAAATCTGACATGATAAAGTTAGACGTAGAATGTTTGCCAGCTATCTCAGGCTACTATATACTAACAATTGCATCCACGTCGGGATGCAAACATGCAGAACCAAGATGAAGACTCTATGCAAGCCCAGCTCCAAGAAACTGATCGGGTATCCATGTTTGGCCTGAGCTAGATTTCATATTTATTAAGAGAAGTTCAACACCAGCTAAAGCCAGTCATTTGAAGAACATTTACAGTGTAAACAAGAGAATGACTCAGTCCTTGCCTCAACAAAACTTACAAAATTCAATCACAAATTGAAGTCCTCATGTTAATAAAAAGAAAGGAACCGAATCTCTTGCTCTTGAATACGTAATAGTAATGGTTTCAAATATATATATATATATATATAGACACAACAGTAACAAGTCTTCAAAATTGACACAGCTCGAAGTGGCCTCCAGGGAGATAAAAGATTTGGAGGAAATATTCAAACTATACACACATATAGCAGAGAAGAGCCCAGGGCTTGATATTGCAACATTCATGTTGAGGGTGAGGTAAGGTGTGAGTTATAAGCGGACAAAAAGAACTGCAAATTGACTCAAGAAGACAAAACCAAGTGTTGTGAAAAAATGAAGTGCCAATGAGCATTCCTTCAAGGAATAAGCTCAATCAAGAAACAACAGTATAGAAGAAGTTTTAAATCAAGTTCTTTTGGTACCATTAATTGTGTCTGAAACATAAAGATAATAATTCTGATGGTGGACTTCTGCTCATGGATGTACATAATCTGAACAAGAACAGAAAGGCAAAGTATGTAAAAGCTGTGCCTATACAAAAATCATCCTTGTTCTTCAAAAACCAAGCAAACTCCTCTCATATGCGATGCATCAAACTCATATGAAATCTTTACAAAACAGGAAAATGACGACTGTTGTACCCATCAACCGAGTTAAAAAAAACGTCATTTATATTCCTTTTACAATGAAATAAATTGATATAGAAGTACATGGATTAAGCTACACATCTCATAATTAGAGAAAAAAAAATGGCACTATACATAATAACAGCTTTCTGTTAAAAGAAATGGGAAGGGAAAAAAGAAAATCTTTTTTTAAGTCGGGCAAAACTTTAGAAACCATATCTCACTAAGAATTAATGCAGAAGATCATACTCAGCTAGAGCTGCTGAAAGGTACTCCTATACCCAAACAAATACAAGACTAGTGTTGATGCCTCGAAGGCACATGTAAATGAACCGAAAATTTACCTTTTAAGTACAAAATTACCAACAATCTTATACAGAGGTACTTGACATCAACAATGAGAAGATGGAATTGATTTTCTGAAATCTTCCTGTCCAATGTATATACATCGACCTAAACAACCAGAAAGCCCAGGGTCATGAAGATTATATAGGCGAAGCTAATCAAGTCAACGACAGCAGGGTCAATATATTTTTTTTTTGGGTAAATAATAATGAATATTATTGCTAAAACCAGCAAACAAAAACAAGTGCAGCAATCAAATGTACCAGATCAAAGACATTACAAACGATAGAAAGAACTAGAAACAAAAAGCACCACCTAACCGCCAAGTGATCTACGCTTCAGGACCAATATTTTAAATATATTGATACAAGTTTACTCTGCCGGCATGCTTCTAAAAGCTCTAACTCTCAAGCTAATCAGCTCCAGGAGAAATTAGTCACAGATTTTGCTTTAAATCAATCTTATAATGCCAAGTATATTATTGATGGGAATAAGCTTAAAGCTAAAAAAACCCAAAATAGCTTGCATCATACTCCGGTATGGAAACTTCAATATCTAGCTAATCAAACATAAACATAAATTCAAATGTCCATACAAGCTACAAATAATAACAACAAGGCACATAATAGACAAAACTACAAAAGCATCAACCAATAACCCAAAACTTTTCCTAAACAAATGATCTTAGATTTTAGTATAAAAAAAAAGTTACCAGTCCACCAAACATTTTCATATTCCATAAGTGGAATAAATTAAATAAATTGTGTCAGCCGATACCCGAACAAATCCATAATAAAGAAATAAACCAGTTAAGAAAACAAAACTGAGAAACAAAGAGAAGACAGAGAGTCTATACTGTAATATTCGTACGAACCCATACCAGATATACGGCAAATCGAAATTTATATCAGTATAAAACAATCACATGTTATTATATTTATTAAAATTAAAAAAAATGCTAATGAAACAACGAATCAAAGTAGAATTGTAGATGAAAACAAGTGAGTTCAGGGAATAAATAGAAAGTTCAAAACATAAAAGGAAAAAGTACGAATAAAAGAATAATCATTTATATTACACCCACCTGTTATTGAGATGCCTGCGTTATCGTAGACATAGTAATGAAAAAATTGAAATAAAAGAAGGCGCCTTCTTTGTACGAGTCATTGTCCACGACTCCCGTGATAGAGTTGGGTGCCATTTTAATTGGACTCTCCATGTGGGCCTCAGTTCCACGATGAGAGTGGGAATTTTTTTTTATTTTAACGTTACATGACAAATATGTGTAGACAAATAGCACATCATGGGTGATATAAAGGAAGACCCACCCTTTTCTGGTGGTGGGATGTTGATTCGGTAGAATCTGATTGATGATGATGATGTTGTTGTTGAATTAAAATGTTATAGATGGTCCTGTAGATTCAGATCAGCTTACTCTATAGTCTTCATTATTCACGAGACTGGTGGGCATTTGGGATTTCGGAAGAAGAATATGCCAATGTTCCTTCATGTGAAATATTTGATTTGATTGAACAGATTCTTTATCCAACTGATCATTAAGCAGGATAATGTTATGTTTACAAAGTTGTGCATTATTTTATTGACTCGAGTGCCCTCATAAAAGTGGGTGTTTTTAGAGATAAAGCGGTTGCCTTAGGATTATTAGAAATTTAGAAAGTTCACCCAGCCCAATCGAAGTATGTTGACGGTCCATTGAGGTCCAGCAGTCCAGCCTAAGCAAAATCATGGACTCCACATTGCATATAAACTCTATCTACCTTGCTTTATACTTAACAATAATGCTAAATTAAATTGGGAACAGGGCTATCCCTTGAGTTATACATTGATTAAGTTTATGAAGACCTCTCACTTAAGAGGATAAGTTAGTTGATCTATTGCCTTTGAACTTATTGCTTTTATCAGCACTCTTGCCTCGACAAGACTTACAACAATTTTTAAGCACTTAGGATATGGGGCTATGACGTATAATTTATGGTATTGACCTTTTACAATGATTGAAAATTCTCTTGTTAGATATTTACTATGTCATTTTATTTTTAAGTTATGATTACTTTAGAGAATTTGAAGTGGAGGTTTTAAAATCTCATTTTGAAGAGAACACATATTTTATTAACAAGATATTTTTTAGGCCTTACTCGCTCTATAACTATTTATTAATAAGAATTAAAAAGTTAAACAAGTATGTGACGTGTACAAATTATTAATTGACATCAAATTAATTGTGATATAAAATTTGTATCTCTGTTTTTTTAAACATAAAACTACTTTATAGTTAATAGTTATTGCCTTTAAAAAAGAACTAATTAAACTTACGCCAATAAAAAATTAAGGATGATTTCAAATGATTTTGGCTATAGTAAGAATGCTAGCATGAACCTTTCTCTAACTGTTTCAAAGATGATAGAATCACTGGTTATATGAATGACAATCTCAGCTTTTCAAGGTCCAATGATACTATTTTTATATAATTAGAATATAAATGTTATATTCTAACAAATGTGACATTGATTTGTCCAACTATTAAATCAATGAAAATTAAAAGTGAACAACTAATGATAATCATTAATTGAATTTTGTTTCAATATTATAGAAAGTTCATCAAATTTTGCTATTTTACTTCCAATTTTTTCTTTTTCATCATCTACTCTATCTCTCTCATCATTTTTTTTTGAAGTACAGATGCTAGCAAAATAGACAATCTTTATGAAATTACTTATCTTCTTGAAGAATCCAAAATTTCAGTTACAAACCTTCCTATAATCAATCCATATCATGCATATCTTAAGCCCCAAAAATTCTTATCCACTTCCATAAATAAGCTTGTCACTCCTACAAAACTCCAAATTAAAGAATATGTTCAAGCTATTCGGTTTGACCATTGTTTTCTTCTCGCTACCACAGAAGAACAACTAGTCTCTCTCAAATTTTTCACTAAACTTATCCCTCAATGAATAAAGCAAGTCTATACTCATATGCATTTTGGAGTTATTAGATTCACCCTCATCTTTCATAGCCGGAAAGGCTTAGAAACGGTTGCATGAATCGCCCTTCTTGATGCCAGATTCTCCTCATACAAAGATGCATGTATAGGCATTATTTAGACCACTCTCAACGTCGAAACAATACTTATCACTCTTTATCCAAATTTTTGCATGCCTATCTCTGACCCCTCACTTATTGAGATTTAGGGAAAAATAAAAAGCTTAAATTTACTAGGCTACGCTCCTTATGCCCATACCAACTTTCAAAAGCTTCAAGACACTCCATAAAAATCTCTGTTTGTATGAAGTGGCACTGTCAACAACTTGAAAAATGATATGAAGATAATAGAATATTAACCATAGTTGAATCCTGCAGCCTTGAAAGTTCGAATCCAGATCACTGGTGCAGTCCCTGAAGCTAACACGTATGCAGCCACCATTTACTATCAAATTGTTTACAGAGTCCAAAACCATGCTTTTGACTTTGGTACTCCACACTCCAACCAAGATGCTCTTTTAATCTCTGTTGACTCAACCAGAGTTCCATCATGCACATATATCCCCAAACAACTGACCAATGATGAACTCATAAAGCTTCTTCCTGACACTTAGATCACCAAGTATGAACAAAACCAAAAATATAGTCAAACTCCAAAACCTATCCAGTTAACTAAACATAGTTTTTTTCAAAGAAAATATTTCTAAATAGAAATCTGTTTCGAAAAACCTGGACCATCAGCACCTCCCATTCCATTCACCACCCAGTTCATAATGCACCTCGTTGACTACAGGTCAGAAAGCTTACCTATCATAGCCTTTTGTGCCCAAGCCAGACCCATTTACCCATTTAGAAGTCCTACAAGATATTGCTACTAGGACGTTGATTGTAAATGTCTAGCCTGTCTAGAAGATCCTTTTTTAGATGATGAATATCATTCGTCCAAACTTGAAAAAAGCAAAAAGAAGAAAAGCTGTAAAAGCTCTCAACAGCTTTTATAGGAAGTATATAACAAATGAGACTCAGATGTTGGCCTCCTTGGTGAACCATCAGGCAAGTTTGATTACTATGTCACTTATTCTCATCAAATACTTAACCCATCAAATCTCCTCCCCAAAGTTGCTACCATCCCAAAATGTTTCACAAAAAACACCATCCATACAAACTCGTCTAAACTATACCATAAGTCTGCATGTTCTTCCCTACTGGTTTTTCACATTTGACCTCGCAAGCCAAACCTAAAAAGAACACTTACCAACAATGGAAAGTCAAAACTCCAAATAACAGGAAACCATATGAATATTTTGAACAAATCTCCCCTACTGAAGTAGTGCTCAATTGGCATTTGAAAAATGCTAGTGCCCAAAACACTATTCTGAAGCGAATTGAAGAATCACAACAACGAATCGAAACAAAAATAGATTCCGGTTTTGATATTACACAGTGAAAACTGTTACTTTATAAATCTATCACTCCTCTTTCAAGGTCTAATCACTTCTTCGGTGAGTTTTTGATAATTTTTATCAATTCAATTGATATACATAAGCTCAACGTATATTTTGATAATAAACCTAATTTTATATATTTTAAATTGGGGACCCTGTGGCTGAATGAAATTCTCATCTTCGTGCTTTACCATTAATTACCATGCACACCCAAGATGTTAACAATTCATATTTCCCACTCTTCCGTTAATGACTTTTGCTTAAAGCTAGCCATTTAATTACCTATAATATTAACTACTTACACCATTTGGACTTGGAGTATTTTATGGGGTTCACCCCCTCTTCAAACTCTTTCAATGGATTCTAATACATGAAGTCCTAACTAAAGAGAAAAGAATCCTCCACAAAGAGTATCTACCCTTTCTGTAGGATAAAAACAAGTCGACGCACTTTTTGAATGAAGCATTTTATAATTCTGATCTCGAGTCAAAATATAATTAAGGTATTCAAATAGGAGGACAATTCTGCGATAAATATAAAGAATGATAAAGTCTTATTTCACAACAGAAAAAAAGGGGACCGTTTCAATAAAATTATTTTAATTAGTAGAATTATGTTAAATATTAAAAAAAAAACTCTTATTATTATATATTACGGATATTAAGTTATGTTGTTTAATTTAACACTCTTATGGCATTAATTAAGCCACAGCCTTGATACCCCTTTTAAACTATATGTACAACAGAAATCATAACTCACACCATAAGTAACACACACATAAGATCAATACACTAATAAAAGTAAAGAAAAAAAAACCAATCAACAAAATACAAGATATACATGGTTTAGCCCAAAATTGCCTACGTTTACGGAGGATCTATTATTCAACTTCTTATTATTGATATAGATCATTAAGTATCTTCTTACATCATCAATAATCTCATAATATCCAAAGTATCTCTCATAGAGATCTCTAAGTATCTATCATTGATCACTATGACTTCCCCAATACCTCTTCGTATCTCATTATGAGAGATTTTTACAAAGAATACAATAATAGCCCGAGTATCTAAGTCAAAAGAATTTATGACATTTCTTTTGTTCACTCAAGAACCAAAAGAAAATACTCCTTAACAGGTTATACCCTAGTGTACCACGCACTTAGTACCTACCTAGCTCATCTATTCTCTATTATAGTTTACATCTTAAAACTTTAAATACTTGATTTTGTTTAGAAAGGTTTATATAGTGAATAAAGCACCCCTAAAAATTCTAAACATAGTTGGAATAAGAGTCCTTACTTGTAAGGGTCATAATCTCACTTAAAGAAGTTAATTGAACCAAAATAAGAAATCCTCATAAGTTGTTGTGTGAACAGTAACCAACGTGAACAGTACCCCCACGAAAATAGTGCTTGTCATGAACAATGTCGTATCATAAATAGTACTTATTCTTTTGGCTTTCCATTTTACTCCTCCCGTGTACACTCAATGTATACTTAACTTCATAATGACTCTCCTCTTAGTATTCATCTCAATTCTTGCCCATACAAAATTTGTTGAATCACCAATTTCTAACAAATTCTCTCATTGATTCAAAATCTCTCTACATAAAACTAATCATCATTACCCCTCATTAATCAATGCTCACTAGCATTATCTATAAGTCAAGTCTCAAACTTAACTAAGACTCTTGCGACCATAGTCTGTAAAGATTTTAGAATGCTGATGTTTAGAGTAGTTCAATGTTGTGATCTCCTATATCCTAAAGACACTATGACCACAATACTTTAATGGTGAAAACGTATTCTCGCCATTATTACTCTTCTCACACATTCTCGTTTGACCACTACCACAATGTGATATAATTCAAAAGTTGCTTTTATGGTATGTTTCAAATTAACAACCCCCATGTTGAACCTATTCAAGCACTTTTCTTCAAACACATAGCCTCCTTATGTGCTTATCACTCATTGATTCTTTTGTTTTCTATTTAGTATTCCTTTCTTCTGTCTTCCATGAATCTCCCTATTTCGATATAGCAGTTTCAAGTCTACTAGATTTTCATGAGATGAGGAATGAAATCTCATTTCTAGTCCATCAATTGTTTTTTTTATTATATAGTCTCAATCTTATTATACCAATCCCATATAACTTACCACAAGCCATATTTCTCAAGCACTTTTCTTTAAACAATTACCACAACCCATGTTGAACCCATTCAAGCACTTTTCTTCAAACACATAGCCTCTTTATGTGCTTATCACTCCTTGATCCTTTTGCTTTCCATTTAGTATTCCTTTCTTCTGTCTTTCATAAATCTCCCTATTTCGATATAGCAGTCTCAAGTCCACTAGGTTTTCATGAGATGAGGAATGAAATCTCATTTCTAGTCCATCAATTGTTTTTTTTTATCATATAGTCTCAATCTTATTATACCAATCCCATATAACTTACCACAAGCCATATTTCTCAAATTGATAAATAACGATTCTCTATGACTCATATAAAAAATAATACCCTAGATTCCAAAATAGTTCATCCATCAAACACTTGTTCCTTTAGAAGCTCTCATGCAATTAAGGTCTTTACTTAATCATTCAACAGACTTGCAAATTCAACTTCCTTCTATCTTTGTCTTTCTCTTAGGACTATCTCTTTAAGTGTTGTAGATACCTTTTGAATTTACCATTTAATCTTAATTGTTACTTTTTGACATCTTTATTTTGTGTCCAATCTAAATGATTCTTCTGACCAGGACTTAGAAGACGTCATCTTTTTGGTAGTGTTTTTTCAAGAGTGCTTCTTACCCCCAAAAAACTCTCCAGTAAGGCCATCATCTTTTCATTTTTTAGATAACCATCTTCCAATTGTTCTTCCCTTTTATTGTGTGTCCCTATGATTGTTAACCTTTGCTCTGTAATTTGGACTGCCGCCTATGCTCTGCAATCTAGACTTCAACTTGAGCTCTAATACCAGTTTGTTGCGGATATTAAGTCATGTTCTTCAGTTTAACACCCCTATGACATCAATTAAGCTACAGCCTTGATACCTTTTTTAGAATCTATGCGCAACAAAAACTATAACTTACATCATAAGTAAGACACACATAAGATCAACACACTAATAAAGATAAAGAAAAAAATCAATCAATAAGACACAAGATATACGTGGTTCAACCCAAAATTGTCTATGTCCATAGAGTATCCATGGTCCAACTTCTTATTATTAATATAGGTCATTAAGTATCTTCTTCTTTCATCAATGATCCCATAATATCCAAAGTATCTCCCATAGACCATCCTAGTATCTCCTATAGAGATCCTTGAGTATTTACCTTTGATCACTAAAATTTCTCAAAGACCTCTTAGTAATTCCTCATATGAGAATTTTACAAGAAATACATGAATAACCTGAGCATTTAAGTCTAAAGGATTTATGATGTTTCTTTTGTTCACTCGAGAACCAAAAGAAAACACTCCTCAAAAGATTACATCCTAGTGCACTACACATTTAGTGCCTACTTAGCTCATCTATTCTCTCTTATAGTTTACATCTTGAGATGCTTGGTTTTCTCTTATGTTTAGAAAAATTTATATAGTGAATAAAACAACCTTAAAAAATCTAAACTTAGTTGGAATAAAAGTCCTTACTTGTAAGAGTTCTAATCCCATTTAAAGAAATCAATTAATCCAAAACAGAAAATACCCCTAAATTTTTAGGTGAACAGTCACCGCGCATGAACAGTACTGGTGAACAGTACCCTCAATGAACAATAAAGCTTCTTTGAGATTTTGACTGATCATGTACATATGGCCAAGGCCCCCATCAATGGGTAGGAGATTTTCCCCCTGAAAATCATGATAAATAGTATCCCTGCGGGCGTAAACAATGCTCACCCATGAACAATGTCGTCCCATAAATAGTACCCATTCTTTTGATTTTTCGTTTTACTCCTCCCTTGTATACTCAATGCGTATTTAACTTCATAATGACTCTCTTCTTGATATTTATCTCAGTTCTTACCTATACAAGATTTGCTGAATCACCAATTTCTAACATTATATTAAAATATCTATATTAAGACCTGTCTCTAATATTAATATTGAACATTCGCTAATTTTTAGTCTATAAAACTATTAATTTATTTGGTTCAGACCTATTTGAATCTACGTTTTTATGTGAGAGAGTATTAAGACTTATTTTTAATAGAAATAGGCGCTAGTTTGGTTAATGGGCAAATTAAACAGAACTAAACTGAAATTTTTGATTCAATTTGATTCGATTTAGTTCGATATACAATTTGATTTAAGATTTGATTTGATTTTTTTAAACTCGATCGATTCGATTTTGGTTCGATTTTGATTCAATTCAAATTGAAAAAATACACTAAAAATAAAATATAAAAAAATTAAAATTAAATCGAATCGGTTTGATTCGATTCAAATGAACTTGAACCTACTAGTTCCAATTCTAGTTCAAGTCAAAACTGAACCGAAACCGATTCTATCGCCCCTACTTTTTAATACTATATAATATACGACTATCACTTATCAATTTAAGTTTTAAGTAATAAACTAATAATTTAAAATAAAAAGCTGATGTGTCAAATGGACTTACCAAAGAACAAAAACGATTTGTAACCACAGTGGCTGCAGGATCCCGTTGCCAACAACAATCAACCACTACCACTGTAGCTTAAGCAAATCTTAAGCACGGACTACAACGTTATTATTCTACAAAATAATTATAAGATTAATGCAATGCAACAATTAATGCAGAGAAATTATTTCAAAATGATCAGGGTTTCTGATCAATATATTCTCCCTTCTTGATGAACTGAAAAGCTACCATGTCTTATTTACTTTACTCGGCTATGAAAAGCAACTTGCGCGGACAGCTTCCAAATTTTACTTTCGTAAAGTACCTGTCGGCCGCGTAAAAAAAGAAGTGTTGCCAAATTAGCTTTGCATGAAGAGCCACGCGTTCTACTACTTTTAAGTTTTGACGCCTCGTGGCATGCAGTACTAATTAGTAAAAACAAATTACCGACGTCAGACCAAAGCCAGAGCAACCAAGAAGTTGACAAAAAAATTAATGTTCAGAGATAAGATGAAGATCAAGAAGCATAATCCTTCTATCATCCTTTAGCCATTTTTTTTTTGCCGACGAGACGACATATCATTGTTACAGTCTGAAGTTCCTTGATCAGCCTCAGTACGTATAATACATTAAAAGGAGGAAAAGTAAACGGTGGGACAAATTAAAGAGGAAAAAAGAAAACATACATTTACGGTAAAACAAAATTTAAATTCATACTTAAAGGAGGAGGCGAAGAAATTAAAGCTTATTGAAAGCTAGAGCTTACATCTCTTTTATGTAATTTATATATCAACTTTACAAGGAGGAGATCCAAGCAAAGGAACTTGACCTACAAAGCCCTTCTTCAAACCAACCCAAACATCACATTTCACATAAACTCCATATCTTCCAGTCTTTATAGCACCGGCTTTCCATCTCAATCTCCCCAAAAGTACCACCCTCAAACTCACTACCCCGTAACTTTCATCCATTACCAATCCATTCACCACCTCTGCTGACACCGGCACCGGGCCCCCACCGCCTAAAACTGGAGACAGCGCTACGGTCGTCTTCGTCTCGTGGTAAAGTGGAGGCAAATAAATGGGTGGCGTTATTTGCTGGTTTCGATAGGAAACGTAGGCGGATAACTTGTCATAGATTATGTCGACTCTCTTATTGGGATTTCTTGTGACGATAGTGAACTGCATGGAGGTGGTCATGAAAGGTGGTGACGTGGCGTTGAGGGTGTAAATGGCTGCTGCGACCACATTGAACCGAGGCTTGTGGGGGCGGTACACGAGCCAGAGTGTGAGTGCTGTGACACCGGCTAAAAGGAGAAAGATGGCTATGATTTTGCCGATAATGGGGCCAGAACCTTTTGCTGTGTAGTCTTGTGCAGCCATGTGTTTGTTATTATTGTTATTAATGTGCTTCTCTTCGCTCATCTTGGCTTGGTGTTGGGCGGTTTCTTCTTGTGTTTGCTCTTCTGCCATGGAACTAGAGAATCTCTTTTTAATCTAATAAATATGTAAGTCTGGATTTTATATAATATATATATGTATATAGGAGTTAGTGCGTAAGAAAGAAAGGGTGGTGGCGAGCCAAGGAGAGAAAAAGATGGAGGATGAGAAGAATCTGTAGGGCAGATGGAACATGAAGGCAAGAGAAAAAGAAGGGAGTGATGGGACACTCTGGAAACCTTTTTTTTTTAATGCCTTTTTATTTTATTTGTATCAATGGACAAAGGGTGCTCTTTTTTTTTTTTTTTGGAGAGGCCTTTTTCTTCTATTCTATTTTCTTAATTTGTTTCTTTCAGGGTTTTCTTTTTCTTTTGCATTCATATCCTTTTTTGTTTTTAAATATTGTACAAAGATAAGAGAGTAAAAATAATTGAAGAGGAAACAAAAGGAGATGTAAAAGAAAAAACAAATTGAAAACCCTGCTTTCGCACTTGTTTAAATGGCAAGTGGTAAAGGGGTTATAGGATATTTATCCACTGAAATGGAGGTCCAATTCCAATTCCCTCCCACGTTGAAAAAAAAGAAAAAGAAAAACCCTGCTTTCATTTGATGACGTCTCCAACAAAATTCAAAGTAAAACATTACTTACAAGAGCCCATGTCCACTCACCAGTCACCGCTCTCTGTAGCTAAATCTGTTTTCTTTTTTTAATGTAAAGTTAATTAGGTAGTCTTGGAATGGACAAATACTTTTTCTTTTTCTTTTTTCCAAAACGAGTCACCTTTTGGCACTCTTAAGACTAAAAAATTAGGATGCTGTATAATTTGCGTTGCATATTAAGAAAAAGAAAAGCAGTTGAAATATGATTTGATAATTTTATATAGATAAATTATAAAAGAATATTAAAGAGAGAGTTGCGATGAAGTTAATGATGTGTGAAACATACGAGAGAGAAATAAAATGGAACGTGAGAATGCAAAAAGGCAAAAGAAACAAAATTTTATTGTTTAAATCGCGGCGCCGAAAATAGAATGTCCAACACTGCAATGTTAACGTAAGTTACAGTTGGCATTGCTGCACTTAAAAACGGGAAAGTCTTATTTTAGATGTTTTAACTTTTTTAAAAAAAAATTAGATTTTAAAACATATAAATTCTTATTCTAATTGGATTTAAAATTTTTATAAACGTCTTATACACTACATAAATCTTTGTATACTATTTATTGATTATTAAGCATTACAATAGAGACTCTAAGAGAGACGAAAAACTAGATAGGCGTTAAGTATTGTGTATCCTATGTTGAAATTGTTATTTAGGTAAAAATTATTTTTGTGGGAACAAAAAGACACCAAACTATAAATCTTTTGAGAGTTCTTATTATATATTTTTTTTATTTTTTGGTTAATAACCAAATGATATTATTGCTAAATCCAACAAATTACAAAGAGCAACAACCAAAATATCAAAACAAAGACATTACAAACCCAATGGAAAAGAACTAAGAACAGATCACCACATATTCATAAAGTGATTTATGTTTTGGCCATTATAGTACTTAAGCAGACAACATCTTTAATATTATGAAATATATCGGTATTAGAAGAATTATTTTAATGGAACACCACCTGATTATACTCCCTCCAAATAAAGTAGATAAAAGCACATAAGAAGACTTCTGATCTTATTAAGGATAGATTTTTCTTGAGTTTTTTTACATAAAAAAAGACCTCACGCCGCCAATGACTGGGCGACGATTTATTTGACAAGCCAAAAAGACCTTGTACCAGATACTATGCAAAAAGATGCATTAAAAAAAATAAATGTTGAATTTTCTCACTACCTCTACCACAAAAAGGGCAATCGGCTGAAGGAGATAAGCCTCAATTTTGCTAGTTTCTCTTTAGTAAATAATCAATTTTTCAATGCCAATTAAGTAACAAAGCTGTGTTTAAGTATATGTCGAGAACTATAAACTAATTTATACCATCCAACTTTAGTGCCTAGATTATTAAGGCACTACCAAGTATTAGCAATTGAAAACTTTTTATTGGGGCTTCTATTATAAATTTTTTTATCATCTGTTAAAATAATAAAAAAATTATTACGTATGTAATTCCAGACGTGTACAGTATACTCATCTAAAGAGTCTAGTAGGTTTTAATATTCACGCTATAAAAAATCATTAATTTTTGTATTCTGTAAAATGTCAGCATCATTAATGTCGCATGAAAAAATTTATCTTCTTCTTGTTATTTTTTTTGTAAACTTTCTTAAGAGTTAATAAAAGAGATTAAAATTCTTTGATTTACTATAAACGTGAACGAACGTGTGGTTAAATTACTTAAATTGATTGTGTTGTACTCATTGATTTGTTTTAATTTTTTTATTATATTTAATTGATATTTGCTATTTTTACTGCACTAGGAATATTAGAATTAAGGCTGAATTCGATCTAAGATTCTTTGCCTAACATAATAAAGAAGTGCGTCTTCCTTCTACACAGACAAATACTGTCTCGATGACTTCGGTTTCAAGGACGGTCACAGATTTTTCACCGCTAAGCTTTCTTTAGACACGCTTAATTAAATGTAGTCTGTAGGCCACCACGGTTATTGTGAAATATTATTAGCAATATGAAAATCTTTTGCATCTCTATGCATTTTCCACGTTGGAACTGAACGGGCATGGGGATTTCTGTTTTTGAGGCCGTGCACAGGACCCTATGCATGTAAGAGAATGAGGTTAAGAGGTCAAGTTTGATCCGTTTCTTTTTTTCTTAGTATCTTTATTTTCTCATCGGCACTTGAACATGCACCGACAATTGGATAAGCGCGTACCCAAGCTCCTTCTGCATGAAAAAAAATAGGTGGCTGCGTTTTGCCTTTCTTACATGCTTGACCCTTATTGGGCCCTGCCTCGTCAGATCCCACGGCTACCGCCTTCGCTCTTATAGTTATCAGCCACAAGGTGCATATTTTACACGTCACATTTCACTTTACATGTGAGGTGCCTTCTGTTTCCTCGCCTTTATATTTTGGCCTGAGCTGGAATGGCCAAATTCGAAGACTATCTAATCGAAGCTGCCATTCATCACAAAATCACGTAAAAAATGAAAGCGACTCCTTTTCATATTTGGTTTCTTTCTTCGCAAGTTAAAATGATGCTAAGCGCCGCCCCGCACCGAGACTAAGATGATATATTTGATAGTTTATTGTTTCTTTTCTTTCTTTTTTCTAATATAAGAATCAACGTTATCTATAAAATTTTAATTTGATGATCATGAATACTTTTTACTTTGCAACTTTGAAAAAAAATAAGTGACAGGAATTAATATTTATGAGTAAAATTTCTCAGTCCATCAAAACTTCAAAAAATAAAAATAAGATCGACACAATTTTTTTTTTGCTGATAAGATGATACTCATTTGATAACACTTCAAAACTAAAAAAAAATAAATTCAGGCATGTTTTGATAGAAGTAGGACGTCTGCAATAACACAGATGCTAATGACAAATTCATACAGATAAGACTCTTCCATAAACTTGGATTGTATTGACTTATACTACAGGAACAAATATTAGGAAAATTTCTCAACAGTAAAGTTCGTAGATAAAAAGAGCAACATAATAGCACAAATCTAAATAAATCAATAAATTCAGGCAACGAGAAAAACCAATGCTGAGGTTTGCATACAAATAAATAATTATAATAACAATTTTTTTAGATTAAAAAGTAATTAAATGCGGACGTGCAAGATTATAGATATCGTGTGTCACGCTTTAAATGTTCTCAAGCATTTTTTTGAATACTTTGCATGCGACAAAGTCTTCCAGAGGCTATATGGACTGTTGGAATGGTTCGCGAGCCAGAACTTTTAGAAGACCTATTGACATGAGTGAAAATTCGAGTCAAGCCCGCGACTTATTAAGGTTGTTAACACCAATTTGAAAGGGGAATATTCTATAGCATATATGATGGCATCTAAAAATATTTTAAGGCATATTATTCTATCTTGTATATACACCGTTAAATCATTTAGATCTCAGCCGTCAATTGTATAGGGCTGTTAGTATATAAAAGAGACCCTTCATTATACAAAGCATCCAACACAATACAACAATAATTTCATAGCTTATGTTTCTCTTCAGCAATATAGAGAGCATTCTTTCAAACAGCTTATGTGCGTGTTTCTTCTTTTCTTTGTGTGATATTCTCGGCTGCTTAGCACACAACGTGTCTAAGGTCGCACGATTCTCGAAATGTCTGTGACATTTGGTATCAGAGCAAGTTCAAAGAAGATGGAGAAAGACGTCATGCCGTCAAATTTAACTGAAGATAGAGATAGGGACCCCAAAGCTAAGAGGTACAGCAGTGTACCTCGCGACAAGTCTGTCAATCTAGGCCATGAGTTTGGAAATATGATGAAAACGCTCGGTGGCGCTGTGGGAAAGGCGACGGATCATCTTAGGGAGTTGGAGCAGCAAGTAGAAAAGCTCGAGGTAGGACTCGACACTCAAAGGAACGAGCTGCGCTCCCTCATCGACACATCCATCGAGAGTTACACTAATCCGCAGCGTGATTAGGTCAAAGCTTTTCAAGAGAATGTATACTCTACTATTGACAGAGTTTAAGCCCAAGTGGAGAAGCTACGTAGAGGGTTTGACGTTATCAAGGAGGATGTGGTATTGTGCAAGTGAGCAGTAGCGAATGGGTCTGTTGTTGCTCATGAGACGCCAAGAGTTGAGGCTCCTAAACAGAATGAATTCAACTACAAGCCGAACGCCAAGGAGCTCGATAACTACTTTTGGCAGATGAAAAGATACTTCGACGCTATTGGAGTACAGAACGAAGACAATGTATATACCACAACCTTATATCTTTTCGATCATGTAATTCTATGATGGTGTAGGAAGAGCGAAGAGATATGCAAGGGTACCTACACAATCAACACTTGGGCAGAATTGCAACGGGAGCTGAAGCGTCAGTTCTATCCAGACAATGTGAAAGCGATTAAAGAAATTGAAGCAAACCAGGTCCTTCAGCGAGTACGTGGAGGAGTACTCCATGTTAATGCTCCAAGTTCCCAACATTGGCGAGGAGGACTTGCTGTTCAATTTCTTGGATGGATTGCAAACATGGGTGTCCAATGAGTTAAAACGGTGCAGGGTGACAAGAATATCCAACGCTCTGACATTGGCAGAAATGCTCATGGATTACCGCAAGAGTAGCTCAAGAAAGTTCAAGCATTCAAGACCCAACCAAAGCAAAGGTGGGGGCGCCAAGGAGTTTCATCCTCTGAATGATGAAGAGGAGAAAAGTAAGCTGTCCAAATGAAAAAAGCAGAAGTGCAACGGCCATAGGGAGAATGGACCGAAGACAAGCTGCTTCCATTGCGATGGAGATCACTGGGTCAAAGAGTGTCCGAAGAAGAAGGCTCTCAATGCAATGGTTATGGCACACAAGGCTTGCGAGCAAGGTCAAATGGGGTGTTTGCAGCTGCTCAACATAATGAAAGCCAAGCGGAGTGCCAGCGCGCCAACGGAAAAGGCACTCATGTATGTTGAAGCTTACATCAACTGCATAAAGACTCAAGTGCTGATAGATACGGGTGCGACGCACAACTTCATCAAGCGTGCGAAAGAAAAGCGCTTAGGCCTTTATGAGGAGAAAAATGAGGAATTCCTCAAATCGGTAAATGTTGCGACCAAGCCACTAGATGTGGTGGTTTAAGGGGGTCGATATTCACCTAGGCAAATGGCGCGACGAGATAAATTTTTCTGTAGCACCTCTTGATGATTTTGATGTGGTGTTAGGTATGGAGTTCTTAAGACAGTACGACGTGGTGTCACTTCTTCGACACGATTACGTGTACATCATGGAAGGAGGGCCTTACATGATATCGACAGTAGATAAGCCCAAGGGTGGGCAATCTCAGCTGAAAGCCAACACTAAAATTATTTTTACCGTTCAACTAATGAGAGTTGCTGAGCACAAAAGAGAATCACATCCAGCCATAGCGAGCAAGGTGGATGATAAGGCGACAAGGGGCAAGGGTAAGCTACCAACAGGGGGTTGTGAAAGTGCTCGAGGGGCACAAGGGGGTCGTGCCAACTGTCATACCATAGGTACAGCCATATCTAAGTGATACCGAGCAAGGAAAAAAGTTAAAGCTTGGGTTTACGCTACCAACTACAATACAGACGCTTTAATGGGAATTGGATGAGTTACAGGGGTAGTTCAAGGAGTTGTCAGATGCGGGTATCATTCAACAACTCTAGGCGTCACATAGTGTGTGCTTTCAGCACAAGAAATGGGATAGAGACAAGCAACGACATGTCAAGCATTGTGCGGGGGCCTTAGTGATGGAGACAATACTTCCACCACAGCGCAAGACAGCACGCCCACTTCACAATGGCCTTAATCGTAGGGACGATGGGTCATTTTTTGTTGTCAAAAAAGTTGGCAACATCTAACATAAGGTAAGGATACCTTCGAGACAACAGCTGCATCCGATGTTTTTCGAGAGCTGTTTGAAGCTGTACCAAGAGGGTACAGAAGACACGGAGCAGAAAATAAGGACTTTTAAAAATTTTCACATGGAACGACAAAGAAGCGAAACTCATATCCGTGATGGACAGATGGTGCAGAGAAGAAATTCACCTCTAAGGCGTGAGTACTTTGTAAAGTGAAAAGGGGTACTCGATATTGGTGCACGCAGAAAATACGACAGCGTACAGCGGCATATTAAAGAACGAAGTGCGCAGTTTCTAACAAAGACCCGACGAGGGCGTCACATGAATTTAGTGGGGGAGAATGTCATGCTCCAAGTGTTCTCAAGCATTCCCTCAAACATTTGGTGTGCGACAAAGCCTCTTAGAGGCTACATGAATTGCTGGAATGGTTCGCGGACTGAATCTTTTAGAAGACCCGCTGATATGGGTGAAGATTCGAATCAAACCCGCGACTTATTAGGGTTGCTAACCCCAATTTAGAAGGAGAATATTCCATAGCATATGTGATGGCATCTAAAAATATTTTAGGACATATTATTTCATCTTAGATATACAACGTTATATCATTTAGATCTCAATCGTCGATTGTATAGGACTATTAGTATATAAAGGAGACCTTCGATTTTACAAAGCTTCCAACACAACAACAACAATCTCATAGCTTGTGTTTCTCTTCAGCATTATAAAGAACATTTTTTCAAATAACTTGTATGCGTGTTTCTTCTCTTTTTTGTGTGATTTTTTTAACTGTTTAACGCGTAACACATCTAAAATTGCACGATTCTCAAAAGATCCGTGACACATGTCAACTCCTACCTCTTGCAGGCCTATCAAACTTCAGCCACAAACTGTAGCAAAGGATTAATTCTACAGTATCGATAAAAATAAAAGCTGCCAAGCACTTCAACGTAGTGTAATCTTAATCTAGACGAAGACTGGGTCATGCTACTTGTCAAGCCGTTTATAACCTACAAAAACAAATTATAATACAAAAAAAAAAATCTGCCTAAACACAGTCAGATAGTTTTCTGATGAGAATGGAATCATATTAACCAGGGAGAACAAACTTAATACAACCTAGCTAGATAATTACAAAGCTATCTTATACCAGTAAAGATAAAAAAAATAAAATAACAGTCAACAACCACAGCAACTCCTAAGAAGCTTTGCATATTTGAAAAGGTATCAAATGAGTACTTCCAAAAACACCGCCATAGTTGAGATGCATAACCAGCCAAAGAAAATTAGATCACGCATCTATGGGAAATGGACAAGGACCCTGGTTGAGAACATGGGACATATATGTGTGATATTGAAGATTATGGACAACCATCAGCGTTAGCAACTTTGCTGTCAGTTTTCACTTGACGAACAAATTGTCCTTTCACTCGGGGACGTTGCTCCGCCAAACTTTTCCGACTTTGGTATCGAACCTGGCAAAAAATTTCCCACTTCATAGTTTAGACCCCAGATCATAAATAGGTCAGTGTGTGGTTTTCGCTAGTTTCACCACAAAAAGAAAAGATGCGTCTGATTTTAAGGAGCTGAACTGTTAGGTTGTACTTTAGGTTCATAGAATCTGTGATGCAATTCATAACTGGAACATAGACAAGATCTGGCAGGAAAAAAGAATTACTGGAATAACATCAACTATAACAAATTTAACCACAATCACAATTCACAATCTGGCTTGCATTAGTTTGACAAAGCCACATAGATCTTGATCCATTTGTCAAATGCACTATACAACTATGACCTAATAGACATACCTTTTTCATATAGCATCTATCTTTCCGCTTCAGCCGGAATTTTGTTAGAGCTGCTTCCCTGTGGCTGGGGCGATGAGAACCCGTGCCTCTGAAACCATCATTAATGAAGAGAGAACCTTCATTTAGATTCTCTGGAGCTATTCCTTTTTCAATTTCTTTTGCAATAGAAGCATTTCCATCAATTCTACTGCAAACACCTCCATACGTGCCACTGCTGTTATTATTTGGTAGACCATTACACAAACTACTCTCAGCACTCTGACCAGCAGGAGGGGAACCGTGTCTCAACTCTTCCAAAGGCGCAGTTTGGTTGATAAATTTATTGGTAATTTGACCTGACAGTCGGTAACCTTTTTGTGAGTCATGAATATCAGGGTTGGACTGAACAGAAGTACATACAGGAAAAGGAGAGCTTTCCTGCTGGCAGGATGATTTTGGGCTCCATGAAGGGGATAAACCTGACTGGCTGTAGAATATGGGTGGAAAAACATGACTATATCCTGCACATATATTATCAAACCTCACCTCTGGGACAGGAATAAACCCAAGATGAGGTCTTCGCAAAGTTAAGCCAGTTTGTTCAGATTGACCAATGGTCAGGGATGTCATATTGTCTGGATTGTTACTCAATGTAGCACCACATGGCTGGGAGCTACCAGCGGCATTATCTGAGAGCTCAGTGGAAAATGGTCGACGAGATTTATTTGTACGATCCTTCAATTCAGTAAAATTACTGGCACAATCTGGAAATGTCTTATTATACCTGAAAACACAAACTCAGGGATCAGAAATTCAGAGCAAAGCAACAACTCTACAGTAGTGATGTGAACAGATAAAATCATTGTGAAACCAAATCCCATAAAAGTCAGCAACAACTCTACCAGTAGTGATGTTACTGGACAGCGTTGGAAATGTCATACTATTACGATAGCTCCAAACAGGAAGTAGGGATCAGAAATGTGGAGCAGAACAACATTTTAACAAGTGATGCAAACAGATGAAATCATTCCTAATTCATTTTTCATCAAATTCACTTAAGAAAATTACAATTGACTGAGAAAGGGAATACCATGTAATATGTTGGGGCCAGAATTTTACTCTTCTTAAATTTAAATCTAGCCCTTAACATAAAAGAAACTGCATAATATAGTTCTTGTTCCTCTAGGTTTAGTACGAATAAGATGCCTGGCATTCAAACCTTTCAGGTTCATAAGCTTGAATAACAACTATATTCATCATTTGGAATCTACATCATGTTGTTGAGTAAAGGAGCCCATCAGACTGGAAATGTGGTTGACATATTGAGAAATACTAATCACACATGCAACTAGACAATTGATGTCACCTAACAGCAGGATCCCTTTAGCAGCAAATGCAGTTATACTTAAGTCCCTTGCATCATATAATACTGGGAGCACCCCTTGGCCTCTGTCACCAAAAGGCAGCTCACAGCATTCATATCCACCTCTACTAACACATTCATTGCCCAAACACCACTGCTGCTACCATCAATGAGACATCTATACTGAATCTTAACTTTTTACATATAAGATCTCTATTGAATAAGGCTTCATTGGATTGGACTTGAATTAATAAATCATAGTTAGGGAAACAAATGAAAATTAGAAAGTAATGTAAAATGGCACTTCTAATTATAAATTGAAATTTAAGAAAATAAATGATCAGGGTCTAGGTTTATCTAAACTTCACAAAAACTCGAATTTAACAATAAAATAGGTAAAAGGGAAAGAAAAAGAGCAAGCTCACCAAGAAAAGGCCGAGGCTGTAGAGTGGTTAAGGGTATGCCTCTCGTTCTTAGCTTGGTCCTTTAAGGTACTGGGAAAAGATTTTTCCAACTGTGGAGCAAAGTCAAATTTGCTCATACCATCTTTTACAGTAGATAGTTTATCAGGGGATTTAAGGTGATTATCATATGTGCCAATCAAGTCGATAGCTCCATTAGAAGGTTCAATCAGTTCATCAGTACAGCCATGGATCCCACTGGTAATATTAGTATTTCTTCTATCATTTTCAGGTCCCACGCCTTCACTCTGAGGCATTGTTTTAGCACAAGCATGAACTTCTCTAAAAGCATCACTGCAAGGTGCAACCTCCAATCCTGATCTATTCAACTTTTCTGAAACTATTAGTTCATCAGGCACCCCTATCGTTAATATTCAGAATAAAGGAGATAAATTTTTCATTTTAAAAAAAAAAGAGAAAAAAGAAAGGAACCATAAAAAAATTTGAAAACAGAAACATGAAGATACAACATACCTGCAGATTTACTTTCAGGCATTTCTGATTCTGTTTCCAGTGTGACAGATTCATCATGCTTTTCCATGTCTGTATTGCAGAAATTAGAAGCATCCCTACAATATAATTGTGAAAGACCCTGCATATTTTGCATGTCACTCTCAGCTTCCAAGTAAGGCAATGTACAAGAGCACTGCACAAGGGTCGCAAAACATGCAGGCTCTATGTGAAACTTCATGAAGCCAACCTATTGTGGGAAAAGAAATTCTCCTCAAGCTATAAGTGGCCTCACATATATATTTCTCAAGGACCCTGTATGTGTGTATTCTCATAATCCTATTGCTTTTCATGTAGATTGCATGATCAGCAGAAAAGAAATGGAAACTTATAACAATCTAATTGACACTTAACTAGTATAGAAGATAATACTTCTACTATGACTCTCCTTGGCTGTTGCACATTCAGATAAGACTCACATCTGACATATTGGCGTTAGCACAAAATTTTTTACTGACATACCTGAAGCACTTTATATTTCATGGCGTATACATTACAAGTAGGCAGAAGAAAATGCCTCATATTATCACCACAACAACTAGAAGATGAACAGATACTTGCGAAACACTCTCTTTTTCATTGTCCTTATTTTTCTGCATTGAAGCTGCATAATCGCTAGAACGGTTGCTTGATCCATTGTTTTCAGAAAGTGCTTCATCTTTACATTGTACAACAGGTAAATTTTGACGAACATGTCCCCCAAGCAGCTAGTAACCAAGAAAAAGGAAAAAGAAAAAACAAGTTTAATTTAAATTGTTTGTGAATTGGAACTAAGAAATGGCCAAACACTTAACAAGGGCTGGAAAGGATATGATACATACGCTATGTCTTCTCCACACATGTTGCCACAAGTTCCTCAGCTCATTTCTCCGGATAGGCTTGATGAGAAAATCAGCTGCACCTTTTAGCATGCACTTCAAAACCATGCCAATTGAATCATGTGAAGACATCACTGCATGGTCGAAGAAGGAACACAAACATGCTTAGCTTCTATATAATAAAAAATCATAACAATGAAGCTGACCAACATACACTTCAGTCAAGGAAACATACTTATGACAGGAATGTTTTTGCAAATGTCATGCTCCATGACTAAAGTGAGAAGTGCAAATCCAGATATTGATGGCAACTCCACCTCGGTTAGTACAAGGTCTATCTTATGGGGTCGATCCTTCAAAGTCTCCCATGCCATTAACCCATCAGGAACAGCAGCAACTGCTTCAACAAATTACATATACACCACTATTAATTATATTTCCAACTTTCAATATCTATAACATAAAAAATAATTATATCTGGATGAAACAGATAAATCCAACATTTCAAAGAAACCGTGATAAGACAAGAAAAACTTCCAAAATCCCTTTAAAAGAGAGGTCCCGCTTGGCTATCTTTAATTCTTGAGCAAATTTGCGATTTCTCAAATTAAACAAATTCAAAGAATGCACGCTCCAACTTCGTGCAAGGATTCAAACAAAAACACATCCCCATAAACAACCTACAGTAAGCAAACAATTTACCAACACAACAAACCCTGTATAATGATAGCTTCCTTTATCACCAATACTAACTAAGTTCTTGAATAATTTAAATTTTCTAAAAGATAAAAGGGAGAATGAAACATTTTAACCAATACTAACTAAACATTGCCACCAAAACAGAAAAATTCAAAATAAAGCTGAAAATAAAAGTTAAAAAATACCTCTGTAACTGCATTTTCTAAGAAGAGCAGCAATAATCTGACGGGTGGAATCATCAGCTTCAACCAATAGAACTCTAAGAACCATTCTTGGAAGCAACCTCTCCCACCTCACCACCTCCGCCGATCCATTTTTCTCTGTTTCCTTCTTCACGTCCTTCTCTATGTCCATTTCCCCTTCACAACTCACCACTACATCACCCATTTTCAGTTTCACACTCCCTGTTTTTCACCACAACAAAAACAAAAACACTGAAAACAGTTGGAAGCAGCATTTTGATAAAAATAAAATAAAATATGGTGAAATAGAAACTATCCAATTAACCTCATCCTTTTGCAAATATCTGATAATTGATGCTCTCGAGCTTATTAGTGATCACTGGTTAGTTGAGAGTCAAGAGGAACACAAACCACCTCAAAATTTGACATCCAACTTTCGTTCACAGCCGCGGAAAACGGGAAAAATATCTTCTTAGTTTAAGACTCTCTCTCTCGGATGATCACAAGGTGGGCCGCCATTGCCCATTGGCTTCTGGTTGCCTCTGAGCTGAGCGAAAATTTGAGCCACTGTTTTTGATTTTACGTGTTGGGACGACACTCTGATGATGTGTTCTGCTTGTCCATGTATGGGGTCCAGGCCCAAGGACACTTGTGCCGAGATTTGGTGTTCTTCAGGAAGATATTTTTCATGCCAATGCCACGTTAGCATCACCGGACCACTCTTTATTTCTCGTGGTGGGGATGACGACACGCGGCCCAACTCTTTGCATTGCGGCTATGAAACTCATAATCTAATTTGCCCCTTTAAAAAAATAATTGAATCTATCGAAAATATAATAATAAAGATACAACACGTAAAATATCTGATCAGACCAGAAAAATTATACGATTTATAAATAACATCTAAACATTGACGGTTAACCTAATTTCATCCGTCCCTAAATTTGAAGGGCAGATTAATCCTTAAAAAAAATTCTTTAAAAAAAAAAATAATCCTAATAATAAGGAGTAAAAAATAAATTAACTTTAAGAGAAAAAAATACATTTATTGCTCAGATAATTAAAACAATATATCTCAAAATAGTACACAAATTAATAAACAAACAACAATATCAAAGCACTAATACCTAAAATTTTAAAAAGTAGTTGAAAAATTGACACCGTTTACAAGAGAACCCTACATCAACAATGATTGCAGTCCCTGCGGGGGAGCAGTGGTTGGAACATGGATTTTGCTGTCAAAACGAAGAGTGGCTATACAAAGCATGGGGCAGCAAGACAGGCCAGCAGATTCTGATAAGACATTACCAGAAACGGCCGACCCAAAAAGAGAGTGCAGCGACGTCTGGCGAGTAGGGCCATTGGAGTCGAACTATCGTAGCTAGAACCGGAAGAGCTATACTACCAACGAAGGCACAACAATAATCATCGGAGTGCCAACGAGCAGGTCTGCCACCAGTAAGCCGTCGGCTCCATTGAGCTCGGTGGGGCAACGACTCCAAAACTGATGAGGTGACCAACTTACAAAAAAACTACCGAATTGGGGTGCAAAAAAAATGGAAGAAAATAGGAAAGAAAGAAAAAAAAACATAATAGTAAGAAGAAAAAAGGTGGAGAGAAAAATAAGAAGAAAGAGGGAGAGTAATGGTGAATTTTTTGTAGCCATTAGAAGGAGGCCAACAAGCCCCCTTTCTGATAGAGAGAGAAAGAAGGGGAGAGGGGTGGCAGCAACTTTTTTTACTTTCTTATGGTTTTTTTTTTTAAGTTTTTTTTGGAGCAAAATAAAATTCACTATATCAAATCTCTTCTTATCTAATTTGCCTTTTTTATATATTATAAAAGTATGACTTAATTTCTCCGATACTCATAAATTTAAAATATTAATATTAATATTAATTTTTAAAAAAATTAGATACAAATGCTTACTATCATGAACTTCAATGTAATAAAGGGTTAAAGTGTCATTATATTTAGATATGTATTTAAATTAATATATGTCAAATTAAAGATGACAAGTAACCTGTATCTAAATATGTGTGTAATTGAAATAAATATAAAATAACAAAAAATAAACATCCTCGTTAGTAGTCGCTAGAAACCAACAACTAAAATGGCAATCAGAGCTATTGATTTAATAGTCATCTGCTAGAAATTAGTTAAAATTTTCAATGACTAAAATGGTTGTTGGAATTTATTGACCGAAAAAAGTGATTTTTCAGATCAATGAGTTTTGAATTTGTTTTGTTAACAGGAATCAGCACTTGGGTCTCGTTTTGATTGGGCTTGTTTGCAAGAGCCTAGGTCTTATCTTATTTTGTGACTATAAGAGAACCTACAAGTCACAAGCAAAACTAATCGTGATAGTCCCATCGAGGTAGGTTCCGATAATAACTCTCTGATGCTTAAGTCAGAAAAAAAATCTCTGTGGGCAGGGGGAGTCTAATAAATAAAGGTGGTAACAAATGCCTCCGGAATGAAGGGAAGCAAACCTCTTTTCTCTATGCTAATCCTTCTGAATTTTGGGCATCCCTTCTTTTAGTGTATTTTTCTCCTTTTTGTAATACTCATATTCGGATGACCTCTTGGGTATTTTACCTCTGATGTGTTTCTAACATATGCCAAATATCATTCTATTGTGCATCTGATACACGCAAAATATTCTTCTACAGATCTTCTTCTATCATTCTTCTAATTCCGCTCCAATTACACGCTAGGTATCTTTCTAATATATGCTAAGCATATTCTCGACATACTTATTATGTCTGTCTTCACCAGTGGATTTGGTTAAGGGTAAGGTGAAGCTTGATTTGTTCGCGAGGGGGGGTCCTGGTAGTCTATTCTTGTTCGGTTAGGTTGCGATCTGAAGCTATCCCAAAGAGATGGTCTCCTGGTAACTTTACTGGCTACGCCTAGTTGGCCCGTCAGTCGTAGATCTGACTCGCTTTCCTTATTGATATGCAGGTGCTGAGACGAACCAACTAGGTTAGTGTGCAGATGGTGGTCTGGGCTATATCTTGACATGTTATACCTAATAGGTGCTTTAAGCGGGTGATCAGGTTATTTAAATCCGAGCAGGTATGGCATTGTCCAACTCTGAAAGGGTCTGGCCTGATGATTCACTATGGGCCTCCCTGTAGGGTGGGCTATCCCATTGGAAGAAGTTTGACTAAACTTTTGGGATTCGACTTCTATTTGAGTTTGAAAGTCTTGAACTTAGAGGTGATTTTTTTTTAGGAACAAACATTTTTTAATTTTTTGTATTAATTATTATTATTTAATATATTTTTTCAAAGATTTTTTAAAATTTTATTATTTTGTAAATATTTTTTATTATATTTAAAATTTAAATTTAAAAATTCGTGTAATTATCATATCATGTCAATTTCGTTTATTATGTAAGAGATAAAATAATTATTTGATATTGATTGATGTTAAATTTATTAATTTTAACAAAATATTTTTAACAATTAAGTATTCATAGATATTTTATAAAAAAAATTGTTACTAACATTATATTTTTAAATTTGTACATATTTATAAAATTAAGTCACACCTTAAAACTTTTATGATAATAACCCATTATAAAATTGATCCTTTCTTCAGCTTAGCGAAATAAAACTTGGTGGCTTTCTCGTCTATTCACTCTTGTTGCTTTCGTGTATTAACTTTATAACACACAAACTTACGGATCGCATGTACTAAAGTCGATTCTTAATTTTGTTTATTTAAAACTCTAAACGTGTCACTAAAGTGGTCACGTGATTTCGTCATCTAAACCAATCTAAACGTGCCACTAAAGTGGTCACAATATATGTGCGGCCGAGATTAACCCATATGCTTGTTGATAAATGCTAGCGTATATCCCAAAGCATAGAAGTTTTCGATTATCAAGCAAATGGTCCCAGCTGTCCAGAAAATCCTTCTCGCTGTGAAGAGTAGAGACCGAACTCTATTTCCTTTGTTGCCAAATATTCAAGTAAACAAATAAGAGATCGTATATTTTAGACACGTGGTGTTAAAGATCAATTGGAGATGCTTATTAGCGTCTCAATATCAGACGATGTGGCTAAGATCCGAGTCCGACACGCGAACGAGGTTCGGCAGTACAAAAAACACGCCGTTAATCACGTTGTAGAAAAAAATCCTGACACGTAACTCATTTGAGCCAGTCATCAGGAGCCGAGACCCCATCAAATCAATCATGTTCATTCATCAACGTGACGACGAGACGACTCCAACTTGTAATGCAGCTGGTTCAACTATTTTTTATGAAGAAGATTAGAGCATTCAGGGAGACCAAAATTTGTTGTCAAACAGATAGTAAGTATACGAGCACGACGTCAGTGCTAGGATGGCCAAATTACAGATTTGGATATGAATTTTTTTTCAACTCGAATTTTGATTGGGATTTTTTTTTTTCAGATTCAAAATTCGGATTTATTCAGATTTTTTTTTTTTTTTTGTGTCGGGCTGGATTCAAATTTAGATTTGGGGTGCACCCAAATTTTTTAATATTTATTTTATAAAATAATTGTTAAATTATAAAATATAATTTATATTTATAATTTAATATATATATTTTTTATCCTTATTTTACTTTTTAGATTAAATTCAAACTTTTAAATATTTATTGTATAAAGTAATGAATAAAAGTTATGAATTAATTTATGATTTTTTATAAAATAAAATAAAAAAAATTTAAATCTAACCTAAATTCAAAATTTTCATAAAAATTTAAATTTAAACATCAGATTGACTTCGAAAATTTTCAAATCCTAACTAAATTGCCAATCCTAGTTAGCATCCCATCACATCTTAATAAATGAACAAACATTGAAATATCATTTGAAAAATTACATATATGTATATATATATAATATTAGAAAAACTCTCACTTTTTCTTCATTGTTTTTTACATTTATTATTTATTCTCTTTTTTTATATCATCTTCGTATTTTTTTTATTGTAAGAAAAGTTTTCTTAATTTTTTTATTATTTTATTAGTTTAACCTTAATGTGACAAATAAAAACTAAAATTATAAAATAATTTAAATATTATATTAAACAAAAATATATATAACTTTTTAATAATTATATTAAATATAAAATAATATTTGTTTCCCTGAAATCCAGGCTTAGGCTCAATCTATTTAAGGGCCTTTAGGCAAACTAAGTCACGGGCTTGGACACTTAGAGGACATTTATCATGAGAACCATAAAGGAAGGCCCTTACACAAGCACATCAAACTTAAGACTACCAAAGAGAGGCTCAACATTAATCAAGAGAATATCCTCAATACTTACTCACAATTCTCAATTCCAAGAGTTTCTTAGGGTCGGTCAATATTATTGACAAACTTATTCAACTCAAGCCAATCACTAAATCCTTTGAAAGCTAAGTAAGGGGAGATTACATTATTCGAAGACTCAAATTATCTTTATCCTTGAAAATCTCACAATATCTCAAGATTTCAGATAAATTGTACTCCTATAATCTCAAAGTGAATTTAAATTTAAAATGTCAATAAATTTTTTTAATTTTAATAGGACTCTATAACTTTATACTAAAGAGCTTATAAAAAAAAGGCAAAATGATTAAACAAATGGATCAACTTTTTGAAAAACTAAAACTCTACAACTCTTTTCCTAAATAAAAACTTCTCTCTTACTACTTCATTTTATTATTTTAATCTTTTTGCTATAGACTTATCGCCTACTTAAATATTGGATAGTCATTGTTATGAACAACTTTTGATGTGATTTAATTGTATTTGTGATTCCATCGGGCCTTTTGGAGTCTAGCACGAATTAAAGGAGATTATCTTAACTTGACCTTGCAAGAGATACAATTTGTTGCTCCAAAGGGGAAACAATTTAGTTTGTAGGCCTAAAATTTCTTAAATTCTAGAGTGAATAGTATTTATTTGAATATAATAATATTTTTACAACTTTATAAATTATTATATTAAAAAATTATACTCGTAATATATTTTTGTCAAATATAAATTTTTAATATTTTATTTATTTTAATTAGTTTTAATTATATATTTTAAAATTAATATTTAAATTTTAAGTTCTAATAAATAACATTTTTGTAGATTATTAAAAAAAACTAAAATATTAAAAGTCAAAATGCACTAAAAGATAAAAATACGTCTATTAAAATATTAAAATTAAAATGCACTAAAAAATAAAAATACATATATTTTAAAGTATTTTATTGAATTTAAATATAAAATTTATAAAATAATTATGTAAAATAACTAATATATTCTCACAGGGCATTTTTCTATAGGGTGATGAAGTAAAAGAATAAGTAATTGTTGATTGTAGATTTTGAAAGATTACGAGCTCATCAGTTGAATTTATATTTATTGGGAACAACAATTAAATTTCTTAAAAGAGTCGGGTTAAGATAATCCCTCTTGACGCATAATAAGCTTTAAAGGTCTCTTGCAACAATAAATCAAGTTAGACAATGCCAAATATGTTTTTTGGCGATAATCATCTGATATTTAAGTCAACAATGAGTATGTAAAAAAAAAGTAGAAAAAAAATAAAACAATGAAAAGAGGCTTAGTATTTTTTTTTATGTGCGCAAATGTGGCTTATGAGGGTAGTTATAATTTATGCAAAAAGTCTATTATTTGCTTGATTATTTAGCCTTATTTTTATGGACTTTAATGTATTAGGCTATAGAGTTCTATTAAAATTTATACATATCCTTACTTTTATATCTTAGACTCACCTCGTGATTGTAGAAGTAGATTTTGTATTGAAAATCTTAGGACTTTGAGATTATCGGGGATAAGGACAGTTCAAGTTCTCATTCGTAAGAGTGGGCAAATAAAATCGAAAATAAAAAAATTGAACCAAATTGGCAGGTTCAGTTCATTTTTTTCATAGGATAAAAAAACTATTTGATTTTTATTTAAGGAAAATCGACTAGTCAATTCAATTCCAATTCATTTTTCCTTAAATAAAATTAATTTTTTAATAAAATTATATTTATTTGCCACGTGGCATTCATGTATTAGACAATTGAAAATATTAACATACACTTAACCACACATAGCCTTTCTAATTTTTAAAAAAATTATTAATTTTTAAAACTGAAAAAATTAAACCAAGCCAAAAAAACTGGTTCTGTTGTCAATTATCAAAAAAATTGGTCGATAAATTTCTTTAAAAAATTGAACTGGACCGTACCCACCCTCACTCATTCTATATGTATCTTCTCTGTTACTCTTAAAAGGCTTTAAGGGTTTATTTTAGTTAGAACAATTTGCTAAAGATAGTTGTTGAAGCCAAGGACTTTATGGCAGAAGGTTATGGGAAAGTCCTGGGGGTACTCATTTGTTTAATATAATGTCTTTCCAATGATGGTGGGCTAAAACTTAGGGTACTTTGTATAATAGGCTGTTTTGTGAGTTTTAGGTGAAGTATTCTCAAGATATCTGAGTTTAGAGTCTGTGGATTGTATTGGGCCTTATAGAAATTCAATATGGACTTGAATCCTTGGGGGGAGTAGAGGTTCTTCAATTTTAGTATCGACTTGTTAATATTAAAAATTTTATGGTAGTCTTTAGTTTAGGGATTCATCTTTGGACCCATTGTTCTTATAGTGTTCTCTAAATATTTGAGTAACATGAGTCTTCAGTCTTATTTAAACGGAGTTAATGAGATTTTGTAGAATTAAAGCTCTTTGTTATTCAAATTTTAAAATTTAAGCAATTACTTCATTAAATGCATGTATTTTTTCAAAAACTATGTGTCTTTATCTATTACCCTTTATAAAGACCTAAGGGTTAATGTCAACAACGTAGGAGAAATAGATGTCTTCTCAACTCTTAGATTTTAATCAAAGGGTTATTTGATCCCCAATAATTGCATCAATACGTTAAAGAAATGTTTATGGGGCGCGAACTTATTTAGACTGTCTGATTATTTCAACGAGTTAAATTGATTCGAAGGCTTATTATAAGTATGAAATTCTTGAACCAGTTTTACACTTTTGCACATTCTAACAACTTTAAATGAGAGAGTGTATGTCTTTTTGCATTCTAGTGTGAGAAAGTACTTTTAATCGCAACAATAACTTTAATGACCGTTGATGTTTTGAATCAGAGAATTTTTAGGATTGATTTGAATTTTTTTTTTAATAAAATTGTTAAGACTATATCTTAATTAAACATATTTTTTTTAGACAAATCAAATTTCATTAAAGAAACCCTAAGTAAATACATCATTATGGGTTTTTGATAAAGATATCAGAGAAATTAATAGGACCTTAAGATATAATTACACATTGATGAATACCGACCCCAATGCCTTGATACCAAAAATAATCCCGTTTGAGCAATCCCTTTCGAAGAAAAAAGAGAAATACAACTTAAATAATTGGATGACAAAATAAATAACTGTCATGCAGGAAAGGGATAACACAAAACATTTATAAAAAGTTAAAACAAAATACACAACAAATAAAAAACAGTCAAAAGTCCTAAATAAATCACCAAGTAATCCAAAAAGGAGAAAGAAAATCGGAAGGCAATTGACATGAGATAGCTAATTGTTCGAATAAGTTATAAAGATCCAAGTTGTTTATGTCAGCGGATTTTGTGTGTGGATAGAATTGAGTATTTAAAGTCGATTTATTTATTCTTTTTGGAGTTAAAAAAAAAAAAAACGACGATACTCTTGGAGAGGGTTGAAATTAAATTAAGAGCTGAGCCCAAAATTATAGTTATTTATTGAGGCTCACGGAAAGAGGGTTGAATTCAAATTAAGAAGGAATTAGGGGACACCATCTCAAGTTCTCAACTATAAACTCACAGTGGCGCAATTGAGTCATTGGCTGGTAACTGAGAATCGGAAAAGAAAATGTACCAACCTTTTCTCCGCTCCTCCAAAACTATCATAACGGTAACTCGCACATTCATCTTCCCGCCAAAAACTCCATTAATCCTCTCCCGCTACTCCTTATCAACCCAGTTACCAACATCACCACAAGAACGAGAAAACCAGCAACAACAACTAGAAAAGCTGAAACAAGAACAAGAAGCTTCAATTCCCAATTCCAAATCTCCAATTGGTTCTCCATGTCGAGTCCAAAAACTGATAGCCTCCCAATCAGATCCTCTCCTGGCCAAAGAAATCTTCGACTACGCTTCTCGCCAACCCAATTTTCGCCACTCTTATACTTCATATCTCATTCTCACCCTTAAACTCGGTCGCGCTAAATATTTCTCTCAAGTTGATGATATTATCCTTCACCTTAAATCCAGTCAGTACACAGTCACTCCCACTCTCTTTACATACTTAATAAAAATCTATGCGGAAGCCAGTTTGCCCGAAAAAGTTCTCAAAACTTTTTATACAATGCTCGAGTTCAATTGTAAGCCTTTGCCCAAACAGTTAAACCGCATTCTTGAATTTCTAGTTACTCACCGGAGCTATCTCCGGCCCGCTTTTGATCTTTTCAAGAGTGCTCATAGATACGGTATTTCGCCCAATACTAAATCTTACAACATACTGATGCGTGCGTTTTGTTTTAATGGGGATATAAGTATTGCATACACATTGTTTAACAAAATGTTTGAGAGAGATGTTCTGCCTGATGTGGAGACGTATCGGATTTTGATGCAGGGTTTGTGTAGGAAGAGTCAAGTTAATACAGCCGTTGATTTGTTGGAGGATATGCTGAATAAAGGGTTTGTGCCGGATACATTGAGTTATACTACTTTGTTGAATAGTTTGTGTAGGAAGAAGAAGCTTAAGGAGGCTTACAAGCTTCTTTGTAGAATGAAAGTAAAAGGGTGTAATCCGGATGTTGTTCATTATAATACGGTGATATTGGGGTATTGTAGAGAAGGACGTGCTGTGGATGCTTGTAAGGTTCTCGAAGATATGCCATCAAATGGTTGCTTGCCAAATTTGGTGTCTTATAGAACTTTGGTGGGTGGGCTATGTGATCAAGGGATGTTTGATGAAGCAAAAAGATACATAGAGCTGATGATTGGGAAGGGGTTTTCACCACATTTTTCAGTTTCTCATGCTTTGGTGAAGGGGTTTTGTAACGTTGGTAAGGTTGATGAAGCTTGTGGAGTGCTAGAAGAATTGCTAAAATTTGGGGAGGCGCCGCATAAGGATACTTGGGTGATGATACTTCCAAGGATTTGTGAAGTGGACGAGACAGAGAGAATGGAGAAAATCTTGGACGATGTTATGAAAGTAGAAATCAGGCGAGACACAAGACTAGTGGAGGCTGGAATCCGTTTGGAAGATTACTTGATTAGGAAGACAAGTTTTAGAACTGGGAGAACTTAAACATGTTTGGTATATAGCTGACTAATTTGATTTTGCTCGCATGGCCCATGGTAGCTTCAGAATCTTGTTTCGGGCGAATCTTATTTCTGCTTTTCTAATTGTCATGCTTGCTATCTTTCACTGGTTTAGGTGATTTGTTTATAACGAGTGCTTTTCTTCGAATGTTGGACACTTGTTTGTCTCATTCTGACACCCCTCAAGTAAAACAATTATTTATTTGCTCAATTGTGTATATATATCTATTTGTTTGTTGATTTGCTGTAAAATGAGAGATGGAAGCTTGTAGGACTCAGATGCAGTCTATTCGTAATTTGTCTTTTGCTAATAAGATGTAATGGCCTTCAATGTTCTATAAGCTAAATACTTGAAACACCTCTCCTCAATTTCTCGAATATTTATTCCGTTACGAAAATTACATGCTGATATTCAATTTTATGGGCATACTCCATTCAGATAATGTTTCTGAAATACCCGTACTTAGCATTATGTTCTCTTAACAAACCAAAATCCCATGAAATCTTCATCTCGCTTAACTTCAATATCAAATAACATGATTGTTTTCTGCCACTTAATAGCTGCAAGTCTGTCCTGCTTCAAGTTCATTTATTTGTGTAGTATCTCTAATGATCATTACCGCCACATTTGTATTAGATGCCACAAAGGTCGAATTACTTGAAAACAGTGGCATATATTAGACATTAACACGTACTCCACCACTCTTTATTCTCTCTTTTTGTACAGTAAAATAACAAGTACTCGACATCTGTATTTATGCATTACAAATCTTAGACCTATGGCCTGTATCTACTTAGAATGGAGTACTGAAAACAATATATTACCGTCTAAATAAGCTAAATCAGAAAACTAATGGCCAAGACCCTCAACACCTAAGATCACTCTGTTGCAAATCTACAAAACTTCACAAGCAAAACTATCCATACCATGCCTGGATCTTTGGATCTGATAGTAGCATTTTTAAACTGTGTTTATGGAATACCATGATCAGGCATACATGCAACAAACTGAACCAGTTAATCTAGATACATTGGGCAAGGCACAAACTACGAGTCCTTTCCTCCTCTCTAGCAGAAACCCCTATCAAAGTGGCTTTCTGAGCAAGGAGATTACTGTCAACAGTTCCTGGATGTTGTAGTCACTAAAATGAAATTGGATAAAACCCCTGGCATTTTACTTGCTACAAGATGATGAAATTGATCTCAATTTCACATTCCTTCACTATGATGGAAAAGGTCACCTTCTGAAACTGAATTGGAGCTCACATAGCAAAATTGACGATAACCCCTGTGTTTAACTTTAAAGTTAGTGGCTTTTGCCACCAAAATTATCATTGATTATGAACAAGTCAACAAGATATGGCAGACTGAAATGGAGCTCTCATAACAAGAAATACAACAAGACAATAAATCATAGACACTCTAAATCACACTAGTAACATTGCTAGAACTTAACCTTAACAAAATCAACTATTACTTTGGAATAACTACTCATCAATATTTTGTCATGAAGTTGACATTGATAAGAGAATAAAAAACTGTTGAATTTCCCCAATATAAGATTTTGAAATTTGGTGAGCAGTGGTACCTGCTCTTCTGGTAGATATTCAACCAAGGAGGATGCTCGAAGCTATCTCATTTCTTGTTGCTATAAGAAGTTTCTTCATTATAAATATGCACCAATTAAAACTGCAGTGAAGGCTCAGTTCTTTCAACACCTTCTCTAACAATTAATCTCCGACCATGAAACTCCTGCGAGAAAGATTTGAATAAGTAAAAAGTACAAAGAAAACATAGTAGAAGAAATGTAGGCAAAAGACAATGAAGGGAAGGATTTTTGAAGGACTCAACTGTTCCATTTAGTGAGAGTGCGGCATCACGTTCTGCAACTGAAGGGAAGGAAAGAAACCCAAAAACCCGGTTGTTTCCTCTTTTACGATCATGCAACACTCTTGCACTCGCCACAGTTCCAAACTGGCTAAAATGATTCCTCAAATCCTCAGGTTTTGTGGCCCAGGCAAGATTGCCAACATAAAGTTTATGAGGGCTTTCATAAATAAAAATTTTCTTGGGTGATGAATTCAGTGTCTCAGGATTCCTATTCTTAGTAGTCATATCAACTGAAAATCTAACCCGCATTTCACGTCCACTCACATCCTTCATAATAACAAACAACAAGTTCAGACAAAAAAGCTAAAGGAAGACTGAATTAAATTAAAAGGGGTTGCTAGTTCAGACTAACAGATCCATCCAACGCACTGATTGCACTTTTTGCTGAATTTATTGAACTCAATGTTATGTAACCACATCCACGACTTATGCCCGTTTCATGATTCCTTGAAACCTACAATTGAAACTCGGAGGGTTAGCCAAAAATTTAATAACATTTCTAAACTGTTGATACGGGTAAAATGCACACACTTATAATTCATTTCTTAACTCTAATCGAAGAAATGATTGTTGAAAATGAAAGAGTTTAGTATGAATAGTGGGCACCTCAACGGAAATAACTGTTCCAAAAGGCTTAAACATCTCAAGAAGCTCTGGAATGTCACACCTCCTGGGCAAGTTACACACGTATAACTCACAGGGCCTTGCGCGGTTCCTTGACTCTTGGACTGAAACGTCGTCATCGAATTCGTTTCCTTCCACAATATACTCACCGTTAATCTCATCTGCAGCTCCCAATGCTTCCTCATCTACCACCGCTAAAACAGAGCAAAACCTAGGTGGGTGAGACGGGGAGCAGCATGATGAGAACTTTGGGTAGTGGAAACTAATTAAGGTTGGCAAAGAGAAAGAAACGAGTCGTTGTGGTATTGTTGGAGTAGTAATTTTTGTAAACAGAGAAGAAGAAGATGATGTTGTTAAGCAATCAGTAGTGGCAGCCATGGAGGAAATGTGCTTCCCAAAAGTTCACCGCCTTTCAAATGGATATGGTTACCATTTTTTTATATAAACAGGGTCAAATACCGTCTCACTTGGGTTGGCCCGAAGGAAATTGAAACAAATAACATACTTATTTCCCTCAGTTTGGTAATTGGATAATAACTTTCAGTTCCCTAATTATTACGTTTTCTCAAATACTGTCGTAGTTTGTCAATTTCAATTAAATAGGTCCTAAACCTGTATGACATGACTAAACTATCCTTCATAATCATTGGTCCTATCTGGACTAAATGTATCTCGCACTTAAGGGTATCTTAGTCTTATTATAGTAAACATTAATGGACTTATTTGATATAAAAGAACCCATTATATATTTACTTGTAGATTCGTAAAAAATAAGGTACCTGAATGTTTCAAACTTGGCATAATTAGTTAATAGTTTTTTGTTTTTCTTTCTTTAAGTGATAAATTATATTAGTTTAATATATAATAATAAGAGAACAATTTGTGTGAAGTGAAATTGTTGGGAGGAAGGCTTGGAAATGGTTTTGGAAGGCATTTGATAGTATCAAATACCCACACAAGTGAAGCTGGGCAAGGAGAGGAGAGGAGATTCAAGAGAAGAGAAGGTGGATGAATTGTGGGATTGGGGACTGAAGGAAGAGATAATAGAGCTAACCAGAACCGTAAGTCATCGTTTTGTTTGTTTCGTACGCCAGATCTGAATTAAGCGAAATGTCGACGACTCCAAAGGGATCTTCAGAAGACCAACAAAACGATGACGCAGCACTCTCGTCGTCCGTGAAATTCGGTACCCCCGAGGCGCTGGCGTACGTACAAACCCTCACAGACGTGGGAGCAATGACGCGGCTGCTCCATGAGTGCATCGCGTACCAGCGCGCACTCGACTTGGACCTCGACAACCTCCTCTCGCAGCGCACCGACCTCGACAAGCACCTCCTCCACCTCCAGAAATCCGCCGAGGTGCTTGACATCGTCAAGGCCGACTCCGATCACATGCTCTCCAACGTCCGCTCCACCAGCGACCTCGCCGATCAAGTCAGCCGCAAAGTCCGTGAGCTCGACCTTGCTCAGTCGCGCGTCAACGATACGCTCCTCCGCATCGACGCCATCGTCGAGAGGAACAACTGTTTGGATGGCGTTAAGTCGGCCTTGGACGAAGAGAACTTCGAAGCGGCGGCTAAATACGTGCAAAGGTTTACGGAAATTGATAGCAAGTACAAAGACTTGGGATCTGATCAGAGGGAGCAGTTACTAACGGCGAAAAAGCAACTTGAAGGAATCGTTAAGAAACGGGTGGCGACGGCGGTGGATCAGAGAGATCACGGTACGATCTTGAGATTTATAAAACTTTATTCACCGTTAGGAATTGAGGAAGAGGGATTGCAAGTGTATGTAGGTTACTTAAAGAAAGTTATTGGAATGAGATGGAGGATGGAGTATGATAATTTGGTTGAGTTGATGGAGCAAAATCAAGATCAAAATCAGGTCAATTTTGTTGGGTGTTTGACGAATTTGTTTAAGGATATTGTTTTAGCTATTGAGGAAAATGATGAAATTTTGAGGGGTTTGTGCGGAGAGGATGGGATTGTGTATGCAATATGTGAGTTACAAGAGGAATGTGATTTGAGGGGTTGTTTGATTTTGAAGAAATATATGGAGTACAGAAAACTGTCTAAGCTGGCGTCTGAGATTAATTCTCAGAATAGTAATTTGCTTAATGTGGGCGTGAGTGAAGGGCCTGATCCAAGGGAGGTTGAGTTGTATTTGGAAGAAATTTTGTCTTTGATGCAATTGGGTGAGGATTATACTGAATTTATGGTGTCCAAAATTAAGAGTTTGAGTTCTGTGGATCCAGAGTTAGTGCCAAGAGCTACTAAGGCTTTCCGGAGTGGAAGTTTTAGCAAGGTTGTGCAAGATATTACTGGCTTTTATGTGATTTTAGAGGGCTTCTTTATGGTGGAGAATGCGAGAAAGGCTGTTAGGATTGATGAGCATGTACCTGATAGCCTTACAACATCTATGGTCGACGATGTCTTTTATGTTTTGCAGAGTTGTTTGCGGAGGTCCATATCCACTTCAAATATCAGCTCTGTGATTGCTGTCTTGAGCAGTGCAACTAGCTTGCTGAGCAATGAGTACCAGGAGGCACTGCAACAGAAAACAAGAGAGCCGAACCTAGGGGCGAAGTTGTTCTTGGGTGGTGTTGGTGTGCAGAAGACTGGGACAGAGATTGCAACTGCTTTGAATAATATGGATGTGAGTAGCGAGTATGTCCTAAAACTCAAGCACGAGATTGAAGAGCAATGTGCAGAGGTTAGTGGTATATTTGGATTTTTCTTATGGTTCACGCTTGTTAGAAGAAAGAACAACTGTTTCTGTTTGTGGTACACATGTTTACTCCCCTATGGTTACTTGTTATGCTAGAAGTTAGATTATAAGTTTTAGTTGGTAAATTACATGTGTGACACTTCTAAATTCAGATGCATGCGAGTCTACAACATTATATGTTTGTCTGCAAAATGTTGTTGCCTATCCATATAGCATGTAGGCCGTGAAACATCCTGGTGACTGGTGAGCTAATAGAATCTGCAGTATACAATGTCACACTTCTATGATAGTGTATTATATGTTAGCACTGCCCAGACATAGTTTCCAAGGCAAAAAGTAAACATGATATTGTAAACAGATGGAACAAGATTTAGAACCACACCCCCTTTCATGTTTAGGGATGCACCCCACTTTATGCACTTCATACTGAGCAGAAAGAATCTGTCTGTGAATGCTAGCATGCAAAATGCATTTCTCATCGCCTTTAGGGGAACTTGGTGTGTAGATCTGGATGAGCTGAGTGAGCATCTGCTTCATTAGTTTTGAGATTCGTGATATCTTTCATTTATTTCTATAATACTTTTGTTATGTGGTAATGCAATTGATCAACATCCAATGATTCTCTTTTCTTTTCCCCCTTTTTTGCCTGATTAGTACCAAAATCGTTTTCTTCAGGTGTTCCCTGCACCAGCTGATAGGGAAAAGGTTAAATCTTGTTTATCTGAGCTGGGTGATTTGAACAAAATGTTCAAACAAATCTTGAATACCGGCATGGAACAACTTGTAGCAACTGTGACCCCTCGAATCCGTCCTGTTTTAGACAGTGTTGCAACCATTAGCTATGAGCTATCGGAGGCTGAATATGCTGATAATGAGGTCAATGATCCATGGGTTCAGAGGCTTCTCCATGCCGTTGGGACAAATGCAGCATGGCTGCAACCACTAATGACTGCCAACAACTATGACTTATTTGTTCATTTGATCATTGATTTCATTGTAAAGAGGCTTGAAGCAATCATGATGCAGAAGAAGTTCAGTCAACTTGGTGGCCTGCAGCTTGACAGAGATGCAAGAGCTTTGGTAAGCCATTTCTCAAGCATGACTCAGAGGACTGTTAGAGACAAATTTGCTCGCCTCACCCAAATGGCAACCATCCTCAACTTAGAAAAGGTCTCTGAGATTTTGGATTTCTGGGGTGAGAACTCAGGACCTATGACCTGGAGACTAACCCCAGCTGAGGTTAGGCGAGTGCTGGGTCTAAGGGTTGATTTTAAACCTGAAGCAATAGCTGCTCTGAAGCTTTAAACCCATAGTTTAGACAAAATTTCCCATTTTGGCTTACTTGTAATTTTTTACCCGCACCACATATGGACATTTTTGGTGCGTTCATTTGTTCTTTACATAAATTTTATCATTCTTTGATATCATTTTAACTTCGGACTGGAAATATATGTTTTTCTCTGCCACACGACCTCAAGTTTGTCCCTTTTTGCGATTTTTGAACGTTACTGTAAAAGCACGCTTAGATTATGCAACCAATGATAGACGGTTGCTACGAGTTTATATGTTGCTAATATTGTCATTGAAGGAAATCTTCCGTAATAAGAGTTTATACGTACAATTTGATTTCCCATCCATGGTCTTTCTTGCATGCTTAGAAGACTCATCCGGTGAATGACTATGCTTTCCCCTAAATGTATAGTTGTGATATACGACTCCAACACATGATAGCAAGGATGAGTCCGCTGTTTTCCCTTGGTGCAGTATGCATTCATACCCTAAACACGTTTATTCCGAAATTATGGTTTCAAGGGCGAATATTAAAATTTATCAATAAAATCTCCGAATATTGCAATTTTAAGCATCGTCCACTCTTAGAACTGAAAACACTAAGCACTAGTAATACAACCCACTAGCCCTTCCGGCTTAATATTTAAAACAACAGTCCATTAAAAAATGATAAATGAAGATGAACCAAAAACAAAAATTTTAAAATAGAAAGGCAACCTGCTTACATAAGCACTACATTTCAGTAACTGGACAAGCAATTGCTAACAGAAAGTAAATTGAAAACCAGGGAACTACAGGAGCATAAGTAGATTGAGAAAAGCCCAGTCCTTGAAAACTCAGACATGAGCAGTTCCTTCGGTGAATTTGGGATCCTCGCATCTGTACCGCCCATCAGGTCCAATTCCAAAACCTTTTGGGTCTGCAAAGACATTCTCAAGCAGCTGGCTGCGTGCTGGAAAAGGACTCTCGTCCGCAAACTCAACAGCATCCTCAACCACTTCATCAATCTTCATTTCTATGGCCTTTAACTCTGCTTCACTTGCTAGATTGTTCTCGATCATGTATTTCTTCAATGCTGTGATAGGATCTCTAGCGGCATAACAAGCCTTCTCGGCTGCCAACAAGAACAGAAAAATGAGGGAAAGAAAAACAAGAACTGAAAGAAGTTGTATAATAACAATATGAGCAAGGTAGGCAAATATGAAAAACCAAATTTCATCTAAAACAGATAATAGATTGTCATAATAATAAGTATTAGTTGTCCAACAGGAGATGTTGCAAGGAAATAGCATGGCTCAACAGGAACATGATATTCCTACTTGATCTGACATCAAATTTGGTGCATTCATTGTCAGGTAGTAAAATCAGACAAGGTTGAAGAAGGAAATGAAGGGGTTATTTCTTGAATCAATTCATATAAGATGCCATCAGCATGTATCTGAGAAGCCCAGTAAGTCCATCTTAAATATTTTGACAAATATGTTGCATTTGATAACTAGCACTTCATGCAGGGCAGTAGCAGATATACTAAACAATGCATGTCCATAAACCAAACCAATAAGTCGAGAATAGTGCATCTCCAATTAAAAGGAAAAAAGAAAGAGAGAAAAAAAACTGTGGGGGTTGGTTGCAAACATGAAACCTTGGAAGGTAGAATTTGACCTCAAGAGAGAAGGAATCGCTTTGAATATGAGGAAGAGGATCTCAATTATAATGTGCAATAAGAAGACTTATTTCTCGATAGCTGAAAATAACACCAGAAGAAGAAAAATACATTCAAATGCTCACCAGGGTCACGAAGCTCATCCGGATCAGCCAATGAGTGTCCTCTAAACCTGTATGTTTCACATTCCACCAAGGTTGGCCCTTCGCCTCTCCTTGCTCTTTCAATCGCCTCCTTGGCAACCTCTCTCACCTTCAAAACATCCATCCCATCAACATGAACACCTGGCATCCCAAAAGCTGGTCCCTTCTTATAAATCTGAGGATCTGAAGTAGCCCTCAAATGTGACATCCCAATTGCCCACAAGTTATTCTCCACAACAAACACAATGGGCAACTTCCACAATGCGGCCATGTTCAGGCACTCAAAGAACTGGCCATTGTTACAAGTTCCATCACCAAAAAATGCCAATGTCACATGATCACAATCAGCCTCCTTCAACACCTCCCTCCTATACTTGGAGGTGAATGCAGCACCAGTTGCAACAGGAATTCCCTCACCAATAAACGCAAAACCACCAAGCAAATTGTGCTCCTTTGAGAACATGTGCATAGATCCACCTTGGCCCCTGCAGCAACCAGTGGTCTTGCCAAAGAGCTCACTCATCACCGCACGAGCAGGGACCCCTTTACTCAGGGCATGCACGTGATCACGATATGTGCTAACCACACAATCTTCATTCTTCAAGAGCTTAATAAATCCAGTGGACACGGCTTCCTGACCATTGTAGAGGTGAACAAAACCGAACATTTTACCTCTGTAGTACATCTGGGCGCACATGTCCTCAAAAGCTCTGCCAAGAATCATATCTTCATACAGCTCTAAGCCTTCCTGTTTCGTGATCAGCTGAAGGAAAAAAAAAATGAGAACAATAATCTTAACCTTTCATTTTTCCTTTTTTATGAACTGAGATACAAATCACCATTTATTTTCAATTACACGCAGAAGGATAAGAGCGAATTTAACTACGAAATGTAATCTAGCTAGTGAAGCATGACGAAAATAAACAAAAGACGAAAATTTGTTTTAATTGAATCAACTAATCTCCATCAGCCTTAAAATTCACTTGGAAAACGCAGAAATTTTCAAAACAATATTAAAGTTACTGTCTCAGCAAGCAGCGACCTACAAACTTGAAGAGAACAATGAGAGTTGCATGCAATAAAGACAGTAAAAGTAGTTACCGGAATGGAGCTAGACTTGACCTTCTTTTCCTTAACAACATCAGAAACAGCAACGACGGAAGATCGACGGTGGACATTATTAGCCAGATTCAATTGAAGAGAATTGAGGCGAAGTTTGCTAGTAGATCCAAGGAAAGAGGAGCTGGTTTTGAGAGGATCAAACAGAAACTTCCCATGAGATGTTCTGCTGCTAATTGTCGAATTCAGAGACACTGGTTGAACAAATTTGGCGGTGGAGTACGGCATAGTCATTTTGTTTTTGTTTGGAAGCTAAGAAAATGAGAGAAAGTGGGGGAGGTTTAAGCAATAATCAATTGAGAAATAAAGGGCGAAAAAGGAGGCGGAATAAACGAGGGCGAAAGGCTTAGGCTTAGGCTTATGCTTAGGAATAATCGCCTACTTGATTGGGAAAACAAAGAGGGAACTGGGAACCCACCCACCCACCCAACCAACGCTTAATTTGCATTTGGGTCGCTTCCTTGTATACTCCGTTATGAATTATGATCCGTGTGTCTTCCGACGGTTGAGTTAGGTTCATTTTGTTTTGGATTTTTGTCAACCGCACACGATGTCGTTTTTGCATGAATTTTAATTTTAAAAATAAAACGAATGAAAATGAAGTTGAGTGGCTGTACCTGTATGGATGAGGTTGAGTTGAGTTATTCTCTCTCTTTTATCTTATAAAATCAAAAGAAATAGTTGTATAGTTGGGTCCATGGCTCAGTGGTAGGCTGATTATGAATATCAAAATCATTTCCAGTAATATCCCATCTCAAACATTAACAGAAGCTACATGGAGTATTTTTTTTTTCTCTTAATTAATTGAGCGAATATACAATTTCATGAGAAAGAGCCTTCTTAACGTTCATATACAAGTATCATATTTACACATTACAAAATTGCGGCACATGGTAAGGTAGCCGCAGGAAAAGTAGTAAATTTCTATCAAAATAATAGGCATTGCTACGTTGGACACATGGTGAAAAATTCCCCCAAGGATATAACCTTAACAACATATAACTCATCAACACGCCGTGAAAAGTGTATATATACAAATATAGTTATATCGCTGTTCAAACGCACCGGCGGGATTCAAATATAGTCTCTGATACGTTAGTTTGTACAGATCCAGTCACATCCATTGCGTTATTGTCTGCTTCTCTTCTCCTTGCCTACAAAACCATTCACCACGCGTGATAATGAGACCCAAAAACATCCAGCAAATTTAAGCAGGTAATAACGAGACTAACCAAATATACTTGATTTTAAAGGGAATCGAAGTGATGATCCCTTCAATTTCAGCTCCCTGAGTTGCCTGCTTTTACTTGGTTTTTCTATTTTTGCATGACCACCACTACTTTCTCCAGTTAAAAGATCAGTTCCTTTTTTCACTTTTTCATGATACACAGCTGGTGGTGCAAGCCTCAACTGAGGCATGTTTTCTATCTGGACTAATCTCCGGTCCTTCTGAAGATTGTTTAAGATCTCAAACTGCAAAATCCGAGTTCAACTTGATAAGTTACCAATCACTAGAAGGAATAGGAAATAGAGACTATATAGCAAATAAGTTTATTTACCCGTGATAATTGCTGAACTCCATAGGAGTTCTCTAGTGTATCACTTTCATGTGAGTGTAGTGTATTTCCTAATGCTGGCTGGGGTCTTGATGAAAACTTCCTCACTAGACCATTCTCTGCCAGAACTGATTTATTTCTCGATCTCTGAGTATTCTTCTTTGGCATACAGAGAGGGCATCCAGACAAGGAAGCCTTGCTAGATGATTCATTTTCCAACAGTTCACATTGAATATGAGTTGCATGACCACAACTGAAAACTCGAATGCGGAAACTAGAAGAATTCTTTGTGAGAAGGCAATTGCATATACAACATAACACACTCCGGGGCGCGTACCCATGAGAGGCCCCCTTCTTGAGTACACTCATGGTATAGAACGTATCATCCTCTATCAAAGATTTTGCAGTATCCTGAAAGAACAAAGTAAAAAATTGAAATCAACATGAAAATCACTTCTGTGCAGTTAAAACAGAAAAATGCTCAAGTGGGTCAAACCATTAATCCAAAATTTAAAAAGGGAAATAAAAAAAAGTTAATAATCCCAAAAATGGAATTAGAATTGAAATGCAAATGCCACCTAAAATTACAGTCCAATTGGGATACATGTAAATGAGAAATGCTAAAATAAGTCCATAGTTTTGACATACACCTGGAACTAAATTCCTTCATGCTAACATTACTGTCAGCAATGCCAGACAAACATACTGAACGCAAGGAATTATGTTACTTTTTGGGGGCTTAATTAATGCTTTCAATCTTAAATGAATGCATATTAAGGATCATGCTATGAATTTTATGTCCAACTAGAGAACCAGCTGAATTTAATCATGCCAGCTGGAATATAAAGCTCAAGAAAGTAAATTCCTTGGACATAAGATCCACAAAAAAATCCTAGGTGTAAAGCACACATCCAAGATATTGTATGCATACCAAAATTCTTCTTTCAAAACTATATGTTCCCAGCATCCCAAGTATGGTAAGTTTGAAGTCACCAAATTCCTGGCTACCATTATCAGATAGAAGCTTTGACATTATGGTTGGAAGATGAACATATCCTATCATTCCTTCAACAATCTCTTTAATGAACTGAGAAAATAGTTTCCTCAAGATATGAGCACCACCATTGGATTTTGAGATCCTCCACTTGATAATGCACGTCTCTTCATCCCCTTGAGAACCCAATGGCTCCTCTAGCATCCTGGTATGATTTTCTCTTCCAGAAGCCCTTTCGTTATCATTTGAACCCATTAAAGGCTCACAAAACCTGTAACGAAAACTCAGGAATATAAAAAGCATCAGAAAAATTAATATAAATACATGTTTTCAAGACAACAACAGTTCCCTCATTTCTCTTAGCCAAGGACAATAGGTTCCTTGAAGAAATTGAATTCGACTTTTATTAGACAAGCAAGATTGCAGTTGTTGAAGTGAAAAAGTAATTACAAGCAAAAATCTAGTAGAAATCTATAAAATTCTCTCTTAAAAAATTGTGCAAAGACCGAACCCTCCACATGCTATGAGAACCTGACCCCTGATACAACAGTCCACTATTTCTATGCTTTTCCCTATTTTGGGGTTTTCTAGAAGGTAACTTTGCAATTTCATCCCCTCCATCTTTACTTTTTCGGCATAAGTTTGGATGTATCTATTACTCATTACAAACAATGGCAAATCTTTGATATAATCGTGAATAAGATGCTATTGATCATTTTACATGCAACCATAGATCTGACTTTTCAATTTATAAAATGAAAGCAAAAACAATTTGATCAAATTTGAGTCAGAAGTCAATGGAGTCACATGAAAACTAATCTGAAAGCATATCTGAATACCAAATAGGATGAACACTTAGTTGGAAGATGGGATGACAGATAACAAAATTAAATGATAATGCAATACTGAGACCAAGTAAAACAATGTGCTTGAAGAATTTTAACTTACGTATCAAGTAATGTAAACCAGAGCGTTTCAGACTCTTCTGGATTCAAACGAGGAGTGTTCCGCTGGCACAACCCGATACAGGCATGCAATATACTAAGTATGTTTTTCACCTGTAAAAAATAGATCACATGTATTTTTAAATTGCCAAAAAAAACACCAATGCTACACAAATTATCTTCTGCATACATTGATATAGAGACATCAGTCTACAAACCTCCTCCATATTTAAAATGGTGCTGAAATGCTCCACACTGACTGATCCATTTGAAACTTGTCTGGAAACTACACTTTCCATTGAAGTCTCAAGCTTAAAAAAATTATCATTAAGCCCAGAAAGTGTAAGTAAAAGAGCACTTCCAACATCACCGACCCTTTCTAGTAAAAAAGCAGCTGCATCTGTGACCTCATATTCCTGGCACAGGCGCAAACAATATTCCACCCGATAGCTATCAAAAGTTTCTAAGAATTTGAGAACTGAATCACGTTCATACTGGCATAATAACTGCAAAAGTAAAGTGCATAACAATTAAAACCTGAGATGCCTTGAAGTGAAAAGCTGCTCCAGAACATGTCAGAGGAAAAACAGTACTTAAATTATTGTAACAAATTGAGGCCATGAAACTAGTAAAGATGCAGAATACAGAAACCTTGATTGTGAAAATGAGTGGAAGTTATTACAAGTTAAATCAAGGTGTACAAAAGCAGATTACAAAATAAGATCTACATCAGACATCCTAATTGATCAAAACAAACTGTTTAACCGAGCATTTAAATTTTTCTTTTCAATTTCCTTTCTTTTTTCTGTATCTTCTAAGTTCCTCCACTGAGAAGCTGACCTGGAAGGTTTATAACCTCGTAGAAGACCAAATTACAATGAGGAGTACCAAGACTGTGATGTGTCACTGAGACCATGGACATGATATCACAGAAAGGAAAGGCGGGTGAGGGAGATACTATTCAATCGACTGCTGTACTATAATGAGTCATTTTCAGGTCCAGACATCCGCATGACTTTTCATGCAGACATCAAAACAAAGTTGTTTTGGGCAGAATATGTACAATTTTTTCATCTAGGCGTTCACACATGATAATTTCCTGTATTAACGTGCTTACCTCCAAGTAAAGCTCAATCATATCATCAGTCACAGTAATAGGGTTACTGCACAGCATTTTAGGGCAGTTAGAGATTTTTTCCATGTAAGCCTCCAGTCCTTCTGACAGATACTTCATCTTTTTTCCATTAGAAACATTCATAATATCATCTTTTCCTAAATAAGGTAAGTTGAGGGTTCCATGTAAGTGAACCTCAACAACTGTCTTCAGATACAGGAAAAGGCTTTTTGGATGAGAACGAAGGTCTGAGAGGATATGTGAAGCTTCGCCATTGAATTGGTCAATGACTAGGAAGAACGTGGCCTCTCTGCAAAAGATCAAAAAAGCCTGAGATCTATAGGGGAAGAAATAAGAGTTTAGAGAAAATTATATGCATTAGAGAACACGAGTAGCAAAGATTGATGATAAGTCTTAAGACCAACAAAAAGCATTACCGACTTAAGCCAACCAGCTCTGGAATCCTAGAGATGACTGCTGAACGAAAAGCAGCATTCTCATTGTCACTCAGCTGTACTAATGTAAAATTGATGAAAGAGAAGGCATGAATGGGTTCATCAACATCTTTCATATAGCTGTCTAGAGCAGCAAGATAGTTATGTCTGATGGTATGAATTAGACCACAAACCTGAAAATAAGAACAATGCCAAAATGTAAGAAAAACTCTTAACAGAAATATGTAAATTGCACCCACATGCTCCACATGATAATATATATAGAATTGTGCATAGTAAAGATACCTGGTAAAAGTGTGAATTCTCACATAGGTGTAACACATCAGATGCATTCCAATCAGTCTCTGGCACCACTTCCAGGAGTGCAAGCAGTTGCTTTTCTCTTCTTTTAATTTCAATACTATGTTTTGGAATACTTTGTAGAACATTCTTTTCTGATGTCAAATACTGCAAAATCTGACTCAGCACAATTTTTGTGATATTAGCTCTACCATGAGCAACATAGTATGCAATGAAATCAAATAGATGAACTATGTCTTTCTTTGATGGCCATGCTTCTACTGATCTACTATCACCATTGTTGCTATCAGGCCTATCTGTTTGCGAGAGATCCTTCTCAAGAATATGAACAAGGGCATTTATAGTATTCTGAACCAACATATTATCACATTCAGCCACCAAATCAAGTTCCTTGTTAGCCTCCATATTCGCTTCAGCTGAATCATGCGAAGAGAAGTCAGATTCCGGGGTTACATCTTCTATGAAAGCACATCTCAGAACATCCAAAGTAGCTTCAGTATCTAATTCCAAAAGATGATACAGGTTGAGATATGGTCCCTGACACAATAAACTTGAAGCTGCTTGTGAATTCTGAGCATCAGATTTCTCCAATAAAAACTGCACTAGTTCTGTTCTAAGAGATGGTAAACGTGTGGTTGGAAGAGTTCCATGTCCTGAAAATACAGAATGGGATACCGAGTTTGTTTTTTCATCAGAACCATGAGATTACCTTCTAGCACAAATTAAAAAATTAGCTGTATTTCAAGTTGAGACATAATAATATCCAGAGAAGGTCTGATAAACATTTCATAAAGTTCAACCTCAGTGCATGCACTTGAACCATCTCAAACGATAAACTTGTCATCAAATTGTTTTCTAATCCACCGGAACAATCTCACAAGAGAAACTTGTCATTTCCTTTCAATGCATCAAATATCTTCCAACCCTCAGGCAACATTCAACAATATGTTGAGTGCCATACATCTTTGACAAGAATCAAAATTTCTACCATTCATCATATCCATGTAAGTGTTTACAAAATGTCTCTTCTGACAGGCAAATGCATTCAGAAATTAACAGTCCAAGTGTGTCGATGAAACAATCAACAGCTTAATCTATTTAGCTTTCTTGAGCAAAAGCTTTGATAATAGATAATCACTTGCAGTTAAAATTCCATTTCCAAGTTTAGTCCTACTTTAAGATCCATATAGCCATTTTTAAGATGAGTTAATCGCACAAACGAGGATCTTTTCTGGATAATCCAATTAAAAAAAGATAAACTAATGAGACTGAAGTCATACCTGGTGGAAAAGCAAGACCTTGAAAGCAATACTTCAGATAGACAAGCATCCTGTACCTGTTAACAAGAAAGTAAAAAGAAATAATAAAGGGTCATTAGCCACCTTTAAATTCTTGATATGATGCTTTAAATGTCTGATTTTATTTATACAATGGTTAGAACTAACTTCATCTGCAAAAGAGATATTTCCATCAGTAACTTTCCCAGTAAAATTCATGTACTGGAATTTCCCGCAGTATCAAGTTGCATAAAGCAATTCATTGACCAATTATATAAATATAGAAATGACAAGATCTGTTATAAGAAAGCAAGCTAAACAAGAAACAGAAACTTTCGATATTTAATAACAAGATCACAGGTCCTGTGTATCAGCCAACATACCCAAGGGCAGAAGCACTTTCTCTTTGACTATTCCGTAAAACTATTAACAGCTCCTCTAAAGGGGCTCGGAAATCATCCAATCCCTTGTTGAAAAGATACACTAAAGCACCATAAAGTCCATGCTCCCGGCATAACCTGACAACCTACAATATATATATACACCCACAGCATTTAAAACAAAACGTTTATTTGATTTCCAATTGGAAATGATTAACAAAAAATTGTAAAGTATAAATGTGATATGACCTGATTGAAGTCCAAAGAAGAAATGTCCATATGAAGGACACATTGCTCAACTCGTTGTAACCATCCTTTGCTGCTATAATGCTCTACCAGTGCTTGCATAATCTTTTAAGACCAGGAAAAAAAATGAATATGATAAAACTCACAATAGGCTAAATGTATTACAGCACTAAGCAGTACCTCAGGTGGTAGGGATCCAAGCATGTCCTTCAGAATATATGGCTCCAAAAGCTCCAGAAATGTGTCTAGAAAAAAATAAGCAAGTCACTAAACAAAAAATCATTTGATAAATCAGTCAATAAAAATTATCTCAGACATGTATGTTTCACCATGTATATATGAAGAATAGTTGCTTCCTCAGGATACCATATATAAATGCATATCCACTTAAGTGTTGAGTATGAGTTTAATGTGGCTAACTTCAGTCTCATTGTAAGACAATAGTGATCTAACTTTTAAGCCATTTGCATTTGATCATGAACGCAACAGACATCATCACTCTGCATTGCTTAATGACTCCCACAATATGATCTCATTTTCCATTTGAAATGTAACAACCCTGGTCTAAATTTCAATCCAAACTTAAAGTACAGAGTTGAAGAAAAGCATTTAAATCAAGTGGACATTGAGGATACCTCTATTTTGAACAGCCACAAATTTTGAGAAAATTTCATCGAAAAGGATGTCAGTCCTTTTGATATGGACACAGAATTCAACTGCTACACCACCAACACGGGTGAACTGCTCTTTTATTTCAGTATGGACAGAACTGCTTCTACTTTGTGAATCATTAAGTTGTTCCATTTTTTCAACTTGGTTGCAAAATGCGACTGAAATATAAGAAAATACTTCATCTACATATGATAGCAGCAACTCTACCAGATAAGGCATTATGGCCTCCTGTACAGCATCCAGGGTTCTGGGAAGATCAATAACACCATGAGCTTGGCCATCATAAAGTGTCATAGCCATGTTCAACGCGCCCATCCAGTCACCAGCTCTTCGTAGAACCTGAATTCGTTCCTTCCATGGAAGAAGGCGAGAAATAACAAGATGCATAGGTCCAAGTACATATAAAGAAGCTCCTCGTATAGCCACACAGTTGTGATAGGATTTCTCAGGGTTCCCAAAAATATTAATGAAGTAGGTATGATATCCAACAAGATCATCTCCTCCAGAACCATCAACAGCAAAACTTGTTTGATGAATTACAGTCCCATCTTTAGCAAATAAATACAGCTGTCCTGTCAGCGTAAGAACCATCAGCATCTGCAAAAGGATGCAACCTCAATCAGCCAAATTAAAATCTTAAACCCTAACCAGAAGCACAGTGCCATAAACATAAATTAGAAGGTGAAGGAAGAGTGATCAACAACCAGAATCCAAAAGTAATTCAAATGGATATGAGAGAAGACAAACAAACAAACAAACAAAATATGAATACCTGATCATCCAACCAAGCCAGACCTATGGCTGCATTGTCAAGGGACCACTTTCCATATACTTTAAGCTCTGATTTGACTAACTTTGCAACCTGAACTTTCCGATCCCAAGCAATTGCGAGCAGTGAAACTCTCTCTGCTGCTTCTGCAGCTATGTTTTCTGCATCACATTTATCTCTCAGCAAACTGCCAACATAAATTTTAACAAACTCGGAAAATTCATACCTGTTGAAGAGCTGCGAGAAGGTGTTACACACTTCCAAGCAGTGTACGGCAAGGAACCCTCCCGGACCCCATCTGGCCTAGAAAGCTGTGCATAGACTTCCAAAGTGGGAGTAAGTCTTACCTGCAGTGAAGACAAAAACCTTGAATACATTGTGAATAAGCAATGTCCATAAAGAAGAAGGCACCAATCTTAACACAAAAAATATATGGATTCATCTGACTTCATACCACCAACGCAGTTTGATAGGTGACAAATATGACCACACCTTCTTCAACCAAAGTGGACCCCTCGTTGAAGAGTTTCCAACCTGCATCTGCCCCAACTACTCCTCCCATCATGCTACCAATACCACTAGCTGAAGTAGTAGAGTTTCCTTGAGAGGACGGGAGAGCACCTCCAGAAAATTCGTCAAACAGAACAGGCGAAGCTGATAGTACTATGCCCGTTTTTTGTCCGTCGAGGAGACACTAATTTTTATAATAAACATTATAAGTTATTAACTCCAAGAGTACAAAATCATTCATATGATTTCTCAACTCTGAACTGAATATAGATATGTCACATGAAAATGCTACATAAACACATCTTTGTGAACAGACTGATTCCTGACCTGTGTCTTGATGGAGAACCTATTTAGCAAGGGAACCACTGAGAAAGAATGTAATAGAACAAGGCCCTTACTATCACCAGTAACTGCTTTAAATTGACGAGTCACTTGAGAATCCTGCCCCAAAAATAACGTATGCACTACTGGTGCAGTGTGTTCTCCGGTAATAACTTTTGCTGCAGATGCCCTCTGCACATCCCAAACTGTAACATGACCATCACCATAACCAGCTAAAAGCAGGTCTCCTTGCTGATTGAAACACATTGAAGTTACTGGGGCATGAGACCGATCTCCTAGCAAGCCAAGCATCAGCATCTGAAATATATATAGTATGTCAGACGCCAACTTGACCACAACCACCAAATTCAAGTACTTGACAACTTGACACATCAATGACAAATTCCGCATGCTGAAACTTTCCATAATTTCTGAAGTTTACCATAATTGAAATTTGGAAAAGTGGGGAAGTTTATTACATAATGTTACAGACAAGTAACAATTATTAACCTAAACCAGTTGTATTTTGGTGGCCATCTTTGTGCTAGGCAAAAGTCGTGAAAAGTCCCTGGGACCAGAACAGTACTCTTGCGGATGTGTAATCAACAAAGGCATGTCTGACATAGAATTTGGTAAGAGCCACTAACTCTCATGCTCAGTGCACCTCTTCTTCAAAAACAAAATTAGAAGTTTTATAAATTAGAGAATTAGTATAGCTAATATTGTTCCATCATTTGCCATGCCAAATTTTCTTCATTTCAAGATGCTAGATGATGTTTTCTTATAGTAGCAGTTTATTCATTGAGCGAGTTACAAGCAAGTGTTAGCTGTTCCCTTTCTGACATAAAATGGTAATTTGCTGTCATGGAAAGAAAGCGACTTAGTTAATATATGATCGAACAAAAAAAGAAAATAATAAATAAAACTTTGAAGGTGAATTTAATCCTCAAACATATAGAAGAAATTGGCTGCCAACATTGATTTCACAGAAATAAGAAATCATTATGAATAATGTATGCTTCTGCTTAAGCTACATATAATACATGGAGTATAAATAATTGAAAACAGGATACTAAGGTCCAGTTTATTGCCACATATCTTTAGTAGAGAATTTCTCCTAAAAGCCACTAACAGGAAATTTCTCAATAGAAGTGATAGAAAAATACCAGATGATCCCGCATAAACTTACAAGTAAAAATCAATATTTATTTTTAAATATATTATGATTATCCTTATCCAATTCTTTTCCATACATAAGTCAACCATTCTCTCTTCTCTTAACTATATTAACTTGCTGTTAATGAGTAAACATGAAGGTTAATCCTCCTTGGCACCATCGCGGGAAGGGATATGGACATATACATAGAACTTCTATAATTTCATTAATTTATGCAAAATTCTTTGGAACTACATTTTGCACAAACAGGCTAATACAAGTGTATTTCTGAAACTCTATACATGAATAAGTAAAGAATAACAGAGAAGGCAGTTGGAGTAACTAAAGCAAACCTTTGAATCCATGTTGTCACGATGATAAGCAGAATATTTACTAGGCACTACAACAATGATTCCCTTGGACATTCCAACAGCAATAAAATTAAGATGCACTGCCAAGACTTGTGGGGAACCATGATCATGCCTAAACGCCTGGGATGAAATAGTCTGTGTTATAGTATTATTGGCATCGACGTCAAAGTATCCCAATGTAGTTGACCCTCTTCGAACACCCTCGAGCCTCATGGGTTGAGCAGCCGCACCCTCTTCCCAATGCAAACCAGTAAAAGCCTGTTTTTTCTCAAGTTCCTCAGCCAATTCAAGAGGCTTCAGGGAAGGCTGAGCTTTCCTTTCAGCTCTTCTACTGATCAGCTCACTCTCTAATTGTTCAATTCTCTCTTCAACAAGCTCCGAAATATCACTTTTCAAACTTGCATCATCACCACCATCAATTCCAACCTCTACAGAGGTAGGCCTATCCTTTTCCAAGCTCTCCGTCTCCAAATTCCTCATTGTAAAATTTTCCTCTATTTGTCCATCCTTATCAGACTCATTTGAAGCTAAAACATAATTCTCACTATCATTAACATCATAACTAGTAGCAGGAGAAACAATTATACTTTCATCAATACCATTAGCACCGTGTGAACTAGCAGCTTTAGATTTCTCACTCACATTCAAATCCTCCTCCACAATTAGTGAAGAAGAGGATATCAGTTGGTCACTATTCAAATTAAAACCAGAATTTAAATATTCTTCATCAGCATTAGTAACCTTGGATTCCAATCTAGTATCCTCGTCTTTACTACTAGGAAAATTCGACAATTCACCAGCAAAAGTCACTTGAGAAGATTGAAAATCACCCATTTTTTCCTCCTCTTCCTCCAATTTCTCGCTGGACACACTAATTTCAGTCGAAGAAACCGAAACAATCTCGTGATCATCACCGTTCAGAACCTTGTGAAGCGCTCCACTCCCTGCCCTCCGCGACTTTATCGCGGCCGCATGCGGAGTCGGCACTGACCGCGACGCCGCAGCGGCAGCCGCAAGCGCCGCCCCAGGCTTCGCATTCGATTTCACTCCACCGAAGAGCGACGGCAATTGTCTAGAAGATGACGGAGGAACTCTCCATATTTGATCGGCCGGAAATTCTTTACTTTTGGCCCAAGTGAATGAACTATGATTAGGAGGCGGTTTATCTGGAGAAGAAACGGCTTCATATTGAGGCCGCGGTTTGGGTTGCAAGAGATCTAGGTGAGAAACGGGCGGTGTTGTTGACGGAGATGGGGGCAGTGACGTGGAAGAATCGGAGTCGTTGAGAATTTCTTCAAGGGTACGGTGAGGGACTGAGGTGGACTGGTCGTCGGAATCGGAGGAGAAGTGTGAGTTAAGGAACGAGTCGACGTCGAGTTCCATGAGCGACTTTGTGTTGGTGAGCTTCTTGGTCATAAATAAGCTTGATTTTTTTTGTTACTCTTTGATTGTTAGACTTAGACAAAGAAACGTGTTTGATCCCCAACACTTGTGTCCCTGATAGACAACAATTTGGTTGCTTCAATCCGAGCTAGAAGAGAGATCTATTGCTCAGACTCCACCAATTGAATGAACCAGAGATGGAGCGATCTATTGCTATCTGTATAAAAAAAAATTTTCTTTTTGATATGGATATTAATAAATTAATATACCAATTAGAACAACTCCATATCAGTCCCAAATTATGCGTGAATTGGAACTTAAGCCCCTTTTCCCAAATTGGAGAAGATAACATACGGCAACCATCAAACTAGTCCTCCAAATTTCATATATTCTTGTTTCGGATCCATTGAGATCAAACATTTTTATGTGTTTCTGAAAACTTTTAAGAATGGAGTTTTTGTAAATTGGAAGTTACTTGTTTAAATGGTTAGTGGTAAAAGGTTTGTTATTTAAAAAAAAAAACAAAATTTTAAAAAATTATTTTAAAAAATTATTGATTATTTAATTATAAATTATTTTTTGAAATAAAAAATATTTTTTTTATTGTATGTATGGAATTAGAAGCTCTTTAAAATTAACTAATATTAAAATTTACTGTAATATGTTGGAATACGAGTTTGGCTTAAATCGTCGCAAATAATGGAACAGGTTTTGGGATTAAAAGAATTATTTTATATCTCTTAAAAAAACTCAAATTTTAACTTTTTAGGTAATTATATATATATATTTTAAAATATTAAAATAATTAATAATTTTTAAAAAAAATTTATTTATTATCACATCCACATAAAATAATATTTGAGTAAATCTTAAATATATATAAATATGTAAATCTTTTGAATATTAGGTTAGGTATAGAGTTATCTAATAATTTTTTTTTTTAATAACAAACACAAAATTCATGATAAGTGATATTAGAATATATCAAAATTTTCATTTGTGTGTGAGTCTTCAAAATTATTTTAATTAAAATTATTACATAAAATAATGGGTTCCATGAGTTAATAGGAATGGGTAATACATAGGGTGACCCTAGGGATGGCCAATGTGTAGGGAAAGCAAAATGACTCGCAAGCTTGTTATAACCTATCACATGGGTAGTAGATTTTCGTGCCTTTTAGGAATGGACAATAAGTAGGGATGACAAAATGATCCACAATTTTGTTAGAACAAGCTCGTGTTATATAAGATTTTGTAAGATTTAAAGCAGATTCGGAACGAGTTTAGTATACAAATTAAAACTCGCAACAAATTTGAGACAAATATGATTTTGGTGAAACATCGTGCGGATGCCCATTAAGGTATCCACAGATATTTACATTTTTTATTTTTAAAAAAAATTCAAACAATGTTGCTTTGGTTGTAACCATAAATAAAAAAATAAAATAACAATTTTTATCTTCTCTTCAATTTATTAATTGCTCCAAACTCACTTGTTATACAAATATCGTCCACTAGCTTTCTCATCTTTGATTGTTTATTCTTATAAAATTATTGGTTCACGCTTGTCAAATATTTATTTTATTACCCAATGATATGTTTCGATCTCTCTTTAATGTTCATCTCATTAATATTATATTATTTAAATAATTAATAAGAATATTTTAAAAGAGATGAGTTGATTTTTTGTTTAACTTTTTTATTTATTTTCTTCACGCGTGGATATTAATAGTCATTTTATTTTATTTTTTTACTCTTTCAATGTTTAATATATTATTGGGTTAACTAGTTAGCAAATTGGTTTGTTTTAAAATTATAATATGCAAATATAAATTTATTTATAAGATGTGTTCTTAAATTTTGAATCAAGTTTAAGAATTTTTTATATTTAATTAAGTTATTTTTTAATTATATTGTCTAATTTGTGTTAACTATTTTTTAATTACTTTTATTAGTTTTAACTTGAAAAAAAAAAGTTTAACTTTAATAGAAGAATTTTCAATGAATAAATTTATGATATGATTTTGGTTGGTATATTTTATAAAAATTTTAAAAATTAATGATATAATTTTTATTTTTTTATATTAATTTATAACCCGCTTAAAATTTATAAATAATTTGTTGCAATTTTAATAAAAAATACATATTCATTATAGTGAGTTTAATAATAAAATTTTAAATTTGTATTAATTTTTTAAAAAAATTAATATTTTATTTTTAAAGCGAATGTAAATATAAATTTATGAATAATCGTTTTAAATCTAATTTACTATTATCCTCGATAATACGGAATAAAGTTAGTTCTTAAATTTACACAAGACTATGACGAGGACATCAACTACTACATAATTAGACGGAAAGAATTTCACATTCTATATTTAATAAAAACTGGGAGAATCTGAAATATATATAAATGAATATACAAAAGGGTGATGCTGATTTATGGTGTCTATCCAAATGAGATTAATACGATTTAACTTCGACTTCTGTTATTTGGACGTGTTACACAAACTGAGGTTTGACGATGAGACTGATCTTCCAAAATGTTGATATTGACAAACTTACTTTATTGGTCCGAACTTGCTTTTTTATTTTAAAAAAATGTATATAATCATAATTTCTGTGTATTTAACTAATTTAGTTCTTTACGAATTTTTTTAATAAAAAAATTTAATAAAATTTTCACTATTTTAACTGTATTTGCTATAATAAACAGTACTGTTACATTACTTATTATTATTATTTTTAATTAAAATTTGTTTTATTTTATTTTATAATTAATTTTTTTATAATTTTATGTTATTATGTATGACATAGTTAATTTACATAATTTATTTAAAATTATAAATAAAACAAATATAATTTTAATAAAAAATAAACTGAAGTTTAAACAAATATAAATTAATTATACTATATGTAAAACAGTAAATATTAATAAATAAATAAAATATTTATTTATTGATTATAATTAAAAATAAAATATTTATTATAATAATAAATAAATAAAATAAGTAAATAAATATATTATTAAAATAAAAATATTATTATGCATGACAATATAAAGATAAAATATGTATTATAAATAATAATAAATAAAATAAAATAATTATAATAAATAATAACTTAAAAAAAAAAAGGGTAGTAATATCGCCCCCAAATTGCGCCCTTCCCTAAAACCACGTCTCACATTTTTCAACATCATAATACCTTTTTTTTCTATTCATCATCATGCCCTTTCTTCTTTTCATCGTAGCTCACACTTCAACCATTTACAAGTCTTTAAGAATCTAAAACATACATTTTTATTTAATGTTGCATTCTATATGAAACGAACAAAAAATAAAATAGATTTTTTTTTTAGAATTTACTTTTTGACTCACAAATTCAGAGAATTTCTCTTTACTTATTTCCAGATGCAACACCCACTTCGTACCAATATCATTTCTTATTTTCATCATCATCTCACACTTGCACCATTTACAAACCTTTAAAAATTTAAAGCATAAATGTTTATTTAATGTTACATTTTAATATGAAACTAATAATAAAAAATAAAATCTTCTTTTTTCTAGATTTACATTTTGATTCATAAATTCAGAGAATTTTTTTTTTTTAAAGATGCATCATCCATTTGTTATTATGGGTTAGTGTTTCCAAAGTGGCTGGTGACGGAGAGGATAAAGTTGGTGGTGGTGGAAGAAGAAGATAGGGAAGAAAACGATGATACCACCGCCAATAATTGATCAACTTCTCGAAAGTTAGAGAGGTACAATCGAATCAAAAGTGCCAACGATGGCATTGTTAAAAGAAATGGAAGAAATTTGGCGATTTGGCAGAGGGATGGTGATTGAGTGCGCGGCAGTGTGCTATTGCTGCTTGTGCAAAGTGATAAACTTGTTGGCAGTCTAACAGAAGCATGATCGTGGGTTATTGATCGGTGTTATAATAATTAAGCGCATAATATCATATAAAATAATATAAGATTTAAAGTTTAGATATTGTTTTCATATAAAATATGTAATTTAATTATTTCAATCAATTATAATTATTTAATTTTTATTTAAAAATTTTAAAATCTAAAATTTATTTAACTAATTTAATTTTATAAATTAAATCAATCTAAACAGTAATAAACAATAAATAAATTTATCAAAAGATGATAATGTAAGGTGTTGACTTATTTCTGGTATTTCATTTGATTCATTAATCACTTAATTAATCCTTTAATATAAACTATTAGCTTAAATACTGATCTCTTCACAAACCTCTGTCGATGGTCAAATAATTATAATGCGCATTCTAATAATCACTTATATATCTATAACAATCAAATTAAAATATAATTCATTAAAATCAAGTTTAAATTATGTCACATAAGTATATGTCTATCCTAGATGAAACTCATAGTTGTTACTCTATATTCATGTATTAAACTATCCATGGCTAAACACATGAATCCATTTGTCAAGTTCATCACTGTAGTAACCACTTATCCAACACTGAAAATAATACATATTTATATATATGTATAATATTCATATTTTATTTGTATGTGAATGATACTTAATTTATATATTGTTATTAATATTATTTGTATAGATTAAGGACATACTATTAGTATTGAGTTTATTTGCAAGACTTTAGATTTATTTTGGGGACCCAATTATAATACTTTAAAAGTTTTGGGGGCTAATTCATAAATACTAAATGTTAGCTTCTTAATATAAAGATACACATTTTAAACCATAATTTACTTATTTTTTGGTCAAGCCACCCCTTTAAAGAGAGAAAAGAGAAAAATAGAGAGGAAAGAAAGAGAAGAAAAAGAATAAGAAATTGAAATTTGGAGTTTTAAGAAGTATATTATAACTATTTCTCAATTTATTGGTGTTAATTAAGTTAATTTCTTTAAGTTTTGATTTCTAAAAATATGTACAATTGAGGACTTGATGCGAATTTCATAAGATATTGTGAGAATTGATGATGATTATGTAGATAACTTAATAAATCATGATGAATTACAAAATTTCTTCTTGATAGTCTCTTAATCCGAAAATTATATAAATTGTTGTGCTTTAATTCTGATTTTGGATTTTGAGTATATGAAATTAAATATATCTAGAATCATTTGAGACTTTGAATTGATTGAAAATTCTAAAAATTGAATTGTTGTAAATTTATTAAAATAACCCTGAAATTCTAGAAATTTCCCGTGTGAACAGTATGATACAGTGGCAAATAATTTTTGGCCTGCTGAATGATCTTCAAAAATTACGAATTTGTGAAATATGATAAGTTTATATATATAATATTATATAATCAGAATTAAGAATTTAGATCAATGTGGTTAAATTGTTATAATTTTTTAAAGTGTATCAGCTCATTGCAGTATTTAATTAACAGATTTTTAAAGCTATAGAATAAAATAGTTTTCAAATATTTTTGGCAGTGATTTTGAAGTACAATATTTATCATGGCTTGCGATATGTGTTAAGAGTAACTCTGTGGTAGTTTTATAATTTTTAAGTTAGTATATGATTTTATAAAATTGGGAGATTGAATACTGTTCAGTAAATATCTTGATCCTGTCAGGTTAGTAGTTTGGATTCGATGGTGTGTATGGAATGGATTGTGTAGGAATTTTGATATAATATTCATATATAAGAAGGATATATGAGTCAATAATGATATATTCTGATTTTGGAGTAATTGGACATCATTTGATGTATTAGAAAATTTTGTTAAGTGTAAGTGTTCAGAATGATAGGTTTTGAGAAACCAAATATTTAGATTAATTTGATGTGATAAATGTATTATGTATAATTTTGTAAGCTATTTAAAGTATTTTGTGTGAATTGTGAGGCTTATGAAATGATTAATCTCCGTTGATAGGTTAAGGAGATTTAAGTATTGTACCTGAAAGTGCTAAAAGGTAAGTATATTATACTTTTTACTGAAATCACAATAAACATAGTAAGTGTTATGAATGATTTTGTAAATGTGGTTAAGAATATATTTATGTTATGTCAAAATATATTTTGATATGAAATGTAAAGGCATGTGTTTATGAATGTGAGCATGGACATACATGACATATATGTGTTTTTGAAAGTGAGCTTTCAAAATGAAATATGTTTAACAAAGAGAGCTTTTGAAGTGTAATATGTCTATGAGAAACATTTTGTGTTTTGCGGATGCTTGAACTCACTGTTGACTTAGTAGGTATTTTATGTGATTTGTGGAGCCTTTATATATGGTCTTTCCTTCGGGATTGATATATGTTATGTGTTCCGTATGTATGGAGGATCCTATTGATACCTAAAGGAAGAGTGAGTCATCACATTCGTGTGATGGCGTATTGGTGCATATGAGATGACTCACCGATGATCAGGGTGAGGGTTTGACTTTTACCTTCAGGCATGAGCATTATATATGCGTAATTTAAAACCTCACTTGTACTATTTCTCTCATACGGTATGTCACCTACGAGTGATATTTGGCTCATTATGTGATATGAAAATTCTACTAAGTAGTACTTGAGTGATGATATTCCTATTATATATTTTGAAAAAATGTGTAAACGCTTATCTGACATGTGATTTGATAAGATTATGATTTTAATTTATCTCATCATATGATATACATGCATTGTGTACATATATGTATTTGTAATTTGGTATATAAAAAATTAGTACGCTTACTGAGTTTTATACTCATTATAGTTTATGGTGATTTCAGGTAAATAAGGTATATGTGTATTTAACGAATTTGGCAAGGCTTCTGTTGTCCATTAGTTCCCTAAGTTGCTAGGTTGCTAAATATTTCATTTGAGGACACATGGGTTAAGATATTTGATTTATCCCTATTGAATATATACTTATGTATTATTTTATTGTGTGTGGTTGTATTTGGTTTAAGTTTCACAAAGTGTGGTTATGGGTTGATTTTAAGTAAGAATTTGCAATGAATATATTCTGGGCTTTCGGTAACAAAGTTGCTACTAGTGACGTAGTAGAGTGTTAATCTCTAAAAAAATTCTGTCTATTGAATATATACTTATGTATTATTTTATTGTGTGTGGTTGTATTTGGTTTAAGTTTCACCAAGTGTGGTTATGGGTTGATTTTAAGTAAGAATTTGCAATGAATATATTCTGGGCTTTCGGTAACAAAGTTGCTACTAGTGACGTAGTAGAGTGTTAATCTCTAAAAAAATTCTGTCTATCTCAGGTTTACTAATTGCCCCAATCATAATTCAATTGTTATAATTCTGAAAAAATTGAAATGAATATTTAAATATTGTCAATAAATGTTTATTTTTATATTTTAAACATGAGACCAACCCATAAACAAGAATTTAGGAATATACTAGAAACATTAAAATTGTATGCGTGCTCATTATTGAATGAATGTAAGTTATGTCGTGTGTCAGGTCTTTTGGATCTAGAGCATGACAATCATAGTTCCTTAATCATTCAAAATAGTGACAAAATATAATGAATAAATTATAATGTATTAAGTTCATAAATTGAGAAATAACAAAATTCAACTAAATACTAAGTTCAAAAATCCAACCCTAAATAAACAATGTTTAACTCATCATAAAATCAAAAATATCAAACTAGACTAATCAAGAAAACATATTGAATTGCTTCTCTCTCAATCTTGACTTGAAGCTTGAATCTAAATTTTTTAACTTTGATATATTATTTTTGTGTTGTGAATTATTTCTCTAAATTTTTGTCTCTCTAAAATATGTGATTTCACTCTTAAAATAGTATTTTATATGTATTGAAAACCGTAGGGACAATGGAATTCAAATACAAGTTGAAATAAGAGTAAAAAATAGTAATTTTTTGTTGTCATCACGTGGGTACCACAGCGTTAGACAATTAGCGCCACAACACTTTGCATTTAGAAATTGGGAGTTACAATACTCAAGCTTGCGTTCTGACACTCTCTTATTTTGAACGCAACTTATTTATTTTATGTTTAATTCACCTCTCATTTATTTTTATGTATCACATTTTCTGTCATACACTTATTTATAATAATAAAAATAATAAAATAACTAAATACTTCTGGTTTGAAATAAAATACAAAAATTAAATACTGATTATACTAATATTTTTATACTCTTATTAATATGAACAGAAAAGCTAGATCTTGGATAGGTAAACATAGGCTATGGATTCGGCAAAAAGCAACCGTGGGTTGTGTTGTCAGTTTGTGCCACTTTTGGAATGGAATGGAATGGGATGAATTAAAAATATTGTATTTGTGTTGTGTTGTGTTTTTGATCATCTTTTGTGTTGTGTGAATACTATTGTATGTGTTGCGTTTGGTTGTTGAGAAAGTGACTTAGATTCTGCTTCAATTGAAATACATTAAGTTGTGTGTCCAACGCAAAAAAAGAAAAAAAAAAAGAAAAGAAAAGGTCGATTTAGAATAGTAATGGCAATAATAGCAACGGCGAACGATGGAGCATCAATAAATAAATATAAAAGAAATGACTTGATGGTGTGGATTTTTCGTTTTTTTAGTAATTTTATTATTAATTAAAAAACTAAAAAATAAAAGAAAAAAAATGATATTATTAATTTATTGTTGAAAAGTCAAATTTTTTTAATGGAGAAGTAGTGTTTCTTGTAAAGTAAAATAGTCATTTGTTATTTTTTTTATAAGTAAATTATTATGAATACCTCGGAATAAGATCTAATATTTACAATATCTTCAATTTTAAAAAATAAAAATGTCCCGTCATTAAAAAATATTTTATAAAAATTAACAAAATCTGTATCAGATTGCATAAAAAATTTAAACTAGTATTTTAAATCTAAAAAATAATAAAATAACTAATTTGCCATTTCATAACAAACGAAAATATACAATCTCATACAAAAATTGATTTTTCAATAATAATAATTTGCCTTTGTGAGAGTTAACACAATACATAATAATTTGATATTATCATTTTTATAAGAAACAATAATTTTTACTTATTAATCATCATCATCATAATTCAAGTTATTTTCTCACAAATACATTTCCAGCCAAATATTTACAATACAAGCAAAAGATTCCCTAGCTAGGTCAACAGATCCGTCTTGGAATTGTCAGGATGATTGTGAGATTTTGGAAGTTGAACTTCCAATTCATACTCAAATCAGGTTGTTACAAAAGCATATAAGCTGAATTTGGGACTAAAAACTCAAGGGAGAAAGTTAACAGTGCACATAAACAATGTTCAGGATCTCTCTTCCACACTCCTAAAAGAAACCCGGCACTAACCTGAAATAATTTTCTTCTATTAGCGCGCATGCAAACACATTCCAAGAAAAGACAATACTAATGGGAAAATCCACGCTTTTGGTATTGAGCCACCTCACCCTCATTAGGGAAAAAACCCATGAGCGCGCTTGCTGAGTTCTGGTAAGCGTACATGAACCCACCCATTAGCCCGATCAACTCGCCTGTCACCATAGACGGACCCTTTAGACCCAGTTTGATCCCTGCAAAAGAAAAAAAAAATGTATAACAACAATGATAAAAATCAAAACTTTTTGCAGTGAGGTGATAAAGTTTGAAACTTTATGAAATGGGAAGTGGAGAGAAAGGGGAAAGGTGACTGGAGAGGTAGCCGACGACGACGGAGACGGCGATGATGGTGGAGAAACGGAGGTAGTCGGCGGCGATACGGTCGCTGCTCCCACTGTTGAGCTCGTGTGAGGAAAGAAAGAGAAGAGAAGAGAGAAAGGAAAGAGGGAGAGGGAAAAAGAAATTAGGATTTTTTAATTTAGAGTTGTTTGGATACATATTTATATTTAATTGAACTTAGTATAAGTATTGTGTGAATATGAGATACCTGTTTGGTCAAAAGATTTAAAAAATACATAATTGTCATTCTTTGCGTTAATTTTAATAGAATTTTTTTTAATAATTAAATATTATTATTTATTTTTTAAAATTGAGGGCGATATTAGAACTTATTTCAATAGTATTATGATAATATCTTTTTTTTAATATGTGACAAGTCAATTTAGTTATTTAGTATTGTTGACATTAATTGTATTAACTCTCATGAAATATTTTCTAATGGCTAGTATTATTTTTTATTTTACAAAGTTTTAGATATTACTAAAATTAAAACTTATATTAAGAGTATTATTTATGATTTTTTTTATAGCATTGTTATTGTGGGCGCTATATTTTTTATCATGTCATTAAAATAGGCACAATATTTTTTTATTGCCCCCTCATTATGGATATGGTATTATTTTATCACATTTTTATTGTGGGTGTGATATTTTTTTCTATACTCTCAATGTGGGTGTGAGATTTTTTTTCTGCGCTTTAATATTTTAATTTATTTTTAATATTAATAATTTTATTTTATTATATAATAATGGTTAATTTATATTATTTAGTTAAAATTAAATATTTTTTTATAATTTATATTTATTTTATTAAATTACTAGTATATAAAATAAATATAATTTTAATAAACAAATACAAATTAAGTTTATATTTGTTTATAAATTTTTTCAATTATTTTTTATTTATTTCAATTTAACTACATTAAATAATTATATTATTTGTTTAAATTTTATAGTAATATGATGAAATTTAAACATTAACAAGTAATAAATATAAATATAATTTTAAGGGATATTATCAATAATACCTTTGAATATGACTTAATTTTAATAATATCCATTAGTTTGAAAAATATCATTATTTTAATGTTATTTTATTCAAACACCTTTATTTCTCTAACCAAATATATTTATCCCCTTATTCAAACAGTATTATTCTTGTATTCAAACACTCAATTTTTAAATGATAAAAACTAAATATAAAAAAATGTCTAGCGGTAATTTCGACCATTTGGCCACCGGTTTATATTTAATTAATTTAAAATTTTAAAATATTATATTATTAATTCTAAAATTAAAAATAAAAGAAAAATTACTATTAATTTATTAATAAAAAATTATTTTTTTGAAAATGGTGCTCTGTTATATTAATTTATTAATAAAAAATTAATTTTTTTAAAAATAGTGCTCTATAAGTGATAGAATATGTTTTAAAGGGTAATTTAGTTATTTTACATAATTTTGTTAATTCTAACCGAATATTCTTTAACGATTTGACATTATTACATATTTTCTAAATTAGTGGATATTACTAAAATTATACAATACGTCAAAAATATTTTTGATAATATTTATAATTTTAATAATTAAATAAAAAATTTAAATTTAAATAAAATGAAGTTACTATAGTGGATACCATTTATTATAGCGGGCTTTGTTTACTATATTAGGTATTATTGAAATAATGAACGGATATTATTTTTTTATTTATGAATTCATTTGAAAAAAAAAGTTAAAAAATTTTATAGACTAAATTAGTTAAGTGTCATACTATTTATGAAAATTTCTCATTTTTTTAAGAGCATTTTTGAATAATATTTCATCCATTAACTTAATAATTATTATTTATAGTTTTTTTGGATTCACTTAATTACTAAAGAAAGAAAAAGAAGTCTTGATTGTAATGATCCCATGTGTGCCGTAATTTATCTATTAATTTTAGTTCTTTATTAAAAAACGAGTATTTATAGGCTTATATGATTGGATACAAAGTTTATATTGACATGTTATCATCGGTAATTATCATTTATTAAATAATTATTTATTTTTTAATTTTTATCAATAAGTCTGTTCATCCGAAAATATCTTGAATATATCCCGAATAAGTTGACGCGCGCTGACTAAAACTTAAAAAAAGGCTTACATTTGTTGAAGCAGTGGCCCTACAAAGGAAAAAATAACACTTAAAAGATAAACTTCTTTTTTACATTATATTTTATTATTATGATCTCGTTTTTATGTATACACTAACAGTATTTTATTATTTATATGTTTTCAAAACTGTTGTTCTTACGATAGCTATTCATTATCATTCATTGTTCTTCGCGGGGCTAGTATTATTTTCGAACTCAATTTATTTTAATTTAGTTCGATCTAAAATTTTAGGTGGGATGAAAATAAGAATGAGTTTAGGACTCGTTCGAAATAAAATTTTTTATTCTAAATAGATTGGATTTGAAAAATTTATGAACCGAATGAAATTTTTTAAATTTGAATATTTTTTTTTAAATTTTAATTTAATTTTGTTTTACTTTTAATTTTATTTTTTAATTTTAAATTAAATTAAATTTTGTTTCTTTTTTAAAAATTAAATTTAAAAATTCTCAACTCCCAAAACATGTCTCAAATTTTGATAAAGATAAAAAATTCTTAAACCCAACTAAAATTCGAAAATACCCACCCCTAATTCTTTAGTTCTCTTGAAATTATTATATAAATCCGTGGAACAACCATGACAACTCATTAATTCACTTGGATTAATCGTTGACAGGGCTTTAAAATTCAAGGCCCCGAAACTCCGAAAGGGATTGAATTTGAAGAGACGTCATCGGGACTTCTTGATAAAATTTTGAGAACTGGCCAATGTGTATCCTTACAACACCTCTGTAGAAGAGTTCGTTAAAGAATTTCTTGAAGCAGCAAAGTAAGCTTGTTTTGGGGGGGGGGGGGGGGGGGTGGGCGGGGAATGACGGTGGAAAAGAGAACTTTGATAGATCAAGTCACTCATTTTAGGAAGGAGTTTGGCTATCAAAAGAGTTGAGGGCAGTGATATTGAGGCATCCAGAATTATTTTATGTCAGTCCAAAATGTCTAAGATACTGTGTGCTGTTGGTAGAAGGGTTTGATGAAAAGGGTGTGCTTTTAGAGAAGGATGAAACCTTGATGGTAAAAGAAAAGTTGATGGAGTTGGCTAGGGAGGAGAAGAGCATGAGGCGAGAGAGAAGATAAGCTAGCTTTTCTAGAGATAATGTTAATGAATGTAGTGATGGCGGCCTTGGAGAAATCAGTGATCACCATCTTGATGATTATGATTAAGATGGTTTTGAGAATTTGTTTGAGTTATCAGATTCAGATCTTGAGTCTCATTTTGAATTATTTTTTATGATGATGATGAGAGCTTCAAAACTTCATGTTACAGAATTATTGTCATAACGAAGACAATGGTAATAAAATACAATTAAAAAAAAAGCAAATTTGTCTTTAAGCATTTTTTTCTTTGTAGGGCCAATGTCTTTAACAAATGTTAGCCTTTTCTAATTTTTAGCCAGTACGTGTAATTTATTCGGGATACATTCGGAATAATTTTTTTAGGGCGTAATGATCCCGTGTGCACCGTAATTTATCTATTAATTTTAGTGCTTTACGAAAAAATGAGTATTTATAGACTCATATGATTGGGTACAAATTTTATATTATTTATTATTTAATTTTTATTAACATAACAGTTATATTATATTAATGTGTTATCATCATTATTTATCATTTATTAAATAATTATTTATTTTTTAATTTTTATTAATATAATGTTAGACTGTGTACCTGGTGGGGCGTACAGGCTATCCTTGTGATCAGATTGAGCCATCGACTTTAATTCATGTGCGTACTTCTAAGGAATCGAAGTTGGGTCTTCAGACCTTATCGTGCCTCACGACTTCGTCTTTGTATCGCTTAGGTTGGCCATGAGTTAAGGTCGGTGCCTCAGTCTGGCGACAGGGATAGCCTATGGGCCCCATTGAGTACACAGTCTAACAAAAAAAGGCCTACCCCAACAGTACAAGGATAAACTTGTTAAGCACGATAAGGATGTAGGTTCCGAGTTTGATTCTTTGGAGGTTCAATATGAGAGAATATCAGTTGGTTATTGTGGCTAACACCAGACTGTCCTTGAGGGTCACACCTGTAGTAGCAGTGCATCTAAATAAAATCGGCCTTTTTGTTAAATTGTGTACCCGATAAGGTCCATAGGGATAATTTATAGGCCCCATCAAATACAGTCCAACATATAATAGTTATATAATATCAATTAATATTAAATACATAATATGTTGCTTCATTTAAAATATAAACTTTGTATTCTAACTATTAAATATATAATTAATATGCATATTTATATCATGTTACATCAGCCGAAACTAATTTTAAGTGTAATTACGTTGTTGTACTAGTCAATTGTAATAAATTGGGGGTGAGCTGATGCATGTAAAAAAATAATAATTGCGCGTTGATGAATGTCATAAATGACGGGGTTAAATTGAAATTTACCTTTTTTTTTTTACAACCACTATTAATAATAGCTTGTTGAGACTATTGATGCATCTTTATTGTTAAATTCTCTACCTAAACGATAACTTTTTGAGACTTGTGATGTATCTCTAATAACAACTTCCCTGGCCAAAGTAATTATTTTTAACAACAAAGAGCGAATAGGTGTAAAAAAGTTCAGTGAACAAGATTATTTGGTATGAAATTCTGATAATTGAACTTTCAACTTAAAAGCTCAAGCTTAGTGTCACGCCCCAAGTGTTCTTAAGCATTTCCTCGAATACTTAGTGTGCGACAAAATCTCTTAGAGGTTATATGAGCTGCTGGAATGGATCTCGGACCGGAGCTTCTAGAAGAGTCGCTGACATGGGTGAAGAACCGGGTCAAGCCCACAACTTATTATGGTTATTAACCTTAATTAGGAAAGGAATATTCTAAGGAATATGTGATGGCATCTAGGAATATTTTAGAGCATACTTATCCATCTTGTATATACACTGTTAGATCATTTAGATCTCAGCCATCAATTGTATAGGGCTGCTAGTATATAAAGGGGAGACCCTCACTTGTATAATTCATCTCATAGGTTTATTTTCTCTTCAGCAATATAGAGAGCATTCGTGCAAACACTTGGTGTGCTTGTTTTTTCTTATTTTTGTGTGGTTTTCTCAGTTGCTTAGCACGCAACGCGTCTAAGGCCGCACGGTTCGAAAACAGTCCTGACAGTTGGTATCAGAGCAGGTTCAAAGATGACTGAAGAAAGGGGTCGGAACAAAGCTAGGAGGCACGATAGTGTATCTCGCAACAAGTCTGTCGATCTAGGCCATGAGTTCGGGACCATGGTGAAAACGCTCGATGGCGCTGTGGGAAAGGCGACGGATCATCTTAGGGAGTTAGAGCAGCAAATAAAGAAGATCGATGCGGGACTCGACACTCAAGGGGATAAGCTGCGCTCTCTCATCGACACATCCATCTAGAGTTACGCTGATCGGCAGTGTGACTGGATCAAGGCTTTCTAGGAGAAGGTATACTCCACCTTTGACAAAGTTCAAGCCCAAGTGGAGGAGCTGCGTAGAGGGTTTGACACTGTCAAAGAGGACGTAGTGCTGTGTAAGCGAGCAGTGGCGAATGGGTCTATTACTGCTCAAGGGGCGCTAAGAGTTGAGACTCCTAAACCGAAGGAGTTCAGCGGCAAGCAGAACGCCAAGGAGTTGGATAACTACTTTTAACAGATGGAAAGATACTTCGATGCCATGGGCGTGCGGGATGAAGACAAGGTAAATACTGCGACCTTATATCTTTCCGACCATGCAATTCTATGGTGGCGCAGGAAATGCAAGAAGATACGCAAGGGTACCTGCACAATCAACACCTGGGAAGAATTGCAACAGGAGCTGAAGCGCCAGTTCTATCTGGAGAATGTGGCGCACGACGCTCAAAAGCGGTTAAAGGAATTGAAGTAGACCAAGTCCATCAGCGAGTACGTAGAGGAGTACTCCCTGTTAATGCTCCAGATTCCTAACATGAGCGAGGAGGACTAGCTGTTTAATTTCCTGGACAGGTTACAGACATGGGCGTTCAATGAACTGAAGCGGCGCGGGGTGACCAGAATATCCGACGCTCTAACATTGGCAGAAACGCTCATAAATTACCGCAAGGGTGACTTGGGGAAGTCCAAACATTCGATGTCACGCCCCAGACCCAAAAGATCCGACACACGACATCACTTACATTCGTTCACTGCATGTGCACTCATAAATAATATTACACAAAATTTTCAACTTTCATTCAACACAGGAATCCTTAGCAAGTTGCTAGTAAGTTCAACACTAAAATCAACCTATAACCTAACATATAAATTAAACTTCTCTTGGCAATATTTAAACATTCATTTCAATTTCTTTCAGAATTATAACAATTGAATTATGATTGGGACAATTAATAAACTGGAGATATGCAGAGTTTTCTCAGAGATTAACACTCTACTACGTCACCAGTAGCAACTTTGTTACCGGAAGCCCAGAATATATTCATTGTAAATCCTTACTTAAAATCAACTAAAAACCACATTTTGAAAACTTAAATCAAATCCAACCACACACAATGAAATAATACATAAGTATTTATCCAATAGGGACAAACCAAATATCCTATTTCACGTGTCCCCAAATGAAACACACAGCAACCTAACAACTTAGGGAACCCAAGGAACAGCAGAAGCCTTGCCAAATTCGCTAAGCACACATGTACCTTATTTACCTGAAATCACCATAAACTATAATGAGTATAAAACTCAGTAAGCATACTTATTTTTTCATATAGCAAATACAAATACATATATGTACACAATGCATACGTATGATATGTTGTGACCAATCAAAATTATAATCTTATCAAATCACATATCATGTAAGCGCTTACACATTCTTTCAAAACACATAATAGGAATACCATCACTCAACTACTACTTAGTAGGACTTACATATCACATATCGCATAATGAGTCAAATGTCACTCGTAAGTGACATACCATATGAGAGGAATAGTACAAGTGAGGCCTTTAAATTACACATATATAATGCTCATGCCCGAAGGTAAAAGCCAAACCCTCACCCTGATCATCGGTGAGTCCTCTCACATGCACCAATACGCCACCATACGAATGTGATGACTCACTCTTCCTTTAGGTACCAATAGGATCCTCCCTACATACGAAACACATAATATATATCAATCCCGAAGAAAAGGCCACATATAAAGGCTCTACAAATTATATAAAATGCCTACTAAGTTAACAGTGAGTTCAAGTACCCTCAAAACACAAAATATTTCTCATGGATATATTACACTTCAAAAGCTTTCTTTATTAAACACATCTTATTTTGAAAGCTCACTTTAAAAAACACATGTATGTCCATGCTCAATGTCAATGCTTACATTCATAAAAATATATTCACATTTCATATCAAAATATACTTTGACATAACATAAACATATTCTTAACCCTATTTGCAAAATCATACAAAACAATTACTATGTTTATTGTGATTTTAGTAAAAAGTCTAGTATACTTATCTCTTAACACTTTCAGCTGCAAGGCTTAAATCTCCTTAACCTATCAATGGAGATTAATCCTTTCATAAGCTTCACATTCACACAAAATACTTTAAATAGCTTACAAAATTATACACAATGTATTTATCACATCAAATTGGTCTAAATACTTGATTTCTCAAAACCTGTCATTCTGACCACTTACACTTAACAAAATTTTCTAATACATCAAATGATGTCCAATTACTCCAAAATCAGAATATATCATTCTTGACTCATATATCATTATTATATATGAATATTATATCAAAATTCATACACAATCCATTCCATACACACCATCGAATCCAAACTACTAACCTGACAGGATCAAGATACTTACTGAACAGTATTCAATCTTTCAATTTTATAAAATCATATACTAACTTAAAAATTATAAAACTACCACAGAGTTACTCTTAACACATATCGTAAGTCATGATAAATATTGCACTTCCAAATCATTGCCAAAAATATTTTAAAACTATTTTATTTCATAACTTTAAAAATCTGTTAATCAAATACTGCAATGAACTGATACACTCTAGAAAATCATAACACTTCAACCACATTGATCTAAATTCTCAATTTTGAGTATATCACATTAGACATATAAACTTATCATATTCCATAAATTCGTAATTTTTTAAGATCATTTAATAGGTTAAAAATTATTTTCCACTGTATCACACTGTTTACACAGGAAATTTCTATAATTTTAGGGTCATTTTGGTAAATTCACTAAAAATTCAATTTCCAAAATTTTCAATTGCTTCAAAGTTGCAGATGATTCTAAACATGTCTAATTTTCTATACTCAAAATTCAAAATCAGAATCGAATCACAATAATTTATAAAATTCCTGGATCAAGAGACTATCAAACAGAAATTCTATAATTCATCATGATTTATCAAGCTATCTTATAGATCATCATCAATTCTCACAATATCATACGAAATATACATCAAATTCTCAATTATACATATTTCCAAAAATCAAAACTTAAAGAAATTAACTTAATTAACACCAATAAATTGAGAAATAATTGTGATATACCTCTTAAGATCCAAAATTCCAATTTCTTCTTTTTTTTCTTCTTCTATTTCTCTCTTCTCTCTCTCAAAAGGGGTAGCTCGACCTAAAAATGGGTAAATTAGGGTTCAAAAGTGTATTTTTATACTAAGAGGCTAAGTTTTTAGTATTTATGAATTTACCCCCAAAAATTTCAAAGTATAACAATTTGGTCCCTAAAATAAATCTAAAGTCTTACAAATAAACCTAATACTAATAGTATATCTTTAACCTATAAAAACACTACTAATAACAATATATAATTCAAGGATCACCCACATACAATTAAAAAATATATATTTATATATATATACATATTCTTATCGGTTATGGATATTGGTTACTACATTCGAGACCCAATCACAACAAAGGTGGGGGAGCCAAAAAGTTTCAGCCTCTGGAGGATGAGGAGGAGAAAAGTAAGCCGCCTAAATGGGAAAAACAGAAGCGCAATGGCCATAGAGGGAATTGACCGAAGACAAGTTGCTTCATTTGTGATGGGGGATCACTGGGTCAAGGACTGCCCGAAGAAGAAGGCTATCAACGCCATGGTTACAGCACACGAGGCTTGCGAGCAGGGTCAAATGGGGTGCTTGCAACTGCTCAACACAATGAAAGCCAAGCGGGGTGCCAACGCACCAATGGGAAAGACGCTCATGTATGTTAAAGCCTACATCAACTGTATAAAGACTCAAGTGCTGATAGATACGGGCGCGACGCACAATTTCATCAAGCGTACGGAGGCAAAACGCTTGGGACTTTATGTAGAGAAAGAAAAGGGGTTCCTTAAATCAGTGAATGCTGCAGCCAAGCCACTGGATGGGGTGGTTCGAGGGGTCGATATCCACCTAGGTAAATGGCGCGGCAAGGTAAATTTCTCTGTAGCACTTTTTGATGATTTCGATGTGGTGTTAGGTATGGAGTTCTTGAAGCAGTACAACGTAGTGCCGCTTCCTCGACACGACTATGTGTGCATCATGCAAGGAGGGTCTTACATGATACTGACGGTAGACAAGCCCAAGGGTGGGCAATCTCAGCCGAAGGCCAACACTAAAATCCTTTCTACCATTCAACTTATGGGAGTTGCTGAGCGTAAAGGAGAATCACATCCAGCCACAGCGAGGAAGGTGGATGATAAGGCGATAAGGGACGAGGGTAAGCTACCAACAAGGGTTGCGGAAGTGCTCAAGGAGTACAAGAGGGTCGTGCCAACTGACATACCACAGGTGCAGCCACATCAAGGTGATACCGAGCATGGGAAACACTTGGAGCTAGGGTTGATGCTTCCAATTACAGTGCAGATGCCTCAACCGGGATTAGATGAGTTGCAGGGGTAGCTCAAGGAGTTAGAGAGTATGGGTATCGCTCAACAACTCGATGTGTCATATGATGTGCGTTTTTAGCACAATAAGTGGGTTGGGGACAGGCAGCGGTGTGTCAAGCATCGTGCAGGGGACTTGGTGATGGAGACGATACTTCCACCACAACACAAGATAGCACGCCTACTTCACAAAGGCCTTGATCGCAGGGACGAGGGGCCATTTTCTGTTGCCAATAGGGTTGGCAACATCTCGCATAAGGTGGGGATACCTTCGAGACAACAGCTGCATCCGTTGCCTTCCGAGAGCTGTTTGGAGCTATACCGAGGGGGTATAGAAGATATAGAGCAGAAACAAGTACCTTATGATTTTTCACATGGGATGTCAATTGGGCGAAACTCATCTGCAACGAATGGACGGTGCAGAAGAAGAATCCACCTCCAAGGCGTGAGGACATTGTCAAGTGGAAAGAGGTACCCAATATTGAGGTACACTGGAAATACAAGAGCACACAGCGGTAGATTGATGAACGAGGTGTGCAGTTTCCAGTGAAGACGCGACGAGGGCGTCGCGTGAATTTGGTATGGGAGAATTTTACGCCCCAAGTGTTCTCAAGTATTTTCTCGAACACTTGGCGCGCCACAAAACCTCCTAGAGGTTATATAGGCTGCTGGAATGGATATCGGGCTGGAGCTTTTAGAAGACCTGCTAACATGGGTGAAGAATCGGGTCAAGCCCACAACTTATTAGGGTTGTTAACCTTAATTAGGAAAGAAATATTCTAAGAAATATGTGATGGCATCTAGGAATATTCTAGAGCATACTTATCCATCTTGTATATACACCGTTAGATCATTTATATTTCAACCGTCAATTGTATAGGGCTGTTAGTATATAAAGGAGAGACCCTCACTTATATAAATCATCTCATAACTTTCTTTTCTCTTTAATAATATAGCCAACATTTATGTAAACTCTTGGTGTGCTTATTTTTATTTTTTTTGTATAATTTTTTTGACTATTTAATATACAACGCGTCTGACTGCATAATTTAAAAATAGACCATAATATTAGGATGGTCCGACGATGGGAACAAACAACTGGCATCATATTTGCTCCCACTGCCCTCAATCAAGACTCGACGACTACACGTGCGTATTTTCCTGGGCATACCGTAGGAAAGGGACTAGTGAAAATGATAGCAAATGGAGAAATTGCCAAGAAACAAGTGTTCAATAAGTAGGGTCTCGTATTTCCAGCTGAAATTAATGACCACCACCACCATTGCATTGAAAATATTATCATATTGCTATTATTTTATTAAATATTTTTATTTAATCACGGAGTAAGTTGATTTTAAATCAGATTCTTTATTAAAATGTGAACAAACTTATCATCGAATGAAAGAATAACTGCTTGCAACTTCTCATCATCGCTGTCATAAAGTTTCATCGAAGAAGAATTATTAAATAAATTGACTCCTCACATTAATAATTATTAAATAAATTAATTATCCTGATGACTGAAAATGAAATTTATTAATAACATAGTCCCCTGGTAGCTCAAATGAACGAGGTAGCTGCTGCCTGCTGGAGTGCTGGTCTCTCGAATGAGACAGCTGAACAAAGACAAAAAAGAGAAAAGAAAAATCTTTCAGCATATTCGCATGGCTCAAAATCTCGCAACTTATACGCCGCGAGAAAATCCCGGGGCTCCTCTTCAATTATACACAAATGAACCGTTATCTAATCGCCACGTGGCAAGTACCACTGCTAACTTTTTTTTTTTTGATGTGAAAGACCACTACCAACTTGAACCACTACAAATAGCAGTTCTTGGAACTAGGGATTCCAATTCCCAGTATCACCAGATTTCTTTGGAATACGTTTGATGCAGTGAAGTGAAGTAAAGCGAAGGCCGAAGGGGAAAGAAGCATCTCTCAGCAGGTGAAATCTCTGAAGTCTTGCTTCATTCATAGTAATACTGATACATCTATGTTGAATCTTTTTTCTAAGCATCAACATGCTTTTGAAGTTTCAACTTTGGCCTCTTCATTATCACGATCTTTACGCCATCTATTTTTTCCGTTTTTCTTTTTGCAGAACATAATATCAGCAATGGCAACTGTAGCTGCTTCAGGCTTTGTGTCAAGAACTTCCCATGTCAACCATGGACGGGGAGTATCTTCAACTTCAGAGAACAGCGCATCACTGATGAAAGTTGGATTTATGAAGCAGACCATGACTCATAATGGGCTAAGATGTTTAAATTTAGTGGATGAGCATCAAATGAAAAACATGGCAAACGCAACCAGCAGGCACGCAAGGAGTAAAAGATTTAGAAGTGAGAGTGGGAGATCCATGATGATTGTTTGTGGAACTGGCATGAATTTGATTTTTGTAGGAACAGAGGTTGCTCCATGGAGTAAAACTGGTGGACTTGGAGATGTTCTTGGAGGTCTCCCACCAGCAATGGCTGTGAGCTTCACTTTTCACTTTTCTTTTACTGTTGTTTTCTCCAATCAAATGATGAAATCATACCATTGATTAGCACATGTAGAAGTTAATTAGGTAATGATGGACAAAATTTGATACTTCTCCAGGCCAACGGGCACCGTGTCATGACTATTGCGCCCCGATATGACCAGTACAAAGATGCTTGGGATACAGATGTTGATGTTGAGGTATATTTTTATTCAACTTTAAAGTTTGGCTTTCCTTACAAAAAGAGGGTTTTTTTTTTTCTGGCAATAGTTACTTACACTTCGAATGACTTTTTGATTATAGCTCCAAGTCGGAGACAGAATTGAAAAGGTTCGCTTCTTTCACTGCTACAAGCGAGGAGTTGATCGGGTGTTCGTGGATCACCCTATGTTTCTTGAGAAGGTAGTCCTTGTGAATCACTCGTGTTCATATCTTACTCTGACACCAAATGTTTTCATATATCTGAATTTGTGAAGGCTGTCTCCTAAATTACATTTGTCATGACTAAACTTCAAGGTGTGGGGGAAAACTGGATCCAAACTCTATGGACCTATTACTGGAGAGGACTACAAAGACAACCAACTTAGGTTCAGCTTGTTATGCCAGGTTGATAATCTCTGCCTTCGTAGGAAATGCAATCTATCTTGCACGGTCCACACGATATTGATTGTTAAAAAAGTTGCTTCTTGGAAAATATAAAGCATTTGGTCTTCAATCTAAAAGTCATTTTGCACAATTACAATGTTTAGGACATGTTTCAATTGCTGCAACAGTTAAAATGTAAATATGGGATCTTGTATTGATTCCTTCACCATTATTGGAACTCAATTAATGTGCCAAAATATAGGCAACGGATGAAAGGAACTTCTTCATTGTGGTTCCCTGTTGCAACAGAGTTGTGGAATAGATTTACATGCAAAACTCATCTCTGCTTTACCAATCAATCTTCAAACTATAAATGGTGCAGTTCATCTGTGTTGCACATAAGCTAATCCTTCATATAGTTTGTATTATTAAATTCAGTAGCTGCATTACTTTGTTATTGTTGTCCTCAGATTTATAGTTTTATAACTTATAGGCCGCTCTGGAAGCACCAAGGGTTCTCAATCTTAACAGCAGTAAATATTTCTCAGGACCATATGGTAAGGGCCAGTTATTCCTACAACTGAAGCTGCTGCTAAACAACATAAATATGAATTGTTACTTTGATCTCCTTGTATGCAGGTGAAGATGTTGTTTTCATTGCCAATGACTGGCATACTGGCCTTCTCCCATGTTACCTGAAATCTATGTACAAATCCAAAGGAATATACAAAAGTGCCAAAGTGAGCTCCTCATGCTTTTATGTAGTATAAAAAAATATCTGGCTAGTCTATACGGTACTTAATAACTGTTATTGTGTTTAATATCTTGCCAGGTTGCTTTTGTTATCCACAATATTGCTTACCAAGGAAGATTTGCATTTGCGGACTTTGAACTTCTCAATCTGCCAAATGAATTCAAAAGCGCTCTTGATTTTATCGATGGGTATGGTTCCATTGACTTAGTGTTACAGAGCTCCTCATTGCCCAAACAGCTGTCCCATTAATCCTATCCTGCAGGTACGATAAACCTGTGAAGGGAAGAAAAATCAACTGGATGAAAGCTGGAATATTAGAATCAGACAGGGTCTTTACAGTGAGCCCATACTACGCCCAAGAACTTGTTTCTGGCGAAGAAAAGGGAGGAGAATTGGACAACATCTTTCGTAAAACAGGCATTACTGGAATTGTGAATGGGATGGATGTTCAGGAGTGGAACCCCTTAACTGACAAGTATATTGGTGTCAAATATGATGCTTCAACTGTAAGAACCTTCATAAGATTAAGCCTTTTCTGTCATTACTAGCATTGTAGAAACTTAACCTGATTTAGCAAGAAGTCACAAAATTTTGTACTCTCAGGTGATGGACGCAAAGCCTCTTTTGAAGGAATCTCTCCAAGCAGAAGTCGGGTTGCCAGTTGATAGAAATATCCCTGTGATAGGTTTCATTGGTAGACTCGAAGAGCAGAAAGGCTCCGATATTCTTGCAGCTGCCATTCCCCAATTTATTGGAGAAAATGTTCAGATAGTAGTCCTTGTAAGTATCGAAATAATAAGTTATTCTCCCTCGTACTCTTGAACATGACATCCAATGGCACATCTAATCTGCATATGTTTTTTAACCTTCTCTCAGGGTACTGGCAAAAAGCCAATGGAGAAGCAGCTTGAACAATTGGAGATATTGTACCCTGACAAGGCCAGAGGAGTAGCCAAATTCAATGTTCCGCTGGCCCATATGATAACAGCAGGAGCTGATTTTATTTTGGTTCCTAGCAGATTTGAACCTTGTGGTCTCATCCAATTACATGCTATGCGTTATGGAACTGTATGATGTCCTGCTAAAAGATTCTCCAATCTGCTAGCACTTGGTGTGTTTTACCCTTGTAGTCACGCCCAAATTTTATTTAAGTGCTATCCCTTTGCAGGTACCCATCGTTGCCTCAACTGGTGGGTTGGTTGACACTGTAAAAGAAGGCTTTACCGGATTCCAGATGGGAAGCTTCAGTGTTGATGTAACTACTCATTGCTATCCTATATTCTAGAATAACAATAAAAACCTTTTATACTTCTGTCCGAGTTTAACTGCAATCTCATTGTTGATCTTTCAGTGTGATGCTGTTGATCCGACGGACTTGACTGCAGTGGCAAAAACTGTCCATAGAGCCCTTGCAACCTACGGCACTCCAGCTTTGACTGAAATTATACAAAATTGCATGGGTCAAGATCTCTCATGGAAGGTGAGTGGGAACTTTAAACTTCTGCAAGAGAAGATTTTTGATTTAGTGACTTCAATTGGTTTCAGTTTTTTCAATGATCTCTGAACCTATAATATCCTAAATGTGTAATGGCACAGGGACCTGCTAAGAATTGGGAAAACGCTCTACTTAGCTTGGAAGTTGCTGGCAGTGAACCTGGAATTGAGGGCGAGGAAGTTGCTCCCCTTGTCAAGGAAAATGTTGCCACTCCCTGAGCGCCGAGCTACAAAAACTGCGCCTGTTTCTTCTTTTAGACTATAATCGTAACTACTACGAAAGATCTATTAGTATAGTAAGAGCTGTTGTAATTAATGTGCTCGGATCCGAATAAGGTAGTAGTACTAGCAAGTCTTATATCTCCCGGCTCTGTAAGAACTATTGCTTAATAATTATAAACCAATTAACCCGAGAAGTTTTTAAAAATTTAACAGAATCCATGGATGTGGATACTGCTAGGAGCGTTTTCATTTCTCCATTAACATGATCCCCCTTCCTGACAAGTCAACCGTCAAAAATATCACTAGCATTGTCAGCAAGCAATTCTAGTCAAACCAGAGGCTTACCAACTCTAATTAAACCCATGGCACACCACGGCTGGAGATGACAAAATTGTTCTATATATATACTCTAGCTTGAAATCTACTTCAAACTACGTTATCATCGTATAGCATGTGGCAAAGAGTTATGCTAAGAACACTGCATTTCCTGAATCAAAGCCTTTTTTTAAAATAAATAAATAAAAGGATGCTAAATGTTTTAAGGACTGTACAAATTCCCACAACAATCCAGGCCATTGACAGTCTGGCAATGACAATGAGAAAGTAGAAAATTAAAATATATATCATTCAATCAATGGCTGCCACAAAATATATAAAATTGAACCCGCAGACCATCATGCCTAGCCACTTAGCACATTAATCCACCATTGGAATGCCACCAAATATGTGGTACTGATCCTACAGACATAATAGTGTCGACCAACCAAAACAAATCCCGTCACAGTCAGCTACAACATCCATTTACTAGCTATGTCATTCAGATACAATCATCTGGTTCAGACATCCAACCAGGGCAAATTATCAATCAATCACAGGCATGAAATTTATGATGTGCCACAAAGGAAACAAAATTAAACAGCATAATTATATATATTCAGAATCTCAAACACAACATATTTGGAACCAAAACAACTACTCAACACTTTGTTCATTTGAAGTTACCTATACTTAAAACATGCAACACCGATACTAAATTATCAAAAAGACAACTAATCTTAGAAAATTAAAACGACAGAGGCCAAAATCATGCTGAAAAGAGCTCCTAATCAAACAAGCTGAAGCCCATATCGTCATCACTTTCTTCTTTGGGCTCTTCCTGCAAAATTACCCAAAATAGCATATATAAGATAACATAAAGCATAGAAACCCAATACCAACATTCACAATTTATGTCAACTACTAACAAAGAAGCCCTTCCAATTACCTTCTTCTCCTCAGGAGGAGGTGCGGCAGCAGCAGCACCACCAGCACCTCCAGCAGGGGCAGCAACAGCAACTGCAGCACCGCCGCCGCCTGAACCCACATTCATGATAAGATCGCCAATGCTTCGCTTCTCAGAGAGCTTAGCAAACAAGCTAGGCCAGTAAGATTCAACAGACACATTAGCTGCCTTCACCAATTGTGAAATCTTCTCTGCCTATCAACAACTGTTAACGGAAACACCCAGGACACGTCTTACAGGAACTAGCACAATGCAGAACTTTTAAGAACTAAGTCAAAAACATTGTAACAAATGAAATAGGCCATTAGTGTTCACTGGTTGCTTATGCTGCCAAAATTGGACAAAAACCCAAAAAAAACTGAAATTAGACGAACAGAAGGCTAAATTAAAAGACTAGTTTCCCATTAACCATTTACGAAAGCCTAGAAGAACAAAACACCTGAACAAAGATCCCAAAGTCGTAAAATCAACCACACAAACATTAAAATATGATTATGATTACGCCTATACCTATGCCAATGTATGTAAATGCACTCCACGAAGTTCACAAAAAAAAATTGGAATTAACGCATATATATTTTCCTGATAAGGATACAGTAATGGCGATGTCTTCATCATAGAGGATCAAACAAGCGTAAGTGCAAGCAAGCTCTCCAACCGACATCGTTTAACTATCATACAGCACCAAAAGAAACAATAAATTAACATAATTGAAATAATAAGATATATTTTCATTTCCATGGCATAGGAAATTAGAAAGAACGAGAGGCAAAGGAGAGGAAAGAAAGGTTGTTACCTCAGAAGATGAGATCTGCTACTGAATGCTCCGTGCACTTCGGCTTTGCCGCGGCTCCAAAACAATGCTAGGGTTTGTGGGAGTAGCGGGCTGGGGTTTTAAAGCGAATGTTAATTGGGCCAGTGGTGGACGGGGAGTCCCCGGCCCATTTAGGATCAATGTCTTATAAGCCGCGTCGCTTTGCGTTTGTTCCCCTAATTTTCGGCCAATGCTGAAGTGTTGGACCGTCTGTTAATTTTCCGCAAATTTTGGCATCCCTTTAGTCTCTAATTATTGTTATTTTTTAACTCGGAGAGGACGGGGGTATTATAACCAAAACGGAAATATCAACTCAAAATATTGCGTCAAAATATTGGACATTCTCAAGAGATCGACATATGATCCACGGAAATATCAACTCAATTCACCAGGTTCATATTGTGTCACTATCCGATATTTTCCAGAGAGATCATTGCATCCGCTAATTGTGGAAGTTTTAACTAATTCAAGATTCTCACCAGCAGTTCCTGCATGACATGTAGGAAAAATTTTGAACTTCATATCAACTATGAACAACTGCTTAGCTGCTCAAGTGTCTTAAAGCAAACATTCATGTCCGCCATGTTGCAGCATACAGACGCTACCAAAGAGCTCCAGACAGACGGCTCTGACAACTTAGCCTGACTGATCATCTCCTCCAACCACATTACAGCTTCATTTTGCTTGCCTATTGAACAAAGACCCCTAATAAGCACATTGTAAGTTTCAACACCAGGCCAATATGATTTAATCAGCATCTCCTCCAAAACCTTACTGGCTTCAATAAATCTCCCATCTACTAAAATGCTGTAAGTTTCCTCGTTAGCAACACAACCGACTTGCTCAGACATCATCTGCAAATACCCAAGAGCACCTGTTGAATCCCCAGCATCACATAGGCCTTTCAACAAGATATTATACACTGTAACAGTTGGTACACAAATTTCTTCCACCATCTCCTCTTCAACCACCCTAATTGCTTCATCAATCATACGTTCCTTACATAAATCTGCCAACTTTGACTCATAAATTACAAGGGATGGCCAAAAGCCTTTATTTGGTATTTCAACAATCACTTTATTTCCCTCAACAATTCTACCTTCATCATATAGATCAACAACGATATCACTATAACTTGCTAAATTGGAATCCCGCTTCTAATAAAGGTATTAAAATTTATGTTTATGTGTCATCTCATTTTATATAAATATTTTATTTTATAATATTTATATAGTATATTTATTAAATCACTAATTTCATTAATTAAATATTACAGTGTTTATAACGTTACAGATATTTTATAATCTGAAAGAGTTCAAATCTAGTCTAAAAGAGTTTAGACCAGTGCTAAAGGTTAGCAACGCTTAAATTTATAATTGCTAATAATTAACACTACTAAAAGTTAGTAAATTATAAAAATTAACAAAATCTAAGAGTTAGGATCTTGTATGTATCGAAACGTAGACTCGAGAGTACATCAGTAATAACATAGTTGCAATAAGTGTTAAGAAATTTTATTATGTACATGTATTCTCAAACACAATGTTCTTAATCTCATTCATCGATATAGGTTTATTGGTGAAACCCTTTATTATAGATTAGTCTATAACTATATTTAGACAGTATATATAGTATAGATAGTTGTTCTTAGCTAACCATTTGCTTACCAGAAGCTCGTATGATATACGAGTATTCAGTAAGGACTGAATACTAAACAGGCTCAACGAGAACCTAAACATCCCATGAAGCCGTCAATGGTTGGTTATCTTGAGTTGAGTAGTGTAATTTTCCTTTAACTTGAGCACTACAGTGAACTTGTGAGTGATCCACCATACTTTGGTTCTATATATGTCAAAGACCTTTCATGGTATGATAGTTATATGTCGCTGTATATGGTATGATGCTCATGGAGTCCGGTATGGTCTGATAGCTATGTGTCGCTATATATGGTCAGATGCTTATGGAGTCCGGTGTGCGCAGATATGAGATCTGTCAGCTCACATGGGTGAGTTGTATATCCGAATACTCCGATAGTATATCTCAGAAATACTTATAGCCATAAGTAATAAACTTGAAAAAAGAGTTTTCCACATGGTTAAACAATATTGTAAATGTGTTTGTATATATTATTTATCGAGATAGGAGTATGGAGATAAATTCACGGATAAGCATGTGGGAATTTGACGGTGTTAATTTATATCCCTGCTCCTCTAGGATATAAATGGCAGAATGATTAAACATTTGCGCGATGACCTCAACTTGTATAGTCTACTGCGATGATTTGTAATATCCGTGACATGTACGTGGGGCATCGATCTCGGACTCACATAATAGTTTCGTTTAACAAATTAGGCATAGACCTAGGGAGTCCCGTATTATAAAGTATACTCGTTGTGCACTGGAGTAGTATACCAGATTAAATAGTTCAATCCAATAAATTTCAGCAGACCAGACATTTACTTCGGTATCCTTCGAGATGTGCACGTGTCAAGATTTAAGTATTAAATATATCAATTAGTTAACAATAATTGTTAATTAATATGATGATGACACATAGTACACTATAAGCTAATTATTATTTAATTTAAAAATTATCAAAATAATCATACTTGTTGAACAAGTAAAATATTATTTCATTCATTAAATTATTTATTGAATAAAATAATTATAATGATATTTGATACTATTCTTTTAATCAAGTCAAATAATTATTATTTATCATATAATACGTGTGTTTCTAATTAATTTAATATGATTAAATTAATTCAAGATGAAACATAAAAGCATGGATAATGTAAGTGATGGGGCAAAATAGTAAAATGCAAGAAATAAAAATTGTATCATTTGGTTGCACAATCGGATCATATTTATTCACACCATTTGAATTGCATATATTTTATTTTATTTATTTTATTATATTATAAACAAATGAAACAAAAACAAAGAAAAATAAGTGTGGCAAATACTATCATATCATACGGTCATGCTTAATAATTGGAGGGAAAACAAATGAAGCAAACAAATAAGTGAACAATGTTTTTCTCATTTTTGAAGTGGAATACACGGTCATTAAAAAGTGAAAATAGTGAAAAGTTGTGTTTGTTCTTTCAAGTTATTGGAAGGCATTTCAAGAGTTAGAAAAATAATAGCACTTAACTTCTTTCTTTTTTCTTTCAAAATGGCCAACCAAATTACTTATAATAACATAATGATTTTAATTGTTTAAATGTTAAATTAGAACTAAGGTCATTTAGAGTTTGTAGTTAGTTATAAACTTAAGGTGTTAAGTATTTTTATTTAAGAGTTAAACTTAGAGTTTAAGTATTAAATCACTTGCAGTAAAAAAATTCTATTCTAAACTTTTCAAACCCACTAAATTGAGAGTTAAAATTCACAACAAATATATTTTAAAGCGAAAACTCCAATTCAACTAAATACTTAAAACTTGTTAAAATAATTCTCTACAAACTTTTATAATTTCATTTATGAAATAATATAAAAAATTTATTATATTTATTGTTTAAGAAATTAAATTTTTAAACTTTCATTACGCACAAATATATATATGATGCACAATTTTATATGATAAACATAATCTCACATATATATACACCTTAAAATAATCAACACTCACACAAAACGTCATTAATTAAATGCTTAACACCTTTTATATCTTCACCATTTTTTAATGGACTAAGATCAATGCGGTGGCATCGACTTTTAGGAGCCTTAAGCCCCTTCCTTAAGATCTTTTCAAGAATCTCCACTGCCTTTTGAACCTGTCCTATATCGCATAATGCAAACACATGTAATGCAAGATCAGAACGTTTACGCTTACACAGGACATCCATTAGCAAATTCAAAGACTGAACACGTGACTTTACTTCCCCTCCATAACAACTTTCCAAGAAAAGACGATGGGCAGCTTCAAGCTCAGACACTTTCACCATTTCCTTCAAAAGGGTACTAAAAGATTCAGTCCAATTCACACAATTGAATTGCTTAAGGTTTTTGAAAAGAGAAACAGCCTCGTTTAACTGGCCGGCTCTTGCGTACGTCTTGATCGCAGTAGCAAATACAGAATCTTTACACTCGCATGAATCATCTTTCATTTGATCAATAACCTCCTTCGTTTCAGTGATTCGGTTTGAATCTGCGAGAATGCCAACCATGGTAGCATAAACAGGACCATTATGTCGATAATTAGGATATTTCTCCTTGGCTTCCTTGAAAATCTGGAGAGCTGCTAATGGATTTTTCTGCTTCTTTATGATCTGAGATAGATGAGTAGGTGTTAGAAGCCTTGGCCATCTTACACTCATTACGAACTGCACTTTAAATAATGGGTAATCTATTAGCTGATGGTCTCAATTCCTTTCGCACATCTCATTGTGAAATTTCATCGAACATGTGGTGCCTCCCGTAGTCAATCAACAATGAGAACTCCTAGACACATCGAATTACGGGCCATATTTGCTTAGGTTTTATTTTCCAATCCATAATCAGGTTTTAAGAGGCCATGCGGCCCGTGAAGATGTTTGATGTTACAAAGTGGGTATTCGGTCTCTAATTTAAGCTTGTTGAGGTGGCTTAATGTGTCCCACGCTGCAAAAGACAAACTAATCCAAAACCAGCACTGGACAAAAGAGATATGTTTTCCGGGGTATAAGCGTTCGTCAACTCTCCCTTGCTTAAAATAACTTCTTGGGTTGCGGGGCATAAGCGTTTAAGCCAACCGCTTATGGGCCCCACAAAATTCAATACGTGGGATTTCGAGTTATCACGTGAGTGGTAAATCTTACAGCCAGATTTTAGACCCACACGAAAGTACAATTTGTTTTGACTTCAGTGTATAGCCAAACTTTCGATTACAGCAAACTGATGGTTGGCTTTTCCGTAAAACTATTATTTTCCTCGAATAGGATATCTGAATCATTTGGTAATTTGAATTCTCTTTTTTTGAAAGTGTAATTTAAATTTCTTAAGCATGTTAAGTAGCAAAACTGAAGCAACTTCAGAAAATAGAGGTAAACAGTAAGCATTGTTTTTATGGATCGTAAATCTCTGACCACATATTTTCCTCTTTGATTCTCTATATTTTGTCAATGAAGCTGTTGTTGATTTGACATGTACATTACAATATTAACTAGTCCATGTTGGGTTTGCTTACAACAAACTTGACATTGAATTTTCCAAGAATTAAGCATATGATGCACCTAGCTGCACGCTCAACTTTGAAACGGAAAAAGGTAACAACACCCATTGACCTCTTTTCTCAGATCCCCTTGGATTCCAAACACATGCACTCATGCACAAAAGAAGCATTTGGAAAAGAAAAAGAATGCCAACTGAAAGTGAAGGATGAAAGGTAAAGGAGATGATTATCTGTAAAAGAAAGAGATACAGAGACACCATTTTCTTTTTCCAACTAAACCTATCTTAAAAAAAGTATCAATCATGAAAAACAAACCAAGAAATTACAAATTAATGGTCAAGCCATCCAAGCTTGCCTTTTGTTGACCAATCAATCTTGGTTCAAAGATACAAAATCAATCTTTTGAACCAATTACTGCTAAAATATGAACATGAGTTATGTCTTCGGATGCTGTATGCATTCGAGGAATAATCATCTGCTAATTAGTATCCTAGGTAGAATCCAAAGCCAACAATAGCTTCTACCTTATGACCAATACATAAATGAATATAATTTCTTAATTCTCCTAATGCCTAACACAACGACTACTTAGACCCTCTAGTGTCCTAAACCAAAACATGTATGATGATAAAGACAACAATGTTTAGCATGAACAAATTGAAGAAAGTTACCGGTCCGAGCTTTATCTGTCAAATGCTGCTCGTTCCTTGAATATTCAATTTGATGCTGCTGAATACTTGGATTCCTTATATTCTCTTGTTATAACTGCTGATGAGGCTTTCTTTTTCTGAATCAGTGATGACTTAACATGTTTTTCTTTTTTCTTTGGCCCATTTGCTCATATATTTTCACCATTTATAGATCTGGTTAGTCTTGTAAGAAAGACATTATAGCTCAAAGTCAATTATGTTGATGAATTTTGTGCAGAAGCTGTTGCTGAGGCTTGGGAAGCAACTGTTCCTGCTCCAGTCGCCCCTATCGTTGCTGCGGTTACAACACCTGCTTTAGCAGATAAATATAGTGAAAACACATAACATTACAGCTTATATATAAATTTATAAAAATGTTTTAAGAATATGACCTGTCCTAGAAGTTGTCACTGCCATAGAAGAAGGAAGTGACAAGATTCCGGTAGTGCCATAATGCTGAGGCAAATATGGGCCGTATTGTAGCATTTGGGGATACTGAACTCCATACCCTTGAGCTTGGGTGCTCTGTGCATAAAATGGATAGAAATTGTGAAACATTCCAGGCGATCCTGATGCCCCAGTGCCGTAATATGGTGAGAATTGTTGGCCTCCATAAAGATTGTAGTAGTTCTGCACGATAAATGTGCCATGAAACTCAGCTCAAGCCAAGCAAAAATGCAACCTCAATATAGTATTTGTTGTGGGAGTAGTTTGCATGGAGATACTAACCAAAGGATACATTGTCTCTTGTGAATATCCGGTGTACCTATAAGTTAAAACCAAAAAATTCGAAGGATGAAAAAGAAGAACAGAGGAACAATAACAGCAAAATATGATTCTTTTGGGAAAATAAATAAAGAGACATTTTATTTAACGTTTATTTTGTTCGTAACGTTTATTAATGCATACCCATAAGCTGAATAAGGAAATGTGTATTGACCGGTGGGTTGTTGGATATATGTCGATGAAAGTCCATGATAAGCAGGAGGAGCAACCAATCCATGTGCTGGTCTAAACCGTCCTGAACCTGCAATTATATTTTTTTTATTAGTTAGTAAATTCCTTTACCCCTACAGACACTAGTGTCTAGATCCCTATTTCAGTTTAGCATACAAGTATATAACTAACTAAATACGAAAAAACAAATATTGAGTTTTCAATCGTTTGCAAAAACTGAAATAGAGATAAAGAATTATAATTTTAGGCAGTAAAAGAAAGGGGTTGAAAACATGAAGTTTCTGTATAAATTATCAGAATGTAAAAAGAGAAAAGACAAAAAAAAAAAAAAGAGAAAATTTTGGAGGAGTAAAATCAAATATCCAACAATGCCCATTTTCTCATGTTGCATGATCTAAAGGCTGGTAAATGTTCGAGGGATTAGTACTTTGACATGAGCAGTGAATATTTTGGGATATTATCTCATATTATCAACAAGAAATATAAATTTAAAAAAACAAAAGATAAAAACCATGTTGAGGAGTTGGTGAACGAGTCTTCTGTGCACCAAGAGATGCAAGATTGCAGTTTGCCCTCCTTCCATCAATTACGGGTGAAGGGTTTTGACAGGCTCTCATTGCTGCTTCTGGATCCTTGAATGTGACCTAATTAGAGACCAACACAAACCAGCCTTTTATTGTAACAAAGAAAATTACACGAAACAAAAAGAAAATTGTATGACTTTGCAAAAAGCAAAAGCAACGAGGTGATAGGGCAAAGGGGCTTACAAATCCATAACCCTTGGATCTCCCTGTGTTCTTGTCTGTGATAATAACAGCCTCAAGTATCTCACCGAACTGCTCAAAATAACGTCTCATGGTATCTCTTTGAGTTTCCCAAGCCAACCCTCCAACGAAGATTTTTGTAAAAGTTGTGTCATTGTAATCTCCTGGATTGTTACCGCCCACCATATGAAATGGCCTTTGTTGAGACATGGTAAAACAAACAATACAGAATAAGCCCCGCAAAACACACAAAAAAAAAAGGAGAAAAGCTTGGAATGAGGGAAAAAAAAAGGGCAAAAGAACCAGAACTCAAACAATAGCCCCAGAAGGCTAAATATAGAGAGAAAAATAAGAAAGGCAATGGCTAACAGAACCGTTTGTTTGATGATGATCACATCAATCAATCAATCAACAAGGAATTCTTTTTCCTCTAAGCACTCGTGCAGTTGTAATATATTTGTGTTTGCTTTTTGGTAACCTTCTTCTTCTCCTAGTAGTTGTTTTTTCTAATGGTATAACTGCCACTTTTTCACAACCACAACTCCTCAGATTCCTCAACAACGATACCCGTAACGAGAAAATCTTTACTGTTGTGGGTTAATGAGAAGAGGAAAGAAGTAAAAGAAAGAAGCCCCTCGAGAAAATAATAAATACATATAAATAAATAAATAAAAACACAACAGAAAGAGAGAGATGTGTATATGATGATAAAAGGAAGAAAGAAGATGAAAGAGGGGAGGAGGGAGAAGGGAGAAGATAGAAAAGCTGCTAGTGGGCACACACGACAACAGCAAACAAGGTTGTCCAATGAAATATCAAAGACCCAAAGACCAAACTCTTTTTGCTGTATCAAACCCACTCTCTCTCTCTAAATTATACATTTTATAATGTGTCTTGCTTCGCTGTATTCAACCTTCCCATTTTTCCCTTAATATTGCATGTTCGGTTTATGGCATATTATTATTGTGGTCTTCAGAAAAAAAAAAATATGATACTTTGACCTCTTTGCCTCCCTTTCAACTCCCTCTCTGCGCCTACAGCTATTCCCTTAACCGAAAAAGTACAGCTCATGGAATTGTTTTTTTTTTTTTAAGGGGCCAAAACTTTCTGCCAAAAATTTCTAAATTCAGTTGTAATACATATATATATTTTTTTCCAACGAAGATGCATATTTGAATGATAAAAACCCCAAACTGCCCCTTGCCAATTCCCATTTACCCTCTACATTATTAAAATTTATTATTGATATTTAATACCCTATAGTTTGCAAATTGCAAAGAGGGTTTTGAAAAGGACATCATTTGCTGACTTATATGCCCATTTTGTCAATATGGTCCCTCGTAATCATGTCTTTGGAGTTTAACTCTACCTTGTTGCAACACAATATTGCATATCTGCATTTATGAAGCCAAACTTGCCATGCTTTTTGGAGGTTGAAATTTGTCCTTTCATGAATGGAGGCACAATAATATCAACTACTAAAGGATAAAATTGTCTTTGCATTTGGACGATGCGAAAAAAAAATGGGATTTTTCCTTTTTATCACATTTTTTTAATCAATGTAATAAGAAATAAGGAAAAACAAAAGCACGATCAGCGTGGTAAGCGGCGCAGTAATGGTCAAATCTCAAATGGGTAAAGCTGGAAAGTGTGAAGGGTAATAATGGGTAATTAGATCTCTACCGGTTATAATTAAAACTCTGGAACAGAATCATTACTGACTGTCGCTACCACACAACGGCATTGGACTGTCGCAGAGTTCGGTCAAACCTCTTCTTTTTTTTATATATTTTAATTCTACGATGTATAAGAATAATCCCTTTTATTAACTATTATTTATTTTTTTCACTTTATCTCTCCTTCTTTTTCTATTTCTTTATTCAGTCCTTTTCCTTCTGTGTTTGTCGGCTCTCTTGGCGGCTACTCAGGCCGAGCTTAATAGAACAAGACTGTGGGAGCCAACGAAACACGGTCTTGGATAAATAAAAGTTAAAAAAATGTTTATATTCAAAGCTAAAAAAAAAAGTGATAAAGACAGCAGATCCGAATGTGATTTTTAAGAAAGTTTAGATAATTTTTTTTTTTTAATTTTCAGAGATTTAATAGTTTTTTAATTGGATATTGGATATGGTCAAAAAGGCATTATTTCCTAAGAAACAAATTTTTTATATATAATTTTTTGCAAGTATATCCTTGTAAATTATTATTGAAAATACATTATACCATTATAGAGAATGCAAATAATTCTGAAATTTAGATTTTGTATGTCACTCACTCGGTCTTCATTTATAGAGAACTTACCGAATGAATTATTTGTATTTCACTATTGTATTGTAAACATCTCGTTTGTAAAGGATATGATCAAAATACTTACGGAAATTAATGTCTTCTGTTGCTAGAAATTAGACTCTGGATATAATATGTTCACTACAACTGAATTCAAAACTTTAAATACTCATGGGATATATAATTATGAGGGCAGTTTAATATTTATGGCTTCAACTTTCACGTAAAAGCAAATTTATAAATACCCCTTTTAAAATTTACTGTCTTATTTATTTATTTTTTTTTTAAGACAATTTTATTGTTTCAACAACTTAAAATTTGGAAACTTAGTAACATTCACATTATGCTCTTCGTCAACTTTTAAAAGAAGCTTCTACTTACACTTAGGCTTGCCTCCAGGATAAGTTTTGTGTACTTTACTAACTAATGTCAAAAGTTTCAGTCCTGATAAATTTTAGGACGGTTGGGTGGGATGTGTTTTAAGCTGTGGGTGTTATTTTTAATGATCCCGATACTATAACTTAAGTGAATGTCTTTTAATTCAGGTGAAATGTATTCAACGTTGTATGTGTTATTTTTGATAATTTTAATAATATAATTTAAGTAGAGTATAAGATATTTTTAAAGTTGTATATATTAGTCGATGATCCCAATAATATAATTCAAATAGAGTATAAGATGTGCTTAAAGTTGTACATATTATTCTTGATTATCTTAGTATCGTTTGATGATCTTAGTATTGTAATTTGGCTAGAGTGTACTTCAGAGATGTACGCATTACTTTTAAAAAAGTGTCGATTATATAGTCTAATTATAACATCACCAGTGTAGTCTGATGTAGTATCAATAATGTAATATAATTGATATAATCTCAAACAAAAAATAAAAATAAACTTATACTTATACGAGAACATCATAGATGTACCAATTTACTTTTTTTTAATGATATATTTTAAATTGGATGTGAGAGTCAGCAATGTGATTAAAGCATTTAAAATATATATAGTATAAAATTATAATTATACGAGCTTATTAAATTGTAATAACTTTATATTTGTAAATTTTTGCCATTGCAGTTTCTTATAATAATTTTTCTATTTGTATATCTATGATTTATTTTAATTAATATATTTTTATATTTGTAGATTATATTAATTTTAGTGCTTGTTTAAAATTTTTGTATATTATATCACTCGATTATTTAAAATTGATATTTTATTAATTTTAATCATTATTAAAGTTACTAATTTTGTTTTATGATACATTTATGCTACATAGCAATGTAAAATAAGTCCGCATAAATTATTTTCTATTATAGTAGTTAACTGTTGTATCACATTTATCAATAATTTACTCATTGTAATATTGATTGAGATGGTCAGTTGTTAAGATAAAGGATTAACAAACGTTAAAGATGAAGTGTTCATATATATATATATATATATATATATATAAGTGGTGTGGTATTCTATGTATTCCTCGTACACAAAAACTTCTATTTTACATTGATAAAATTAAATTGATATTATGATAAAGCAATCATTTGTAGTTGAAGATACATAAATCTTTGTTTGGTTTATTCTATTGATAATTTTTTTTAGTTAAAAAATATTGAAATGCTACGATTGTAATATCGCAAAAAATAAAACGCATAAACATCAGTCCATTATAAACATCAGTCCATTTAAGAGTTATTTGCTTGCTTATACTTTTCATAAACTTGTCTTTGAATTCGGAATTTAACCCATCATTTCAATCTCCATAAGTAGTGTTATTTTTAAAAATAAATTTCCAATTATAAAAAAATTAATTCCACTAATCGAAATTATGTTAAATAAAAGAAATACTTCACTTGTATATTTGTATTCAAAATAATATGACATATGTATATTATTCACTAATAGATGCAATAAATTTCCACATTAATATTGCAATAACCAAGTATAGTATTTAATTGGTAATATACAATATTTTTTATTTGATAAAATACAAAGTTGGAATATAAATAATGTAAATACAGTACTTACTCAAATTGATTATTAAATTTTGAAATGAATAAATTTTAATGTCTCGTATTTCTTTTCATATTCATTTAGAGAGAAAAAGAAAGATCTTGCATTAAAAACAATATTATTATAAAATAAAAAAATAAATAAATCATGCGAGCTTATTTTGAGATAATATGATTTTAGAATATTATCAAAAGAAAGATAGCAATCAAAGTATTTAGAAAATTTTTACAAATAAAATGTTAATTAGATATTCTATTTCTGTATATTTCAATTTAATAGTAACCCGCTTTAATCAACCAGTCGTGGATGTTATGGGCCATTGCTAGATGATCGTACATTGTCAAATATAGTTGCGGGCCTATAATCCTATTAACAAAACGGGTATTGACATTGTACGGTAATTTTAATTTTAATTATATCATAATTTATTTTATTTAAAAAGATGCAAATAATATTATAATTGTATTGTATAAATAATTAAAATATTTTTAAAAAATAAGCAAATTTTTTTATTTTTTAATTAAGTAAAAAAAAATAATTAAAATTAAAATTATTGTCAAAATATAATTTATACCAACTTTGAGGGATAACAGTGTTAATATCTCATTAACAAACCACACATTGTAATATAAAATTCGTTAAAATGCGTGTCATAACTCATAAGAAACGGCCAACAGAAGAGGCTGGCTTAAAGACGAGCAAGCCGAGCTGAAGAACTAAGCGAAGTCCAAGTTAAAAACTATATATAGTTTTTAGAAAGAAAAAGGAGCAAAGAGAAAATGTGGAAGGGACTAGCTCCATCCACATGAAGTCTGCAAAACCAGGCGGGCAGGCCCCGTCAGAAGTTGCACATGCAATTTGCAGTGCTTACTATTATTATCCCCAAAAGTCCATTTTACTTTCTCTCTCCATCTTCATCTTAAATTTTATACACTAGTTCATTTGGTAGTATCGACATCGTCGGATAGTTTTTTGGACTTTTACAAATGAAGATCCAACGGTTTTAAAAATATGGTTTACACATTTTAGAGCGGAGAGAACGATGGGCGGCCCTGCTTGTGATCAGACGTGGCCTTGCATTATCCAATCTATTGCGAAACTGTCCCAGTTCCAGGTTGTACAGTTGTGTGATTGTGTCTGCGTGCTCCCGTTCACACATCATAATGTTGTATGTTTCCACTTTGACCGTTACATTCTAGACACGTGGCAAAGGATAAATTGTCCATCACATGTTTACTCTCCGATAGGAACCCACAGTTTCACAAGTGAGGATGATAGATATGATATTATGGATTGCTTGGTACTGTAAGGAATTTCAGTCACAGTACATGTACTTGGTCTCACACTCACGTTTGAGGCTGTGTTCGCCTGTAAGTTGTCACAGCGTCACTTGTTACAGAGCTATCTATATTAGATTCCGCGGCCCAGTTGAGGTAATTTTATTGATGTATATAGAAGCAGAATTATTACAAATCTAACAAGCGCGCGCCAATTCTTCTCTTGGACCTGTTTCACACTAATTCCTTATTACACCTTAAATAATGCCTTCAACCGGTTCTCAAAATGAATAAACACTAATACCTTTGACCTTAGGATCCATTATTGTGGGCAATTAATATAAAAAAAAAACCCGGAAAACAGTGTAGAAGACCCAAGGAAATGAAAATTTCAAGTTTTTAACTGTAAAAAGACGTTTCGGGATTAGAAATTATAGAGTAATTGGACTAGGATGAGGCAATGTTCGTCGATGATTTGTTTTGTATTAGTGTCAATTCCCTTGCAGAATGACCAAGCATAATACAACCCATAATCATTACCAGAAATTGTCCGACATATGCCCCTAGATCAAGGTTGGGGCAGTTTCTCTCTTGTAGAACATTAGGGCTAGCCTTAAAACTATTGTGGACTCCGGATGTTAAAGCCTGGTCAGCTACCCGGCCTGTGTCATCAGGGTCAAACCTAGGCATTCAAGCCTAGCCTAGCCACACACATGATGCAGTGAACTTGAACTGTCGATGCCGGAAAGGACACGAAAATCTAGTTGCTAACTTCAAGGCAACGAATAAGAGAGAGAAGAGAAAAAAAAAACAAAAACAAACAAATAAATGAGAACGAAAGCAAGAAAACAAAACGTTAAGGCAATGAAGATGAACCGTTAAAAGCTCGTCATCAACGTTGAACTGATTATAATACTGGTTCGGTTCTCTGCTTTTGACGATATTTGTACATTAAGTCTACATAACATATCTATTTCTTTTAGCGACATTATTGAAACAAAGACCACATAATTTCTGTTTTTCATTTTTCGTATTTAAATTACAGAACGGATAAACAACCTTTTCCTATTCACTGATCGTACTCAAACTCCTCTTCGTGGCATAATCTGATAACTGACCCTGGCCAGATATCATACGAGCGGTTGATTTACCTTCCAAGCATTCTTGCAGGATCAGGCGGCCAAGCTCCGAACTATCTTTACTTGAATCAGCCTTTGCCATTAACTCCTTTAGTTGGCTGGCACTGACGCGAACCTTGATTCTCGAACTGCTCGATGGTTCCATAAGCCTTGAGAACTCATCGCTTTTCTGGTTCAATCGGTACACTGGTTGCTTCTTCCCAAACCGATTTCCCATTCTATCTTCCTTTGTATTATCTCTGTTTCTATTTTTGCTGGATTTTTAAAAGTGGATAGTGGGGGGATCAAAAGGTGGATACGATTATGTGAGTGTTGTTTGAGTACACACTTGAGCAAACTTAAGGGCTTAAATACTCAACTGACCCTTGAGAAATATCTGGTCAGAATATTCAGTCGATTGTAATATGATAGCGTGATCGAGAAAATCGAGGCCTATCAGCAACCCATATTTGAATTTCGATCGTTTCATATTGCTTGTCGTTACCCTGGTTTACGTTAATTATTTGTCAATGAATCCATAACATGCTTGCGCATTACACGTTCTCATTCTCAATTAATTAATTACTTCTTACTTAATTCGAGATAAATATGGAAAAAAAAATCCACGAATATGATGATGTGAAATGTCTGTAAGTGGTAATAGAAAATTGTCGTATTCACCGTGACATGCGGCCAACCAAAGATGCAAAATACAAAACGAAATGCGAATAGGGCCAATAATCTGAGCGATTTCGCTAGCATTAGATTAACGTAGAAATGTTTTCATAATTTTATTATGCTGTCTCATTAAGAATGAACTGACGGACGGTTCCATGTGACAAGAACAAAAAATGATGTTAGGGCTATTATAAGATGCATCACTTAAACTAAATGACAATGCTTGAGCCTTGAGCAAAGGAAACGCGTGTTGGTTTCATGTTATCTCTGAAAAAAGAAAAAGGCAAAATAATCATTCAATATTAACAACATAAATGCACATTAATATAAAAATAATATCCGAAGAAAATGTGTTTTCTTATTTTATAAAACAAATAAATCTGCCCTTGAACATTATTTATTTCTTATAAAATTTCGTAGTAGAAACGGATGAGCATTATTAATGTGATTATATTAGCGGGGCGTCGTGAATCGATGTCGAGTTTATGATGCGAAACGCGCGTTAATGCGTTGACAAAGGAACTTAAAGATCCAGAAACCTGGCATTCTAGTTGATTAAGACGGTATTTTGAGAACAAGGAGAGAGTACTGTATATTCATTTTTTTCCCTCGAATATCATTGTTAATATAAGAATAGTAAAATAAATAACATTATGCATATGCAGAGAAATCCCAATCGTTGAACAAAATAAACTTGCTGTTGTAAAATGACAAGAACGTAACGGGAAAACGATGAAAAAATAACAAGAAATAAAGAGATCATAATTAGAGTGATTTTGTGCCAATTTAGAATTATATGATTTCTTTTTTGGGTTTTTGCTCAAAATTTATTTAGTCCGATGTCCCTACGTATATTTACAATGTTGGAAATGGTTCAACAGAAATTAAATATTAATCATGGAATCAAGCACTTCAATTCCATAAATGAACAAATAAAACATTGATTGTGGTCAGGATTAAGATTAATAATGTTGTATTACCAGGGTGAATGATGATTACATCCTGCAAACTTCAAACTTTTAATTAACTTTGGCTTCTTAAACGTGAATCATTACGAAGCCGTTTATAAAATGGATTATCCTATAATTTGACGCCGCCGTAATTGAATTACCCCCAAACGCACCTCCAGCTAGCTAGCACCTGCCTATTTGAATTTGTCGCTGTGTTAGATTAAATTAAATTTATTTTTAAAAAATTAAATTTATTTTTAAAAAATTAAATTATTTTATTTGGATATAATAAAAATATTTTAAAATTAGTAATTTTTTTTAAATTTATCTTATTAAAAGTTAAAGTTAAATTATATAATAATTAAGAATACATGTCCAACAAATAATTAAATAATATTTATTATATAAACAAGTTAGACGATCAACAAAAACATTATTAAAGAGACATTTTGTGAAGGGTCATGTATAAAATATTTAGAGTATTCTTACATTTTAAGTTATGAGATTATAGTGAATTATTCTCTCATTTGTGGATGTTGCTTAAGATAGTGCTTCTGTGTCATTTCATTTTATATAAATCTTTATACAATGTACATTTTAAAAAATTATTAATATTTATTAAATGGTACTAAATTTATTATCTTTCAAATATTATAGATCTATAGGTGTTTAGGTCAGCACTAAAAATTAGTATTCTAATAATTATAATATTATTTGAAATAAGACAAAGATCCGATAATATTATAATAATGACATAATTCTAATGAGTTTCAAATAGTGTTAAAAAATATTATTATGCAATATGTTCTCGAACACATCGTTTCTGATCAATGTTTACCGACAGGGCTTGATTGGTAAACCTTCCAGATCAGTGTATGTTTAAATTTAAAATGTCCAAATGGTTAGTCTTAGGAGATTGTGAATTTAGTGGAAGTTTGTATTGGCATGCAGGTATTCAGAATGGATTGGGTACCGAACAAATTTATGATGACCTCCAATAGACATTCCATAAAGCCATCAATGGAAGGTCTTCTTGAGTTGAGTAGTACTTATAGTCATTTGACCTGAGCGTCATAATGGGTTTATGAGTAATTCAACATACTTTGATTCAACACATGTCAGAAACCTTTCAAGGTTTAACCTCTAGTGTCGTTGGGTATGGTCTGATGCTCATGAAATTTGACTTGTGTAGATATGAGATCATCAGCTCATATTAGTAAGTTGTGTATCTTGATGCTCCGAAATTATATTTCAGAAAGTTTTGTGGCCACAAATATTAGCCCCAAAAAGGAGTTTCTTTAAGGTAAAAATAATATCACAAAAGTGTTTAAGAATATTGTTTAATGAAATACAAATTTAGAGTATGTTTTAAGTGATAGAGAGACTAAATGAATATATTATAACCTCAATTTGTATGGTTCAACGCTTTGATTTATGATATCTATAACATGTGTGTAGAGCATTATTCATGGACTTATGGAAAAGTTTCATAAGATAAACGAGTGTGAACTTAGAGAGTTTCATAATATAAAGTGTATTGGTTGAATATTGGGATAACGGTCTTGGTAGAAGAGTTTAATTTGAAAAAATTCTGAAAAGTAGAATTTCTTTTAGGATCTCTTGAAAAACACACGTGTTAAAATTTAAGTATTAAGCTTATTATTAATTAGTTAATAAAAGTCGTTAACTAGTTAAATGTTGACATTTGGCCATTTAAGTTGACAAATGGTAAGAAAATCGACAAGTGCCCATAAAAAAATTAACATGCATAAAATGTAAATGGTTTGCATTTTGGTGTATGAGTGGTCAGGCCATGACAAAGAGAGACAAAGGAGAATAGTTCTTCATGCTTCTTTAGTGAACAAAACTGACCATTTTGGGAAAGAGATAAGAACCATCAATCCTGCAGAACAAGCCACCATTCTAGCGAATTGATCCAATCGACATCAACTTTTAAAATTGTTTGTGAAAATACTCCAAGGTGAGACCCTATAAATTGGAAACTGCACCAATGGTCTTTAAATGTATAATTTCTATTAATATAATAGAACTCATTTTCAGTATGTGATTATTGAAATATAATTTTATTTTCGTTGCATGACTTACGTGACACACGTCAGTATTTTAATGATAACTTACACATGCACCACTAGTTAACACCCATCAATATAGTATCAGAGCATGCTGTGTGTTATGTTTGGATGCATAGGAAGTGTTTTGTGTTGTTTGACATGCCCAAAACCAATGGGTGCTGCTGTTTTAAATGTTAAGGTGTTAAGGCTGCAGTACCAGGTCATTGTTTGAATAAAAATTAGTGCGTTGCATGTGTAGCATAGAGGCGTTCATAGAAATTAGTTGAACGTCAGGTATTGTATATGTAACATTGGGGTGTTCATGACACTAGAATAAACTCGAGGGCGGCATGTGTCTGACATTAGGGCATTAATAACACTAATTTGACCATTGGGGCATTGCATTCTAGCATTGAGGCTTCCAAGATGTTGGTGTTCATGTTGGGGCATTGACAAATTATGACGGTGAGGCATTTAAGTGGAACGCTGGGGTGGTGCTTCTCCAATGTAAGGGCGTTGAAATTTCTAATGCCACGACATTCAAGGTGTTCACTCTATTTTTTATTTTAACTGTACGTGATGTTTATTTATGCAATAGTACAACTGTTATATATAATGTGATCATTTGTTTGCATTGCTAACCATAATAGAAGCTCTATAATGGGATTAATTATGCTTGCATAAAAAAAATGTATATTTAAAAATGATATCCTTATGATATGGAGATAGTTTCAGAATCTTTTTTAATTACATTGAAAATGTATTTTAGTTTGAGAAAATATTATACATGATCCATCTTATCAATATGGTGGTTAGACGAATCCTCTCAGTTTTTCTTAATATTACTAAAGCGTGAAAGATTGTTTAGAGTGATTTACCTATACCGGTTAAACATAAGATGAGACAAATATAAGCAAACATATTACCCAATATTACTAAAACGTGATGGTAGTATCAGTAACTTATATTTGATTATTAACAAGTTAATCTAGAAAATACTTATCAAATATTGCTAAAGTATGAGGATAAGGTATGTTTAGGATTAGAAGTAAGAGTTGTTGGAATTTTTACTCACGTGCCATCCCAAATTGTATGAATATTTATTTTTGTAATATTTATACAATGCATATTTTATTAAATCGTTAATTATATTAATTAAATGGTACAATGTTTATAATGCTGCAGACATTGTATAATCTAAAGAAGTTTAGATTTGGTCTAAAGGAGTTTAGATTAGCACTAAGAGTTAGCATCGCTGAGAATTATAAATGCTAAAAAGTTAGCATATTATAATATCTAAAGAGTTAGAACATTATCGTAACGGGACAAAGACCTGAGAGTACACTAGTAATAACATAGTTGCAGGGAGTTGCAATAGGTACTAAGAAATGTTATTACGCAAGTCTATTCTCAAATATAATATTCTTGGTCTAATTCATCGATACGGGTCTATCACTAGAACCCTTTCACATAGATTTATGTATGACTATATTTGGATGGTCTAGATGGCTGTTCTTAGAAAACTATGGGCTTAACGAAAACTCGTATAGCATACGGGTATTCAGTGAGGACTGAATACTGAATAGACTCAATAAAGACCCCAATAGACATCCCATGAAGCTGTTAATGGTAGGTCTTCTTGAGTTGAGTAGTATTCGGGGTACTTTAACTTGAACACTACGGTGATCTTGTGAGTGATTCACCATACTTTGATTCTATGAGAGATATTTCATGGTTTGACTAACCGCTACGTGTCGCTAGGTACGGTCTGATGCTCATAGAGTCTGATGTGCACAGATATGGGATCCGTCAGCTTACATGGATGAGTTGTATATTCGGATGCTCCGAGAATATATCTCAGAAAGTCTTATAGCTATAAGTAATAAACTCGAAAAAAGAGTTTCCCACAGGGTTAACCAATCTCGTAAAAGTATTTGCGTATATTGTTTATTGAGATACGTGTCTGGAGCAATTGGGGATCTAGTGGTAATGATTTATATCCCCGTTCTTCCAAGATATAATTGGCGAAATAATTATATATATGCGCTATGACCTTTGTAGTAACCAGTATCCACAACCGGTAAGAATAAGTATTTATATATGTATAAATATACGTATTTTATTTGAATGTGGGTGATACTTGATTTATGTATTGTTATTAGTAGTGTTTGTATAGGTTAAGGTCATACTATTAGCATAAGGTTTAATTGCAAGACTTTAGATTTATTTTAGGGACCAAATTATAATACTTTAAAAGTTTTGAGGGCAAATTCGTAAATACTAAAAATTAGTCTCTTAGTATAAAAATATACTTTTGAAATCCTAATTCACTCTTTTGGGTCGAGCTATCCCTTTTAGAGTGAGAAAAGCGAGAAAGAAAGGGGAGAGAAAGAGAAGAAGAAGAAGAAGAAGAAAAAGAAAAAGAAATTAGAATTTTGGATTTTAAGAGGTATATCACACCTATTTATCAAGTTATTGGTATTAATTAAGTTAATTCCTTTAATTTTTGATTTTTGAAAATATGTATAATTGAGGATTTGATGTGTATTTCGTAAGATCTTATGAGAATTGATGATGATCTATAAGATAGCTTGATAAATTATGATGAATTGTGAAATTTCTGCTTGATAGTCTCTTGATTCAGTAATTTTATAACTTTGTGTAATTAGATTCTGGTTTTGAATTTTGATTATATAAAATTAGACATGTTTAGGATCATCTGAAACTTTGAATCGATTCAAAATTTCAGAAATTGAATTTGTTGTGAATTTACCAAAATGACCCTGAAATTATGGAAGTTTCCTGTATGAATAGTATAATACAGTGACAAACAATTTTTGTCCTACTGAATGATCTTAAAAAATTACTAATTTATGGAATATGATAAGTTTATATGTCTAATATGATATACTCGAAACTAAGAATTTAGATCAATGTGGTTGAAGTGTTATGATTTTCTAAAGTGTATCAGCTCATTACAGTATTTGATTAACAGATTTTTAAAGTTATAGAATAAAATAGTTTTAAAATACTTTTGGCAGTTATTTTGAAGTGAAATATTTATCATAGATTGGGATATGTGTCAAGAGTATTTCTGTGATAGTTTTATAATTTTTGAGTTAGTATATGATTTTATAAAATTAGGAGATTGAATACTGTTCAATAAGTATCTTGATTATGTCAGGTTAGTAGTTTGGATTTGATGGTGTGTATGGAATGAATTGTGTAGGAATTTTGTTTTAATATTTATATATAGGAAGGATTTATGAGTCAAGAATGATTCATGTTTATTTTGGAGTAATTGGACATCATTTGATGAATTAGAAAATTTTGTTAAGTGTAAGTGGTCAGAATGACAAGTTTTGAGAAACTAAATATTTAGACCAATTTGATGTGATAAATGTATTGTGTATAATTTTGTAAGCTATTTAAAGTATTTTGTGTGAATTGTGAGGCTTATGAAAGGATTGATCTCCATTGATAGGTTAAGGAGGTTTAAACCTTGTAGCTGTAAGTACTAAGAGGTAAGTATACTAGACTTTTACTGAAATCACAATAAGCATAGTAATTGTCTATGTATGATTTTGTAAATGTGCTTAGAAATATGTTTATGTTATGTCAAAGTGTATTTGATATGAAATGTGAAAGACATATGTTTATGAATGTGAGCATTGACATTGAGCATGGACATACATGTGTTTTTGAAAGTGAGCTTTCAAAATGAAATGTGTTTAACAAAGAAAGCTTTGAAGTGTAATATGTCCATAAGAAATATTTTGTGTTTTGAGGATACTTGAACTCACTGTTGACTTAGTAGGCATCTTATATGATTTATGGAGCCTTAATGTGTGGCATTTTTTTTCAGGATTGGTATATGTTATGTGTTCTGTATGTAGGGAGGATCCTATTGGTACTTAAAGGAAGATTGAGTCATCACATTCGTGTGGTGGCGTATTGGTGCATGTGAGAGGACTCATCGATGATCAGGGTGAGGGTTTGGCTCTTACCCTCAGGCTTGAGCATTATATATGTGTAATTTAAACTTCACTTGTACTATTCCTCTCAAACGGTATGTCACTTACGAGTGACATTTGGCTCATTATGTGATATGTGATGTGTAAGTCCTACTAAGTAGTAGTTGAGTGATAGTATTCCTGTAATATGTTTTGAAAGAATATGTAAGCGCTTATTTGACATGTGATTTGATAACATTATGATTTTGATTTATCACAACATATCATACACATGCATTGTGTACATATATGTATTTGTATTTTGATATATGAAAAACTAATATGCTTATTGAGTTTTATACTCATTACAGTTTATGATAATTTTAGGTAAATAAGGTACATGTGTGTTTAGTGGATTTGGCAAGACTTCTGCTGTTCCTTGGGTTCCTTAAGTTGCTAGGTTGCTGAGTGTTTTATTTGGGGACACGTGGGATAAGATATTTGATCTATCCCTATTGAATAAATACTTATGTATTATTTTATTGTGTGTGGTTGGATTTAGTTTAAGTTTCACCACGTGTGGTTATAGATTGATTTTAAGTAAGAATTTGCAATGAATATATTCTGGGCTTCCGATAACAAAGTTGCTACTGGTGACGTAGTAGAGTGTTAATCTCTGAGAAAACTCTGCGTATCTTCAGTTTACTAATTGTCCCAATTATAATTCAATTGTTATAATTCTGAAAGAAATTAAAACGAATGTTTAAATATTATTGAATGAGTATAAGTTATGTTATGTATCGGATCTTTTGGGTCTGAAGTGTGACAACCTTAACTTGTATGGTGTAATGCATTGATTTGTAATATTCATGATGTGTGCGTGGGAGTGTCAATCTCGGACTCATGGAACAATTTCATTTGAAAAATATGGCGTGAACTTAAGAAATCTCGCAATATGAAGTATATTCGTTTTGCACTGGGACAGCGTACTAGATTGAATAGTTCAATCTAGTAAATTTCAGTAGACCAGACATTTGCTTTAGTATCAATTGGGATATGCACATGTCAAGACTTAAGTGTTAAATACATTTATTACTTAATAATAGTTGTTGACTATTAGAATGATGATGCGTGGCAGATAATAGGATAATTATTGTTTGACTTAAAAATTATCAAAATAATCTTACATGTTTGACAAGTAAAGTCAAAATTAATTAATACAAAAACGTTTTGTTTTAATTAATTAATTCATCACTCAAACATTTATTAAATGAACGGCTTACAAAATTTGTGAATTAAGAATTCAAATGTTTAATTATTTAAATTGTTTAAATAATCATAAAACATAAAAGCATGTATTTCAATTTGTTTTAATAATGATTAAACTAACAAATGTGAAACATATAGATATGGCCATGGATTGGTGGAGGTGGATGAAAGCGTTTAATAAAAGGTTTTCTCGAGTTGAGTGTATTTGTGGTATTTTATCTTGAGCGCCATGGTGGACTTGTGTGTGTTCAACCATACTTTAATTTGACACATATAAGATTTCTTTCACGGTCTAACCTATAGGTGTTGTTGGGTATGGTCTTATACTCACGGAGTTCAATGTTCATAGATATAGGATCAGTCAGCTCATATAGGTGAGTTGTATATCCTGATACTCTGAGATTGTATTTTAAGAAGTCTTGTAGCCACAAGCATTAGCCCTAAAAAAAGTTTTCGTAAGGTAAAAATAATATCGCAAATGTGTTTGCGAATATTGTTTAACGAAATACAAATCTAGAGATAAGTTTATGGTTGAGTAAATATAGATTTGATAGTGAAGATCTATGTTTATACTTTTATGGGATATAAGTGATGGAGAGACTATACAAATATATTTTAACCTCAACTTGTATTGTTCAATGTGCCCATTAGTAATATCCGTAATATGTGTATGGGGTATTTTGTATGAATTTATGAAAGAGTTCCATAAGACAAACGAGTGTGAACTTAGAGAGTCTCATAATATAAAGTGTATTTATTGAACACTAGAGTAGTAGATTAGGTCAAATTGTTCGATTTGAAAAAATTTCAAAAAGCAGAATTTATTTCAAAATTTCTCGTGAAGCACATGTCAAAACTTAAGTATTATGCTTACTATTAATTACTTAACAAAAGTTGTTAACTAATTAAAGGTGACATGTGGTCATTTAAGTTAATAAATGGCAATAAAATAGACAAGTATCTATGACAAAAAGTCAACATGCATAAAATGCAAATGGTTTGCATTTTAGTGTGTGAGTGGTTGACTAAGACAAAGAGAAACAAGGGAGAATAGTTCTTCATGCTTAAATTAATGAACAAAATTGACCATTTTGGAAAAGAGATAAGAACCATCAATACTGCAGAATAAGCTACCATTCTAGCAAATTGAACCCACCGGCGTCAACTTTTAAAATTTTTTGTGAAAACACTTCAAGGTGTGAGATCCTATAAATTTAAAACCACAATGACGGTCTTCAAATATATAATTTTTATTAATGTAATAAAACTTATTTTCAGTATGTGATTCTTGAAATAGAATTTCATTTCTGCTGTATGACATGTGTGACACGTATCAACATTTCAATGATCACTTGCACATGCAAACACAATCACACTAGTTTTTAACACCTATAAGATGTAGCCCAAATTAAGGCGGTTTATAAATCTTGATGTTTGATATGCTTCTACTATTTTTAAAAAAAATTATAAGAGCTAAAATCTAACAAGTAGCATCAGAGCTAAGTCAAAGACCCTAGAGCCAATATCAAAGCTAAGTCGAAGGAAAAAAGTCAAAAAAGAGTCAAAGATGACCAAGTTGGAGATCATGGTTATATCAAAGCCAATCTAGGAAGAAAATCAAGTTCAAGTATATTTTCATCAAGGAAAAAGAAACAAAAAGAAAAGTTCAACATCTGTAGGAGTATCGTCCATGCAGAAGCTAAAACAAATATTGATTTGGATTGATGGAGCACTCAAAATTATTTGAAAATATAGTTATCTCAATAATTAAAAATCTCAATTGAATTAAAAAAATAAAGAGAAAAAACTTAATGAGATGGATCTAGTAAGTTGCTAGGTTAAAAAAAAAGACAATGAGTGCTTGTGGAAAAAAAAAAATTTACCTAAGTTAGTATGATACATAGTTTTTACAATAGGAGAAATTATAGTTTGGCTTAAGGGAGGTTAAAAAAATTAAACTAAAAATAGTCTATTTAAGAAATATAAAAGTTTAGTTTAAGGGAGATAGTATTAGATTAAACTAAATTTATTTTAAAAAAAACTTAAATTACCATATTTAAGTAGGATTATAATATTCTTAAATTAGTAGTTTTCTTATAGGATTTATTTTATTAAAGGTAGAGTTTAAATTGTTCAAGAATTAAGAATACAAATCCAACAAAAAATTAGATATTATTCACTATATAAAGAGATTAGAAGATTAATAAAAAATTATATAAAAGGTCATAAAAAAATATTTAAAATACACTTATATTTTATGTTATGAGATTATAACAAATTATTCTCTCTTTTGTAAATATAATTTAAATTAAATTGAATCACGTTAATTTTTTTAATATATATATAATTTATTAATTTTGATATTTAATGTAGTCCTAATTATTTTTCTAAACAAATTATAAAAACTAAAATAGTAATAAATGATATCATATCAAACTAACACGCTATTTAGCGAGTAAAACCCAACTTCGCCTCCGGTAATTTACAGCATAAATTAAACAACGTGCAAATTGGGGGTAATGAGTGCTGTCTTATCGGATATTGCGACACAAAGGGCACCATATGTTGGTAGAAAATGATGTCTCTTAACACTAACTTAGTGGTTAAACTTTAGTAACTTTATATGGACAAAGGTTCCCCACTTTTTGCTTGGCCCAAAACTATATTCGTTAGCCAACTTCATAGATCTTTCTGCTTGGGCAAGTCTCATCATCACCATCAAAGGAAAATTTGAAAGGTAATGAGTGCCACCGAAAGATACAACGTCATACGTAGCATCATCAAACCCCCATAGGATCCAAGATTACACAAAACTTTCTTCTTGACCACTTATTTCTTTTGTTATAAGGTTAAGTTTTGATGACATCTCTTTGAATTTGAATTGCGTCGGTCATTCATATATGATTTGTTTTCTACTTCCGAGTTGTAACAAAAAATGGCAGCTGATCGTAAGTTCAGAAAAACTAATTAAAGTTAAAACTAATCGAATAGACAGGTTAATTATGCCAAAAATAAATTTCCTTTTAATCAACTTTTAATATCTCATGGGTTATTCATTTGTCCAATAGATTGTGCGCACGTAAGCAGTGGAACTCGTGCGATTAGAGGGTCAGCTTTCGTTTTCATGGAGATTAATCAGAATCTCTTGGTCTCACTCCTGTCCTTGATCCACCTTCTCCAGAGCAAAGAAACGGCAATGTTTCTAAAGTCAGAGTTGGCGAAACGAGGTCGTTTGCATGTATTTTTAATTTTTAATAGTATTTATTGGCCGGTTGCTTGTCATACAGATCTGCAAAGAATCAAACTGGACCCCAAAACCTCCAAACCTTCTCTTCTTTTCATGCCGAAGTAAGCCAAAAGGTCAAAAGAATTTACACATGATGATAACAATTGACTATGGAACCTTTGATTGTCATGACCAATAGTTCCGGTCAAGTTCTCAACTATCTCAACCCGAACGTTAACCGATATATTCTTACCTTCTCTGATTATACCGTTTACTTAGTTAGTCACAACACCCTTGATTCCCCTACTTTCTTTTAAAGTTTGGATTATATCAACGGTCATTCTCAATTCACCTGACAGTGATCACCGTCGTCATTGTGAAGGAAAGTGGGGCCATCCCACTATAAAAACCACAAGGTAAGGTCAGAATTTCAGATGGCAAAGTAAAGGATCCGTGTGTCGGTTAGGCATGGACTGAGGGAAACCCTCAAGAAACCTCATACGACCGAATATCCTCTCTATACTTCTCCATTGCAAATTCTCAAGATTCCATGCCATAAATATCCTTAATCTTCCATTCATCTTCCTCAACACCATTAACAAGAACAAGATAATTGTTGAGGCGGCAGTACATTCAGATATGGGAAATTGCGTGTTGAAAGGATTTGGAGAGGTGGAGGAAATGATAAAAGTAGTGACCTCAAACGGCGGGGTAATGGAGCTCCACGCACCCATCACTGCAGAAAACATTACCAACGAGTTCCCAGGCCACGCCATATATCGCACACGTGATTTCTTCTCTCAACCTCTTCTACACAACGAAGAGCTCCACGCAGGCGAACTATACTATCTCTTGCCGCTCAACAAGAACTTCACAAGACAAAATGACCAAAACGGCATCAACGTGCAGTCGTCTTCATCATCATCATCATCGTCATCATCTATAGTTACGCCTTATCGCATGTCTGTTGATAATCAAAAGGTGTGGAAGAGAACTGACGCTGAGGTTTTGCCAAGGTATAATAGCAGTGGTGTTTGGAAGGTGAAGCTAGTTATAAGTCCGGAGCAGTTAGCAGAGATACTGGGTCAAGAGGCTCGAACAGAGGCATTGATTGAGAGTGTGAGGACGGTGGCAAAGTGCGGCAATGCGGTGTCATCTTCTGCGGCTAATTCAGATCAGTGGAGTGTTGCTAGTAGTTGGAAGGGATCTTCTGATAAGCATGCTGTGGATAATTAGGGAACGAATGCTTTGCTAATTCGTATCTAGTTTTTATTACTTTCGTTTATGAGTTATATATCGTTGTAGCAGATGGAGTATGTATTTGTCATGCATGTTATGGTAGCTACCCATTCAGTATAATTTTTTTAAAAATATGTTATTAATTCTTGGTTTTTGTTTTAGTGCAAGATACACTTGTTCGAGAAGACAAATTTATTAATTTGGTGATTAACTTGTTTATGGTCAGTGTAAAAAAAACATTCAGTGGGAAGAATTCATAAATATGTATGCAGCGCTTGTAGCTCAGTGGAAAGAGCGTCTCTTTTCTAAGTAGTACCTGGCGCGGTCATCTTGTGTTGAGACTGTTAAGCTTATGACGTTTTTTTTATTGTTGTTTTGATATGAATTTTAAGTAATAAAATCTATGAAAAATCAAGTGTGCAAACTTCGAATTACAATTTTAGGAGAAATTTTACATTAAAGATGCATCTTTTGGAGAGGAACATATGTTATGTAGTACAACCTCCAAACTAAGCTTATGTAATCTTTTGATTATTTTGAAACTTGATCTGAATTTTGATCTAAAATTTTAGTAAAAAAACTTGCTCACGTCATCTTTTGATTATTTTAAAACATTATCTGCATTTTTTTTATCTAACATTTTGAAAAAAAAAAATTTACGTTAATGATCTATCTTTTGAAAAGAGTACGTATTATATATTGTGTATTGAGTGATGAATAATAAGGGTTTATGTAGATCAATTAGTTCAAGTCAATTTCATATCTTCATTACCGTGTGATGTGATTTTTTTTAAAAAGAATTATTTGTATAATATGAGTTTTTTTAAGAAAATAAGAAACTAATAACTTTGGTTTAATTTTGATTAAAGTAAACTATCAAAAATAGTAAGGATTTTGATATGAAATATTTTAAAAACAAAGTGTATATATAAACTCTAAATTAGGCTTATGTCGTGAAATTAGTGGAAAATAAAGCATACAAATTACAAATTAAATTTATGATGTGAAATTTTAAATAACTTTGATTTAATTAGTTTTGATTTAAAGCAAACTATCAAAAAAATAGTAAAGGTTTCATTAATCGAAACTTTTGAAAAAGAAAAGTGTATAAACTCTCTATTAAGTTTATGTTGTGAAATTTGTGGGAAATAAAGTGTACAAACTTATATATCACATGAGACCAAACGCAATGACAGGTTTGATTGAGAAGAAAAGATTAATTTTGGGAAGACGATTATTGCCCTATGAACATTGACCAAATATTTAAGAAAACGTAGAGTCGCATTATGAAGACCTTTTTTTCTTTTATCTTTTTAGTATTAACTTCCATTCATTCCGCCTAAAGGAAAATTAAACTTATGCCATTTTTTGATTATTTTGATATGAAATTAGTGAAAAATAAAGTGTATAAACTACGAGTTAAGCTTATGTCGACTTTGGTTAGTTTTGATATAATTTTGAATTAAGCTTAATTATATCGTCTATTAATTATTCTTATTTTAAATTTTAAAATATAAAAAATAAAGTGTACAAACTCCTAGTTAAGCTTTATATTGTCTTTTGATTGTTTTGAGATTTGATCTGAATTTTGATGGAAAATTTTAAGAGGTATTTTACATTAATGACCTACCTTTCGAAAAAAGAACATGTATTATAGTTTATATTGAATGAAGAATAATAAGATTTTATGTAAATCGATTAACTCGACTCAATATAATGTTTTCCTTACGGTATGATGTGATTTTAAAAAAAATAATAGATATGGTATCAAGTTTAGAATATAAGAAATTAATAACTTCGTTTTAATTTTGATTTAGAGTAAACTATAAAAACAAAAACAATAACATAAACAATCACATTAATAAAAGATAAAATATTAAGTTATCATGCGCTATTTTCATATACTACATTTTTAATGTTTCGATATGTATTGAGTTGAGACAAAAATAATAAACGTTAGTTTTTAACTAAGCCAAATCGTATAGTTTGATTTATACATTTTTTTTCTTTTTAACAACTTAAGTTATGTTAAATGTTGATAATAAAACTGCCAAATTTATAAAATTAAATACATAATTTATTTACAATTGATGTGTTTGATAATTATTGTGTTAAGCAGTTTTTTTTTTCGATTTTTTTTTGTTTTATCTGAATGTACGATTAAACAATACAAATAAATGAATGTCATGTATTTTATCATACCAATTAAGATAAAATTTATATATCCGAAACCTAGAACTACCTTTTCAATCGCTAAATTTAAATTACTACCTTTTTGGATACAATAGGATAAAATAAAAAGATTTTATATTTGGGTGAAAAATTAGATAAATTTTATAAAAAAAATTGGATATTGATATTAGTATGTGTGATAATTTGTGTAAATTAATTGTATTTGTGTAAATTAATTATATTTGTGTTGTGTCAATAAAGAGTATTATTGATTTTTTTTCTTTCTAATTTTAATATGATTTGTTTTAGTAAAAAACCAGGTAACTAGATACTAAATCGATTTGTTTAACAAATAAATAATATGACACGACAAGATTAAACATGTTTAATAATATGTCAAATTTAATTTATTTATATGCATGTACATGATTCAATTCTTTTATGTTATTATAAAAAAGATTCGATTTATTTATACAAATAAACATATTTAATTCAGGATAAATAAAATAATATATATATAATCAACTCTTTAACGCATTTAATATTAAAATTCATCTAAAAAAATATTATTTCCCATTTTCTTTTTATGTTTACATATAAATTATTATAAAGTTTTTTTTTTTAGATTCATCTTTTAAAAAGAATATTAAACGAATTTATAATTTAACAAATCTTAAACAAATAAAAATGATTTATAATTGAAGTAGTGTTTTTTAACAAATTTGTGATTTAAATAAATGTGTCTTAAACAAATTGATTTGATTTAATTTTTTAAACAGTTGCATATCTTAAATGAATTGATGAATTATAGAGTTGAAATATGAATTTAACATAATTAATAAACAAAGTGGACAAATTCAATCTATTTAATAATCGTGTCAGTTTTTTCTCAAATCAAATTCAATTAAAAACTTGCGATGGCTAAATTCATATCTTTACCCATTTCGCCACCCCTAAACATTAGTAATGGCTCGAGCCATTGCCAAAGACCGATATTTGTCCAATTTCTGGTCAAGGACCAGTGTTACAGTTCTGGACCTGTGGCAACATTGTAGTACTTTAGTTCGTATGAAATCTGTTAGTTCAAGAATAATTCCGAGTAAGAACAGTACACAATCTAATAACTCTTTGGGCTGGGCTAATAAAGAGTGATAGTATTGAACATCCACATATATCTTTATAACCCTCTTAAAACTAGTTTTGATGGCTATACTTAGAATGGAGTCTAATAATTAAACTATGGGGTTTGAACGACGCTACTCTCCCCAATCTAATATTTCATCCCAAATCACAAATTTAGGCCTTTTTGGAGTAGAAAAGAAATCTCACGAAAGAAGGGAAGATTAAAACATGTTTACTAAGAAGGATTAGATTTGGGATGTGGTAACCTTGTCACAAAGATAAATTTAAATGGAGGTACTGCAAATTTTGCATTTTAGAAATGCAAATGAGAATTGTTAACTACGAAATAGATCACATTTATGAAAATAAATGTCGCCAACACGTCACATCGTTTGAGAACTACTGCAATGGGCCGAAGATGGTCTGTTTTACAAGACCTGATGGCGATTTGCAAGCTGAAGGAAATAACTAAGGTCGTATTTTGGGTCCCAAAGTCAAGTCACTCCGAAATAGCAGCTTTTGCCACCTTGAACGCGTTCTTTAACTTTCCATGCAAAATCAACTTTCACTAATATTCGGGTCCGCAGCAAAGTTCTGATAGCATAGTGCGCTATAAGCAAGCATATTTTCTTCTTCAATGCGCACAAGAATTCTACGAGGATATTTTGTTCATCATCTAGAGCAGAGATTTAGGTGTCCAGGCTACAAGTCTACGAGGGAAAAAAAAAAGACTGAAAGTGATGTTTGACGTATTTTAGCATGTCGATGATCGCCCTTTTGGTATCAGTTTGCTTGATAAACGCAAGTTCAGCTAGCATGTTCATTCATGCAGTAAATTTAAGAACAAATCAATTCCAAAGAGGAAAAAAGAGATTGTGACACTTGAGTTGCTTTTATAACATGTGCATGGATAGGGTGACAACTTGGGGTCGCCCGATCCATACGAATCCATGACTCATACACCACTATCTAAATCATTCAAATTTGTGGATGTCGTCTAAGCAGATAGAGCTCAGGGAAGAAATAAACATGGAAATGCTACATTGTATTTTGATTGGAATTCACAGAATTGTCCAATTTAATATTGACAAATGACTAATAAGCCGTAAATGGTATTAGTGTATACCTTGAAATGAAAGCGGTTGGAATTGGTGATTTAACAATCATATATGGGTATAAATTAAAATGAATATTAAAAAGAGAGTAATTATGAAGTCAAGTATACGTTGAGTGTATAAGGGAGTAGTAAAATAAAAAGCGAATATTGTTTATGCAGCGGGTACTGTTTACGGCGAGTACTGTTCACATATACGATAGATACTGTTCACGTGGCAACTTATAAGTATTTTCTGTTTTGTTTTAATTGACGTTTTTAAGTGAGATTAAGACTTCTATAAATAAGACTCTTAATCTAAGTAGGTTTAGGATTTTTATGAACTTTATAAGTACTATATAAACTTTTATAAACTATTTATATTGATTAAGCATTAAGAAAGATTTTAAGAAAAAAGAAAATTAGGTAGACACAAGTGCTTGAGGGTATTAGGGTAAAATCGTTGTTTAAGTGTTTATTATTTTTGAAAGAACAAATGTACGCTATTCATAGATCATTTGAGTGTTTTCGTATTGTTTTTCTTGTAAAATTCTTTAGAATAGTTAATAAAAGAGGTTAACATCTTTTGATTTACTGTGGATGTAGACAATTGTCAAATCACATATATTAATTGTGTTGTGTTTTTATTGATTTTTTTTTATATTTTTTTTATATTTACTTGACTATTTTTACTGTGCAAAAATACTAGAGTTTAAGGTTGATCTCTATTAAAGGCTCATTGCTCAACTTAATTTCGAAGGAGAATGACATTTTCCTAAGCTAATCATATACGTAGTAAAAATAATATGATGTTTTGGAGACATGGAACAATGCTTTTATAGATATTCAAATTTCTACATCAATTTGCTTAAGCAACCACAATTCATTGTATTTACGCAATATTATTTGTGCTCATTTTTCAGGTTGCAACTACTGTTTGGAGTCCCTGCACTTAATTCCTCTTGCCACCAACCAACTATCTTCCTAATTTTTTCTTTTGTATGTTTATATTCATTCATTTACTTCGGCAGAGCCATACCAATACACATAACGCCACTGATGGTTTCATGGTTTTGAACATTAATGAAATTGTTCATAATGATGTATTAACAATGACACATTTTTTTCATTTTGTGGCATAGAAAAACGTCCATCAAACACACAGAAGAAAAAGGGAAAAAATTGATTTATGTGCGATTAGTTATTATAATAAAAAGTATGTAAAACTGCTATTAAATGACCATTATTAAGGAGTGATTCTCTCTCTCTTTTTGTTTCTCTGATGGCTATTAATGATTGGTTTGTGATTGAAACGAATATTTAATGATACAATAAACACAAGTGCAAAATGGAAACCTTTTCCCATAATTAACAATACAAAAAACTGCAGTGGAAGTAATTCATCAGTTCGACAAGATAAGAAAAAAAGATAATACTTTATCACCCATATTTAATTGTGTGTAATACAAGCCTCCAACGAGGTACTATAATCATTTTATTATATGCAAATACGAGAAGTACTATAATCTTCGAAATATATAATTTACCCTGTACGGTCCTTACATACGCCTGTGGATTTCACCAAACAATTTATAAGGTTGAGGAAAGGCCTCGTTTTTCTGTGAAAGCATGATATTATTACATAGACCAAGTTGTTGGTGGTAGGGCATGCAGTTTAATCGCTGGGTTTGAAATTTTTGAAAGAGCTAAATCTTTTTGCCGTAGGCGGCTTTGAATCAATAGGCAATTAGCTTTTGTTGCCAGCCCCAGCGCAGAGGCATCTTCTCTCATTTCATTTTTTTTTTCTAGTGGTCCCTTTAAGTCTAAATTTCAATATATTCTTCACATGGATAATAATGTAAAAATTCCCTTGCGAATAATTGGTGGTTTGCTTTTGTGAAAGAAAGATGCTTTGCCACTATTCCCTTCGTTTTTGTTTTTGGTCCACCAATAAAACATAGTTAACAATATCACTTTGTGGTCGGTAAGGTAGAAGGGAAACCCTAACAATCACAAATGTTCTAGTACCCTTTAGAAGGGAAACCCTAACAATCACAAAAGTTCTAGGACCCTTTAGATGACGATAGAATTTAGAAAGCTGCTACGGTAGAGACATAAATCTATGAAAATTTTGAAAATCCTATTGGAATCATTTCAATCAATCATGAATGCAAATAATTATTTGAGTTAATAATGAAGAAGCTAGTACGTATAACATTATAACTAGAGAAGGGTTTCTGCGGATAACTTGACGTTAAGGGCTATTTGGGTGTTTGAAAAGTTTTCAGATTCGAGTTAAATGAAGGCCTTACACACTACTTCTTCCCCAGATAACGATAACTATGAAAACACAGAATTACGAAGCCGTGCGTAAATAGCCCATAAAATGATATGCGAAGCTAAACATTTAGTCCCCGTAAATATTAAATCTGCGAATTTGGTTTTCTTTAATTTGATACTCAGTTGTTAGATGAATATTACAAAATATTTGGAGTGAATAAATTAGAATTAAGAATTATTTTACTTGTATTTTATATTAGTTATATGTGATGAAGATTTATTTACAATTTATTTTATTTTATTTTATTTATCAATTATCAACACCGTATCAATAAAAAAATTAGATAAAATATGAAACTAAATGAACATCTTAATTCATAAATTAAGTTTTAAAAAATCATGTTCATATTTCATCACAAAAGAGTAGCTTAGTCTTAATTAATTCTTTGGAAGTTCTATAAAGGTTTTTCCTTCAATAATTGGATGAATGGGTTTAGGTTCACATGACGAAATCTTTGTTAAATTCTGAGTGACAATAATTTAATACTGTGTATATGATTTGAGTCTTCATATACACTAGCCTGGCAAGAAAAGACGTACCCGTCTTCTCGATGATTATTTTATGAATTAATCAGTCTAAAGGCGTTTGTGGCATCTAATAAGAAATTGATTAAATATAAGACTTTCTGACATGCATGAGATTCCGCGGATCCTGATTTGATTGTGCTTCTTAAAACGAACGAAGAATGTGATTAACTATTTAGCTTGACTATGTGTTTGCTTTCCTAAACCGTAACTGGTCTGTCACCCATACAACTCCTCTTATTTATTTGTGTTACTTTATGTGACGAGATGACAATATCTTTTTTTATAGGTTGATATTATACTAGAGGAGTACTAATAGTACAATTACAGGACTATTAGAATAAGACGTTACATTTTTATAATGATCAATGTCTAAACACATACATTTTCACACTGACTCCATGTTTGAATGTATACCATACAAATGAAGAAAGGACAAATATTTTACATCAAAGAAGTAGGCCTTATATTTTTATATTGACGTATGCTTAAACGCATAGCTCGTAAAGGAGAGAAGAATATTTTTTTATAAAAAAAAAACACATATCTTATATTAAAAACCTACAAAAAAAAATAAAAAAAATAAAGAAGAGATTATTTTATTAAAAGAGAATATAAATTTTATAAAAAAAAGGAAAGAATATTAAATACATATATATATTCTCACATTAATATATACTTGAACACATATATTACAAAAGAAGAAGAAATACATATCTTACTTTGAGAAAGTAAACTTATATTTTCACAATAAAAAATGTCTGAATACATATGCTACAAAGGAGAAAAAAATGTTATAAAGAATTAAAGAGCACAAATGCCCTATACTAAAAAATTTAACCATTTGAAAAGGAAACACAAACCTATAAAGAAAGAAAAAAGAGACATGGAGTAAGAAACTCGAACATATACATTTTCACAATGAGGCATGCTCAAATATATACCTTATAAAGGAGGGAAGAATATATACCTATATTATAGAAGTATACCTTACATTTTTATATTGATGTATATCTGAATACATAACCTACAAAGGAGAAAAGAATACTGTGAGAAAATTGATTAAAAATTATTGTAAAATAAATTAGAGAACAAGATAAGTGCGTTGGATGCGGGGAGAAGTAAGACGGACACAAAAAGAGAAAGTGTCTGCCTAGAGTTGGACACTGCGGCGCCGCTGACAATACCTGGGCTTTGCATGGCCAAGTATTCAGCGTCACAACACTGGGCATGAGTCATCCAGCCCTGCGATGCCAGGGAGTGGGCATAACGACGTCGGTGCGAGAAACTATTTTTTGTTTTGTTATGTTTTGTTTTGTTTCCTACTTATTTCAGGTCTTCTTAAAATAACTCACACACATTTATGGTTAATTTAGGTCATCTTAAAGCCTGTATAAAAGCCATCTATTGGCTTGTAAACATATATTTGTGATCATAGCATTCTTTGTGATTCTTAGTGAGAGAAACTCCTAGTTTACAAGAGAGTGTGAGTCATCTGTGAGTTCTTTTTTTTTAAAAGTATACTCTGTGAGTGCCTTGTGATTCAATAATAAGAAAGTGTTATCTTAATTCACCGTAGATATAGGTAAATTACTGAATCACGTATATTCTGTGTGTTATTTTTATACTTTTTTTCTCTAAATTTCTTAATTATTTGGTTACTGCGCTATATACTTTGAGTTTATTACTTGTTTGATTGCTTCTATTTTAACAAATTGGTATCAGAGTAAGGTTTTAAGTAAACATGGCTACACCCAAGTATGAGGTAAAAAAATTCAATGGACCAAATGACTTCAATCTGTGGAGGATGAAAGTTAAGGTGTTGTTGGTGAGCCAACAGTTAGGCTCAACATTAGAGGAGATCGCAGCTCCATCTAGTGAAGAAAAAAAAAAACCAAAGTCATCTAAGGCTGAAGCAGAAAGACAGGACATTTAAGAAAGAGTTCACTGTATAATCGTTCTATTATTGAGTAATGAAGTACCGAGGGAAGTAGTAGGTAAGATGACAACAATTGGTATTTAAAAGAAGCTTGATTCTCTTTATATACAGAAGTTATTAACCAATAAATTGCATGTAAAGAAGAAACTGTATCAGTTATCTATATCAGAGGGGGACGCCAATGAAAGATCATATAGATGCCTTCAACAAGATCATCCTTGATCTTGAATCTATCAATATTATGTTAGAAGATGAAAATAAGGCAATCATTCTACTGAGTTGACTTTCCAAGAGTTATGAGAGCTTTGTTGATACACTTCTCTAAGGTAGAGAGAGTTTAATGATGAACGATGTGAAATCATCATTAAACTCAAAGCTATTTGGAAAGCAGATTAAGGGCAACATAGATAGTTTATCTGTAAGAGAAAGATCCTCATATAGAGGTGAAAGGAAAATAGGCTCAAGATCAAAGTCTAGAACTCTTAGGAAGTGCTATTGTTGCAAAAAAGATGGGCACTTCATAAAAGACTGTCCAGAGAAGAATGCACAAGACAAGAAGAAAGTAGATGTTGCGTTTATCTATGATGATAGCTACGATAATGCAGAGACTCTAGTCACTATTGATGATAAGAGTACTGAACAATGGGTTCTTTATTGTGGTTGTATATTTCACATTGTTGGAATTTGTGCTCATGTGTCATTCCATTGTTGTATGAATATTTTATTTTATAATATTTATCCAGTTCATTATTTATTAAATCGCTAATTACTATTATTAAATATTTCAATGCTTGTGACGCTATAAACATTATATGATCTGAAGGAGTTCAGATTTGGTCTAAAGAAGTTTAGATCAATGCTAAGAGTTAACATCACTGAAAACTATAAACGCTAAAGGGTTAGCATGTTATATTAATCAGTGAAGTGTAAGTGTTAGAATCTTGTATGTGATGGTACAAAGACTTGAGAATACATTAGTAATAACATAATTGTAAGAGTTGCAATAGGTGCTAAAAAATATTATTATGCAAGCTTATTCTCAAATTATATGTTCCTGGTTTTAATTCACCGATGTAAGTCTGACAGTGAAATTCTTTTAGATAGACTTGTGTGTACTATATTTAGATGGTCTAGATGGTTATTCTTAGCTGACCATGGGCTTATTGGAAGTTGGTATAGCATACAGGTGTTCAGTAAGGACTAAATACTGAATAGACTCAATGAGGACCCCAATATACATCCCATGAAACCGTCAATGAAAAGTCCTCTAGAGTTGAGTAGTAAACTTGGTCCTTTGACCTAAGTATCACGGTGGACTTGTAAGTGATCCATCATACTTTGGTTCTGCGCATCTCACAGACCTTTCATGGTATTACCGTTGCGTGTCGTTGGGTATGGTCCGATGCTTATGGAGTTTGGTGTGTACAAATATAAAATATGTCAGCTCACATGGATGAGTTATATATCCGGATGCTCGAAGACTGTATCTTAGAAAGTCTTATGGCCCTAAGCAGCGAACCCAAGAAAAGAGTTTCCTATAGGGTTAAGCAATATTGTAAAAGTGTTTGTATATTGTTTATTAAGATACGTGTCTGGAGATAAGTTCACGGATGAGCACATAGAGATTTAACAGTAGTGATCTATATCCATACTCTTCCAGAATATGATTGGCGAAAAGATTATACGTATGCGTTATGACCTCAACTTGTATGGTCTACTACACTGGTTTGTAATATCCGTGACATGTGCGTGAGGCATTGATCTTGAACTCACAGAATAGTTATGTTTGACAAATCAAGAGTGGACCTAGAGAGTCTCGCAATATGAAGTGTACTCGTGCACTGGGGCAGTGTACTGGATTGAATAGTTTGATCCAGAAAAATTTCAGCAGACCGGACATTTACTTCGGTTTTCCTCCGGTGTTCCACGTGTTAAGACTTAAGAGTTAAGTATATTAATTAGTTAATAATTAGTTGTTGACCAATGGGATGTTGACACATGGCACATGTGGGCAATTATTGTTTGATTTAGAAATTACCAAAATGACTTTATTTGTTGGACAAATAATATATTATTTTATTTATTAAAATGTTTGTTGAATAAGATAATAATAATAATATATGATATTATTATTTAAATTAAAATCAAACAATTAATTTGTTTAATATAATTAAATTATTTGTTTAATATTTATTAATAGAAATGATAAGTATAAAAAGGTGACATTTGTTAATAGTAGGTCTTAAGATATTTTTTTAATAATGAGAAAGTGTTTTCTCATTTGACCTAGATTAAGGTCAAGTCCATTTAAATGATTTTTCTTTTTATTTTGTTTTCATTTGGTTTATTGTAAATAATAATAAACAAAAATTAATAGCAAACATAATAAATGACATTAGATGAGAAAATGAAATATAATAATAAATAAAACACTAATGACAAACGTAATGGATGTCATTATATGAGAATATGATAGAAAATAATAAATAAATAAAAGAGCAATTAATTGCTCAATTAATCAAAAAAACTTTATGCAAATGGGTTAAGGGAAGTGTGAGAAGTGAAATTTGCTAAGTATTAGAAAATTCTCTCAAGTGTTGAGAACACAAAAACATAACTCTTTCATTTTACCTATTCTATTTTTCCTTCCATTTTTGTCACCCATACTACAAGGTAGAAATAATGATTCAATAGTTGAATCCTTTGCTAGAATTATGAATGTGTTGCTTCAAATGCGGGTGCTCCGGTTCAACCAAATACCAAAGGCTTGATAAGGTACTATTTTTCAATCTTGAAGTATTATATATATATAAGATAACATGTAAAGTTTATTTGTGTTTATCATTATAAAATTTGTATTCCGCTCATCCACTGCGCATGTATTTATGTGATATGTATGTTATATTTGAATGATAGACATAAACTCACATGTATACACCTTAGGTTTAAAAATTACTCACACACATGTGCCCGCACAAGTCTTGGTTTATAAATTTTCAACCTATTAGTGGTGGTAAGGTGTTAATAAGTAATGACGTTATGTGTCAGATGATGAAAATTGGTAGTATTAAACTTAGATTGCATGATGGGCGAGTAAGAGAGTTAACAGAAGTGAGGTACATTCCTGATCTTAAGAGAAACTTGATCTCACTAGGGACTTTAGACTAGAATGGGTGTTCTATCAAGATTGACGGAGGGGTTTTAAGAGTATTAAAGGGTTCCATAGTAGTAATAAGAGATGAGAAGCACAAAAGTGTTTATGTGCTAAAGGAAAAAGTAGTAAATGGTTATGTATTATTCTCTGTAGATGATGAGAATATGCAAACTAAATTGTGGCAACTTAAACTAGCACACCTAGGAGAAAGAAACCTAAAAGAGTTATTTAGTCAAAAGGTATTTGATAAGGATAGGTTCCAATCATTGAAGTTTTGTTAACATTGTGTGCTTGAAAAAACACATAGAGTAAGGTTTTGTACCAGCGAGCACAAGAATAAGGAAACTCTTGATTACATATACTCGGATCTTTGGGGACCAGCTTAGACAACTACTCATAGTAGGCTAAATTCTTCCTTAGCGTAATTGATGACTATTCGAGAAAGTTGTGGGTCTATGTATTAAAAAGCAAGGATCAAGTTTTTGATACATTCAAGACTTGAAAGGCTTTGGTTGAGAATCAAACTAGCAAAAGGGTTAAGAGGTTAAAAACTGACAATGGTCTTGAGTTTTACAATAGAGAGTTTGATGGGTTTTGTGCTAAGCATGAGATTGTAAGGCATAAAACTATGAGATCAACACCACAACAGAATGGTGTATGCCATGATGTGTACGAGACCTGACATCAGTATAATTGTAAGTATTACAAGCCGCAATCAGCCTAATCCAAGCGAAGGCCATTGGATGGCTATAAAACATGTCCTAAAATATTTAAAGGGTACCAAGGACAAGTTTCTGATATATAGAGAAAGTGACTTACAAATGAGAGGATACACAAATTCAAACTTTCAATGTGATCCGAATGATAGAAAATCTACATTTGAATATGTGTTCATTCTTAATGGTGCATCAATCAATTGGAAAAGTAACAAATAACTATCCACTGTTGATTCCAAAATAGAGGTAGAATATATTACAGCCTCAGAAGCAGCAAAAAAATAGTGTGGATACGCAAATTTGTCGCAAAAATTAAAATAGTTTTAAGTTTGACAGATCTAATAGCATTGTTTTGTGACAACAACAGAGCCATTGGACAAGTTAAAGAGTTGAGAGCACATAAAAAGTCTAAATATGTGAAAAGAAAATACCATATGATTAAAGCAATCTTGGTTAGAAGAGATGTAATAGTTTATAGAGTAAACTATATGAATAATGTAGCGGATCCACTTACCAAGGTCTTAATTCCAAAAATATTTGAAAGACATGTGGACTCAATGGGCATTAAATTCCATCGTGAATGGCACTAAAGCAAGTGAGAGTTATTGGGATTTATGCTTACATATCATCCATTTTATGTATTAATATTTATTTTATATTTATACTATTATCATTTCATTAAATCGCTAATTATATTTATACATGGTAAAATTCTCGTAACGTTTCAGACATTTTATGATCTGAAAGAGTTCAGATTTAGTTTAAAGGAGTTTAGATCAGTGCTAAGAATTAACAACGCTAAGAGTTATAAATGCTAAGAGTTAGCACTAATAAGAGTTACCAGGTTATAAGAGTTAGCGAAATTTAAAGAGTTAGAGTCTTGTCTGAAATTAGACAAAGATCTGAGAATATATTAGTAATGACATAGTTACAAAGAGTTGTAAATGATATTAGGAAATATCGTTATGCAAGTATGCTCTCAAACACTATATTTCTAATCTATCTTGGCTGATGTAGGTCTATTAGTAAAGACCTTATTATATATAGATCAGTGTATGTTTATATCAAGATGGTTCAGATGGTTAGTCTTAGCAGACCTTGAGTTTAGTAGAAGCTCATATAGAGATACAGGTATTCAGTTAGGACTGAATACTGAACAGACTCATGAGGACCTTCATTAGACATCCTATATAGCCATCAATAAAGGGTATTCTTGAGCTGAGTAGTATTTGTGGTCATTTGACTTAAGCGCCACGGTGAGCTTATAAGTGATCCATCAAACTTTAGTTCCACACGTGTCAGAAACTTTTCATGGTCTGACCGTTGGGTGTCATTGGGTATGGTCCGATGCTCATGGAGCCCGATGTACGTAGATATTGGATCTATTAGCTCATTTGGGTGAGTAATATATTCTAATGCTCTAAGATTGTGTTTCAGAAAGTCTTATAACCATAAGCAATTATACCCGGGAAAAAGAGTTTTATCATGTGGATAAATAATATTGCAAAAGTGTTTGCGAATATTATTTATTGAAATACAAATCTGGAGATAAGTTTATGGTCGAGCATATGAAAACTTGACGGTGTTGATCTATATCTTCGCTCTTCCAGGATATATATGATGGATGGATTATACAAATATATTATAACCTCAACTTCTATGTTCTAACGCACCATTTTATAATATTCGTAACATATGTGTGAGAAATTTTTCATGGACGTATAGATAAGTTTCATGTGACAAACCAGGTGTGGACCTGGAGAGTCTCATAATATGAAATATATTCGTTGTGCACCAGGGCATCATATTAAATCAAATAGTTCGGTCCAAAAAATTTTAGTAAATTAAAAATGTGTTTCAGGGGTTACTCAAGATATGTATTTGTTAAGACTTAAATGTTAAATACATCATATAATTGATTGACAAGAGCTTTTAACCAATAGGATATTGATAAATGGAACAATATTGTGCATAAATTATTTTTACCTTAAAATTACCGATTTACCTTGTTAGTAAAAATAAGTGAGATAAAAGTAATTATTTAAAAATATTTTTGAATAATTAATGTAAAATTTATTTATTATTATTATTATTACAAAGGGATAAACATCAATTATGACAATGGTATCATTTACCTAATGAGAGGTCTTGATGTTGGCTATTAATTATTTATAATAATTAAAGATATTCTAACATTAGATAAAGAAATATTTGATGGCCACTAATAAAATATATTTAATAAGATAATGCAATGAAATGACCAACAATGTTTAATGGTGGACTATAAAAAGTATTAAAAAATTGAAATAAAAAATGAATGAATTCAATTCATTCTAGTAAGGCATGATTTGACCATTGTGGGGTGAAGAGAGAAAAGAAAATATTTTGGCTAAGTCCTTTAATTCTTACAAAGGGTTGTGAGGGAAAAAGACCAAGAACATTCAACTCTTTCTCATTATTCACAAGAAAGACATCAATTGTTGAAATTTTGAAGCTGTTATTCTAACTTTACAATTCCACCAATTTATAATTATAAATTAGAATTGTGTAACAAGACACTTCAAAGTGAACTTAGGACTTAGAGATTGGAGTTCTTAAAGAATTAGAAAGTTACCTTTAATCTGGGTAGGTTTACTTGCTTGTTATCAAGTTTAATTAAAATATGATCATATATGAGATATATATACATGATTATGCTATATTGTGTATATATTGTATGTGATACTTTTCGCTGTGTGTATAAAAATTTAAAATTACGTTCACTCTACACAACACATATACACACTTAACATTTAGAACATATAGTGAAACTATAAAGAGTGAAAATAAAAATAAATAGTAGCAGGCCATAAAAGAAGAGATTAGTTCTCTTAAAAAAAATAATACTTGAAAGCTAGTGGAGAGATCTCAAAAGAAACTAGTGAGATACAAGTGAGAGTATAAGGTGAAGGAGGGGATACTGGAGATAGAGCCTGCGAGATTCAAGGTTAGGTTAGTTGCACAGGGTTTTACTCAGAGAGATAAAGTTGACTTTCATGAGATATTATCTTGTACTGTCAAGCACATATCCATTAGGATTCTGTTAACTATGTGTGCAAACATTGATTTACATTTAGAGTAAAGACAGTTTTTTTGTATTGAGAGCCTGAAGAGACGTATACATGGCACAGCCACAAGGGTTTTTAGAGGCAAAAAAATAGGATCATGCTTGTTTACTGAAGAAGTCGTTATATGGGTTAAAATAATTACCTAGACAGTGGTATAAGAGATTTGACGAGTCTATGAAAACTTATGGATTTAGTAGGAGCAAGTAAGACATATGCATGTACTTTAAGAGCTTAAGTAGTGGGATGATGTATTTGCATGTAAGTGTTAGAGTTGGTGTTTATGCGTCATCCCTGAATGTACATATACTTATGTATTTATACAAGTGTATATTCCCATTAAATCGCTAATTTCAATTTATATGGTATTATGCAATGTAACGTTACAGACATTATAGATTTGAACGAGTTCGGATCAGATTTAAAAGAGTTTAGATAAGGGCATATGGTTAGCCCGCTAAGAGGTATAAATGTTAAATGTTAGCACAACTAAGGTTATCTGGTTATAATACTCAGCATATCTAAAAGTTGGAGCCTTGTCTGTAATGAGACATAAACTTGAGAATATACTAATAACTGCATAGTTGCAAGAGTTGCAATTGGGTGCCAGGAAATACTAGTTGTGTAAGTATGTTCTTGAATAATTGTCCATGATCTATTTCTGTTGATGCGGGTCTGTCGGTGGATACCTTTATATATAGATCAGCATATGTCATATTTATAGGGTATAGATGGTCGTTTCTAACCGACCGTGAGCTTGGAGCTCGTATTGACATATGGGTATCCAGTTAGGACTAGATATGGGACTGACTCACGAGGGCCTCCGATAGACATGCTATATAAGCCGTCAACGGAGGGTCCTCTCGAGTTGAGTAGTATAGGTGGTCCTTTGACCTGAGTGCCACGGTGGACTTGTAAGTGATCCACCATACTTTGGTTTCATGCATGTCACAGATCTTTCATGGTGTGACCGTTGGGTGTCGCTGGGTATAATCCGATGCTTATGGAGTCCAGTGTGTACAGATATGGGATTCGTCAGCTCGTATAAAGAGTTAAATATCTAAATGCTTTGAGACTATATCTAAAAAAATCTTATGGTCACAAGTATCAATCTCGGAAAAGAGTTCCGCCAGTGTAGAATAATATGTCAAAAGAGTTTGCATATGATACAAGTATGGAGATAAGATATGGATGAGCACTAGGGAATTTGATGGTGATAATCTATATCTCCGCACATCCAGGATATCATGACGGAAAAACTATACGTATGCATTGTAACCTTAACTTACATAGTTCAACGCGCTGATTTGTATATCCGTGACGTGTGCGTGAGGCATTGCTCATAGACTCATGAAAAAATTTTATTTGACGAATCGGGCATAGGATCTAAGGAGTCCCGCAATATGGAGTGTACTCGTTGTGCACTGGGGCAGCGTGCCAGATTAAATTATTTAATCCAACTATATTCAGCAATACCACAGGAATGCGTGCATGTCCGTAGTTAAGTGTTAAATATAATAATTAGTTAATAATTATTATTTACTAATTGTATTATGACACGTGAAGTATTGTGGACTATAGGTTGAATTTACCCAAGTGTGAAATTTGGTGAGACCCACTAAGGTAGACTTGGTAACTATTTATGAGGGACAAAATAATTATTTCACACTTTAATTATTTAGTTATTAAATAATTAAAATATATCTCTTATTATATTATATAATATATTTTTATATTATATTATATATATAATATTATTATATTAGATAATAGGTGTGAGTTGTCACCCATTATCTTTATTTTATTATTATTATTATTATATATTATATTATATATATTAGATATATATAAAGAGAGTGAGATGAGAAAATTTGAAATAGGTGTGTTTAGAAACGGAAATGGAAGAGAAAGAAAGGAAAGAGAAGAAAAAAAATAAAAAAAAAAATTGTTTTATTTTTCTTTATGGTTTCAATTTAAGTAATGGTGGATTGCTTCAAACTCTCTATTTCTTATTCTTTTGGAAAAAAGAATGAAAAAAATATCCGGCTATTTTGGGGTTAAGTGTTAAACTTAGTGCTGTATATAGAGCTGTTGTTCTAACTCACCAAGTCTACCGTATTGGTAACTAGAATTGCTTGGGAGTTGGTCTCTATACAGACTTCGAGAAAAAAATACATGTATAACGTTACACGTTGAGGTGAGTACTCAACCTTACTAATATATTAATATGATTAATATATTTATTTATTGTATTTATTATAATTTACACGCTTCCGCCGGGTAAAATTTGTATTTGATACGTATTTCGGCAATAAACACAATAGCACATGCATACACCAATATACATTAGATCCCTAACATACTCTGAGTAATTATGTGTTGGGACGCCGGTGGCTCTGAGGTGTCATCCAACTGGTGGACCAAGGAGTTAGTGGGTCCCACACACTCTGACAAAAAGGCCAACCTTTTTGTCAGAGTGTGTAGGACCCACCAACTCCTTGGTACACCAGCTGGATGACACCTCAGAGCTACTGGCCTCCATGGAGATGGGGGCGGGGGTTCGATTCCTTGGGGGCGCAAGTAACCTGAGAATTGTGTGTTGGGACGTCAATGGCTCTGAGGTGTCATCCAGCTGGTGGAGCAAGGTGTTGATGGATCCCACGCACTCTAACAGTAAGAACATGGAAGAAGTATAAAAACTCAAGAAGCAGTTGAGTGGCAAGTTTGAGACGAAGGATTTAGGAATAACAAATAGGATATTGAGTATGGATTTTATGAGAGAAAGAAATGATGTTATCTTTTTGTCACAATAGTGATATATACTCAAAATTTTAGAAATGTTTGGTATGATTAATGCAAAAGCTCCCTCCACTTCTTTGACCATGCATTTCAAACTTTCAACAGCACAAATACCAATATCCAAAGAAGAAAAACTGCAGAAAAGTAAAGTACCGTATGCAAGAGTTACAGTGAGCATTATATATGTGATGGTTTGCACAAGACCAGACATAGTAGAGGCTGTGAGCGTGGTGAGTAGATACATGAGAATCTAGAGAAGGATCACTGGATTACAGTAAAGTGGATATTGAGATATCTCAAGGGGACATCGGTTCATAGATTGATGTATAAAAGAGATAAAGACAGTAATGTAATGGTAAGAGGATACGTAAACTCATATGCAGATGATCTAGATAGAAGAAGATTGTTGAAAGGTTACGTATTCATAGTGTTTGGGTGTAGTGTGTGTTGGATATCAATTCTACAATATGTGGTTGCACTAACTACCACAAATGCAGAGTACATAGCTATTGGAGAAGCTATTAAGGAGGCCGTGTGGTTGAAAGACATATGCACGAAGGTAATGGCTACTAAAGATATGAACACTGGAGTGTATTATAATAACCAGAGTGCCATACACCTAAGCAAGTATCAAATGTTTCACAAGAGGTCTAAATTGCGATTCCATTACATTCGAGATATTGTTCAAAGTGGTGAAGTTAGTCTAACAAAGATAGCATTATCTGAAAATCCTGCTGATATGTTGACTAAGCCATTGTCCTCGATTAAGTTTATCTTATGTAAAGAATTAACCGAAGTTACTACTATATGAGAGTGACCGAAGATGCAAACATAAAATATCAAGATACTTTTATGGATGATTTTGAATCAATTAGAGAATTTTATAAGAGAGTTGATTAAAAATTATTGTAAAATAATTTGCGGAACAAGCCAGGTGCGTTGGATGCACAGAGAAGTAAGACGAACATGAAAGAAGGATGAAATGAGAGCATCTGCCCAGAGCCAATGCCGCAGCGGCGCTGATAGCACCTAAGTGTTGTAGCGCCAGGTACCCAGCGCTGGGTATGAGTCATCCAACATTGCGGCACTAGGGAGTGGATGCAGCGGCGCCGGTGCGGGAAACTATTTTTCATTTTGTTACGTTTTGTTTCTCTCTTACTTATTTCAGGTCTCCCTAAAATGATTCTCACACATTTATAGTTAACTTAGATCACCCTAAAGCTTATATAATTGCCATCTATTGGCTTGTAAACATATCTTTGTGATCATAACATTCTTTGTGATTTTTAATGAGAGAAACCTTTAGTTTACAAGAGAGTGTGAATTTTTTGTAAGTTCTTTCTTGTAAAAGGTATATTCTATGAGTGCCTTATGATTCAATAATAAGAGAGTGTGATCTTGATCTGCTATGAACGTAGACAAGTATTCAAACTACGTAAATTATACGTATTGTTCTTCTATTTTCTCTCTCTAAATTTTTTAATTGCTTGGTTACTACGCTATATACTTTAGATTTATTGTTTATTACTTCTATTTCAATAAATACATACCTTATAAAGAAGAAAAGAACACATATACCCTATATTGAAAAGTAGACTTTATAAAAAAAGAACATAAACCTCACAAATAAATAAAAAAAGAGATATTTTCATGAAGAAAAAATATAAACCCATGAAAGAAGGAAGAAAAAGGAGAGAAGAAAACACACCCTATATTAAAAAAGTAGATCCTATAAAAAAGAAATACACATTCCACAAAGAACAAAAAATAGACACAAGGAAAGAAGCCTAAACACATACATTTTTATACTAATGCATGCTTAATACGTATTTATAAAGAGAAATAAACATATGCCCACATAAAAAAAATAAACCTTATGTTTTTATACTGACACATACTTAAATATATTTCTTACAAAGAAGAAAATAATACGTACCTTACAAAAAAAAATGGAAGAACACACATATACCCCTTTATTAAAAAAGTAAATTTTATAAAATAGAAACATAAAATTTATAGAGGAAAAATAAAATTTTTAAAAAAATATATATAAATCTCATGAAAAAGAAAGAAAAAAGAGAAAAGAATATATATACCGTACACTAAAAAAGTAAATTCTATATAAAAAAAAAAGAATACAAATTTTATATAAAAAAAAAGTGACATGGAAAAAAACAAATGTACTTCTTTCTAATTACTAAAATCTTTTCGATGATACGTAATGATACGGCCGAATCAATTATAGACTGATTAGGCTCTTTTTCTTTTTTTGAAACCTAGACTGACTAGGCTCTTAACTTATCTTAGGATTACAAACACATGTTGGCATTATTATTAATTATCAAGTAGATTATGATTAACTTTTTGAAATTATTTATTTATTAAGTACTTTAAGAAGATTCTATCTTATAATGCACCGCCTTCATGCTCTCCTATATGCATAATCTCTCATCTCAAACTTACATCATAAAGCCTTAATTGCTTCTCTATCACATGATACTCGTGACTTCAAGAGTACTGCTGTGTTTTTATAAATTTTTTATTTTTTCCTTTCTTAAGTACATATATATATTTTAAAAGATAAGGGTGGGTTAGCGTTAAAAAAAAATTTACTTTTATTTTTTTTAAGATTTGAACCTGTTTACATAAGATCTGTCACCAAACTACTCTTGGGAATAAAATAAAAAGAGCAAAAATTTTTTTATTAAAACATCTTACCACTAAACTAACATATTTTTATCTCTCTTTTGTATATAATTTGATTTGATATGATTTTTGTAAATATTGCCAGCTACTCTAATGCTAGATTTAACTTTTTTAATTTCTTATATTATTAATAATATAAACATGTCAAACACGAGAGTTATGCTTTGCTTTAGGCACCACCAGTAGTTGGACGATTGACTAATGTAAGCCCTAGTTGCTTCCTAATCTTAGAAATGATGGCTACTTTAAGAAACACGATTTAAAATTTTTTAACATAACTTTTTTGGGTTTTTTTTTTTATACTAAATATCGCTCCCACCGTCCAGGCTTGCCAAGAAAAAAAAAAAAAAGAAAAGAAAAGAGCCCTTTGTTTACATTTTTCTTGATGTCATCCCTTTACTTTCTTACTCATTTGGATATATAACTACGTTTTCAATAATTTTAAGACTTGACTATTGAGTGGGGTTTAGCAACAATTAGTATTTTAAGCAAATACTCCACTATGTGATCTCTACTTAACTTTTGTCGTTTGGTAAGTGTGAATATTCTTGCATTCTTATTCACCCGCTAACTTGTAATTAACAAAACAAGTTAACGTACTATACCAACACTGTGTTTAGACTTTGGTTTGCGTCATCTCTATCTAGCTTTTGTTTTGAGGTTGAATTAACAAGTTGTATTGATATAACATGCATGAAATGTTGAAATGTTCGTTATACGCAACCTATATGGCATGTAGATACTGATGCTTTATACAGTAGAGATGCAAAATAACGATTGATTATTATTTGTACAAGTACAATCACAACACGAGTATGAGGAATTCAGAAAAGATAAGTGTATACTTTTTCTTTAATAATTTTTTTCATTTGAGGAGGAAGGATTCTTATACGAGTCTTCGATATTTGTCAAAAGATTGAAAGGTATAGTTACTATTAGATTATATTTATGACCACAATATATTATACAAGTGATTAATCGTTTTTCAGTAAATTTTATTAAATTATTATTTTTATAATTTGATGAGGAGGTATTTAAACTGGAGACATGAGTTTTAATTGAAATAGTTAATTACTTCTAGATTATATATACCTATGATCACTCTTCCCCAAATTTGTTGAAAGAACTTTCCTTCATAAATTACTTGAACATGGGCAGTCCGAAATATTTTTATTACTTTATTATTTTATATAGGAGCTTTATCACGGGTTGTTGGCCTTTTTAACTCAACTTCTGAAAATAATTGGGGGAAAGGTAAATAGCGACTTTTATTAATAAATCTCTCTCGAAGATTAAAGATGTTGGTTATGGTAAGGAGAAAAAGGAAGAAGGGGAGCAGAAATTGAGAATTGGTGTAAAAAACAGTAGTTGCTAGGGGTCTAACTTCTCATTATAATTTCTAATCTAACATTTAGTGACAAAATGGTGACGTTTCACCATTACTATGACAGCTCTAACCATAATACATGATTGCTTTCCATGCAAACTTTCAGGTTTTTCTAGATCTCTTTCCTTGGTTAATGACCCTGAACATTAAAATGCAATGCATAAAGTAGAGGCTCTTCCCAGTACACATAAAATGGGGTGTTGAATAATGAAAACGAGAACAATCTTTCATCCCTTCGTCAACGTTTCGTAATTAATTTTCAAAACATAATTTTATATACAATAAGAAATAGAAAAAAAAAATCATTTTGCCTCTTTTTTTTGTTGAAAAATAATGAATTACTCTTTTTTTAATATCATTTTCTCTCCTAAAAAATGATAAATTATTATCTTAAAGAAAATAATTTTATAAAAGTAATAATTGCTAAATAAATTAAGAGAATAATCGGTCATTTTTCATAAAAATAAGAGGGAATATTTCATGTTAAAGGTTGGAAAAAAATTTCTGTTGACATATGTATTTTAGAACAATTGTCTAAAAATATGAAGACTTTTAATATTATCTTCTCAATTATTATGTCATTTTTTAGGTTAAACTTCAATTTTCACTAGTATTATAAATACAAAGTTATAATATATAAGTTTTATATTGATAAATAAAATTAATAAATATTTATATCTTAAATGTCTTAATTTATCATGTCAACTGAAATAAATATTTTGTATTCTAATTTTATACTTCAATGTTTTTCTTATGGGGGGGAGGGGAGGGGAATATAATAATGCAAAACGTCATTGGTTATCTGGTTTTGAATTTGTGAAAGGCCCTCAAAAAACTCCTATTCTTACATAATACTACTTAAAAATGTTGAATTACACGCGTATTTGATATGATACTTATTAACAATACTAACGGCTGTGGTAGCCTATAAAGATTAGTGTCATTTTCTTTAATAGTTTTCAGAAATGGAATTGCTATCAAGGTTGGTAGACTCACAATATTCAAGACTCAAATCGAGTGATGGCATGTGAAAAGTGGCAATCCATCTTATAGCAACTGTTATTTTTATTGTTGTTACCTGGTTCAGTATCCACATAATTAATCGAGCTATCTATTTACTGTAATTTTATTTAATTGTGCTCTTGGTATTAAATTTTCCATCAAATTAACATAGTTTCAAGAGTGACTCAGACAAATTATTGTAAAAAATATTTTGTTAGTGAATATCTTTATGTTGATCATTCAATTCCCAATTTTAGGATGCAAAATTATTGTAATTTATGGTAGATAAACATACCGCAATCTAGAGACCAAATAAAGAAAAAAAAAAGCTCATTTGTTGAATAACTTGTGAATCACTCTCTTTACAACAACCATAACAGCAACCAAAAGTAGATAAATATCAAAGCCAGTGACCCATCGGCCATATCATATATACACAGCTTAAAAATGGAAGAAGAGGGACTTGATCTAAGCCAATGCGGTTAGCAACTAAAGTGTAGAAAGTGGTTGCTCCATCATTTATCAGCTAAAAATAATTATTGAAGGCATGGACTTCTCAGAAGCAATAGCATCATTAGAATTTAGACCTCTAAAATTTCTCTAACTAATTACTTTTCTGACGTTTGTGGAGAAAGTGATATTTATTTATTGTTTTGAAATTTGTCAGCTACATAGTAAAATATTTCTTTCTGCAACAACTTTTAAAGTGAACTACACAAAAATATTGAAGGAATACGCTTGATAGTGTTTTATGGATATGAAGCGGTTTATAACTTTTCCAACAGTTCCCGTTTGAAAGAAAATTGGTTATTGGCACGATTTGGAAAGTATAGTATGTAGCTAGATATGCGACATATCCACTAAGGAAAACTAAATATAGTGTTCACTGAGCGTGATGTAATGTTTTTGTCTGAATCTAGTGTACGATCCCATGAAATTAGATTACACTTGCTCTAAAGTTAATTATATGGGAAGAATTTTTGGTTAGACAGCCTGTAACTAAGAATCAACACTGCTGGTGAACTAATTAATTAGGAACATGATGGCCATGGCCAGTTTATAAATCATCTTTTGTCTTTTAGGCAAAAGATGGAAGAAACTCAAATCCTAACTCTACCCACTTATTTGATGTGTCATAAATACTTGTATGAATGAGAAGGAAGTTAGTCGCTTGACCTAAAGATCAAGCAAGACTTGGAAGTAAGTTAAGAAATAATTAGTTATTCTTTGGTGTGGGGATATTCGTATGAGAACTTGTACATATAGCTTCAGAAATACAACACCGTATTAATTACTATCAATATAACGCGGTTTTGTTGTTAACTATGTAAACTTTGCATTTTTTTTTTGGTAAAATAAGGAGGTAGCCTATAAGGATTTTTCCAAAAAATAGTTTGTCTAGAAATTATATATGATTGTAAATAGATGAATCTAACCAACGTGATCAGAACACGTACAGTTTGAAATTTAATATAAAGTTGAGTACCACATCCGTTTAGCAACCCTAGTTCAATGTTCAATTTCTCCTAGCTGCTTGCTGATTAACATTGACCACCAGAAGTACAGACTATGTACGTATATGCAACCAAAGTAACTGGCTATACAAGAGAAGAACTGAATTACAGATCTCTTACATCATACTAGCAATATCTTTGATATTTTATATATATGTTTTCCTCGTACGGAGAAAAAAATTAAACACACTATTGTATTGCCAAGCTACCCCATAATCTCTTTCTTGTTACGGTGGTTGTAAGAGCAGAGAACGAAAGAGATAGCGAGTATCTGATTATCGTTTTCTTTCTGCTGTGGTGGTTGCAAATTGGGAAAAATGAGATATATGATATTGGGTTGTGAAGAGATTTTAAGGTCTAGGGTCATAGTTTTGCGATGGAAGCGTGCCTTCACTCTACTGGCATTCCCACAAGGTCCAATTAGTGTAGGACCCATATCAGATACCCATAACCGGACCCGCATCAATTTCCAAAAATAATTCCCTTTCTCCATCTGTTAGGTAGGTTGCTCTTCTCCAAGCATAGTAAAACAAACCCCACTTAAGACTATTACTAGTTGCCATAAGAACAAAGCTTTTTTTCTGTTTCTTTGGGCCCCATTATGTCCTTCACTCATTATATATATATATATATATATATATAGTTTTCTATATACTCAATTTGGTATACCAACTTGTTAGTTATTATAACTCTCTTCATTTGCATCTGCTTTGTTCTTAATTCTCTTTAATTTCTCTTCGCTCTTGTAAATTAATGCCCAAAAACATGAGTATATTTGTAAATGGGCAATCTCAAGTCCCTCCTGGCTTCAGATTTCATCCCACGGAAGAGGAACTTCTGCATTACTACCTGAGGAAGAAGGTCTCATCCGAGAAGATTGATTTGGATGTGATTCGTGAGGTCGACCTCAATAAGCTCGAGCCGTGGGATATACAAGGTAGTGACTTTAATTCATATTCCATAGCCTTAATTTCTTTAATTTACTTTACTTTTTCTTTCATTAAGATCTCTCTCAGCAGCTATAGCCTGTCTTCTATGCACAACTTCCTTAGTTTTTTCCTTCAGTGATACTGATTTTAACATATTTCTTCGCAGAGAAGTGCAAAATAGGAACCACTCCTCAAAATGATTGGTACTTCTTCAGTCACAAAGACAAGAAATACCCTACTGGAACTCGCACAAATCGAGCTACGGCTGCTGGTTTTTGGAAGGCTACCGGTCGCGATAAGGTGATATACAGCAACGGTAGACGGATCGGAATGAGGAAAACTCTGGTTTTCTATAAAGGTCGAGCCCCCCATGGTCAAAAATCCGATTGGATAATGCATGAATACCGACTTGATGATAACCCCACTGAAACAAATGTACGTAAAACCAATATTTTTGAAAATCTTTGCTCTTTTTTTCCCCTTTTTATCGGATTTATATTACATTGATGGTAAATTATTCACTTAATCTAGGTTTCAAATCTTATGGGAGAAGCAACGCAGGAAGAAGGTTGGGTAGTATGCCGTATCTTCAAGAAGAAAAATCACCACAAAACCCTAGACAGCCCTGTGAGTTCATCCATCAGTGGAGAGAGAAGAAACCCTGTGTTCAATTCTTGCAATGAAGGAGCTTTGGAGCAGATTCTTCAACAGATGGATAGGTCTTGCAAAGAAGAAAGTGAAGACAACAATAACTTGAGATTTTTCAGGCCAATCGATTGCACTGGAGGGTTCCATAATTGCTACAGTGACCCGTTCCTGAAGCTTCCAAGCCTAGAGAGTCCGAACTCCACTAGTAGCCCAAATTGTCAGCAAACAATGATCACAGAGAATGAAGGTTCAATTACCAATAATCAGGTGAGTAGTAATCTCAATTCTATTTATAAGACGGAGTCAGGAATCACCAGCTGGGCAGCCCTTGATCGGCTTGTAGCCTCTCAGCTAAATTGCCAAACAGAGACATCAACATCAAGGCAATTAGCCTGTTTCAATGACCCTACAATGGCCTACTTTAACCCTAATGATCGCCATGATTTCCAATTGCCAAACCTACGATCATCATCGATGTCCTCCGGCAGGTCTTACCATGGATTAGAAGATTATAAGAGTGAGATAGACTTGTGGAGCTTCGCCAGATCATCGTCATCATTGTCATCATCTGACCCACTATGCCACGTGTCAAACACCAGTGTATAACTGAAACCCTATATATAATTATATCGTAGCTCTTGAAGTCAGAAGGTTATGATGATATCAGTAATGTGATAATATAAGCGATATAACATAAATAAAAGTGAAGTCATTCTTAGATTGGGTGGCATTGTCAACCATCATCTTTACTCAATCAAGATGTCTACCATTTTCAACACGCTGTCTAGAAACTTAACAGAAACACAGGGTGGTCACTGGTCAGATAGTCATTTTCTCACTGCAATAATGATTCCACCTTTTTCTTTCCAAAAATGATCAAGATGGTCATGATTATAATCATCTGTCACTCACATGGTTTGTCGGTTTGCTCAATGAGTTGAAACCATCGTTCCAATTACCCATACGCACGCACGATGCAAATGCACATCTTTCAAAGATTTAAGCGTTAGGGTTTGTGTAAATGACTCACAAGAAAAGCTTTATAACGGAATTTCTTATAATAGTTATCATTTGCTTAGATTATTTTAATACTCAAAATTTATGTCATTGTATGCTAAGCGGTTACCCTTAGCTTGTAGATGGATAAGTTTGATTATTTGATAAGGTTCATTATCATTGAGGATTTGAGGGGGTAAAATGAAAGAATTGGGATTCTTTTTTAGTGTCATTTTATTTAATATTTAAGGATTTTTTTAACATGTATTTTGTATTGGTTATAGTCAAAATTTATTTTTATCAACTACTAATTTCATATTAATAAAAAAAATTAAGAAAAATATTAGATTAAGAGGATACTAATCCAAAACAAAAAGAAACATAATGTATCTGTCCAGTGAATTTTCGAAATGACAACAAACATGAGCTCGATTTTAAATTCAAAAGAAAATAACAAGTGGAAACCAACAAGTTGAGAGATTCTAGGCCATGCTACCAATTGTGGTCCATGGATGCCAAAAGGTTTTTATACTATTCACCTACAATCTTTTCATGTTCAAACTCGTCGAGTCTCGCCAACATTTACGACTTTAGTCAATCGTTTATTTATTCATTTTCTTTTGTCACAATAAAATTTGTACTGTCGTTTCTGTTTAAATTTATTTGTAGGACGATCTTTAACGAGAAGATATATCTTCAATAAAGTACGTGTATGGAAATTTTTTTTAAAAAAAAATTCTTTGACATGGCTATATGTGGCCTCTCCTTCCGACTTATACTTTAGCATTAACAATGTCAACACTTCAACATGGGGGGCAAGTCTTTCTTTATACGCACATACATTTGTGTTTTCGTAATTAGCCATAAAATCAAATTTAGCTTCTCAAAGTTACTATTCTAGTTGATACGATCATGACGTTGAATATTTTATGAAAGCCCTTCCTGCATCTCTATTGTGTGATTTCCCTTCCACATTAAGGTCAATAACCACAATATTTAAACCAAAACGGCCATAGGCATATGGGATGCGCTCGTTTTATCACATAATACATTTTTTCCCTCACCGAGACGCTAGGATTTGAGCCTCAACTCTAATCATGATTGCTCTTGCCCGCCATCTCAAACGTTATATGAATCAGGCAGGGACTGATATAATCTCAGGGATCTAATATACTCCCACGCGTGCCTTACCACATGCTTCATTATATAGAGTATAGCTATTAGTTAAGTATATTAATTACGTATACCAAAAGATAATCAAGATATATTAATTAAATTAACAAGGCTTTGGCAAGCACCCAAAGCACACCTCCCAATTAAGTCGGGGTTTGAGCCTTGGCGGATATTAAGGCAGTTGATTTATTCTCCCTCTTTTGTAAGAGTCTTCTAGTCCGGTTGTGATGTGGTAGGATGTCTTCTAGTCCGCCTGAAATGAGTTGAGAAGTACTCAAAATTATATGTATTACTCTTAATTAGTTCGAATGGTATGCGCTCAAATTGTACATGTTGCTTTTAATAATCTTGCTCAAAGTTGAGCCGTCGCGAATACTAGGGCAATTGACTTATTCCTCCTCTTTTGTGGGAGTCTTCTAGTTCGGGTGGGATGTACTGGGATATCTTCTAGTTCGGGTGGAATGTGCTCAAAATTGTATATGTTATTCTTAATTAGTTTGAGTTGGATGTACTCAAAGTTGTAGGTGTTGTTTCTAATGATCTATTCAAAATTATACGTGTTATTCTCATTGATTCTAATAATACACATTGGGTGAGATGTACCTCAAAACTGTACGTGCTACTCTCAAAAAATTCTGATAATATAGTCTAATTGTAATATCAATATTATAATATCATGTAGTATAATATCAACATTATAATCTCATGTAATCTTTAAAAACAAAAATTACCCCTTTACTGATTTTTTATTTTGAAAAATACCTTAATCTTTGGCCTTATGATTGAAATTAATAATAATAATAATACAAATAAAAGTTGCGTTGCTATAAAATAATGTGATTAGTGTTGCGATATTTATTGAAGCTTGATGTATCTCAAATGAAGTTGAATCTTAATAGGTCGCAAGGATCAGTTCTTGATTATAAAATAAAAGTGATATTACACCTCTTAAGTAGCATCTTAATATTTTTATAATTTATTAATGTGTTAAATAATTATTGAGTAGTAAAATAAGTGATTTTAAAAATTATCAAAATAATCATTTAATAAATATTTAATATATTATTTAAGATAATAAAATATTAAGATATGACTTCAAAGTATAATTATTATTCATAAAATAATTAGCTTTGCCATGACAAGTGAAAGATTTAAAATTAATTATAATTGCCAACAGAAGGACCCCTTAATTTTGAACTGAAGACTACTATAAGCACACAATACTAAATTAAGCATAATAACTTTTTGGTGCATTAGTAGTAGCCAAATATATCAAATGCAAAGAAATTGATCACACGTAATGCTAATATTGGAAGAAGAATTCAAATATGTAGCATATTATATATATATATATATATATATATATATATATAGACAGAGAGAGAGAGAGAGAGAGAGAGAGAGAGAAACTGGGGGTAATCTGCTAAGGTACTTGCCTCCTTATTCGGAAGGGGAACCCTCGATAGTCTATATGTATATATATAGTACTCAGTTTTATTAACTGACTTTTGAAGCATTAATCGAAGGTTTTATTGAATTATTTCGTCATGTATATATCACTTAAATTAGTATCCATCCATTCTTTGCAATATTATAATAAGAAATTGAAAAAGAAACGTTATCATGCAACTAAAGCAGATTCCTTAATACAAGGAAAAAACAAGAATGCCGACAGATGATTAGTGCAATAGAGTAATTAATAATCAAAATTTCCCATCAACTTTTCGAGAAAAAGTTCGTATCATAAAGGCCGACTATTTTTCCACCATATTTTATCTCATCGATAATCTTCTACATGACGAAACCTAATTTTTATTCTCTTAGGAGTCAACAACCACGAATATAAAAAGAATAATATTTTATGTATAAATTTCTATATAAATTCTTATTACATAAATTAACGTGATATGAAAATTATAAATAAATGAGAATAAAAAATTAATTAAATTAATTATAAAAGATAATATAGAGTATTATTACAATGATACATTAGTTTGTATCAAAATAGTTTATACAAGAATTTGAAAAATATTATCTATATAAATTCAATCATACAAACTCATTCTTATATTTAACATAATATCGTATGATTAATTTATTTATTATTTTATATTTATTTTCCACCGATGTTATATTGTAATTAATATATAAATGAATTTGTATGATTAATATATATAATTTTATTATAAGAATTTATATAAGTAGTACCTCAATTAAAAAAAAGAATATTATAATAGACTGTTACCATTCATTACGGTTTTTTCTTTCCAGACCAACATTAAATTAAATGCGATCAAATATTCAAATCAACCCATTTCACTTTTTTTTTTTTTTTAAAAAAAAAACCCGTTTCATGTCATAGGAAATATGACTCCGTTACGTAACAACTCCGTAACAAAGACGGGCCAAATTGGACGACAAGTCCCACATAACAACTGGCTAAGATACTCAAAATCGAGGCGTCATATGCTCTCTAGGCAAAATTTGGTTGTTGAGCAAGACGTAAGCACTGCTCACAATTCCTTCAAACATCTATCAAAAACAGTCGGGGATGGCATAAATAATGCTGTATATGGGGTATTAACACTATTACCCATGAGGTTTATACAAATTATATTTTAATAATAATTTTAATTTTAATTATATTATTACTCTTTTTATTTTATTTAAAAAACAAAAATATTTTCACCTTTAAAAATATTTTAATTATTTATATAATAAAAAATATAACCATAAGGTATTTTTAATTTTGAAATTAAGTTGAGAAAATGATAATATAATTAAAATTAAAATTATTATTAAAGTGTAATTTGTGTAAATTTCAAAAGGCAACAGTGTTAACATCAACAATAATATTATAAAGAGTTCAACAGAGTATATATATCTCCGCATTGGTATGATATTGTCTACTTTGAACTTAAGCCCTCATGATTTTACTCTTCAACTCTATTCAAAATGTTTCATATCAATGGAGATATAGTTCACTGCTTACATACCAATGATCTTCTTTATTTCTTGTTAATGTAAGACTTTGTTTGCTTTCTTAACAATTCTCCCCTCGAACAAATGATCATTGAACCTCTCATCAAACGATATTTTTCATCTATCTATCTTCTACGTAAAGATCTCGTTTTCTTTTTTGGTACTTATCTTTTACTTATCTTCACTGCATTATAGGTACACGCCTTATGTGAAACCCAGAATACTGTCTACCTCGAGAGCTCGCTCTATCAAGTCAACTCCTTATCACTGCATTGACAGACACGCCTTACATGAAACTCGCATCACCGCGTTGAAATGATACGCCTTACATGATGCCCACGAGCACACCACCACCTATCCATAGAGTTTAATCACATATTTCATTGCAAATTGAAGCTTACCAGGCTTATCACTTTCTTGTTCGACACCCAATATTTCTTTCACATAACTAACTTCGGCGTATGATTCTGATACCACTTATAAGGAGCCTAACAAATCACATATATTTTGACATTGGTATAATATTATCCGCTTTGAGTTTAAGCCCTTATAGTTTTACTCTTAAACTCTATTTAAAAGACTTCATATTAATGGATATATAGTTCAATTTTATATATCTATAATCTTTTCCATTTCTTACAAATGTAGGACTTTATTTATTTTCTTAATAAATATTTTAGAATAATATCAAAGTAATAGAATATTTGAAATTTCTTTAAAAAAAGAAAAAGAAATTGAAGTTATACAAACTACAACAATTTTAAATTTAATAATGTTATAAATTCTAAATTTAGATTTTAAATTTAAAATTTCAAATTAAGTGTTAAGTAACTATTGAATAATTAATTTTTATAATTATTCATTATACTATTTTTTCGTCCAATAATCATTTAACATCATATTTAAAATTCAATATTTGATAAATTTAACATTAGTTTTCTAAATTATGTCTGCCGAATTTCTTGATCATGGTTATTTTTAACCAAGTGAGACGTTTCAGATTCTTTCACACTTGATTGGTTTCAAAATGATACAAAAATCTCTAATAATACGACATTCGTCTTTTTTTTTTTTTTTGTTCATTAAAATGTTGTCCTCTAGATCTTTTTGTGGCACTTAGGTTTTCTATTATCTCTATTTTGTTATATGTATATATAATTTAGAATTACTTTCTTATATGTACCGCATGAAAAGCCTCGGCTGCCATCAATGGACCATGATTTTGAAGACCTGTTGATCATAATTTAGATATTTTAACGAATAATTGGAGCATAAACTTAATTAGAGAGTTAATCATGCTAGGTGAAGGTGGGGTCGAGATCGTGCGGGCAAGGTGTTACATCTAGATCGAAATGAGACGCGCACAATTATTATTATTTCTTTGATGAATATAATTGAAAGCAGAAGCTTATCTCTTTTGGATTCCGACACCAAGAATCAAATCAAGAAAAAAAAATTTAATCGATGTGATTAAAAGGGAGGAGAGGCTAATGACATGCTTCACATTTTTCTAATTTTTTCCCATCTTCAATTTCTAATTTATCTCTGTGTGTTATGCTCCTTTTCACTAGATTCCAACATTGAGGTTCATTAAAAGTGGAGACACCTTTACCCTACAACTAATCTATGTCATTAGCAAGAGATTCCTTTTTAATTTTTAATATAACCTACAGTCGAATTTGGGTAATCTAAAAGTGGGGAATGCTGTGTATATATATATATATATATATATATATATATATATATATATATATATATATATATATCTTATTGCAGCAACTATTCTCGTACATATAACACATCTCTCTTGTCTTCACCTTATATGAGTTTTTGGTGAACCGTTACACAAGCAAGTGGTATGCCAACATTCATATGTAAGTTTGGATTACAATGAATTTTGTCCCGACTTTGTTGTCGTAGAATATTAAAACAAATCAAAGGCTTGGATTGTATATATTCGTTTGCCCGACAAAAGTAATCTCCTTATTGTTGGAATAAAAGATATATAATAAGGGAACAAATAAATTGGTGACAACAAAATAAAATAGCCGTAGACATCGATAATTAAGAAATTAAAACGACCGACAAAGTTTTTTTTGTTGACTGTCTGTCAAGAGAGACTCGAACCAATACCAAATCTGTAGACCACGGTCTCAAACTATAAGATTATTGTACAAATACGTGAGATTATATTAAATTGCGAAAATTATTTCAAATTAAAAAGAGTTTATCCACAAATTAAAGAGAAATGATAAGGATTAGGGAGACAGAGAATCTGTAATTGTTAAGTTTAGACAATTAATTTAGTTGCGGCCTGAAAATGAAATAAATAATAGGTAGAGAATCAAATCAGTTTCAAATCTAACAAAAGGGGAACAAGCTATCCACGAATCAAGCAAAGCAGAAGGGGCCTTCGCATAGAAAGGTAACACTGAAAACTCAACCGGGATCTTGGTAGGCCTAATGAAGACATTAATAGATTCTTTATCTGGGCCTTAGTCCAAACGATTGAAAAGCTTTTCTCCCCGTGGTTGTCGGCCCATGACTTGGTTTTTTGCAGCCACAAGCACAAAATAACGTTGTTGTACAAAGCAAATGCTATTTTAAATTGAATTTATATTGTGAAATAAATAAAACTCCAGCACTGAAGAACTGACAAATTCCCTATTCATATCTGAAAATAATAAACTACTTAGCCTTTCCAAATATTTAGTGATGCCAGCAACCTATTATCCACTTACAATTTTCCTTCATGTTTACTTGTGTATGGCAACATAAAGATCAAATTCACGAGCGGGATGGTAGTGGCCTGTGTTTTGAATAGATACACTTAAATTTATATTTGTATTTACTTAAAAATAATAATATATTATTTTTTTTAATTTTGTTATATTTTAAAATTTTATTATTAAATTTGCTCTAACAAATTTATATTTATTATCAATCTTGTAATAAACTATTCGTAGATTTTAAAGGGTTTTCAATTTATATAATAAAAAATAAAATAATAACTTTAATTTAAATAAAAATTTATAAAATATAACAATTATAAATTCATAATTATATCATTAATTTAAAAATATTATCAATCAAACTATAACAATTTTACTCACATTACTTATAATTTTTTAAAATATCGTTAGTATTTAATTTGAATCAATTTCAACTTTCATTATTGGTATTCATTTGCATCACTAACATAAAACTTTTATCAATTGTTAAAAATAAATAAATTGTTACAATCATCCATCTATTCAATAAAAGAGCATTAAAAATTAATGATAATATTATAAAAATAATTAAATTATTTTGCATAATAAATTCTTAATATCATCTTGTTCATTTCATACTAATAAGTGTTGGTGTTGGATTATTCTTTTATTAGGATGAGAAATTATAAAATGACAGACATACTTTTATTTGTAAAATAATATAAATTAATATTTAATCTTTTAAGAATTTTATTTTTTTAACAAAAAATAAAGAAAAAAAATTCACAAAATAAACTCACTTTAATTAAGCTACAAATCTAAGAAAAAGATGAAATTAAAGAAATTAAAAAAATTATTACAATAAAAAAGACGGTTGTAGAATAAAAAATTTTAAGTATTTAATCTTAAGAAAAAGTAATAAAATAAAATAATGATTACATTTTAAATTTTAATTTAAAATTATTAAAATAATTTAAAATAATAATATTAATGAACTTGCAGATACCCACAACAAATATTCACAGATTTTATACCTGTATTAAATTTATTACATATTTTTATTTTATATATAAATTCGTACTAATCCTTCGTATGTTATCAAATTCTTTTCAGGATAGCGGATTTTAACAGATATATGGGTACTTTGATGGATTTAGACCATTGGAACCTGCAGGTTTGACTTGTTAACATGACCAAATGCTACGTGTCTATCTTAAAAATATGATGGGTTACATCCCACCTCAAACGTTTAACTGGCTTGGTCACCTGACTTTTAGTCAAAGATGTAACAACTATGAACATTAGTTTTAAGTTTTTAACTAAGGACCGCCGTGGTCCATCAACTACCTGATGTTTCTCTACTTGCGTCTAGCACGTGACAACTATGAGAGATGATTAATTTTTATTTTTATTTTTATTTTTTTGGAAGTGAGAGACGAACAGTTGTTTTAAAGAGCAAGTTGAGAAACACAAAGCCCCTTTTAACCAGAAAAAGAAAAAAAAATTGAAAAAGATAGGGAAAGAGCCTTTGCTCTCCGTTAAACCAGTTTTGGTTCCTGTGCAACCTCAACGTGCAGTCTCTCTCTCTCTCTCTCTCTCTCTCGTGGCTTTCAACGTTCTCGGTATCAATCACAATTCATAGAGACAGCTGCTAGCTTCAACACCATTCTTCACGTTCTCTTCAAATTATATACAAAATACGTACATATCTATGCGTAAAATATTTGTATTTTTTTAAAAATGAATGTATAGTTGTTGACGTACAATCTGACACCAGAACCATTAGTATCCTCCCATACCACAAAAAACACTAAACTTTAATCTAATTTACGTATATCTATAGATATATTGAATCTTAGCTTCGCAGTTAAGAAGTCAAGAGTCCACTGGGCTCCTCTCTGTTACATTGTATTAATAACATATATCTTTTATCAGACACGGTACAGTCAAAGGAAAGGGCACTATTATACAAACTGGAATCCATCGTCTTTTAGCTCATGGTTTGTGGCTCACTAAGATCTGTTTTAGCGGTATTTGCTGTAAATGCAGCTGGGTTTTAACCATATATTTTGATGGGCAAGAAGGGAGGTACCTCTTGGTTAACTGCAGTGAAAAGGGCTTTCAGATCTCCCGTTAAAGAGAGCGAAAAGAAGAATAGCAGGCAGAGAAGAGAAGACCACGACCAAGAGGAAGATGAAGAAAAGGTTTTTCATTTTTATTAGACTTGAAAAATCAATTTCTCTTTTTGTTCCTTTGATCTGTTTTGGTTTCATGAGTGGATCTGTATTACTGATTTTTATTTACATGGTTTTGTGTAGAAGAGAGACAAGAGAAGATGGCTATTTAGGAAAACCACCAATCAAGAAACGGTGACGCAGCAGACCCCAACAAAGGATAAAACTACTCATCCCACCGGTAGCGGTGGTCTTGTACAGGCCAATCATGCGGCTGCGGCGGAGCAAGAGCACGCCATTGCTATGGAGGTGGCCACCGCAGCCGCCGCCGAGGCTACCGTGGCATCTGCTCAGGCGGCTGCGGAGGTGGCTCGGCTCATTAGGCCTCCTATTTTTAATGCCAGGGAACATTATGCTGTTGTTGTTATTCAGACTGCCTTCAGAGGTTATCTGGTAAGCAAATGTTTGACTTAATCCTTATTTGTTTGATGAAAAAAATTGAAACAGAGAAAAGAAAATTTGAAGTTAAAAGGAACTAATCAGTCTCTTAGTTATTAGTAAACAGACAGATGGTTTTATAATTATATTGGGCTAAAGATGTATCGAAATGTTTTTTTCTGTACTTGCTTCCCCACTAACGAAAATGCAACGTAAAGTATGAGTTAAGACAGGATTTGTCTTAATTGGTAACGTGTATGTGAAGGCAAGGAGAGCTCTTCGTGCACTCAAGGGGCTGGTAAAGCTGCAAGCTCTTGTGAGGGGTCATAACGTGAGAAAGCAAGCCAAGATGACACTTCGGTGCATGCAAGCTTTGGTTCGAGTGCAGGCTCGGGTGCTTGATCAACGCGTGAGGCTTTCCCAGGAAGGCAGCATAAAATCCACGTTTAGTGACACCAATAGTGTATGGGAATCGCGATACCTTCAGGACATCTCAGATAGAAGATCAATGGTGAGCTTAATAATTTTAGGCATTTTTTTTTGGTTAACTTTTGGAGCTTACTTTTTCTGTCGTTCTGAAAGCAATAGTCACATTCACAGTCAAAAGAAAAAAAGGTTGCAAGTTTCAAAATTAATAGCGAAAGAAAAGCAAGTTAATGACCTCAATTTTTGGAAGAAAGAAACTGTTAGTAAATAGCCACCAAATGTTTTTCAGTTTTTATTGCATAGCTTCAGGTTCCTAACTACGGAGTTTTTCTTTTTTTTAAAAAAAATCTCTTTTTCGTTTTGATAAAGAATCATTTTTTATTTGTATCACAGTCGAGAGAGGGAAGCAGCATAGCTGATGATTGGGATGATAGGCCGCACACAATTGAGGAAGTTAAAGCCATGTTGCAGCAAAGAAAGGAAGCTGCATTGAAACGTGAAAAGACATTGTCCCATGCCTTCTCTCAACAGGTAAATACGCTTGTCTTCCATTCTCCCCAGTTCCTCCTCTGTGTTCGCCAATTAATTCCATAAACTAATTTTTTGAGTTTTGTTAAACCTATATCAAAGATATGGAGAACTGGCAGGAGTTCATCAATGGGCGGCGAAGATGAACTAGAAGATAGACCAAAGTGGCTTGATCGCTGGATGGCTACGAAGGGGAGCAAAGGAAGGGCTTCGGCTGACCACAGAGAACCCATTAAAATAGTAGAAATTGACACCTCCCAACCTTATTCATATTTAGCTCCGAATTTTCGGAGAACAAATAATCAAAATCAATATCTATATCATCATCAACACCAACACCAAAGACCTGCTTCTCCAAGTCATAGAGCCCACCAGAATCTATCTCTTCACCGCTCATCTGTCACACCTTCTCCATCCAAAACCAGACCTCTTCAAGTCCGGTCAGCGAGTCCTCGTTGTCCGAGAGAAGATAGAACTTATAGCACATCTCAAACACCAAGCTTGAGGTCTAATTACTACTGCACTGGCAATGTGCATCAACATAGCAGAGGAGGTACTACAAGTAGCGGTGGTACATTGCCTAATTACATGGCAGCAACTGAGTCTGCTAAGGCAAGAGCTCGGTCTCAAAGTGCGCCAAGGCAAAGGCCATCAACGCCAGAGAGAGAGAGAGTTGGATCAGCTAAGAAACGGCTTGCATTTCCAGTACCAGAACCATATGAATATGGAAGTTATGGGCAGAACTTGAGGAGTCCAAGCTTTAAAAGTGTAAGTGGATCACATTTTGGGTTGGAGCCACAATCTAACTATTCATCTTGCTATACTGAAAGTCTTGGTGGTGAGATTTCTCCTTCTTCAACTAGTGACCTTAGGAGGTGGTTGAGGTAATTTATGAAAGAATAATAACTTCGTTAGGTTTCTTTCGGTGTTTTTATGAGGTTGTGATCTTAGAGGTAGTTGGAATGTAATTGATTGTGTGTATCATTACTCTTTGTTATTTTTTTATTAAAGTTGTAGCCACAATCGAAGTCCTCTTGGGATTTTTTTTTTAACCAGTTGGATGACTCTTTAGGAATCTAGTCTAGTATATTAACTCTGTACTTTACTCTCTTTTTTGCTACTTAATCAGTGGTGAACATTTAGTGTTTAATTTAATTTAAAGCGAGTAACCAACAAGAAGGGCCATGTTTTCTTTATGTACAGCTAGCAGATCTTTCCTTTATCTTTCTTATGCATAATAAAAATTGGACCCAGCAACCATAGGAGCTGTCTTTCATTTTCAAGCGCGTCTATTATTTCTTCCTTATCTTTACTTTTTAAGTATGGAATGAATAAGACACTACTCGTGCTTCAATGGACTCTTTACACCCATTTTCTGACAGGTCACAATTTCACAAAAGCATCTTCTAGCTTTTTTTTCTGTCCATAAAAAGGTGCAGCCTTGTGCTATGAAAACAGGAACTGATATGAAACCATGTGGCATGCTTATCTCAGGTCTTGTCTTCACTGAAATTCATAATGATCATGGAATTGATATATCTGTAGCTGCTGGTCCACGCCTTACTTATATCAAAAGAAAAATCAAGCAACTTAGCCTCTAACTGCTCATCTCTGCCTATAACTTTGTAGGAAACTGAGAATATCATCGTGAAATAAATCTTCTTTAACTCCACCTCACCATTTTAATCAGTAACAGTGCTTTGTAGCAAAAAAATAAAAAGCCCATCTTCATGTATTTTTGTTTTCTTGGGTGGCTTCTTAGCTTATCAGCAGTAATGGGGTGATTAGTGTTACTGTTGTTGTTGCCCTTCAAAACGAAACGAGTGGCAAGATAAATACCTGCCAACAATAGTTCGGCCATTCATTCAGAGACTAGAATTCGATGATCATTTCATTTTTATCTGATTAAGATTCAAAATTGCAAATGATGAATAGAAAATATAGAAGAAAAGAAATACTAAAAACTATTATCAATGGTTGTAAATGTTTGTCACAAGAATTTTTCTTTATTTGAGATATTTGTCACAAAATCTTTAAATTATCATAAGCGTCCACATAGTACATAATGCTACTTCATTAATAATTTTTTTTAGAATTTTTTTTTATAAATGACCTATAAACGTTAATCTTTTATAGTTAAAAAATTAAAAGTTAAACATGTTATTGAGTTATATTTTTTCTCTTCACTAAATATTTAAACTAACTCTTTTTTAAAAAATTGAAAGTTTTGAAATTTTTTGTATCTATTTTGTAAATATATGAGCATCGATATGTAATATGATAAAATAGAGAAGAAAAAAAATAATCAAAAAAAAAAAATTGTAAATGTAAAAATCTTAGATTTTTGAATGCGCTGTTGAGGTGTGCGAAATTAATATTTAGTTAATTATTTAATATTTTTTATTAAAATAAATAAATTTAATTAATAATATATTTAATTAATAATTATTTAATAAATAAAACTTTATTTTTTTATTTATTTAATGATTAAACTAAAAAATTGAATTTTATAATTTAATAGTAATTATTTATTTGTTTTAAATTAAAATAAAATAATTTAAAAAACAAAACATAAGGGAAGGGCCATTGGCGCGATTGACCCTTTCCTTATTTTTTTTATAAATTAAATTATTTAATAATAAAAATAATTTTTAAAAATAAACTAACAATATATTTTTACAAATTTAAAATTTCCTATAATAAAATTAATTTTATTACATGTTTTTCAATTTTATTTATATATATTTATTAAATTGAGTCACAATAAAAAATTAAAAAATTCTCGTGTTGTTTCTTGTACAAGAACGACACGCGAAATGAGTTGATGCACGCTGGCTCACAAGATGTAGGTGAGGAGATGTGCACAATGGGCGGAAATTTGTAAACTCATTCTTCGTTCTTTCTTTCTTTATTATGCGCATAATTTTTTTTTTTATTATTCTTCTTCTTCATTCTTTCATTTTTTACTATTCCTTTTTCACCATTTATTTCTTCTTCTTTTTTGCTTGTTCTTTCTTTTGTTTTATGGTTCTTCATTGTTTTTTTTTTTTTGGAACTATTTTTAATTTTTTAATACAATTAGAATAAAAATTCATTTATTAAAAGAAAGAGGTGAGAACGAAGATTAATCTAGTGAAAAGCGCGTAATTTTTTAAAAGAACTTTTTTTAATACATCAGTTTTGGAATAATACCAGAATTTTGACTGATAAAAATTAGCATTTAATTTATGGTTCAAAAAGAATATCACCTAAAATTATAAGCAATTTATTAAATATTCCCTTGAAAATATCGTTTCAAATAGCAATACAGAGTGAGAAAGTTAGGAGAATTTGTTACCGTCAAATCAAAAATTTTAATTGGTTCATTTATTGAGTTCAAGTGGGTTCATACCAAAAAAGAAATGATTGCTCTTTAAATTGTTTGCCAAATTAGGCCCTCCCTTAATTTAGCAATGATTTGAGACACAAACATTTTATGTTGACGGTGCTTACGTAAATATAAACTATGAACCATATCATGGTCCATGATTCGCGAAGATAGGTAGCAGCTACCAAAAATTTATAGTTTTGTTGACAAATTGAACTTTAGATTGAAATAATTAGAACTTCTTAACCGTGAAGATAAAAGCAAAATTCCGTTAGAAGGAATTTGAAATCATCTACTTACGTGTACATATATAAAACGTATAAATTCCTTTATATATATGTATAGAAGTAAGACAAATACTTTTTAAGATTTTACATTACGCTTCCAATTTCTTTTTTTCTTTTTTTGTTCGTGTGTTAGGCCAAGCCAGGTAGTATCAATTTTTGCCTAAACCCTTGTAACCGGAAAGAAGTTTGGCCTCAGTTATCATTAATAACGGACCTAAGCCATACTCGAAAACTATGAACTTGTGTGAGTCTCAACGTAATTCCGTTGATAAAACCTCCTTTCATGCAAAGTAAAGATTGTATTTAACTAATTAAATATTCAAAACCACTCCAAACTTCTCCGCTTAGTATTAGTTATTCATACAGTGAACCTATTATTTTCTCTCAACCCACAAGCTGCCACACGAACCATCCTTCCCCCTCTCCGTTCTCTACATATCACTCAAGTCTCTTTTTTCTCATATTTTTTTGGGCCGGCTTTTACTTGTTTGTCTGTAAGTTGCTGTCCAACCTGCGGTGACATCGTCCTCTGCTGACTTGAACCCTGTCCGACCAAGTCACCGGCGGTTTTCTCCAGTTTTACACTGATGGGAACCCGCTGTGATGCGCCATCTGTGTTTTCACCATTGGTGCAGCGTCCTCGCCCGATTTCAGCTAGGTTTTGGGCCAATCGTCGCCGATCAATCCAAGAAGTCACCACCCCGTACTGCTGCTGCTGCTATACACGATCCGATTTTCAGTTGATCTACACCCATTGCCGAACGGCCAACTATTCTTCCATAGTTTATATTGATATTATGTGTAGTCTTGACCTGTGAGAGATTGTACTGAGATTGTAATTTTATATATAATAATAGTAGTATTTTGTATTGCTTTTTTTATGAGAGGGTTGTGTTTGTCCCTCCTGCAAAAGAGTAGTAAGGATTATTCATCTTTAATAAGGTAGAAGATACCAACGATGAGATAATATATTTTTCTTTTTGAAAAAATAATAAATTCGGACGTTCCTAAATTGAAATATTAGTATAATGTTTTGGTAATTAATTTAATTTTGTATTAGAAATTTTATGATGTAATATATATGATTTAATTCAATAATATTATATTACTATGATTTAAAAAAAAATATTGTATTTAACTTGCTAAGGACTAATGACGTATGTTATGAAGTCACGATGACACCATCTTTCCTTTCATTTCTTTTCTTTATTCCACGTACCCTCCTTGAATGTTGCATTTTTGTTTTTAGGCTTGTAAGGTGCTTCTTCTTTTTTTTTTTTTATAAGTTTCTTTAGGACCTTTAATTTTTTTTTCTTTAAAATTCAACTCGTTTCTTCGATAATCAGTTACTTCAGTTTTTTTTTTCAATTAGTCTTCTCAACTTTTATTGGTTTTTAGCTATTACATTAGCAAATTGGAGACCATTTTAACTCCTACCTTTTATTTTGCAATGGATATTTATAATTTCATATCAATTTCATATTTTCTTTTTTCTAAGTAAGTCTTTTTTTTTAATTAGAATTCTCTTTTAATCTAATTTTTAGCAAAAACAAAATAAAAAATTGTGTAAGATTAGATTAGGAGAGGATTTTAATTTTTTTTTTCAGATAGATAATTAACATATATTACACTATTTATTAAAAATGCTACAATTCTTAAATATTTTTTCCATTTAACATTCATAAATACTAACTCAATTGCATTTCATTGAAAATTGAGGATAAATAATGTTACACACATAAATAATATGATATGTGACATATTATCATTAAGGGAATGATAAATTTAATAATTTTTTAAATTTGTTCCCCATTAAATTTTAGAGTCTAACTCTAATCTTTAGAAAGTGGATCCTCACACTTTAAATTAGGAATTATATTCCTTAATCATAGAATTGATGGACGAGTTATTATCCCTTAATTATGAAATCAATAAGAAAGTTATTATCCCTTAATTATAAAATTTATGAGGGAGTTAATGAAGATTAATTATATTCTTAAAATGTCTCTATTATAATGCTTATAAAAACGGAGGCATACAGCAAATGAGGCAAGTTCTGAATCTCCACTCTCATACATATTTTTATTTTATCTTGAGATTTCTTATATGGTTGAACTGGTTTACACACCAAAGGGTTTTCATTAGTATCTTTACTAGCCAAACTACAACCGCCTTCTATTTGGTAGCACATAACTCTATGGATCTATGCAAAGAATAACAATGACATGTTTCATTTGTTCAAGAATAAAATTTCAACTCACGTGGGCTTAGAATAATTGCCTAGGTTTTTGGATTAATAATTTAGTACTGTTTGTGATAAATGCAACAAGAAGTTATGAAGATTAACCACAGAAATTAATGATTCAAAGATAAGTTTTTTTTTTAATATTGATTTATGTTAATTTTTGTACCAATATTTGATATATTTATTATAAATTTTTTTGTGTGATATCAACTCAATTTATCTTAATTACGAGCTTTTGATTTCAATCCCCCAAATTTTTTCTTGATTTGATTTTGTAGCAAAATAATTTTCAAAGAGGCTGTTACCAGTTAAAATGCTCTCCTTGAATGATATATATATATATATATATGAGTCGGTGAAAAGGAATTGACATATCCTCAGGTGATATACAAGAAATAGGGCTCCTCAAATTACGAAAAAATTAAAATAAAAAGATAGCTCTTTAGGAAAGTGGGGGCTCCTTGGATTTTAAAAAAATAGAAAATAATAATAAAAATAGAAAGAGCCTCGGAAAATGCATGATTGTCTCTTTTTATTGATTTAAACAAAAATGTCTCAAAAGAAATGAGTAGTAGCTCCTCATAGCACCAAAAACAATTTTAAAAGAAAGGAGCAATGGCTCCTCGGGGTGCCAAAAAAAAAGATAGATATTAAATATATTTTTGTAATATATTTAATCAACCAGGTACCTTCTAGCTCTATCAACTTTCAAACACTATTATAGGCTTTTGATGAAGTAGTTATTGGCCCAAATTTACCTCCTTATGTATTTGCTTGTGTAGCATTGGTACACCTTTATAAGTATCAGCGTAACAAGTGCACTCCTCGAGCATTATAATGTATTTTTCTAGAGCATGTTGCCTACCAAAAGGCACACTGATGTTATAATTCTCCAACTTGAAGGTTGTTTATCACAACAAATGTTGTCTCCAACTTGAAGGTTGTTTATCACAACAAATGTTGTGTTCCATGAAGACGTATTATATTTTTCCTTTAAGTTTGAACTTAATAGGAAGTAACCAGGAAGAAATTCAAAATCTAGATTATGATTTTCATACTTCTAAGGTAGAAGAATTCTTTGAATTTGGTAACCAAGATGTTGGCAACTTGGATATAAGTGGTATAAATGTTGGCAACTTTGATCCTAGTAGTGTTGACTCACAAACTAGACCAGTGGTTAGTTAAAAAATGGGTGGATTGAATTTAAGTGGTATCGTTTTGAATCTAAGTAGTAATGATAACAGAAATTGAAGCTGAGGGTATGGCTTTACCTTCAACTCTACTTGAGTTTGAGTCCTTCAAACCATAGGCAACTGATATACCAAACCAAACCCTTTCTGTTGATATTCTGAGTTAGAGTCTTAGCCATTTTAGAAATAGTTATCACAATATCGCATTAGAGGTATTCCTAAACCTATATATAAACTTGAACTTTCTAGTAAAGTTAAATATTCCATGAGACCTTGTTTAACCATTGTTTGTTTGAATCAAATCAATCATTTGCAAGTTAATTATTTATTATATTTATTCTTAATAATTTGTAGAAAGCTTTATCAAACCTAAGATAGAAAGTCACCATGAACAAGTGTTAGAAATGGTATTTATGTGTCATTTTAATATTGTATGAATATTAATTATTTAATATTTATACAATAAATATTTCGAATAATATTGTTAAAATTAATTATATATGTTTATTTCTAATAATATCGTTAAAATTAATTATATATGGTATGATGCTTGTACATTTCAGACATTATATTGATTTGAAGGAATTCAGATTAGGTTTAAAGAAGTTTAGATCATGATTAAGAGTTAGCAACGCTAAAAGTTATAAATGTTAAGTGTTAGCACTGCTAAGAGTTAGTAGGTTATAAAAGTCAGTGAAATCTAAATAGTTAGAGCCTTGTCTGAAATAGGACAAAGACCTGATAATATATTAACAATGAGATAGTTACAAAGAATTTCAAGCATTGTTAATAAAGGTCATTGTGTAAGTATATTCTTGAACTATATGTTTCCGATCTATTTTCACCGATGCAGGGTCTATCATGTAAAACCTTATTAGATGTAGATCAATGCATATCTATATCTAGATGGTCCAAATGAGTGATCTTAGCAGATCATGAGTTTAGTGGAAACTCGTATAGATATACAAGTATTCAATTAGGATTAAGTACTGAACAGATTCAACGAAGACTTCCAATAGATATCCCATAAATCCGTCAGTTGAGGGTTTTCTCAAATTGAGCAATATTCGTGGTCCTTTGACCTGAGCACCATGGTGAGCTTATGAGTGATCTACTATACTTAGGTTCCACACATGTCAAAGATCTTTCATGGTCTGACAACTGAGTATCACTGGGTATGGTCCGATGTTCATGGAGTCCGGTGTGTATAGATATGGGATCTGTCGACTTATATAGGTGAGTTGAATATCCTGATGCTCCAAGATTGTATTCTAGGAAGTCTTGTGGCCACAAGCATAAATACCCGAGAAAGAGTTTTCTCGAGTGATAAACAATACAACAAAAATATTGTGGATATTGTTTATTGAAATACGAATCGATGAGATAAGTTTATGGTTGAGCAATTGGAGACTTGACAGTGTTGATCTATGTCTCCACTTTTTTAGAATATAAATGACGTATGGATTATACGAATATGCATTAACCTCAACTTTTATGGTTCGACGCGCTGTCTTATTTTATCCATAACGTGTGTGAGGGGCATCGGTTATGGACTTATGAAAGAGTTTCGTAAGAAAAAATAGGTATGAACCTAGGGAGTCTCACTATATAAAGTGTACTAGTTGAGCACTGTAGTAGCACACCGAATTGAATTGTTCAATCTGGGAAGTTTTAAAAAAATATGAATTTATTTCAAGATTTTTTGGGGAGTAGTTATGGTTTTAAGTATTAAATATAGAATTGTATCTAGTAAGACTTGACACATTAATTTACTAAGTGTATGTCACATATTATGTCATTAATTTGTTATGGCACAACGCATGACATTGGTAGATATAACTATAATTTAAATGAAACAATAATTATTTCATTTAAAAAAAAAGAATTTTTATTGTTTCATTTAAAAGAAAAGAATTTAGTCCTTCATTTATTTTAAAATCTCTTAAAAAATAATTAAAATTTAAATATTAATCTCAAGAATATATTAAATGAGACTTGATATATCAATCTATTAAATATATATTTTATATTATATTATTAATTTATAATGATGTGACAATATAATTAATATTATTTATTAAAATAAAAATAAATAACAATAAAACAATTCGTCCATTTAACATATCAAATGAATTTGATTCATTTGATTAAGTTCCTTGCAGTGTGTTCCCTTTTAATTGGCTAAACGAAAGCTAATTGGCTATTTGTTCATTTCTTATTGGCCAAAATAAAGGTTATTGAAATCAAAAGCATTTCTAATAGCATGAGGTGCCTTTTACATTGCCACTAATTGTCTAAAGAAGTAGCCAATACATTTAAACAAATTGACTAAGCCTTTTTGTATGCTTTGTCACGCTAGCCGATTATGGCAAGGAATTGTAGTCTCACTGCTCAAGGTAGCGGCAACTTTCACTTTATACAAGTGGACGAGAGATGAGAAATGGAAGAGATAGAGCCGAATTCATTTGCTTTAAGTAGATAAGTGAAATTATTTGAAATTTTTATGAATTGTTAAAGAGTTAACCAAATAAATAAATAGTAACTTAAGGTAAATAATTTTTTTAGAGTAAAATAGAAATAAGTGTTGTTTTTATTTAATTTAGTATTTTTTTTATAAAGAGAAATTTATTATTTTAGTTTAAGAAAGTCCACCACCTCCTTAATTAAAATTATTAAAGTACGTTTCAATAGTGAGTCTCTTAATCTCATGAGAGTAATGAGATTGTAATGTATGTATATTTATTCTGCTGTGCGATATTGCATGTGAGACGTGTAATAAAATAATAAATTAAAAATGTATACATTTATCCAATGCACGGCACATCAACACAACAACAAGGAGAATAAATATTTATAATAAAATAAAATAAATTTTGGGAACTCGTAAATCACTCACCAAGAAAGAAACCACTTGGATAGTTGTGGATTTACATTATAAAGTAAAAAGATATTGGTAAAATAAAACACTTTAAAGTGATGGTAATAAAAGAGTACACCTAAACATATGAGACTGATTATATACAAATATTTTTACTTATAGGAAAATCAATCAGGTTCGTGTCTTATTATCTTTAGCTGTGAACGTAGATTGGTCATTAAAACATTTTAATATGAAGAATGCCTTTCTACATAATAAGTTGTCTGAAAAAGTCTATATAGATCTTGTCAGAGATTTAGTACATGTGGATGTATGCATGTATAATTGTGTCTATTACTTAAAATATGTATCATATACAAATTTATATGCGGCAGAAGCGTGAAATATATAATAAACAAAATATATTAATCACATTAATATATTAGAAAGTTTGAGAACTCACTTCAACATGTAATATTATGCACGTATTTCTTCAGAATTCGCATGGAGACCAACTCGTGGACAATTCTAGTCACCAACACGGTGGGATTGGTGAGCTAGAATAACAGCCTCATATTCAGCACGAGATTAACTCTTAATCTAAAAAATAGTCGGGTTTATTTTTTCATCATTTTCTCTAAAAAGATAAAAAAAATAGAGAATTTAAAACAATCCACCATTATTTCAAATAGAACCATAGAAAAAAATGAAACAATTTCATTTTTTTTCTTTTCTTCTTCTTCTTTTCTTTCTTCTTCTTTCTCCATTTCTCTTCTCTTTCTCGGCACACCCAAAAATCACACACATCTCTTATATAAATATATATATATATATAAGAAAATAATAATATAATAATAATAATGGGTGCCAACTATTAGGCACCCAAAATATAATATTATTATATATAATATAATAATATATAATAATGAGATATTTTTATTATTTAATAATTAAATAATCAAAGTGTGAAATGACTATTTTGCCATTAATAAATAGTTACCAAATATACCTATAGTGAGTATACTTATAGTGAGTTCCACCAAATCCCACACATGGGTAAACTCAACTGAGAGTCTACAATGTGCCACGTGTCATTATACAATTAGCAAATAACAATTATTGACTAATTGTTGTATTTAATACTTAAATACAGACACGCACGTATTTCTATGGTAGTACTGAATATTGTTGGACTAAACACTATAATTCGGCACGCTGCCCAGTGTACAACGAGTATACTCTATATTGCGGGACTCCCTAGATCCACACCCGATTCATCAAATGAAACTATTCTATAAGTCCGTGAGCAATGGCCCATGCACATGTCACGGATATACAAATCAGCGCATTGAACCATGCAAGTTAAGGTTACAACGCATACATATAATCCTTCCGTCATGATATCCTGGATGTACGGGGATATAGATTATCACCGTCAAATCCCCTAGTGTTCATCCATATCTTATCTCTAGACTTGTATCTCACTGAACAATATGCCTAAACTCTTTTATCGTATTGTTTCACCCTGACGAAACTCTTTTTCAGGATTAATACTTGTGGCCACAAGACTTTCTGAGATACAATCTCGAAGCATCGGGATATCAAACTCCCTATGCGAGGTGATGGATGCCATATATATACACACCGGACTCTATAAGTATCAGATCATACCCAACAACACCCAGTGGTCACACCATGAAAGGTCTGTGACATGCGTGGAATCAAAGTATAATGGATCACTTAGGAGCCCACTGTGGCACTCAAGTCAAAGAACCACGTATACTACTCAACTCGAGAGGACCCTCCGTTGACGGCTTACATAGGAAGTCTATCGGAGGCCCTCGTGAATCTGCCCATATCCAGTCCTAACTGGATACCCATATATCAATACGAGCTCCAAGCTTATGGTTGGCTAGGAACAACCATCTATACCCTATAGGTACGACATATGCTAATCTATATATAAAGATATCCACCAACAGACCCACATCGGCAAAAATAGATCAGAGACAATTATTTGAGAACATACTTGTGTAACTAGCATTTTCTGGCACCCAATTGTAACTCTTGTAACTATGCAGTTACTGGTATATTCCCAAGTCTATATCCTATTATAGACAAGGCTCCAACTCTTAGATCTGCTGAGTAGTATAACTAGCTAACACTTAGTTGTGCTAACATCTAGCACTTATATTTCTTGGCGTGGCTAACTATGAGCTCTTATCTAAACTCTTTTAGATCTGATTTGAACTCTTTCAGATATTATAATGTCTGTAACGTTACATTGTATGGTACCATATTAGTTAGTATTAGCGATTTAATAAAAATGTACACTTGTATAAATATACAAGTATATGTACATTCAGAGATGGCATGTAAGCACTGACCCTAAAAGATCTTTCACTTGGATGCATGATACCAAAAAAGTATAATTAGAAGTCCTGCAGATTAAAGAGATCATTGTAATTAATATCTTATATTTATTGTGTTTATTGTAAAATTTATACGCTTCCGCTGCGTTAGACAATAGACACAATTACGCATGCATACACCCGCACGTGCCTTAGATCTGCCAACAAGTTCAAGACAAACATAATAGTTATGTAGATAAACACCATAGATAGCTTGAGTCTGCAGTATGAGACAAAACCTTCTTACGAATCTCACCATGGAAGGATGTGCTTCGTTTTGAAAAACATAAAAAATTAAGTTCTCGATATATTAGGCCATATGAGATTATAGAGAGGGTTTGTGTGGTTAGGTACCGCTTAGCACTACTGTGTGACAATCTACTACCTGAATTGTCACGCATTCATGATATGTTTCATATTTTTATGTTGCGAAAGTATATACTTGACCTTTCTCATATTCTAGTTACTTAGTTAGTTGAGTTGAGGGCATACTTAACTTATGATGAGGAACTGTTCAGATAATGGACTATCGCCAGCAAGTACTACGTAATAAGACTACTTCGCTAGTTAAAGTCCTATGGAGAAATCATGCAGTAAAAGAGGCTACATGGAAGCAATAAAATTAAATGAGAGTTCAGTATTCTCATTTATTTCAGACAGGTACATGAATTTTAAGGACAAAATTCTTATAAGAGGTGAGGAATTATCATGCACGTGGCTGACCATATTAAGGACGTGTCATTCAAGTAATATTTTGTTGCTTGGAAATTTTTATAATAAAGCATTTAAATAATATTAAGTGCAATGGTGACTTTTTATAAGCTAGTTTGGGTGGCCTAAATTTACTTTATAAAGGAGTCTTATATCATTTTGCTTTATTTGAAGTCATGAGAGGAAGAAACAAAATTGAAACATAAGGAAAATAAGAGAGGAAAGAGAGAAAAAAAAAAAGAAAAGAAAAAGAAAGACAATCGAGGGAGAAATAGGAAAAGAAACAAATAAGAAATTATAGGAAATGAATTTGGGTAGTTAAATTGAAATCTAGTGATTCAGTGAATAACAGTTTTATGATGTTAAAATATTTATGTTTTAATATGTATATTACATATTAGTATTAATGATATATTTTTATACCCTATATTATAAGAAGAGTACCGATAACTGATAGACCCCAAAATTCAGAACCAACTTAAGATTAGCGCGCTTTTATGAGTGGATCAATGTGTGTGTATATATATATATATATTATTTTTAATACAATAGTTTATGATTTAATTACACGTTATCAAATTTATTTTAAACATATAAATATTTATGCTATTTAGTATATTTAAAAATATTTTTAGAATTTGTTATAGTATAATTTATTATTACGCTCAATACATAAATATTATTTTAGAGTAATTATACTTTCATGATAATATATAGTAGTAGTTTTTGAACCATTAGATGTGTACTCTCCTTTTTATTGTAGTTGTTCTACTCATGCGTTAGACTAGTTTAGTTTGCTCTACCTAAGTGATGCAGCATTCAGTTAGGTTAGACCAGTTCAGATCTCTTACTCTACTTGTGCGTAAGTTACTTTGCTAAATTTTTCCTAAGTACAAGTTTTGGTGGTTTTCAATTTGTATGTAATATAAAAGGTATATGTTCTTAGAGTTATGTTACATACATTTATCTTGAGAACAAATTTCATGATAGTTTACACTTTCAGATTTTCAGTTCCCCAATATTATGTTATGATTTTAGTTTAGCACAAATTTTATAACAACTCATACTTTCAATACAAGTTTATTGATTATTCACTACACAGTTTTATGACTATTTTTATTACAGATTTATACGTGTATATTACATATACTATTATTTATTATTAAATTATTATTGAAAAGCTATTATTTACAATACATATAAAGTATATAACATTTTCTAATTATGTCCACTCACTGAGTTACAAGCTCACAATTTTTTATTTTTTTTATTTTTTTTCAAGTTGTCATAAAAATTCGTACAGTGTGATACAATTTTCACATTTTGAGATTGACCCACGACACGTATAACTGCATGAGTGTCTCGGTCTGTGTATTTTTATATCTTTATGTATATTAGAATACACATATATACTTTTGTTGAGGCATGTGACCTCGTTGTATCAAATAAAATGAATAAATTATATGTCAGTCCCATATTATCGTAAAATTCGCCTCGATTCTCTAAGAGGACTCTAGTCAGGTCCTGTCACTCATTGTATATGTGAATTGACATTGTATATATTAATTGACATTGCAGTTACAAAAAAATTAAAGCCTTTACAAAATTACTTGTACAAAGAGTCCGAAATAAAATTACTTGATCTGATAAATATTTTGTATGTCTCAAAGAAAGTATGCCTTGGATTAATTATTAGAGACTAATCTGACAATAGTTGATACACCTGTAGAAGAAGGATTGAAGTTGTGTTTTAAGACTGATTAAGTACAAATCAAAGAGAGATACAGAAGACTTGTGCGAAGATTGATCTACTTAGCTCACATAAGGCTAGATCTTGCTTGTGCATTAAGTATTGTTACCCAATTTATGCATAATCCCATACAGCAACATATGAATGTAGCCATGCATATTTTGAGGTGTCTAAAATCAGCTTCGTAAAAGGAATTTTATTCACTAGGAATACAGATTATCGAAGAGTGGATGAATATACTAATGCTAACTAAGCTGGAGTAGTAGATGACAGACGATCTATTTTACGTTACTTTAACTTTGTAAGTGGTAATTGCTTTATATGGAGAAGCGAAAGACAAAATGTTGTTGTACGCTTAAGTGCAAAAGTTGCACATAGAGGTATGACTCTAGGAATTTTTAAAGCAGCATGGCCAAGGCTTCTCTCATAGGATTTGGGCTATTCACCTGAAGAACTAATTCAATTGTATTATGACAATAAAGCATGTGACATTGCTTATAATTTAATACAATATGATCGTGTAAAATATGTCAAGGTAGATAGATTTTTCATTAAGAAAAAACTGGATGAGAAAAATATAGAAATGTTCAAGTTTTAATCAGAGGATCTGTTGACTAATATCCTCGTTAAAGTGGTCTCAAATAGAGTATTCTCAAAGCTTTTAGATAAATTGGGCATGTGTGACTATGCACCAACTTGAGAGGAAGTGTTGATATAATGGCTTGACAGTAAATGATTCTAGTAAATCACTCATTATAATTCTTTCTTTTTTGGTGGTGGCATAGATATGTAAGTAAAGATTCATTTTAGGAGATTAGTAGCTTGATTGTAGGATAATTGATTGTAGGAGTCAAACCCATAATATGTGGAGAGCTAATTGTAGAAGTCAAACTCGTAATATGTGGGAATTCTTTTCTATATAACCAAATACATACTCGTTGTAAAGAATGAATCCATGAAAATTATTCTTTTCTTATTTTCAAGTTGAAATTAATTGAATTGTGAACAATGTTAGTATCATAGTTGTCATATAGTTGATTTCTTTTTTTTAATTTTTTTAAAATTTAAATGAGAATGAAAAATGTCACCTATTAAATACTATCTTTTATCTCCTATTTTTACTTAAATTTAAATAATTATTGATGTAAATTACATTTATGACCAGTTGAACTAGACCAAGTTACCATTGATTTTTTTAAATTGCTTTCAACTGAATAAGATAACAGAATTTCCTCGAACCAAAACAAGAGCTTAAATGCAATTAGAAATCTCGACAGCTGTGTCCAGGAATTATTAAATAAGCCTTACTTGTCAATGTATATATGTCTACCAACAAAGCATTTCAGAGCAAGAAAAAGTGAACGCTATCGACGACCTTTTCTCAATCACAGCAATCATGAGTTCCAAAACGGTTACATTCGGGCATCTTCTCCGATCAAAATTCTTTTTCCTATTCGTGTTTATGGTGAGTTGCAGTCCTCCAGAGGACCCAATCGAATGTACATCAAATAATTCCAGCTGCACGGTCACAAACTCCTATGGCATGTTCCCTGATCGAAGTGTGTGTAAAGCAGCCAACGTGGCCTACCCTAACTCAGAACAAGAACTCGTTGCAGTAGTATCAGCGGCAACCATGGCCAAAAGAAAAATGAAAGTGGCAACACGTTTCTCTCACAGCATTCCTAAACTAGTTTGCCCAGATGGCCAATATGGGTTGCTTATTAGCACAAAATATCTTAACCATATATTAAAAATCGATGCTCAAGCATTGACAATAACTGTGGAGAGTGGCGTGACTTTGAAAAAGCTAATCAGCAAGGCCGCCAAGGCGGGGCTAGCATTGCCGTATACACCATATTGGTGGGGCTTAACCATTGGCGGTCTTCTGAGCACGGGTGCGCATGGGAGCACATTATGGGGCAATGGGAGTTCGGTTCATGATTATGTTATTGGACTAAGAGTTGTAAGTCCAGGAACATCTGAAGACGGATTTGCTAAGGTCAGTATACTCAACGAGAATGATCCAGAACTTGATGCAGCTAAAGTTTCACTCGGTGTTCTTGGAGTTATTTCTCAGGTATGGTTTTCATATCCATATAAAATTATTTATTAATATATGTTTCTATATATAAATTTTTTTAAAAAATGTAATGTACTCTGCATGTGTAGATAACTTTGAGGTTGCAACCTCTCTTCAAGCGATCCATTACCTACGAGGCAAAGGATGATTCGGATTTAGGAGAACGAGTGGCTAGTTTTGGTAAAAAACATGAGTTCGCAGACATATACTGGTACCCTAGTCAACGCAAGGCAGTCTACCGAATTGATGACCGTGTTCCCTTGAACACGTCCGGTGATGGTTTGTATGATTTCACAGGATTCCGCTCCATTCCTTCATTTATGTCGGCAGCTATTAGAAGTAAAGGTTAGTGCCAAATACCCTTTTTTTTTATAAAAATAATAATAATAAATGTAGTCTTTGTGCCTTGAGTATCTTCCGTGAAAAAAAGGTGATTTAACTCCACTTTCATTCTCGTTCAGAGCTTCAGGGCTCGAAAGATAGAATTATTTGACTAAAACATTTGTTTTGTTTTTGGTGCTTCATGTGTCCTGTTAAACTATTCAGAGGAGTTTCAAGAAGGTACAAGTGATGCTCAAGGGAAGTGCAATAATGCAATGGTCTTAACGTCAAGTCTCCGAGCGTCTGCATTTGGTTTAACCAATGACGGTAATTGCTAAATGCTTGCAAAAAGATCCCTTTATCTCTTAAAGCTTCCATAGAAAAAAACACCTCTTCATCTAAAAAAAAAATCAAGAGTGTGCTCTAAAAATTATTAACACTCGAAGTTTGGTAATTAATCAAAATGGTAACAATTTCGTAAAATTATAACTAGATTCTACACCTACTGAATGCGCATCTTTTACATTTCATCATATATAACACTTTTATTTAAGTCACGAGCATACACAACCCTTCATGTTTCTCAGTTTATATTAAATTTATGATCTTTGGATTAATAGGTTTGGTTTTTACGGGTTATCCTGTAATCGGATATCAACATCGTCTTCAATCATCCGGGACTTGCCTCGATAGTTATGAAGATGCCTTGGCCACAACATGCGCTTGGGACTCAAGAATCAAAGGCCAGTTCTTTTTCCAAACTGCAATCAGTATTAGTTTGTCTATGGTTAAAGGCTTCATTGAAGATGTGCAAAAACTAATTGCATTGGCCCCAAGAGCACTTTGTGTCGTGGAACTTTATAATGGAATACTCATACGTTATGTTAAACGATCAAGTGCTTTCTTGGGGAAACAAGAGGACTCACTAGACTTCGATATCACATATTATCGTAGTAAGAACTCGATGGCCCCCAAGATTTATGAAGATATACTTGAAGAAATAGAACAAATGGCTGTGTTCAAGTACGGAGGGTTACCCCACTGGGGAAAGAATCGAAACCTGGTGTTTGATGGAATAAAAAAAAAATACAAAAATTCCAAAAAATTCTTGAAGGTTAAAGAGAAATATGATCCATCAGGACTCTTTTCTAATGAGTGGACAGATCAAGTTCTTGGACTAAAAGATGGGATCACCATAGTGAAGAAGGGTTGTGCGCTTGAGGGACTGTGTATATGCTCACAAGATATACATTGTGCCCCGAAAAAGGGATATCTTTGTCGCCCAGGAAAAATTTATAAAGATGCTATGGTTTGTACTCATGTATAATTAAGTTCTTATAGGCGTATGTGATTCCTTGATCTTGATGTTCTCATTGAAGGACTTGTATGTCAATTCATGTCTATTGGTTGCTTTCCAAATACGAAAGAAGAACAGAGAACTATCATAATTATTTGTTATATATATGTTCTTCCCTTTTTAGAGCTTTTTGAAAGCTTTACTCAATTCAATATCACAATTCGAACTGCTTGTCTTCCTATTTTGAATAAGTAACATAACAGGAAGAGAGATGTGTGTGAACTCTCAATGAGGCTAGGAATCATAACTTTATTCTTATGTTATAATAATTGGAGAGGAAAGTATGCTATTAAAATCAGTTTCTTGGAGATTTCATGCTTTCTTTTTTTGTAAAGAACTCTCTTGACGGCTAAGTTTTATTTTCAATGAAATATGCGTTACAGAGAATCATGTGAGTATCGAATAATAATAGAAGACAGGGCAGCTAGCTCGTATTAAGTTTAAAAGTCAATGCGAGAATCAGTATTCTTTTATCCGAAGGGGGTTTGACAGGCAAGCCAAGATATTGGATGTTGCCGACTGTAAATCAAATTATATTTTAACAGCTCACGCCTTGGTGTCGAGTTAATTATAGCATGGTTAGACGTTTCCAGGGCAAAATCCTGTTGATACTGAAGACTAATAGTTCTTTTTGGGTTAAAGACATTTCCGCCTCTAAAATTTGACCCAAAAAAATAATAAATAATAGTCATAAAAAAATAATAAATAATAGTAGTTGTGTAATTGAGTGTGTGATTAAAAATTATTATTGATTTTTTTTTTTAATTAAGACCGATAAAAAAATAAAACGCGGTTGAAAAAGCATTAATAAATAAAAGAATGACAAAAATTGAAAGCAAAAAAATGGAGGGGTTTAGGCCCCGACACGGTCCAAGTCAGTGCTTGGGGGCTGCGGCCCCAAGCAAGTAAGGTCTCGATGGAACCTATGGCAATAGCTCAGCACTGTAGCCTAGCTAAGGCTAGATCACAGTGTCAAGGTTTAAAATCATGGTGGGGTTGTATCTTACAAGGTGAGACCGTGACACTAAATATTAGGCTTCAGTTTTATTTTTATTTTAAAGTTGTATTAAAGTTCTTTTGTTTATAAACTTTTAATCCAAGTTGGTTTAAGTTGTCAAAGAAGACAAAGATCTATTTATATAAATCTTTATTTCACTATTAGATTAATTAATATAAAGAATACCAAATAGAGAGTTTTGAAAGTGTGAGAGAGAGTTGTATAATTTTTTTAAAAATTTGTTTTATTGTGTATTTTTTATATATTTTTTGAGTAATTTTTTATAATAACTAAATAATAAAATAAATTAAAAATTTTTATCTAATATAAATATAAACAATTTATTAAATTATATAAATTTTCATACTTTGTATGTTTGAACTTTTTTTTTGGTCCATTCACTTTGTATGATATTTGAAATTTTGAATACTTACGAGTGTGAATTCTTCTGCGAACTCCAAAAAAAAAAAAAAAACCGAAATAAAAATATAAAATTTTAATAATTTAAAAATATTAAATTTTAGTTAACTCCCATTTAATATTTTGAAAGTAGGAAGAGAAAAGGGTACTAGAGAGGAGTTGGGTGAGTTGTAGAGGGAGAAAATGGTTGAGTTGTTGGGTATAATAAAGAAGATGAATTATGATTTTGATTGTCACGGGGATAAGACTGAGTTGGATTCTCGTTTGCAATCAAGTTGAAATTCCAGTTGCAGCGGCTGTACTGAGTGAGATGATGGTGATTGAAAGGAGTTACTGGAGATGAGGATGTGGACATTGGAGAGAAGATTCTGGTGAAAAATTATTCCATATAGTAATTGAGAGGGATGTTAATAGTTCAAGTAGCTCTAGTAGCAGCAATGACTCATTCTCTTTCTGTAGTGGTATTTATTTATTTATTTATTATTATTATTATTATATAATTCTGTTTTTGAAAATTGACGTACTGAGAATAATTTTAGGTGTTTGATGTTGTATCTTAATGTGGGTTTGGCAGGTTCAGGTTCGGGGAGTTCATCTGAGAGTGAATCGGATGATGACATTCTCCAACAAGGCTATGTGACAAAAGAAAAGAAAATAGAAAGGAAAAAGAATGAAAACGCGTTTTCTCTAAAGAACACCCTGTTGAAATTGAATCTTCTTTTTCTTTCCCTTTCTCTCTTTTTTTTCTTCTTTCTCTTACAAGAAATCAAACTCTGTGTTGATTTTCAAAAACTCAAATTTGACACAAGAAATCTAAATGGGTTTCGTTATTTCTTTTTGAAGTGGTAAAATAAAATTTGAGGGAAAGTGAAAAATAAAATATAGAGCTTAGAGCTTATTTATATACATATTAATTTTTATATTTGGTAAAATAAAATATAGAGCTTAGAGATTTAATAAAATTTGGTAAAATAAAGTTTTGCAAATGGTAATGAAAAATGTGTGTGACAGAGAGAGGAGATAAGCTTAGAGCTTACAGAGTAGACGGGGATAGAGAAAGTGAGAAAGAGTGAGAAAAAAAAAAAGAGAAGAAGAAGACAAATATAAGAGAAAAAATAACTTTTGATAATTGTTTATAATTTTTATATTAATTAATTAATAAATTTTTGTGATATGATATAATATATTACATATTAATTTACATTTTATTTTATTAATTTATTTTAAATTTTCGTATTAAATTACAATTTTACTTTTACAGGATGGAAACAAATAAAAACATATTAACAGAGACAAATTATTTTTAAAAAAAAAACTAAATTTAAAATTGTGGCCAAACCATGAGATAAAAATGTCCCTATCTCTTCTCATAATCTCATACTTTAAAATCGATAAGGCCAGATGGATTCGTTAGATGTAAAATCAAAGATTTGTTAAAAGTTAGCAAAGATTCGGTCCTTGATAATTTAATCACACGATGAGAACAAGATTTTTGTGGTTAATTAACTTTAATAGCCCGAAATATATTCTGGAAGTTAGAGGGTCACCATTTGAAGATTTCTTAATACACGTACCCCTAGTCCCTACCTCGTTTTAGGCCGTCCATTTGTGACGGGCTGGTTTTCGGATGATCAGAGTTTCCTGAACTTGTTAAATATTGTATGATATTCGTGTTTTTAAAGTATATATAATAATATTTTTTGAATGCAATATATATATAATTATGAAGTATATATATGAATAAACTCATATTTATAAAATATATAATTTATATATTAAGCGTATGATATTAATACAAAAGATATAAAATATAATGTAATTTATTATATAATAATGTAATTTTTTTGGGTGAATAATTTATCTAATCATTAAAATAGAAATTTTAAGTAAAAAAGATATTACAACATATAGTTTGGCAATATAATATAGTTGGACTTTCATGTTGATATGAATAAATCATTTTTTTCATGTAGGCAAATATTGCCTATTAAGCAAGAGGATAGCAAGTTAACTAATATAAATGATACATTAAACTGAATTAATGTGAATTTTGTTAATTTATTAAATATTATTAATTTTAATTCACAATAAATTTGATTGACTTTAATCTTGATCAATTAATAAATTTGCATTCTTGTATTGTATCTTTCACAAAGTGAGATTCATATAAATTATCGAAACTTTAATGATTTTGAGATACAATTCATAGATCGTAAGAATATATATTTACAAGATAAAATTTATACTTAAATGATGTTCATTAAATTATTTGTAATAGTTAGTTATTTAAATATGTGATTGTAATTTATAAATAAAATGTTTAATTAAATAATAATATTTATTTATAAATACAGACATAATAAAAAATGACTAGAATATTCAATAACTTAAAGAAAAATAAATACTTAAAGATGTAAGATATTTTTATATGATCTAATTTTAATTTTGAACATTATATAAATTTAATTGAGTGATTATTATTGGTTATGACCCAACCATATTTTAATTAACAATAACTCTATTATAGTTAAAAGAGTTTTAATTACAATTAAATTTATCTACTACATATGACAAATAAAGTGCAACTTAAAATTTTTAGTAGAATAATTTATAATTAATTTAAAAATTTTAATGGGTCACAAGATTATCGTTTTTAAATTAGAGCTAAAAAAACTTATGAATGTTTAATTTCCTTACTAGCTCACGCTCTAATATTAATATGATGCTTATATAAAGAAAAGTATAGGAGCGGTGGCCATACTCTTACACACAACACACATTTTTTTTTTGTAAAAGATGAGAGAGTAAGTGAGGTTATTATTACAAATTCTCTACTTAATTCATGTTAATTTGTTTCAAGTGTTTATAAGACTTGATAATTGAAGAAAATAAAAAACATCAAAGCTAACAAATTCAAATCTAACATTCTTCAAACAAATGAATTTGAACTCTAAAAAATGCTTTTATACCAACAGACCTGACCCAATATCACAGTCAACACAAGATCTAGCAGTGTTCTTTTTGACTTGCACCCATTCCGCTTCACACCTCTACGTTCATTATTAACACCACGGGTTAGCATTTTTAAAATAACTTCCACATTGTTCATTTGTGAGAGCTGAAGAGACTTATTAAAAAAAGGGAACTTAGATAATATCATTGAGATTAAACAAAAAAAAAAAACAACTAATAAAGATATTGGCGTTTAAACATTCAGCTGCATGATTTTATAGCATACAAATATATATATATATATGTATTTTTGTAGGATTATATGCCTACCAACAATGCATATATTATACACGCGTCGATTTCAAACTAAATGGAAAATTGATCTCTACACAAGCTTGTCAAACACGTCAATCTTAGTTGCAAAATAGAGATTTGTATAATCTTTTAATATTAAAATAATATCTCTAAATTCTTTTAAAATTTTATTATATTTAATGAGTTAAATTATCAATTTAAAAAAAATGGTTCGTATTAATATTAAAAATTTATTTTTTAATATATTATTTAATATTCAAATAATATCTTTCTTTTTTTTTATCAAAAATTATTTTTTAATTTATAACTGACTTCTATTTTTACATTTATAAACTCTATTATATTCGGTTAATAAAAATAATTTTTATATTTATAAGTAATCCTTAATACAAAAAAAATTTATAACTATATATTTTTTTTTTTACATAGAAGATAGAATATATTTTTTATTAATATAAATAAATTTATAGTTTTAATTCTTTTTTTTTTGTGAAAAATAATTTTTCAATTTAACTTATATAAATAGATTTATAATTATAGAACGGGTGATTTTATTTTCTTTTTAAATTGACGTTAACTTTTATTTCTAACTCAAAAATTAAGAAAACAATTCTGCAAAAAATAAGTAAGCTAAAATATTTTAAATTTTAATAATTTTATTTATATATTAATTAATTTTTTAATATTTTACTATTATAACTTTATATATATATTTATGTATCTTGATCTTTATTCTTTTGCTTTAAATTTAATAATTTTTAAGATATAAAATTTATTTATACAAATAATATAATATATGTTTATTATTTAATATTTTATTTTTAATTAGAAAAAGTCATCTACAATTAATTAATTTTAAAATAAAATATTAAAAATTCATAAATTTATATTTCATCACCAATTCTTAAAATTATGCAAAAAATTTAATAATATTTTTTTTAATTTACTTTTTATTAACATGGAATAAAAATATTAATTTATTTTTTATATTAAATTTAAATTTTTATATTATAATTTAACCGCAAAACTCAAATCTTAGTTCTGCTCTAACTTTTAGAATACAACTACTATAATTTCGCATGGATTTTCAAATTAGAGGATATGCAAGAATTGCGAAGTACATCAATCAACACTTGTCACGTCCAGGCTAACAGCTACTACATTTGAATTTACAAACAATTGTATTGCAATTTACACTATTTCTTACCATTTTTTATTTTTGATTTTTGAGAAAAAAATACTTTTTTTATCACGGTTTTTACTTCAATCACATGAGTCCACCATAACAAATTGAACTATGCGTTAGATGGAATAAGGAATAAACATCATTTGAAATTCAAGCTCATAAAATCGGGAAATTAGCGAAATTGACTCAAAATTTATATTAATAAACTATTTTGATGAAAGTCAAATTTTCATTTTTTATTAACCAACATTTAAAAATATTCCCCTTTTGCCCTTATCATTAGTTTTACATCTCTCTCTTTGTGAACAAAAACATCCGCCAGTCATTTGCAAAATCTGCGGGATTTATTAAAAAAATTTGTAAATCAACTTTTAAAATCATCGTATTCGAAAGATTAAAAGTAAAATAATCGGTTGTAAAGTTAAAAATATTGAAAGTGGACAAAACTTAATGATTTTTTTTTTTTTGTAAATATTGTTTTGTTATGTTTTTGTGATGTTTTATATTTTAGTAATTCAAATATATAAATTTAGTATTAAAATAGTAAAAATGTGGTTGAACTGCGTCTAGAGCCACTCAACTAGCCATTTCAACGTCTAGTTTATCCTCTTAACATTAGATTTTGCTGCTAAATCATTAATTATTGGTTATTTATTGAGTTTATTAATTAAATATAAGTTTTCAATATATGGCAATAAGATTATAAAAAATTGGATGAAAAAAAAAAGAAAATAAAAAAAAGTGGCTCAGCACCATGGCGCCCAACACTTAGTGTCACGACGCCCGAGATAATAAGCCTAGTGTTGCAATGCCTATGGGATTAGAAGGACAACATAAGTTAATCCCTAATAGAACTTGGACTCCAAATTAAGTATATATACTGATTGTTTGAGAAAATAATAAGATCAATATACGTACATTTGCTTATATTTGTGCTATATTTGCATTGCATCGTGTTCACAAGATAATACTCAATATCCAAAATTTTATTTTACATATTACATGTCTATATACGTGCCCATTTGTTTTTAAATCACACAACATTTATATTCATTTTAATTAAATTTTGATAAAATTTTTCTTACTTTATGGACGTTCTTAAACTTGCATCTTCGAAAAAAAACACTTCTATATAAATTATATATCATTTCTGTACACATTCACCAAACATAAGTAATTATAACCAATCTTGACAATGTAATACTTATCAATATTATATAGTGAATATAAAAAAATTAAATTATTATACCGTTGGTCAATACAATGACAAGGTTTTGAATTGGTAGCTACATTAAACATCCATATCATCTATATGATCAGTGAATTGGATGTTTGACTTTATAATATGCTCGAATTTTAGAGTCCCTCCCCATTCTCCTGATGAAATGCGCAATTTTGCTGCCGTGTGACAGATCTTATTCTCCTCATATTTGTAGGATACTAACTTCTTATACATTTTCAAAACCTATACAAATTTTATATTTATTAACTATTAACAGAAAAAAGAACTTTCAAGAAAAAATATATTTTTCCTTATATATAAAAACATACATCATCTCTTTTGAAGATAATGTTTCTAACGTCTCTGTACAATATGAGGTCCCTGTTAGACCAATTTAGAAGGTTAAGAAAATGGTCACTCTCTTTGTGTGCAAATGTCAATCCACATATCGGGATCGTCTCGAAGATCCAAACCCTAAATAATAAAAAATAACAATTTCAAATAACACTTTTTTCTTATATTCTTTAATGCAATATAAAAATAACTATTTTATCTGTATTTTAATACAATACTAAGTCAAAAAAAAAAGCACTCACTAAGAATGTCTGACCAAAAGCATAGATATTATATGCTTCATTCTTCTGACCGCGCCATTTTTAAACCTTTATTAAATTTTTTAACTGGCAATGTGCTTAAGTTACTATAAAGTATATTTTATACAAATGTGCTCTATGGATAAGTATTAAACCCATCTAAATCTTCTCCGATGCGAAATACAAAATATTGGATGACTCTACTTCGATCACGTGGCATCAATAATTTATGAATTAAATAAAAATAAACTCATCTAAATCATTCACAGTATCTGTATCATCAATTCCACTAAAATTAATTGTATTGAACCACGGATCTAAATTTTTATAGGTTAACTCATTTATATTTTTAAAATATTTATCCAAAGTCTACTATCCAGTTTTTTTTAACTCTCTCATTGAGGGATAATCTCTTATCTTCAAATTCATAATAAAATAAAATTATAGACGTGAGAGTCTAATTCGCCTCTTACCCATATAAAACTACAATTCTTTATATAAATTCTTGGTATGCACTTGTTTTAATAAAATTTTATATACTAATATACATGAGAATTAATTGTCGTATGCATTTAGAAAATAGCTAAAACATGTGGTCTTAAATCATTCTATCTACATTTCTGTCAACTTCTTGATCGATTCGATAGCCTACATCTTAGAGTAATTACTAACCGATGCTTGATAGAATTTATCTTCTAGAATTATATATTTTTTGGAGATGTTTTGCATCTTTAAAAAAATAATTATTAGTATATGAGCAATTACATAAAATTCAAAAAATTTAAATTAATTACAAAAATAAAATTCAAATAATTACTAAAAATTAAAAATAATAAAATATGAAATAAAATAAAATTTAATACACAAAATCAAAACTAATAAAAAATTAATTAATTAATGACACAAAAATAAAAACTGACAAGGATAAATAATTTAATTAAATAAAATTAAAAATTTACATTAAATAAAATTTAATAAACATAAATAATTTTTTTTAAAAATAAGTTACCATGTGGCACCATATAATATCTAACTATTTTTTTACAGTTCTAGCACTGAATTAGTGATTTTTGATTATTTTTTGTAGTTTAATTTTTTACGCTCATTTTCAATCATATTTTTACTTTTTTAAAGCTAAATCTACACATTTAATTTATTAGAATACAAAAAATTACAAAAACACAACAATACAACGTTTAGAATAAAATTCACAAATTTTTATCTATTTTCAATTCCACAATCAATTATTTTACTTCTAATATCAATTATTTTACTTCTAATCTTTAAAATATGACGATTTTAAAGTTAATCTACAAATTTTTTAAACGATCTCGTCGATTTTGCAATTTACCTGGTGGAGAACTTATGTTTGAGAGAGAGAGAGAGAGAGAGAGCTTTTTAAAGTGGTAAGGGCAAAATGAATTTTTTGTTGGTATTTGATTAATAAAGAAATACAATTTTGACTTTGGTCAAAATACTTTAATAATTAAAAATTATGATCAAATTCAAAAAATTTCCTCAAATTTTTGGCGCTCCTATTCTCCTTCCCTCTTAATCTACTTGTGTATTACTTCCACCGGATAGGCTCTAATCAACTTAGTTTGTCAAATAGATAAGAGATCATGAGATCGGATAAATTCATTGTCTACATCTTTACTACTAAAAGTTTTAAGATTTGGAACTTCACAAAAATTACATTGACTATTTTGAATTATTTCTTAATTTATTAAAAAAATATCGTCTTCTTATAAAATTAAAAAAATTCAATGCTTAAAGTAATATTTATTCAAAAAAAGTGTTGTGTACGAGAGTATTTCAAATAAGAGATTTTATACTTTTATGTGATTTTTCTATCTAGAATAATATATTCAAAACTTGATGATTTAAGGACTAATTAATCATACTTATTTATAGTGTCACAATCCAAATCATCTTTGAATTGAGAATGAGATAATTATAACATGATTAATTTGCGTTTCACTTAGATTTTATTAATTATGGTATAAAATGCAATCAAATTAATTAAAAAATTTAAAATATTTTACCTTTCGTACAAGGAACATATATAAGAATAATAATTAAAAATTTAATTTAAATAAAATAATAATTTGAATCATTCTCACTTTGTCAATCCTTACCCAATATATTTTTGAAATCCATAATGAAGCGCGTTAGCTCATACATTTTCTTTGATACCAATTTAATTTGGACTGTAAAGCATCACTTCGGCTCAATTCTTTTTTATTGTAAAACACTATGTTATTTAGGGGGGAGCAAATTGTTGGGCTTATTTTATAATGGGCCCAACAACTACTATTTTTTTTTTGTTTTAATTTTCTCTCTTTGTTGGGAGTTAATTAGATTTTTTTTTAAAAATAAATTTTGTCATCGGAATGAATCTGAAGTTAACCATTTCTTCTCTTCCCCATCCCTAGTAAATGGACTTTCTTAATACTATCACAATTTGACGAGGAAGTTTAAAACTTGTTAGAACTTCTTACCCAATTCAATATTTTCAAATTGTCATAAAAAAATATCACTAACAGAGAGACAACTAATAATTAATTGTTACTGTTTATCATTACGTAGTATTATAACTTAGGTCAATAAAATTTACTCCAAATGAAGAAAAAAAATCAAACCTTGTCATTAAGATCACAATAATATGACCTTAAATGATGTATACTCGACATTTCACGTGTTTTCTTGATTATCGTTGTAAGTTTTAATCATAATAATGGTCCAAATACGACATATCGACCACCCAACTGATGTTTGATTGGCAGCCATAACATAGATGCATTTAGTTTAGATTAATCCCAAAGTTGTAGGTTTGTTATTGCGCCACTTGAATCATTCATATGGATTTTGATTTCACTTGAGAGTCAAGTCTTGTGCACTTCTCTAAAGATTAGGAGTTTAAATTTTAACAAGTGTTAGAATTGTTAATTTATTTTTTTTAATTTTGTAGAGTTTTTTTATTTAAGTAAGATGTGATTAAAATTATATATGTTATTTTTGATAATTTTAATAGTTTATTGTTCTCGATGATTTTAATAGTATAGTTTAAGTGAGGTATGTTTTAAAAATGTAAATGTTATTTTTTTTAAAAAAATTGATTATATAATTTGATAAGTCTAGTACTTAAAATTGTACATGTTTTTTCTGGTAATTTCGATAGTGTAATAACTCTCCAATGATTTTGGTAGCACAATTCAAATAAGGTATATCTCAAAGATATATATGTTGTTCTTGAAATTTTTTTGATTATATAATCTGATTAATATAGTTCAGGTGGGGGTGTGCATCAAAGATGTATGCGTTACTTTAAAAATAATCTTGATTATATGGTTTGATTATAATATCAAATTCAAGTCTCATCATATGTTAAAATGATTGATTTATTCCTCATATCTTGTGGAGCTCTCTAATCTAAGTGCTTAAAGTTGTATGTATTATTTTTTTATGATCCTAGTAATATAATTGCTTCTGGTGATCTCGGTAATGTAGTTGCTCCCAATAATTTTAATAGTATAATTAAGTAAGGTGTGCTTACAAAATGTATGTGTTGTTTTTAAAAAAATCTCGATTAATACAATTTAAATAGAGCGTGTTTTAAATATGTACGTGTTGCTTCTGAATTTTTTATATTATATAATATAATTATTTTAAAATTATATAATTTTATTATAATATTAATAATATAGTGTTAACAGTATAATATGATTGATGTAATTTTTTTATTAAAAAAATAATTGAACGTAAGTTCCGAGTTAGCGGCTCCACCCATAAAACATGACCATCACGTTCATATATATCCCACTGATTATAGATAACAGTTACGATTTTATTTCGGTGGTCCCTTAATTAAGATTTGTCATCAATTCTTTCCTGTTTCCTTTCTTTAATTTAAATCCACTACTTTATTTAATTTTATGACTAAAAATATAATTTTGACCTGACTAATTAATATCGCACATGTATTAAATTTTTTTTTTTTCAAGAATTAGAAAAGTTGTAATAAGAAGATCTTAAATAGTTTTGACGTGAATAAACTATTTCGAGCAAAGATCTAACTTGGGTATCTCTACAAATAGGCGAAAGGTCGGCTAATTTTAACTTCTTCAAGCATATAAATAAATAAAAAGAAAAGTAATAACAACATGATCCCTTGAGTTGATTGTTGAGTTTGCATAATTATAATTATGAGAAGGTACGTATTAATAGGTTGATAGTTGAAGCTAATTTTAACTACCAATAAAATGGTAAAATAATCAATCCAGTTCTTTCATATTTGAATTTTGCCTTCTTCTGGTGTGGCAATATAATATTCAGCTTGTGAACTATAATTGATGAAAACGAAACCTAAATAACCGTGTAAAATATCAAATGGATGTGAATGTTTGCCGTGCATTACGATTTATAATTTAGTAAAATTATTTTATATAAGAAGGTAGTGGAAATATCTGCATTTATAACAAAGAGTGAACGATTTAATTTGCTTAAAACTTGGATTTCAAAACTTTAAAACAATCTTAATGCAATTAGACTTCACCAATAATTTAGTGACGATGCTTCTGTATAGAAAATAATATTTGAACTTGAATTTAAACAGCAGTCATAAAATGCGGTTATCACTAATCCCGCTTGGCAGTTTGGCTGGGGTTAGAACAGTCGCTATTCTCTTTCAGGTTTTTTCGGAGAGACTGCATGTTGTAAATTGCCCCACTCGTGGCGAAAAAGTAACAACTAAATCGTCTGTTCTGGTGCAACGAGGGGTCTTGGACAGGTTAGCGACTAACTGCTTTGAAGTTTGACATTCATTCATTATTCCTCCTTGATTGCTATTGACCAGTCACCTACACTCCACCGCCTTTTTTATAACTTTCCGTATGTAACCTTCTCTTTACATTTTTTTTCCTTTTCTAAATATTTCCATTGATCGACATCATCTTCCGCTAGATGGGCGGAATGAAACATTGTTTACAATTGGAAATAGATATAGACAATTTATTTAATGAATTTTCTTTCTTATAAAGGCCACGTCGACCTTAATAATGTGAACCCATGCTTGCTTACAATTTATATGTGACAATAAATAAGCCAAAGATTCATGCAATGGAAAAGGGAAAGACCTTAAAGACTCTTGAGCTTACTTTAAAAGCAACCCTGAAATTTCACACAACACAATTCCGCTGGTGGTTGAGCGATCTATCCTTTCTTGGAAGTTGGAACTATCCACAATTAATTCAAGACCATCATTCCAGCTTTCTTGCAGCTAATATAATAACATCACTTGTCTATGCTTTCCCCATTCTTCAGGTTTAAAGTTCCATCTAGCTTCATCTCTCTCTTTTGCACCTAACAAACTATTTCTAGGCGTGCAGGGCTTGTTTACATTTCAACAATTTCCTTTCTTTAGAATTAGCCATCTTCTCCAGGTGCTATAAGGAGAGAGTACCAAAGAAGAGAAAACATGGATAGAGCAGAGATTGATAAGGAGAGATTAACGGCGGAGATGGCCTTCAAAGAGGACGACTCCGCTGTCATCAAGATTCGACAACGTTTGCCAGATTTTCTACAATCTGTCAAGCTCAAGTACGTGAAATTAGGATATGGGTACTCGTGCAACTTTGCCACTATCATCATGTTTGTTCTTCTAGTACCTTTGTCCATAGCCACTCTAGTCCAGTTCTCCGGTCTAAAACTGGACCGGATTCCCGAGTTATTTTCGAATCAAAAGCTTCAACTCAACAGCATTGATGCAGCCACTCAACTAGCCATTTCAACTTCGATATTTTTCCTCTTCGCCCTCTACTCGTCCAAGCGTTCCAGACCGGTTTACCTCGTCGATTTTGCGTGTTACAAACCAGAAAATGAACGTAAAATGTCGATGGAGGCATTCTTAAAAATGAGCGAAGAAAGCGGCACCTTTAACGAATACTCGCTCCAGTTCCAAAGACGTATAGTGAGTCGGGGCAATATTGGTGACGAAACATATTTACCAAAAGGAATATCATCACGACGATCAAATATTTGCTTGGAAGAAGCCCGAGCTGAGACCGAAACAATCATGATCGGTGCAATCGGTTCTCTTCTTGAGAAGACGGGTGTAAAACCTAGCGATATTGGAATCCTGGTCGTGAACAGCAGCTTATTCAATCCAGTCCCATCACTCTCCTCTGTGATAGTGAACCATTTCAAGCTTAGAAGCGATATCAAGAGCTACAGTCTTGGTGGCATGGGTTGTAGTGCAGGCCTTATATCGCTCGACCTTGTCAACAACCTCCTTAAAGCAAACCCCAACACATATGCAATCATGGTAAGTACTGAAAACACTACACTAAATTGGTATTCTGGAAATGACCGGTCCATGTTATTATGCAACTGTTTGTTCCGCATGGGTGGTTCTGCCGTGCTTTTATCAAACAAGGCTACAGACCGGTCCAGGTCTAAATACCAGTTAGTTCATTTAGTTCGAACTCATAAGGGGGCCGATGATAAGCACTACAACTGTGTCCTTCAAAAAGAAGATGATGAAGGAATAGTTGGAGTTTCACTCTCTAGAGACTTAATGGCTGTAGCAGGAGAAGCCTTAAAAACAAATATTACAACTCTGGGTCCTCTTGTGTTGCCATGGACAGAGCAATTAAGGTTCTTTCTTACACTTGTTCGGAGGAAGTTCTTCAAAACGAAGGTTAAGCCTTATATACCAGATTTTAAGCTCGCATTTGAACATTTTTGCATACATTCCGGTGGTAGGGCCGTTTTGGACGAAGTACAGAAGAATTTGAAGCTCGATGACTGGCACATGGAACCTTCAAAAATGAGTCTGCACAGGTTTGGTAACGTTTCTAGTAGCTCACTGTGGTATGAGTTGGCTTATACAGAAGGCAAGGGTCGGGTCTCTAGAGGTGACCGGGTCTGGCAGATTGCCTTCGGGTCGGGTTTCAAGTGCAATAGTTCTGTTTGGAGAGCGCTGAGGGAGATTCCAGTTGGTGACTGGCGAGGTAACCCTTGGATTGACTCCATTGACAAGTACCCTGTCAAACTTTGTGTTGATTGAAATTTGAATGAATTGTGAATGTATATGGAGCATAAATAATCAGGTGACGCTGTAGTTGTCCTTCAATATTTGCTTTTCTAAAGGAAAAAAAAAAGTAGCTTTCACTATTGTAAAATGTCTTACTCGCAGATATTAATGTAAAAACCACGATCTCCGGTTTAGTGGTAAAGATAGTAACCTGTAAGACTATATAATTTAATTTAAAAGTAACGCAAATATTTGTAATTTATTAATGTATTTATTATGCCTAGTGTTGTGTTGTCGAAATAAAAGTGGTGGGAGAGCCAACGCATAATATCTGTAAAGGCACAAATTTTAATTTAATGCGGGATTAATTGGAAACATGTGAAAATATACACGTATCTGTAAAGATAAATGATTGATCCATTTTGCGAGAGAAAGTCTATTATGTAATAGTATCACAATTTTTTTTCACTTGAAGCGGCTTTCATTGAGTCCTTTAATAACCCTTCTTCAAAACCTTTTTTTTTTAATTAATAAAATTTATAATTAAGGTAACCATTGACATTTTTATGTAACAAATATAAAATTTTAGATGATGACGCACTCACCATGTAAGATTATCATATGTTAAGTTAATGTTTGTCAAACAATTCACAATACTGTTATTTTTTTTAAAAAAATAAACAAAATGAAAATACATATTAGACATATACTATTGACAATTTTTTTAATAATAAAATTTCATAGAGGATTCAATTTTGAATTAGAAAGGAGATTGATGAGGAGCAAAAAATCAGTTTCTAAAATCAATTTATGCCAACAACGAGCATAAGCTATATCAATAGCCACGATCGCTCTCATTATTTTAACATAGAATGTTGTCTCAATTTGTAATGGATAAGAAAAGCCTCTAAGAAAAATATTTCTTTCATCACGAAAAACTCTTCCACAAGCTGCTCTTTCTAGATTCCCTTTAGAAAATCTGTATGTATTTACTTTAATCTATCCATTTGAAGAAAAAATTTAGAAGATCACAGAAAATTTTGAAGTGCGACCAAGTTTAGGGTTTATACCTAATCCCTTTAAGATAAATCGGTCCTCGTCAAAAAAAAAATAATAAATTCAAGGCATAAACCCGTAAAGAAACGAATATGAGCAAGACAATCTATTTTAAACTCATGTAGACTATAACCCACCTTATTAAATCGAAGGCGATTACGACAACACCAAATATAATATAATAGGTATGCTGCAGATAGAAACCAAATGTTATACAATTGAGGGCTAAAAGACTTAGTAAGTATTATAGACCATAGATCTATAATTGATGTATCATTTGGAATGTGTGTCTGAAAATTATGAGCAAGTCAACCCCAAAGATCCTTAATAAAAGAGCAGGAAACAAATAAATGATTAATCGATTTATAATCTTTAAAAAAAAAAGAGCAAGTCGAAACAATACAAATACCATAGAATCTCAAAATCAAATCTGTTGGGAGAAGGTACTGAAGTAAGTGCCACATAAAAATACTATTTTTTAGGGGAAAGAAATTCTTTCAAAGAGAAAATAAAAATACATTGTAGGTGATACGATTCTGAATAAAAGTGCAACTCTCCTTTAATGACAATGAGTCATCTAAGTTCAAATAAATTTATCTTCCTTTCGATTGGAAGGTAAAATAATATTAAAAATTTATTTTTTCAAATAAGAAAAAGAATTATAAAAAAAATTTAGAATATTTCATCTTCCATCGTCAATAACATCAACAATTTTACATTGGAGATCTAAGGAATCTTGCCAATTTCAAGGGAGAATAAATTTATCAAACCAATTGCTAAATCAAAAATTAATAGAGGAATTATTATCAAAATTTATCGAGTCCTTTTGTGAAAATACAATAAGATAGTTTTAAAATTTGATCAAATAAAAGAGTATGGATAAGATTTGTTTTTGTTGCTAAAGTTATAATGCCCTTTAACAAAATTTAAACAAGAAGTGGTTGAATTATGAGTGTTCTAACAAAATTTAAGAAAGCAAACTTAATTCAAATAATCTGTCATAGTCCGACTCTTCTATCTTTTTTAAGGCAAGCAGAGACATAAATATATATATAACAGAATTCTCTCTCGTCAACTTTAACCCAGCCATAGCCACCATTGCAACCACCTGTAGCCACCACTCCAGCCATTGACTATCCTAGTCCTTGACTGTCCTATCCCTTGACGATATCACTTAAACTCGATCAGAACCAGAAAACATGTTGCCCGGTTTTGCCTTTAATCGCCGCGTCTTTTGATTTAAACTGCACCGCCAAAAGTACTCTGATTTTCGATCTATTTTTCTTGGCAAGACTCTTGATTATCGTGGAACGGTTCATATAATTTACCGTAAGTTGTTTTAGTTACATAATCTAAATTGACTTAGTTACATGATCTCGTGGGGTAAGAAATTATGGAGGCTACTGGTAGTAGTTGGATCAAGCGACCAGTCCGAGTGATTAATGGGATTGGAAATTATTTTGGTGGCAAACAATGAGACCCTGCTGGGCTGAGTTAGGTGTTGGGCAGCAGCATTTTGGTTCATGAGTTAGTGGAGGAATGTTTCACATTATTGATATATTTACATATGCATAATATAATATTAAATAAAATATATAAACCTTAAATATAACAAATTCAATCTTAATTGAATCAATATTATCTCTAAGAATACACTCTAATATTCAGAATTTGAATAATTATAAAATTTAAAAAAAAAATGAAATTAAATGAAAAAAAAAATACGATGACGAGAGAAAGATTAAAAAATTGAAACGAATTATTTTGTTGACAATTGTCGCGGGTTTGCGATTGTTGACTGAGATAGCCAATAATATGTTAGTAATCTTGGCCCCCAATGTGTTGGTCGAACTATGTTGAATTTGTTAGCCATCTCAATCAAAAATCGCAAACTTGTGATAGTTGTCTACGATGTAATTCGCTCTAATTTTTTTTTTAGTATTTTATTTTTCTCACATTCAACCTCGTTTCTTTTTTAAATTATATGATTATTTAAATTTTGAATATTAAACTATATTCTTTGAAATGAATTAGCTTAAATCAAATTTAAAATTGTTAAATTTAGCATTCATATATTTTATTTTAATACTATATTATGCATATAAGAGTAAATATATTTATTTATAATTTATTTGACTAATGAAAAATAGGTAATTAAAAGGTTGTAAATAAAAAATATTTGTAAAATTACAGAATTATTTTTAAAAAAATTTCAAAAATAAATTGGGTCACTCATAAAAATTAAGGGTGCTTTTACTATTATAGGATATGAGATGAATTTTTTTTTTTAACCGAAGTATGCTAATTACTAACGACTTTTTATCAATATATATATACACACACTAACAATTTGAGGGTGTCTTATTGACATGTTAAAGAAAACGGGAGTAAATTGATATTTATTGATTTTTAGGGATAAAACGAAATCAATCCATTTTCTTAAAATAGAAATAGCCAGACGTATTTGCGAACTAAACCAAATCCGTAAAAAAGAAGATGTGGACTGTGTCCCAGATCACAGCCACACCGTTCCTCTTCTTCACCAGACCCTCAACACCACCTCTCCGCCCTTTTTTCCAAACACAATCACGAGCTGTTACACCCATAAACGACGGCAGCGTTTCCGACGAGGACATCGGTGTCTTAGGTCACACCCTCGTCGCCAATCTCAACTCCGGCTCCAGCAATAATAGCCCAAACCCAAGAAGACAGAAAAAGAAACAGGGAGATGGAAAGCAGCTAAGCGGGTCAGATGTGCTCTGGGCTTTACAAAGAGCCGCTGCAAAGAAGAAAAAAAAGAACAAGAAGCGTAGGGAAGTATCATCCTATGCGGACACCCACACAGAAGATGATGACGTGGATTTTAGTAAAGTCAAACCCTTGCGCATAAAGGCCGAGTGGGCCGCTAAATTGGATGACTTGGAGAAGCGTCTCCAAGAGCTATCACAGTTAAATTGATTTCTGTAATAATTTTATTCACTTCGGTTACTCGTGAAATTGTAACAAAGCATTGATTCTGAATTTTGTGTTCGCTTGTCTATTTGCTTTCTTTATTTTTGTTAGCGTTTGCCTGGATAGAGATGCAGAACTTGCATGAGTAATATTGTCTCGCTGACGCTAACTACCTCACTGGCAGTGGGTTGTTGCCAGCATTTCTAATATCATAGTGCTGGATTTTAGAGGTACGCTTAGTGTAAATTTGTGTAATTGTATGTAGCAACACGATAATTTGATAAATATTGTAATAAGTATGTATATTGTGAATTTTAGTATTAACTTCATGGCGAGTTAAACACACCTACGAAATGATATAAATATTACAATTGCTTTAGCTTTGCTCACTTCAATAGTATACTTCTATGCGAGTCTTCCCAAAAAAAGATTAGTTTATTTCAGTGAGTAGACTCCAATTTTTTACTTATTAGCATTTTAAAAAATTTCACAAAATTTTTATTACTTAGTTTTTGACTTTTACATGAATATGTTAATTGATGAGTTAATAGTTGATGTTCTTGTTTCTTTAGTTCCTTTAGTGGTTCTTATCCTGAATGTTCTTTGAATTACTTACAGGTAGTATTCAAGCTTTATTTTTGCAACTTCAACCGGGGCATGTAAAGGCAAATTTTATGGAGGGTTATTGTTGAATAGTTTTTGAAATATATATATATATATATATAAATTTATGGAGGGTTATTATTGACTAGTTTTTGAAATATATATATTTATAAACTTAGAACAAGGCAATTTATGTGTAACTCGGAGATCTACTAAATATAAATATTCATATAGAAATCTAAAAGACTTTTTTACGAAAATTTCTCTTTGGCCTTGTTATATCATACCCCATCAATAAATATTCTTTTTATATTGTTTTGTTTATTTTTATTCATTCAATTTCAATATTAAATATCAAGAGTTATAATACGAAGAATTTGAATATTAATATAAATAATTGTGCATAAAAAATGATAATTTAATAAAATTATGATAAATATGCAAATTGTGAATTTAAGTAATAATTTTTTTAAAAAAAATTGTCTCGCTGACATCGTGTTCCCCAAATAATTATATTATTTTATTTAATAAAACTTATCATTCCATTTACATAAACGTGCGTGCTCCACAAGACCACATCAAAAAAATTAAGTACATCGTAAATATATAAATACGATAAATAACATTATTTAATTGATCAATTTTCTCATTCAAAATTAAAAAAAAAAATCACCACTTCTTTTAATAACAAGCTCCAAACCAGTGAAAATTGTTTGCCATAAGTTCGGTTGCCTTCATTTTTACATGGCTGAAGCCCACAAGTTACATGTCAATAATTCTGGTGTTGGTGGCTGAATTTGCTTTTCACAAAGGGGAAGCTTCCAGTGACTTATTTCGTGCCTCGTATTATAGATTGCTTGCTTTGTGGTTGATTTGTTTGAAATTTACGAAGAAAACAAATATACAAGAAAGACACGAGTTTCAGCTTGGGTATGGAGCAGAAGGATGTATTTTGCTGGGGGCCAATAAAAAACAATACCAACAAATAAAATAAAATTATTAAATAGATGCTTAAGCGTCAATTATCTTCACTGAAATCATGTCATACGGCAATTACTTTCCTACGCTCTTAATATCTTTTTCCTTCGTTCACCCTGTCATTTGTGAGCGAGGGGCCAATGAGGGTCGGATTTTGTCCTGGTTTGGTGTAAACAGTTGTCCATATACAATGATTCCAACTCCTGAAACTACCACTTGTCTCTACAATCTATTACTAATAAGGGCGATATCTTCTGCCACGGTTGCCACCATCAGCGCCACTACTTCCACCTCGTCCTCGACGTCCACCTGGACTATTGTTCCTATCAACTGCCTGTGGCCGAGGAGGTGGCATCCGTACCCCAGGCTGCTGACTGCACAATCCCCATGTAGCACAAGCCCACATTGAAATTATTTCATCCTTCAATCACAATGTATTATACGTAATAATATCAAATCAAAAGTAACTTACAGAACATAGCCAATTCGACCATCTGGTAAGACCATTGGCACCATATGCATCCCTGCTGGCATCGGACCTCTACCATATATCATGGGCTGTTTCATGTGCTAGTTTATGGCGTCAATCTTAACAATTAAGGAACTGTATCAAAGAGAAAAAGATTAGCAAATGCACTTAACGTACCTGCTGGATACCAGCAGCAACGCCATATCCTGCATCTACAGAGCCATATGGAATCCCAGCAAAGCCACCATACCCAGCATGTGGTAGATGGTTTGGATGAATCCCAGCATCGTAGGGGAAAACACCTTCAGTTCTTTTATCAGTCTGCGGCTTTGCAAGAACAACCTCCAATACTTGGCCTACAGTTCAAGTCCATCCAACATATTATTTCTAGAAGCTATCACATGTCAAACAAAAGAAAACTTCCAAGTAGACTCTGGATTGCTTTATAATATACAACTGCATTCCATCAAGAGAAACGAATACTAACTGGAAGAAACCAGGTATATTTTCAATTGACATCTGGAATAGTTGCATGAATGTAAATTAGCAAATAAACTTGCAATTGTTTCTTAACAACATAGATAAATGCACCAGTTTTGTCCTCACATTTCCTTAGTTCGCAGAAAAAAAGAAAAAGACTTACCACTAATTTCATATTTTTCAGTATCTTTGACAGCCTTCAATGCACTTGACCTTTCAGCATAGTGGATGAACCCAAAATCGCGTTTCCCAGATTTTCCAGGAGGCATAACCACTTTTGTCACTTCCCCATGACGCTGAAATAGTTGCTTTAGTTGCTCAGAAGATGTGTTTTCAGGTATATTTTTCACATAAAGGGCCTTCACCTGGGAATCTCAATAAGAATACATACTGTTAAGACCAACATCTTACAATTATTCAGCAGTAAGACTAGTCAAAACAAATTAAGCAATGTTTCCGCCATATGAATAGGCAAAGATTTTTTCGGAGTGTCTAACAACCACCATTAAGACTTAATAAACTGAAAAATCCCAGAACCCATGTCCAGGTTAGATTCCAACACAGTCAATCTTGTTTATATATTATTGCAAATTAGGAGCTTTCCAAGCAACATGCCACAATCTAAGGTTCTCAACAATGTGACAAACATCAACAAAACGTTAAATAAAAGTCAATTAGCTCCCAGGCCGTTCAGTGCCTTAAATTCAACCATTAAAGTTAATCTAACCCTTATTTCCTAGTAAAAAAATAAATATATATCTAAACCCATATGAATACAACATCAAATAAACTGACTCAGAACATTTTAATTCATTTCAGACTTTACCTGAGAAGCAGTAGCAGAGTGATCAGGTGAGCTCTTTGGTTCAGCCCATGTAACAGATGGGGTATTTCCATCCAGCTTAAAGTCTCCACTTGCCATTTTTTGCCTCGAATAATCAGCACAGGCATTATTGTAATACACTATAAAGGCAAAACCACGATTACGAGAAGGATTTTGAGTATCCTGTAATTAAATAAGACAATAAAAATATCAATGTAAGCATTTACAATTTCCCCTTCATGGATGAAAGCATCATTTAATTCAAATTTTCACCTTTATGAGCTCAATGGTTTCAACTCCAGGACCTACACCCTCAATGACTTTTCTGAACTCATCCTCTGTCCAGGTCTTTGGAACATTTCCAATAAACAATCTGTTTTTAGTTTCTGACAATGAACACCTTATTGTTTTACCCTGAAAATATAATATGTACCAAGAACGCCTTATTCTTTATCCTGAAAATATATAATATGTACCAAGAATAAAGAACCAATAAGCAATGTGTTAAAAAGGCATGGAGGAGATTTTCTCTCACAACCAAATCATCCCTAACATCTCCAATTTCCAAAAGACTAACTAAAGTTTTGAGAGGTATCTTGATCACCTTAAATTCTTTACTGTGTAACTCATCAATGGCCTTTTCTGCAACCTCTTTTGATCTGAATGCTACAAAGGCGAAGCCCTTGCTTTCTCCGCTATCCTTGTCTTTCACTAACCTCACCTGCAAATATTATTTAAAATAACAATTGAGTAAGAGAATTAACAGAAAAGTGATTAAATTTTATAAGTTAAATATTAACATGTCTAACCTCAAAAACTTCCCCTATTGGTTCACACAGATCCCTTAAGTCCTCTTCTGATGCACCCTTAGGAAGTCCACCAATGAAAACTTCAGAACCATGAGAAGGAAGGGCAAGAAGTTGGGCATGCTTCTCTTTCTCATCTTCACTAATGGAAGCTGCAGGGATTTCTTTATCTTCCACAGGATCAGTATCAGCGTTATTTCCATTTGCTCCCAGTGACTGATCTTGCTCACTAGCCCCATCTTTAGAGTAGTCATATTCTTCTTCCTCTTCACCATTTTCGACATTTCCATTCCCGTCTTCTTCTTCTCCATTATCATGAAGTTGCTCCTCAACATCATCTTCCATCTCTTCCATGTAATTGTCCTCATCAAGATCCACCCACTCCTCACTCTCTGCCATGATTGTTCCAAGTTCCGGGACTTATAATCCAATTACAGTGCCTGAACAGCACCGAAATCACCTTCAAGCTTTGATTATTAGTATTGAAAATGCACACTGCCCACAACAATGTGCGTGCATGATGCACAATAATATAATTTTCTTTTATGTCTTTTCGGCCATGTATCAAGAACGGATATCCAATCCAACCAGAACCTTGGATACTCATTCTCATTTGAAAGACAAATACACAGCTAAAAATACTAGTAACTAAATAAATTTCTGGTGTTTACTTTTAGGATGGATGTCAAAGAAATTATGCCAACGGGGACTTTGAAACAAAGAAAATTATTGGTCTTTTTTTTTTTTTTTGGCCTTTTAAGGTAAAAGTTTTCCCAATTCTATTTAGCAGGCATAATGGGGGCAGAAATGGCAAAAATGTTTGTTGAAAGAAAAAAGAGTTGCATCCTTTCAGATACCATCGAGACCTAATGATGCCCAAATCCCGAGTTCCCAACAAACTGACAAAATTCATAGCAGCTAAATTTAACTTCTAAAATGATAAAAGACATCAACGAGATCTGGGTGCCAGAGAGCAGTAAATAATCATGCACAATAAAACTCTAAAACCGACATCAAAGAAATCCGAGTGAAGGCAGCAATTAAATCTTAACTTTATACTCAAGCGTTCACTTTATAGGAGTTGGCTTGCATGTAAGATGTTTACAGATTCAAATCAAATAAGCTGAAAAAGTTTGGTCATCTCAGGACTTACTCAACAAAATAGGGCTACATTTTCTTTGGGGGGTCATGGGCGACAATATAAAAAAATGGAAACAGAAAAATTATAGCTGATAACAGCAGTAAAATAAATTAGATATTTGGCATACCAGGTAGTGTTTTTGTGTTTTGTGGGTTTTTCCTTTTCTCTGTTTTCCCCGGTATCGAATCTAGTTTGTGATTTTATCCGATCAATCTCAAACAAGACGGCCTTCTTTCTTTCCTTCCAAAAGACCTAATAGGGGAGGTCTAAAAATACTCTGCGAGTAGGTATACATTAGTAATAAAATTATGCCAATAAAATACAGACACGTCATCTTAGATTCTATGTTTGCCATTTACCTATCCAGTTAAAAATGAATAATTCGTCACGAAAAAGAGCATGATTTGCACATAAATGGGCTCACATGAGATTGGGCTTTTTGTAAACACTAAACACCGAAGGCTTTTGGGGGGCTTTAAGCCTTCAACATGTACTATGCTGGCCAGGAATCATCGTCACAGGGCGATCTGGCCCAATCCATTGTCAGGTTTATATGATTATGTTCCATTGCTTTGCAAATATTAGATTAAAGAGAAATTTTTACAATTTAACTTTGTGATGATTTATCATGACTTCTTGCTTTAAGTTGCTATCGTAGAGAAAACCTGCAACTGGTGCATGCGTTAAACATTTATTTTCCTTAACATTTTGCATTCAAAATAGTACAAAATTTCCAAGAAATTGGTCAATTTAATAGCATACTTTTTCTTGTGAATTATATATAACAGAATATTCATGTTATTGTGAATATGTTATTTATTTAAATAGCAAGATAAACGGGTTAAATTGAGTATAGAAAACTCTGAAGAAGCTGTAGAAGAGGAAGAAAAAAAAAACAATATTATTCTTATTGGAGATAGCAACCGCCCCAATAGTAATACATTCGAATACTAGTACAAACTTTTGCATCTGTATAAATCTTTCGCGGTCTACAAAAATAACATTTTTCGGGGGCATAATAAATGTCTTGTGAACAAATACATAACCCTCTTTCACAATGGTTCCAAAATCATTAAAAACATAACTACCGGGGAAATTTTGGAACTTCACTTGTGAGAATATAAAAAGACAGTATTTAGCATTATGTATATATACACTAAGTTTGTGTAGCCCTAAAACAAATCGTATGTACTATGTTTAGCTTGAAAGAGATCGAGAGAGAGCCGTACGAAAAAGGGGGCTTAAGGTTCTTAGTGTTTTTCTTATTCATCTCCATTTTCTCTATGTATTTTCTTGATTTATTGTAAGGGTTGAGTGAGATGGAATGCATATTGAAATCAATGTTGTAAACTTGATTTAATAGTGAAGATTATTTGTTGTTCTGAGTTCTTAAAATTGAACAGCTATAATTGATTATCTCTTTTGTGTTAATTTATTGAGATTTAAAAGTCTTTTATTAATTTAAAATAATGCTATTAGAGTTTAGGGTTAGGTTTTCTGTAAAGACTTAAAATAAAAGAAAATCAAGATTCAATAATTTGTTAACAAACCTAATAGGATTTACTCACTTCAAAGTAGAAAAATTTGTAGAGATTTCAGTCCGTAGAGTTTAATATGCAGTAAAATACATAAAGTGTACAAGCAATGAATTAGAATATACAATTAGTTAAATAAGAACAACAAGCTAAATCAAGAATTAAGTATTGATAATAGAGAAAAGTAGAAATATATCATACCAAAATATAAAATACGTATTTCAACAAAGTGCTTACGTTCACGGTGGATCAAGAATTTAAGTCTCTCTTATTTGATGTTTAATTACAAGAAAATTGATCTTAGAAGATCAACGAATGATACAAATCAATTTGAAGCTCTAGGATTTGTTGTACAATATTTCTCATATTCTTTTTCAACCCTAAGTATAATAGAGTATTTATATAAGGTCTAAAATATCCAAACATTTAAAAGAAATGCTTAAAATTCGTATTTAAAGGTTGTGAATAGTACAGTGTCAATGCCTTGGCTAGCGCGGGGGTATTGGCTAATGCTTTCCCTAGCGCTGGGGCATTGGCTAATGCCTTAGCCAATGCCAATGCACTTAAACTTGAATTTTTTTTTTATTTTCATCTGCATTTTGTCAACTGTTCCATTGATTTTTCATCTACTCCATACATACTTCTAGCTCTAAAATGATTTCGATGTGTTCCCGAATTTATTCTAAATATAACCATCATTATAAAAATAATGGTATTAGAATTGAATAACTATAATTGGTAATCTCTTTTGTGTGATTGTTGTTTATGTATTGATTCTTGTGAAATTTAAAAGTTTTTTTTATTTATTTAAAATAATGTTATTAGAGCTTAAGGTTCGATTTTCTGTAAAGACTTAAAATAAAAGAAAATCCAGATTTAATAATTTAACAAACCTAACGGGATCTACTCACTTCGAAGTAGAAAAATTTGCAGAGATTTCAGTCTTCGGCAAAAAAATTAAAGGACTTATTGGTCCAACAAGAACATTCCAAAACTATAGCATATCCCAAAACCCTCCCTCCAACCTTAATCGATAAAAAAAAGATAAATGATATGACATTTAATATTATAATCTTACGTTTAGCAGATAATGTCATTCGCTAAGTCAACAAAGAAACAACAACAATTGGTATTTGAGGTAAGTTTCAAACTCTTTACCTTACAAAATCTCTTTCTAGTAAGTTTTATATGAAAGAAAGATTCTTTGTATTTAAAATAGACTTGACAAAAATTTTTAAAAAGAATCTAGATGAATCCAAAAAATTATTCTTGATTGAATTCGTTTAGATTTGATAAATGTTAGAGGAACTGTAGTGTTAAGAATAAGGTTGTAATTTTGTTAAATTCTTCACATTTGCATATAAAGATGTCAAAATAGCTATAAAATATAGCAGAGAATCCTTCACTCTTAGTGACTGCATAAAGGTTTTAAGGTATAGAGATTTAGAAATTAAATCTAAAAGAAGACATTCTAGAAATTATAAGACATTATATGTTAGAGGAATGACTGATAAGAAGAAAAATAGTAAGAATAAAAATAGGAACATATCTAGATTTAAGTCAAAATCTGGACCCAAAAGGTGTTACTTTTGCAGTAAAAAGAGACACCTAAGAAGAAATTACTATGAAAGGTTAAAGTAGTTATAAAAAATCGGGTTGTGAAAAATGAAAATGTTGCAATAGCTAGTGATGGATATGAAAGTTCAGAGGCTTTGATGGTGTCATTTAATGATAATTTTAATGAGTGAGTACTAGATTCAAGATCTTCATACGACATGTGTCTTAAGAGAGAATGCTTCAAGAATTTTAAGGAACATTATGGCAGTTGTCACGCCCCAGACCTAAAAGATTTGACACACGACATCACTTATATTTATTCAATATTATTTAAACATTCATTTCAATTTCTTTCAGAATTATAACAATTGAATTATGACTGAGACAATTAGTAAACCGGAGATACACAGAGTTTTTTCAGAGATTAACATTCTGCTACGTCACCAGTAGTAACTTTGTTACCGGAAGCCCAGAATATATTCATTGCAAATTCTTACTTAAAATCAACCAATAACCATACTTGGTGAAACTTAAACCAAATCCAACCACACACAATAAAATAATATATAAGTATTTATTCAATAGGAACAAATCAAATATCTTATCCCACGTATCCCCAAATGAAACACTCAGCAACCTAGCAACTTAGGGAACCCAAGGAACAACAGAAGTCTTGCCAAATCCGCTAAGCACACATGTACCTTATTTACCTGAAATCACCATAAACTATAATGAGTATAAAACTCAGTAAGCATACTAGTTTTTCATATATCAAATACAAATACATATATGTACACAATGCATATGTATGATATGCTATGATCAATCATAATCATAATCTTATCAAATCACATGTCATGTAAGCGTTTACACATTCTTTCAAAACATATAATAGGAATCTCATTACTCAACTATTACTTAATAGGACTTACATATCACATATCACATAATGTGTCAAATGTCACTCGTAGGTGACATACCGTATGAGAGGAATAGTACAAGTGAGGTTTTTAAATCACTTATATATAATGTTCATGCTCGAAGGTAAAAGCCAAACCCTCACCCTGATCATCGGTGAGTCCTCTCACATGCACCAATACGCCACCACACGAATGTGATGACTCATTCTTCCTTTAGGTACCAATAGGATCCTCTCTATATACAGAACACATAAGATATACCAATCCCGAAGGAAAGACCACACATAAAGGCTCCACAAATCACATAAAATGCCTACTAAGTTAACGGTGAGTTTAAGTACTTTCAAAACATAAAATATTTCTCATGGACATATTACACTTTAAAAGCTTTCTTTGTTAAACACATCTTATTTTGAAAGCTCACTTTCAAAAAACACATGTATATCCATGCTCAATGTCAATGCTCACATTCATAAACATATTTCTTTCACATTTCATATCAAATATACTTTGACATAATATAAACATATTTTTAAACCCATTTAAAATATCATACATAGACAATTACTATGTTAATTGTGATTTCAGTAAAAGTCTGGTATACTTACCTTTTAACATTTTCGGGTACAAGGCTTAATTCTTCTTAACCTATCAATGGAGATTAATCCTTTCATAAGCCTCATAATTCACACAAAACAATTTAAATAGCTTACAAAATTATACTTATTGCACTTATCACATCGAATTAGTCTAATTACTTGGTTTCTCAAAACTTGTCATTCTGACCACTTACACTTAACAAAATTTTCTTATATAACAAATGATGTCCACTTGCTCCAAAATCAGAATATATCTTTCTTAACTCATATATTCCCTTTATGTATGAATATTATATCATAATTTCTACACAATCCATTCCATAAACACCATCAAATCCAAACTATTATCCTGACAGGATTAAGATATTTACTGAACAGTATTCAATCTCCCAATTTTATAAAATCATATACTAACTTAAAATTATAAAACTATCATTGAAATACTCTTGACACATATCTCAATTCATGATAAATATTTCACTTCAAAATCACTGCCAAAAGTATTTTAAAACTATTTTATTCTATAGCTTTGAAAATCTGTTAATCAAATACTGCAATGAGCTGACACTCTTTAGAAAATCATAACAATTTAACCACATTGATCTAAATTCTCAATTTTGAGTATATCATATTAGACATATAAAATTATCATATTACATAAATTAGTAATTTTTGAAGATCATTAAGCAGATCAGAAATTATTTGTCACTATATTATACTGTTCACACAAGAAATTTCCATAATTTCGAGGTCATTTTGGTAAATTCACTAAAAATTCAATTCTAGAATTTTCAATTGATTCAAAGTCTCAGATAATCCTAAATATGTCTAATTTCATATACTCAAAATTCAAAATTAGAATCGAATCACAACAATTTATAAAACTTTTGGATCAGGAGACTATCAAGTAGAAACTTTGTAATTCATCAAGATTTATCAAGCCATCTACATAGATCATCATCAATTCTCACAATATCTTACGAAATACACATCAAATCATCAATTATACATACTTCTAGAAATCAAAAATTAAAGGAATTAACTTAATTAACACCAATAAATTGAGAAATAATTGTGATATACCTCTTAAAATTCAAAATTCTAATTTCTTCTTCTTCTTCTCTTTCTCTCCCCTCTATTTCTCTCTTTTCTCTCTCTAAAGGGGTAGGTCGACCCAAAAATGAGTAAATTAGAGTTTCAAATGTGTATTTTTATACTAAGAGACTAATTTTTAGTATTTACGAATTTACCTCCAAAACTTTCAAAGCATTACAATTTGGTCCCTAAAATAAATCTAAAGTCTTGCAAATAAACCCAATACTAATAGTATGTCCTTAACCTATACAAACACTACTAATAACAATACATAAATCAAGTATCATCCACATACAAATAAAATATGTATATAAATACTTATTCTTATCGATTATGGATACTGGTTACTACAGCGGTAGAGTTCTTATAAGAAATAACCAAGCATGCAGGAGATTAGAAATTAGTACAATTTCTATAAAAATGCACGATGGTACTATTAGGATCTTAAATGAAGTGAGGTATGCACCAAACTTAAATGAAATTTGATATCTTTAGGACACTAGATGAAAAATGATATATTGATAAAGTTGAAAATAAACATTTAAAAGTTATGATAGAAGACTTAGTTATGATAAGGGTATGAATCAAAAAGAGCTTTATATATTGTTGGGGCAAACTATGACTGGTGTAATAGCAAGTGCAACCATAATTGAACTGGATAGATTTGAACTTTGACATAAAAGATTAAGAGATATTGGTGATCGAGGACTTCAAGAATTGAGTAAATAAAGACTTATTAATGGTGGTAAATTAAGTAAGATGGAGTTCTATGAACAATGTGTCATGGAAAAATAGCACATGCTCAAAAGTGGACCATATAAGGCTAAAATAATTCTTAACTATATTTATACTTACTTTGAGGGGCCCACCAACACAACAATTCATGAAGAAAATGAGTATTTTCTTTCTTTAATTGACCAATCCTCTATGACTTGCCAAAAGTCATATTTCTACAATTGGTAAATAATAGTTCTCCATGGCTCATATGAAAACACAATTCTAGAATACAAATAGTTCATCCATCAGACACTCATTCCTTCAGAAGCTCTCATACGATTAAGGTATTTACTTAATCATCTAACAGACTTACAAATCTACATTCTTTCTATCTTAGTTTTTCTTTTCGGACTATCCCTTCAAGTGCCCTAGTCACCTTTTTGGATCTATCTTTTAATCTTGATTGTTCTTCTTTTGTCATCTTTATTTTATGTAAAATTCGAATGATTCTTCTGACCAAGACATAGACGACACCTTCTTCTTGGTAGTCTATTCGTGAGTGATCTTAACCTAAAAAATTCCCAATAAGGACATCATCTTTTTTCTCTTTTAAATAACATTGCAGAGCAAAGGTTGTCAATAATTGGGGACTTACAAATATAATATAAGAACAATGAAGGAGATAGTTATCTGAAATAGGAAAAGATGATGGCTTTATTGGGGAGTTTTTAGGGGTAGAGATCACTCCTGAAGAGACTACCAAGAAGACAGTGTCATTTAGGTCCTGGTCAAAAGAATCATTCAAATTTGACACAAAATAAAAATAACAAAAGAAGAACAATCAAGATTGAAGGGTAGATTCAGAATGGTGACTAGGGCACTTGAAGGAATAGTGCGGAGAGAAAGACCAAGATAGAAGAAATGTGAATTTGCAAGTCTGTTTGATGACTAAGCAAAGACCTAGATCGCATGAAAGCTTCTGGAGGAGCAAGTGTCTGATGGATGAACTATTTTTTATTCTAGGGTAGTGTTTCTATATGAGTCATGAAGAATCATTATTTACTAATTATAGAAATATAGTTGTTGGTTAACCATAGAGGATTGGTAGAATAGGATTATGACTACATGGTGAAAAAGACAACGGGGGGATTAGGTATGAGATTTTGTTCCTCAACTCATGAAAACCTAGTAGATTTGGGATTGCTAGAATGAAATATGGATATTCATGAAAGATAGAAGAAAAAATGCTAAAAGGAAAGTGAAAGGATTTAGGGTCAGACGTATAGAGGAGGCTACATGCTTGAAGAAGTTCAATATAGGGTTATTAATTTGAAAGTGACCATAAACGGCTTTTGAAATTATCTCATGCTCTAACAGGGGTAAAAAAAGAATATGTGAAAAGAGTAGTAATAGCGAAAAATAAGTTTTCAGCTATTAAGAAATTATGGTTATAGTGTCTTCGAGACATGGGAGATCGTAACATTGGACTACTCTAGACATCAACATTCAAGAATCTTTAGAGACTGTAGTCACAAGAACCTCAGTTAAGTCTATGACTTAACTTAGAGACAATGCTAGAAAGCATTTGTTAATGAGAGGTGCGATGATTAGCTTTGTGGAGAAAGATTTTGAATTAATGAGAGATTTGTTAAAAATTAATGATTCAACAATCTTGTATGAGTATGAATTGTAAGAATATCAAGATGAGAGTCATTTTGAAGCCAAGAATGTGTTGGATGCAAAAAAGCAGCGTAAGACAAGACTTAGAAACGCGAAAAGGCAAAGAAAACGAAGGATTACTATACAAGTCGCAGCAGTGCTGACCAATTAGCGTTACAACTACAACCCTTTAACGCTGCAACATTCAACTTCAAAAAAGTCTATTTTTAAAGACGTTTTGACTTGTTTAAAGGGGTTTTTGAATCCTAAATGTGTGGACTCTTATTCCAATAAGGTTTATGGTTTCTAAGAGTATTTTACTCACTACATAAATTCTTCTAAACACAAGAGAAAATCAAACATCTAAGGTTTCAAGATGTAAACCATAAGAGAAAATAGATGATCCAGGTACACACTAAACGTTGTGTGCATTAGGGTGGAACCATTGTATAAGTGAAACTTTTTTGGGTGAACAAAGTAACACTACAAATCCTTTTAGTTAAAGACTCGAGCTATTCTTGTATTCATTGTAAAATTCTCTTATGAGGAGATATTGGGAGGTCTTGAAAAGGTTATAGTGGTTTAGGAATATACTTAAAGGTCTCTATGGGAGATACTAAGAGGTTATATAAGATCATTGATGATGTAAGAAGATATTTAATTATCTATATCAATAAAAGAAGTTGGATCATAAATCCTCTGTGAACGTAAGCAGTTTTAGGCAGAACCACGTATATTTTGTGTCTTGTTGTTGGTTTATTTTTTTTATTTTTATTAGTGTGTTGATCTTATGTGCTTTACTTATTTTGTGAATTATGTCTTCCGTTGCGCATAGAGTAAAAGGGTATCAAAGCTGTGACTTAATTAATACCAAATAATTGTCAAACTGATGAGCGTAGCTTGGTACCATAACATTTAGCATAACACTAAGAACAGAAAAAAGTTATAACAAAAAAGAAATCATATAGAAAATAAATAGGTGAAGCAGAAACACCCTTTTAAAGTTATTTGCCTCAAAACAACTTTTCTCTTTAGCTTTATATCCGTATAAATATAATAACAAAATCATATAAAAAATAAATAAGGTGAAGTAGAAACACGTTTTTAACTTTTTTGCCTCAAAACAACTCTTCTCTTTAACTTTATATTGTTGGGGGTATTTGTGAGTCACATGGATCACTTTGCAGCCACTCTTACTCATACTCTCGGAGACTATCTGATCTAAGGAGAGGATGTAGTAATGGCTAAATATAGGACAAAACCTAAATACAGCTTGTACTAGAGCTACTAATGTGTTTGAAATGACCCATTTAATGGTCCACATTAATGCCAAGCCCTAAGAAGGACCCATGTTAGCCAAGCTTAAGCGGCTTCATATCAACATTGTGCCCACGGTCATAGCACATGTCATCTAGGTTAACATGGCTTCCACGTTCCTCTTACCATTAAATCATCAGAGTTTGCCAAATTAGCCTTATTTTAAGACAATTAGATAAGAGAATAAGAATTGATACAAAAGTGTAATCCTGAAGGTCAGGGGGACATATTGCCACGTTAGCCATGCCTAGAGCTCTATCTTTCAGTCAACTAAGATAGAGGTTTGTCTAGAATTAGATAAGGCAAGCTTGCACCAACTACATCTCCAAACCTCACCACACAAAGGGCGTGTGTTGTCAGGTCACCCATGCCTAACTCCCACACAAAAACACCCAATTATAAATAATATAATATTCCTTAGCCAAGAAGTTTAATTACCCAAAGCCCCTGGTCTTAGTGATTCTCTAGAGTACCCCTGGGTAGATAGAGATCCTCTAACAGTGTACTATCATATGTCGCCCCAATAGACACTCTCCTAGCCACGACCACTTTTTCCTTTAATGCTCAAGGTATATCATTCAAATTTTCAAACACAAAATAAGATAATACAATATAGTCAACAAATAAGAAAAATGTCTCTCCTTTTTAAGGTAAAATTCTAAGTAACAACTACTATAATTACCACCTAATTTAAGAGTTAGAGGATTATCAATGCCATCCTGCTAACACTTATCTAACACTTGTCTTTAATTGAGTATTTTTTGTACCCAACATATCTCAATAACTCTATAACATCCTCAATTATTTTTAACTCCAAATTCTATGTTCAGCAACTTATTAGATAATTCAATCTATCTTTTATCATTATACAACTCATCAAATTTGGACCAGCCATGACCGCTTTTAAACCCAACATATATATTATTAAAAGAACATAAGAACCTATTAAAGCTTAACATTTTAACTTACGCGAGAGCATAGTTATGTCTGTTTTCATTATTTATATTTGAGTTACTTGTAAAAATGTAAGCTAACTTCTAGACTTTTACTAATTGAACCAAAAAGTATCTTTAAATAATTAATTAATATGATCCTGACCAAACAAGAATTGAATTAAAGTTACAATAAATACTAAACCCAGTCGTCAAACAGGCGTCTCTTTCTTTCTTTCTTTCCGTAAGACCATAATTCGGATTCTCGGAAGTGTGAAAACACTATGTGATAAATATATTTTATGAGTAAACGAAACGAATCGGAGACAGACGTCATTTTGAATTTCTGACATCTCAAACATAGAAAAGTTACTACCTGTGCGCTTATATACAATTTGTGTAAAGGAATGGGCTTACCTAAGGCATCATCAAGAAGGCGATGTGGCCCAATCCACTATCAGATGGGGATCCTATGTTTAGGGGAAATAATAAGACAAGATGGAAGGAGGAAGATAAAAAAAAGAAAAATCAGCTTACTGAAATTGCTAAGAAACTGGTTCAAATGAGATCTTTCATCATGAATTACAACATGACAATAATGTTATTACGCATAGAGTTCATAAAAACCCTCGCGTGCGTCAAAGTTTTTCAATCAGAATAATAACACAAACGGGTTGAAGTGCCATTGAATTAAGGAAAGGTATCAGATTCAAAAAACAGGAAAACGGGAATAACATAGAACCAAGAGTTACATTTGTCTGGTTTTTGTATTTATTGGAATAGCGAATAGATTATACTGACATCGTACAACATAAGCAGAACCACAAGATCTGGGAATCATAGACTTAGATGCGAGTACAAACTCTTGCATCTTTATAAATCTTTCCAGGTCTACAGAAATAGCCTTTTTTTGGGGCACAATGAAGATCTTGTGAGCATATACACAACCCCTCAAGTGCACAACCCTCCTTGACTATGGTCACCCCATCTTTTAATCCAAGAACTTGATCTGTCCACTCATTAGAAAAGAGTCCTGACGGATCATATTTCTCTTTAATCTTCAAAAACTTTCCAGCATTTCTGTATTTCTTGATTACTCCATCAAACACTAGGTTTCGATTCTTTCCCCAGTGGGGTAGACCTCCATACTTGAACACAGCCATTTGCTCTATTTCTTCAAATATATCTTCAAAAAGCCTGGGAGTGTTTGAGTTTTTACTTCGATAAAATGAGATATCAAAGTTTACTGAATCCTCCTGTTTGCCTAAGAAAGCTCTTGAATTTTTAACATACCGTATGAGAATTCCACCATAACGATCCGCACCACATAATGCTCTAGGCTCTAATGAATTTAGTTTTTGCACATCCTCAATGAAGTTTTTAACCACAGACAAACTCATACTGAATGAAATTTGAAAATAAAACTCCCCTTTAATTCTTGGATCCCAAGCACATGCCGTGATTAACGAATCCTCAGGACTATCTAAGCAAGTCCCGTAGGATTGAAGACGATTTTGAGGTCCGATTACGGGATAGCCCGTAAAGAAAATGCCTGTCAATTCAAATTTAAGATGAATGAAAATACATTAAGTGTGAAGAATTTTGGGGTGTCTTTATTGACAGGTTTTTGTACAATATGTACATACTTCACTCTATAAAGTAAACATCAGATTGTCCTAAAACGAGGCCATTTCACATTGGATAAACGACTTCCATAGGTGCAGATAAGGGAAAATTATTAGTTTAATTTTCAAAATTTAGTTGAATTACTTAATTAATTCCTATAATTTTTTTTTTAATATGAGACTATCTATCATTATTAAATATATCAATTTATTTTATTCCTTCAAAGAGTGCTTCCTTGATATTATTATTTTTTAACAAATGAAGACTAACTAAAATATTTTAAAAAGAATTATAGGAACCAAGTACCCAATAATTCAACAAAATTTTAAAAGACTAAATTAACAATTTTCTTAAACAAAATCACTTGAGTCATTTAGATGGAGTGATCTTCTTTATTCCTATCAAGATTTCCCAACCTCATGTGACATGATTTCTTTGATTCTTCAGATTGTTGTCTAAAATATGGTCACGACGGAGGGTTGTAAATCTTTAAAATTAGTTTGCTTAAACACTTTTTAGGTAAACAAAATTAATTACTAAATGCTGAGAGTTATTATTAAGGAACATAACTCTTTTTTGTAACTATGTTTTCTTTATGAAGAGGATTTTTTTTTTCTTTTTTAATCCAAGCCTGGAAAATAAAGCAAAATTTTTGTAAATAATAAGCAAATACCATTATTAGTTAAACCATATGCGGTGGCCAACAGCGTCGACTTGAAGAACTGTGCAACCGCGCACTTTCCTTGAACATCACCAGTAGCTTCTTGAATCTCCTCTATTAATTTAATAGCAAACATGAAGCAGCAAAATAAAGAAAAAATGATTAGTCAACTCATTCTAGCTATCCAGTTTGAACGAGAATGAAAGCGGAAATAACCGCGCACTAGGTTACCGTTGCCTAAAATTTTATTTGAATTCATAAACAGATTAGTATTTACAAACTAACCTGTAATTCTAATGCCTGCCGATACAACAGAAAGCATGGAGCGGAAACCTGTGAAATCATACAAGCCGTTGCCTGATGTGTTAAAGGAAACACGGTCATCAATTCGATAGACCGCCCTGCGTTGACTAGGGTACCAATATATATCTGCGAACTCGTGTTGACTGCCAAAAATAGCCACTTGATCTCCTAAGTCTGAATCATTCTTCTCCTGATAGGTTATGGACCGCTTGAAGAGAGGTTGCAACCTCAAAGTTACCTATACAGATGGAACACGCGACTTTCAATCTATCTCATCTGTTTCAAAAAAAAATCTGTTACTTCGAAACAATAATACGAGGGCATAGAAATTGAAAATAATACCTGAGAAATAACTCCTAGAACACCAAGTGAAACTTTAGCCGCATCAAGTTCTGCAGGATCACTGTCATTGAGCACCCTGACCTTTGCAAATCCTTCTTCAGATGTTCCTGGAGTAATAATTCTTAACTCCACAACATAATCATGAACCGAACTCCCATTGCCCCATAATGTGCTCCCATGCGCACCCGTGCTCATAAGGCCACCGATGGTTAAGCCCCAATAATATGGTGTATACGGCAACGCTAGCCCCATCTTGGCGGCATCATTGATTACCTGTCTCAATGTCACACCACTCTCAACAGTTATTGTCATTGCTTGAGCATCGATTTTTAGGGTATGGTTGAGATATTTTGTGCTAATAAGCAACCCATCTCCGCCATCTGGACAAACTAGTTTTGGCATGCTGTGAGAGAAACGTGTCGCGACTTTCATTTTTCTTTTGGCCATGGTTGCCGCTGATACTACTTGAATGAGCTCTTGTTCTGAGGTAGGGTACACCGCGTTGGCTGCTTTACATATGCTTCGATCAGAGAACATGCCAAAGGAGTTTGTGATCGTGCAGTTGGAATTGTTTGATGAACATTTGATTGGGTCCTCTGGAGGACTGCAACTCGCTATAAACACTAATAAGAAAAGATATTTCGATAGGAGAAGATACTTGAATATATTCTTTTTGGAACTAAGGATTGCCATCGTTGAGAAGAATCTTAGTTGTTCTGATCACTTTTTCGTTCTTGCACTCTAAATTTGTACGTACAAATCTTGGTACCCTCACATAGAAATAGTTGTGTAGCGTAATTATTTTATTTATATCATATAATCGAGGAAACTTCTGTTGTGGACTCTAATGGTTGTAATCTTATCTCTTTTAATTGCAATTTAAACTCATTTGTTTTTCGTCAATCAAGAAGGTCGAAATTCAGTTGTTATTTTGTTCGGTTGTATCGAATAATAATTAATGCTGAGAATGTCATACAAGTTAATTAGAGAATAGTAATTATTAAAAGTTTATATATACATGTGCACGTATGCTTTGTCGTAATGATATTTATTGATGGTGATCATTTCTTCGAGAACGTGGAATGTAAGAGAAATTCAAACGTTAGAACTCCAGAAAATAAGAAAGGCTATGTCTCCACACAGAAATAATTTTATGTAAAAAAATGAAAAACAGAAGAAAAGAATTATATGGCGCCTTCTTCAACATTTTTTTTTCTTTCTTTTAATGTTTTTGATAGTATCTAAGTTGCATTTTGTTTCCGACTCTGAGCTCCAAAATATGGCAAATGAAATTGCTATTTTCTTCGGTTGGGGGAAAAGGAAAAAAAAAAAAAAGAAGAAAAAGTGAATAATAGGATGTTTTTAATTAGCTTAGCTTCAAATTGTTCTTGGGGGAGCCTAGTTAATTATTATTTCTTTTAGTTTCTGTAGCCAGCGGCCAGCCTCTATTTGTTTGCATGTCTTAGGGCCTTTCAGGTTCCATTGTTTTTTTTTTTTAAAGGACATTATATTATTTTATTTTGTTAGTTTTTCGATCTCATAAAATTATTCTCTAAGGATTAGCTTTGGATAGTTAGATATTAATTAAAAATTAAATTATGGGGTCTAATTTGTTGCTTCTCAAATTTATACTTAAAATGATGTAGAACACATCTAATTTTTAGGAGGATATATTTTGAAATATCGTTATCACACTCACGAATATGATCGTCCTTTTGAAGTTATTTTTCAAGAACAAAACTCGTCACTTGGCCATAATATATATCATCGAATAATCGCCAAATCCTATCATCTTCTCGGTCAAATTCGTACATGAAGTTTATTTTAGAAAACTGTAGAAGTATTTATAAAATCCTGATTTACTTACTGCGTTTTGTTTGTTTTACTTTATTAAAACTCTAATATTTTAATTCAAAATAAAATCTTAATTTCTTATTTGACTTTAGGACTTGGTCATCACCAGTCTTTGTGTCTAATTAAGAATTTATTAACATAAAAATGGCTACTGGGTTTAGAATTGTCACTATCTTTTTATTAATTAATTATTTAAAACTTAATTTCTTCCATCTCTATTTCGTTTCCCTTACGGTATAAAAATATTAAAAAATATTTTAGTCATTTATTTTAAGAGTATATATTAATTTAATCTCTTATATTTTAATAATTATTACATTAATTTATGCGGTTTGAAGTGCCATCAGATAATTGATTAATATTTGTAATAAATATTTTTATAAGTAAATTAATAAATAAATATTTTAAAATAAAAGAACACGTGTCATAATTGATTAGTTACAAATGACACGTGTCATTATGTAATTGATTGATATTTGTAATAAATATATTTTTTGAAACATAATATTTTTAAAAGTAAATTAATAAATATAATTAAAAAGACACGTGTCATAATATGATTCGCTACAAATGACACGTGTCATTATGTAATTGGTTAATTTTTTAATAATATATTTTTTAAGAAATAAATATTTTTAAAAGTAAATTAATAAATATATTTTTAATAAAAGGACATGTGTCATAATATGATTAGTTACAAATAACACGTGTCATCATACAATTGATTTATATGTTTAATAAATATATATTTTTAATGAATTTTTTTAAAGTAAATTAATCAATATGTATTTAATTAATAAAGAACACGTATCATAATATAATTAGTTACAAATGACACGTGTCATCATATAATTGGTTTATATATTTAATAAATATATTTTTAATAAATTTTTTTAAAAAGTAAATTAGTAAATATATATTTAATTAATAAAAAACACGTGTTATAATATGATTAGTTACAAATAACACACGTTATCATATAATTAGTTTATATTTCTAATATATATTTTTTTAAATAAAATAAATATTAATTAATTAATACATTTATTGCCCACCGTCACCGAGAAATGGCAACTGGTTGGCCGCCATTTTTCGATAACAGTGGATACTAATAAATGCTAAATTTTATATTATTAAATTTAATTTTTCTTAATCTACATAATGGTGGGGTCATTTTTTGCCAAAATGGTGGAGGAGGAGTGACAACCACCACCCTTTATTGTCAATTTGGGGGGGTGGTGACCTGCACTGCCCCACCTATGGATAAATCAGTAGCCGGCCTGTCCATAGGTGGGGGCAAAGACTTCGATTGACGGCAAACGACAGTGGTCGCCACCTCTTTCCTACCATTTTTTGCTTTTCTCTGCATTATTTTTCAAAAAAAAAAATACCACTATTGTGTAGATCAGAAAAAAATAAAATTCAACTATATAAAATTGGATAAATTTTATTATTAAAATGTCACAAAAAATGACAATCAGCAAAAATGGCGCTCCGCTGATTGTCATTTTTTGGCAACAATGTCATTTTTATTTTTAATTTTATTTAATTTATTTTTAAAAATATTTAATAAAAAATTAAACTAATTAAATAATAACACGTGTTATAACACGTGTCAAATAATTAATAGACATTTGGTTAAGAATATTATAATAAAAATAATAAAATAATAAATTTTTAATAATATAAATTAACATGATAATTATTAAAATATAAAAAACTAAGTTAACTTATACCCATAAAATAATAAATTAAAATATCATTCTCACCAAAATATATATATATATATATATTGAAACTAAATTCAACTCTCCACGTTTCACAATCTAATATTGAAGTTTTTGAGAAAAGATTTAGATCCCCTGCTCCGTGTACGTTTCTGCAATGGAATAAAGACTATATATTGAAACTAAATTCAACTCTCCACGTTTCACAACCTAATATTGAAGTTTTTGAGAAAAGATTTAGATCCCCTGATCCGTGTACGTTTCTGCAATGGAATAAAGACTATTGACATTTAAAAGTCAATAGGGTTTTGCCTCTCGAAAAGGTTTACCATACATATGATCCCACAGTGAAGACAATATTGTCCAATTTCTGGGCTTTCTTTAGAAAAGTCTTTTAAGCATATGAGATGGTGGAAGGAAACCCGTTGCCCTTAGAAAATTAAGTTAAGCGAAGAATTTTAGTTAAAATTTATTTTAGTTCTTAATCTCTTTACACGGTAAAATTATGTGATGGCAAATAAATATAAAATAGATAAGGAGCACAATATAATTAATATATGTAATTTAGTCAATTATTTATATTTATGATGAATTTAAAGATTTTATTATTTTTTATTAATTATTTTAAAAAACTTACAAAAAAAATATTTATAAAGAATTTTTAAAAAATTTATTAATATTGTGCCTTTGTTCTTTAAAAAACAATCAACACTTAAACAGCAGTTTCACTATAACACGTACAACACTTAGTGTTTATTTAATTTTTTTTTTTTTTAATTTTTTTTTTAATATTTGATTATCAATCTAAAGAGTTTATAAATATTTATATAATTATTATAATATACTTAAAAATTCTAAATTTAATTAAAATAAAAATTTATATATTTTAAGAGTTCAAACCCCGTCAAATAAATAAATTTAAATTCTAATAGAACTTGCCTATTAACTTTAGAGTTGTCAGCATCTTTGTGTCTAATTAAGAATTTACTAACATAAAAATGTCTATTAGGTTCAAAGTTGTCACTGTCTTTTTATTAATTAATTATTTAAAACTTAATATCTTCCATCTCTATTTCGTTTCCCTTACGTTATAAAAATATTGAAACTAAATTCAGCTCTCCACGTTTCACAATCTGATAATGAAGTTTTTGAGAAAATATATAAATCCTCTGCTGCGTGTACGTTTCTGCAATGGAATAAAGAGTATTGACTTTCAAAAGTCAACAGAGTTTTGCCTCTTGAAAAGGTTTACCATGCCATAAACAAACTTGACACAAGACTTAACCCTGTTTATGTAATTTGATCCACAGTGAAGACAACATACATCCAATTTCTTGGCTTTCTTTAGAAAAGTCTTTTAAGGATAAGAGACGGTCGGGCGCTGTATAAATGTCGCATAGAAAACAAAATCTAGTTGTTTATTACTTGGCTACCTGATACTATTACGAGAAGCCGGCTTCCGCCAACAATGAAAAGAAATAGAATAAATGTTAGATGCAAAACCAGAGAGAAACTTTCTACTTGATGATTCCCTTGTTTGTTGCTCTCTCTACCAAATGCGCCGGATCAGTTACATATTGTCTCGCATGGGAACGAAGATGTTTCTTCGCAAGTGCAATTTCCTTTGAATCCATTTATAAAGCGACAAACCTTTTTTTATTGAATAATCGATTGATTACCATGTATGCTATGTGTCGCGATTGGAGAGTTTGCCAATGTACTTAAAAAGATTGACTATTTTTTCTTATCCAATCACTCAAAAGATTAATTATTTTCTCTAATATTGATTAGTTAATATTCTCGTGTATCATATCTATCCCATATTTAAAATCCAACGTGTCCATGCACTTGTCACTTTTAACCCCTATTTAGAAGCTAACTTATTTTGTATTATTCATCCTATTATTTATAAGACTCATTACTTATATGATAATCTCACTACATCATATTTAACCCATATTTAAAAGGTCAATTTATCTTTATTCTCATCACATTTAACTTATATTCAAGATAATCTATTTTGTATTTATCATTCTCACTATATATAAGACTCATAATTTGTGGAATTTGTGATCCAAAATCATGTTTATGATGTTGGTAATGTTTGGAACAAATTCGGGAACATGTCGGAATTATTTTAGAGCCGGAAGCATGTGTGGAAGAGGTGGAATTCTAATGGAACAGTTGAAAAATTGCAGAAGAAAACAGGAAAAAATTCCCAGGTGTGGGCGCCGCGGCGCAGGAAGCGCTGACGGCGGCATTGGTTCCAGAATGTCAATGCCGCGGCGCTGGATCTCAATGCTGCGGCGCTGCACTGTTCACGGTCACTGTTCACGGTTACTGTTCACAATCTGAAAATTCCGAATTTAGGCTTTTTCTTTCCGTTTTTTGTGGGTATTTTAGACTTCATATAAATACCCCATTATGCCTAGGGTTATGTAAGATGAGAAACACTCTCAAAACTCTTTAGAACAAACCCTAGAGCTCCAAAATTCAATTGTATCATTCCTTGATCTTGTATTTTAAATTCTCTTGTAATCAACCAAAGAATAAGAGAGACTTGGATCCTTGATCCACCGTGGACGTAAGCAATTTGCTGAACCACGTATTTTGTGTCTTGGTATGGTATATTTCTACTTTTCTCTATTGTCAATACTTAGCTCTACAATTTAGCTTGTTGTTCTTGCTTGGATTGCTTTAAACTACTTCATTGCTTGTATTCTCTACGTATTCCGCTGCGTGTTAATCTCAACAAATTGGTATCAGAGCTATTATTGGCTGTCTAAGTTTGTTATTGGTTGAACATGGCACCACATAAGCATGAAGTAGAGAAATTTACAGGGCATAATGATTTCAACTTATGGAAACTTAAGATGATGGCTTTGTTAGAGAGTCAAGGACTAGAATCAGCCCTTGAGGAACCCTCTAGTACTAGTGATAAGTCTTCAACATCTAAGTTAGACATGGATCTTGAAACCATTAATAGAAAAGCCCGGAGTGAAATTATCTTGAGTTTGGGTGATGAAGTTTTGAGGGAAGTGGGTGCAGAAAAATCAGCACTTGTTTTGTGGAAAAGACTTGATGAGTTATATATGACTAAATCTCTTACAAACCGGTTGTATCTCAAGAAGAATTTGTTTGGGTTGTCTTTGGTTGAGGGTGGTTCACTAAATGAACACATTGATTTCTTCAATAAGACTGTCATTGATTTGGAGACGGTTGATGTCAAAATCAGTGACGAAGACAAAGCAATTCCGTTATTGAGTTCACTTCCTAAAAGCTATGAACATTTTGTTGATACTCTTCTATATGGAAGGGAGTCATTGACAATGAAAGATGTTAGAGCAGCCTTAAACTCAAAAGTGTTAGTTAAGAAGTCAGAACAACAACAACAAAATTCTGCAGCTGTACTTGTTGCGAGGGGGAGAGCTGAGAGTAGAGAATCTAAAGTGAGAAATTCTTCAAGATCAAAATCGAGGGGCAAATCCAAGAAGTGTTACTTCTGCAAGAAAGAAGGCCATTTCAGAAGGGATTGTCCGGAAAGGAAAGCTAAGTATCAAGGGAAGAGACCTGAAGCAGATGCAGCTATAGTCTATGAAGAAGATTATGAAGTTGCAGAAACATTGGTTGCCTCGAATGGGCAGAACACCGGTGAGTGGATTCTTGACTCCGGATATACTTTTCATATGTGTCCTAATAAAGCTTTGTTCACTAGCTATCAGTCCATTAATGGTTGTAAGGTATTAATGGGCAACAATATGGCTTGTCAAGTCATTGGGATGGGTAGTATTAGGCTGAAACTACATGATGGGAGTGTGAGGGAGTTGTTAGATGTGAGGCATGTACCTGATCTTAAAAGAAATTTAATTTCTTTAGGCATGCTTGATCAATCTGGTTGCACATTCAAGGGTGAGAGTGGTACATTGAAAGTGATTAAGGGTTCAATGGTTGTAATGAGAGGTGAGCGTAAACACGGGTTGTATGTGTTGAGTGGAGAGGCTGTTATTGGTTCTGCATCTTTCTCTGTTGATAATGAGAATATGCAAACCAAGTTATGGCATTTGAGGTTAGGGCACTTGGGTGAGAGAGGCCTTAAGGAGTTGTATGATCAAGGTGTATTTGGCAAAGGAAAGATTCAGCCAATGGGGTTTTGTGAACATTGTGTACTTGGGAAAGCTCATAGAGTTAAGTTTAACACGGGTGAACACAACACCAAGGGCACTTTGGATTACATACATTCTGACCTTTGGGGACCTGCTCAAGCTGTCACTCATGGTGGTGCACGGTATTTTCTGTCATTCATTGATGATTATTCAAGGAAGTTGTGGGTTTATGTGTTGAAGAGCAAAGAGCAGGTGTTTGAAACATTTCAGAAATGGAAAGCACTTGTGGAGAATCAAACGGGTAAGAAAATCAAAAGACTTAGGATGGATAATGGTCTTGAGTTTTGTAATACTGAGTTTGATAAGTTTTGTGCTAAGTATGGTATTGCAAGGCATAAAACGGTGCGGTACACACCACAACAGAATGGACTTGCAGAAAGGATGAACCGAACCTTACTTGAAAGGGTAAGGTGCATGCTAACCAATGCCGGATTGTCTAAGGCATTTTGGGGGGAGGCGGTAGTAACTGCAGCTTACTTGATAAACCGAAGTCCTTCTTCAGCTATTGGCTTTATGACACCAGAACAGAAATGGTCTGAAGGCACTCCAAAATATGATCACTTGAGGGTATTTGGATGCCCTGCATTTGTACACATCAAGCAAGGCAAACTAGAACCAAGAGCCTTGAAGGGGATATTCATTGGATATCCAGAAGGTGTTAAGGGATACAAGGTGTGGTGTACTGATCTTAATCCGCACAAGAGTATCATTAGTAGGGATGTGACGTTCAATGAATCTACATTGTTGGAAACCAATTCAGATTCAGTTTTGAAGAAGCCTGAAGATGTGCCAAGTTCAGTTTCTGAATCTGAAACTGAACATCATGAGGTGGAACATGATTTGAGACCTGACATTCCTATAGGTCAGCACTTCAATGATGATGCACATGAAGAACAAAAACCTGAAAATTTCTCTGAAACAGCACCATTGCAGTCTAGCACTCCTGAAGCTGAACTTGAAGAGTACCAGTTGGCTAGAGATAGACAAAGGAGAGTTGTTCGACCACCGAGCAGGTATGCATATGCTGATTTGATAGCTTATGCGTTTAACACTGCTTACACTATAGAATATGATGAACCAAAATCATATACTGAAGCTATTGAGAGTGTAAATTGTGTTAAATGGCAACAAGCTATGGAAGAAGATATCACTTCTCTTAATAAGAATCATACCTGGAAATTGGTGGTGAAACCAAGGAACAAGAGGTTAGTTGGCTGTAAATGGGTTTACAAGGTTAAGGAGGGGGTTCCGGGTGTTGAGCCTACAAAGTTCAAGGCTAGGCTTGTTGCACAGGGCTTCACACAAAAAGAAGGGGTTGATTTCCATGAAATCTTTTCTCCTGTTGTAAAACACTCATCAATTCGCATTTTATTATCCATGTGTGTAAATCTGAATTTACATCTTGAACAAATGGATGTAAAGACAGCTTTCCTTCATGGTGAACTTGAAGAAGAGCTATACATGGCACAACCGAAAGGTTTTGAAGAACCGGGCAAAGAAGATTATGCTTGTTTGCTAAAAAAGTCTTTATATGGGCTGAAGCAATCTCCAAGACAATGGTATAGAAGATTTGATGATTTTATGCTGCATTGTGGCTTCACAATGAGCAAGTATGATGGATGTGTGTACTTCAAAGCATTGAATAACAGTAAGCGTATGTATCTCCTTCTATATGTTGATGATATGCTAATTGCATGTGAGGATATGGAAGAGATACATAAGCTGAAAAATCAGTTGGGTGGTGAGTTTGAAATGAAAGATTTGGGGTCAGCCAAAAGAATTTTGGGTATGGATATAGTGAGAGGCAGTGATGTTATTTTCTTGTCTCAACAACGGTATATACTCAAGGTTCTTGACAGGTTCAGAATGAGGGATGCCAAAGTTGTGTTGACTCCATTGGCAATGCATTTCAAACTGTCGGCATCTCAATCACCACAAATTGAAGAAGAAAAATTGCATATGCTTAAGGTACCATATGCTAGTGTTGTTGGTTCTATAATGTATGCTATGGTTTGCACAAGGCCGGATATAGCACAAGCGGTGAGTGTTGTAAGTAGATACATGGCTAATCCTGGAAAGGAGCATTGGATGGCCGTGAAATGGATACTTAGGTATCTAAAGGGGACGTCACATTATGGTTTGCTATTCATAAGGGTTGGCACAGGTGATGAAATGGTGAAGGGTTACGTGGACTCAGATTACGCAGGTGACTTGGACAATAGAAGGTCTTTATCTGGGTATATCTTCACGGTGTTTGGATGTAGCGTATGCTGGAAATCAGTATTGCAGCATGTTGTAGCACTATCAACTACCGAAGCCGAGTATATAGCCTTAGGAGAAGCAATTAAAGAGGCTATATGGTTGAAAGGTATATGTGCTGAACTTTTGGCTATGGATGAAGTTAATACTTCAGTACATTGTGATAGCCAAAGTGCCATACATCTAAGCAAACATCAGGTGTTTCATGAAAGATCAAAACACATTGATGTTAGGATGCATTTCATTCGGGATACTGTGCAGAGTGGCATTATTAGTCTGTGTAAAATTCCGACGTCGGAGAATCCTGCTGATATGTTGACTAAGCCGCTGCCCTCAGTTAAGTTCAAGTTGTGTATGGACTTAACTGGAATCACAACTTACAATTAAGGTTGTGATGTGGGGGATGGATCCTTGGTTGCTCTCTTGGTGTTGTTGGAGTGATTTTGTATCAAGGAGGGGATTTGTGGAATTTGTGATCCAAAATTATGTTTATGATGTTGGTAATGTTTGGAACAAATTCGGGAACATGTCGGAATTATTTTGGAGCCGGAAGCATGTGTGGAAGAGGTGGAATTCTAACGGAACAGTTGAAAAATTGCAGAAGAAAACAGGGAAAAATTCCCAGGTGTGGGCGCCGCGGCGCAGGAAGCGCTGACGGCGGCATTGGTTCCAGAATGTCAATGCCGCGGCGTTGGATCTCAATGCTGCGGCGCTGCACTGTTCACTGCTCAATGCTGCGGCGCTGGATCTCAATGCCGCGGCGTTGCACTGTTCACGGTCACTGTTCACTGTTACTGTTCACAATCTGAAAATTCCGAATTTAGGCTTTTCCTTTCCGTTTTTTGTGGGTATTTTAGACTTCATATAAATACCCCATTATGCCTAGGGTTATGTAAGATGAGAAACACTCTCAAAACTCTTTAGAATAAACCCTAGAGCTCCAAAATTCAATTGTATCATTCCTTGATCTTGTATGTTAAATTCTCTTGTAATCAACCAAAGAATAAGAGAGACTTGGATCCTTGATCCACCGTGGACGTAAGCAATTTGCTGAACCACGTATTTTGTGTCTTGGTATGGTATATTTCTACTTTTCTCTATTGTCAATACTTAGCTCTACAATTTAGCTTGTTGTTCTTGCTTGGATTGCTTTAAACTACTTCATTGCTTGTATTCTCTACGTATTCCGCTGCGTGTTAATCTCAACATAACTCATATAATAATCTACATAAAAGTTAACCTACTTTGTATTGTTCATTTTCACTATTTAAAGAATCTATTATTTATTTACATAATAATTTTTATTTTAAAGACTAACTTATGTTATTCAATCTATCCCAATTACTTATAGAACTCGTTACTTATATAATAATTTTTATTTTAAAAATTTATTTGTGGATGAAATCATCTTTATTTTAAGAATTTGTATGAAAATTCGACTTGTTTTAGTATTACTTATCAAAGGTTAAATATTTATTAATAATTTAAAAAATTAACTTATTAAATAATACTATGTATCTATCTATTTATACAAAAAAAATTGTATTTAATTTTTATCTCGTATCAAACATGACAAGGAAAAAGGGCATAAGACTCTTTAAAGTACTTATGACTCTTTTTTAAAAGGACATATATAATAATAGGATATAGATGAGATTCATTACATGCCTTGTGTCACGGGTCGCACGCTTGCCATTGACCCAAAAGGCTAACCTGTTAGGTAATGCTGCATGCCTACCCTTATATACCCAAAACCCACCCAATTTCTATTCGATGTGGGACGTGACATTTTCTCCCACCCAATCACGTGACGCCCTCGTCACTGTGTGGCCCAAATTCAAGGATCAACTTGGCCCGTATTGTCCATCCCCCCGAGGATAGGGGACCCACTACCCACGTGACAATCTCTATTGGAGCTCAAGACGCAGAAATTTTAGGGCCCATTTGACCCGTATTACCCATCCCTAGCGGTATAGGGGACCCACATCCCATGTGACAATCTCTATTGGGGCGATTTTGGGGTTTACATACGAATGAGAATTTGGGTCTGCTCTGATACCACTTGTTACGGGCCGGGCGTTTGTCATTGACCTAAAAGACTAGTCTGTTAAGTAATACTATATACTCAAAATTTATCCAATTTTTATTTAATGTGAGACGTGACACTTGGGACGTACATTAGTTCTTAGTCGTGTCGCGTGGGATGATGATAACTACTACTACTACTACTATTATTATTATTATTTATCTTTGTAATTGAATCTTCTTTGGTCTTGTTTTATTAATAATGCGCACCATGCGTTAACTATCATCACTACGATGGAAACAGATGAGGAAAATATTTCACGCAAAATATAAAAATGAAATTAAAAAATATATATATAAGGCTTGAATTGGTCTCCAAATCTCAGAAAGTTGCTAAAAGCAAATAAAAATGGGCACCTCTGTTAATTCTTCCAAGCCACGCATCATTAATTTCTTCCTAAATTTTTTTTGAGTAGAATCCTATCAGAGTTTTATTTATTAATTCTTCTTAAAAATGTTATTTATTAATAACATTACTACATCACGTCATGGAAATAGATAAGGAAAAGTATTGCTTGCAAAAAAATTTCAAAAAATCAAAAAAAAATTGCAGATGAATTATTCTCCATTGCGTATAATAGTTGTCGAAACCAAATAAAAGTTGAAAAAACAAATTATCCAAGAAACCAAGTTGACATTTCCTTCTTCTTGATAAGAAATCGCATAATGCAACATGAAAGGGCAACAAAGTAAATGAATGGAAAGATGACTCGTCATGGCCATACCTAGAATTAGAAATTGGAATCTTTACTCGTAGAAAGTAGGTTTTATCAATTGAATTTATTTGAGGCTAGCGAGTTTATTGGTAAAAAAAATAGTTTAAGTGGCATATTGTTTCTTCATGCCCTCAGGTTTCAAATAGAATAAGCGTTGCTTATAAGAAACTTGTATCAAATTTGCCATACAATTAATCAGTTCATATATACTTTTCAAGTATGGTCAAAATTTACGATTTGCAAATTTCTTTTATTGCTTCTTTAGTGAACGGAAATATTGTTGTTGAGTTCCCAACTATCAAGTTATTGGTTGGACTGAAGAATCGAACGAATTGGATAATTAAACCATCCTTACATGTCGTATATGAATTACAAACTTTCGAATATTTAAACTTCTCAATGCATGTCCTATATCTTTCGTTCGATTGTGGAAATATATATAGAAATTTTTTAATTTTTCTAATATAATATCAAAGCTCTAGTCTTGATTTTTCTAATATGGTATTAGTACTTCAACTCCAAAGTCAATCAGACTCATTTTATTCAGATATTCACAACAAATAAAAAAGAAATATTAGATACTCTATCAAAGGGTATGGACTCCCGACTTCTATTCCCAAGTCCTCTAAAATCTCTGTCAAAAATAAATTCTTGCATCTATATATATTGCCTGGTTTACAAAAATAACCTATAATTTGTTGGGGGCACAATGAAACCTCATCTTTGAAGCCAAAAATTTGGTAAGGAATAATACATTTCCTTGACTGCCAATAATTATAACTTTCCACTATGCTATATATATTTCTTGATCACACCCATCAAATGCTATGTTCCTACTCTTCTCTCAATGCAGTAAGTAGCTCTCTATATCTAAATAGAGTAGTGTTATATAATTAGAAAAAAAAATTTGTATTTTAATTTATGTGTCACTAATAATTGATTACTACTTATTAGATAATTATTAAATTTTTATTTCTTATAAATACAATAGTTAAATAATACTAATCAATGGTGAACGTATTAAATGACACATCAATTAAAATAAAAAATTTATATCTCAACTATATAAATATAATATTACTCATTTAAATAATGCGGTTTGCTCTATCTAAAAGTACGTTTTTGAAACGTTTAAAGTATAAAAGTCTTTATCACCGTTGATATGAAAGTTTAATATAACCTCGTATTTTTCTATAAAAAAAATATTTGAAGTCTTATCATAGACCACTAAAATTTAATTAGTCGAACCTAATTACCCCAAAAAGTCACAAAATTTTATTAGCTTGAATTCCGAATAATATTTATTCCCTATTTCATTTAAGGCACAGTTCAATTCGTGTGATTGAAATAAAAACCATGAAAGCAAAGTATTTTTACTGAAAATAAAAAATAAAAAATGGTGAGAAATAGCGCAAATTGCAGTATAATTATTCGTAACTCCAAATGCAGTAGTCGTTAGCCTGCACGTGAGAAGTGTTGGATTGGGCATTTTATAGTTCTTGCGTATCCTCTTATTTGAAAATCCATGCAAAAATATTGTATTTATGTAGTATGCAAGAGATTGAAATTTGAACATATATTTTTCAAGAATAAAGGGGTCGAGTGTGTTATGTCTTGGTGAAGAGTGTGTAATATGGGCGGAAAGTGTATTATAAAAGGAAGCTAATTTACTCATTTGGCAATTCTGATTCGAAAAAAGAGAAACAAAAGAGAGGAAATAGAGAAGTAAAAGAAAAAAAAAATAGGAGATACTTTTGGTAGTTAGAATTATAATAGGTGATTTGATCATACCAATTTTATTAAATTAGAATATTTATAATACATATTGATTTTAATCATATGTTTTTATACCTTATAATTTATAAAAAGTACAAGTAGTTAATAAACTCTACATTTTCGATATAGTTCAATATTAGTACACTTTTATAAATATATATTGTTTCCTTTTGAGATTTTAACCTAAACTCAATACCTCAAAAAGCTCAGTACAATTCATGGTTCTCGAGTTTAAATTTCTTGAGAATGCATCGCTTGAAGCTTACAACGGGACACAACAAGGCCCATATAAGACATTCCAGGCTCAAGCCCACTGCCAAGGGAAAGCTCTGATATTATACAAAGGAATATACTTAGGACCAATTAGCGGCCTTTGACCTTAAAAATCATCTGCATTAATAAGTATCTTCAACATTTGACCTCACTAGAAGCTGAACACATAAGCCTTTTAAGAGGCCAACCACCCTTTTTCCCAAGGTGGGTAAGAAGGCGCTCATTCGTTGTTTACTGAAGACCTAGCACTCGTACCAACTCAAGGACTAAAACTATCTTTGTCCTTAAGAATCTCATGATCTCAAGATTTTTGGTATAAATCCTACTTTTATAATCTTGAGATATGTTTTAATTAAAAAAGTAAAAGCTTACCTTAATTTTAAAAGAATTATTTAATCAAGCACAACAAAAATATAAAAAGAAAGTTAAACATTGAAATAAAGAGCACTTTTTCTTACTTCACCCCTCAAAAACAATTGAAAAAATCATTGATAAAAAGTATTATTCAATAATACTATATAAGTGAATTTATCAAACTTAATAAAGTAGATGTAAACTTACAAAACCACTATAATTTTATTTCTTTTGTAATTACTTGACTGAATGATTGTTTAATTAATTGACCTTAAACAAAAATCCAAATACACATTAACCTCAATACACGCCAATAAACGATTATCTCAACCTAACTCATCAAGAGGCTCAATTACTATTCTTAAAAAGAAACAAATTAAAGTCAACTTGTTAGACCAGGATAGCCCAAAGCCCAAAATTCACAATTAACAGATACATACATGTGTGTGTATATATATATATATATGTTATCATGTTTATCTTATCCGTAAGTTATTTCTAGACAAATAAATGTTAATATTAATTATGTTAATGATTATGATAAATATAAAAATATTATATTTTGAAACTATTTTATATATTTTATATAGTAATGATTTTTGTTGCATGGACTAGCTTCAACCGAATGATTTTGTTGCCTTGGCAACTATTCTTTAGAGAATTTGGCCAACTTTTTGAAGTCAAGAATAGGATCAGAAATTGGTAAAAATTTAACCAAAATTTTGAAACCCCGTCGTGACTCGTTAGTCAATTTGTGAAAGAGTATACAAGTCCCTTAGATCGCGAGGGGGAGAGAAAAATGTTTAAGGTGAGAACCATTCTAATTAACCTCTAACAATATGGGGAAAATTAATAAAATGATGCGTTCTTGTATTAAAGATTCAAAGGATCTCATGAACTATATATAATCTATATGACGAAATAAAGTTTAATTAGGCAAAATCCAATGGAAGAAACTATAAAGCAAATTGAGCGATAAGGAAGAGGAGGCCCAAAAAAACCGAACCAAGAGTCCAAGACCCAGTTTGAGGGTGCAAGTTCTTGTCCACTTCACTTCGCCAACCAGCACATACGGAAACTAATTCTTTTAAGAGTGTTTGCACAGTCGTTCAGATGAAAATAAATCACAAGAATCAACTACTGGAAAGGGAACCATTTGGGTAACAATCTCTGTTATGGCCTGCGTAACAGAGTTAAAAAGTAAATACCTTATTATGTTTATGTTTTCAACTCGTATGGACACAGACACGCAGAGAGAGATATCACCTCAATTCTTCTGTATGCCAGACCACATCTTTTAGTCCCGATGAGAAACTTTTGTAGAACTGCAATATGATCAGAGAATGAGTTCCAAAAATTAATTTTCCCTTGCAAATAATAAGAAGAAAAAAAATTCAGAATCATGATTTCCTCTTTCTCACTCTTATTTTCTAAAAATATGATAAAACCAAGATGGAAAAGTGAACATGCATTGTGAAACTCAAGTGTATCACCACCAGTTTTGCGAACTTCCACCATGTGCAAGGAGGGAGCCACCTCAAACACCTGAAGTTAAAATGAGATTCAGTTACTCAAATTCTTGCCATGAAACCATATCAAGTAAATAAATAAAAAGTCCAAGTTGAACATCCAAGGATAACTGGTTGTGTTGCTTTTATCACTCCATGCTTCAGACAGATCTCTTACAATATATAACCAGAAAATTGAAATTTACAACCCAATATATTCACAGAAGTTGAAGACATTTATAATTCGCCGAGCAGTCTGCTACCATCATATACAATAATACTGGGAATGATATCAAACCATAAGATCATTAAACATTGCGTGAAATCCCTGATTATCATGCAAAACAAACAAACTCATTGCCCCCTCAAATACAGGATATATCATTTTTGGGTTCTGTCCTCAACACCCCAAGTTGTTTCTCTGTTATTCTTTTGTCGTTTATTTTTTCTCACAAAATAAAGAATCACAGATACTCGTGTAGATAGCAAATCTCAACAATTGAAAATTTAACGTACTTCAAAAATGAGGTGAACAAAATCCATAATTATAGAATTAGGCATTATTCTTACCCCTCACAATAATTTTTATTTCATGCAAAGGAAATCAGAAGGACCTTACATTCAAAAGCAAATAGTTCAGTACCTCTGTAGCTACAGAGAGCTGACCTTTCCTTCCAGTTTTGTCACCTTGCAATTTCATCTGCAATGGTTTCAAATAAATCAAGAAACAAAATATGAAAACAATTAATTACAAAAGCAAGCATTTTCAAAAAACATAAATTGGATTGATGGACAATTGCAAAGCTAAGTAAATCAGCAGGTCTACAAAGAACAAGAGATAACTTTACCTTATAGTTTCCCTTGCGGACATTAAAGCCTAGAGGCTTTGCAGCTTCCTCAATTTTAGACATTATTTCATTTGCAGGGCGTTGCGAAGTAAAACGGGTTTCTCTTTTCACAAGACCCTGGAGTTAAAATTTTCAAACAGATGAGAGAGATGCGGGCAGCCTGTAATTATAGATTTTACAATTTTCTTTCTGGATGAATCACTGATTTTATATTAATCCAAAATGGGGCAAATTTGGATAAGGTAACCTATATAAGTTTTTCCTTGAATTAGGCAGATCTAATGATATTAAATAAAATAAATGGCCGGTAAAAATACTTTTTATTAACAAAAATCACTGAGCATCTTTCTGGAAACTCCAAATTTTATAATCTTCTAAGCCTTTTGAGGGCCATAGCTCAATTTCCACTTGATTATTAATTGAGTTTTGCCACGAACAACCATGAACAGAGAACATAAATCTAATAATACATACCGACTGTTTCTCAAACAAGTTTTCAAGGCTGAAGCTCTTTGTCCTAGAGATTAGCTCAAAAGCATTCATTGATACAGGTTTCTCTTTCCTTTCTGTTACAAGATATTCCTGTCAAAATGCAAATAAATAAATAAACTTGTATCCATTTTCTTCCTCTAAGTTGACTAAATTCTCAATTTTAGAAAATCATGAGCATAATCCACCTCCGGTGTCAGATCTTAAAAGTACTGAATTATTCAATGTGGAAAAAAATACAGTATAATTCAATCAGGTGTACCTTAATACACTATATTAAGCATATTATTTATGTACTCTGCATTGCAGTGTAGTATAGTATTAAATAGTAACTACACAGCTTTTGCTGTAATTTAACAATTTACCGGAATGCAATGTAGATTAATAATCATTAATCACCTTAATAGATGGCATACAATGTCATTCAGAATACTCTTCAAATAGACTTTTTGGCTAAGAGAACAGAAATGCAGATTTATCAATTTTTTACCTTTGAGTCATTGAAGATAGCATCTACATCATCAAGATTCACATCCTCTTCCTCGTCAAATTTTGGTGGCTTGTACCCTTTCTTGAACCACTCATCCTCTAAAATTTCCGAAATAGTTATTCGCTGCCATAAAAAATATTGCACGTTAACAGTAATTCATGCATTACAATATTTAACACCAATAATTCATGCATTAGAATATTAACACATCACATTTAGCAAGTCATATGTACATGCTCATGATCCAACCACACTCCTGAACAACAAACTCGTACAGGGGAGGGAGAAATAGGAACTACTTATGAAACTTGAATCAAGCAAGAATTTTGAGCTTACTGTAACAGGATTGGGGTCAAGAATACGCTTGATTAGTTTTTTAGCACCAGACGAAAACCACGAGGGACAAGAGAAATTAGCCCTGCATATCTAAAACATGCATGAACACGTATTAGTGTATTTTATGTAACTCTATAGTCTACAAAAAGGAAGTGAAACATCATTACTTTTGTATACAAGGCCAAGAGATTCGACTCATCAAAAGGCAAGAATCCAGCCATAAGTACAAAGAGAATGACCCCACAAGACCAAATGTCAGATGTTTTGCCATCATAACCTTTGTCATTGAGCACCTGATGAGGAAAAAAAAATGTCATACTCATATAGAATACATAAAGCTACAATATTGCAAATTTCTACCTCCATAACATCATCAATAGATACCTCGGGAGCAACATAGTTTGGTGTTCCACAAGCAGTGTGAAGCAGCCCATCCTCCTAAAATGAGAAAAAATTTAGTGAGCCTGCCTTCATTGTATATATAGCCCAAAAGAATTTTCCCGACTTTTCTTGAGCAAGTCACATATTTTCAATGATTAAAAAGAATGGTGTATATGCACACACATAAAGTATAAACATCCATAGAAGATCATCTACATTAAACTGATTGCTTGGAGAAAGTCTTACATGAGGCTATCCTCACTACATTATCTATATTCCCGTCCAATTAAGATCTTGCCACATACACATTGATTTTAAAATCCACTAATCATGGCAGTGGTTAGGAAAAGTGAGAGATAAAATTTTAAATCCTAGGATGGTCCAAAACAAAAAGTTTGTTTCTTAAAGTCATTCTCAGCCATGACATAATTCTTAGCTATTTTCGTAGTAATTGAATTATCCTTACCCGTACTTGTTGCGACAATGCACTCAAACCAAAATCAGAAATTTTAAGAACACCATAAGTGTCTAGAAGAAGATTCTCCGGCTGCAAAGATGAGAAAAACATATAAATGATGACTCTGATTGTAAATGATCCAAAAATCTACAAGAGTCAAACCTTGACACAATTATAAACCAAAAATTTCAAGAAATAGAATTTGCCAAACCTTCAAATCTCTGTGGTACACCCCTCTACTATGACAATAGTCGACAGCATTAATAAGTTGCTGGAAATATCTTCGCGCTTCATCCTCCTTCAATCTCCCATGCTTGGCCTAGAAAATCGAAATAGTTTGTTAAAACATGTTTATATGTAAATAACTGACGAGATGGTAGCTGATTCACCAGCACATAACACTTAATAATGTGTGTATAATCACAAAATAATTCATTGTAAAAAAAATAGCTTTCACAATCCAAAAGATATAAGTTTAGAACTCTTGAAGAACAATATCTTACAATTTTATCGAAGAGCTCACCGCCGTCAATGAACTCGAGAACAATATATATCTTTGTTTTGCTAGCCATAACCTGTAAATCAATGCACAAGTAAATTTGCAGATATTCGTATGTAACTCAAATTCCATAATGAAATACTAATTTAAAGCTTTGAATGTAATGTTCAATGACTATTAAATATAAGCCCATGTTCTGATATTAGACAAATTCTACAAGTACCTCAATAATTTTAATTACATTCGGATGTTTGATCAGCTTCATCGTTGATATTTCTCTTTTTATCTACCAACAAACAAGAACGTCAAGGATAAATTACAATAAATTTCATCATTAAGAGTCAACAAAATAATCATATTGTAAACACGTTAACAAAATCTAACATATAAGATTTATAATATCAACAATAACCAAACCAAATCAAAGATTCCCGCCACATCGATCATGAATATATCTTACCGCCTTCTCATCAAATTCAGCAACAGCGGGCCCCGTTGCCGGTCCCAAAATGAGAAAGGCGAGAAGGATAAAATATAGATAGTTTATTTCCAATGAAAATAAACAAATAAATTGTGGTGAACGTAACTCCTTATTGTTTCAATACGAATCCGTATACCGGTATACACATGCATGTACGTAGTAGCAGTAGCGTGTACCTGTTCGACCATCTTGTGACGGAGAACTTGATCACGGTCGACAATTTTGATGGCGACACACTCGCCGGTCTCGACATTCTTGGCGAACTTCACCTTAGCAAAGCTACCCTCGCCCAGGGTTCTACCAAGTTCGTACTTGCCTACACGTGTCCTCGATGCCGGTACTTTCATGCTCATTTTCTCCTTCACCCTCAGATTAAATCACTATCAGAACGTATGAATTACAGGTGAGTCCCACGCCACTCACACTAATTTAAATTAATTCACAATTATTAGCCCGAGGTATTTTTAACGAGATTGAATTCGTGTTTCCTCTTTGCTGAGCGTTGTGCCTGATTCTAGATACTGGCCGAGAGAAGCGGTGGCTCTCCTCCCCTATATAATGTGGTTACATTTATGGTGTTTGAAGAAGGGAAGTGGGCCCTACAGGGAAAATGTTGGTCCCAGTTCCTCCGTCCTCTCACCCAATCATATACGGTTCTGTTATTTCCGCGTCTGCCTGAATTAATTAAATAAATCAAAAACATGGAATCCTCTGTTGACCACAATTGATAAGCCTAGTCTTAAGATTTGAAGCCTCGTTATATATATATTTTTTATAGGATTATCTTTATCTTGTTTATCCCCTTTCAAAGGAGATGCGGCTCAAGAAATTTACTATTTTGACCTGAAATTAACAAATAACCATTTTCCGTAATATTCTCCTTATTTTTTGGTTAAACCGATAATTTTTCTCGAGACAAATTTAAAACAATGTCCACCAAAACATTTGACAAATAACTAGACATAACACCTGATACTTTCTATCTATAATAACATGTACTAATAAGATCAAAATAGTTTCATCCTTAGAAAATGATTATCATAATTTTATATTATAGTTATTGTTGTTGTTTGAAGATTCGTACATATTATAAGATAATACGAACTCCAGAAATCATGTTTCATAGTAAGAGGAATTTTTTTTTTTTAAAAAAAAAATCCCATCAGACATAATTATAGGCCATTCATATACAATTTGACTAAAACAAATTTGTTCTCGTCGGGAACATTAAGACGTGTATGTAATTATCAGAAAAAGTAGAGGTGGGTATGTAATTCCATGCAATGCCCTCGTTGAGTGAACGAATAAATAGTTCAATAATTGAGAACGTCCAAAGACGAACGTCTCTTTCTTACGCACGAGAAATTAGTTGTTAGTGAGCTCACTGACTCACCGCGTGCCTTCTTATATGGAATTGACAATTATACCCCTTATCTTGTTGCTGTCGATAACATGGAGTAATAAAATCTCGTCCACGAATTCTCGAGTGGAGAGATTTTTTTCGACAGGGGATTATACTCTATTCTAGCTTCCACAAATGCCATAGTGCGTCGTAGTTTAATGGGCCCATTGTGAAAGTTGCTCCAAACCAGCTTGTTGGATTTCTTAAGATCGAACAAAAATGGCCTAAATAGGTGGCTTCCTTGGGCTCCTTTCGAATCGTTCTTTTTGGGGCTTCTTCTTGGACAGTGTTTGTTGGCTTTATTTCTTAAATGATTTTAAGATTTTGAGATGTTATCAAGGATTTGAAATTCAATAACTGGATTGAAAATGTCTAATTCAACACAAGTCACTACAGTGTCATAACTATGTTGAATACTTGATTGCCAGAAATAGTATTACTCTTATAAAGCAGAGGAAAAGTTGCATTTGTTTGAAGCTAAACAAACCCTTGCGTATGCCCATGAAGGATCAGCAAGTTGAAGCTATGGGCGATCCCACAGCCACTATTTTTTTCCCCTCAAATTTATTTTGGATTGAACTTCCTTAAGAATGGCTGTCGAGTTGCAACCTGCTTGTGGATAGCAACAATGCATCTTCCGTATAGAAGACTAATAGGTTATATGTGAAGCATAGCCAGCATCAAATGGAGAGAAATAAGCAACTCAATAGGTCTATTGATCAATGTAATTGTTTAGTTTGTTTGATAATATATTTCCTTTTCTTCCTTAAGTTTTCATACTTGCTGTAGATACTATCATGTATATAATGGCTTTTAATGCCTTTTTTTTCTCTCTCAAACGTAACATTACACGTATAACACTTGGACATAATAATTTTTAAATAGTTATTGTATGCGTGATCACATTTTATTAGATGAACATATCCCCTAAGAATAATATTATTGTAAGTTGTAGAATATTTTCTCCATCTTATTCCGTTGTTATACATGCTTAGATGGAAGAAGCTACATGATCATAAGTAAAGCAAACGTCATGTGAATGTGAATGAAAGAAAAAAGTAATAGTTTTCAGGGAACGCACAGTTATTATCTCCCAAGTAATTTCTCACTCCAAGTGAATGAACAAAATTCTATTCTTTTATATGTTTACATAAGAAGAACAATGTTGTTATGAAGTCCAAGTCCACAACCACAAGAAAACCTCACTTTTCGAGTCTCCAAATTAAACACATTTGATTAATACGATTACGAATAAGATTCTTCCAATTTTGTTTCTAAAATTATCTGAACACGACATAATTATTTCCTTAAAATCAAACAAACCACTTGGTCAAATAGTCCAGAAGAAACCCGCATTAAAAATAAATCGAATCTACCCGAGATATATCTGCAAAGACGTAATGCTAGAACCTTAGACGTAATCATTTTCAATTTTATATTTACTCTTCAACAAATAACAACTTTGATAAAAAGGCACGTCTGATGGGTAGCTCAATCATTGTATACTTGTTTGTCTTTGTAACAAAATCCAAGGCCTGAGCCATGGGACTCTAGCATTGGCAAAGTCCCAGCAACATTCGAGGTTTTACTCTCAGGCTCTATCAGCACCAATTTCAGCACCAACATTTATACTTTACACACCTGCTGCTTCATCTATTTAACATCAAGCCCTAGGTATGTCTCTCAACATTATTTCTCCTTCCTTTCATTAGAAGTTTTGGTTTTGTGCATTTACTCCTCTTTGGCGTTTTCAGGTTAAACCAAACAGTTGTTTTGAGCTTCTTTTGAGATGGGAATGAATATATGAATATGCTGAAGATCAAGAAGAGAGATATGTGGCAAAGCTGGAGTCTGAAGAGAACACAGAAGACATTCATAACTTGGTTATGGTCATTCTTGGTAAGCATCACAGGGGCGCTGATCTTAGCTTTTTGGGATTACAAGTACCATCCAACATATAGTCAGCTGTGGTTGGTCCCCGTAGGTCTTATTCTTTTAACTACTCCAATTGTGACTTGGTTCGCCGTTTTGGCCTCCGAAATCTGTGCTTCAAAGGACGAGGACTTCTCCAGAGCTCAGTCAATTAATTCATTAGGTAACTCAGTTCAAACCGGAGAGGTGACCAAGGAAGCTACCGTCTGAGGAGCTTGTTATGATGTAACAGATCACTCTCTGTTTCTAATATGATTTACAAACAACTACTTGCAGAAATTACCCTTTGTATGATTGAACAGTGGCACTTTAGCAAATGGATTAGCTGTTGATGATGGATCATGCGTTAGTACATTTTGTCCATAGGCTGTTGAGTATCGTATAGATTCTCATTACTAATTTCTGCTCCTCTGAGAAGAATTATATGTGAAAGTTTTCTTAGTCTATTTTTTATGATTAGTAGTTTTAATACAAAATTAGAAAGCAGTAGGCAATAACAGGTAACTACTTTCGCGTGGTTTCAACCAATATTTTGCTAGTGAAAGACGTATAGGAGTCGGGATCAAGGGTGTTATGCGAGCAAGAATATTGCCTTCTCTAGTTCGTGCAAGTTCAAATAATAATTTTACCGGTATGTCATAATCCAAAGGTCTTCGAGCACTTACCTAACATCATGCACATTCTTTATTTTCAATGCAACGTGGCTACTTAGTAATACAAAACCTGCAATGAAGACCAGATATGATAAAAGGAAACTGTGGAGGTTTTGTGATCTAAAAGCAATTTGAACAAAATTAATTTTTAGTCTAAAAGTGGAAAGGAGAAAGTTTCTGAAGTCTAAAAGTAACTATAAAAAAATAATACTCAGAAAAGTAAATTGGGAAACCGAAAGGAATTTAGAAGAAAATTATTTCAGTATGTGGAACAGAATAAAACGACAACGTTTTAACTAGTGGCCTTTTTGAAATAATTAAGAAGTCCAAAAACAATCTCATTTTAGTAATTGAGTTTGTGAAAGTTAATTAAAGAAACTAATTTTTTACGGTTCAGCTCTCTCTCTAACCTCATTTTCGGATTAAATCAGAGCCCTTCGTCACATCATGATTAAGGCTGATTCTCCTATAAAAGAGGTTGCTAAATTCATTAGCGAGATGATAGAAAAGTTTTTAAGTTTTGATACATCTTATTTTTCTGTTTTAGTGAAAAGAAGTTGTATTATAGAAAAAGAAAGTCTAATATTTGCATTCTTTGACTCTAGGTTCATGATTTTTGTACACCTTATATTGATTCATGATTTTTTAATAGAATTCTTGAGTTGTGGCATGCTTGAAAGTGGATGTAAGTTTGGTAAAGAACCAAACTATTATAAATCATTATGTATTTAGTGTGATTGTGAACTTACTTTTTTAATTATGTTCTTTAGATCCTTAATTTCTTTTTTTTTTTTTTGGTTGATTGTTTGGTTCCACTGATTATTAATAATCAGTTGCTTAAATCTTGTGTTGGTAGTTTTGTAATAGAAACAAAAGCTGTTTAACAATAAAATTGTAGCAAATTTTAGCCGACACACTCAGAAAAGAATATGCATATTGGCATCGGCCAAGGAGTCTTTGGTGATGGACTCGAGGTCATTGTTACTTCTTCCGACAGGCAGTTTTCATCAGGTTAATATTTGATGGTAACACCATGAATACAAAACTGTGCTATACTGTATTGCTGAAATATAGCATGCTGGTTAATTTCCTTCCCAAGCATTCGGAAAGAAAAATGGCACATTAAAAGAGGGAGAGAAGATCATCCATGAAATTCATCAACGACAACGCCACGTTGACTTTCGTCTTTCAAGTTCTGAGATTATCAACTGTTATGAACACCATTCCTCCAAATGACTCTTTCTACTCAAATTCAAATATGTGTATCATCAACAAACTGTTTCTCACAGACCAGAGTGCCTATGCTACTTAAACCCACAAGAGAACTAATTGGGGGGAAAAAATTCATTTGTCACTAAAACTTAATTTAATATATTGTCACCAAAATGCATAAATTTCCTTGAGCATAATCATAAAAATTTAGGGAACATGAGAAGGCATTAATGAGGTGGAAGTTTTTTTTTCCTTACCAGAAAAAAGGAGCAATTGGACAGAAGTACAAGATGAGAATCCAAACTAACTTGTTGGCTCCTATCAGGATACTAACTATGAATTTCAGATTGAATTGTACATCAAGGAACCATATTTCTGGGCTAGAATTTGATTTACATCCTCTGATGAAACAAAGACAAAAAAAAATTAAATCATCACTTTTTGCATATTCTATCTCTAGCATAATTAAAGAATACAGTATGATACACCAGCAATAACTCCAACAGCAGTTAGCTTGCCAAATCTGAAGCCTAAACATCTGAACGTGTTGGGAAGTCTAAGCCATGAAGTGCAGGTATGTTGTCTAAATCCTCCCTTGAGAATAATGGGAAGAACCATAATGCCTTGTTTGTGCCAAAAACCTTCAACAGAGCGGAAAAATGACAACATAAGAATTGAGATACTATGGTTTCTCTGGAACAATTCTATCTGTCACTATAATTAAGATTATCTGCATTTGGGAATTATGTTTTCACCAAGTTACATATTTTTCTGAAGAAATCTCAGAAAAAGCAGGATAGTGATTCTAACTTCTCCATTCATTTTGCAGTTCTAACAATTACAGAGGCGCAATCAGTGTAAACCTTATTGTAGGTTAATATCTACTGAAGAAACAGCTTACTTTATTGATTATTGCAGAATAAAAGACAATTTACTAACTAAAAAATACGGACCCCAAATGCTTAAGCCACACAAATTCTTTATAAGAAATTATTTTTCCTTCCAAATATATGCATGTACACTAAATGCAGAAATACAGTATCAAAGAACGTTTGCATAGAAGATATCACCTGTTCGAAATTCTTCTTCCTGCCTAGGTCGTACTTCCACCTGACTGCTTTTTTCTTCTCATAAACCTGAACCATAGTTTCCAGAAGGCAATATACAACTGTTAAATGAGGCCATGGGTCTATGCTATGCATGAAGTTCGGTCATTAACTAATTAGTCCTGCTAGGTTATTGTTGCATTTATGTTTCAAATTTCATGGTGATGAAGATGACATCAACCATGCATTATTCTGGATAATACCATCAACCATGACAATCAGGTCTTAGATCAGGAGGAACAAGCTTGAACAAACAAATTTGAGGATAAGTACATGAAAGTAGCTGTTCTGTCCATTACCTCTATTGATGTGGCGTTGCTTGATACAAGCGACGCGTGCATAACAATGAAACAGAGAAGACTCAGAGCAAAAGCCATATTAAGAACTGCATTATGGCATAGAATCTATAAGAAACATATAAACAATTATGCAAAACTAATAGGTTGACATGAAATTAATTTCATGAATAACTTACCAAAAGCCAAAAAAATGACTGCTAGACTGCCAGGAGAGGAGGAATGATTCTTGACTTTACCAAAAAACTTGATAAAACTAGGCAGCAACACCAGAGTATCCATTGTCGTCTCCAGAAATGTATACAGCTTTTGCAACAAAGAAGATAGGAAAGAAGAGTAAAATATTTTAAAAGCTAGTCACCGCCGCCACACTTAAATCATTGAAGAAAATGAAAGAGACACTTTATTTGCAAACATATTATGCAGAGGAAAGCATATAAAATTGTGCTCTCAATGTGACATTTGAATCCAACAAGGTCGATTCATTTAACCAATGCCTTCATCTTTAAGGGACTTATGAACTTAACAAAATACTGTTTACAAGACGGAGAATCCCTCACAATTAGCATTCTTAATGGCTCTAAAATGAGTTTGAAGATAAAGAAAAATATGAAAACAAATTACTCGAGCCAATATGTATAAAAACTCACATGCATGCATGCATGAACAGACAGACCCATATAGATTGAAAATAAAGCATACATAATGCTAGTCATATTTCTCATGCTGTAGCCACAAAATACCAAGAGAAAATGAGGCCTTCATCTTTAAGGGACTTATGAAATTAACAAAATACTGTTTACAAGATGGAGAATCCCTCACAATTAGCATTCTTAATGGCTCTAAAATGAGTTTGAAGATAAAGAAAAATATGAAAACAAATTACTCAAGCCAATATGTATAAAAACTCACATGCATGCATGCATGAACAGACAGACCCATATAGATTGAAAATAAAGCATACATAATGCTAGTCATATTTCTCATACTGTAGCCACAAAATACCAAGAGAAAATGAGGCCTTACTAAGAAAAGAAGAAAAGCCTTGTAGTTACGGGCTCCAACACAATTCACCACCCAAACGCAATGGTGGTCCATCTTAAGAACACATCTTTGACCTGCAGAAACATTAAGAACTAATTACAGAACTAACTTTATTTCCGAAACATTCCCAAGTATGCCAGTCAAAAAAGGCCCGGAGCAGTACTCCAAAGACGTCGATAGTGTATAAGTTTGCGTTACAATGATTGTACAGCTAAAAGATTTATGTTGCTAAGAAAAAACTCATCAACTTTCAATTAACTTCAAAATTGTTACTGTGTGCAGTGCGCTACTGATGCATAACTAACTAATTAACTTCTAAGAACAAAGAAAGTATTAAAGTGTGCTTACAAATAGAGCAATGATGGCAACGTGGAGGCTTCCCGTTTTGGCATCGATCACAGAAGCGCACCGCTGGCCGTCCATCCAATCCATCAGAAAGTGACTGCGTAGACTCCGATGTCTTGGGTCCTATATTATCTGATGATCTTGAAGAACTACCGGCCTCCAAATTTTCCTCTGACAAAACCGGCCTCCAGTTTTCAGGCACAGAACCAGGGTCCCAAAAAACTACCATAACGTAGCTCCATATCAACATTACAAGCTACAACATTACAAATTTTGTTTTAGTTTCTTTTTTTAGGAGAATATTTCCTTAAAAAATAATACAACATTGGTTAATGAAGGGAAAGATATAAATAAATTACCAGGACGTGGAATATTATAATTATTGAGAAGGCTAAAAAAGAGTGGACTCCCCCGTGAAATAATTGTGGGCCCCAGGTAAATACAACGACGGCGTAGTAAGATACGGCGACAACTGCGGCAACTAACAATATCACAAAGTAGCCGATTAGTTTGAGACCCGAACCCAACTTGAAAAGGTTTATATCCATGCCTGTATTGATCTGAGGGATGATTGGTCGGTATCTTCTAGATCGCGGCGGGAATAGGCGTTTCCAGATATCCGAAGCCACGTTTAGCTTTTACTCTCGAATGGAAATGATGTTCCTGGTTCCGAAAATCGGTGGCGAGGAGAATTTGTTTTGGGAAGGGGCGGTAATTCGAAAGTGAAATTAGGGCACAGTTCGAGATTAGCTTTGGACTCCGAACAAACTGTTGAAAATTTGAAGAATGACTATTAGTGAACTAACAGTCCCTCTTGACAACTTTAATCGACGATAGCAGAAATAATTTTTTTCTTACTAAATATATTTTAAATAATTTTCTACGTGTTTTCGGATGTGATATTATTGAGATAATTTGATATATCGACCATCTTTTTAATTTTGGCTAATAAATGAAAGATTATTATTAGGTTACTTTTATTTGTATTCTATTTTTTTTTTGTCTTTTTATATATATTTAATCCGAGAAAGGAATTTGAACTTGAATTCTTCGTATTAGCTAAAAAAATGTAATATTATATATATATATATTAAAAATAGATTAAATTCCTATCTTAAGCTACTAAACATATTGTTATCTACCGTTAATTATATGTTTTAAAGGACAAAATATTCAACCCGAATCTTGTTCTTGCATGAGGGAAAAAAATATAATTTACTTAACCTAATAAATTGAAAAGATAAGAAACTATATGGATGGAATGTTTCTGATTAATGTAAGAGTTTTAATATTTTCCTTATGAGATGGCAGAATAAATATATATATGTGTGTGTAATATTAAAATTTAAACCGATAATTTAATTTGATTTTTATCATGTAAATGTGAATATTCACAATTAAAATATATTTTACTTTTATAAATGATTTGGGTTTGTTTAGTTGAAATTTTTAATTATAATTTTTAAAATTAGAACTTTTACAAGTAGAATTAAAATAAAAACTCATTAATTTTTTTATTGTCAATTAAAATAAAACTCTTTAAAGTAGTACATATCTATTATTAAATTATTAAAAAGGACACATAAAAAATCGTACAATTTAAATTTTAAACAATTTAATCTTTTTTTACATAAAATAAAATTTATAATTTAATATTTAAAATTTACTAACGTAATTTTAAATAACACAAAAAGTGATTTGTGTTAAAATTTAATTTTGTGATCATTGTGAAATAATGACCAAAATAGTTAGAACTTTAACATCAATAAATACAAATTTATAATAATTTAAATAAAATTAATACATAGCAATCAACAAATTAAATAAATTATTATGTTTGATATAAAAATTATAAATAAAATAAAATACTATGTATCAATAAAAAAAAAATGGTAGAATTTTGCAGGAATATGATAGTTGCAAAGACTTGGAGATATAGTAACTGTCAATAAACATTAAAAATATACTAGTTGAACAATATTTATTTTTACTAATAGTATGCTAGAAAATTAAGAAAATATTAGTAGGTATGTATATAAATACACAAATATTTTAAAAAATTAAAAAAAAAATCTCCACTTCTAAAAGCTTAAATTTTAAACTTTTACAGGTAAATATAAAATAATTTTTTTAATCTATAAAAACTCTTCTTCAATTATAATTAAACGTCATAAAAAAAATTTGAACATTAAAAAAGTTCATTTGATTAGAAAAAAAACACAAACTGCACTAAATTTACTATAAAATGGCTAATATCTACTCTAAATAATGAAATAATAATAATAAGAGCAAATGATACTCATATCTTTAAGATATTATTAATGTCACGCCCCAGACCCAAAAGATCCGACACACGACATCACTTACATTCATTCACTGCATGTGCACTCATAAATAATATTACACAAAATTTTCAACTTTCATTCAACACAGGAATCCTTAGTAAGTTGCTAGTAAGTTCAACACTAAAATCAATCATAATCTAACATATAAATATAAACTTTTCTCAACAATATTTAAACATTCATTTCAATTTCTTTCAGAATTAGCAATTGAATTATGACTAGGACAATTATTAAACCGGAGATACGCAGAGTTTTCTCATAAATTAACACTCTACTACGTCACCAGTAGCAACTTTGTTACCGGGAGCCCAGAATATATCCATTGCAAATTCTTACTTAAAATCATCCAATAACCACACTTTATAAAACTTAAACAAAATCCAATCCACACACAATGAAATAATACATAAGTATTTATTCAATAGGGACAAATCAAATATCATATCCCACGTGTTCCCAAATGAAACACTCGGTAACTTAGCAACTTAGGGAACCCAAGAAACAGCAGAAGCCTTGCCAAATCCGCTAAGCACACATGCACCTTATTTACCTGAAATCACCATAAACTATAATGAATATAAAACTCAATAAGCATACTAGTTTTTCATATATCAAATACAAATACATATATGTACATAATGCATATGTATGATATGTTGTGATCAATCAAAATCATAATCTTATCAAATCACATATCATATAAGCGCTTACACATTCTTTCAAAACACATAATAGGAATACCATCACTCAACTACTACTTAGTATGACTTACATATCACATATCACATAATGAGCCAAATGTCACTCGTAGGTGACATACCGTATGAGAGGAATAGTACAAGTGAGGCCTTTAAATTACACATATATAATGCTCATGCCCGAAGGTAAAAGTCAAACCCTCACCCTGATCATCAGTGAGTCCTCTCACATGCACCAATACGCCACCACACGAATGTGATGACTCACTCTTTCTTTAGGTACCAATAGGATCCTCCCTACATACGGAACACATAACATATACCAAACCCGAAGGAAATGCCACACATAAAGGCTCCATAAATCACATAAAATGCCTACTAAGTTAACAGTGAGTTCAAGTACCCTCAAAACACAAAATATTTCTCATGGACATATTACACTTCAAAAGCTTTCTTTGTTAAACATATCTTATTTTGAAAGCACACTTTCAAAAACACATGTATGTCATGTATGTCCATGCTCACATTCATAAATACATATCTTTACATTTCATATCAAAATATACTTTGACGTAACATAAACATATTCCTAACCATATTTACAAAATCATACAAAATAATTACTACGTTTTTTGTGATTTCAGTAAAAAGTCTAGTATACTTACCTTTTAACACTTTCAGCTACAAGGCTTAAATCTCCTTAACCTATCAATGGAGATTAATCATTTCATAAGCCTCAAAATTCACACAAAATACTTTAAATACCTTACAAAATTATATACAATGCATTTATCACATTAAATTGGTCTAAATACTTGATTTCTCAAAACCTGTCATTCTGACCACTTACACTTAACAAAATTTTTTAATACATCAAATGATGTCCAATTACTCCAAAATCAGAATATACCATTCTTGACTCATATATCCTTCTTATATATGAATATTTTATCAAAATTCCTACACAATCCATTCCATACACATCATCGAATCCAAACTACTAACCTGACAGGATCAAAATACTTACTGAACAGTATTAAATCTCCTAATTTTATAAAATCATATACTAACTCAAAAATTGTAAAACTACTACAGAAATACTCTTGACACATATCTCAATTCATGATAAATATTTTACTTCAAAATAACTGCCAAAAGTATTTTAAAACTATTTTATTCTCTAGCTTTAAAAACTTGTTAATCAAATACTGCAATGAGCTGATACACTTTAGAAAATCGTAACACTTCAACCACATTGATCTAAATTCTTATGTCCGAGTATATCATATTAGACATATAAAATTATCATATTTCATTAATTCGTAATTTTTAAAGATCATTCAGTAGGTCAAAAATTATTTTACACTGTATTATACTGTTTACACAAGAAATTTCTAGAATTTCAGGGTCATTTTGGCAAATTCACAACAATTTCAATTTCCAGAATTTTGAATCGATTCAAAGTCTCAAATGATCCTAAACTTGTATAATTTCATATACTCAAAATTCAAAACCATAATCGAATTACAAAAATTTATAAAATTCCTGGATCAAGAGACTATCAAGCAGAAATTCCACAATTCATCATAATTTATCAAGCTATCTTATAGATCATCATCAATTCTCACAATATCAAACGAAATACACATCAAATCCTCAATTATACATATTTCCAGAAATCAAAACTTAAAGAAATTAACTTAATTAACACCAATAAATTGATAATTAGTTGTGATATACCTCTAAAGATCCAAAATTCTAATTTATTCTTCTTTTTTTTCTTTTTTTTTTCTTCTTCTTCCATTTCTCTCTCCTCTATTTCTATCTTCTCTCTCTTAAAATAGGTAGCTCGACCTAAAAATGGTAAATTAGGGTTCGAAAGTATATTTTTATACTAAGAGGCTAATTTTTGATATTTACGAATTTGCCCCCAAAACTTTCAAAGTATAACAATTTGGTCCTTAAAATAAATCTAAAGTCATACAAATAAACCAATACTAATCGTATATCCTTAACCTATAAAAACATTACTAATAACAATATATAATTCAAGTATCACCAACATACAAATAAAATACGTATATTTATACATATATAAATACTTATTCTTACCAGTCGTGGATACTGGTTACTACAATTAAATATCCAACTATACCCTCATAATTTTAACAATACCCATCTATATCCTTAATAAAAAAGTATTATAATAATTTGATAAAGTGCTCACCATAAATAATATCATGTTGCTGCTTGTAGACTAGAACCGATCACTAATGAAAACTGTTTGACCGACAAATGATCACTATTCACATAAATAATACCACACGTAAACAGTGCATGATATTTTTTGAATGATTGTTGATGGTGAATATTATATACTATAGTCGTACTGTTCATGTGAACAATACGGCTCACGCATTATTTTGGCGAAATTTGATGCTTGAATTAGCAGCTTCCACAACTAGGAACACTCGTATTCGATTCACAATGAGTGTAGAAAATGCCACAAGTAGGGGTAAAAAATAAGTTTCAGATGCCCTTTGTCGGTTGCATTTATATAAGCTATTTGCCACAACTTGATCGCGACCAACCCATCTATTACGAAAAAGCCTCACAGGCGAAACTCACTGTTAAAAAAAAGTGCTATAATTTTCAACAAAATTTTACTAAATAATGCGTGGCGACACTATTTATATGAATAATACCATAAGTGAACAATTGACGTGTATATACAATTCACAATTAATCATTTAGAAAATATTATGCACGATTCACATGTGATTATGTTTATGTAAATAGTATTGTCCGTTATCCGTCGGTTAAATAGTGTCTATCAATGATTGGTTTTAGTTCACAAGCAATAATAAAATACTATTTATAATAAATATTTTATTATAATATTTTTTTATTAAAAATGTAAATAAATATTATTAAAATTATAAAAAATATAATTAAATATTAAATAATACCTTAAGCGTGTGGACGTGATTTGTCTCATATAATAAAAGCCGGACTTTTGTATTAAGAGAGAGATTTCAACCCTCTCTTCGAAGGTGGTCCGTCACCTTACCAGTGGAGTGATTCCGAATTTATTTCTAATTTTATTATCACAATAATTCGTACCGAGTATCGATTCGCTTTGATTCATCTCGAAGTTAGGTATCCATAAAGGTTGTTGTGAAGGCATGAAGCGCAGGAGCCAAGCCCAAGCCCAAGACCAAGCCCAAGACCAAGCCCAAGCCTAAGACCAAGCCCAAGCCCACGTAGAACGTAACAAAAAGCAAGTTGACTGACACATCAGCCACGCATTCGTGCACAAAAACAAATAAACAACGAAGCTAGGGCGTGCGAACTGAATATACCGCAAAAGTACAGACCAAATCAAGCCTTGTCTTTGTTTGGTAAGAGATTTTAAAACTAGTTTATAAAATTTCCCAACTTTGTCCTAAATTTCCAGAAACCTCGTCGACATCTAAAACATCTCTGTTTGTTTTCACCTACTCGCAGTCACAGGTAACCCTTTTTCACACGTACTTATCTCTGTTTCTCTCTCTTTTAATAATTGTTTGCATTTAGGGTTTATTGATTTGGGGAAGTTTTCGATTAGGGTTAGGGTTTTTGTTACAAGATGCAGCAGCCACCGCAAATGATTCCTATCATGCCTTCGTTTCCACCCACTAACATCACCACCGAGCAGATTCAGAAGGTATAATCTCTTTGCTCTCCGTGTGCTTATCACAACTTTACATTTATCTATGTAACCGTATATGTAGAAATACACAGGAATTTTGTATGTGATACTATTTAGTTGGATTTTTTGTTTGATTTCCTTACACCCAATGGTCTTATTAAATATGACTTTATTAATCAAAGCAGTTATTCTGAGCATGTAGTTGACCGGTTTCCTCAAGCAGACTAATTGGTAAATGTAGATATTAAATAACGTTTACAAAAATGATAAGTTAATAGTGATGTGCATACAGAAGAATATCTAGTAATTTTATTATGGGGGTAAATTTCCTTTTTGCAAGAGATATGTGCATTTCTGCATGCAGCATTTTGTGATAGACTTAGCTGATTATGATTGTGCTCATGCTGAATAAAATAATAAAAGAGTTAAAGTGAAGTATTTGGATGATTGGTGTTGGGTTTAAGATCATGATGTCAGTAACGGATTGGTCTATATAACAACATGGTGTAAACTGTTGTCAGAGGAAGGTATTCAGTTAAACTCATGGTTGAGTGTTTAATAAGAAGTTATAATTGTTAGCTGTCATTTTTCATCATTGTCTAGAATAATGAGATAAGCTCATTTGTTGTGTAGTTATGAGTGCCCTGTATGATATAGAAAGATGTTTTTGGTGCATGGTGCTATTTATGATTGGATAAAGAGTACAATACACAATTCAATGCATGGCACATGAACTTGCACCCTTTTTCTTTGTTCTTTCACTGGGTTTTTATTGTTTTCCTTTGAAATGCTTTTAATGTAACCAATTGGATTGGAGGCTGTTACAGCAGGATGTGGTAACAAGGATTGTATCATAAGTTTCTTTAAGGATGACGCCTGAGGTGGGGCAGGTGGGTGTTATATGATTTCACAGCTGCTGGTGACACCAGCTGCAATGAACACGTGGGGCATGGTCTGTGCATAAGTGCAGGTCGCATGATGTAAAAGGAGAGGGATGGAAGGATAAGATTTTTCTGTCATCACTTTGAACATATGTCTGCTTGCAAGGAACTTCACTTATGAGGAGAATGGGAAATATCGGATGGTGTAGATGTTTGGAGATCTGAATGGCTTAATGGATCAATGAAGGTTTGGCACAATGCCCCATTGCCGTGTCTGTATTGCAAGTGGGGGGTGCAAAATCCATAATCCATGCAATCAAGATTGGTGTGTTATCAGTGTTGACAGACACCAAACGTGTATAACAGAAAGTTTCTAGGGTCAACCCTCAAGTCTGATTGTTTAACAGAAGAAATATATGTATGTTTCCATGGGTTTAGTATCAGTGTGTTTGTCAGAAGGAACACCGGAACATATATTGACACACTCTGTTTGCTTTTAGCTACAAATTTCCAGCTAAGTCAGCAGCTTTATGTTTATAGTATGATGGTTCTTCTCTCAATGTCAAAGTCTTCTTTGGAAAGTCATGTTGGGAAAGTTAGGATGACTTTTATAAGCTCTCCATGTAAAGTTTTTCAATTATGGGAATGTGAAAGTATGTTATCTGGTTTTGGAATAGAGTGTGCATCTATTATTTCGTAATTTGTGGATTCATTTCCTACCCTTCCTCTGCATCTTTATAATGGCTTTATCAAAATTGTTTGGGAGTCCATTCTCATATTACATCAAAGATTTGTTGATGTGTTCACCTTTTTCTGGGCTTGTCTTTGTATATCCTCTATAATTCTATTGCAGATGACCATGTGCATGTGGGTACCTTGATGTTTGATCCACCATTTTTTGATTCTTGATGCAGTACCTCGATGAGAACAAGAAGCTGATTTTGGCAATTTTAGACAATCAAAATCTTGGAAAGCTCACAGAGTGTGCCCAGTAAGTGCCTTAGCAATTTTAGTTAGTGCTGATATTAGGTGCATGATCTCATATACATATCTTCAGCTATCACTATGGTTCAATCATCATAGTTTGCCTTGACAATGTTTTGTGAAAAGTGTGGATAATGTGTGTGGGAGGTTGGGTGTTTGAAGTATTCAACTTCAGACCATCCCTCTTGTGGCTTCTTTTTGTTGATGAGCTGTCCAGTACTCTTTGGTTTCCTCTTTGTTCTTAGTTATGATCGGGGTATCTAGGCAATATGAATCAGTTGAAGGCTCAAATAGAGTGGGTAGTGTGTTTAGGATCACAATGAAACTAAGGATGGAATATTAAGAAACAAAGAACAATCTCGATGTTGCGTAACAGTCCAAAGATATTTGGATTTTTGTTTCTGCTAAAAGTTTTAATAATCTTTGTTTGAATGTGTTGAATTTGTTTCTCATCCTAATCAGCAAACATCTCTCTCACACACATCATGTTCATGTGATAGCATATGTATTTGTGGTTAAGGTTATAAACTTATAGGATTTGTTGATTCAGGTATCAAGCTCAGCTTCAGAAGAATTTGATGTATTTAGCTGCAATTGCTGATGCACAACCTCAGGCACCAACAATGCCCCCTCAGGTGAGCAGTGAACTTGATTGGTCTTTTGCTAATTCATCCTCCCCCACCCTTATTACTCATCCTGTGCATTTAATACTTGTAGATGGCCCCACATCCTGCAATGCAACCTGGAGGGTATTACATGCAACATCCTCAGGCGGCAGCAATGGCTCAGCAACAAGGAATTTTTCCCCCAAAGATGCCATTACAATTCAATAACCCTCATCAACTACAGGATCCTCAACAACATCTGCACCAGCAGCATCCAGCCATGCAAGCACAAATGGGAATGAGACCTGGTGGTGTCAACAATGGCATGCATCCCATGCACACTGAAAGCTCTCTTGGAGGTGGCAGTGGCGGAGGGCCGCCTTCAGCATCAGGCCCAAGTGATGCACGTGCTGGAAATAAGCCAGATGCTTCCGAGGCCGGTACAAATGGTGCTGATGGCCAGGGTAGCTCAGCTGGTGGGCATGGTGCCGGGGATGGTGAAGAGGCAAAGTGACATGGCCCTATGTTCCTGGATACTTATGGCTGTTCATAGTAGATGAATGTTCCCATGATCTTTTGATAGGGGGAGCTTAGAATTTGAAGTTTTTTTGTTGCTCTTTTTAATGTTAACAGGTTAGGTAGGTAAGCGATGTTTTGAGTCTTGGCATGCTGATCAACCAGTCACAAGTGGTAGAGACAGTGACCGTCTGTTTGTTGAAGGAAGAGGCTGAAGCCTGCGATTGCAAGCTTTACCTCCATGTCTGTCATTTGTAACAACTTGAAATGCATGCTTTATGTTTTGGAATTGTGACGTCATGTATTTTGATTGGTAGCTCCTTCGAAGTCCTGGCAAGGTCGTGTGAACGAAGGAGATTGTGTTTAGCAGTTATGGTCCTATTGTGCGCCTTTAGAAGTCTGCGAATTACGCTTGGTTAAACAAGCGTGAGCACTCCGTCTTCCAGTTAAGAGTCCAATATCGATGTTTCGGGGCACTTCTATAAATCTGACGTCTCCTCACTCTTTTTGGCGGTTCGATCCATAAGTCGCTGCCCATGTGAATTATGGCTAGTATTGGGAAAGTGGATCAAATTTTATTTGAGTTTTTTTATCAAAATGTTAACTTAATATTTAAAAAAGAAAGAAATAAAACTTATGTAGAACAGCTGGATACTTGTAATATTTGTGTAGAAACTACTAATTTTGAAGTCATCTCGAATTGGAAAAAAAAAATATTGATATAAAAATTATAAGCATCGGAGATAGAATTTTGAGAAAAAGAGTATGGAGAAGGGAATGAAAAGTAGAAAAAAAAAAAAGAAATGGGAGAAAGAAGTAGACGGGAAGATTTCCCCGTGAGCATCTAAAGCAAACACAGCGACTTTTCAAGGAATCTTTCAAAAATCACTAAATATCGAGTCATGAGCTTAAGTGACCAAGAATTGGCGTGCTTAGCTAATTTTGCGATCTAGCTACTTAATACTCTCTTAAATCAACTAGGAAAACGGTATAAACTTTTTTATACAAATTTATACATATAAACTTATATGTTTTGATATTATACCAATTTATTCATAGACTTGAATGATTTGATATTATTAGAACAATGAATAATATTATTACCACTTACAATTTTTTTTTAAAAAAAAAAAATTAAAGGAACATGAGTCAAATATTCTGTAATATGTCAGGTTGTGTGTCTTTTTTATACCTACTGAAGTATAAACCATTGAGATCCCTTGGAGGCTTTTAACCATGGAGTGCATGGGTTCCAAAAATGCATAGTTTCACTTCTAAAAATAACTTCTCCGATGAGGGGGGCGCTGTAAATATTTACTATAAATTAGGCTCTTGATCGGGTCCCACAATAGTACCGAGACATTGATCTTTAAAAAGTAAGTGCTCGAGTTTAAGAAGTTTTTGGGGGCAATGAATCCATAAAAACTTATCAAAATAACCAATATTAATGAACCAAAACAAAGCAACAAGTAATAAAACCAAAACGGATAAAACAACCAATTAAGACAAGTAAGCCTCCCTAAATGCTATGAGTGCAGGATGAGCACATAATAAAGGTATTGTTAAGATTTTTCAATTTTACTAAAAACCAAATATAACGCTTGAGCTAAGAATCAAGTTGGCAATTTTTCTTACAACCCTCCACCACCACCATTCCTCTAAATGACACTAAAATACAACAAGACGTGACCAAAAATTAAGGAGAAAATGATCTAAAACTATCATATACAAGACTAAATATGATGGCAATTGACCTATATATAATATGAAAATAAAGAAAAAGTTACTAAGACCATACTAAATATAGACTAGGCATTACAAAGAGCAGCGAGATTATGGTGAAAAAGCGGTAAGACCCCACCAATTTTGTGTAAATTCTTGTTACCTTTTGTGCAATTTTCATATTACTTTTAATCACATTACTAACACCTTTCATTATATTTGTGTCACTTTATGTTAGGTTTTTTTAGAGTCACTTTTCTATCAATTTTTATGGTAAGAAAGTGATGAAAATGTAACAAGAGGTGATAAAAAAAATTAAGGAGAAAATGGCCTACGACAAACACAAATAAGAACAAGACTGAATCTAATAGAAACTGACCCTTAAGTGACGTGAAAATAAATAAATAAATAGTTACAAGACAACTATATAAGTAGTCATCTTTTTATTATTTTTGTAAATTTCTCGTCACCTTCTTGCAGCTTCTCCCACTTTCAATCACATTCTATGCTTCTTGACATACTCTTGTCACTTTATGTTAGTTTCACATTAATATAGTGACTTTTCTATCTTTTTTAAATTTTTGTGTAAAAAAATTGATTACAAATTATTCTAATATAATTTAAAAAATAAATTAAGTGTGTTGAATGCACGAAAAAATAAAACGGATCTGAAAATATGTGAAAGGAGGAAGCATTGTTGCCCAGGCTTGAGGGCCATGACACCAAGAAGCCAACTTTGCAGTGCCTGTTGGCAGTGCCTAAAGCGTCATGGCACTAGGTACGATTTAAGGCAATGCTGCGGCGCTGGTGCAGGAAAAACTGTTTTCGTTTTAAACATTTTTTTAAGTGTTTCATGTCTCCTTAATACAACTCTCACACGTTTATGGTTAATTTAGGTCGTTCTAAAATGTATATAAAAGTTTTCTATTAACTTATAAACACATCTTTGTGAAGTGAGTGATCTTTGTGAACATCACAACAATATGGGTGATTTGTGAGTTTAGTGATTATTTGTGAGAAAAACCCCTAATTATAAGAGAGAATTTTATTCTTTGTGAGTTTTTGAATTCTTTTTTGTAAAAAGTATATTTTATGAGTGTCTTGTGATTCAATAATAAAATAGTGTGATCTTAATCTGCCGTAAATGTAGGTAAATTGTCGAACTTGTAAATTTTGTGTGTATTACTTTTCTACTTTCTCTCTATAATTTTCTTAATTGCTTAGTTGTTACGTTATATAGTTTGAGTTTATTACTTGATTATTGCTTTTGCTTTAACATTTTATTTTTATAGTAAAATAATAAGAATGTAATGTGATGAAAAAAATGAAAGTAAAAATGACTTAAAATAATTATAAATGAGACTAAATATGATGAAAATGTATCTATAATTGACGTGAGAGTCATTTAAAAATTATTAGAAAGATATCAAAAAGAGATTAAACATAACGGGAACACCATTTTATAGTAAAAAGTGGCAAGACCCGTCACTTTTTTAAAAATTTATCATCGCCTTTTATGCACTTCCTATCACATTTTCAATGGTTCTCATCATATTTTGTTTCATTTTATGTTACTTTCTTGTTAATTTAGTATCATTTTTCTCCCATTTTTTATGGTAAGAAAATGATGAAAATGTGATAAGGCGTAACAACAAAGCTGAAGAGAAAATAATCTAAAATATTAACGGATAAAACTAAAATTGATGAAAATTGACCCGCAGGCGACGTAAAAAGAAATAAAATGCTGCTAGTCAATTCCATAAAAGAAACTATACATTCACAAAAAAGAAATGAGGAAAATTTTATACTTTACATTTTAGTTTTTCGTCTATACTATCACATTTTCGTCGTTTCCTTGCCGTGGGAAATGATTGAAAGGTGATACCAAAATGTCGAGAAACTAATAAAGTTGTGAATATAATAAAATTGTCACAAATGTTATTAAAAGTGATGAAAAAGTTGTAGAATAGATGATGAGAAATTTACACAAAAAAGAGTAGTGGAATTATTATTGTTATTGGAAAAAAATTAGGTGATATTGGGCTCACTCGTAAGCATTTAATCTAACACTTAAGCAAGTTCTTTTTATGGGCAGTCCAGCTCAAAATGAACTACTTTAATTAACTAAAAGTAAGTCAAAATACTTGAGTCTCTATAACTCGAATTAGAGAGGCTATTGAGTGGGACTCAAGTAATGACACATGTTACCGCTCAATATCATTGTCAAATAACAAGTCATTACAGACTAGTTACATGTAACTCATTATGAAGCCCACCAACAATGCCACGTCAACAAAGTTTAAGATTTATTAAGTCACTATTAGGTTCCCTTTTAGTGGTCCACCTAAAAACATAACAAATGATGACTAGATTAAAGGATAAGATGTGATAAATAAAATCTTCAAATGACCAATGTCAAGTCTTCACGTTAGTATGTACAGACTTTTGTCCCTTACAAACACCTAGTTCAGAGATTGTTTAGGGTTATTAGGCAAGTCAACATTAAATTTACTCATCTTAGATAAACAAAGCACGTTGACCCCTTGTTAATCCTTCAGTACTCCCACGTACACCAACTCAAGTTGAATATTTTAGAAAATGACCAATTACAAATATACATAATACTCCAAATGTCAATGGACGTCTAATTACCTTTTTGCCCACTCTAAGCAAGTTCTCTAAAATGCCTTTTATAATAGGGATTGTTCTCCAATTTTGTTCTGTCACGTGTCACCTTTGAAGGGTAATTTTTAAGTTGGTTCCCTCCAAATTCAAGTTTAATCTTTAAATTCAAATATAGTAAGAGAGAATTTAAAATTATAATAATTATAATAAAAAAAAACTCTCTCCATTCTCTAAAAAAAACTCTTCACTTTTTTTAAATGCAAAAAGCCTATAAACATAACCACTGCTGAGCCACTGTCTATCTTGTGCGTTGGCTCTCTACTGACTCATTTTCTTGTGTTTCTCTAGTCCCTTTAATCCATCTAGCTTGCAACCCAATTTTTTTGTTGTTGTTATTATTGATTTTAAACACAATAGTAATCGCTAACAAAATTCAAACAATTGATCAATTTTTCAAAAAAAAATCAAAAAATGTATACATCATCATCAATCCTAAAATTATGCTAAAATTCACCATCCTTGTAATTTATTGCCCCCAAAGCTCAAATACTGGTTTCATCCTTAGTTGGGACTATGGGTGACAATTTGTATAAATGAATCTTACTCGTGTCGAATCAATATAAGTTATTAGCAAATTTTCATCATATTCTTATATGATTTATTTATGTAAACGAATCGGGCACTCAAACCTAAATTTGATTCATTTAATATTTAAATTACATGATACGATAAAATTAGATATGTTTAAATAAATAGATTAAACTTAATTCGTTTATAAGATTATATACATTTCGATTTCTTTACTATTATATTTGTTTAAATGAATAATAATACAAAATTCAATTCTTTTATACGAAATATTGATTCATTTAATACGTTAAACACGTTTAAGTCAAGATTAATAAAATTTAAAATTATATTAAAAATCAAGTATTTGATGCATTTAATAAAAAAATTATTCTAAAATATAATTCATTATGTGGATAGTTTAATGAGTAGAAGTAAGAAGTTATAATTAGAATTTTTAATTTTAAATTATATCTTTTTAAAATTTTATAATTGAATTTGAGTCTTAAATGAATAAATATGAATATATTTATAAATGAATCATAAATTTATTCATTTAGTTCAACAGTAAATTAGACAGTAAAGTCTCTTAAACAAATTTGTAAATCATAAAATTCAAACATATATTCGACATGATTAATAAACGGATAACATGAATTCAACTCATTTATTAATTGTATTAATTTACTTTTATTCATATTTATGTAAAACATGTAAAATTAATATTGAATAAACGTATTATAACTTATTTTGCCACTCTAACTGGGACAAGTGGTGCTGATGGTCAGGTCAGGTCAAGCTGGTGAGCATGGTACTGGGGAATGGGAAGGTGATTGGTGAACGGTGAAGAGGCCAAGTGACAAGGCCCTGTATTCACAGTAGATCAATGTTCCGGTGATCTTTGATAGGTGGAGCTTAGAGTTGGGATTTTTTTTTTCTATTTTAATTTTAATAGATTAGGTAGCTGAGCTGTATTGTTAAGTCTTGGCATGCTGATCAACCCATTACAAACAAGTGGTAGAGACGGTAACAGTCTGTTTGAGGGAGGAAGAAGAAGCTGCAGCCTGCGAGTTTTACCTCCATGTCTGGTATTTTGTAACACTTGAAATGCATGTTTTGTATTTTAGAATTGCGATGTCACTGTCTTTTGATTAGGGGCTATTAATATTTAATCCTTATTCACTGCAATTTCATTGAAATTGTGCCAAGATATTTGCAGGTAGATCACTGTGTTTGCAGATGTGATCGATCCCCTATTCTTACACACGGTAGTTAAACAAGCATCAGCTCTCCGTGTTGAAGTCTTGGAGCCGGCTATAGCCGATAAGTTCTTGACTTTTATTATGGTCCGATCCACAAGTTGCGCTTGTCTAATCTAAAGCATGGTTCGTAAGCGTACGTCTTCCTTTGATTTGAATTTATATTATAAAAGTTAAGCTAATACCAAAAAAGGAAATAAATAAATACAACTTAATGAATTTGGTCCGAATTCACATTAAGTTGGTGCGAGAATGACACTAACTTTTTTTTTTTTTTTTTTAAATATGGAACAGTTGAATACTTGTTATATATGGGTCGAAAGTACTAATTTTGAAGTCATCCTGAATTGAGGAAAAGAAACTATTGATATATGAATTGTAAGCATCGGAGTTAGAATTTTGAGAAAGGGATCAAGTAGGGAAAGAAGGATAAAGTAGAAGAAATAAGTAAATGAAAAGATATCTCCATTAGCATCTAAAAAGAAGAGAGAATGACATTTGAAGGAATCCTTTTAATAACACTTTAAATACTGGGTCATTAATGGACAAGAGTGGGTAAGAAATAAGAGCTGGCGTGCGTAACTAAATTTACGATTTTAGTAAGACAATAATATATGATACAAAAGCAACTAAAGACGCGATGATAAGTTTCCGGAAAATACATCAATAAGAGCTCCCCTTATTTATTTTTCCTATAAGATCCGAAATATACTATGAATTGTCCAACATTGTTTACTTGTATCATTTAGAAGCCAGCTGCCAGGTTGCCCCTATCTGTTTGTTACTAACATTACTTCTATAATAATCCCCGTCGGCAGGATTAGGAGATAACTGGGAGATTTGCACAACCTAAACTACTTCTAAATTATTGAGGTCATGCTTTTTAATCAACCAGTGTGTTTTGTGACCTGATTTTGTAATTTCACCGAAAAATAATTATGAAAGTTCTTGAATGTAAGATTAAATAGTAATGAAATAAAGATTACATCACGCTAACAAAAAGGTCCGAGCCTTATATTATTACATTAGATATTAAAAATGTCGCCGACATTTAAAATAAGATAAAGTTCGGAAAATCTCTCTATCTGATTAGGAAATATTTAGCAAATATTTAGAACCAAGACCGAAAATCTTATCCCAGATATTTATAATTTGCAAGACCTTAAACCCCGTAACAATTCTTGTGTTTCAAGTTTTTGGGTCCTTTTCAATACCTCGTCATTGTAATAAACACGCAACCGACTCGATTGTCGCAGCCTCAGCCCTATCGTCTTCACATCCTTGTAATCGTTTCTTTTGGAGGTCTAATTTTCATTTTTAAACACAATAGTTGTTGATTCTTTCTTTCTGAAGAAACAAAATTCAAGTAGTTACAAAATCTTCTAATAATATTTAATTACCGAACCTCGCTGATTTTCATATCTTATCCCACCCTCTCAATCAAAACAAGAACCGACAACATGAAAGAAAAGGACGATCAACGCACTCCCCTCCACCACCGCCACCGCTTGCATAAAAGACTTGTCCACGCAATCAAGAAACTCTTCAGTAACCCGACGGCGTATGTTATCCTCCTCTTGCTATCCTACGCCATGGGTTACATATCCTCCCAATCTTCCCACACTCCACTACTACCACCACCCCTCGCTTCGAAACCTTCAATCATTCAACTCACTAATTTACCCGCCAACCAACTCGACAACTTCCGAGTCACGACTAAGTGCGCCGACTCACTTCCGCCCCAACTCGTCCGGCAAACTATTATTGACAAAATCTTCAACGGCACCTCTCCTTACACTAATTTCCCACCATCATACGTTAGTCAACTGCTCCTGAAACGTCGCATCAAAGGCTGGGGCTCATACGGCGCCGTTTTTAGACACCTCTTTGATAAGGTCAAGCCACGTGTTGTCATCGAAGTTGGAACTTTCCTTGGCGCCTCGGCTCTTCACATGGCTAACTTGACCCGCCAACTCGGACTCGACACTCAGATTATTTGCATCGACGATTTTCGTGGCTGGCCTGGGTTTCGCGATAAATTCAAAGACATTCGGATCATAAATGGTAACGTTTTGCTGTATTATCAATTTATGCAAAATATTATTTACCACAATGCAACCGAATCGATTCTGCCCGTACCGTTTTCGAGCGGGTCGGCTTTAATGAAACTGTGTGAGTGGGGGGTTGTGGGTGATCTGATAGAAATAGATGCGGGTCATGATTTTAACTCGGCTTGGGCGGATATAAACCGGGCCTGGCGGATCCTGAGACCCGGTGGGGTTATTTTTGGGCACGACTATTTTACTGCGGCAGATAACAGAGGTGTAAGAAGAGCAGTAAATTTGTTTGCTAAAATTAACGGTCTTAAAGTCCAAACTGATGGGCAGCACTGGGTCATTGATTCAGCTGTTTATGCGTAGAAATTGTACATGTGGCATGATATATTGCGTACTGACTTGAAGTCTTTTTTCTTTTCACTTTGTCGGGTTCAACTGGTCAGAAAATAACAGTGTGAGCGGTTGCTTGGATCAATTACTGGTTGTTCGATTGCCTTAATAATGACATTTTATTCGGTAAAATATGGAGACAGATTACTTGAAAAATAATTGCTGTTTGGACAAATTTCTTTTGTTGGTTATATACGTTATCATCAAAATTACTTACGAAATTCAGTAACAATTTCGCCTTCACCCTTTTTTTTATTTTATTTTGATGATGACGTGTGACAGAACCATTGAATTTAGTGGTCCCTGAATACTAATTATCAAATGTCCTTCAATCCGATTTCAGCAGTGGCTCTCCTAAACAGATAGAGAGGGGGTCCATGATACAGTTTGTATATATGGGCAGCAATGTCAAAAAGATGTAACCAATCATATATTAATCAATATAAGCTCCATTAGATTTCATTTTTGGCATGCCGCTCTAGCAAATTCTAATTTTTGAATTTTGGGTCTCTGTCAGCAGAAATGACTCCATTGGCATCAAAGGCCTGAGCAAATTGGTTCATCAACTAAATCAGATAATATTTAGGGAAAGAATAATTTTATCTCTTAAGTTTAATCTTATTTTTAATTTTATTTTATGAAATTTAAAAAATTTAAAATTATCTCAATCTATCAATAAAATTTTGTTAAATTTGATTGAAAATTTTATTTTGTTGTGTAATGACATTTGTGCCATTTATACTTTGTTTTATTTTTATCTCAATTTAATTTTATATAAGTGGTACAATCTTGTTTATTAAAAAAATTTATTTATTTATTTATTTTTTAAATAATAATTTAATTTTAAAAATAAAAAACTTTTATCTCAATACAGATTTAGGTTTTATGAAAAAATAATGCTTCATCATCTCTTTCATGTTCATCTTTATCGTCTCGTGAATCAATAATCAAGCCGCAATCCTCATATTCATGTTCATATTCGAGCAAAGCTTGGTGATTTGATGATTTAACTATTTTAACATAGATGGTTATCGAGAAATTTATCAAAACTTTGAGGGCCTATGGAAGTGATAATAATATCTTAATACTGACAAGATTCCTGGTGCATTATCTGAAAATTTTTGTTCAAGTTCAACGCATTGTTTTGAACTACTCAAAGTTTGAGTATAGTGGTCTTGCAGACATTGCCGTTTATGGAGTTATTTTGGTTGGTAAATCTGTATTTTTTTTAAAGAATACTCTTTTGGGTATTGAGATTTGTGTCTAGTTTTGGTGTGAGCAAATATTGTAGAGCTGATTTGGAGAAAATGATTAGTGAAATGCTCGAGGAAGCAACATTAGATGACTTGCTCATGTCATGCCCCGATGGAGGTGTTTATGATGTAAACTTTGTCTCAAGATTAATCCAGATAATTGCATATGTTAATAATAGTAACATGAATCGTTTTGAGTTTGTGGTAGTACATAAGATGAAGAAAGTTGAGATATCTCCTAATGAACCTTAAGGTTTCAAAGTTTTTTGGAATTATAGAGAGCTTACAACCTCAAACTAATTTCTTGAGATGATTTTTCAAAACAAACAAAGAGGATCAATTTTTTAGAAGATGATTTATTTTTTATTATAAAATAAATTTTTAAAAATAAATATTAAAAATTTAAACCTATAAGTGTGTGACTCATGTTTTTTTTTTTTCTATTATATGCTAATTTGTGTCAACTCATTTTAAAATTTTGTGTTGAGTTTTAACTTTGTACCTTCAGTGTTAAAACAAACGAAAATTTGCTAATGAATTAGAACAATTTTAAATTTTTTGAAACTCATGAGACAAAATTAAAAATTAATCTAAATTTCAAACAAAATTGTCCATTTCCCTTGTATTTATGCTTTTTGGACCAACAACAAATTGTAAGTTATTTACTTCGCTGGTTTGACAATTATTATCTTATCTCACCCTTCCCCACCCAAAATTTATACATATTATTAGAGCATGTTTGGTGGAGCTTTTCAAATAAAATTTTTGAAAGCGAAAATTTTGAAAATAGAGCTATTAGAAGTAGATTTTTTTAAAAAAAATTATAAATTATTTGATTATAAATAAAAAAAAATCTTTTTTCAAGTAGTAGATAATTTGATTGCAAATTGTTAAAAGTACTTATATGTTATTAAATTATAAAAAATAATACTTATAATAAAGATTACATTTAAATTATAGATAGATCAATATTTTTTATATAAAATAAAATTTAAAATTTACTAACATATTTTTGTAGAAAACGCAAAAGTAATTTGTGTTGAAATTTAATTTTTTTTATCATTGTGAAATAATGACCAAAATAATTGAAACTCTAAACATCAATAAATACAAATTTACTAAAATTCAAGTACAATTAATACATAATAATCAACGAAATAAATTATTGTGTGTAGTATAAAAATTAAAAATAAAATACTACGTACCTATGACAAAAAAAAAAAATTAGTGGAGATACAGATATGATAATTTCAAAGATATTAAAAAAATATATTAGTCGAATAAAATTTATTTTTATTAAGGATATACTACAGAATTAAAAAATATTATTAGGGTTATGTGTGAATACAAAATATAAAAATAAAAATAAAAATAAAAAAACCTCAAAAAAACTCTATTCTTAAAAGCTCAAATTTTGAGATTTTGTAAGTAGAGTCAAAATAAATTTTTTAATATTTAAAAACTCTTTTTCAATTGTAATCAAATGTCATAAAAAAAATTTAAAAAACTTTTGACTATAAAAAAGCTCTTTTAGTTAATAGAGAAGCTCAATCAAACACGCATTTAGTATCAAAGTTTCGCTAAAGAAATTTTGAAATTTTTTTATAAATAATCCAAAATTTGAGAATTTTTTTAATTTAGCTAAAAATAAACATTTCCAATTTTTATATTCATAAACTTAAAAATTGAACACAAATACCCTTAATCTCATTTTTTACTCTCTCACTCCACATATCTCTCAAAACTCTAATCACATTATCTTTAATCGATGGTGTGGCTAGTGACAACTACAACAGCAGCAAAAACCAAAATATAATAAATTAGAGTTTTTTTTTAATGAATATTGAAATCAAAATGTTAAAAAAGATGATAGTATTGTAAAAATGTATTGGGAGTGAACAATAAATGTGATTTTATCACTAGGAATATTGTTGCCAAAAAGTTGTTAAGTGGTGGTGGCCGCCACAATTTGTCACGCATGAAATTGTCCAATGCAATTCTAGGCACGATAAACATTTATCACACTTGGGTGACTCCTGGGGTGATACATTTATCGCTTTAGGACAAGGTGATTCCACACTTGACCCTAATTATTTTTAATTTTTTTTAAATATTAATGGCCTTGATACTAAATTATGGTACTTTATCAACAATAAATGCATTTAGTTTGGTTGACCTGAGTTTGCGTATAAAATGAGTTAGAAGATGGGCGAATATCCACCAATGAGATATAAAAAATATATGGTTATCATTTACAAACAAAATATTTTTCATTATAGACTGTAACATTGTTGGATTTTAAGAGTATAACTTCGGGCAAATTGATGAAGAGGACTCGGTGAAACAATCATTGTTTTATCTCATTCTTCACGTCTTAATGGGCTGTAGGGAGAGAAGTCCTCTTGATGAATTTACATTCCAAAGAGTAGATAACTTAGGGGAATTTAATAGTTATCATTGGGGCAATGATTCATGGGAGAACACACGTAATTCATCGAGAAAGGCATTAGATAATAAAGTGATGAAATAGAAAAAGGATAAAGTAAAGAATCCAAACATAAAAGAGAGAAATTCAATTTTTATAAATTTTCATATGCCTTTCAAGTATATGATTAATTTAAATATAAATTATACTAATGTTGGATATTTAAATTAATTATTTAATTTATGTCTTAAAAAATTATATTACATGTGTGGATATATATAAAACAATCTCGTTGTGTGGTGACGTATATGCCTTTACACTCAATTGAAGTTTATACCTCGTATGTTATTCATTTAGTTTTAAAAATTCAACAATTGATATGTTTTTACAACAAAAAAATATAATATTACGAATTTGTTTATTTTTTTTATTAGAAGTTTGTATTTTGTGATGATATTCTTTCAAGTATGATAGATACACATCTCATGATATATATTAAGAAACACTTTACAGATAGACTTTTCAATGTTAGTATGTCAATCGAATACAAAAAATATATTATTAGTGACACCAATAATACCTCGTAATTTCACCATAATTCATTCTCAAGATACATGATTTTCACAATCAAGAAAATCCTATGCCAATGAATAAATCTAATTATTTTTATTTTTACAAACTACAACAAATATAAAACTAAGATATAGTCTGTTGAGGAGAAAGCACTTAAATAAATAATAAACTCAAAGTATATAATGCAGCAACTAAGCAATTAAAAAAATTATAGAGAGAAAGTAGAAGAAAAACACACACATAATTTATATAATTTGGCAACTTGTCTATATCTATGGCGGATCAAAATCTCACTATTTTATTATTGAATCACAAGATACTCATAAAATATGCATTTTATAAGAAAAAAACTCACAAAGAACATAACTCTCTGTTGTAAACTAGAGGTTTTTTTCATTAAGAATCACAAATATTATTTTGATCATAAAGATGTATTTACAAGTCAATAGAGAGCCTTTATATAAGTTTTAGGACGATCTAAGTTAACTTTAAATGTGTGGGAGTCGTTTCCAAAGAGACCTGTAACAATTAAGAGACTGTTCAAAACGGAAAACATTTTTTCCACACCAGCACTGCGGCGCTGGCTTAAACCATGCCCAGCGTTACGGCGCTGTAGGCACTACCTGCGAGCACTGCCACGCTGCATCCTAGCGTCATGGTACTCAGGCCTAGGCAGCTGTGCATTCTTTGTTCATCTCATTTCGCATCCATCTTACTTCCTTGCGCATCCAATGCACCTAACTTGTTCCCTAAATCATATTACAATAATTTTTAATCAACTTTCTCACAATCCTTTTAAAAAAATCCCGTTAATGATAATCTTCGGTTTGATGGATGAGTAAATGCCTCAAATATAAAGACTCAATGCCAAAAAAAAAAATATATAAAAATTATCCACTATCATCTATCTTTAAACGAGTCATAAGGTATAGGATCTCGTTTTTTACTACACAGCAATATGCAAAAAAGTATTTAAATCCAATAAAGCCATTATGTATGTTAAATTAATATCAAAATTTTCACGTACATCAGCTTAGATTTTTTTTGTTCTATAAATTGTATTGACACTTACAATTTTTTTTTTAAATAATTGTAGCAATAATTTAACTGTTGACTTAATGATGACCCTCTCGTAATGGTCCAATTGACAATGTGCCATTGGTCAATTCTTCGCATAACAGAATATTTTCAATGACAGAATATTTTCAAGCATCTATAAACATAGCACGAACTTGCCACTTACACATTTCATCATTACCTTTTGTTTCAAATCAATATTTAGTTGACCTATAAATTTTGAGGTTCTAATTATCCTTCAACGTATGTTGGCTTCAAGCATTATATAGTATATTATTGTTAGAAAATAATCTTTCAACAATAACTTCACTTATGCTTGTGCACAATATCCCATTTTTAATGGATTCAAGTTCAGAGGTGATATTAAAAGGAAAAACCAAAATAGATTATGTAGTTCAACAATGTTTTTTTGCTCATCCAAAAGGGTTGTATATAAATTATGAACTATTTCACATTTTATTTGATGTGAAACATAATTTATACCAATCATAATGTTAAGTACATTTGTGGCGATAAGTTGCATGGCACCCATATCACGCTAGACTGCATGGCACCCGTATTGCGTTAGGCTTGTTTAGCACAATATTTTTTGAGTTTCTTTTAAAAAATTTTGTCGCTTTTTATACTAAAACAACCTCATCATTTACTGAATATTACTAAAAGAAATAAAATATTTTTTAAGACATCACTATATATATACTGTAAAATCATATATATATATATATATATATATATATAAACTCATTCAAATGCACATTAATCTTGTCTAAATAATACAATTTACAAATATAAAAAATCATAACAATTTCACATTTAACACAATTTGTGATGTATTATTGTTAAATAATGAATTCGATCCCTTCTAATCTCAAATGTGTGCGTTTGTGTTTTAATATTATGAAATTTAAATAAGTGATAATTTCGATAGGTTTATGTCATCTATAACATACAAGCAAATTTGTCCAATTCTAAAGTTATTGGCTATAAAAGATAAAAAATTTTACAATTTAACTAAATTAGAAAAAGGCCCTAAATTTTGACTATTTACAAAAATTCCCAAGAAATTTCAATATTTTCGTTGCACATCAAGTGGATTAATGAGCTTCTTCAGATACCTGTAGAATAGAACCGATCTTCAATTGTGGATGTGGGCCGTTTCCATTGGACTCGACAATTAATTATTGTGTTCGTCAGCCCAAGATAGGCTGAGCATAGCCCAGTGCCAGACTAGCTTTACTGGCATGTGAAACTTTCGCAGTCGTAAATCTCGTACTTGGTTCTCTTGTGAAACCAAGAGCTACTTCAAAAGCATTTCATCAATCAATTTCTAAAAAGTTGTTCGGTTAAGTGATTGATTTATGCTAGTATAAGAAAGTTTGCAACTCCTATGTTAATTTCCTTTTGCTTCTGTATATTTTTGTTCGCTAATTCGAGGAAGGAAAAAAATTTAAGAAAGAAAAAGAAAATTTCTTTTAATCTAATAATACAACATTGTTAATCTAGTCATTTGTTATAATAAATATTGGCCGCTGTAAAATTTAAGGTGTCAACCGAATTAATTAACACCTTAAAGTTTACCTCTAATCTAATCCTACCTTTGTTGAAGTATGAATTTAAGTGCGTGTGTTGTAATTGTATATTAAAAAAAACATATTGGCCGTTGTAGTTGTACTAATTTTACTGTTTATTTGTTTGTTTCATTCATTGTATACAGCATCTTACCAGAGTTGTAATTTACGAACAAACAAATCGTTTAAAACAGTTGTTTTGTTCGGTTCCTCTTTCTCTTCAACATGCAGATGTCTCATCGAATAACGCGGACGCGGTACTCGGAATCCACATTCTTAGTTAAGTCACGTGTCAAAGTATTTAGTTGCATTAAAAAGATGAATCATGTGAGACAAAACTAGTTCATTGCATTCGTGATAAAACCAAATTTCTAACTACAAACTATAAAAGAAAGGGCCGACACGTATAAAAATAACAATTGCCCATGTTTAAAACGCGCACGTGCTCAAAGTCAGCTTATGTAAATCAAATCAAAGCCACCTCTTTCACTTGCTTGGCATCGTATCGCAGGTCCAATCCCACTTTGATTTTAAAGTGCCTCAGTTTATTTTCAGTTTTCAATCACAGCCCTATTCCATACAGGACCCACAAAAATGAAAATTATATTTGCTTATTGCACGCTATGTCTTTCTCTTCTTAATCATGCATGTTTTGAAAAAAGAAAAATTATCGATTACGCTTTTCGCTTACAAAGCATTTTCTTTTTAAAAGAGTTTATGAACAAATACAAGACAATAGCAAGTTGATATTTTCTTTCTCCCAATGAAGGCAGTTTTAGCTTATAATGGTATCTAACTCTTATGCACAAGACGAGCCGAAGGTGCTAACCGAATCGGTTACTCCTCCCCCTCCCCCTCCCCCTCTCCATGGGAGACATAGTTTGGGGTTCGATTTCATTTTGCGAGAAAAGGGGAGAGGTGTGTGTTGTATCCAAAAAAAAAAAACTTCATGCACAAAATAAGTAAAAATTCATCATGTTGCGAAAAAAGAGGAGGGATGTTTGTGTTGTATAAAAAAAAAAAAATTTATGCGCAAGACAAGCAAAACCACTGTAAATATTTAAGGGAATTTTTTTAATTTATAAATGGTGTATATTTTTGGGTAATAATTTTTTCTAGTTAAAAACGTAAAAGTTAAGCTTTTATAATTATGAAATTAAAAATTAGACATTGTACGTTTAAGTTATATTTTCTCTTTATACTAAATATTCGAATAAATTTAATAAATTAAATTTTTTAAAAGTTTTTTATATTTATTTTGTAAATATATGATCATTAAAGTGTATTATGATAAAATAAAATAATAAAAAAAACAAAGTAAATAAAAAAATTTGTAAATTTGAAATTTTTTGCAATTTTGCACACTTCGTAGTGTTCGCACGCCTCAAATGACACGTACAACGAGGTATGGAAAATTATTATTTTTAATAAATTAATATTTAATTATTTGTTCAATTTTTTTAAATAAATTTAATTAATAATTATTAATAAATAGTATTTTCAATTAATAATTATATAATAAAAAAATATTATCATAAATACACTTACCTATTTCAAAAATACTCACTGATTTACATAATGCACAGTAATATCCAACAGTTCAAAAATCTATCGTAAAAGAAAATAAAATTTGTATTAAATTGTGTGAAATGACTCATTGCTCTTATAGACATTAAAGTGTGGTGAAATGACAAATATGCCTTCCACAACTTAAAAATTGGCTTTTCAATAATAAAAAAATTAACTTCTTATTCTATAAATATAAAAATATATTTAATATACATAGGCAATCAAATTCCATAAATTAATTTCTTAATCTTCAGATTTCTCGAAATTCTTATTAGAATTTCTCAATATGTTCATGAACCAATTTTTTATTTTTTTTATGCTAACATGAAACAAAATCTCTTAACATCACAACATCAACAACCACTATCTAAAAAATACAAAATACTAAAAATTAAATTAAATTAAATATATAAAAAAATTTATCAATACCAGCACTAACAACAATAATAACAATATCACCGAAATTTTTTTTACATGTCATTACAAAGAACAATGATCTATTCCATAAAAATTCAGCCACTTTTATACTTTAAGATCTTTAGTTTAGCACTTATATCTCTATAACAAAAAATAATAATAAATTAAATTAAATTAATACTAAGTTATTTATTTAATAATTAGAATAAAAATTAATTTTTTATAATTTAATAATATTTAGCTATTTTAAATTAAAATAATATAAAAATTTATAAATAAAAAATAAGGGAAGTACAATTTCACAAGCTAGGAAGGACATGCACAATGACCCTTTCATTTTGTTTTTTAAAAAGAAGGATATGCGCCCAGCGCCCTTGCGGAGCGCCCGCACATTTTTTTCAATGGGCAAAATTGTTTTTTTAGTAATTAATTTAATTTTTTAAATTTGTTTCAATTTAGTAATTAAATATTAAATAACAACTATTTTTTAATATTTTTTATTTTTCAATGCATTTATAATAAATAAATAATAAAATAATTAAAGTATAAATACATTTTATTTAAATAAATAACAACTAATTAAATAATTTATTAAAAAAATAAGACATAAATAATTTATATTATTAAATTACAAAAAAAATAAATTTTAAATTAATCATTAAATAAATAATTACAAAACTTAGAATTTATTTATTTTAATTTATTATTATTGTTAAATAATTATTAATTAATTACATTTTATGTTAAAAATATTATATAAATAATTAAATATTAATTTATTAAATAAATAATAATTTCATGCAAAATTACAAAAAAAAATTTAAATTTGCTATTTTTGCTTCACTTCATTACATTACACTTTAATGTTTATATATTTACACACAAAAAAAATACAAAATCTTCAAAATATTCAATTTTGTAAGAAGGAGAATTGATTTGAATGTTTGATGGAGAGAAAAAATATAACTCATGACCATCATTATCTAACTTTTAATTTTTAACCATAAAAGATTAAATTCTAATTGTGGTTGAAAAAATAATATTACTTAAAAATATAGGTTATTTATAAAAAATTCTTGATATTTAATGTATTCATACACCAGATGTATAGAAGCCAATAAATGACTTAAGGGGTGACGCGTTTCATCATGACTTTTTAAGCAGGCCATGAGTTTAATTCACAGTACTGTTATTTATAAATATTTTAAATTGTAATTTTTTCTCTACTTTATTACACTATACTTAATTTATAATACTGTTGATTCGAATGTTTGATGGAAAGAGAAAATATAAGTATTATTATAAAAAAAATATAACTTATAAGCATTATTATCTATTTTTTAATCATAAAACATCACATAAACTTCTAATTGTGATTGAAAAAATATTATTAATTAAAAGTATAAGTTATTTATAAAAAAAATTTGATAGATGTACAAAATCAATAAATGACCTAAGAGATGACGCGTCTCATCGTAACTTTTTAAGCAGACCACGAGTTTAATTCACAACACTATTATTTATAAAATATTTTAAACTATATTATTAGGATTAAGTCTCGGGCTGCCTTCAATTTTAATCAACTAATTTCTTTCTCCACTCTATTGCCAAAGTCGTGTCACTTTTAGCTTGACATGGAATTAAAATATTTTAATAACATAAAAATCCTTGATCCTAAAGATTTACAATGTGTAAAATGCTTGTTAACTAAAATCATATTAGGTTGATATTTCATATGACAATTGAGTAATGAAGGAGAGGAGGAAAAAATCATCATAATTGATGTGTATCATTGGCTACACTTACTTTTCCTTGTTTGAAATATATATAAATACCATCTACTAGTCAAAATAGATAAGTATATAATTACAAAGATACCGGTACAGACAATTTTTTTTTTAAAAAAAAATACCATGGCAAATATATATAAAGAGAAATCCTTGTTAGTCTCCGATAAATATTAATACTATTAAATTAATTGACCAATTCTTGGCACTAATTTATGAGGTTGAAGATTATAAAAATATCTTTAATTAATTGAATAAGATAAAATTGAAATGTATGTATAAAATATCTTCAAATAATTGAATAAAACCAAAATAAGGACCATAAAGTTATATAGATATCTTTAATTTAATAAATAAAACAAAATTGAAGATCATAAAATTATATAAATACCCTGAATTTAGTGAATGAGAAAAAAAAAACTGAAGCATAATCCAAAAAATTGTTCAAAGACTCAATCCCTTATTATGTAACAATCAAAAGCTTCAAACTTTGATCATCTAAGACCAGACTACATAAACACCTAATTGCATTTTCTCGTGCTAATGTAGTCCCAAAAGCCGCAAGGCCAAGAAGCACCATAATTACATTCTCCTAAATAAAATTCTCCCTTATTTCACTAACCGCGACTGGCTACAAAAGCTTGTGAACCTTGCGCTCTTGCCTGGCAAATCTCTTTAACAAATATGAAATAGCACCTCAAGAGCCAATCACTCTGGCGTTTTATTTCGAAAGCTCAAAGCTAGCAAATCCGCATAAGCCTTTTCCTTTGTGAACCCACTTTCTGAATCAAGAATCTAACTTAAATGATTTAACAACAATAATCCTTCACCAATCAACATGTGTTTGTTGCTATCGACTATCAAAACCCTAGCGATAGTAGTTCATTTGTGACGAACTTGAGTCCATTAACTTAACAAGAACCTGAACCATGCCTTGAGCTATGACTATCATCACATTTTTATCATCTCCTTGCAACCTTAACAATGAGTCCATTGCCAAGTTCTTCGACTTAGTAGTCCCAATTTGCAACCAAGTTATCAAGTTCCTCGACTTAGCCTTACAGCCTCTCTTTTGGAATCGGAGAACACGACCCAGACTTGCAAAATTCCACTCTTAATCAAAACGTCTCCATCTTTCACGTGCTGGACCAACTTCGCTAGAACAGAGTAGATATCACTCTGAATCTTTCATACAATAATTTTGTTGTGAATATCAAATCATGCACTTTAGTTTGATATTCTTAGACATTAACTAAACTACAACCTTGATACCTTTTTTATTCTATGCGCAGCGAAAAATCATAACTCACACCATAAGTAAGAAAATATAAGATCAACACACCAATAAAAAAAAAAAAATAATAAATTAACAAGACATAAGATATACGTGGTTCAGCCCAAAACTACCAACGTTCATAGAGGATCCATAATCCAGCTTCTTATTATTGATATAGATCACTAAGTATCTTCTTATATTATTAATGATCCCACAAGAACCCTTAGTATCTCCCATAGAGACTTCTTAGTATCTCCTCATAAGAGATTTTTATAAGAAACACAAGAATAGCCTGAGTATCTAAGTCAAAAGGATCTATGATGTTTCTTTTATTCACTTAAGAACCTAAAGAAAACACTCCCCAAATGTTACACCCTAGTGCACCACGTACTTAGTGCCTACCTAGCTCATCAATTCTCTTTTATGGTTACATCTTGAAACCTTAGATGCTTAATCTTAAACAAAGGGTTTACAAGTGTTTATATAGGGTGTATTTCGTACTTACTAACCCTGTTCCTTGTTAGAGTAAGAGTCCACTTATTTTGGAAGTCCAAAACTTTCCAAAACTTGAAATCTCGAAACAAAACAAACATCCTGATGGGTCTGGGCGCCGCGACGCTCATCCCTGGGCGCTGTGGCACTGGCAGCTATCCCGCGATTTCTTCTTTTCCTTCGCATCTTTGAGTCCTGTTTCACTTCCCCCTTCGTGTCCCACACGTCTTAGACTTCTCTATATATGTCCCATACGTTCTAGACTTCTTGTAACTCTCAATTTTGGTATTCATCTCAATTCTGGCCCAACCAAGATTGTTGAATCACCAATTTTCCAACAAATTCTATATCTTAAAATAAAGTGTAAGTATACACTATCGTGTGCAAAAAATAAAAAAACAAAAGAGTCAAATGTCGAACCCATAAATATAATATCTTCTTTTTAATCAAGTATTAAAATTATGTCTTTTTAATACTTATTCAGAGAAATCAAAATATTAAGAATAAAATTAAAAAAGTTTAAAGTAATGACACAGTAGAAATTTGACAAATAGCAATATAAAAAAAATCTATAATTAATAATATCCCTCAATATGCTTTCTAATAATTAATCCTATAATATTTAATTCACTTAATCTTTGTTATTGTTCAAGACATTATTGTACTCACAAGCCTTTTTCAAAGTCATGCAAGTATATATTAATTTACTAAATATCTATATTTCTATGGTATCTGATAAATTAAATTCATTAAGAACAAGTCTTATTGATCATATATGCCAATCAGACACATTCTTATCTTAATTTGAAACTTGCATATACAACATTAAATGTTACTCCACAATCATACTTTAAATTATCTAGATCTAAATATAATGATGCCTCTTTCGAGTTTATCAAAATATTACCAAGTCAATCACAATATTGGTCAGATATAATGAAGTATTAAAAAAAAAATTGAATAACAAATAACTAATTTTTTAAATATTAAAAAGATATGCCAATTAAGCAAACATATTGAGTCCAAGTATTACCATAAAAAGAAAATTAGCTCATGACTACAAGAGAACAACGATAAAAATAATAAGAAAATATGATACAATCAATTGCAAACTGATATAGACATCTATAGCTGCTTGATTATGTTGCCTAAGAAACTTTTGACACCCAAGAACGCCTTGAATATCTATCTATAACTGCTTCAATTATGCTATAATTATTTTTTAAGACTTGTGTTGTGAATATCTTGAGTATCTTGTGCGTTCTTGTATACTCCTTGAAGGCTGCGGACGAGTGGCCTTTTATAGCGATTGATTTGAGTTTAAAAACCTTAATTATTGTCGGGTCAGGAATCGTGATATCGCTGGAGCGCTGCGTTCAAAAGCTAGAATAGCTAGAGTGGTGAGGATATAACGCTAGGGCGTTGGGCTATCATTGGTGCTATGAATGGTTAGCACTGGAGTAATAAACTTCGATTTAAATAGGTTATTTTTTAGATTTTCTTATTTTGTTTAAGGTCCCAGCACTGGAGCGAAAACTCTTGTAGCGCTGGGGCCATAGATGCATATTATGAGTATTTTTACATTTTAATCCTTAACATGAATAGAGCTATTTATTCTTATAAAATAAAAATATCAAAATAAAAAAAACAAATATACTCTTATCAATATTGAGTTTCTCTTTATTTAAATTAACATCTTGACATTGTTATGCCACTAGCACAATGTCATTCAAGGTGTGAAGAATCAAATTGAGGTGGTCCAAACAAAAAGGGTTAAGGGCATTAAAAGGAAGTTAAATAAATCTTAAAGCTCAGTTTGGAGATCATTAAGCTTTTGTTTTTATGGCAATCAATTTAAATTCAAGAAAAATGATGGTCAAAGTATATTTTTACCCTTAAATAGTAAAATTTTAACAAAATTGTCTTAACAACAAGAACTAATTGGTATATTTTTAGAAATGAAGAATTTTGTTGATAATTTTAATTAGGTTTGGGCAAAATTTCCGAACCTAAACCCACCTGACCGACCCGTCTCAAAATTTTCAACTAACTCTTGAGGATAAAAAGTTTTAAAGTCATAGATAATAGAGTCAATATAGATGAGGCGATGGTTATGTGTTAGAATTCACATTGTCTGTTTAGATAAAGTTTTTTATTCTATATATGTAGAACTACTTCTCAATCAGTCAGATACCTTTTAGGGAAACCCAAGAACAAAATCGCTTGGGCTTAGGCTAAAGTGGATAATATCATACTGTGCGAAAGTGGGTCGTTACAAATGATATCAAAGTCGAACTTACCTCACAGTATGGGTGAGTGAACCCGTTGTCTGGGCTACAGATAGCTTATGCTTGGCGTGCAACAATTGGAGTTTAACCCATATGAGTCAGTTATGTATCCCCAAGAGCCTAGCACACACAAGGTCGTGTGTCCCTTAAGAGAGAGAGAGACAGGAAAGGGGGAAGGGTAGATTGTAACACCTCAGATCTAAAATTTATGATACCATATATAGTAAGGCAAGATGAATGAAGTAAGGGTCAAGTGTCAGAATCCCATATTGCCTGGTTAGACAAAGTTTATGTTCTATATATGTAAAACCCTTTCTCAATTAGTAAGAGGTTTTTTTATGATACTTAAAAACGAAACAATGTAAGTCCCAAGTCAAAATGAACAATATCATAATACTGTGTGAGAGTGTGTTGTTACATTTTAAGTCGGTCTAGGTTAAAAAACTATATTCAGGATCGATTGAGATCCATTTTAAGGATCTTAATCAGGTCGGATTGGTTTTAAAAAATTATTGAACCGGTCTAAGAATTTCCTAAACTAGGAAACAAAAAACAAGAATTTTTTATTAATTAATATTAAAAATACAATTATAATTAAATTTTAAAATTAGAATTAAAATTGTAATTTATAATAATTCAATTATAATAGTAAAAGCAATTGGAATTGAATTACAATAATAATTATAATTGAAAATGTAATAATTATAAAATCAACTGGAATTGAATTGAAAAGGTAATACTTATAAATCTATATGTATTTAGAATTGAAATTGAAATAGTAATTGTAATTAGAATATAATAATTAGAATTAAAAATACAATAATTATAAATTCATTTGGAATTGAATTGAGAATGTAATAATTATAATTGTATATGTATTTTGAATTGAAATTATAATTATAGTTGAAATGTAATATTAGACTTTAAATTTTTAATAATTATAAATTAAATTAGAATTGAATCGGAAATGTAATAATTTTAAAATTCATATGTATTTAGAATTCAAATTGGAATTAAAATTATAATTATAATTAGAAATGTAATAATTACAATTGAAAATTAAGTTGAAAATATAATAATTATAAATTCATTTGGAATTGAATCGAACATGTAATAATTATAAATGTATGTGTATTTAGAATTAGATTTGAAATTTAAATTGTAATTGTAATTAGAAATGTAATAACTAAATTTGAAAATTAATTAAAAATATAACAATTATAATTTCAATTAGAATTGAATGAAAAATGTAATAAGTATAAATGTATATGTATTTAAAATTGAAATTGAAATCGTATTTGTAATTAGAAATATAATAATTAAAATTAAAAATTAAATTACAAATGTAATAATTATTAATTCAATTAGATTTGAATCATCTAAAAGAACGAGCAAATAAGTCAAAGCGATCTCCCTAAATAGCTGCCGTCAAGGGGTTAAGTTGTCTTCCCTAAACGAGATCAACCCATCATTAGATGGTCGTGATTGAGTGGAATTGAATTAGAAATATAATAATTAGAAATGTATATGTATTTAGAATTGGAGTTGAAATCATAATTGTAATAAAAATATATTATAATTAGAATTGAAAATATAATAATCATAATTTATTTCGAATTGAATTGAAAATGCAAAATTTGTATTTTGTATATACTTAAAATTAATTATTGTTATTTTCACATAATCAATTATTTAGTTAATCCAAGTAACTCAATAAAGCATGTCTATATAATTTTACTACGAATATAAGATAACAAATCATAATGAATTTTGTTGTAAATTTAATCATTTATCATTTTGATCTTTTGTTATATTGCATCGAATATTGGTTATTTGTTTTTAGTAACTACATTTTTAATTATTAATACTTATATAATTTTGTCAAAATCATTGAAGGGTTGATCAATAAATATTTAATTTATTATAATATTATTACATAAATTATTAATTTTTTAATTCACTTTAATATTTCAAGAAATAAAATTTAATTTAATCTAAATTCTAATTTACTTAATTCTATTTAATTACGATTGAAAAGTGAATTGGAGAATTAGAAAGAGGATTCAATTAATCCAATTAACTCAATAAAGTGGATTATATATTTTTCAAAAATAAAACTCTATTAAATATGTCTAAAAATATCTTAAAAATAAAATGAACTCAAATACCAAGAAAAAAAAGTCAAACCCAATTAAAACCCAAAGCAAAATCATATAAAAAAAATTCAAAAAATTACTAAAAATTCGGCCCAAGGAAGAGAAATCCAATCCAACTCAGTAAAAGATCCTAAATTTAGGTCTCGTCCCTATTCAAAATTAGGTTGAATTGAGACAAAACCTAAAATATGTTATGATCAGGAATCGCATAAGATTGGGTCTGGTTAAGAGAAACATAAAAGGCTAAGACTACTTGTGATGTAAGGCTTGACTAAACTAGAATAGCAGCACGAGCCAACCTAGCTACACCACAGCCCTGTATCAAAAGAGCCCTGCACTACTATCCAAGCAATACCAAATATTGACAACAAGCATAGTAATTGTGGTATAAGTTAATGCAGTAATAATTGTACCAGCTATTGCGGTAGAATAATTCTAACTTACTGTATCAACAATATTCCTCCCAATCATCACCTTATTCAATAAAAAAAGGTTGCAATTTTCAATGAGACAAAAAGTAATCCAATGATCAAATTTGTTACACATGTAGCATATCTGTAAATAGCTCAACCTAAAGAACATTTTAGGTTCTCTAGGGAACGAAATGTAAACAAGTATATATTGTACAATTGTACAACTTTTCATTATTTAATGCAACAATGAAAAATAAAATTGAATACAATAAAAAAAATTTATTTTTCCAAGTTGGTATTAGAGCCAATGATCGATATTCATCAAGATGTTGGTTAACAAAGCAATACACCTTACAGTGTCTTAACAACATCTGTGTCTTCATCGTATATGAAAGGTTTTCATCTCCAAACATATTAGGTTTAATGAAAACACTTTCTCTTTCTAAATGACACTACTTTCTATTAGAAAAACCCATTGTAAAACAATGAAAATCAAAATCTCATGCACCAATTCTACATAATATCATGTCTGCAAATACCTTCACCTATAATTGATGGAGACAACTCTGACATTGCTTCAAGATGCAGCACCTCATCTAATATTCAAAGAGATCACAATGCAGACCCTTTTGCCATACATTATGGACACCAAGTTGAATCTCTAAACCAAATACAAGATCAATACTTAGCATCCACACCAAATTTATCCCAAATATAAGACATCACATATACTGAAACACCTACTCCACAACCTACAAATAACATTCATCCCATGATCACAACATCTAAAGCAAGAATTCATAAGCCTATAACTTACATATAATTTGTCTCAACAGATAATTAAATCCCAGTGCCCTCTAATACAAAGACAACATTAGCTAACCCACTCTGAAAATTTGCAATATAACAAGAGTTCTTAGCCCTTCAAAAGAACAAAACATGGACTTTAGTTCCATATAGACCTGATTTAAGACTAATAGAGAACAAATAGGTATTCAAAGTCAAATAAAATATAGATGGTTCAGTAGATAAACTAAAGGCAATACTTATTGCCAAAAGTTTTCATTAAACCCCTAGCTTAGACTACATTGAAACCTTTAGCCTTGTTGTCAAATCCTCTACAATTAAAGTTATTCTGAGTTATGCTAAGTCAAAAAGCTAGGATCTTAGACAGGTGGATGTCAACAATACTTTTCTTAATGGCAAACTTACTGAATCTGTTTATATGATTCAGTTTGAAAGCTTTGTTGACCAGACTCACCCTAATTATGTATACAAATTGTCCAAAGATTTGTATCATCTCAAAAAAAAACCCCTAGGGTTTGGTTAGAGAGGTTGAAAATATCTCTTACTCAATAGGGATACAACTACTCTAAGAGTGATACCTTACTGTTTTACAAAGCTCATGACAACACACTCACTTTACTTCTCATTTATGGCGATGACATTATTGTGATAGAAAATAACCCTTATCTTATTGAATCTCTTATTCACAAATTAAGCAAAACATTTGCTCTAAAAGACTTGTGTAATCTACATTATTTCTTAGGTGTTGGGGTCTTACGAACTAAAGACACACTTCATCTTTCTCAATCTAAATACATTAAAAATCTACTTAATAGAACTAATATGCTTTAGTGTAAAATAGTAAACACGCCTTTATCAACAAGCCACAAACTCACTAAGACTGATGTGATCCATTCATCATTCCTACACTATACAAGAGTATCATTAGAGGCCTATTTATGCAACATTAACAAGGCCAGAAATCATTTATGCATTGAATAAGTTGAGTCAATTTACGTCAATACCTCTACAATATCATTGGATAGCATGTAAAAAAGTCCTTCGATATCTCAAAAATACATCTACACTTGGACTACTTTATAAATGCCATCATCTAACCATATCATTACCTACTCAGATTCAGACTAGGGTTGTGATACTGATGACAGGACATCTATCAATGGTTATGCACTCTACATTGAAGAGAATCTTGTATCTTAGAGTTCCAAAAAATAGCATGTTGTTTTAAGGTCAAGTGTTGAAGCTAAATATCGAGCCTTAGCACACACTACAACAAAAATATCTTGGCTACAATCTCTACTTTCATAACTGGACATCATCACTTCTGTAACACCTACCATTTAGTCTGACAATGTAAGTGCAGAATTAATAGTTGCCAATCCAATTTATCATGCTTGAACTAAACACATAGAAATTGATCTTAATTTTATTTTAGACAAAGTTACAGAATGGCAGCTTTAAGTATAATTGATACGCAACAAGGATCAAGTTGTTGATATTCTCCTTAAACCACTGTCATATACTTAATTTAATTTCTTGCATAACAAGCTCAAGGTGATGCAGGACTTGAATAACTAGAACAACATCACGAGCTAGCCCTGTTGCACCCCAACATTGCATCAAAAGAGCCCTATACTATTATCCAAGACAAAATCGAAGATTAACAGGAAGCATGGTAACTGTGGTATCAATTACTACAGTAACAGTTGTACTTGTTAGAGGTGGTGCTTACGTTTCATTCCAATATTGTATGAATATTAATTGTTTAATATTTATACAATAAATATTTTAATAAAGATTATTAATACTGACTGTATATAGTATTATACTTATAATGTTACTGACATTATATGATATAAAGGAGTTTAAATCTAGTCCAAAAGGATTTAGATTAGGGCTGAAAGTTAGTAGCTCTGCGAGTTATAAATGCTAAAGATTACCATTGTTAAAAGTTAACAGATTATAAGAGTCAGTAAAATCTAAGGAGTTAGAGTCTTATCTATAATAGGATAAAGACCTAAGGGCATACTAGTAATGATATTGTTGCAAAGAGTTGTAATAGGTGCTAAGAAATGTCATTATGCAAGTATGTTCTCAAATACTACGTTCTTAATCTTTTTTAATCGATACAAGTCCATCGGTGAATTAATTTTATATAGATTAAAGTATGTCTATATTTGCATGATATAGATAATTGTTCTTAACCGACCATGAGCTTGAAGCTCGTATAAGCATACAGGTATTTAGTTAGGACTGGATACTGAACATACTCATAAGGACCTTCAATAGACATCCCATAAAGTCGTCAATAGAGGGTATTCTCGAGTTGAGTAGTATTCGTGAGCCTTTGACCTGAGCTCTATGGTGGATTTATGAGTGATTCATCATGCTTTAATTTCATGCATGTCAGAGACCTTTCATGGTTTAAACATTAGGTGTTGTTGGATATAGTTCGATGCTCGTAGAGTCTGATGTGTGTAGATATGAGATCTGTCAGCTCATATATGTGAGTTATATATCATGTACCCCAAGAATTGTGTTTCAGAAAGTATTTGGCCAAAAGTAGATACTCTGAAAAATAATTTTTGGTAAGATTAAATAATGTAGTAACCAGTATCCACGACTGGTAAGAATAAGTATTTATATATGTATAAATATACGTATTTTATTTGTATGTTGGTGATACTTGAATTATATATTGTTATTAGTAATATTTTATAGGTTAAGGATATACGATTAGTATTGGGTTTATTTGTATGACTTTAGATTTATTTTAGGGACCAAATTGTTATACTTTGAAAGTTTTGGGGGCAAATTCGTAAATACCAAAAATTAGCCTCTTAGTATAAAAATACACTTTTAAACCCTAATTTACCATTTTTAGGTCGAGCTACCCATTTTAAGAGAGAGAAGAGAGAAATAGAGGAGAGAGAAAGAGGAGAAGAAGAAGAAAAAGAAGAAGAAATTGGAATTTTGAATTTCAAGAGGTATATCATACGTATTTCTCAATTTATTGGTATTAATTAAGTTAATTTCTTTAAGTTTTGATTTCTGGAAATATGTATAGTTGAGGATTTGATGTGTATTTCGTATGATATTTTGAGAATTGATGATGATCTATAAGATAGTTTGATAAATCATGATGGATTGTAGAATTTCTGCTTGATAGTCTCTTGATCCAAGAATTTTATAAATTGTTGTGATTCGATTCTAGTTTTGAATTTTGAGTATATGAAATTAGACATGTTAAGGATCATCTGAGACTTTGAATCGATTGAAAATTCTGGAAATTGAATTTATAGTGAATTTACCAAAATGACCTTGAAATTCTGGAAATTTCCTGTGTAAACAGTATAGTACAGTGAAAAATAATTTTTGTCCTACTGAATGATCTTCAAAAATAATGAATTTGTGGAATATGATAAGTTTATATGTCTAATATGATATACTCGGAATTGAGAATTTAGATCAATGTGGTTGAAGTGTTATGAATTTCTAAAGTGTATCAGCTCATTGTAATATTTGATTAACAGATTTTTAAAGTTATAGAATAAAATAGTTTTAAAATACTTTTGGCAGTGATTTGGAAGTGAAATATTTATCATGGACTGAGATATGTGTTAAGAGTAATTATGTGGTAGTTTTATAATTTTTGAGTTAGTATATGATTTTATAAAATTGGGAGATTGAATACTGTTCAGTAAGTATCTTGATCATGTCAGGTTTGTAGTTTGGATTCGATGGTGTGTATGGAATGGATTGTGTAGGAAATTTGATATAATATTCATATATAAGAAGGATATATGAGTCAAGAATGGTATATTCTGATTTTGGAGTAATTGGACATCATTTGATGTATTAGAAATTTTTGTTAAGTGTAAGTGGTCAGAGTGACAGGTTTTGAGAAACCAAATATTTAGACCAATTTGATGTGATAAATGCATTGTGTATAATTTTGTAAGCTATTTAAAGTATTTTGTGTGAATTGTGAGGCTTATGAAAGGATTAATCTCCATTGATAGGTTAAGGAGATTTAAGCCTTGTAGCTGAAAGTGTTAAGAGGTAAGTATACTAGACTTACTACTGGAATCACAATAAACATAATAATTATTTTGTATGATTTTGTAAATGGGGTTAAGAATATGTTTATGTTATGTCAAAGTATATTTTGATACGAAATGTGAATATATGTTTCTGAATGTGAGCATTGACATTGATCATGGACATACATGTGTTTTTGTAAGTGAGCTTTCAAAATAAGATGTGTTTAATAAAGAAAGCTTTTGAAGTGTAATATGTCCATGAGAAATATTTTGTATTTTGAGGGTACTTGAACTCACTGTTAACTTAGTAGGCATTTTATGTGATTTGTGGAGCCTTTATGTGTGGCCTTTCCTTTGGGATTGGTATATGTTATGTGTTCCGTATGTAGGGAGGATCCTATTGGTACCTAAAGGAAGAGTGAGTCATCACATTCGTGTGGTGGCGTATTGGTGCATGTGAGAGGACTCACCGATGATCACGGTGAGGGTTTGGCTTTTACCTTCGGGCATAAGCATTATATATATGTTATTCAAGACCTCACTTGTACTATTCCTCTCATACGGTATGTCACCTACGAGTGACATTTGGCTCATTATGTGATATGTGATATGTAAGTCCTACTAAGTAGTAGTCGAGTAATGGTATTCCTATTATGTGTTTTGAAAGAATGTGTAAGCGCTTACATGATATGTGATTTGATAAGATTATGATTTTGATTGATCACGGCATATCATACATATGCATTGTGTACATATATGTATTTGTATTTGATATATGAAAAACTAGTATGCTTACTGAGTTTTATACTCATTATAGTTTATGGTGATTTCAGGTAAATAAGGTACATGTGTGCTTAGCGGATTTGGCAAGGCTTCTGCTGTTCCTTGGGTTCCCTAAGTTGTTAGGTTGCTAAGTGTTTCATTTGGGGACACGTGGGATAAGATATTTGATTTGTCCCTAGTGAATAAATACTTATGTATTATTTTATTGTGTGTGGTTGGATTTAGTTTAAGTTTCACCAAGTGTAGTAATGGATTGATTTTAAGTAAGAATTTGCAATGAATATATTCTGGGCTTCCGGTAATAAAGTTGCTACTGGTGACGTAGTAGAGTGTTAATCTCTGAGAAAACTCTGCGTATCTCCGGTTTACTAATTGTTCTAGTCATAATTTAATTACTATAATTCTGAAAGAAATTAAAATGAATGTTTAAGTATTATTGAATGAATGTAAGTGATGTCGTGTGTCAGATCTTTTGGGTCTGGGGCGTGACAAATAATGTCGTAAAAAAGTTTGCAGATATTGTTTTACATAAATACAAATCTATAGATAAGTTCATGGATGTATTTATGGGGATTTGATGGTGCTGATTTATATATTTGCAAATCTAATATATAATTGACGGAAAGATTATATGTATGTGTTCTAACATTATCTTGTATAGTCTAATGAACTGATTTGTAATATCAGTGACGTGTGCATGGGGCATCAGTCATGGAATCATAGAATAGTTCTATTTGACGAATCGAGTGCGGACTTAGGAAGTCTCGTAATGTGAAGTGTACTCGTTGTGCACTAAGACAGCGTATCAGATTGGATTGTTCAATCCTGTAATTTTCAACAAAATTGAATATTTATTTCAGGAACCCTTAAGATGTGCGCGTGTCAAGACTTAAAGTGTTAAATATCATAATTAATTAATAATTATTGTTGATTAATTAAAGTTGACACGTGATGCATAGTAAGCATTCGTTTGAGTTAACTCAAGTATGTAGTTAGGTGTGACTTACTTTGGGTTAATTTAATAATTAAATAAAGGGTTAAGGGTAATTTTATTTAATTAATTATTTAATTTCTTAAATAATCTAAATATTTATTTTTACTTAATAGTTAAATAGAAATGAACTTAATCTTAATTAAACATTAATCTTAAGGTAAAGTTAATTTAATAAAATAAATATTAATTAAATAAAAACTTAAAGGTTAAGTAATACTTAAACTTAACTTAGGTTAATTAATTAATTATGATTAGATTAGTTAAAATATCTAAGTTAACTTAATTGTTAAGTTAGTTTAACTTAATTTGGATTAATAATTAATTCTTGAGTTAAGTTAAATCTAAGGCTTAAAAATATAAAGCAATTGAAACAAAAATGGGTTGCTAGACAAATCTAAGTGGCCGACCATTTTAAGTGCAAAGAATGAAGAGTTCATTTTGTTCAAAAATTTGGCCAGGTGTTGGAAGAGATCAGAAGTTAGTTTTAGTTTTAGTTTTAGTTTTAAGTGTTAAAATTGCAAAACAAAGGTTACGATACTATTTATCTTCTTCCTCAATTTGGTCATATGAAATTTATGATTTTAGTTTTATATTTTAAGTGTTGAATAAAATATTACTAAAGTGTGTTGCTTAAAATAGTTTAAGTGTTATTAAGATTTAATTTCATAGTTTAAGAGTTAAATTAATGCTGAAAAATTAAAATTATTATTTTAACGATTCAAGTTCTCTGTTGAGTTTTAAAATTATTATCAAATTTATTTTAGACAGTACTCCAACTTAAATTATAATAAAGACTTACGAAATAATTATTCTTAATTTTAATATTAATATAATTAATATCTATTTAATTTTATTAATATAATAAATTATAAATTTTATTATATTCGTTGTTTAAAAACTTAAATTTTCATCTTTTGCTACACATATAATATATGAGATATATATATATATATATGAATAATGAATACGCCAATACGATTTTAAATCAAAATATTGCATTTAAAATTATCAGTTACTGTAGTAAAATATTGCCAGTATATATATCGGTAATATTTCTCCCAATCATCACCTCATTCAATCAAAAGAGAATGTAATTATTTGCAAATAGATAAAAAGTAATCCAAGGATCATAATTGTTATATTTGTAGCACATCCTGTAAATAGTTCATCCTAACAAACATTCTAGACTATCTGGAACGAAATGTAGACAAATATATAAATACTTCATTTTCCCAAGTGGGTCGACCTGAACCCAATCCATTCCCAATGTTACCCACCCCTAATTTCACTATTTATCAGGACTAGCAAAGTTTTTGTGACTTTGGCAAATGGCAATGAGATTTGAGAAAATATAATTTGGTTGGTTGTTTTACATGGACTTCCATGACTTTGCATATGTAATTGGTAGAAGAATATCGGACTTCGTGAGTTAGTTTGTCACATCATAACACAGAAACGAAACTTTTTTTGTTTACGAAAAAATTGTTTTTTTTTTCCGTATAAAAAATCCCTATACGATATTTTTTAGACATATATCGAGATTAATAAATATATAATCATTTGTCAACCATTTTATTGGTCCAGCGATTTGAGTATTATAAATTTAAATATTGATACAAAAAATTATACATTTATATCGATAAATATAATCAGTCTAATTTATTCATATATAACACAGAATAGCTTTATTTTTTTACGACCATGTCCACTGATGCATCATGCTACTATCGAATGTGTTAATTTTTATTATTTTATTTTTATCATTCAATAATTTGATAATACTTCACTTGAAATGGCGAAAACTTAAAATTTAACTTGAGAAATATGTATTCACGGTTTTGAAATTTTCAGGGCCCTTCCTGCTGTTCTGCTGGTTGCATTGAATTGTCCCTTTAGTTACATGAATATTGCACCGAGATTCTCAAATTAACATTTATGATAGATGTCGACTTAACAAAATCATAAATGCTCCCAAGTACATGTATAAATACAAGTAATTGTATACGTATTTAAGTACGAAAAAACGATTAATTATTATCATAAAATAATGACAGAAAAACTAGTTCCATCAGATAGATATCAGTAAATATAACAAAATGACAAAATTAATCGACAAACACCCAACTGTAATGGTCATTTTCACCAATAATTTTCTTTTTTATCGTTTAAAGTCGGTATATTCTTTCCCATTTTATGTTTCTTATTTCACGACATTTAGAGACATCAATCATCATCGCGGCCATAATTTCTCTAACTAGGCTAATTAAAATCATCCCAATTTCATCCTAAATTTTACTTGTTTATGGTTCATCCTCCTGAGAAATCTCTCTCTGTAATTTTGTTATTACATCCTCATCCGTATCAACATATCCTCGTATTTTGTCAAGATAGCAACACGTTCACTTATTACAATAGGAAGCTTATACTGTTTTGTATGTTTACTATTCATGAATAACCCATTTTCATTATGTTATTGAAAATTTACATCATTTTATTTTTACTCGATAATATGCCAACTTCATCGTAGTTAAATAATACATACGGTCTATGCGTATGAGTCCAAGGCTCCAAACTGAATAATCCAAAGCACCAACTCCTGTTAGCTTCCTATTTCGTAACTTTTCCTTAATTTAAAATAGTATTAATAGCCTGTATCTTTAAGACAGTTATTAAAAATAAATAATTAGCAAAAAATCCAAAGCTATCACGCGTTTCTTTCAATTATGTTTTTTAAAATCTTGCAATAAAGCGGCTTCGGCTGCTGTTAATTGTGGCATGATGAGCGTTCTTCTTTTACTCTATCTCTCTTTCTTTAGTTCCGATTCATTGTTATTGCCTGACCATCAAGTTTCGTTGTCGGCCACCTCACGAAGTTACATATTATGTGATTGTTGTTTGGTTGTTAAATATTATAATAGTTTAAGTTTGAGAAATTTTTAATTGTATTGTGGAGAATATTTTATAATTTTAGTAGTACATTACATAACAATTTTTTTGTGTGAGGTAATTTTTTTTTTTTTGAAGTATTTTTTTTTTATGAGGTTAAACTCTTTCTATGCGAAGGTCAATTTTTTCATCCGTAATATGTGGTAGATATCCTTCTAAGGATAGGTCTATTAAGATTTGTTATATTTTTATTTCTGAAATAATAAATTCGGGCGAGTCACAAAAATATTATTTAACTCTTATAAAATATCCTGATAATTATCTAATGTATATCAAAAGACCTATTATATGTAATATTATAAAATTACTTATAATATTACATTTGAAATTTAAAAAAAAAAATGCGGAAGATCTGTGTAGGCAAAAATACTGAGCTGGGCTAAAATTTTTTTAACACCAATCTGAAGAAGAAATAAACTCAATATCATCGTATGTAGAAATTAAGTTGATATACCTGGTCCATAATTTGATGTACACCTCAGTCCTCATAGGATATCCTCTTACAAGTCACTTTCATGGCAGTGACGTTTGCTAACGTTTGCAATTGAGGTTTATTACCATCGGGACCATGCACCTCTGTGTTTATCTTTTTCTTTTGATTATGATTTTTTTTTTATTGATCTCAATCTTCTGTTAAACTCAGGTCCACACACTTGACCAAATCTGAAATCAAAGTTTTTAACTTTTTATTATGTGTTAGGTTTTAAAAAGCAACACCGTGCAGGTGACAACATTTATCTATTATCACCTGGTTCATTTTTATTTGTTGACATAGTAATGTGAGCTTCATACAGTTACAATACTAACCCTACCCCTAGTCAGCCTTTAAACTTTAATTGAATATTAGGTAGTGGTGGTGGGGTCTCAGTCCAGATTCCCATGTCCCAAAGACCCCCTTTTCTCGATTTATTTCGTCCACAGAAGAAGGGACATGGCTAGATATTTTAGGCCAAGAAGAATTCGCAGTTGATACTCACAAACTCATTCAAGGATTGCCCTTTTAAAGGAATTCTTTTCTTTATTTATTAACTAAATTTAGAAACGTGCGTGAATATCACCATGTGCCATTCACTTGTTGCTTTGCAGTTTGCTTTGTTTTTTTTTTTTTTTTTTCACGTTCATTTCTGTGATATAAACTTAGGGAACAAGACAAAAGTTTCACTGAATACTCTTATTAGCTTCAAGATTCACAAGAAGATTGAAAGGATATAGCTCCATCTTATCTCCATAATTACAAGAGCTGGAAAGAGAAAACTGACAAGGAGGATTAAGGACACATAAAGAGATTAAAGAACATAACTCGTTTACTAATCATACTAATTCTTACTGCTCTAGTCTTCCACAAATAGCTGATTTGAGACTGTCTTCAGTTCTCAATCCATCTGGAACCCTAACCACAACATCTTGAAGCATGAGATCATTAACACAAGACATGCTGGCATGATGTACCTGAAATTCCAAGTCACGCAGTGCACTCATTAGCCTAGCAGCAGGATAGTTCACATTCTCAGATTGGACCCTGATCATCGCATCGTTGCCCACTATTTTGATCTCAACGTCAAGATTGAGCGCACTGCCGGAGCCAGAACTAGGCTTAGTTTGATCCACAGATGTTGTGGTGCTCTGATTATCCATATTCTCTGAAATCTCCAGCTTCACATTCTTGGACTCTTTTCGCAACTGTGACTCCAGTTCATCGATCTTGGCCTTGAGCTTATTTATATAAGACACAGCATCAGAGAGTAGCGATGCTTTGTCCATTCTTGACACATTTGGAACCACAGCTCGCAGTGCATAGAACCGGTGGTTCAGCTTCTCCCGCCGCTGTCTCTCCGCCTCAACATGGTTCAGGGGTGTTTCTCTGCCGAGACCTGGCTTTCTTCCCCTTTTCTTCGGTGTTCTTTTCTCTATATTATTCACTGCCACCAATGGACAATCTGAATCTGAATGCTCAGAATCCACGTATGATGATTGCCCTGGTTTAGCGGTACCATCTCGTTTCGCTTCTTTTTCTTGTTTCTTCTTGTTCTCTTCTGGGGTCAAATCTTCTTCTTGTATTCCTGCAATTATGCCAATATCAGCAAAAGATATGTTTCTGTCGAGGAATTGGATCGGTCCGGGCGTCGGATTCAATTGCTTGGGCACTAAGCTTGTGAGATCGGATCCGAAAAGAGACTTCACTTGCTGAACGAGACCCCAGTTTTCTCTGATCATATCACCGGAGCCCAATTCAAGCACCCCGCAGGAAGTTGGTATGCAAACAAAAGTCTCGATGCCATGCATTTGTGCTTCTTTAGCTCTTTCACAGTTGTAGAACTGCATTTCATGACTACCAGTTAACCAAACCAAAGAACCGGTGGTAAGAGCCCTGCCTGGAATACCATCTCCTGCACTGAAAGAACGCATAAGGGACATCACGTAGAACCATTCCGTGTCAGTGACATCACTGCCGTCCATCATGGACATACCGAGATCATGGCTTTGATGATCTACAATGAATGCTTGTTGGAGTCCCCTGATGACCCTTTTCCTGTCCAAGTTAAAGGCAGGCATGTTGAGGTTGTTTACGTTGGTTATTTTGGGGGACGCGTCTTTGTTGCTTTGGTAATGACCATCTCCCCAAGCCAAGAAAAGGTGGCCATTGTCATCGTTTGAAGTTTGCCAGAAAATGGCATAAGACCACCAATCTGGTTGGCTCTGGAGTACGAATTGAAGCCTTTGTTGAAGAGTTGGAGGTGGGGTTTCTGCGGTTAAAGAAACCAGAGAAGAAGATGAAGACGGAGAGATTATCAGATCTTCCATTGCCTCTTTGTGTTGTAAATGTTTGACTCGAAAAAAAAAGAGGAGAGAAGAGGTTATTGTGAGAACAAAGATAGAGGAGAGCACAAAGTAAATATACTACAAGGAAATGGAAGATTATTCCCTTTCTGTACACAAAGGAGCTAAACAGAACTTGCCACCAAAAGAATAGAATAATTAAAAAATATTTAAAATAATTAATTGTTGTACGCAACTCCCATCTGTTTTTTTTTTTTTTTTTACCAACAAGGGTATAGTATGGTCAAAATTTGATAAATACTCGCCAACAAACAAGCAGGATGGGGCTGATTCTGATAGCCTTATACCAGGAAAAGAAAGAACAAATGGGTGAGGAGAATGAAGAAATTAGGGGGGAGGCAGGCTTATATCACAGATGTGAAGTGAGAGAATCAAATAACAATTCCAAGTGAAAGTTTGGTGCTACGTGGGACCTAAAGGGCCCCACTATAGCTTATTCACTGCGTCACTATTGGGCACCACTAGCACGTGAATCGAAAGCGATGGGCCTAGTGACTACTGATTACTGATAGCTAGCACAAGGCCTTTCTGAGCCTCTAGGGTCCCTCCCCTCTTTCATACATTTATCGAATCCATGACTAACTTTTTCTTCCGACCAATCATACACTCTCGTGCAAAAATTGCATGCCATCTGTGTGTTATATTATGATTTATGTGTAACCCCTTCATTATAATATAATTGCGTCAGGATTACTGTTACTCTGATATGCCATGCCACTCCGTACAATCGTTTGCTTCTATTTTCAAGAATTTCAGTTTCCACTAAATATCATATTAAATTTTATTTCTTTAAAGTGATGCATTTATGGCCCCTGTGACTACTTTCTGTAACGTGTATTATAAAATGTTGTAACTTGCAACCGGACGTTTTCTTGTGGGCTTTTCTTTAATATTTAGTGATTTCTATTATATTCCGACTTCCGAGTCATTGGAGTGCCCGTTTAACGACATCAAAACTCAATAGTTTCTATATATATATATATATATATATATAAAATTTAGTGCCGTCTTTGCCTAGATTTGGCCACGTATTGTCGTATTATTTTTATATTAATTGGAAAAAAAAAGTGTACTTTTTTTAAAGCAAGTTTTATTCATTTAATGATTTACCTCTCGAGTTTCTTTTACCTCTTCAAGTTTCTTTTAAGAGTGATACCGGTTTACAAAGTAAAAATATATACTGTATTTCAATTGATATATTATCAGTTAATAATTATCGCTTGTTAGATAATATTAATTTAGTTAATTTTTATTAATATAATAATTATATAATATTAATTATTATTAATAAATTAAATGTCACATCACGTAAAAATAATATGATTATTTTATCTTAAATTTTTTAAAAAAAACTACCCATTATTCTTTTCTTAAAAGATTTTCAAAGAAAAAAATTTGATATTAAACAATTATCAATCACCCTCCAAAAGAGAATAACAAGTATTTTTAAAAAAATCAAAAGAAAAAATAATATATATATATATATATAACTTTAAAATATTTTATTTATAAAAAACAAAATAAAAAGAACATTCTATAGTACTCAGTACATGTTTAACTTTGAAATAACTTGGACTTATCAGATTTTTCTCCGCTCTTACATTTCCATTTTACAAAATATAGACTTAATTCTCAACAATTGGACGTTAAATTATTATAATTCAACATTCAAGGTTTCGTAACAAAAGAATGACCGTTGATTTATCAATCTTCCTTTATAACATCTAAACTGTTTAAAAAAGAGCTCGGCCTTTAATTTAGTATTGCCACCTATAACATTATTTTATGGAATTAATGATTCGCGTTTCAATTATTTTAGGCACAAATTAACAATGAAGTGTGCAATTTGTCACGTAATTTGATTGGTCCACTAAGTTTTTTAGCCATACAAATAGTATAATTATTATATCATATGTTAATGTTAATGTTATTGTCAAATTAGAAACACACTAATTAAACTTTGGACAAATAAACTTACAAATACGCACTGCATGCAAAGTGCATTTGCAAAAGTAGGTCCAAATTCTAACTAATATTAATGGAAAGCGAAACCCTACCCTAGATAATTAATTACATAATACGTCCAAGAAGAGCAGTAAGCTTTTAAACCTTGAACATTAGGTTTGCTTGGGCAGTAAGCTTTTATTTATGGAAGAAGCTTCAAGGCTTGAGTACTATGTATAGTTTATTTATGTATTTCGTCGAATATGGATGGTGACACACTAAACGTAGAGTTGCATTTGAAAAGACAAGGGTGGGTATCAGTTGGCAAAGAAACGTTTCACTCGGACAGAAACTTTGATCCTTCCAACTCAACCACCATGCATAAAGAGGAGGCTCGACTGGAGCTACCCAGCTTATCGAAGATAATTATTGTATATCAAGCCTTACCCTAGACATTGCACATGCACGGCCTTGTTTGGCCCCTTGGGAAAAGCCCTGCTCTTTTTTCATTTTTGTTCTTCTTTCTGGATTTGGGAGCTACTCTTTTCGGGCACGCAAGACCTAACTTTCCTTTTAAGATTAATACTTCCAGGTAATTATTTTAATGCATGCCGAGTTGAGATTCTTATATATACAACTACTACTCAAAATTAAAAAATTGCAAGAGTAAAGGAGAGAATGAATATAACTCAGCAATGAATTGTAATGCACGTTTTGTTTTATGAAAGCTATGGTGCAATTTTGATATCAATTCAACAACAGACATGCTAAATCAAATTATCAAAGTCTATGAAGCTGGAAAAAAAAAAATCTTTGGGACCAAGAACTTCTTCTATTAAGAGTTTGTTTGATTGAATTTTTAAAATAAAAAATTTTAAAATAGAGCTTTTTAAGAAAAAGTAATTGATTATTTAGTTATTAATTAAAAAAATATTTTTAAAGTATTAGATCGTTTAATTATACATTGTTAAAAGTATTTATCTATAATTAAATTATAAAAAATGACACTTAATAAAATTTATATTCAATTTCTAAACAATTTAATTTTTTATATACAAAGTCAAATTTATCATGTATTTTCTCAAAACCAATTTCTTAAAACATAATAATCAAGTAAAATTAATGCATAGTAATAAATGAATCATTATAAATTTATTACATTTGGTACAAAAAATAAAAATAAATTTATACTTATTTTTATTAAAAAAATAAAATTATTAACAAAAGATTTTAGTAGATTCTTGTAAAAATATGATAGAAATATAGAGATATGATTGTTTTTTAAAAAATATTAAAAATATGTAAGTTGAATAGAGTTTATTTTTTTTATTCAGTGTATACTATGAAATTAAAAAAATAATTATTAGAGCATATGTGACATTGCACAAATATAAAAAAAAAAATTCAAAATACTTAACTCTCAAAAGTTTAAATTTTTAATTTTTATAAATAGAGATAAAATAACTTTTTTAATTTCAAAAGCTCTTCTTTAATTGCAACCAAATGCATCAAAAAAATTTAAAAAGAAATTTATCATTAAAAAGGCTCATTTAACTAATAGAGAAGCTTAGTCAAACAAACATAACTCCCGCACTAAGTATAATTTTCAAATCCATGCAAACTGCTTAATAAAGATTACAATAGTTATTTATAAAAAAATTTGTTCAGAGAGCAAATATTTTATTTATAGACGAACAACCCATAATTATTCTTTAAGTAATTATATAATTAGATGACTATAATTTATACATATTATTTTTTTATAGAGAAAAAAATAATTTTGTCCCTTAAATTTGACCTAATACTCAATTTTATCCATCTTATTTTGAATTATCCAAATTTGTTCCTCTCTATTAGTTAGTTGCCGTTAAATTTAATAAAAATATAGTTATTTCGATACAATATATGTGTTTACTTCCTGATGGTTATTCACATATACTGCGATGTTTAAAGTTACTGACACATCATTAAAAAAATAATTCAAGTGTTAATATTATTTTCACGTATTAATAAATGATTGGCTATTGATGAAAAAAAATTAGACAAGTGGCACATTTGGATAATTTTAATATTAATTTTTAAACTTTTTAAAAATAAATTATTAAAAAAACAGAATCCTTTATTGCACAAACATCAGGCAGTGTCCACCACCGCCGCCGCCACCGGACTCTAATGATAAAAATGATCAAAATTTATACCATTGGACTCTATTTTCATGAGCGGTGGCAGCCACTGACAGTGCAAGTCGAATGCCGGTGCATGTTACACAAAGCGATGGTGGCGTGCATTGCCTCTCTGTTTAAAGTGCATCATTGTGGCCGCCACCCTCCTCTATAGGAATGACAATGCATGTCAAACGGAGTCGTAGTGCACATCATTGTTGTCACCGTTGGATAGATTGACGATCGATCTATCCAATGGTGGCAGCGATGCACGTCATTACAGCTTCATTTAATATGCACGACTGATCTATTCAATGGTGGCGGTGATGCACATCATTATTGCTTCGTTTAACGTGCACTACTGGTGATCGTCGCCTCCCATGGCTTCTATTGCATATTTGAAAGCTTTTAATTTTTTTTTTTTAAAAATAATCTCACCATTGTGTAAATCACAAAAAATAAAGTTTAATAATATAAATTTTGAACATTTTTATCGTTGGAGTCCGATGACTAATAGTGACCACCACTATCAAATATCTGTTATTGATTATGGTGCCTATAGTAGAGTTTTATATGTTATTTATTTAATAATTTATAATTATTTAATACGTGTCACAATATTAAAATATTTTATTTATTAAATTATGATTTTATTTTTAATTAATAAAATTTAACGATAATTAGATAAATGAAGATGGATAAATTTAAATAATTTAAAATAATAAAAATAAAATTAAGTATTAAACCTTATTTTATAAATAAAAATATCATTTTTCCTTTTTAATATTGTTCACGATAAAATTTAACTTTGCTTGAATTAATATTCGTACTTATCATCACGCCCGCGACTTCGCCATAAAAATTAACATTTAAAGCCACGATGCAACATGTGTAGATTGAATAAAAAATATGTGATATTATTATGTGATTTTAACTCACATATGGCGTGCGCGATGTACATACAGATATAGATGGTATTTACACATCAATCATTTTCGTGATTAATATGATATATAGACATTAATTAGCGTCCTTTTCATGGTTAATAGGTAGATCAAACTAAATTGCAATTATAGGCGATTAATAAAAATTGAGTTTTTGTTTCAAAAAAATAAAATTTGACTTTTAATCTCACAAAAAAGTGTGCTCACGCAAAGAGGGACGAATTTTTAGCCATTGTTATTGATTAAAAAAATGTTATTTTGGTTCTTATTTTAATTGATATATATCAATTTAATCACAATTGTTTTAATACATAAAATATTGTGTTAAATAGTTTTTTTTTTTTACTGTTTTATTATAATATTCTTAATAAAACAAATGATAAATGTCACATGCGAGGAGTGAGAAGTTTTTATTTTTTCTTTGTTTTTTTAATAATAGGTTTTTTTTTTTCTTCTTCTTCTGTTTCTTTTTTTTCCACCCCAATCTGGAAATCCTACTCAAAGCACTGGTACTGTGACGTAGAGCTCTCAAACAATTAATTAAAGATACCTCGCAGACAAGATGATGACAACGATGATATGAAGGAGGAGTACGTGGATGAGCAAGTCACATACGACGAAGTGGGCGAAGAAGAAAAGAAGGATGATAGCTCTAGTGGGAAAAGGCGGAATCACAGTTCATAGACAACATGGCGGAGGATGACGATGAAGAGGAGAAAGAGGACAATGGTGATGATGAGTACAATTATTGTTGTTTTGTTTTTCTTTTGGGTTGGCTAATGATTTGCCATTCGTTAGCTGAAGTTGGTTTTTGTTGAGTTTCTATGAAGGGTGCAAAAGAAAACAAATAATTTTGTTGGCTGTTTCAATTTTGCAATACCCCTAATTCTATTCGTCAGCTCCACGTCATCTTTCTGAAAAGGGGTATTCTTAACTCTATATATCAATCGCGAACAGCTTTTTACAAGTGTAAATGTAGTGTGCCGACACGGAAGATCGGCTTCTTCTGTTCGACGAAATGCCGCATAAAAGATAAAATATTGGAGTATCGATGGTCGTATTGTTGTTCCCATTTCTTTCTCTGTTTCAATATTTTCAGATTTCACAACCCTTTCTCTAATCTTATTAATTGGGTTTCGGCCGCCCTCTAAATCTTTTTTAAAAACATCCAACTTCTCCTTAGTTTTTGAATTCATTCTCGAATAAAGATCTGAATATTTGTAATAGGATTCTCTTCCCAATCTGGGATTCATTATCGATTGATGATTTGAATCTTTGCAATCAATAAAATTACTAATTTAATTTTTCAAAATTGACATTATTTTTATTTTAAATTTTAAATTAAAATATATACATCTTTAACCATTTTATCTTCGAAAAGTAATTTTTATGTGAGTACTTTGTAACGATAATAACTAATATAATATATATTAAAATAATAAAAATTAAGTCAATTTATATCAATTAATTCGAGGACCAAAATCACATTTATAAAATTAATAATAAGAAAACGAGGCCAATTGTTGAACGCCATTCGCGCTAGCATGCTAAACAAATGCCATAATAGATTTTGACATTAAATATTAATTTCCTTGAAAAATGACATTAAATATTATTTTAGTATCTTTAAAGTTAGAAAAACTTATGCTTAATTACTGTGCTGTGTGAGTTTGTCTTTATTTTTGTATTATATTAAATTATATAATATATTCTCACAATTACCATCAAAATGCAATAACAACAGTCTTGCAATTCTAGATTACACATGTGATGATTGAGACTCGCACAACTCTCGCGTCCTATGGGTGCCCGGTTACAGAACAAGGGTACACTACAAGTTGCAAAGAGAGAGCATAGTGCTATTCAAGTGTCTTTTCTCATTTCGACGTCATAGTTGCGCCAATTTTAATTCTCAATTCTCACATGTGCAAGTGTTTCCCCGAGCAGCCACACGTATCATGATACGATTTATGATTTGTCTGAAAGGGGCTATTTAAGTTCGACAGTACAGGCTAATTATTATTTTCCTCTTACAATTATGTCATGTCCTGATCCTATTGCACCATCAGAGGACAAACCTAACCATAAACAGTATTTTATTTTTTAACACAATAGAAAATAGGTTATTTTTATCTTGATCTTCATTTCCACATTCCAGAATTAATGACTGTCACCCAGTAATAGAAATAATTACGAAGACAATAACTTGTTATAAATTATTAGCCATACATTGTTCTGTGTGATGTTACTCCAAATTAATAAGTATTTAATTTTTAACAGAAAAGAAATATGTCCAAGCTTTATTTTCTTGCCAAAGACGAAACATAGAGATAATAAATACACATTACTACAAACTAGAAAATGGACAGCCTAAACTGATTTGCTATATATTATGCAAAACAAGATCTTCTGGCATAAAAACTCAAAAGTTTTTGTTAAGTTTGGCTGATTCAGAAATTGGGTAGGTTGTGTAAAATAAATACGTTGGTTAACTTAAGCCTCACAATTTGCTTCAGATCCAACTTGGAGTTACGCAATCATGCATTTTATTCAAATCTATTACTTTTCATTGCCACGATTTGAAATAACCAAACGAGGGAAACGTTTCAACAATGAATGACATCAACATTTTCTATTTTTAACTGTAGACACAACCAATGGAGTTAGAGCAGGGAACACAAACTTTAATAAAATACCATGTAATAATCTCACAAAATCTTGAAAATATTCCCGTAACAATGTCTTGGGACGAGATTAAAGTTAATGTTGCTCCTGATATTAACTTTAGCACTATTTTTTTATAATGATTAATTTTTGCACTAATACTAATTTGATATAATTTTTTTATCGTGCACTTTAAATAAATTATATGTACATACAGAAGACTTAACTCACAAATAATAAAGAATATAAAAAATTAATACAACAATAGAGATCAAGAAAATAAATCACAAAACATAAAATATACGTAGTTCAGCAACAAATGCTTACGTTCATGACAAATCTATGATCTAACTTTTTTCATTAATAATTCATAAAAGTACTTATAAATCGCTAAGTATCTCTTAAATCTTCTAGACTTTTTAGACCTTTTAATATTTTTCAAATCACCTTAATCTAATAATAAAGATTTAACTAAAGAATTTAAGAATAGCCCGACCTCTTTTAGAGAATTTATTATACTCCTAACACACTCAATACTTGAGTGATCTCGTGGTTACACATAATGCACTCAATATTTAGTACCTACTTAATTCATCTATTCTCTCTTATATTTACATTTTTTATACTTAAATAATTTTAAAGGGTTATAAGAATTTATATAGTGTTTATAAATGCCAAAGAAACCCTCAACCTTATTGGAACAAGAGTCCATGCGTGCGGGAGTCAAATTTCATTTAAAGAAGTCAATTTGAACTAAAAATAAATTTTTTCGAACTAGCAATGTTAGGCATTAGTGCGATTATTCCAATGCCGCGACGTTTCTCTACTAATGTTGGAGCATTAGTGAGACCTTCGCAACGTTCTCAGGTAATGCGAGGGCATTGGGCTATCTGGAATCGACACCGGGGCATTTTGTCTTCCAGCATTGAAGCATTCATACTTGTACCACCCTCCTTGCATTTTGTTCCTTGTACTACCTTTGCGTACTAGACTTCTTATTGACTCTTCACTTGACATCAGTCTCAATTTATGTACATACATGATTGTTGAATCATCAATTCTAACAAACAACTCCTTAATTTAAAATATATCTCCAATAAGCTATTCAGGATCATTCTCCCTTAATAATTATCAATATCTAGTGTTGACTTCAGTTAAGTCTTATGCCCAGAATTAACTAAGGCTTATGAGTCACAATCTCCAAAGATTCATGAATGATGCTTGTCTAGAGTAGCTCTAGTATAGTGATCTCCCTTGTCACTTTGACCACTATATCTTAATAGTTAAAATCTTTACTATTATTATCCTTCTTATACGTTTTCTTTCAACCTCTACCACACATTAAGATAATTTTAAAGCTGTCCTATATTCTATATCCTCTCAACAACTTATGTTGAGCCATACACAGCTCTTCTCAAGCATATAGCCTATATTATACTTCTCACATATAGATCATTTTTTAATCTTTTTATATTCATTCCTGTGCCTCGAATGAATATTTCACTTAGATCTAGCACTCATAGGAAAATTAAGTTTTTATGAGATTAGGAACAAATCTCACACTTACATCCCTCAGTTTTTTTATCATTTAGTCTTCAATCGTATTCTATAAATCCCCTATAACCACAGAAAAAGCCATATATCTCTCTATTAGTACTTTTGCAACCCATAATTGATGTATAATTGGTAAATAATAATTTTTCAAGACTAATATAAAAACAATCACTAGAATCAATTATTCAGTTGCACACACATTCTTGTAGAAACTATTAAGATTTTTGCCTAGTCATCTTATAAACGTTTGTAAATTCACATTCACATTCTTTTTCTTTTATCTTGGTCTTTTTCTCCAAACTATCCCTTATCAAGTACTTTAGGCATTTCTTGGATCTACCCTTCCATTTTAATTGTTCTTCTTTTCTTCATATTTATTCTTTTGTATTCAATTTGAATGATTCTTCTGACTTGGACCTAAATGACGTAGTCATCTTCATCACTAATAGTCTCTTTAAGAGCGGTCTTTAACCTAAAACTCACTAGTAAAGACATCACATTTTCATCTTTCAGATAATCATCCTCCTATTGAACTTCTTCATGTTTGTGGGTCCCCATAATTAATAACTTTTACTCTGCAATCTCTCTCTGCTGCCTATGCTATACAATCTTGACCCCAAACATAGTTTTGTCACCAGTTTGTTGCGAATATTAGCCTTAGTACTAATCTCTCATAGTGATTAGACTTTACATTAATACCGATTTGATGGAATTTCTTTGGCATGCACTCCAAATAAAATCTATGCACATGTGGAAGACTTAACTCACAAATAACCAATAACATAAAAGATCAACACAATAATAAAGATTAAGAAAACAAACTATAATACACAAGATATACGTGATTTAGCAATAAATGCTTACGTCGATGCCAGAACTATGATCCAGCTTCTTTCATTAATAGTTCACAAAAGAATTTATAGATCACTAAGTATCTCTTAAATCACCTAGATCTTTTAGACCTTATAGTATCTCCCAAATCACCTTAATCTGACAATAAGAGATTTAACCAATGAATACAAGAATAGCTTAAGCTCTCTCAAATTATCTATTATCACTCATAGTACACTAAGTACTCAAGTAATCTTATAGTTACACCCTAGTGCACTCATCATTTAGTGCGTACCTAACTCATTTATTCTCTCTTATATTTATATCTTTGGTGTTTGAATAATTTTAAGGGGTTACAAAAATTTATATAGTATTTATAAAGGCGTAAAAAACCTTAAACTTAGTTGAAATAAGAACTCTTACGTGTAAGAGTCTAAATTCCATTTAAAAAAGTCAATTTGAATCAAAAACGAATTTTTCTAAACTAACAATTATGCGTTAATGCGACTATTTCAACGCTGCAGCATTCCTTTACTAACTTTGGGGCGTTAATGAAACATTGTCGCAATGCCATGGCATTCTCAAGCAACACGGGGGCCTTGGGCTCTTTGAAATCGACACATGGCCATTCTGTCTTCCAACGTTAAGACTTTCAAACTTATACAACCCTCCTTATATTTTTTATCCCCTCTTTATTTTTAATCTAAGTTTTGTTCATTCTTTGTACGCTTTTCATATATTAAATTTCGTGTTGATTTTTTATTTAATATCTACTTCAATTCATTTTTATATATAATTGTTGAATTATCAATTTTTACACTTATTGTATCTCATTCTTTTTCAAGATTAGAAAAAATTATATAATGATGGTAAATAAATTTTACTTGTAATATTTCATCTTCTTTCTAATAAAATTCCGAATAAAGAGTGATAAAGAAAAAATGAGCCCCGAAATCCTCGAAATTCGTAATCTTAATTTCCAGCAAAGAAGGATATCAAGGAATCTGAAATCCACCACACCCACCGTGCAAGTTCAAGGTGTCAGCCACTGCCTTCAATACAACAAATCATTTATAGCTCAACTCAAAATTTCACTTTGCTTCCTTTTCCAGTCCATCCTTTCGTTTGCAATCATTATTTGATGTTATAATAATTCACTATTTCACATCAATTCCTTTTCTTGTAGGCCAATTTTCAGCGACTCTCCTTCTCGTTGAGTTGTGCAGATTGGTACAGATATTGGCAGCTCAACTAATTTGTAGGTCTCATCTGCTATTATACATTGAATTATTTGTCACTGTCTTTGCATTTTAATTTCCTTCCAAGACTGAATCCAACGGATCTACTCATTTGTATATACTGTGTAGAATGAACTATAAACCCTTAGGGTTACAATCCTTTAAAGAAGATGACACCATTTAAATTGGAAGTTCTAAATTGATCCCCGCATAAAATTATCTAAAAAGTCCCAAAATAAAAAAACAAAAAAAACGCATAACGATATAGAATGCAAACTGTCCATTTACTTTTCATCCTCTGAATAGACTTCTTCTACAGAGAAACGAAGCACTGCTTAAGAGAACCTTAAGGGGAAGGAGGATAAAGTATGAATATGACCATTAAATGAATTATTAAGTCATATTTGATAATATATATATATATAGTGGTGGTTATTATTTTTTTTTAGAAAAAGAAATAAGGGTATTAGGAGAATATGGACCACGCTACACATTAAAAAAGAGATTTTGAGAAATCGTATGAAAGAATCATTTTCCATATGATTTTGGTTTAACCCCACAATATGCTGATGTCTTTCAGCTTTTACAAAATTACTTTGATACAAATAATGCAACGTTCCACTTGTGATGGAAGTAACTGAAACTATTTAACAAATTGCAGTCGGATATTCTGCAATATCTTCATAAAATATTAATTAGTGCTCAAGATTAGCCATTCCATTAATTTCACCGTAATTGGAAAAGTTCAAACTTGCGTCATGGTTTCCAATTTCGGACAATAACATAAAAAATTATTATTGAAAATGGTTTCCAATTTCGGACAATAACATAAAAAATTATTATTGAAATTGATGATTCAACAATTATAAATATGAATTGAAATGGATATTAAATGAAGAGTCATAAAAAAATTAAGAACGCATTAGATATACGAGAAAATAGCAAGATGAAGAGTTAAAAGTAAAAAGAAGCGCAAAAATACTAGGCTACAATTCCAAGTCGCAACATTGTGGTGTTGGCTTGGTAGTGCCGCAACGCCGAAGACAAGAGCTCCAACACCACAGCACTAGCCATTCAGCGCTAAATCAGATCGCACCAACGCTGCAACGCCTAACTTTGTGAACTTTTCTTTTAACTCGAATTCGACTTCTTTCAAATAGTTTTAAACTATTACATGCATAAATTTTTATTCTAATTAAGTTTAGGGTTTTTATGTTTTAATAAACACTATATTAACATTATAAACCCTTAGAATTTATTAGACATTAAAGGAGATACTCTAAGAGATATTAAAGAGTTAGGTATATACTAAGTGTTTGTGTATATTAGGATAAAATCATTGTAGACGTTTATTATTTTTGTGTAAACAAAAGTACACTAAATAATTTCTTTGAGAGTTCTTTATTTTAATTCTCCTTCTTTTTTTTCTTTTTTAATATAAGGGGGTGTGTCAAAGTACAAAGGGTTTTACCCCTTTACCTCTCCTAGGGTTGAACCTGGGCGGCTTACATGACATATGCCTAACTTGCCACCAGACCATGCTCTTAAGAGCTTATTTTGATTCTCCTTGTAATTTTTAGAATAGTTAATAAAAGATGCAATACTTGAAAAATGTATCCTCTTGTGCTTAAGCACCTCTCTTCCTTCTGACTCTCCGTTTTCGTCCATTCTTATATCTTCAACATGTATTTGGCCTCGTATTGACTCTTCATTGATCTTCAACTCAAAATCATATTCAAATACAATTTTAAGTCACTAAAATTTCAACTGTTAAGAGACTTAGAGTTTATATTTATAATAATATTAGAAATTTATGATATAAAATTTATATCTCAATTAATGTGACATTTAATCTGTCCATTATCAATTGGTGTTGTATAACTACCACATTAATAAAGATTAGAAAATTAATAATTACTATCATGTGATAGTTATTGATTAATGGCACATAGTTAAAATATTTTATAACTTGGTAAATTTAGTAATATTCTTATATTTAATTTAAAAGTACAATTATTAAAGTATTTAATAATTATTCTTTTAATTTATAATAAATACTTTACCCTTAAGTATTTTTATTTAACAAAGTTATATTTACACTCTATACCAAAGTTTTATATGAAGTTATAATTGTTGTTAAATATTTTGTGAATATTTTACCCTCAAGTATTTTCACTCTATAACTAGTGTTTTTATTTAACAACAATTATAATTTCATATAATAGCTACGTATTAAAAGAACCTTCAAATTTAGATGGGAGTAGTGATACCCTCCGTTTATTAAGTAATAGTCACCGTTGTCATAGAGCGATCAAGTTAGATTACAATCCTGGAAATTGCTATTTAAAATACATGGGATGGTGGTGGTGCTGTTCGCACTCCTCTACTCTATGGCGGAAATCTTGAACATACCGTCCCAGAATTTTGTGATATAAAGGTTTAATGAAAAATTAATGACGATCTATTTGTCTTTCCATGAAAAAAAACAAAAAACCGAATGAATAATAAAGTGGATGAGGATTAGTTACGTATGAATATGACCATTAAATTAATTATCAATTAAACTAAATGATTAATATACTAGTGGGCGGTGGTTATTATTATTTTATATTTAAAAGGAAATTACCTCCTATGAGATTATGGACCACGCTTGATAATTCATATGAAAGAAGCATTTTGCATATAATATTGGCTTAAGCCCCACAAAAATCTTTCACTTTTTTTTTATATAATTATTTTATGCAAATAATGCAACATTTCAGTCCTAGTGAAAGTAACTCAAGCTATTTATTATAGATGAATTTCGGTTTTTGAAGAAAGCCAAACTTAAACAAGTTGATAAATAAATACCAATAAGATTTTCTTCTTAAAAGACAAGAAATAATAATTTTTTAGGGGAAAAAAAAGACAAATCTCACTAAGATATTCTGCAATATCTTCTTAGATTTAAATATTTGTTGTTCTATTTTAGGAAATGGACAGTTTAATTTTTGTGTTTTTGCTGAATTATTCACTTGGTTCTTAATATTTAAAAAATGATTAATTATGTAATTTTTTAAAAGTATTTTTGTTACAAATTTCATTCTTAAAATATATTTTATTGTAATTATTTTTATTTTTGAAAAATGACTACTTTTGTCATCTAAGGGATGTAAATGATAATTATTAAAATATTAAAAATTTAATGAGTAATTCAACAATAACTTAAAAATTAAAGTGACAATTTTCCTTCTATATTTATTATAATTATAAAATTTTAAACTTAAATTGTATTCTTCAAATTTGAACCATATAATTAAAAGTTATGTGGTCGTCCGATCGCTAACAAATATAGTTTTAAAAAATAATTATGTGTTAATTGAATTCGTATTAGAGTCAGCATTACTATTGAGTCATCTTAAATTTTGATATTAATGAAAATATAACCCACGTTGTAAATTTATAACCATGGTAATAGCTATTTAAAAGAGAATGATGCTTTTTCTTTTTATTTTTAGCGCAAGGTGGTGCTATTTTTTTTTTATTTAAAAAAAATCATCCTATTTGATTAAAAGACAGAGTGGTGACATTAGCACCCTCCAAAATCATTAAAAAAATGTCAAAATAATCCTTAAGATAAAACCTTTATTTTACAGAACTTTCAATTATTATTTTTCTTTTATAAAAAATACATAAAAAGACAATTGAACTCCTAATTATACCAATTCTTGTGATGCCTTCAGAGGTTAGTCCCATCTCCCTATTTAGAATTTAATAATATTATTGTTTACGTAATAATTTTAAAAATATTTTTTATTCTAAGAGATGTGCATATAATATGTTTATTATTGATCGGTGTTATATAACTATTACATTATTAAAAATAAATAAAAATTAATAATTACCTAATAATAATAATTATTAATTAATGAAATATCAATTGAGATATAAAATATGTTCCCAACTTTTTAAGTCCTACACTGCTATTCTTTGAAATTTAGGTATAGTCTTTCTATTTCTAAATTTTTATGGAAGAAAATAAAAATATGAATAAAAAGAATAACTTCCACTCTATCTATTTAAGTCTTCCAGAGGTTCTTTTTATACATAGAAATGAAATTAAACATAAATTATTACATAAGTTTGAAGATATTTTGCTGATTATGATATATTAGCACAACTAATTATACTTTCTATTTCTTTTTCAACAAATCACTTTTAAAGATCTACCTATGACATTAAGAATCAATAACAATTTTTATTATTATCCCTCAAGCTGAGATTCCAAATTGGTGATAAAAAGTGGAAAGTTTTGAAACTCAGCTTGATATTGTGAATACTTGTTCAAGTTTTCATGTGATTTTGTTATAAGATTTTTCTATGATATTGTGAGACTTTTTTTTAATTTTGTCATAGATTATTTTATATAATATTATTATGAATTTTCCTTCCTATGAATATGTTATAAAAATTTTTCGTTGTAATTAAAATATTTTAGCTTTAAGCATTTTTTTTTCCGGTTAAATATCCCTCGTCATAATTTTTTTCTTTTCTTCTTTTTTTTTCAAAAAAAAATTAAACATGCTAAAATACTAATGAAATGTCCTTCATAATCTGGTATTTATTCTAATCTAAACACTTAGACAATTCTTAAAATAGATTATAACTAACTTTGATATCCTAAAAAAAATGTAGAATAAAATTGATAACTTACACTCTTATTAATTTGAGCTTTATAAAAGCTCTACTTATACATAAAAATAAACAAAAGGAAAGGAAAGAAATCAAATACATATCATTACATAATTTTTGGAATATTTTATTTATTATGAAATGTTGACACAATTAATTGTGTTTTTTTATTAGTAAAACATTTTTTTAAATTTACATATGATATTAAAATTAAATTATGATTAGATAAAGATTGAAGTTTTCTAAAATTATCATTGTTTGCTTCAATTTGTTTCCATGGAAAACTATCAGTTCGCCACCTGCTTAAAGATTGCAATAGATGGTGAAAAGATTATTGTTTTTATTGCTTTGGAAATTCTCTCACTCTTTTTATCACATAACAATATAACAATATTGGTTAAAAATTATCGAGATATAATATAGAGAACAAGTCAAGTGCGTAGTGTACGTAAAGATTAAATACGAATGCAAAAGGAGGCGAAAAATAAAAAAGACGGTACCATGTGACCAGCACCGCTGCGACCAAGTGAGAAACACCCAGTGCTGCGACATTGAGAGCTGAACGTCGTAGTGCTAGGCACGAAAACAGTTTCTGTTTTGATATTTATCTATTTTGTCTCACATTTATTTTGGAACTCCCTAATATGACTCTCACACATTTAGGATAAATATAGGGCGTCATAAAACTTATATAAAGACTCTCTATTAGTTTATAAACATATTTTTGTGATAACTCAATAAATCTTAGTGATTAAATTTTATTTGTGATTCTTAATGAAAGAAAATTTTTAAATTGTAAGAGATAAATTTTTTTTTTTATCTTTTTTTGTAAAAAATATACTTTATTAATGTTTTAAAATTCAATAATAAAAGTAAGTGATCTTAATTCACCATAGACGTAAACATAAACAAATTCCTAAATTACATAAATTTTTATATATTCTTCTTTTATCATTTTTTTTCTAATTTCTTTAATTATTTATTTTATATTATTTATTTGTCTACTTCTGTTTCAACAAACAATACCAAAGAGCCTATCCTTCCACGTATAAAGCAATCAAAACGTTCGAGCTAATTAGTGTTTGGAATGGGCTTTGTGTGTGATTGTGATGCTTTTTTGTTGGCGTCGATGAACTTCCTTTTTGCTATTATTGAATATAAAGAAGCAACTACTTCAAATCCTGGTTGTGGAAATATTCAGAGTTAAAACAATATTTGCTCTTGAATTGAGTCAGAGAGATTAGAGATGTAACCATCGACATTATTTAGGAAGGATGAATTGGGGTTATTTGTCAATCAAAGGAGAGTAATTCGAAATAATTATGTCGTTATAACTGCATTCAAAGACGAAGTTTTATAAGAATTTTGAAGATGTGGCAACAGTAACAGGCCTGATTGGGCGAATTGAACTTCACAACCAGATGCAACAACTAGGCTGAAACACCACGTACGAGATTGACATGAATTTACCGGAGTAGTTATTGGCCCAACTCGAATTCAAATTTAATTTTGTTTTGAGGTGGCTATAATTGCATAACTATGGACTATTAAGCAAAACTTTCCATCTAATACGATGTCGCAAATCAATGGCATTGACTTGTAACGAAGCAAAGTTATCTCACAATGAAACAGTAAATACAGCAAAGACTGACTGGGTTTTCTAAGACAATATACGAAGAAAGTAAATATATTCCAAGAGAATTTAAGAAGAAATGTAAAAACTAAAAAGCATGAATGATGAACAGATGTTTGTACGTGCAAGATAACAACTATATAATCTTTCTTTTTTTTTTTTTTGAATGTGGGGATTAATTATCAAAGAGCACAAGAGGACATGTCCTCATTTACAAAACGTTCAATTTGAATTGGTACTTTACCATACCAAATAGTTTCAGAATTTAAATTAAGAGCAAAGCGTGCTAACTCATGGGCCACCCGATTAGATGAGCGGTAAGTATGACTAAAAGAGCACTGAGAGAATGATGAGGCCATCGTCCTAATATCGTGGAGAGCCAAACCCAACTCTGAGACTGAAGTAAGGCGATTGTTAATGTCATGGATGACATTTGCCGCATCTGAAGCAACCTCGAGGGCAGAGATGCCTAGCAATCTAGCCAGGTAAAGTCCTCGAAGCAGAGCCAAGGCTTCAAGGATATCCACCGGGGGTAGTGCATCTAATGGAATGGATGAGGAGGCCAAGACCACTCCAGAGTAGTCGCGTAGCACCACCCCTAGTCCAGCCTTGAAGTGTTTTGAGGAGAGGCTTGCATCAGTGTTTAGTTTTATAGAGCCCAGACTAGGGGGAAGCCATAGGTTGTGACTTGATATTGAGATGTTATGAGCGCTGGTCTGAATAGTCATCAATTCATTCTTGTAGTCTTGCACCCAATTCAGCACCTCTGGCAAAGAGACCTTCTTTTGCTCTATGATGAATTGGTTTCTGATATACCAAAGTCTCCAAAAAAGAATAAGCAAGAACTCAACATTTTCAAGTGATAGGCACGCCTGACATTCAATCAAAAAATCCAACATGGATGTACTATGGGAGATACATAAACCATGTAGGAATGAGCATGATTGGCGCACTTTCTTCAAAACATCACAGAGCCATATCGCATGAATGGTGTTTTCAGCACCTTTAGCACAACGACCACACAAGTAATCAACAGGGACATGATGTCTTCTAAGGTTATAGAAAGTAGGGATCCAGTTATGCGATACTCTCCAGACAAAATGTTTAATTTTCTGAGGAATTTTTAGGTTCCACAGGGCCTTCCACCAGTTACTGGTAACACCACTGCCAGAGCTGGAGGAGGCATGGTTATGAGCAAAGGAAAGCCAATATCCACTCTTCACAGAATATTGTCCGTGTCTGTCAAAGTGCCACATAATTGAATCACAATAGTGGTTCCAAGAATGCGAGCGCGGGATGCTTAAAATGAGGTTGCTTTCATCTTCTGAGAAGGAGTTACGGATAAGATCGCAATTCCACTGTCCAGAAGGGAGAAGCAGCTCAGCCACTAATGAATGATTTGGCAGTCTATGCGGGAACAAAGGTTTAAAAGACAGGGGCCGCGGAAGCCAGTGGTCGTAGTAAATAGAGATAGAGGAGCCGTCGCCAATCCGCCAACGAAGACCTTTCAGAAGTAGGTTTCGTCCCCATAAAATACTTTTCCAGACCGCAGAATCTGAATGCTTGGGTAGAACTTGTAGAAAAGAAGAGTTCGGAAAGTAAATGCTACGGAGAGTTCTTGCAAATAGCGAGTCTGGGTTAGCAATTACACGCCATCCCTGTTTAGCCAAAATAGCTTGATTGAAATGGTTCAAGTCCCTGAATCCCAGCCCTCCATCATTTTTATGGCGACACAAGAATTTCCAAGAGCACCAGTGGACCTTCCTCTTATTGACATCACCACCCCAAAAGAATCTGGCACAAAGTCTATGGATCTCCCTAGTAAGACTCTTAGGAAGCCTGAACAGGTTCATTACAAATGCTGGGATTGCCTGAATCACTGATTTTAAGAGCACTTCCCGACCACCACCGGAAAAAAGGTGCCTTTTCCATCCATTCAACTTATTCCAAATTCTTTCTTTAATGGCCGCAAACATATTCTGTTTGTTCTTACTGGAGATGCATGGGAGACCCAGGTACTTACTGTGGTGCGGAACTAGAGAGACACCAAGATGCTGAGCAAGATGAGTTGCAGTCTCCCTTGGGATGGAGCTTCCAAAACATACAGCAGATTTTCTGTAGTTAATCGCCTGCCCCGAGGTAACCTCATAAGACCGCAAAATCCCCAATACTGAGTTGCAATCATCTAAGGAAGCTTTAGTAATGATTAGGCTGTCATCCGCAAAAAGGAGGTGGGATATAGATGGGCCCAATCTTCCACATTTCAGACCATGTAAGGCCTCTCTATGTTCAGCAGAAGTAAGGAGGGAAGAGAGGCCTTCGGCGCAGAAGAGGAATAAATAGGGGGATAGAGGATCACCTTGGCGAAGACCACGAGTAGGAGAGATATTCCCATGCACCACACCATTAATAACAATAGAGTAGGAAACCGAAGAGATACATCGATAAATAATTTGACACCAGCTGTCAGGAAAGCCCAACCTACTCATCATAGCCATCACAAAGGGCCACTCCACACGGTCATAAGCCTTGGACATGTCAAGTTTCAATGCCAAATAATTTCCACCTAAAAATTTGTTTCTCCTAATGGCGTGGAGACATTCGAACCCAATAATTGCATTATCTGTTATTAGACGTCCTGGGATAAAGGCACTCTGGGATTCAGACACCACTTCATTCATAACACATCTCAGTCTGTTGGCCAGTGTCTTTGAGATGATCTTGTACAAGACATTGCATAGGCTGATGGGACGAAAATCTGAGCATGTCTTGGGCTCTAGAACTTTTGGGATTAAAGAGATGAGGGTTTCGTTAGCCATTCCAATGTCACCACCATCATTCAGGAAGCCTAAACAAACACTGCAAATAGAAGAGCCAACAACATCCCAGAATTTTTGATAGAATAAAGCAGACATACCATCTTTTCCTGGAGCTTTTGTAGGATACATCTGATGTACAGCATTGTAGATTTCCTGCGCCTGAAATGGGGACTGTAGCCACTGGTAGTGTTGTTCAGAGAGTCGTCTCCCCACACCAGATGTGATGGTGTCGATATCTGATTCAGAAGGAAGGGATGTCGTAAAAATATCAGAGAAATGCTCAACAAAGCTCTGTGCAATCTGGTCTGGGTCTGTATGCCAGGTTCTATCACAACCCAAAATCCCCTTAATATGATTCTTCTTTCTACGTCCAGAAGCTTTAAGGTGAAAAAACCGTGAATTCCTATCCCCAGCCTGAAGCCACATAACTCTTGAGCGCTGTCTCCAGTAAGTTTCTTCCTTATACAACAAAGCATCAAGAGACTTCTGGACTTTTGTAATCTCCCTCCAAACTTGTGCATCAACCCGTTGGTTTAAGTACCCCAGATACTGTTTTTTCTTTTTTATTTCAGACATCAGTCTTCGGAAATGTACCAGGTTCCACTTTTTGAGTCTAAACCCAATACTTTGTAAAGTTCCACAGATACCGTCAAGAGAAGCCAAAGAATGAGGCCAATCCTCTGAAATAATCTGCCTGCATTCATCTTCATCAACCCAGGCTTCCTCAAAATAAAACCTGCGGTGGGTACCCTGAGGAGCAGGAATCCCAGCCACTGTTCTATACTCATCACTCACTAACAATAGGGGACGGTGATCGGAACCCCAAAAATCCAGGTGTTGTACAAAGGCCTTCGGGAAAAGATTATGCCAAGAGAAGGAACAGAACATGCAGTCAAGCCTCTCTTGAATGAAGGAGTTGGATTTGTGTTCATTGCACCAAGTGAAGGGGGGGCCATTGAAGTGAATCTCTACTAAGTTGCAGTCATCAACTGCATTCCTGAAATTTTGCATAAGATATGAAGGTCGGGGTAGCCCTCCATCTTTTTCAGCGTTTGTGAGAATTTCATTGAAGTCCCCACCACATACCCAAGGCAGGGGAGAAAGGTGACACAAACGTCGTAGAAGGGTCCATGAGTGGGTACGTTGAGGTGTATCCGGATTGCCATAGAAACCCGTAAATCTCCATTGCCTCCCTTGTTCAGTAACAGTTACATCAATATGGAAACGAGAGTAAGAAATAAGGGTGATATCTACCTTATCTGTCCATAGTAACGCCAAGCCTCCCCCACGCCCAATCCTCTCCACCACAAGTTTTCCAACGCATCCAAGCTTTATTCTGAGATTTTCCAGCCTGTGTTTGAGAGCCCGTGTTTCCATGAGAAATATCACCCCAGGGCAGTGTTCCTGTACCAGGTTGGACAGGATATGAAATGTGCTAGGGTTGCCCAGCCCCCGCACATTCCAGCATAGGGTTTTCATTGGGGTCGGCAGCCCTGCACTTTGGCAAGGTCCGCCGTTTGATTTTGAGAAGGAGAGAGCAGAGCATGTGGCCCCCCAATACTAGGTGTCGTTTTCTTTGCCAGAGTGAGAGTTTCATTGTCATCAGGACGCACCTTCCGTTTTAGGTTTGGGCAGCAGTTTGTTGGGTAGATTGATTTAGAGGTTCTGGGAGTCTTTTTTTTCGGATGGCTAGAGCTGGCCCGGTTAGGATTACTGTAGTAACCAGTATCCATAACCGGTAAGAATATGTATATTTATATATATAAATATACGTATTTTATTTGTATGTTATATTGTTATTAGTAGTGTTTTTATAGGTTAAGGATATACTATTAGTATTGGGTTTAATTGCAAGACTTTAGATTTATTTTAGGGACCAAATTGTAATACTTTGAAAGTTTTGGGGGTAAATTCGTAAATACCAAAAATTAACCACTTAGTATAAAAATACACTTTAAAAACCCTAATTCTCTCATTTTGGTCGAGCTACCCATTTTAAGAGAGAGAAGAGAGAAATAGAGGAGAGAGAAAGAGGAGAAGAAGAAGAAAAAGAAGAAGAAATTGGAATTTTAAATTTCAAGAGGTATATCATACGTATTTCTCAATTTATTGGTATTAATTAAGTTAATTCTTTTAAGTTTTGATTTCTGAAAATATGTATAATTGAGGATTTGTTGTGTATTTCGTAAGATCATATGAGAATTGATGATGATCTATAAGATAGTTTGATAAATCATGATGAATTGTGGAATTTCTGCTGGATAACCTCTTGATCTAGGAATTTTATAAATTGTTGTGATTCGATTCTGGTTTTGAATTTTGAGTAAATGAAATTAGACATGTTTAGGATCATCTGAGACTTTGAATCGACTGAAAATCTCGGAAATTGAATTTGTAGTGAATTTACCAAAATGACCCTGGAATTCTGGAAATTTCCTGTGTAAACAGTATGATACAGTGGAAAATAATTTTTGACCTGCTGAATGATCTTTAAAAATTACGAATTTGTGGAATATGATAATTTTATATGTCTAATATGATATACTCGGAATTGAGAATTTGGATCAATGTAGTTGAAGTGTTATGAATTTCTAAAGTGTATCAGCTCATTGTAGTATTTTATTAACATATTTTTAAAGTTATGAAATAAAATAGTTTTAAAATACTTTTGGCAGTTATTTGGAAGCCAAATATTTATCATGGACTGCGATATGTGTCAAGAGTAATTATGTGGTAGTTTTATAATTTTTGAGTTAGTATATGATTTTATAAAATTGGACGATTGAATACTGTTCAGTAAGTATCTTGATCCTGTCAGGTTTGTAGTTTGGATTCGATGGTGTGTATGGAATGGATTGTGTAGGAATTTTGATATAATATTCATATATAAGAAGTATATATGAGTCAAGAATGATATATTCTGATTTCGGAGTAATTAGACATCATTTGATGTATTAGAAATTTTTGTTAAGTGTAAGTGGTTAGAATGACAGGTTTTGAGAAACCAAATATTTAGACCAATTTGATGTGATAAATGCATTGTGTATAATTTTGTAAGCTATTTAAAGTATTTTGTGTGAATTGTGAGGCTTATGAAAGGATTAATCTCCATTGATAGGTTAAGGAGATTTAAGTCTTGTAGCTGAAAGTGTTAAGAGGTAAGTATACTAGACTTACTACTGGAATCACAATAAACATAATAATTGTTTTGTATGATTTTGTAAATGAGGTTAAGAATATGTTTATGATATGTCAAAGTATATTTTGATATGAAATGTGAATATATGTTTATGAATGTGAGCATTGACATTGAGCATGGACATACATGTGTTTTTGAAAGTGAGCTTTCCAAAATAAGATGCGTTTAACAAAGAAAGCTTTTGAAGTGTAATATGTCCATGAGAAATATTTTGTGATTTGAGGGTACTTGAACTCACTGTTAACTTAGTAGGCATTTTATGTGATTTGTGGAGCCTTTATGTGTGGCCTTTCCTTCGGGATTGGTATATGTTATGTGTTCCGTATGCAGGGAGGATCCTATTGGTACCTAAAGGAAGAGTGAGTCATCACATTCGTGTGGTGGCGTATTGGTGCATGTGAGAGGACTCACCGATGATCAGGGTGAGGGTTTGGCTTTTACCTTCGGGCATAAGCATTATATATGTGTTATTCAAGACCTCACTTGTACTATTCCTCTCATACGGTATGTCACCTACGAGTGACATTTGGCTCATTATGTGATTTGTGATATGTAAGTCCTACTAAGTAGTAGTCGAGTAATGGTATTCCTATTATGTGTTTTGAAAGAATGTGTAAGCGCTTACATGATATGTGATTTGATAAGATTATGATTTTGATTGATCACAGCATATCATACATATGCATTGTGTACATATATGTATTTGTATTTGATATATGAAAAAACTAGTATGCTTACTGAGTTTTATACTCATTATAGTTTATGGTGATTTCAGGTAAATAAGGTACATGTGTGCTTAGCGGATTTGGCAAGGCTTCTGCTGTTCCTTGGGTTCCCTAAGTTGCTAGGTTGTTGTGTGTTTCATTTGGGGACACGTGGGATAGGATATTTGGTTTGTCCCTATTGAATAAATACTTATGTATTATTTCATTGTGTGTGGATTGGATTTGGTTTAAGTTTTATAAAGTGTGGTTATTGGATGATTTTAAGTAAGAATTTGCAATTGATATATTCTGGGCTCCCGGTAACAAAGCTGCTACTGGTGACGTAGTAGAGTGTTAATCTCTGAGAAAACTCTGCGTATCTCCGGTTTAATAATTGTCCCAGTCATAATTCAATTGCTATAATTCTGAAAGAAATTAAAATGAATGTTTAAGTATTATTGAATGAATGTAAGTGATGTCGTGTGTCAGATCTTTTGGGTCTGGGGCGTGACAGCTTTTATTGGTATCAGAGCTAAGATATGATTCTGTAGACTTTTAAGTGTCGAGTCAAGGGAACCGAGCAGATGCCAAATCCTTAGGATTGTATTTGTAGCTTTGTTGTGTAAAAGCTTGACATATTACTTAAATTTTGTATGATTTTGTGAATATGATACAGTATCCAAGAGCTGCTAAGATTGTTGTTGTTGTGGATAATGGTACCTTGTGGATCTTAATGTTACTATTTAGATTTATTTTTTAAGTTATGACTAATATGCTTAGTAAGAGTGATGTTGAATATCTTATAATGATAATTTGCATGTCATAGAGTAAATTGAGATAATTTTCTCAATGACAAAATATAGAGAAGTAGAGTATTGAAGACATCAATTGAAACAACTTTTATTGAAAAGGAAAACAACAACAATAGCAGCAACAAAAATACAGTAGAGGCTACGGAGTGAGATTTAAGTCTATTTTGCGCTTCTTCTGACTGTCATGAGTAGACCAATCTAACTGATGCAATGTTGGATTAGACAGAGGAATAAAAGACTGTAATTGATCAATTAGTTGATCAACAGTTGGAGCTGAAATAAGAATCCGTCGTGCTAGAAGTGGGATGAATTGTGTTCCCGCTGCATAGTCAAGAAAAGATATCAACCCGTCGTAAAAACCATTAACATTTAACAAACCAATGGGTTTTTGGTGGATTTGTAATTGTGCCCATGAGACAATTTGAAAAATTTCCTCCAAGGTCCCGAAACCTCCTGGTAGAGCTATGAAAGCATTTGCATGCCCAAGCATTTGAGCCATTCGTTCGTGCATAGATGAGACTTGTAACTCATCCCCAACTGTTTTTCCTACAATATTTTCAATAGCTAGAGGTTTTGGAATGATACCCAAAACGCGACTACCATTATTGTGTGCTGTTTTTGCTACAGACCCCATTAACCCACGGTTACCTCCTCCATATACTAAATGTATATTTCGCTCAGCTAATACCTTACATGGATTTTCTGCAACTTTTGTAAACTCTTCAGTATTCCCAGGGTTAAATCCACAAAAGACACAAATTTTTGTGAATCGACGAGCTGAGGTTTCCTCCATTGTTATGCTCACCCTAATCTTTGAATATTTTTGAGTTTGTATAAGGATGCAAAAACAATGTATTTATAGAGAAACAAATTGATAATAGCTGTGGAGCATATATGTAAGTATGTTCAAGTATATACGTTTTTCTCAATTCTTGTGAGGTAAAAGGAAAATAATGAGTTTTACTTTATTATTCTATAAGGGACAATAGGCCGCAAAATTTTGAATAAATATTTGTTGATATGTAAGTGTAATAAAATTGTGTCGGAAGCGTGATGAGTTAGGTAAGATGATTAAGAAAAGTCAATAAATGCCTATTTTATGGATTTAGGGACTTTGCCGTTTTGGCACTAATGACTGACAATGCATATATGACTTGAAGACTTTTAAAAGCTACCAACTAGACTTTGGACATGAGGCCAAATTAACTTTATTAATTATAAGAATTTTTGTGGTCTTAACATTGATTTTTGGCCGATAGATTAAAAGCAGACATAAAGAAAGATAAAGCACACTTGACATAAAGATAAAGTAGTAATCAGTCTCTCTTTGATGTGATAGAGCAACACGGATCTAGTTTCTGTGAAAATAGAAACAGCAATGTAGGTCAAAATGAGTCTCCTTGGTCGCTTTCATCTGTGTCGTATCCGTGAGAGAGGAACTTATGGAGTTGTTGTGCCCGTACATTGAATGAGGGCTCTGGCGGAGTGGAATGTGGGTCTACCATATCTTGATCTTCTCCAGGTGAGCTGGTCTGGATGAGGGATGTGCTGGCTTCCTCTTGGATTTGGGTGTCGGTTGGATAAGGTTGGGAGTCTTGAAAGAGGGATAAGTCAAGATTGGGTTGGTGTTGGTCAAGTTCTGTCGGGACAACTGGCTGAGATTGAGTAGGTTCTGTCGGGACAACTGGCTGAGATTGGGTAGGTTCTGTCGGGACAGTTAGCTGAGGCCATTGGTGAAGGTTATCCATTGCTTGTCTGTATCTGGCATAATAAGTCATGTTTGGGATATGGTGATGATGAGTAGAGTAATCTGTATTTCTGAGATGTGAAAGATGATATTTTTGTCTTTGTTGGAATTTGAGTATATTGGCAAAATTCAGGTCTTCTGTAAAGTCAGCTTCAACTTGTTCCCAAGGTGCAGCATCTTTTGGGGAGATCCAAATAGACGGAGGAATTATTTGATTTTCCTGAGCAAGAATTCTTTCAAGTTCTCTCTTTTGCTGAATTACTTCTTCAGGCCAGAGCTTAATTGATCCCTTTAGTGAAAGGGTAAATGTGAAGTAATCCTTAACAGTGGGGTAATAATGAATCTCGTGATCTGAAATAATCATACCCTTCCGTTGGAGAAGTAAGACTGACCAAAGATGTTGTCTGGGGACTGCAGCATTTGTGTTGTTTGCAATCATGTATTGAAATTTAGTTATCCACCATGTCTTTGGGTAAAACCATTGGAGAAAAATCAGGGCTGGATGATCTTCATCACATTTTTCTAATTTTTGGAGGGTTCTAAGTAGTGGGAATTCTATGGCAATTGTATATAGATCCAACAGGTACCATAACAAGTAAAGGACAGGTTTGGACCATTGGGAAAATGGGAAAAAAGAGTGCAGGTGAAAGAAAGGGTATTCTAAGTTGAACAAAGGGCCACCAAGAACTGTGAGGCCGTGTTCTTGGACTGCTAAGATGGCGTAGTGTCTGATGAATTCTTTGGCACGGGAATGGAGTGTTCTGGTTTTGATTAGGTCTGGAAATTGTGGTGGAGAAAAAGGAACAGGAGGAGTTATGATAATGGGATTCATTATGAAGATGGTAAGAAGGTTGGTTTTATTTATTGCTAGAAAAGTGATTATGAGGTTTAGGCTATTTATAGAGTTTTATGCAAGAAAATCAATAATCGTTTTGTCCTTTCCTTTTACGTGGATGACGTTAAAGGAATAGTTAAAAGAATCATATTTGTCATCGCAGTAATTGTGCTAGTAGAATCTTTTCTATTTGAAATCGAGCATATTAGAAAAAGCAGACATGTAAATCTCAATGAGAAAATGATGTCCAATAAGGTGGACTATTTTTTTCTTTAAGAGTTAAAGTAAGAGATATAATGTTGAGATCTATAGTTTAAGAATCAGTTGAACTAAAGGTCTTTTTATTGAAGTTGATTTTTGATCGTTTAAGATAATGCTTTCAATATTCTGATTTGAATGACAACTTAGTTGCGTAGAAATACTACATTTTTTTTTGAATGATATCAAGGTAGTGAATGATATTATTGTTGGAGCTGGTGCTCACGTGCCATTCCAATATTGTATGAATATTAATTGTTAATATTTATACAATAAACATTTCGAATAAAGATTGTTAATATCATATTAATATGGTATAATGCTTGTAACATTACAGACATTGTTTGATCTGAAAGAGTTCAGATCTGGTCTAAAGGAGTTTAGATCAGAACTAATAGTTAGCAAAGCTGAGAGTTATAAATGCTAAAAGTTAGCACTGTTAAGAGTTAGCAGGTTATAAGAATCAGCGAGGTCTAAAGAGTTAGAACCTTGTCTATAATGGGACAAAGACCTGAGAGTATACTTGTAATGATATAGTTGCAAAGAGTTGCAATAGGAGTTAAGAAATATCATTATGTAAGTATGTCTCAAAGATAATGTTCCTGATCTATAATCACTAATGCGGGTCTATCGGTGATTCACTATATATAGATTAGTGTATGTCTATATCTGACTGGTTCAGATGGTTGTTCTTAGCTGACCATGAGCTTAGAGCTTGTATAGGCATGCGGTTATCCAGTCAGGACTGGATACTGAACAGACTTATGAGGACCCCAATAGATATCCTATGACACCGTCAAAGGAAGGTCCTCTCGAGTTGAGTAGTATTCGTGGTCCTTTGACCTGAGCGCCACGGTGGTCTTGTGAGTGATCCATCATGCTTTGGTTCCACATATGTCAGAGACCTTTCATGGTCTGACCGCTATGTGTCGCTGGGTATGGTCCGATGCTCATGGAGTCCGGTGTGCGTAGATACGGGATCCGTCAGCTTACGTAGGTAAGTTATATATCCGATGCTCCGAGATTGTATTTCATAAAGTCTTGTGGCCACAAGCATAAACCCGGGAAAAGAGTTTCCCATAGGGTTAAACAATATAGCAAAAGTGTTTGCATATATTGTTTATCGAGATACGAATCTGGAGATAAATTTATGGATGAGCAAATGGGGATTTGACGGTGCTGATCTATATTCCCGCACATCCAGGATATAAATGATGGAAGGATTATACGTATACGTTATGACCTCAACTTGTATGGTCTGACACGCTGATTTGTAATATTCGTAACGTGTGCGTGGGGCATCGATTACGGATTAATGGAACAGTTCCATTTGACAAATCGGGTGTAGACCTAGTGAGTCCCAATATGAAATGTACTCTTTGAGCACTTGGGCAGTATACCGTATTGAATTGTTCAATACAGTATAATTCAGCAATTACTAAGGTTACGTTAACTAAAGTATGTGGTTAAATTGGTGGGACCCACTTTAGGTTAACTTGGTAACCGAGTAAGGATATAATAGTAATTTCACTTTATGATTATTTAATTGTTAAATAATTAAAATAAATATTTATTTATTTAATTGTTAAATAAATTAATTTAACATAACTAAGGTTAAAAGTTAACCAAGTGGTTAAGTTAAGTTAACCTTACTTAAAGGTTAAGTAAAGGTTAACCTAACCATGGTTAAGTTAGTTAACTATGGTTAAATTAATTAAATATTTATTAACTTAAAGGTTAAGTTAAAATAATCTAACTAAGGTTAAATGTTAACTAAGGTTAGGTTAAGCCAAATGAAATGCAAATGAAATTCAAATTAGTTTGGAATTAATTCATTTGTATATAAAGTGAAATGAAATTGAAATTCAAAAAAGATTTAGTTTTTTAGGTTTTGCATTTTGGGAGCCAATTCAATTTGAGAAATTGAAATTGTTTGTTTTGTGTTTTAAGTGTTAGAACAACAAAACAAATTGAATTAATGGTTACTAAATGTAATAACTAAAAACAAGATTTGTTTTATTTATTCAAGAGTTGAATAAAAGGAAAAACAAATTTAATTAAGTTAAATGGTTTAACTTTGAAAAATGTTTAAGAGTTAAACACATATGCTGGATTAAGATGCTGCCATTCTAGACAATCAAACCCACCCTTGTTGATTGCTAGAATTGATCAAAGATTCATTTCATGGTGGACTTCAAAGAAAATTAATCCAAAGGCTTCATTGGTGATATTTCTCAATCTCGAATTTCAGATTAATCAAATGTTATTTTCTGTGTTCATTGTATGTAATCTTCCGCTGTGCACATGTATGTATGAGATATGTATATTGTTTGTATGATGAACACAACCCACATGCAAGAACCCTAAGTAAATTCGCCCAACCATATAACCCAACAATTATGACGTATGAGTATATGTTGAAGGGATTAAAATTTTTAAAGGAGTTAAGAATTTTATGTAAGAGATTAGTATGGGTATTCTACATCTATGTTATTCTTTAATGAATGAAAGGTGAAGTGTATAGATACCCATTAAATATTGAACGAATGGAAAAAAAAAAAAAAAAAAAAAAAAAGAATAAAAATATGTGTGTATAATTTTATAAGTCCATAATGTGTGTCATATGTTTATTTTATGGATATATGTTTCGTACTTCTCTTATATACTAAGTTATGAGCCAACTTAGAGATAATCTAACATATGAATGAGTATTTATTAGGATTTTGGACCACAATGAGCAAATCCTATATACAAGGAAGGTTGCTTTGTAAATGTTTTATGAATAAACCATACAGTTGAAAAGGAAAATTGAGAATGAGAAGAAGAAATGAGATCTAAGTATCCTCATCTATGTGCTTAAGTTATGAATTTCGAGGACGAAATTCTTATAAGGAGGGGAGAATTGTAGTAACCAGTATCCATAACCGGTAAGAATATGTATATTTATATATATAAATATACGTATTTTATTTGTATGTTATATTGTTATTAGTAGTGTTTTTATAGGTTAAGGATATACTATTAGTATTGGGTTTAATTGCAAGACTTTAGATTTATTTTAGGGACCAAATTGTAATACTTTGAAAGTTTTGGGGGTAAATTCGTAAATACCAAAAATTAACCACTTAGTATAAAAATACACTTTTAAAAACCCTAATTCTCTCATTTTGGTCGAGCTACCCATTTTAAGAGAGAGAAGAGAGAAATAGAGGAGAGAGAAAGAGGAGAAGAAGAAGAAAAAGAAGAAGAAATTGGAATTTTAAATTTCAAGAGGTATATCATACGTATTTCTCAATTTATTGGTATTAATTAAGTTAATTCTTTTAAGTTTTGATTTCTGAAAATATGTATAATTGAGGATTTGTTGTGTATTTCGTAAGATCATATGAGAATTGATGATGATCTATAAGATAGTTTGATAAATCATGATGAATTGTGGAATTTCTGCTGGATAACCTCTTGATCTAGGAATTTTATAAATTGTTGTGATTCGATTCTGGTTTTGAATTTTGAGTAAATGAAATTAGACATGTTTAGGATCATCTGAGACTTTGAATCGACTGAAAATCTCGGAAATTGAATTTGTAGTGAATTTACCAAAATGACCCTGGAATTCTGGAAATTTCCTGTGTAAACAGTATGATACAGTGGAAAATAATTTTTGACCTGCTGAATGATCTTTAAAAATTACGAATTTGTGGAATATGATAATTTTATATGTCTAATATGATATACTCGGAATTGAGAATTTGGATCAATGTAGTTGAAGTGTTATGAATTTCTAAAGTGTATCAGCTCATTGTAGTATTTTATTAACATATTTTTAAAGTTATGAAATAAAATAGTTTTAAAATACTTTTGGCAGTTATTTGGAAGCCAAATATTTATCATGGACTGCGATATGTGTCAAGAGTAATTATGTGGTAGTTTTATAATTTTTGAGTTAGTATATGATTTTATAAAATTGGACGATTGAATACTGTTCAGTAAGTATCTTGATCCTGTCAGGTTTGTAGTTTGGATTCGATGGTGTGTATGGAATGGATTGTGTAGGAATTTTGATATAATATTCATATATAAGAAGTATATATGAGTCAAGAATGATATATTCTGATTTCGGAGTAATTAGACATCATTTGATGTATTAGAAATTTTTGTTAAGTGTAAGTGGTTAGAATGACAGGTTTTGAGAAACCAAATATTTAGACCAATTTGATGTGATAAATGCATTGTGTATAATTTTGTAAGCTATTTAAAGTATTTTGTGTGAATTGTGAGGCTTATGAAAGGATTAATCTCCATTGATAGGTTAAGGAGATTTAAGTCTTGTAGCTGAAAGTGTTAAGAGGTAAGTATACTAGACTTACTACTGGAATCACAATAAACATAATAATTGTTTTGTATGATTTTGTAAATGAGGTTAAGAATATGTTTATGATATGTCAAAGTATATTTTGATATGAAATGTGAATATATGTTTATGAATGTGAGCATTGACATTGAGCATGGACATACATGTGTTTTTGAAAGTGAGCTTTCCAAAATAAGATGCGTTTAACAAAGAAAGCTTTTGAAGTGTAATATGTCCATGAGAAATATTTTGTGATTTGAGGGTACTTGAACTCACTGTTAACTTAGTAGGCATTTTATGTGATTTGTGGAGCCTTTATGTGTGGCCTTTCCTTCGGGATTGGTATATGTTATGTGTTCCGTATGCAGGGAGGATCCTATTGGTACCTAAAGGAAGAGTGAGTCATCACATTCGTGTGGTGGCGTATTGGTGCATGTGAGAGGACTCACCGATGATCAGGGTGAGGGTTTGGCTTTTACCTTCGGGCATAAGCATTATATATGTGTTATTCAAGACCTCACTTGTACTATTCCTCTCATACGGTATGTCACCTACGAGTGACATTTGGCTCATTATGTGATTTGTGATATGTAAGTCCTACTAAGTAGTAGTCGAGTAATGGTATTCCTATTATGTGTTTTGAAAGAATGTGTAAGCGCTTACATGATATGTGATTTGATAAGATTATGATTTTGATTGATCACAGCATATCATACATATGCATTGTGTACATATATGTATTTGTATTTGATATATGAAAAAACTAGTATGCTTACTGAGTTTTATACTCATTATAGTTTATGGTGATTTCAGGTAAATAAGGTACATGTGTGCTTAGCGGATTTGGCAAGGCTTCTGCTGTTCCTTGGGTTCCCTAAGTTGCTAGGTTGTTGTGTGTTTCATTTGGGGACACGTGGGATAGGATATTTGGTTTGTCCCTATTGAATAAATACTTATGTATTATTTCATTGTGTGTGGATTGGATTTGGTTTAAGTTTTATAAAGTGTGGTTATTGGATGATTTTAAGTAAGAATTTGCAATTGATATATTCTGGGCTCCCGGTAACAAAGCTGCTACTGGTGACGTAGTAGAGTGTTAATCTCTGAGAAAACTCTGCGTATCTCCGGTTTAATAATTGTCCCAGTCATAATTCAATTGCTATAATTCTGAAAGAAATTAAAATGAATGTTTAAGTATTATTGAATGAATGTAAGTGATGTCGTGTGTCAGATCTTTTGGGTCTGGGGCGTGACAATTACTCCCAAGAAGGGAGCTATGAAATCGTCTAACTCTTTGTCTTGAGGGCTTTTGGGGGGTGCTTACTAGGGTGGTAGCTATTTCTGCACATTCATCGTGATAAACGTTTTGATTCCCTGTTATCCCGCATGGTTTTCCTCCGATGTCTATCACAATGTTTACCCCAGGGACATGTTGCGGATGGTCTGCTGAGGAGAGTAAATGGTGATTTACGGGATTCGGGTAAGCGTGGGGGGCAGCTGCTGTGGTTGCAGGAATTTTTTGGTGAGGAAACAACTGGTCGGGGAAGGTTGGGAGGGGTTGCTTTGTGTGCCGATTCCCATCGTTTCCTTCAGCCACGTGAGCACATGAATGTGAGTGGGAGACAACTATCTTTGGTTGTGAGATAGTAAGTGTAGGATTCGGGTAAGCGTGGGGGTGGGGGACTACTGTGATGTCAGGCGTTTTTTGGTGGGGATCCAGTTTTTCAGAGAAAGTCGGGAAAGGTTGCTTTGAGTGTCGAATTCTCTCGGTTTCCTCAGTCACATGGGCACCTGAGTGTGGTTAGGAGACACCTAGCTTTGGGTGTGCAATAGAGGTTGTGGGATTCCGGTAATCGTGGGGGGCAGCTGTTGTGGTGTCGGGGATTTTTTGGTGAGGAACCAGCTTTTTGGAGCAGGTCACGGGGGTTTGCTTTGTGTGTCGATTCCCCTTGGTTTCTTCAGCGACGAAAGCACCTGCATGTGGGTGAGAGACACGAGATTTTGGGTGTGGGATAGTGAGTATGGGATTCGGGTGAGCATGGGGAGCTGATGTGGTGTCAGGAATATTTTGGTGCGGTATCAGCTTTTCGGAGAAGGTCGAGAGGGCTTGTTTTGTGCCTCGATTCTCTCCGGTTTCTTCAGTCGTGAAGGTGCCTGAATATGGGTGGGAGACACCCAGCTTTGGGTGTGAGATAGTGCGCAAGTCATTGCCATTTGCAGTGGTGGGAATCAGCACCTGGGGGACAAAACATTTCGGTGGGCTTGCTTCCGCATGTGCACTGCCACCAGCAACCTGCTTATCTGGTCTGTATTCAAATTGCGGCTTTCCCTGTTTAAAAACAATATTCTTCCCTCCATTTGCACGATCATGGTGGGCACTAGGGTTGCTGTCGGCTTTATTCAATCGATTCCCCACATCCTGTGCAACTCTGTCTTGTTCCACCAGGTGCTTTTGCAGCTGCCGAAACTCCTTTATTTGAATGGCCCCAACATCACGTGTTTGCACTTTGCTTTTCTCAGGCCATTTCTCCGTGTCGGGGTGGGGTTTAGGGGATGGGCAATGTAAAGATAATCTTTCTCCATGCATTTGTGCAGTTGCGCCGTCACTCAGGGGTAACATGCCCGGGTCATCGGGATCATCCATTGCCTCTGTTGTGTTGTGCATGTGCATGCCCCTACCCCTGCCCATGTTGTGTCCATTTGAGCCGGTATTGGTTTTAATAGCCATTTCACCGTGTGATGCACGTGCGTTATTGTCATTTAGCAGCTGATTGGGTTGGAGGACATGCTGGCCGCTTACACAAGGAGGGGGGGGCTGGTTAGCTGTCTCACTTCCCGAAGGGGTATCAATGTCGGCCGCTATCTCGGTGAGATCCTTTTCCGAGCTTGGCTCGGTAACATTTGTCCTTGCTTTCCTCTTTCGATCATCCTCCTTAATGTGGCCAACCGGACTTGACCGTGGATCGTCCTTTGGTTTTGTGTGTTGGCGTTTGTAGCCCCCAACAACACGGATATTATCTGAATAGCGGTGGTTGCCAGGTTTTTTTAAGACTGTTGGTAATGGTACTAAGCATTCTCGGTATCCATGGTCTAAAAGACCACAAAGTGTGCAGAACTCTGGTAATTTCTCGTACTTGAAATCGAGCCAGACCAAATTTTCATTCGATCCGAGTTTAAGAAAAATGCCTTTACGTAATGGCTGGTTGAGGCAGATTCTAATTTTCACACGGATAAATCTCCCTGTGCAAGAGCCAGTGTCGTCTGAGTCTGCGTCTAGGAATTTTCCTATTCTGTTCCCAATCAATTCGGCCGTTTCAACATTCATATGGATGATTGGTACGTTGTATATTTGGATCCAGAATGGTGTATATTGGAGTGTTGGGTTCGAATTCACGTCTTCATCTGAACTAGGCTCCATGACAACAAGGGATTTATTGAATATCCAGGGTTCAGACTTTAGAACCCTTGTTCTGTCGTCTTCTAACGCGAACTCACATAGAAAGTTGTTGCTGCCTAGCCATCGAAATCTCAGGTCTCCGGAAGGCCGCCAGAGACCTCGCATTAAGGTTTGGAAGGCATCCCGTTGGTAGTTTTTCCTAGTGAGGATTTTGACAAAGAGACCGCATTTTGCTGTCGAGCGATGTCTTTAAATCACTGCCTCTGGAATCTTTAAGATCTCTTCGTTGTGAGAATTGTCAATGAAAAATGAAGTCCATAAGGCTTCAATGTCATCCATGATTATAGATGTGAAAATAGAGTTCGCTGAGCGAACAAAATCAGATCTCTAGAGAGACTAGAGAGAAAATCAGATCTCTAGAAAAACTAGAGATTTTGCAATAATGTTACGTAGGTTTCACTATTGAGTATCCTTGGATGGCAATACTATATAATCTTTCTTTGAAAACCAAGAATCTATTTAATTTCTTCATCTCTTAATTTATTTCGTCTTTTTCTTTGTCTTTTATACTTCTCGCATACTTATATATATTAAAACAAACCTTCGTCGAGATGAATCATAAAACTTATGCTCACCAAAAAAAATATTAGTTAGGAAAAAAAAGAGAAAATACAACCCAAATGTAATCGAAAAAATATCATACGCCATCTGATCAAATTCGTAAAATTAAACCATGTCTAAATACAAATCAGTACAAGAAAACACATATAAATAATACTAACCTTTTCTCACTTCAGTGGAACTTCTATTAACTAACATTTTGCCTTTCTCACTTCAAAACATATTTATTTTTGAGTAATACAAAACATTAAGAATAAATGCGTAATGTTTAAAATAAAAGGGAGTAATTGATCAGACCATTTTATTAACTAATGTTTTACCTTTGATTTAGTTGATATACACAAAGATTTTTTTTTTTTTACTTAAAAAAAAAAAATTGAATTTGAAACCTTTACTTTAATGTAAAAATACACTACAAATTCTTTATTACTTGACTATTTAAGTAAGTGTGAAACAAAAAGACATTTGTTAAATTAAAAGTCTGTTTGGTATAATTTTTTTATAGGCTACAAATATTTTTTTAATGTAAAAAATTCTACTTAGTTTTTTTTTGAAGCTTTTGGTTGCAACCAAAAAAAAAAAAAGAGGTTTTGAGAATAAAAAAAATTATTTTATCTCTATTAAAGTAAATTCAAATTTAAATTTTTATGAATAAAAATTAGAAAGCTTTTTTAAAAATTCTACTTAAACACTTTACCTCAATTTTCTTATGACGTATTTTTTAAAATATTTATTAAAATAATTATACAATTTATTATAAAAATTAGGAGTGACAACCATACACCAAATATTTTTTTAAAAAAATCAACTTATAAAAGCTCTAATTAAAAAATTATATAAACAAGTCCCCAAGTGTTTAGAATGAAAGATAGCAATTGGCAGGAAAATATTGCGCTATTAGGAGTCAATAATAACTGAAATAAGTTATCCAAAAATAAATTAGAATAATATCTTAACTTTCTATTTTATTAATGTCACATGTTAATAGATATTTAGAATAAAAATGGAAAATAATTGCAAATATTAAGGAAGGATTCAAATCAGTAAAGAAATTTTACTTATTTTTGTTTTTTTAAGATACAAATATTATATATCTCAAATTTCAATATTATAAATTAGTATAATATTAGCTTTTTATAATAAGAAAAAAATAAACAATTAATTCTTTTTAATCCGAGAAAAATAAACAAATCCAACTCTCCTAGATTTGCATGTCCTAAAAATACACCATTTCTGTCGATTTATTTTGCCCATAAAAGAGGGGACAAAGCTACATAATTTATAGCAGATTCATAGTCGATTCTTACACTGACAAGCTCATTCAAGAATTGCCCTTTTACAGGATTTGTTTTCTTTATTTATGAATTACATATAAATATGCGTGAATATCACCACGTGCTATTGCCTTGTAATTTGATTTGCTCGGTTTCCTTTGGGATTTTTTTTTAAATAACCAATTTATTGGCCTTTTTTTATTTAATTAATTTTAAAATATTTTTATTTTTTAGTTAAATAATCTTTTTATTATATAAATTTATTTATCATTTTATTTTAAAAAAATATATTTAAACCCTCATAATTTGAAAAAATGATATGAAGACCTCAATAATTTTACAAATTTCATTTATACAATTGTCAGGTGACTGAATCCGTTAATTTAACAAAAAAAAATTAAAACTAATAAATTTTAAATGCACAATGTAAGATTCAATCTTTAACCTCTCATATAATAGTAAACACGTTAACTAATTAAATTATTCTATATATATATATATGAATAAAAATTTATTAGAAATATTGTCTTTAAGTAAGCTATTTAATAAAAGAGGCATTGACCACCCCCTCTATTGATCACTACTGACCAACGACTATTGATCAGTTGTTGACTTGTTGTTCACTAACTTTTAGTCAAAAGTGAATGATTTTATATTTTTATCCTTTTGGAGTTAACTTTAATGAATTCCGTCATCTAATAGAGGTGTAAATAAATTTTTTGAAATTATTAGAGTCTACATATTTCTTTTCTCAATTTACGGGAATTTAGATGTTTTTTTTTAATTTTTTCTTATGTATGGCATGATTAATTTATATTATTTTTTAAAAAATTACATTTATATTTGTTCAAATTTAAAATTATATTTGTGTATTAAAATTATTATTTTTATTTAATTTGACTATTTGTTAATTTAACCATATTATTATAGAAATTAAATAAACAATGTATTTAAAATTGAAATAAATAAATTTTATGAATAAATAATATACTATAATAAAATAAATATAATTTTAATATGCAAATACAAAATTGAATCTAGATAAATATAAATATAATTAAAATAAATATCATAAATAATAATATAATAAACAATAAATTAAATATTTATTTAATTAATTATACATAAAAATAAACTTTTTATTATAAATAATAAAAAATTAAAAAAAGTTAAGGGGCGATAATCTTTGTTGCTGAAAATAGTTGTCCTCTTCCTCTGTTCAATTGGATTCTTCTTCCAAATCCTCAAAAATCAGTATTATTTCCATTAAATCTACCATTAAAATTAGTATTTCAAGTATTACCACCTCTGAAATCCATTGTTATTATTGAATCCATAATTAAAACCTCCTCTCTTTTGATTATTTTGCATATAAATTGTTGAAATTTTTTTACTATCATTCTTCCTTCCAGTAGCATTTTTATTTATTTATAAACGTAAAAAAGAAAATGTTTTTCAGGCACGGTATAATTGGCTGTGAATATGTTTTACAATCGCGATTACTTGAAGTTAAGAAAGAAATATCAAAATTAATATTTGATAGGTTAAATTTTTTATTCTCATTCAAATTTTTTTTTTAAATGAATTAAATCCTAAACTCAAGGGTATAAATTAAAAGAATTTTATTTACTGCGCCGCCTCAATTATATATATATATATATATATTATTTTTTTGAAGATGTTATTCACTATGATTAAATATCACAACAAGACTTCGCCGTAGAGGTTGTGCCAAGTCATTTCTTAAGTAATAAAAAATTAATATATTAAGCTCATTACGTAACATGTCTGCATTACGAGATTTTAGCCTATATGGCATGTGCTATATATATATATATATACACTTTAATTATAAAAAGTATGTATAATTTTAAAGCTATAATTATTACAGAGAGAAATTATATAAGTGTTTGATTAATATTTTTAACAAACAAAAGTAATATTTATTAAACACTTTAATCTTTTCTTTAAGAATAAAAAATTCTATACCAAATAAATCTGAAGACATTTTCACGATTAATACGAGTCATAGACATAAGGTCATAATCATGGTTTACATATCATTTTAGTGGAGATTAAACTAAATTATAATTGAACTATATCGGTCGGGAATTAAATTAGATTTTTAATATCTTTAAGAAAAGAGTGTTCATAAGACAAAATAGGGACCCTAATTGCCTTGGATACCTAATAATGTTGTTAATAATAATTTTAACAATAGGCCAATAGTTGAATGCCATATTAACAAAAATATCATAATCAGATTTCAATTAATATATTTATATAAAATAAAGGTTGAATATAGTAAGTTTGAAAAATTGTGCTTAATTGGTGAGTTTAGTTTTATTATATAATTTTCCCCGTAGCACTAACAACAGTAATACAATTCCAGAAAATAGTGAATGTTAAAATAATATACAAAACTCACGTGCGCAATTTGCTAGATTGTAGGTATTATCTGCTACTCTATATTGGATTAAGGGTCCCTGTCTTGCAGTTTATTTAATTATTATTATTTTTTATAGTAATAGTCTAATAGACCCCAAAGATGAAAGTTAAGGCTGATTAAGTATGAATATGACCATTAAACGAATTATTAAGTCACAATGATTGATGTACTAGTGCCGATTATTGTTATTGATATTTTTATTATGATAAAAAAACAGAAAATTAAAAATAATAATAAAAACAGACAAAGGCTACACTGTGATTACGAACCATGATACAGATACACTCATTAAAAATATAATTTTGAGAAATCTTATGAAAGAAATATTTTTTTTCTATATAATATTTGTTTAAAGCCCACAATGATGCTGATCTAGTGAATCTTGGACTTTTTAGATAATTAATTTGATATGAACAATGTAACATTTCGGTGAAAGTAACTTAAGTTATTTTATATTATACGAATTTTGGATTTAGAAGAAAGCCAAATTTAAACAAGTTGTAATTTTCCAATAAGATATTTCGTTATATGTCGCAGACTATTTAAAAATATTAATTACTTACTTGTATTAACAACCCAATAATAAAAAATTAGCAGTACATCTACTTTTGTTACGAATTTAAATCATATAAGAAAATAATAATAATAATCATTACTTAAATATTACAACCTTACCTCGACTATTACTCAAGTGGTTTATCAGCCCAAATCCCAAATTCAAGTCCGTGTACTCACATTTCACACAAACCCGGATTATTAATTTTCTTTTATCATCAGACCCCCTTGTCATTTTTATTTTCAGAAACGTGTTTATATGTCAATAAAATTACAGAGAAAAAAATATAAAGCACCCCCTTTTTGTTCATCAACAAAAACTGAATCTGAAATAAAAATGGAGGCCAGCCTTTTACATCTACACTTAGGTCAGAGATAAATTATTGTTTTATTAATTTGGTATTTATATATTTACGATTGATCATAGAAGTTGGTAATCTTAGACATTGTCTATATTGAAGTTAAGGGTCATAAAATAAATAAACAAATCAAATTCGTTGAATTTAAGGTATAACAAAATATTAGTGAATCTCACATTTGTAAATCAAATTTGAAATGCAAATTCAAATTCGGATTTTTCTAAACGATTAGATGAATTCGTATTCGACACAAATATGTAAAATATTCAAATTCGATTATTTTTCTGTTAGATGAAAAATTAACTTAAATTCACAAAATATATCATTAACAATGTAAATACCTATTATATTTTGAAACAAACAATAAAAATACACAATCCATCTAAAATTCCAAAATACAATTTAAAAAAAAAAAATCATCCACAAATTATTAATGTTATAAACTTACAGTTTTAAGTTTAAGTTTTGTAAGTTATTATATAATATGTTTTATACAATTTTGAGATTTTGGGCATTGTATTTTATTTATGTAAATTTTATTTTTATGTTTTGTAGATGTAAATTATTTACTATTTGTCTAATTCGATAATAACAATATGGGATTGTAAACGAATTTGACGAATTAAGATATATTATAATCTAAATTCGATTTGTTTATTATTTCAATCATTTTTTTTTAATTCACATTCACTAATTTTGAATTGAATTTGAATTCTAATAAATAAATCATGACTCATATTACTACCTCTAACTGGAGTGCAGTCGATAATGAAAACTGAAAAATTGGACGACTGTTTGGTAATTACTTGGGATATGTTAAACGATTTCTGAATCAAATTGCAATTTAAAATTTTATTTGGGCCTGTGTAATAAGTAAAATAAGATGGGATGAAGATTCAGATGTAAGATTGAATAATATATGACCATTAAATGAATTTATTACATGGCGTACATTAGATACAAAATTTAAATTATTTTAAAAACATGAGTTAGTACATAAATTATTTAAATTAGGTGGTTAGTCCACCTCTTCCCTTAGATGGGGAAAGTTCAATCATAATCACCACAATCGTAAGGAATTAATAGATTTCAATTAAATTTCTCTTCCTTTTTTAAGAGCTGGACTTATAATCTTAAGTGACTTCGAGTTTGTGTCTTTTTTACTTGTTTTAGGCCTAAATGGGCCAAGCCCACTTTTCACAATGAGCTTGCTTAATTCAAATTGACGTTATTCGAATCCTCATATAATGTTAATTCCAAAGTGACCCAAACCTTCAGTTTCAGGTTTTGAGAGGTTTGAACTTCGTCGTTCCTCACCGGCCTTTCACACAAGCAAACATTGCAGTAAGCTACAAAATATACCACGAAAATCATTCCTTTTCTATTTAAAAAAAAAAGGGAGGGAAAAAAAAAAGAAAGAGAGGAAAGGATCGAAATAATTTAGGCACTTGATTCACAAAGAAATTTTGGTAGTTCTGATTTGGATCAAGATAACAATACTCTTCGTCTCTAGAAACGGACCACTGAATAAGTTTAAATAAAAACCATCAATCAAAAGGTACTAAACTAATTGGTTAAAATCCCACTTGCTTTTTAGTTTCAGGAGACACTAGAAAAATGAAATATCACATTTGACGCAATTGTTATAAAGAGTCAACTTGATCATCCTTTTAGATCTTAACTGATTGCAATGACCACAATTGTTTTTTTAACACAATAATTTGCAATCTTTAGCTGTACATGAACATTAATTTTTGAGCAGCAAACCAACTTGCTATGGTATTTTTATCCTGCTAACTTTTATGCCCATTTTAGTTATATTCTTCAAAATTAAAATTTAATCTAAAAATAAATGAGAAAAGGAATTTGAGGAGATAAATGAGGGGTTTGATTAGATATTTTTGCATTTCACACACCATAAGATAATGCTGAAGTATTATTTTGAATTGGAGGTGACTAGATATGAAACCCTCGACCAAAATTTTCCCATGTCGCCAGCGACGTCGTTAGGCATTGACTTCGATATCATATCATCTGATAACGAGCAAGTTAGCTCATAATGAAACAGTAAATGGACTGAGCCTTCCCGACTGAATTAGAAGCAAGGTACTAGTACCTGTCCTTCAATCTTCCTTCTTCATTTTTTTGGTTCTAACATTTTGACTAGAAAATTAACCACCAAACACTACCACATCTATACTGTTCCTCCATTACAACAATTACAGAAACAAGGATTCAACAACATATAAAATGGTAAAGACCAGGATACAACAAAAAGATTTCTAGTGTATATCTGACCATGCTTCTTCTCCACTTTCTTCTCTAGTATTTACATTCCCAAGATTTCTAGTCTTCTTAGCTGGCTTACCTAACTGGAATACAGGATGCCTGCATAGCCTCCTCACTCCTCTTCTTAAACTTAGCCAGTCCCCATTATCATCATATTCCCTTCTAAACCCATTTTCTAATGACCCCGTCTCAAATAAAGCAGCCGTGCTGCTATCTGATACAGACTCAAATTCCTCTTCTCCATCACTCTTCTTCTTTAAGCTCCAAAATTTCTCCTCAGTGTCTGATTCCAGTCTACCCAAAGTGGCAGCTCTCAAGAACTTACAAGAATCCTGAGTTGGCTCAAAAGAAGCATTGGCGTCTACATTTGATGAATGAGCATCATCATTATTGGTGTGTGAATCTGAACATGGTGAAAGCAACCTAGCCTTGGCAGCTGATTCCTCCCTCTCTTGAAGGTTCTTTAAGATAAGCGTCTTGAGGAAGTTCATCACTTGCACAGCATGAATCAAGGCAGTCAAAGGATCAGCCATCTGCATCCAAAAGAAAGAATCTTTTATTAGACCATGGCTATACTAGGAGTGCTTGCAGATAAAGAGAAAAGCTCCTTGTTCATCGTTATCCCATAAATCAGAATGATTGTGCATGGTTCTAATCACAAGATCAGTTCTCTTGCAGTGCATAAAAAACCTAGTCAGATCAATTGATTTTTATTCATAAAGAAGAAAAAAAAAAGATAAAAGAACCTTGGATTTTGTTGTCCAGAATACAAGTTACATCCATTTTCAGTTGATTACAGCATATTTATCAAGTACCCAACTATGGAAATCTCACATGTTAGAAAGATTAAATGACGTAAAGGAATGATGAAGAAACTGATTTTAAGAAACCTGAGTCATATTTGGTGCAAAAACCATAGCGATGTTGCGTGCATTCATCTTGTTGTATTGTTCGTGCTGCACAACGTCCGCCATCAGATTGACAGCCCAGTCAAGCAGAGCTGCTTCTGTTGGAGAAAGTAACTTCACAAGTTGAGTGCAGTCATCTTCTGTGTTGCAGTGCATCACCTGTTCTGGTGTAAGAAAATCAAGTACCCCAGTTGGAAGTTCTCTAAACCATGCCTACAGAGAATCAAAGAAACACACCCGTCAACCAAAAGAATGTAAATACATTCAAAGAGAATATATGAAGAAATAAAATAGCATAATGATGACGTACGCAATAATGTAACAAAGTAGTTCCATGGGTTTCAAAGACCAAACACTGACAAGGTTTAGACAAAACTTTTTTCCTTCTATTTAGAAAGCCAAATATCAGCATAACGTGAAGAGTTTCACCCAAATATAGTTAAAACTGCTTAGTGCCCGAAAATTTGATCAATAAATTCTGGATAGTAGCAAACCTCGAATTTACAGATTAATATTCTACCCAAACTCCACCTCATTATACTGTTTCAGATTCTAGTTAGAAAAGGTTAATTGGATTCTATGCATAGACTATGGCATTCATTTTACAGATTTCTCAAAATCACAAGCAAGAAAAGCGTTAATTTGGGTCTTGACATTGTGCATTCAGAAAGTTTAATAGCAGTTTTATAAATGAACAGATGTATATACATTCTAGATACCAACCATATAATCAGATCCTATAAAGCATACCTTTATCAAACCAGCCAAGCAATGGACATCAATTCCCCGAGGGACTAATCCTTTGTTAAGCTGGTCTCTCACATATTCTTCCTGGCTATTCTCTGCATTTATTCTGAATATTCCTTCTGCCTTCATGAAAGAAAAGCAAACATTGATTAAAATCATTGAACTTTGTAGCATTAAACCAATTTCACTAATCATTATTTCTAAGTACAAGCATAAACATACTTTAAGGCCTCCTTCTGAATAAAGGCGCTTCTGCATCAAGAGAAGAATTGTAGGCACACTGTTTCCTCTGTCATCATAAGAACACTGCATAGACTTGGCAGAAACTCCAAATACGCTAACACTGGATTCAAAGGAAAAAAGAAAAGATGAACAACAAAAGTTAAATGAGATGTTACAAATAAGTCTGAGCAGGGTAAAAAAGTGATGCTAGGCGAGGATTAAAACCAATGCACCATAAAATAGCTTGTAATATTACACATCAATCTACCAAGATCTACCATTAAGAGTCCTCTATTCAAATACATGGTCATTGAAATTGTTTGTAATAAGCCAAAAATCATTAATAATAGTTTAAGCTGAAATGTTTGGTATGCAAATCCTGCCACATAGTAGAGAAGTCTTAAACAATCTTGGCCTTTGACTCAAAGACACAATTTATTATCTTTTCCAAATCACAGCAGAAGTACTACATCAATAAAACCTTGTTTTTGTGTCACAGTCATGTTTCAATCTGACTAGTAATAGTAATCCAAGATAGAAGAAGCACAGGCTAAGATGTATGCGAAGATATCATTAAAGCACTTGAATTCAAATCTCACTTAGAAGGAGATCACAGAAAAGCATATTGGCACTATAGTTATCCTCACGTTTAGTAACTAACTGACAGCTAGCTACCAACAGGAAACACAGCAGATTACAGGTACACACAGGACAAGAGTGATGAAACAAACCATTATGATGTACAACAATTTTCTCAGCTAAGCCCACCAATACAGTTGAAAATCTCTTTCTAGTTGGATGGCTTTGGATATATAAGGAATAGATAAAGCAAAGACAACTAAATATTTAATAGGGTAATATTCAAATGCCCCACAAAAAATAAATGGCTCCATTGAGGCATATACAGTTCCTAAGATTGAATCTATCTTCAGAAACAGAGCATTTGTACAAAAAAGCTGTCATCATTGTAACTAACTAACGGTCCAATATAAGCAATTAAGCATTCAGGACTGCATGAAGTTTTGCCATATCAAATATTTTTCTTGTAATTGTCATAGTATCCAAAATTTAAAGGTGAATTCAGCATCGAGATATATAATTGTAGCTGTTCGGGGAGAAAAGGAAAAGAGTATATGATTTTAGTTAACTAATAATAAGAAGAAAGAATAGTTGACAAAAAAAAAAAAACAATGGAATAGGAAGAACATTAGATGCATGGAATAGAAATTGTATAAATAAATTATTCGTCTACACGAAAAGCAAAAATCAAACACCAGGAATTAAATTCGAAATTTAAGAACCAACAGACCTGGCGCTAGGTGCTTTCGTTGGGACCTCAGGCTGAAGCTCAGTAGGCAAACCGAGAAACCCATTAAAACGATCGAAGGTCACGTGCGACACGTGCCTTACTTCAGTTGGCCAACTGATATCCATGGAAGACACATCTTCCCTCTCAACACTGCACGTAACCAGCGACTTCCTCAAAGCCGCCACCAAAAGGTCTAGAATCTGAAACTGGTTATTGTTCTGATGACTCGAAGATGATTTACCACTTTGCCCCTCACGGTTCCCTCCTCCAACTCCAAATCTAGAACCGGGACTTATAAACCGGGTCGATATCGGGTGTCTCGAAATATTGTAACCATCATGATCGTCCTCAGAGTCAAAGTCTTCCTCATCTTCATCCTCTTCGTCATCGTTTTTGTTACTGCAGTGAAAGAATGGACTTGGAGGAGCCGTGTTGAACTCAGTGAGTCCAACAAGTCCGCAAGATTTGGATCGAAAGAGTCTAGTCATGGAAACTCTTTCGTTTTGCTTTCTTTAATGCGAAATGAGAAAGTAGAATTATTTATGGAAGTGAAATGCTAAAGAAAGGGAGAGGGAATATGAATATAATAATGTGAGTGATCAGAGTTAACTTAATTATAAGAAAGGATGAAGATTAATATTGGTGAAAAAAGAAAATGTGAGGTGGCAGGGTTTGGTGGAGGAAGAAACTGGGAGAAGAGAAGGAGGGGAGATTGCTTGAAGGAGAGAAGAGGAATGATTTGGGTTGAAGGAGATACTAGATATGGTAATGAGTGATGGAGACATTTGGTTTGCTTTTTGATTCTTGTTTTTTTTATGTTTTATCTTTCGAGTGATCTGCAATAAAAAGGTGCAATACTTGGCTTGTGACACGGAAGAGAAAGCTAGTTGACAAGTAGATACTTGAAGACAAATATGTGAGAGTTTGTGTTGTTGTTGTTGCTCTGTTGGCATTTTTTTCCCCCCTTCTTTTTTCCTGATGTTCTTGGTAAAATGTTTTCTTGTCAAGTATGAATATGGACTCATCTGGGTCATAGGTCTATATCGGGTAGTTCTATTTGCATCGTTAATATTGCTGGTGGGTATTCAGCGATTCAAGCAACGCATGAGGCATTGTTTCTTAATTTTTAAGCGACGAATGATTGTTAAGATCGTCTTAAAATTGTGACATGAATATGACAAGCCCAAATTTGACTATAAGGCTTCTCATTTAGCTTGGACTTGTGAACTAAGAACAAACGCAAATCCGATAGTAAGTTCTCTCGTTCCGCATATACTTTGCAGACTTACACGACGAGATCAGAGTTGTACTATCTTTTCATAATTATATGAATTGAATTCTTCGAATTTAGGATTTAAGGGACAGAGTGTTGGTACCAAAAGTTTAAATTAGGTACATAAATGGAAGTACAAAAATCTTTAATATAATCTTAATGATAAAGTGAAACAAGTTTAGTCGGAAGAAATATGTTAAAATTTTTGTGATTTAAAATTAAGTTTGAGTTTAATTTTAAAATAAAAATTAATAAAAAAATTGACATAAGATTGAATATGCACTAAATGTAAAAAAAAAGAACGAAAGTTGAGAATTGAAAATAAAGAGAGATTTGAAACGCACATAAAAAGCGAGAGACGGCTTGAAACATACATAAAAAGCAGCTCAAGCTTTGGGGTTGTAACGCCACATGGGACAGAGGCTAGGCACCGCACCCCAACCTTGGCCAAGTTGTGGCACCAAAACGTGTTGCACTTTATTTTTATGATATTCCAACTTTTTTAAGTAAGTTTTAAATTCTTATACCCATAAATTCTTATTTTAATTATAAATAAATTTTTAAGAATGTTAGAAGTTTATATAAACACTTGTAAACTCATTAGAGAGAGTGTGCATAAAAGAGTACATTAATACATTAACAAGAGAGTATAAAGAATTTAAACAACTTCAAGGTGCGAAGTGCACGAAAAAGTGTCATGAAAGTACTTGAATGTTAAGTGGACAAGATAACACTTATAGATTTTTTGTGGGAGTTTGTTTATTGATGTATTACTCAAGAGTCTCTTGTAGTAGATTTTTGTAATTTGATAGATCTTTATGATCTTGAATTTTTTTATGAATTGTGAATAAAAAAAGTTAAAATTTTGTAATATACCGTGGATGTAAGCTTTTATTATTGAACTATATATATTATTGTATCTTTTATGGTTGATTGTTATCGCTATTTTGTGTTTAATCTTGTTATTCTTATTTTACTTAATAACAAAGTCTTCTGTAAAGCGTTTAAAATTTTAAAGTATTAAATATTAATTATATAAAAATATTAAAATGCGTAAAAATTTATAAAAATAATAATAATAATTTGAACTTATAAATGTCATTCTAAACGTATTATTTATATTATTCTTTTCTCGATACTTAGTTATTGCTAATTCAAGACAGTAACCAAGAGGGAAAAGCTAGTCGTACATGAATTAAAGGTTATATTTTGTTTCGATTCTCGAATCCTCGATATCTAGCTGGAGAATTGTTTACTTTCGGCTAAAGATTTGAAGATTTTGCGAGCACGATTGCGTATATTATTTTGGTAGGGATAGTTTAAATCCGCTTTGGAACCGAGGATTTTGGTCTATTTTAGTGTCTGAATTTGCATGTTTTTCGCTGTTTTGTATTTTGCTTCACAATCCTGACAATTAGAGTCACATGCGCACATGGGAATTGTTCCTTTCTTGTTCGCAATTCAAAAGTCACTGTGGGCTCATAATGCCCTCTGCTAACTTGTTCTTTTAGAGGATACCTCAAGTATCATTAACTATTGGGGCGCTGGAAAAGAACCTTATGGTCCCATAAATTTGATCACCATTTTTTTATCATTCTAAGCTCGTATCTTTCTAAACGCCATTATTTTGATAACAAACATTGAACAGAAATGGACCAATTTTACACAACAAAGTTAATGCCTCCTTAATAACAACTTGTCTGATATGATTACCGAAGCAACCCGCATCCAACTTAAATGAATATACAGTAATGGCACGTGAACATTTCCATGCAGGTCATGCAAATGCAGCTATCAGACATTACTATACAGCCGCTGGACGTTGATCTGACGGCGGCTTTGCCTTTACATGGTCCCAGCAGTGCGACCCATTTTGACGGTTCACAAGTATTTTGCCTATATATATATATATCAGTCTCAGCCGTATTACATTACGAGCTGCTAACCGTAGCAGCATAATTGTATTAACTAATTAACTTTAGCTGGGCAAGGCTGTTTATGTGGAAATAATTGTTAACCATTAAGTTATCTTAAGACTGCAATGTTCAAGTTGTTGATGACAACAGTACAATACTATGGCATCATGAGGAGTTTCGGAAGTCGTAGGGTTGCCCGTCATTATTGTCACCACTTTATCCTCTTTAGCAAAACTTAAACGCAGAAAAATTAATTATCAGCCAGCCGTACCCGTATGCATCCTTGAGGGCAGAACTTATCATAATATGTTACATTATTTGGCCTATTTTTCTTGGACGTTTTTCTTTGTATTACTTTTTAATTGAATTCCACTTACGATAATCTATTCGAAATGCTTCTAAATGTCTTCTTTAAGTTGAAACACATTGATACGTAAAAGACGAACAGGTCTCTAAATAAAACAATTAAACTAGATCCGTCATCTATTACGCATATGACCAGACTAGCCAGCGGAAGCTAATAACAACAAATTAATGTATTAAGCTAATCCCACACTTAGCGAAACTTCACTAGGAAATAGTAATCAAGACTACTTCAGCTCTTGCAATTTGACTCTTTACTCCGTGAGTATTCGGCTGGTACTCCATTAATTAATGGACGGTTAGGGAATATTTATATTCAATAATGACAGACAATTTTCTGTATCATATATTACAACAGAACTTGTCTATCTTGTATTTACACTCGAGCCAAGTTCATTTAGTTGTGGATTACACCAGGTCCAAGCAATCTCATCAGGTAGACATTTTGGATCACATATTGTGAGCGAAGACGCGAACTCAAGTGAAGCTTTTGATAGACCATCTTAACACTTATCCGAAACACAAAAATATGATCTCAAAGCAACGTACATAACATTACAAGCTGCTGCCTTGTTCTGTTATTGCATGTTGCCGCGACAAAAGTACGTGTCATCATTGTATGTGATTGGATAGTGGTAACGACGATTATGATGATCCCAACGTCCTACCCGATGGTTCTGGCAGTCAAAAGTTTCTTTTCAAATGCTTGTTGTCAAAGCATGGCAGATCATAGCACTTCTATTTCATGGAAATTAATAAAGGGAAAGGAGCCGAGGCATTTTCCACAAGGTTTGCTATTAGTTTCTTTCAAGCTACTCCATAATCCCATTTTAACCCTCAAAGGCCTTTATGGTATGAGGTTAGGTGATGAAATCATTTATGTAATGGCTTAACTAAACCAACAACTTAAATAAACTTCTTACTGAATGCTTGGTTTAAATTCTAAGCCATTAAATTATAAGCTTGGTTGGTCAAAGCAAATGGATTAGCTGAATATAAATAAGAAATTAAAGTAAACTAGAGATGTCGGTACTTCATTTCTTGAATTTTATTAGCAATATTTGAACAACCACCGCAGGATTATGTATTAATTTACATGATATTAGGTGTTAATGTCGACTAAAGTGGTTGCTGGATTTCTGTGCTTAAGATCAATTAGGCATGCCCAGGGGACGCACTCGTGCACTCGCAACATAAAAAATCAACACTCCAGGTTCATGATGGGCTCTTCTTGCGGGCTAAATTGCCACCAAAACGACATCGTGAGATATAAATGGGCCTACTGTTTCCGGCCCGTATTATATGTAAACGCTTCGTGACACCAGCTAAATTGGGCTAAATCATTGAAAAAGGACTTGGTTTGCACTTGGACGTAACGTAACTGGGTATGTTGCGACATTTTGTTTTTCATGGTCCTGTGTTTGTAATGACATGAGCATTTCATTTTACATGGCTTGAGATTGAGATGATTAAAACAAACGTAATGTTTAAGTCCACCCCCAACTTGTGGTAATTGTCTCCCCCTTTGTAATCGCATAATAAGACGAGCTGTTACATACGAGTTGGGGTAATTTATCGACACCCTTAAAACAGCCACCGGAGTAAACTGCAAGAATAGTTATTTTTTGAATAAGAAGTAGTTTCTCTTCAACCAAGACAAAATGATATTTCTAGATTACATAATTTCTTCAATTATTTAATTTTTAATTAAAGAGAACTTTCTTCAAATTTCCATGAAGATAAACTTAATGAACGAGTAATATAATTGTGGGTCTACTCAGTTTATTTTTTTTCTTTGGGAGGGTCCAGTTAGTTCCTGTGAAAAATTATTGTTCTTTTGGCCCAAATCAGAACGGCAGAAATTTTAGTAAACTAGTTTTTGTATGAATAACATGAAATGGAGATGAAAATGAAAATGAAAATGTTTATGGTTGGAGCACAATAATGAATATTTAGTAGATGGAAATTAATTAAATGTCTGCAATCTTGTTGTTAACAATTAGATTCTCTCCATGTGATACTATAATTTGAGAAACTAGCACCTATATCTTCGTTGACCCTTGAAAAAAACACTCTTGTTTGGTCCCCGTTGGTAATTAAACAATGGGGTCCATTACACTCAAGTTTCCTTGTTCACTTCATCAACCTCTACTTCCCTTCATTTATAGCAATAAATTATCTTGCCTGTCCTCACACTTAAGGAGTGTAAAGTTCTGGTCTCACCTTAATTCATTGTAAGGTATAAATGTTGCAGCTTTTTTCTGCTCGTATTTCATTTGCAGATCTGTCTTTTTATTCCATACATTTTTCATTTGTTTTCCCTTACAATACGGGCCTTTATTTGATGACAACCAATTTTATACTGTTCTAAAAAGTGTTTTAACACTAACATTACGCATCAAGTTTCTTTTTCTGAAAAATTTTAAGTTCATTATAATGGTCTAACTCGAACATCAACTCCACTCTTAACTTATAAAAAAAATAAGTGTTCATAAAAAACTCAAACCCCATACACGATGACAGTAGACCCCAAGCGGGAGGCCAATCGGTTGGCAAAAGTTGGACGTTAATTTTGTTCAGAAACATGGTGAACAACACTGCGTTAAAAACTTGATAGCAGCATACATTGAATGCAGAGAAAATAGCAGTAATTCCAGGCTGGTATAAGAGTCAGTGATTGGGGTGGAGTTCTGGACTTAACCTGGTTAGAGTAATCCCACTCCTACGTAATACAGCCAGAAGGGCAGGTTTCCCAACTGCGTTGTTTCTGTTCTATTCTTCTTTGTAATATTATGCGTAGCATTTAAGATAGCATTATAGTATAAAATCTAGTGAATAAAATAACCATTCCTCTTGATCAAGTCAAATGAGCTACCTCATTTATTTAAAAGTTGTTTAACCTATCTAACATTGTGCTTACTCCTGCACCTACTTGTTTATTTAGAACGTACATGTGTGTGGCCAAAAATTAATCCCATTTTGTTGAAATTAAAATAATCCATTTTGCTGAAATTAATATCCTTCAGCCTTAACGCAAGTTGCATCATCATGGCGGTCATCATCTTTATTTAGAATTCAAACAAATTATTTAATTACTTTTTCCAAGTTTTGCTTGCTTGCAGGCTGCAACATCATAATGGTCAGCACATCTTATTAGTATAATGATTATTCGAGTTTTATTATTTTTGGTTTTGATGTATTCAAACCATGTTGGAACTGTAATGACTGAGAAGCCAAATTATTAACTTTGCCATATTAGACGAGATTCTATTACCGAATTTAAAAGTTAAAAGAGTGGATAAAAGACAAATTTCTATTAATCCCTGTTTATCCATCCATACACGAAAAGTAAAAAGAAAAAGAAAAAGAAACAAGAAGACAGGCGTAAACTAATTCACTCCTTAAACGACCAGCTCAGAAAAAAGTAAATATATCTGCGGTTCTTGATATTGCCACATCCACATCATATTTGGTTTTAATTGTCTCCCGTTTAGATTAGAACCTTCGGACTGGGCCGTGTATGCTCGTCAGCTCTCCGATTCTCTCAAATCCAATCGGTGGTCTCCGTTTATACTACTCGGTCTACGGTAAAACCATACTCGCTATAATCCTAATCGTCGCCACTTCCAACACGGACATTTCAATAAAACACCCAAAAACGCAGTGTGTCTAATTGCCCCAGAAATTACCCAAAATGTCCCTAAACGCACCAAAGGAAATGGTCATAAATAGCGACGCCAGAGCCCAATGTGTACACTCGGTAGCAGAGGATAGAAAACACTCTATCTTCTAATAGCATCTCTTTTTTTTTTTTTTTTTAATTTATAAAAATTAATAAATAACGGCAAGAAAAGTAGCAAGAGACAAAACGAAAAGTACTTTGTAAACAAAAGCGAGCGAAAAAAAAAAAAGAAAAAAAGAGAGAGAATGGAAAATAGAAAAATACTGTAGGCAAGAGATTCACATAAGAAGGGAAATGCAAAATAGGGGAGAATCATGAAGTGGCAGTTGGTGATATTCACCTTCCAAAAGTGATTCTCAAAATCTAACGCGAGGAGATAATAAGCTATCGGTGTGGTTTGATGCTCCCTATAATTCCCCCAACTGAAATTTTACCTGTGAAGTTCACACGCTCTTCTCTTTCTCCCTATGTCTGTCCCAGTCTCTCTCTCTCTGACTCAAAAATTCTCTTCTTTTATCGTTTTCTCCCCGTAGATCTCTCTCTGTTGTATCTGTACTCTGCTCTATTTGTTGCTGCTTTTTTCTCTCCGGTGATCACCAGATCCGTGCGGAAGTTTTTCAGCCGTCCGATGTGTGGACTTTGACCCAGACTCGATCGGACGTAGTGCCGGTGCTGGATTCTTTCCGATGGGACAGTGTTATGGTAAGACCATTCCAACTTCCGAAAATGACGCAACTAACAGCACAACTACCGTGGTCGTATCCGCTAATCAAAATCAAACGCCGTTACCGCCGTCAACTCCTGGTAACGGCTCCGTTACGGTGAAGAATACTCCCGGCCGCTCATCCAACCCCAGCCCTTGGCCCAGCCCTTATCCTCACGGTGTCTCGGCCAGTCCACTTCCAGCCGGCGTCTCTCCGTCTCCGGCTAGAGCTTCAACTCCGAGGAGGTTCTTTCGGAGGCCGTTCCCTCCGCCGTCTCCAGCGAAGCACATAAAGGCGTCTTTGGTTAAGCGGCTTGGCGGCGGGAAGCCTAAAGAAAGTACGATTCCTGAGGAACATGGAGCCGAGCCGGAGCAGTCGCTTGACAAGAGCTTTGGCTACAGCAAGAATTTCGGGGCTAAGTACGAGCTTGGAAAGGAAGTAGGGCGAGGGCATTTTGGTCATACTTGCTCAGCAAGAGGTAAAAAGGGTGAGCTTAAAGATCAGCAAGTTGCTGTTAAGATCATATCTAAAGCTAAGGTACAATGCTGGTATCAATTTGTTATTCAGTTCAATTTTCGATTGCAATATTAAGATATTGCTCTTTTGTCATTGTACGGACTTGTATATATTGCTTTAATTTGTTTGCCGGATTCTGGTTGGCCTTTGGGGTTTGAAGGAGATACTGGTTGCTTTTTGTTTGTTTTAATCAGATTGTATTTGATAGTAAAAACTATTGGCTCAAATGATCGGTTATAATACCAATAATTGTCTATACGTAGAATTTAATTTTTTTTTTTGGGCACTTGATGATTGTTAGATAGTCTTGTAACCTTTTTTATTGTTATTAATGTGTTTGGCATGATGCTAGATGACAGCTTAGAAGTTTATGTCTGATACTGTAAGTTCTGGGATTGCCATTTATCTTCAAGAATTTTGGTGATTTTGTTTTCTTGCGTTTTTTTTTTTTTTGGAGAGAATTGTATGTCTTAGCTTTGGCTTTTCTGTTGCTGAGCGAGAAACTAATTATCAGAATTTATTAGCTGTGATAGTTACAAATGTAACACTGAGGACACTATCATGTTTGTCAGTATTTGACCAATCAAGGTGGGATCTGACAAGGCCAAGTTTTCAGCTGCTCTTAGCCTGTTTTATTGTGAAAGCTATTAAAGAGTTTTTTTTCCTCCTTTAGTCGCCCATAGGTTTATGTCATTTAGGAAGAACCACGCAGGTTAGACTAATTCTAGAGGAGAATAAAAGTGGGAATGAATGATTGTTAATATCCAATGAAGTACATGGTATCTGCCAAAAACACAAGGTAGACTTGGAGGTTCTTTGGAAAATGCATTTTGACTGTATCTATCTTTCTGCATTTCTTGCACATACTCATGGCAGCAGGAATTTATTTACTTTATCTGAGTAAGTTCCACACCTTTTGTATTGCGGATTTAGTGTGCTGTAGCCATGCTGCTACATGTCCCAAGCACATAGGTCGCATTGTTCTAGTTAAAACTGAACCAAGATTGATGGACCCTTTGTTTGCCCACTGAGGATCCTTGAAATATGAATACTATGCACCTTAAAAATTTGAACATGTATTTAGTTCCTTTTCTTTTCACCCTTTACTCCCGTAAGTTTAAGTGTCTTCCATATACACTTGTAGGATGGGACATTATGAAACTTTGTAAAGGCTCTTTCTGAAAATGAAATCCTTAATCGTAAACGTGATCGGGAAGAAGTTGATTATTTCTTGCTTGGGAAAAGGGTAGCAATCAATGTGCTGCATTGTTTGGTTTTAGGTATTAAATTTATGGCCAAATGTGGTAGGTACAGGTTGTCGAGGGTGTATTACTAATATTTGTCCCATATTTTTTTATAATAAATGAAAACATATTGCAAAGTCTTTGCTAACAAGCTGTCTAGGCATTCGTCTATGCTTAACCTTCATTTTAGGGTTTTATTCTCTATACTACAACTGTTCTATACTTTATGTTAGTTCTTGCACTATTCTTTTAATTTAAGATGGAGTTGATCTTTATAGTTCAAGTTGGACCAATGACTCTAGGAGAAACAAGCTAACTATTGAAAACAGTATTAAATAAATTAGGACTTTCATATTTAACAAGTTTGATGGATCATCCTTTTTTTTTCTTCCAAAGACTTGGACTCATTAGTTTTATAAAGACAGTGGTATAGGATATGCTTCACATAATATATATTTACTTTTGATGTCATTGTGTCATGCTTACATATTGGTGATATTTTCAAAAGCAAAGGTTCTCATCACAAGCACGGTATCTCATTAGTAGTGAACTTCTGATGGAAGTGGAAATTAGAGAGTAATAAGATAGACTAAAAGTGTAAGCATGCTACTTCATCTGCAAATTTATTGTGTAATATAAAAGGTCACGAGAAAGGAGATCCTTTAGTTATTAAGACATACTCTTTCCCATAAATGCAAGGCAAGATCTTTGATACAAGCTATTCTTGAGGGATAATCCTTTTCTTGATGGATAATCCTTACTCTTAGGTTTATTCTTTTTAGCTGCAGCCTAACACAGAAGTTATGCGATTTACTTTTTCATTTTTCCGGTAAGTTGAAGGGAGCTCGGATTGGGAGCTTGTCTTGAGTTGTTAGAGTAGCCAGTTATAGAAAGAGAGCTATCCTTGCTAAATTAATGCAATCATGTATGGCAGTGGAAAGTAGTTCGAATACTTAGAAATATGTATGGTCGGATTGAGTGCAATTTCCAAATTAATGGCCTGCATTTTCTATAATTGTATTGAGGTAACTGAGATTGAGTTTGTTCTTTCTTTGTCATTACAATGTAGATCCTTTGATGATGCTTTGGGCACACCATAGATGTTAAGATGTCTAGCGATAGCTAGGTTATGGTTTGTTTATCTCAGAGCTAGATTATATATATGTACAATTTCATCTTAGATGCTAGGTGAAGAATATATTACAATAGCATGTCTTGGGCTAGTGGCAATACATGACAGCATAAAGTGAATGATAGCTGTTTGATTTTGTGTGATGGTGGAGAAAAGATGCTGCTTGATACAGAGTTGTCAACTTCTTAACATATCTCACATTCTTTCCAATTACAGCATAAAATTCTCATGGGGCCTTATAACATGTGTTGAAGGCAATTACATTGTTTACCATATACTGGCCAGTATATAGTGACCCCTACCGCACTTTCATTTCTTGTTATATTTCAAATCAAGAGATATCACAGTCCTAGCATTTGTCAATTGCCTTTGTGAAGTAGTGACAATAATAAAAAGGTTATGACATAAATGATAATTTTTAAATGGAAACATGGAATTGTTTAACAGTTTATGCTACTTATTAAAACACATTCCTTTCGGGAACTGATTCTAGAACTTCTTTACTATCAAATTGTGTAATTTTCATTTTTCTCTTAATGAATTGCACTAAATCCCCCTCTATGCTTGTGCATGCCAGTGTCAGCGAGTTTGGGCACAGTTGGTTTCTATTTTATCTTATCCCTTTTCACTTAACTCCTAGAATTGCTGTTAACTCTTGTCCTCGATTCATTTAACGTCTTCACTTCTCAGGCAATTAGACAGTCATGCATTTAATTATGTCTATAAATATTGAGACATGCCTGTAATTGATGTTTTCTATCCAATACTGTGTTTATTACACCAGTGAAATTTATAAAAGCCTATATTTATTTATTTATTTTCAAAATTTATTGCTAATTGCTTTATGATTGTGCAACATCTTTATTTGATAAGATTTATTTGGCAGATGACAACAGCAATAGCAATTGAAGATGTTCGGAGGGAGGTGAAAATATTGAAAGCATTGTCAGGACATAAGCACCTAGTGAAATTTTATGATGCATGTGAGGATGCAAACAACGTGTACATAGTTATGGAGTATGTCTTTTCTTGAATTCTATTTGCAGTTACCTACAGATCTATATTTCCCCTTTATTATTCTTTTATAATGTATACTAGGTGCAATCTCCACAATGTTTAACAAAACTGATATGATATTATTTCTTGCTTTGTTAAGCCTCATTCTGGTACATCATATCTGATATCGTTAATAGCCTTGTTGCCTGAATTTTTGAATGCCCAGATTAGATCAATCATATTTAATAACTTTCATTATGGATATGAATTTCTTTTAGGCTGACATTTGCTTTGTTCCTCATGGCAGATTGTGTGAGGGTGGGGAACTTCTGGACAGAATTTTAGCGAGGTATAAATATTCATTGTATTTTCTTCAGGACTTGTAGTATTTGAATGACTCCATAAAAGCTGCACAACATAAACGTCTAAAGCAGAGAACCAACATCTTGGACAGAGGCATTCGTAAAACTTGTTTCAAACACCATTAATAATGGGATGTTATCAAATTTTTGCAGTTTCCCCTTGGTGATGTTGCTTATGAGTTATGATAGTTACTCCAAGTATTCTATGATGGCATAGAATTACTCCATCCAAAATTATATGCAAAACACAATAAACCAATTGAACACTTCTGTGACAACAGACGGGCACTTCTGTGATTGAAATGGCACATTTAAATACTCATAGATTCTTTCTTATTGCAGGGGTGGAAGGTACACAGAGGAAGATGCAAAAGCAATAGTTGTGCAAATTCTAAGTGTGGTTGCATTTTGCCATCTTCAAGGCGTTGTACACCGTGACTTAAAGCCAGAGGTTTTCACCCGATTCATTAAATTACATAAATTATGGCATTAAGTTTCTTATTGTTGTCTATCCAACAAGGAGGTCATGTTTTTTACGTGTTTTCTCTTTGCTCTCTGTAAACAATTTTACTGATACTTTTTGTCTTGTGTTCTTAACAGAATTTCCTTTTCACTTCTGGACACGAAGATGCTGATATGAGGCTTATTGATTTTGGTCTCTCTGATTTTATCAGACCAGGTGGTATTTTAATTTCACCCCATATTTTTTTTTCTTTCTCTGCATATCATCCAGTAAGCTTCTTGGCCCCATAAAATCATATAACTGGTTAGTTAAGGCTTTTGGTTGGCTTATTAGTTTTCTTATTAAGAGGGACAATATTCCCATGACAAATTATTGGATAAATACAATTTTGTATCAGCAGTCTGGATCCTTTCTGACTTGGATTTTGTTTTTGCTTGGATGACAATTAAAGTTATGATATGTCATAGAGCTTGTTGAAATGTCTGTGCTGCTTGATATGAGCAGTGATCTTTTGATCCAAAAAGAATAAATATCTGTGCTGCTTGATATGAGTAGTGATCTTTTGATCCAAAATGAATTATAAGTTATCAGCATTGGCATTTACTTAATGAATTCCAGGACATGGACAATTGTTGTGATAGCAGTGCACCATATTACTAGTGTTAGCAATCTTTTAGCTTCTGACTTGTCTATGAATATATGCAGATGAAAGACTTAATGATATTGTCGGAAGTGCATACTATGTTGCTCCTGAAGTCTTGCATAGATCTTATAGTCTGGAAGCAGATATATGGAGCATTGGTGTCATCACCTATATTTTGTTATGTGGAAGCCGGCCCTTCTGGGCACGGACGGAGTCAGGAATTTTCAGAGCAGTGCTAAGGTCAGATCCCAATTTTGATGATCTACCCTGGCCTTCTGTGTCTCCCGAGGCTAAGGACTTTGTAAAAAGACTCCTAAACAAAGATTATAGGAAAAGAATGACAGCTGTTCAAGCTTTAAGTAAGTCGGTAATTACTATTGTTTTCTATTATTTTAATTTTTTTATGCTGTGCAGGATATTGGTCAATGCACATTTAGACACTGCATCTACTTTTTTCTTATCTTTTTCTTTTCCCCTTATATATTAGGGGATTCTTCTAATCAAAATAATTATACAAAAAAAAATGTTCCTGTTCCCGACAAGTTATTCAGTTTGGTAAAGAACTGGCAGAGATCAGAAGTTTTTATTATGATAAAAGAATGCTTAAATTTGTTTTTCCTTTTAAAAAGGATGAATACTATTTCCACCCATCATGGTTGCTTCTGCAGTACTTTATTTTGAACATTATTCACAGCTTGTCATAAATGTAGGTGAAAGCATACAAAACAGCTACCACTGTGATACTTCTTTTGAGTGTTTCAAATCTGTGATATTTAATTCATACACATTTCATATTGATCGTAATATTGCTTGCTTGTGGACCATGTGAAAATTAGTGTTGTAAATCATTGAGTTTTGGTACTTTGGTTAATCTGTTTAAACTTATATTTTATACTAATAAATGCACGTATACAACTGCAGCTCACCCATGGTTGCGCAATGATAGTCGTCCAGTACCTCTGGATATATTGGTCTACAAGTTGGTAAAGTTATACCTCCATGTTACTCCTTTCAAACGTGCAGCACTAAAGGTACCATCTTCTTGTGATCATATTGTCCTTTTTTTTCCTCCTTTTTGTTTTGTTTTGTTTTGGGAGTGGGGAGGGAGTTAGGGGTTTCTTAGCTTTTTCATAATTAAAAAAAAAATCATTGATACAAGTTGGTCTGGAGCAATTGATCCTGAGTTGCATATAGTTTTAGGCCTTAATGTAATTGTCTGATTATCTGGAGCTTTTGAGTAAAATAAAGTGTTTCAGGGATCCATATAAGGGTCAAAGCCTGAAATATTAAGGAGTTTTTTTTTTTTTAAGTTCAAACTCAATCACCTGTTGATATTTTGCATTTGCAGGCTCTCTCAAAAGCTGTGTCTGAGGATGAGTTGGTGTATCTTAGAGCTCAGTTCAGGCTGCTGGAACCAAATAAGGACGGGAGCATCTCTCTTGACAATTTTAGAATGGTTAGCTACTGCTTTTATCTCTTGTCATTTTGATATTCGAGTCTAGACTTGTTTATGATGTGGAGTAAATTGGTTTTATGAATTTTTAGCATCCAATCATTTTCTCCCTCGTTCTTTTATTTAGAAACAAAAAGATTATATGGTTACAAGAAAATAATTTTGCAGGCACTAGGGCGAAATGCAACTGATGCCACGAGGGAATCAAGGGTTCCTGACGTTCTTAATTCGGTAAGGCATCTTATTCATGCTTTTTTGTTTTTCTCAATATTGCCAAAATAATTGCTTTTGTAAGTATTTAAGTTATCAATTTCTCACCCTGGTGCATCATCTTACTTCAGATGGAATCGCTTGCCTATAGGAAGATGTACTTTGAAGAGTTTTGTGCTGCTGCAATCAGCACACATCAACTGGAGGCTCTTGAAGGGTGGGAACAGATAGCCTCCACTGCTTTTGAGTATTTTGAACAGGAGGGTAACCGAGTCATTTCAATCGAGGAATTGGCACGGGTATGCTCCCTTCTTTCAAGATTTTATATGCTCCCTTCTGTGTCTGTTGTGTTCTTTTACTTGTGTTATTTATCTCCATTTACTTTTAACCCATTACTGCAGGAATTGAATGTTGGCCCTTCAGCTTATTCGTTTCTCAAAGATTGGATTAGAAACTCGGATGGAAAACTTAGTTTACTTGGATATACAAAATTTTTACATGGTGTGACGCTTCGCAGCTCAAACACAAGACACCATTAGTTTTTAGCCTTTGAAATATAGTTTCTTTAAAAATTCATGCATTTGGAGAACTTTTGAGGGTTTTTTTTCCTTTTTTTTTTTTCTCCTTTTGGGGTGGGGTACAGAAAGATGTGCATAAATGAATATTAGTCAAGTCAGTTATGGGAATATTGAGGCAAAATTACAGTGGAAATTTTCTTCTTTGCTCATACCCTATTTTGGCGAACCATACATGGACAATGGGTTTGAGCTCAAAATTGTGATTATTGGTTAATTTATGGAGGCCTAAAGGTTAATGGACAGCAAAGGATAAAATAACAGTTTCCTTGGATGTTGTTTATCACTGTACATTATTAAACCTTTCTTCAAATTGACTTGTGATGGTGAACTAGATGGTCCCTCACACGGGGGAAGAGGTTGGACCCTAACATTTCAAAAACATAGCAGCAGATTTTCACAAAAAAATTTGAGAGTAGATTAGGCCTCTTGAAGATCCGAATATGGTGGAATATTTCTGTAAAAGATCTAATCTACACTGGGTTCTGCCAGATTCTTAAATGTTAAAAAGTCGATTCTTGGAGAGGCGGCCCTGTTTTCTGGTGTCCATAATCTTGTTTTTGGGGAGAGTAGTAAGGAATTGAAAATTCATACGTCTGCAACATTTTCTTTTTCTTAAAGGCAAAAGGATCATACGATGTACATAATAGCAAGGAACGTATGCAGAAAAGAGCTACAAAGGAAACACTTGGATCTTCTAAAAAAATTAATTGCGAGGAAATTGCTGAGATCCCAAACTCCGCGATTTTGATCAAAATAGACTAGTACGTATATCTTGTCTTCTTTGTAGATATGAAACTGTTGGAACCACTCATTCCAAGCCTTAATCATGATTTCCATTGAACAAAGCAATACCACACGAAGAAGAATTGAACCATTTCAAATTTTTTTGCGTTGAATTGAATTTTCCAAGTCTTGAAAGGTCGAGTTCGATGCACAATACATACATGTGTAGTAATGTGTTTTGGCATTTTGAAGACAGCCAAGTCCAACGCAATGGTCGGCCACTATATCTTCTCGGGTACTCGATGAACCAATGTGGGTCTTGAGTTGACTTCTTATACACACCCACAACACAAGTGCATAATTTAATTGCTACCATGATGAAAAATTAAAAAAGATAATAATTTCATGGCCCTTCTATTATTAATGACAAAAATTACATGTTGGGCATGCGATAAAATTTCAGCGGCCCCAATTTTTTAGGAGAAGGATAAGTAATTGGCCAATAAAATGGGGTCGTCCTAATCTGTTGGGTGGCCTTTTTTCTGGATCCATTTACAGTAAGTAGTATGGGCCAGACATTCCGCAATGAATGTAACAGTGTCTACTCTACTTAGGGATGGCAAAAAAATCCGCAAACTCGCAAACCCGTTAAAACCCGTTCGCATTGGGAAGGATTTGGTAAGGCTTGAAGCGGGTTTGGTATGGGTTTGATATTTAAAATTAAAACCCGCAACGAATTTGGTACGGGTATGGTTTTAGTAAAAAATCCGCGGATACCCGCACATACTACATTTAAAAAAAATATAAAATATAAAAATATAAATTGATTATTTTGCATTTTTTTTATCTCACATAAAAAAATCTACATTTTATTTGACATTGCTCATACCATTAAATATAAATAAATAAAATTAGTTCAAAGGAACTAATGATTGTAATTGAAATTAAAAATAAAATTATAGCATTTAACATAATTGAAATTGAATTTAAAATATTTAATATTTAGCGTAATTGAAATTAAATTTAGAATTATAACATTTAACGTAATTAAAATTGAAATTGTAATTGTAATTAGAATTAAATATTTAACACAATTGAAAATGAAAATGAAATTGGATTTAGAATGATAACATTTAATGTAATTGAAATTGAAATTAGATTTGAAATTATAATATTTAATGTAAATAAAATTAGAATTAAAATTGAAATTAAAATATTTAACATAATTGAAATTGGATTCAAAATTATAATATTTAACTATCGAAATTGAAATTATAATTATAACAATTTAATGTAATTAAAATTAAAATTTGATTTAGAGTTATGATATTTAACGTAATTGAAATCAAAATTGGAATAAGAATTATAATATTTAACATAATTGATATCAAAATTATAATTATAATTATAACATTAACGTAATTGAAATCAAAATTGGATTTGAAGTTATAATATGTAACGTAATTGAAATTAAAATTAGGTTTAAAATTATAATATTTAACGTAATTGAAATCGAAATTTGATTTAAAATTAAGACATTTAACGTAATTGAAATCAAAATTGGAATAAGAATTATCATATTTAACATAATTGATATTAAAATTATAATTATAATATTAACGTAATTGAAATCGAAATTGGATTTAAAATTATGACATTTAACGTAATTAAAATTAAAATTGGAATAAGAATTATAATATTTAACATAATTAATATCAAAATTATAATTATAACATTAATGTAATTAAAATTAAAATTAGATTTGAAGTTATAATATGTAACGTAATTGAAATCGAAATTAGTTTGGAATTATAACATTTAACGTAATTGAAATCGAAATTAAATTTAAAATTATGACATTTAACGTAATTGAAATCAAAATTGGAATAAGAATTATAATATTTAACATAATTAATATCAAAATTAAAATCAATATTATAATATTAACGTAATTGAAATCGAAATTGGATTTGGAGTTATAATATGTAACGTAATTGAAATCGAAATTAGATTTAGAATTATAATATTTAACGTAATTGAAATCGAAATTGGATTTAAAATTATGACATTTAACGTAATTGAAATTAAAATTAGAATAAGAATTATAATATTTAACATAATTGATATCAAAATTATAATTATAACATTAACGTAATTGAAATTAAAATTAAATTTGGAGTTATAATATGTAACGTAATTGAAATCGAAATTAGTTTAGAATTATAACATTTAACGTAATTGAAATCGAAATTTGATTTAGAGTTATGATATTTAACGTAATTGAAATCAAAATTGGAATAAGAATTATAATATTTAACATAATTGATATCAAAATTATAATTATAATTATAACATTAACGTAATTGAAATCGAAATTGGATTTGGAGTTATAATATGTAACGTAATTGAAATTAAAATTATGTTTAAAATTATAATATTTAACGTAATTGAAATCGAAATTGGATTTAAAATTATGACATTTAACGTAATTGAAATCAAAATTGGAATAAGAATTATCATATTTAACATAATTGATATTAAAATTAAAATTAAAATTATAACATTAACGTAATTGAAATCGAAATTGGATTTGGAGTTATAATATGTAACGTAATTGAAATCGAAATTGGATTTAAAATTATTACATTTAACGTAATTGAAATTAAAATTAGAATAAAAATTATAATATTTAACATAATTGATATCAAAATTATAATTATAACATTAACGTAATTGAAATTAAAATTAGAATAAAAATTATAATATTTAACATAATTGATATCAAAATTATAATTATAACATTAACGTAATTGAAATTAAAATTAGATTTGGAGTTATAATATGTAACGTAATTGAAATCGAAATTAGTTTAGAATTATAACATTTAACGTAATTGAAATTGAAATTGAATTTAAAATTATGACATTTAACTTAATTGAAATCAAAATTGGAATAAGAATTATAATATTTAACATAATTAATATCAAAATTAAAATTAAAATTATAATATTAACGTAATTGAAATCGAAATTGGATTTGGAGTTATAATATGTAACGTAATTGAAATGGAAATTAGATTTAGAATTATAATATTTAACGTAATTGAAATCGAAATTGGATTTAAAATTATGACATTTAACGTAATTGAAATTAAAATTGGAATAAGAATTATAATATTTAACATAATTGATATCAAAATTATAATTATAACATTAACATAATTAAAATTAAAATTAGATTTGGAGTTATAATATGTAACCTAATTGAAATCGAAATTAGTTTGAAATTATAACATTTAACGTAATTGAAATCGAAATTTAATTTAAAGTTATGATATTTAACGTAATTAAAATCAAAATTGGAATAAAAATTATAATATTTAACATAATTGATATCAAAATTAAAATTAAAATTATAATATTAACGTAATTGAAATCAAAATTGGATTTGGAGTTATAAATTATAATATGTAACGTAATTGACATCGAAATTAGATTTGGAATTAAAATATTTAACATAATTAAAATAAAAATATTTAACGTAATTAAAATTATAACATTTATCGTAATTAAAATCGAGATTAGATTTGAAATTATAACATTTAATTTAATTAAAATTAAAATTAAAATTAAAATTATAACATTTAATGTAAATAAAATTGGAAATATAATTGATATTATTTTAATTGCTATAATTAAAAATATTTAATTAAAAAAATATTATTATTTTTTTTTTTTATTATATTAATTCAAAACCCGCTTAAAATCCGCGGATAACCCGTTGCGGGTTTGGTAATAGGTACAAACCCGCAAGTGCGGGCTTGGTAACGGTACTTCAAACTCGCAACGGGTTTGGGAAAAATATGGTATTTTATTTTGTAAGCGGATATGAATATGGTATTAGAGGTATCCGTCCCAAACTCGCCCGCTGCCATCCCTAGTCTCTACTGGACTTACAGGAATTTCAACAATACGTAGTTCTACGAAACCAAATAAATCACGCCTTATACAAGAAATTATGTGTAATCACTGGACTGAAAGAGCCGTGTTAAGACCTTTTTAAGTGAGACAAAATTATTATTAGACGAATTGTTCAACTAATTCTGTCATTTTTTTTCCTTTATCATATGGAAGTTATCAGGGTCCTGCGGTTCTACGCTTTTCCCAGCAATTCTCTAATTCATTTTTGTTTAATTGATTTTTTCCTAACTTGTTTTTTATATTAAATATCTGCAAGAGAATTATTTAAAAATAGTCAATTTTTTAAAACACAAATTTAATTTAGTTACAAAAAAAATTTATGAACTTTATTATTCGTATATCTCATTTTCGTACAATTTTACTCTTAAAGTATTTTTGCATTTCTCTCCTATAAATTATTTAAAATTTTAATTAAAATATATTTTAAAATTAATTAAAATAAGTAATTTAAAATAAAATAGACTAAAAATTAATAAATTTAACTGAAAATAATTAAAAAACTATATAAAAAAAGTAAAATTCTACACAAAAAAAGTTTGAGAAAAAGGTTGAGATCAACAAAGCCTCGCATTCAATTTGTGCAACACCTTTCACTTGAGGAGTTGTACGAGTTGGGGTCTCGCGCACCACCTCTCGGACAAAGCGTGGCGTGGGGCCCGAGGTGGTGCGCGAGACCCATCCCCGCGCCTTGCGTGTGAGGTGTTGTGCAAGTTAGGGTCTCGCACCACACCTCGCGCATAAGGCGTGGTGCAAGGCCCTTCTTCGCACTTTACACGAGGAGCAAAAAATTATGCTTTTTTTCACCATTTTTTTCATACTTTTTTTTTATATTAATGTATAAAATTATTTGTTCTTAATTTATAAAGTATTTTTTTTAAATATATTTAAATAATAATAATATTTTTTTGTTAATTTTATGATTTAAACTAAAAATATTTTTTAAGTTATATTATTTATAAGGATAATTTTATTAATTTATTATTTTTTAGTTAATAAAAATTTATCAAATAATTTTAACTATAAAAATTTATAATATTTTAAAAATGATTATTTTTAAATATTTCCCCATCCGCTAAGAGTTTACACTTTCTTTTTGCCACTCAAAACTCCGTCGACTGGAAGACCCATAACTCAGGCTCGTATTCAAGTTTGAGCAGTGCAAGCCCGATGAGTGATGACTCGAATTATAAAACAACACGCACCTGAAAAAGACAAGGGAAAAAATATGTTTAAGCAAAAAGTCAGCTGAGCAAGATGACAACTGCTTCAATTATTGATGCAAGTCACGTTGTTCCATTATTTTAACAAAAATTTGGATAGGAACATGTCAACTATTTGATCTTTCAACTGCTGCGTTGACATTCTCTCTCTACTTACAAATCTAATGACCATCAATATTTTTCAAAATTATATATATATATATATATATATATATATATACTAGCTGATGAAATTGGATACAAATTTTGCACTCTTATCGGATTATTTTTCTCACTAAGAAAATGAAGAACCTCGAATCTTGAAAGAGCTCTTTGACCTGGAAATAACGAAAACAAGTACTAACTTTTTTAAAAAAACAAATAATTAAACAAAGTATGTGGCTTTGTGTAAACCCATGTCCATTGTAGTTTATATGCAGTTGTTGTTTAATCATTGTCAGAATCCAAAATAGAGTTGAAATGTTTAGATTTTTTTTTAATCTTTTCTATTAGTTTAAAATCAGCTAGATTCCTGTTCTAGTTGAACAAGAAGTCGTGTATCAAATGAAAAATGTTCATAAATTCATCTCATCTGGTCGAGGTTCGTCAATCTTTTGTCCCAATAAAAAATATCACTGGAAGTCTTAAACTTAAATGATTAAAATGATATATACATACACTTATTTTTATGAATTTTTATTAGTTTGTATATTAAGTCTCAAGGGAATTATAAAAGAGAAAGAAAAAAAAAAGCAATGAAGTTTTTTCTTCCTTTTTATTATATTTGTTTCTTCGAAAAACGAATGAAAGCATTGATGAGTAGCGTTTATGATATAGGAACATAGTGCATTTGTGCTGCCTGGATCGCTACAAGAGATTTGATGAAGATTTAGGAGATACGAATACTGGTTACCACTCAAATTTATCATATTATTGCTCGTTTATTCAAATATAAGGATTCTCCCACCACATTATTCATCTATTAAAATCTTACAACATAACTTATTAATTTTTCAAACCATTAATTACGATAGTGATTAAAAGATATGAGAGAATTTTTTCAGTTTCATCTATTACTGAAAGACACGTTTAGATGACAGATGATGTGCACGTTATAAAATTTAATTTTTCAAAAAAGTTAACCAACGGGTTAGTTCTTAGGTTCGGTCCATGGTGTTTTATGAAACATAATGCTACACATTCCTACTACTACTAGTAGCAGTAGTAGTAGTTGATGTCATCATCAAATTGTTAGTGTTAGGTTATTGATCTTATTATTCTATAAATAATTCATATGACAAATTTAAACTAAAAATTACTTTAAAAGTAAAAAAATGGAATCTAAATCAACTCGATACGCCACTAATTATTATTTTTCACTTAAAAATAGGTATGATTATCACTAAATTACACTATGACACATCACTTAAATTAACAAGTTAATATCTCAACTTACATTTATTTTTTTAAGAAAAAATAAACCGGTATGATCGCAGAGTTTGAATATTATCTTCCAGGTTCAAAAAGATTTAAATAGTGGAGACTCCTAAATCCAGAAATAATATAGTTCACTTATTGATTGTCAAGGACATATATATAGTTCCCAATTCAAATACAGCAAAAAATCTTTGCGAGATGTTAGCTAGGTTTGAAGTGGAGCATCACTCCTTCATTTATTGAAAAATATTTCCTCGATACCGGAAAATCCTAAGTATCCGTAGCGAAATAACTTGACATATAACATACAGCTCACTGTGACCTTCCATGCATATCTCTGTAATGTCCATCTACGTGTTGCTGCCTTTGTGTTCATCCAGAAAAATATTATCTGTTCTAATTTATAAATACCATATAATAGATCAATGCTACATACGAGCACTACAAAATTCATATTCCTTCTTTGGCTTCGCTTCTGATTTTCCAAACTTGCGGGAATTATTAAAAAAGAAGAACAAAAAAATGGCTGTTTCTTACCTAGGGTTTATTTTCTTTTGCATGGCAGTAATATTATTCTCTTCCGCTTCTTCCCTTCCCCAGAATTCTAGTTTCTTATCTTTTGATGAAGCGTTTTACAGGATTTATGGGAATCAAAACGTGAGATTCCTCGACAAAGATGGGCACTTAGTCCAAATCTCACTCGATGAACATACCGGCTCCGGCTTCAAATCATTACAGCCTTATCTCCATGCGTATTTCAGTGCTTCCATTAAACTTCCTGCTAATTATACAGCAGGAGTTGTTGTCACGTTTTACACTTCAAACAATGATGAATACAAAGACTCTCATGATGAACTCGATTTCGAGTTCTTGGGGCGCACTAACCATGGATATTGGGTGGTGCAAACAAATCTCTACGGCAATGGAAGCATAAGTAGAGGCCGAGAAGAGAGGTATCATCTTCCCTTTGACCCATCAGAAGATTTTCATACTTATAGTATTCTTTGGACTGAAAATGTGACCATATTCTATGTGGATTATTTACCCATAAGAGAGGTTCAAAGAGTTGAAGCAATGGCCGGAGATTATCCATCCAAGTCAATGTCTTTGTATGCCACCATATGGGATGGTTCTGCTTGGGCGACAGCTGGAGGCAAAGACAAAATAGATTACACGTATGCCCCTTTCAATTCACAGTATTCCGATTTTGTTTTCAAAGAATGCTCCGAAGATCGGAGTAGCCAACATTTACCAGTGTGTGATAATGGTTTGACTCCGGAGGAAAGGAACAAGATGAATGAATTTAGGACCAAGTACATGACATATTCTTACTGCTTCGACAAGAGTAGATATCCGACCCCTCTACCCGAGTGCACGCATGGTTGATTTTTTTTTTTTTTTTGGTTAAAGCATAAACAAATTAGTTTTATATTAGCAGTTACTGATTTCTTATTCTTTAAGTAATTATGTTTTCTTTTGTTATTTTTTTAAGTAATTATATATTTGATTGTTTGGACTTCGGATAATATTAAAACAGTTAAATACTTTCAAATTCTTCACCGACTTATCCACACATATATTCAATCACTAATAGCTCTTACTTCTAAAACCGCATGATTCGGAAGCGCTGGATAATTTTATTTGATATGGTAATAAGAGTTTGCATGATATTGCTGTGCCTCCTAGTTTTAGTGATCTTAATACACATCTAATAAATAAAACAATTAGTATCAGCTGAGATATTAATGGTGGTTTGCTGGTAAAATCGTTAGGGTTTCACTAATCATTACTGCAAATGATGACGAATTAATTACTTGACATTATTATTATGCTGTCATAGTAATGGCTATTGGCTATTATTCATTTAGTTCACGCATGGAGTTGTAATCCAATGCCATGGAACATGTAGCAGACGCAGAGTGTATTATGTTCGTGCCATCACAGCTCTCACGACTATGAATAATAATTTTGGGGGAAAAAAAAAAGAAAAGAAAGAGTTGGTTGCGTTTGGTAAATCAATTAATCTTTCCGGATATAAAAGCATATGCTGCATACACTTTCTCAAACAACGAAAAATTTATGTTATGTTGTATGCAAAAATACTCGGTTTAATCACTATCGATGACTGTATATGGCGCACCACCAGTCAAGTGATGACAAATCTATGTTTCATTATTCTACAAAAGAGAACATAAACAATTAATTTCTTTTTACCGGGGTGTGGGTGCTCTCACCTAAATAATACTTAGGAAATGAAACAATTACATAATATATGTAATGTCAAATACCCACTTTTGCTTCTCGTTTTCAATTTTCTTTTTAAAACTAATTGTCAATCAAATCTTATCTTTGTTTCTTCATTAAGGGTTGTTTGATGTTTCATTTAGGCATTTAGTTAATTTAAAATGACAGCTTCACATACACTTTGTATAATCAAAGCCAAAAAAGATTTCTAAAGAAAAACTTGGAAGGAGGGAAAAAAATGAAATTTTTGGTGGTACGTCCATATATATTATCTCCGAATTTTCCGAGTGTAATGCCATTTTAAATCCGTGGACAAGGGTAACTAAATAAATATGGAAGTTTTAATTAAAACACCTCTCTAAGAAAAACTCCTTTGATTTTAATAAACACCCAATCAAATACTTCCATGATGATATTTATTTGCTGGACAATCCTCATCACAGTGATAAAGACTTCCATTTTTACATCTTACAAGAAAGGAAGAATAATAGCATATGAAAATACAAAAATTTCCCTATCTCTCTTTGTCAAATAATTAAATCTAAAAAAAAACGAGCTCCTCGAATTGATGGAGCAATTATTAACAGTCGAGAACAGTCAAACCCCACCACCAGCCACAGGCCCACAGTGCTCTTCTTTCTCTACTTTGAACTGAGGAGTAATGTTGTGCTTTTTAAATAATATTTTAAATAATAAATTAAATAATAAAATATTATATTAAATAATTATAAAAATTGTATTACTTTATTAAAAAAATTAAAATATTATTTAAAAAGAATAGTATCACTCTTCAGCTTACGAATTGTAACACAACAAAGACACGTAAGGTAATGCCAAAGATGCCATTGATACTTGTTATTCCTTAATAAATAGTCTGAAAAAGGATTCAAAGTTTCAAACTGAAATTGTTTGGGTGTGAAGGGCAGAGCAGAAACAAAACCTTGATATCAACGGAAATTTTTTATCAAAATCTACGTGGAGGGCACCCACCATTACTGACTCTTCTTGACCATGTAGCCTCTGTCTTCCTCCATTCACCCAACTCAATTCAATGCGCTCCAAATAGCAACAACATCAATTTATTACGAATAATGTTACAGATTTACAGTATTTTTAAAATAATATTTAAAAAAATTTCATTTTAAGTATTAAATAATAAAATTATATAATTAATAAATTTTAAAATTATATAATTTTACTATTTAATAATTACTTAACATATCAAAAATTTTAAATTTCTGTTTAAAAAAAAAAGTGTAACATCACTCATTTTTGTTCATGGTTTTTATCCATTTTCGTTCATTTTCATCTCTATCACCCATTTCAATGAACTCACAGCGATTTCAGTTTATTTGGAGCCCTGGGATTGGTCTTTTTTTTTTTCCCTTTCATTTTCAGAATTAATTTGTTTTGGTCCCTAGAATGGTCCTTACTCTTTAAGTAAATTATCATAATTGCTCATATTTCTTTACTTTCCTACAGAGTTATTCTATACCACAAATAGTGCAAGCATATTCATTGTTCAGGTCATATTAATTATTTATTCTTCACGTTATCAGAAAAATGTAATTTAAATAAGGATTCCGGAAAATTGCAAGTAAATGTTATACTTTTTCTTTGCAGTGCTTTGATTTTGCTTCAGTAGTATCTCCCTGATATGATAGATTGAAGAAATTTAAAAGATTGAACCATCATAAACGAAATAAAATTCCAGGATAATTCTAGAGATTGTGCTCGATTAAAATGATCATTGACTTAGCAAACTGAATAAGAGCTTAAAGCAAACGCCATGGTCTTACCGTCAGTTAGCCGATTTGTTTATTCCCATTTCCCACACTAACAGTGTTAAAAAAAAATGGTCACTACCGTATGATCCCAAAACCATAAAATTTCACTCATCCTTAAACAAAGAAAAGAAAGGGAAAAGAAAAGGAAAGAATAGAAAAAGGAAAGCATTTACTTCTCTTTTTAATTCATTGCGTTTCCTAACAAAATCATCAGTACAATTGCAAGCAAAGTTTTGCGATTTGTCGTCATCATATCATCTTTATCATCATCAGCCACAAAAAAACTACCACTAGGTCTAGCAAGAAAACGGAAAGATAACAAAACAACCTAAAAGACTTCAGATTTACAAGACCAAGAGATAATACCAACAAAACCTATTAGTCAGGTCTTGTTTGGCAACCACACTTAGTCTATCACAAATCATTTTAATCAAACCCTAAAACACCCAAGATGATGATGGTGATGAAGGGACTTTTCCCTATCAATCACCCCTTGAACGTACCTAAACTCCTCAACATGACAAGGAATGGTGATTGTGCCCTTCTGATCGAATCCATACTCTTCTTCAGCCTCCTTCAAGAGTTGCATGAACAATGGATGATTAAAATATATCACAGGCACCACAAATCTCTGCTGCTCCTCTCCTTGTCCCACCTTGATTGCCAAACACCCTTTTGGAACATCTCTGATCACTTGTTTCTTTCCATGATAATGAAGATGAAAGTGCCTTAGACTCTTATCTCCGCTACCCATTATTAATTATAATTCTTTTTCCTTGGAGAAGATAACCGAGAAACAAAAACAATAACAAAAAAAGAGGGAAAACCCTAGTTTTTTTTCCCTTGTTTTCCTGGAGAATCTTTAGAGGAAAACGAAGGAAAAAGGCCAAGGGTCTTGCTTGAAGAGGGTAAAGCAAGAATATCTAAGACACTTTGGTAAGTTTGTCATGGTTGATATGCTCCAAATATAAAACACATAACAACCATATAAAGAGAAGATTCAAGGAGAGAAAATGCGAGCGCGAGATAGTGCGTTTATATAAAGTGTATTTATAAGATTTTCGTGTTTTTTACGCACGGTCGTACGAGAGACGTTGGATTAAAGTGGATTAAACTGATGATGAACGAGAGACGTTGGATTTGATGATGATGGTATAGAGGGCAGTCGTTGCAACAACGGACCAAGTGGGGTCGGGGAGTGGCAAAGGTGTAATTAAGAGTAGAAGGAAAGGGTAAGACACGTGGACGGTGAGTGGAGCTGAGGGCGGACACGTGGGTGGTGGTGGGGTTTAGAATCATAAGCATAGCCGACAATGAGGTGTCGATAACATTGGGGCAATTTTATTTGGACATCCAATAGCAAAAATCGAACATGTCCATGTAGGACATCAAGGTGTCTCGTCGCCATGTGGCATCTACTGATGTTTAGGGACACATTTGCTCCATTACAAACCCATCAATTTTTTGTACTTCAAAAACAAAACCCCATTGTTTTCTCACATTTTTGTGGTTTCTACTTGCACTTCAATCTCTAGAAGATGCCTCTAGCTAGTACAAGCATTCATGAAAATGCTTCAACCTCAATATTCTCTAATTAGATTCTCAGAACAATTGAAATATAGTTCCCAAAAAATAAATAAATAAATAATTGAAGAATCAAAATAATCAGGGAAACACCCACACAAAAAAAAAAAAAAAAGAAACTCAACAAACTGTATTTCATATTAAGAAAATAGTAAAAACATAGAAAAAAGTTGATCTTCCAATGATTATACACAATTCTTGACCATTTTGAAATGGAAACATTTATGATAATCTATTTTAATATTCTCTATTTTATAAAAATATATTTTAACTACATTAAGAAAGCAATTGCAAACATTTATTTGAATCGATAAACAAACAATAAAATCGTATTATCAACTTTACTATAGAATTTTTAAAAGGAAAAGAGGACTGAAATGAATTGGTAATAGAGGCAAATTAAAATTATTAATGGTGACTGACTGTTGTTGATATTTTCTGCTAATGGTATCTATATATAACTAATTGTTAAGAGATGGTTTCGGTGTGTGGCATTAGATGCACAAGACCTTTCGCTTATTGGATTGGATGCCTTTCAGGGAATCAACAGCTTAAAATAAAAATTAATAAATTTAAAAAAAAAAAAAAAGAAAGCGGGTCATTGAGAGGACGTACGCTGCACGGACAGAACATAAATATATATGGCCCAAACGTAGTAAACGGAATAAATTTCGGAGATTAAAATGACAAAACAGTCATTTTCCTTTCAGTTTAAATACCAATTTCATGGGCCCCGTTATCTCGCTGGCGAGATATGCTCCTCGATTTCATGGTCCAACACAGAAATTCATTTAGTGTGAATTCTATTCTACGCAGATAGCATGTGGAAGCTCGGCTGAGGCCAATCAATTGCTAGAGCAAGATCTGATTTTCAGTTTTGGATTATGGTAATTCGATGTTTACTGCTGAATGCCCTGACGATTATGGTAGGCCAGCTGTAGAGGATTCTTCTGGAGCTGTGTTATTGCTGATAAGCTGGCTAGCATTTCATGTGATTGGAATGTTAATCGGGGGTTGATTTCCTGTCATGGAATGCCAAAAGATCGACAGAGATGTAATTTGGTGGCTTGTTAATGTTAACATTATTATGATTTGGTTAATTAATTGTTGTCATGGAATGGCAATTGGCAATGGATTGATAATTATTTGGTTCGGTGATTTGTTTTGTGGTTGTGGACATACTAAGCTGCTGTGACATTGAAGATGATTATCTGGCTATTTTCTTTTTTTTTATATATATAAAAAAAATCACTATTAATTTTTGTTATGGGCAGATATTTGACACAAAGTATAACTAGCAGCCATAGCACGAACATAGTTAATTAGCCTCTAAATACAGGATTGTTGAAAAAATAAAGCAGTTTTGCACTCATAATATAATGAGTAGAGTTTCTTCTTCAATTTAAACTTTTTGACGCAATTTGTTATTCATTGGTTACATTCAATTAAATAAAAATAATGAATGAAGTGATAACGTCAAATATTATTTTTTAAATTTAAATCTTCAACATTTAATTATATGAGAGCATTAAATAGAAAAAATTAATCATACTTTAAAATTAAAAATATAAGTTAGGAACCTCACGTATATTTATATTTAAAGATTTTATTTTTATTTTTCTCGATTAATATTTATGTTAAATGGTTAATAAACATTAAAATTAATGGATATTATTATTAATATTCTCAAGATATTAATTAATATCATCAATACTCAAAAGTTTAAAAAATTAATATAAATACTCAAATTTTTAGTTAAATATACACATATGCTCAATTGATTAAAAATATTATATCAAATTAAATATATATTATATTAATATGCATCAAATAACTAAATTGTTCTCATACACATTAAAAGAAGATGATATGACAACTATCACTCGCAAAAGTTTTGAAAAATATTTATTTTTTAATTAAAATTTTGACTTATTAAAATATCATTAAAAAATAAATAAAAACGGTGATTTGATAAATATGCCCTATAACACTTTATGTAATTTCATACATCTATATATCTTTCTCAATTGAATTGAAGACTTATAATGCCCACAACTATTCATTGTTTTTTTTTCTAATTTAATCAAGTTGTTGTTTTTCATTTAATGTTTTATAATATCTATCAGTAAGCATTTCATTATACAATTTTTTTTAACACCAAATAATACATTACTAGACTATATCATGTTTGGATTATCATAATCATTTTTGAATAAATTAAAAAAAATTAATGATTATTAAAAAATTACAGGTGACCATTGCAAACAACAATTTTTTCTTATAAAAAGTGATCATCTAGGCCATTTTTATTTGCATTTTTTTCTCTTGAAATGTCTTGTTTTATTTCACAACAGCCTCAAACAAATCTCAATAGCAGCCTTACAAACTGCCTTAAACAACTGTTTTACTTGAGCCTAAAAAAATACCTATACATAATCATACCAACCCCAATAAATTTAAGTAAAGTGAGTGAGAGAATTATAAAATTTAAAAACAAAAATAGTTTATGTAAAAGAAAGGTAATTGTAAGGATTTTAGATTTATATAACAATCCTAATAAGTTGTATTTTTACTTAAGGGAAAAATATGCAATTACTATAAATTTTAAGAACCTAAAGAAGAAGACTTTAACTATTTGATGCTTAAGATTTTGGAATTAATTTATTAGTAGAAGTAATTTAAAAATTAGATGAAAAAGTTTACAGTGTGCTTATAGAAAAAGCAAACATGGCCAAATAAATTGATGAAATGAAAAGTGTGGTGAATAATATGTATTATATTTTGTTAGTTGTCTTAGTGGTTATAGTGTTGTTATGTGTATGCAAAAAATAACATAGAGGATGTAATTGAAAGATGTAATGCATGAAAGATGTAATTGAAATAAATCATCTTAGAAAATTATAAATAGAATTATGGATATAATACACCATCATTCTTACAAGATAAAAAGTGAAACCAAAGCAATTTGAAAATAAACAATGCTTGCTTCAAAAAAAATAAATGCAAACAAAACATAAAACCTTGAAAATATTAACAAAAGTACACCACTTAAAATCTATTCATAATTGTCTTTGTTATTTTTTAAGTCTACCAAGCCTCCTCTTTCTTTTATATCTTAAAAATGATGCATATTGTGTACATTAAAAAAAAAATAGTGTGTAAAAAAATTGCATTATAAAAATTAAAGGTTGAAAAAATATTTTACATGACACTCTACTTCCGTATATTACGGTAGCTAATGTGGATCCTTGTTTAATACTTGATCTCATTCCCTATAAGATAAAGATAAATGATTGAATTTATGAGTGATAGAATTTTTTATGGGGACCCACGCTAAATAAAGAGTAATTTAGATTATATTTTAGGTATTTTTTAAGGATGAGGCGAGTTTGGATATAGTAAACCAAACCTGAATTAAACTCAAATTGAGTTTAGAGATAAGTTGATTTCTCCATACTCGCCCCAAATACTTGATTTAAAAAAATAAAAAAATTTAATATAGAAAAATTTTATTTATTTATACAAATTTAAGCTAGTTACATGCTACATTTGAAGGTATAAAATTTGCTTATATTATTTTTTTAAAATTTTGACTCTTATTTTGTATTTTTGCATTTTTTTTAATTTTATATTTTTTTTAATTATATTTAATATTAGAGACTTGCTTTTAAATTGGAATGAACTCGTTTGTTGAAAAAAGAAAAAATAAAGAGTAACAAACAAAAAAAGTAAATGATTTTATTATCATTCTTAGTCATTACTCATCTAATTTAAAATTTCTTTTATTTTGTATAAGTTTGCTAGAAATTTTAATAGAGACTTGATGTTTGTATTACAAATGAAGCATGATGATTTAGATGTCAAAGTTTAAAGAAATATTAATTTTTGTAATTTTTAAATTTTAATTCATGTTATTAATTTTTAAAATTAGTAGTTGAAGATTTTAAAACTCAATATAATTTATATTTTCATATGATATTTATAAATTACTTAATATATTATGATTGTACGGGGTAAAAGACTATTTCATAAAATTAAATAGATATAAATAAAAGAATATTTAAGAAATTAAAAAAAAATATGGGGTAACCATAAGAATCCCCTACCCCAAGCATGAATTACATATATCAAGTATGTAATGGGTATGAAGGTTCTCACACTATTCAAGTATAAAGTTGGAGATTATGATCCCCACTCCAACCCACCCCATTGCCACCCCTAATTGAATTCAAACATTGCACCAGAGCTGTTTAAATCAATTAATCACTTTAAGGCACTCACCATAACACTCTCCTTATACTAGTATGTGGTAAAATTTTTCCCGTTAAATATATCATTACCTTTCAAGTGACATCTATTTAAACTTATAAAAGGACTACAACCACTCAAAAAACCTATTTTATATATTGGAAAGGCTAAGAAAATTCTCTTAAAAATTTAGTTTATAGGTATAATTTCAAGGTTGGTTCTATTGTTTCTACTTACTGTGTCTAGCATTTTTTATTGTATTAATGCAACTACATCAATGTTACATTTCATAATCATGTGTGTATACTTGTGTAGGAAAGTATAAGACCGAGTATAACCCTCTTCAATCATGTTTATGGCATTTCTCTTAACTCTATAATTTTTCTACCTATTAACACTCACTCCATATTTTTGTTACAATTCTTATTCAATAACATTAAATTTCACCTTAGGCATTACTCTTACGAAGCTCTCAAACTTTTTTCAAGCCATAGAGATTTAGCCTAAATGGATTTAGAGGGTCTCAAACATGTATGGCAAAAGTTGTGACTCTTAAACTTAAAGGACACTCCACGCTATAACCTATTAGCATCTATCCTTTCGAGACAACCTTGTGATGCACACTTCATAATCACTCTTGATGATTCATTCTTCACCCTTTTTAGTATAAACCCTTGTTGAATAATGAACTTTGTAAATGCATCTCTAAACTTTTCAATGTTAACAAATGAGTGCCTAACTTCAAATAAAGTTGGCTCCCTTTGGTTTGTCTACCTATACTTCCCGTTAATTTTTTTATACATCATATAAACTTCATCCTGCTCATATGAGCTAATAAGAAAATCATCATCATCTAACTTATACTCATCCACACCATCATTAACTAAACATGTTGTTGGACAAGAACCACCTCCCTTGATAATTTCCTCTATAAATCCCTCCACATTTTCATCCTTATTAGATAAATGGAATGACTCATTTGCCTCACCATCTATGTGATAAAGCTCTGATGTATTAACGGTATTGTGGATGAAAATTTTAATTTGGGTAAGTAGGTCATTTTGGGCGAGGGTTTCAATATGGTTGGGAATTTGAGTTTGGGTAGCAACTTTAGTTTAGATAGGAATCTCAAGAATATCAACAATATTTGGTTGAGGTTGAGTTTTGGGACTACATTTGGTGCATGACATTTGTTGGTTGTCAAAGAATTAGCTTTGTGTTTTATCTACTTACTGATTATGTTATGAAGTACTAATTTTTTTACATTATAGTGAAGGGAGGTGGACTACCTCTAACGGTACTGCATTTATGGTTGTATTAATACTTATAACCCCTCAGACAAAAATAACTCAAATATTAACTCAGCATCAATGTCATTTTTTGGTTGTAGCCTACCCACAAATCAAGGTAAATATGCTTCAACTTTGTTTTTCTTCATATGATGTACTATCCTATTAGTAACACCCTTCATAATATCATTTAGCAAATAGACTTTGGTAAATTGATTTGGATCAATATTATCTATAATAACACTCGTATCAAACACATACATAGTCAAAGAAAATAACACCATTCTAAACTAAATTTAAATGTAATAAGTTTAGGTTCTATAAATACAAAATCATAAAATATAACCAACATGCAATTATGTTTTTTCCATTACAACTAAACATAACTATAATCGTAAAAGCATAATAACAATAATATAAGTTTAGGTTTCAGGTTCTACTGCACCCATATGCAAGCATGTTTTTTTTTTTTCAATCATGCATTATCATTTACATACACATACACACACACACTTTCACATTTAAAGAATATATCATGCAACTAATGTACCTATAAGCAACCATTGCAATCAATTTTAATGAATGAAATTACCAGACTCATAAATTCATGGTGTCAAAAGTATACAAAAGAAAAATATCAAGGTTTAAAACCCTACAAATTCTCTGGAAAAAAAAAAGAAACAAAATAAAGAGTTAATGTATGTTAAAAAAGCTCACCTGAGGGGGTCGTCTTGTTCACTTCCAAAACTTAGATCATCTCTATTATGGTGTCTCTATCATGGCGTCTCTATTACGATGTCATTTAGTTGCTGAAATGGGGAAATGTTTCGTATCTGAAGTTATTTATGGGTAAACAAATGGCATCAAAGTGGTAGTTAGGCTAATTCTCTATTTGATAATATTGATAATAGTGTTTAGTAACAAGTTTAAGGCTATTTGGTAATAAATGGAAGTACACATAACTTTTTGAGATTCACACATTAAGTTAAAATAAATATACATGTTGGAAAATTGATGATTCAACAATCTTGGTTGGACAAAAATTGAGATGAATACCAAAGTGGAGAGTCACAAGAAGTCTAGAACGTGTGGGACACGTATGGAGAAGTCTAGGACGTGTGGGACACGAACGGAGAAGTGAAATGGGACTTGAAGATGCGAAGAAAAAGAAGAAATCGCGGGGAGCTGACCAGTGCCACGACGCCTAGAGATGAGCACCGCGGCAGTTAACACAGAAACCCAGCGCCGCGGCGCTAGAACGTGTGGAAAAGTCCGTTTTGATTCGGGATTTAGAGTTTTGAGAAGTTTTGGACTTCTAAAACAAGTGGACTCTTACTCCAACAAGGAATAGGGTTTGTAGGCACGAAATACACATTATATAAACACTTGTAAACCCTTATTTAAGATTAAGCATCTAAGGTTTCAAGATGTAACCATAAACGAGAATAAAGGAGCTAAGTAGGCACTAAGTGTGTGGTGCACTAGGGTGTAACCTTTGGGGGTGTTTTCTTCTTTAAGTTCTTTGAGTGAATAAAAGAGAAACACCATAGATCCTTTTGACTTAGATGCTCGGGCTATTCTTGTATTTCTTGTAAAAATCTCTTATGAAGAGATGCTGAGAGGTTTTAGAGAGTCATAATGATCAAGAGTAGATGCTTAGAGGTCTGTATGAGAGATACTAAGGGGTTTTGTGGGATCATTGATGATGTAAAAAAATACTTAGTGATATATTTCAATAGTAAGAAGCTAGATCATGGATCCTCCGTGGACGTAGGCAATTTGGGCCGAACCACGTATATCTTGTATCTTGTGATTGATTTATTTTCTTTATCTTTATTGGTGTGTTAATCTTATGTGTTCTTACTTATGGTGTGAGTTATGATTTTTCGCTGTAAGGGGTATCACAGTTGTAACTCAGTTGATACTATTAACGTATCAAATGGAAGTGCATGACGTGATATCCGCAACAATACACTTAAATAAAGATTATGTGACCTTTTGATTTGATGTATTGAGTTAAAATACGTATTTACATGAAATAATTTTATTATTTTTTATCACGTTAACATTCATGACAAATTTTTAATGGTTGCACATTATATATATTTTGTTAAAAATTTAAGTATTAATATTAATTTTTTAAAATTTTAAGTATTAATAATATTAAATAATATCTTCAGGATATTAATAATAATATCTTTAAAATCAATGATTTTTTTACTTGTTATCCATTAGTTAATTTCAAAGTTTGATCTTATACTCGGTCGATCATCCTTATTATTAATATACATTAAGTTGAAAAGATCTTTCGAAGGAATAATAAGAAGTAATAGGATTTTTGTTTTCTTAGCGTAATTGGGTAGGCAAACATTTGGTCAATCTGTATCTGTGGAGTTAATGCCTTAAATTTTATTATTTGTACTTTATTTTTTTTCTATTAGTCACTGGTAGATGTGTAATGATTTTACTTGACATCTCGGTCAGTCAAATCACCCAAAGGATTGAGCAATGCAAAAATGTGGCTTTTCCTATTACTTGGTGGTCTGACTTATCGCACTCCAAAGGCAAAAGTTTGGTTAATTTGGGAAAAGAAAAGAAAATAAAAGAAAAAAGGTAAAAAGTTTGATGGGTATTTCTGCGATCTTTTCTTTTCATGTGATAAGAAAGTTTAATTTAGGAATTATTGAAGAGTATGTGGCCAACAACATGAATATCTCAACAGGGAATCTCCACAACTTAATGGAGTGGGGGAGGAAATTCAAAGAAGTTGCTTATTAGTGGAATATTTGAAAATCCATCCATCGATCCAATTATTTATTTATTAAATAATTCAGAAATCCCAGTGATCATTCATCTGAAATCCGAGCTTTTGGAAATATTGTAAGCAACTAGGAGGAAGTCATAGACAACAAGTTTTCAATCGCCCACCACTGCCACTGGGCACTAGTCGCGTGCTTTTTCATATTTTATTCACCATTCACAAAAGAATGGGACATCAACTCCTCAGTGGTGGAGGAAAGATGCAAAAGTCAAGGGAGTGGAGCGAGCCTTACCTTTTTTAAAAAAGCAAAAGCTATTTTATAGATACATCTTTTTTATATTCTCTCATTTCAACGTACAATTCTGCAAAGCTCTTTTCACCTCAACTTATTAGATAACACCGTTACATAAATTTATTTCATTACTAATATTCCAAAAAGACCAGTTGTATGGAGCAGTCACCAAATTAGAAATGGAGTCCCACTCTCTCTCTCTCTCTCTCTTACTAATTCACTCTCTGATGAGTTTAATTAAGAATTATTAATCAAATTCAAATTGGATAAAACTAATAAAATTATGAATGAAGTGGTGAGATGATTCCGATGTTATCATGTATGCAAAGGGCAGGGATGGCTATTTGTGATGTGATAAACAATTCAACAAACTGTCCTTTCACTTATTGATATTCTTACTTTTTAACATCCGATAAGAGAGATGTCGAACTAAATATTTGGAATCCAAGTGATTATTTATAAGGAAAATAAATAAATAAAATGTCGACAGTTCTAAATAAATCCTTCCTTCCTTCCTTTTATTTGTGCCCACATTTCTTGAAGAAGTGGATCCAACTGATCCTCGTATCAGTTTGTATTATACAACTTGAGGCTGATAGCCCACCCTAGAAATTTCACAAATGAACCTAGCCCAAGGCTCTCTATGCCCGTTTTTTAAATGGGTTGGCGCTATTTAACCCCCGGTATATATCTCATCAGCCCCCAATACATCAGTTTTGTCTAATTCCAGTTTCCTCCTTAAATAAAATTATAAAAACAAAAACAAAAAAAAGGGTTCTATGTGCACTAACATATATAATCTATTACAAATATATCATAAACCCTTAATTTTATTTTTCTAAATTTGAAAATAACTTTCTTTTTTATGAAGTGATAAGTTTTAAAATTTATTATTATCTAATTTCTTTTTATTTATTGACAAGGATGTAAATTTAATGATTAAGTTACAAATAATTTATGAATGTTTAATGGGTAATTTAATGAGCTGTTTGAAATAAAAGAAAAGAATTATAGAAAAAAAAGGGATTTGTTTCATTTTTGCTGAACAATAAAGTATATTTAAATTATTATAAGTTATAAAAAAAAGTTAAATGAGGAATTAAATGGAGTAAATTGAGAAATATAACTTATTTTAAAAAATTTTAATGGTGAACAGTAAAAAGTAAGGGTCCATTAGACAAAAATAAAAGTGTCAAATAGACTACCCTTTTAGACGTGGGAGTTTTTTTTTGTAAATAGCTAAAAATTTGGGTTTTTTTTTTAATTTTTCCAAAAATGAAGATTTATAATTTTTGTAATTAAAAACTTAAAAATTGAACATAAATACTCTCAAACATATTTTTCCACTCTCTTTACTTAAAATTTCTCTAAAATCCTAAACGCATTTTCTCTATTTTAGTGGCGGCATTTCTAAAAACTTTATACATATTTTCTCTATTTCAGCGGTGGCTACAAGCTATATTAGTTCAAAAAAAATGTAAAAAGTTTGCAAGTTTGACCTTTAATTTAAGTTTTTAATTAATGTTGAAAATATAGAATGGTGTGTTTTGAATGAAGGAAAAATAGAAAAATGTAAAAAGAAATCAGAATTGGTGGTAGCTTCTAATCATTTGGGCAATCGAATCACACGACATTGTCATGCTGCGGTGATTTATTGTGCAACGCCTTTGTCACTCTAAGTGGTCAAGTGAGTTTTTATATTTTTTCCAATCTTTCTTCTATTAAAAAGTTAATTTTATGTTAACTCTAGTATTCATACAAATAACATAGTCATAGGTAGCTCACACACCTTTTTTGCCACTGCATTAATACTCTCTGTAAAATAAGTGGTCATGATATCATATTTTTTAAATGGCCCACTGATTTAGTCTATTTTGTGCAACCAACTTCTTTATCTAAATAATTAACTACCTCGGGGTTAATACCTCACAAGGTATTCATTTGATTTTAAAAATCAGATAGACAATATGCTTTTGCAACAATAAAATACAACACTTGGAATTTTCCTATCTTTTTTTTTTCTGTTGAAAGATTATATTTTGTGATCAGATTCTCCTTTTTAAGTGATAGATATACACTCTATGATAAGCCTTGAGAAACACTTTATGGATAGTCTTTTTAATACTAATATGTCAATCCGATATAAAGATTATATCATTAATATTATTGATAATACCTTGTATTTTCTCTAAAAACTATTCATAAGATGTATCATTTTTAGAATCAACAAATTTCGAAGCCAATGGATATACTTGGTTATTTCAATCTTCATAAACTGCAACAAATATATAACCAATATATAAGCTTTTCAAGAAAGTATTGTCAACAACAATCATCAATGTATGAATAAAAACCTTGAATATAAGGACCAAATGCTAAAAAAGAGTTCCACTGTCGTCTATCTTTAAATAAGTTACATTGATAGGTTTTCAGCTTCTATCATATAGTAATATGCATGAAGTAGCTTGAATGAAACCTTTGAAGTACTAATTGTCAATCTCAATAAATACTCTATAGCTCGATAATCTGTAATGTATGTTAAATTCACATCTAACTCTTTATGTACATTGACTTGGATCTCCTTTACTCTATAAATTTTAATAATATTTGCAAATTTATTTTTTAATTATTGTAATAATAATTCGATTCTTGGCTTGACGATGACCGTCTCTAACTAGTTAATTGACATGTGTGCTTTTTATTAGTTTTTCACACAATGAAATATTTTGAGCAACTATGGACATAACACAAACTTGACACTTACACATTTCATCATCACATTTTGATTCAAATCGATCATTAGTTAACTTAAAAATTTTGAAATTTCAATTACCCTTCAGTGCAAGTTGGCTAAGAATACCAAATAATGCATTCTTGTTAGGAAATAACCCATCATCAACAACTTTGCCCATACCTGAACATGATACCCCATCTTATAGATTCAAGTAAATGTTATATTGGAGGGATAAACTTAAATAGGTTTTGTGATTCAACAACTTAATCCTACTCATCCAAAGGGATTAGACATAAATCCTAAATTGTTTTGCATTCTTTTGAATGCAAATTATACATATCATTAGTCTCAAATAAGTAGCCTTCGCCCTCTCTTTTATATATCATTTAATCCATCAACTTCTTTATTGTTATTTTTATGACTGTCATAATGAGCACCAGTTGGGTCATTATTGTATTTGATTGGGAAACATTCGTAATTAAATATGGTATTGGTTGCAACTACAACATTAGGTATGGTTAGGCTTGTGCTATTAACTCGGTTATTACTACTTGCAAACATAAAGTAATTAGTTAAACTCGTTAATTCCTTACATGAGCTTGTATAATCCCATCACTTATATGATGGTTAAGATTCATATTAACACATAAAGGTACCATACCTCTTATATATCCTTATAAAAAATTGCACATCTAGATTATTTTGGATTGCTAATAGTTTACCATTCATTATTATTGTGGGCACAATAATTATGATACTCATAATACATTGATCAAAATTAATTTTAAATTAAAAAAAAACAGTGTTATAAAGCTACTCACAAGTCACATTCTTTAAAAATAAAATACCAATGCTTTGATAGTCAACATATCTGTCTTGATTATTATTGGACGTTTTTCACTCTTACATATAAGAAGTGGCTTAGCTGTATAGTACATATAAAAAATAAAATAAAATATTAAAGAAATAATAAATCAATAAATTAGTAAAATATGCTAATCGCGCCAAATTTATCTAAAGCAATGGTCCGCAGGGTACTTAAATTGCGTTAGGCTTCGCAACTAAAAAGTTTGGCGCAATTTACTACACAATTAACATGTTGCGTGATTTTTTGTAACAAACTCATTATGTGAGATTTCATAGATGATTTTTGCTAATTATTTTGTTTGTTTTTTTTTTGCTGTTTTATACTAAAAAAACTCTATCTAACCACATTACACATATTTATTTTAAAAGACTAAATACTATATTTATATTCTCTACTCATATAAAGTAAAACTCATTCAAATATATAATATTGACATATTTTTTAAAAGTAATGACCAAAAAAAAAAAAGGAATAACATAACAATATCACCTTGTTGCAAAAATGTGATGTATTCTTATTGAATACTAAAATTCGATCTCCTCCAATCTCAAATGTGTGTATGTATTTTTTTTTTAAAATATTATAAAGTTTCAATTTAAAATAGGCTTGTGTCATATATATAACAAGGGCACTCTTCATTTTTTTAAAAGTTTTTTAACTAAAAAAATTAAAGTAGAAAATAACTCCAATTTTTTTTACTATTTACGAAAATTTCCCTTCAAATATTGGATTGAACTGGCTGCTGCCAGTAGAGATTAAGTTGGACATGAGAAGATCAGTGACCTCAAGCATGACGGACTATCAAATAATCAAATTGCGACCCAATTATATTATAATAACTTCTTTTTTCTCAATATGATATAACTGTTTATTGCATTGATTGTAAAAAAAAATTCCTTAAATTGCATTAAAAAAAGGTGTGTTTGAGGAATAAACATTTATTAGACAGGAGTTTTTTTATGTGTGCAATATATATATATATATATATATATATATATCATAATTGGGTTTGGAAAGCAAGCGAGAATTAAATGGACGTTGCTTGAATTGGAATGGAATTTAGTTCGACGGGTTCTTTTTTACTAGTTTATAACTGTTGATAATTCTTTCACCTCGATTTCAATTCCGTTGGATTTGATCGTTGCTGATTTTGGATCTAAACAAAATTGAAAAATGAGTTCATTGAACAAGTTTATGGATTTTTTAGGAATATTAGTTAAAATTCAGTCTAGTATAATCAAAATGATAAATGAATAATGTATTTATTAGAATTAGAAATTTTAATATTTGTTAAAGTGACCTACGTGTATAAAAATTAACAAATTATGAATATATATAAGTATATTTATTAAATAATTATAAAAATACACCACATGCATCCTTATTTGTAAAGTTGTATACATAAATTCTAGAAGACAAACTAATAGTTACTCACATCTTTCTAATGATTCGGATAATAAAAAATAATTATTCACATCTATAATTTAGTAACTATTCACAAATATCAAAACAAATAATTATTCAATTTTTTTTTTATGGCAAGAAATGATGAAGTCTATTATAAATATTAAGGTTCTTGCGATTCACCTATCTAAAGAGACTCTTAAACAATAATAAGTTACAAAATCCTAAGTGTCTTTGAGCAAAATTTTATTTTAACAATTAAGACTGAAGGCATGTGTTTTAATTTTCTTACATGTACAACTCTTATCATACAAATTGATTGTGATATTAATAGTATAACAATTTTTTAGATATTGCGATATAATTATAATCTGTCTTTATTCAATGAATACAAAATACCCATGTCTTAGCATCTGGTGGAAGTGGTTATAAAACGTACAAATTAAAAAAAAACAAAAAACAATTGTAGGATTGAGGAACTTCCCAGTAAATATCTTCTGTCATTGAATTTCTTTAGTTACAAGAAATTTGACTTTGGAATTTTATTAAAGCAACGGTTGTCTCTTGTAGAAATTAAACAAATTAACTTTTGAAAATAAATTGTATAGGAGTTGTTTGCCTGCTTGGAGATGGAAAATAAATAACAAGAAGATGGATAAGAAAATGAGCAAATGGCTATTTTTACTAGAATTTTGTATGGTTGGTCCCATGGTACGCTAAATGAAAATTTTGAATAAATCTATATAATTAAATTTGTATAAATAATATTATTCAAGTCGAAATTGAAGAAGCATTCAAATTTACAGTACATCTCAAAAGTAGTAATACAATCATTTTTATTCTTAATGATAGTACCCACTTCAGTACTACTAAAAAGTGTGAAAGATAAGATGTTTGAAACCAAAAATGTCTATGAAGACAAAAGTAATAAAATATTTTTAAAATTTATTTAATAGGAAGTTTTAATAAAGAAGGGTTTAAAGAGGATTTTTAGGGTGGGGGGGTCATTAGCACAAATCACACTGGGATTTGTGTATTGGACTTGCGCACGATGGGTTTCGTGCTGCAATTTCCCTACCTACTCTATTCAAGAAGACAACCGTATGAATTCTCATTCCTCTTTCCAGGGACACCTTTGTATGGCATTGACTACGATTACAGATTGAATCCACTATTAACTCATGTCGTCGACTGAACATTTTACTTCAAGCACTCACTAGAACGTGGGGTGATTGACTATTTGTAGTTAATTAAATGCTGCAAAACTCCAAAGTTGTTCCATGGACTGTACCTTCTAATAGAACTACTGTATCATCAATTGGGAGTTCATATCTATGAAGCCTCTTTTCAAAACGAAAACTATTAAATTTGGGAGGAAAATATTCACTTCATACCGTGCCGAAGATGAAGTGCCGTGCATCCTACTCGATACTTAAGTTCAAGTTTTATTAATTCGTCTTCAATTTCAATGGATTGCAGTCCTGTTTATGAAACTATATGGAGGTTTTACCCATTCAAATCCAATGGCACCGAGTCATGAAAAAAAGTTTAAAATAGAGTCTTAGTTAAGTTGTGCACACCAATGATAAGAATCATGATTGATTCTTAATATTATATACAAAATTTTAAAAGTAATTTGCTGAATAGAAAATAGAAAATACAATTAATTATGTCAATCAATCATAATTAATAAAATATTTCTAAAATCATGTAATTATATCTATTTAATTACTTTTCTTTTTCTTCTTTTATTTTTATGTATAAATAAAGTTTTTTCAAAACTCATGCGAATAATAGTGAAGGTTAACTTTTCTTAACTATATTGTCAATTTCGACAGGGAATCAGAATTAGTTCAATAGTGGGTTTGAGAATACATTTTAGATTAAAATAAATACTATGTGATGATGGGTCATAAAAATAATTTCAAAACATATTAGTTTTTAATTGTGCTAAAAATAGAAAAAAGAAAAGAAAAGAGAAGAAAAGTAATTCATCATGAGAGATATTTAAAGAAAATTTATTGGACCTGAAAATTTGTCAGGATAAGTTTGTAAGAAATTCTTAAAACATGTTTATAGGAAGGAAAATTTGTGATAAGATTATAAGAAATATATAAAAAAAAAAATCATAACAAGATCATTAGAAAGTCTCCATGATGAGAGCATAGGAAATGTTATAACAACATCACAAGAAAGCTTATAGCCAGATTCACAATATTAAGTTAGGATTCTAAAATTTTTTTATCACAAAGATGATAAGAATCATGATTTATTTTTAATATCATATACAAATCTTTAAAAGTGATTTGTTGAATCGAAAATTAAAAACAAATATACAAGAAAAGAGAAAGAAAGTAATTCATTACGAGGGGATATTGCAAAAAATAAGAAAATCCTTAGAATTGAAAAAAATTTCAAGACAAGTTTGTAAAAAATTCTTATGACATGTTCATAGGAATAAAAATTTGTGAAGACCATAGGGAAAAAAGGAAATTTATTATTTACCCATTAATAAATTTTATAACTAAAACCTCATACATTATAACTGTAACAATATAAATTAATTTTGGATAGGTATAACGGTTTTTTAATTTAAAATTTCAATAACTGTATTTATATAGTACCAAACAATAATAATGCACTATATAAACAGTAAAATTAACATTATATAACATAGTTCTAAATAGTTAAATAGTATTGTGTAAACAGTAAATTTACATTGCACTACAATTAATAACTTTTCTCTTTTTGTTAGATTAATATGTATTTAAAAAAAATGCAGATATTCATATTAAATAATAATTTATAATATAATAAAATTTTATATTATTCTTATTAATTATTTGATAGCACAAATATACTAATTTTACTGTTTATATAATATATTTTTACTGATTGATAACATACACAATTATTGATTTTTTAAATAAAAAATTATTATACCCATCCAAAATTAATTTTTACTATTACAATCATAATGACAAAGAGTTTTTTTTTTTAAATTATCAAGCACTGAAAATTTTTGATAGTTAACGAATTAAATAAAAGTAAATGACATTTATGTAAAAAATTCTATGACAATATCATTGGAAAGTCTTTGTAACGAAATCATAGGAAAATCTTATTACAACATCACTAGAAAGCTTAAGCTAAGATTCATAATTTCAAGTTGGGATTTCAACAAAATTTCATCATTACAACATCACTAGAAAGCTTACAGCTAAGATTCATAATTTCAAGTTGGGATTTCAAAAAAATTTCATCACCTTAAGGGAGGATAATAAGAATCATGATTTATTCTTTATATCAAATACAAATTTTTAAAAGTAATTTGTTAAATGAGAAATAAAAAAATATAATTAATTATAATTAGTAAAATATTTTCAAAATTATATAATTATATTTATTTAATTTTTTTTATTTTCTTCTTTATTTTTATATATAAATAAAATCATTTTAAAACTCGGATGAATAAAGAGCGATTGTATTGTCAATTTATACAACCAACACATACCAATCATTCATGGAGAGTTGTGGCCATAAAAGCTTTTATAGGAATTCATAGACATGGCCCAAGGTTGAAGGGCCTCTCTCTTTCTCTTTGAAAAACAAGGTACTTAAAAAAAAAAAAAAAGCCTCGAAAATCATCAAGTAAAGCAAAGCAACAAGGGTTTTACTTTATGTCTGGTAAGGTCAAAAAGTTGCAATTTCCCAAAAGGCAGTTCTTTATTAGACAGCATTCACACAATCCCTTTTCAGCACGGATGAAGGGGAAAAAAAAGGAGAGAACAAAACAAACGAGAGATGAGCATCCACGTAATTCAACACATTGGTTTAATTCTCATTACACTCGAGGTACATTTCACATGTAAGTGAAAACTTCGTTCAATAATAATAATTTTATTAAAAAAAAAAACTGACGCTTGCTTCCTAGATACCAAACCAGTTTTTTTTTTGAGAACTTTCTTTTGGAAATGGCTTTGAAAATTCACGTACAGTAACTATTATTAGAATAAAGATAATCCATGGCTGAGCTTCCCGCTGGCGTTCTATCAAGTGGTGTGAAATAGCAATCTCTCTGCATCCTGTGTAAATGAGTCTGTTCGAGAGAAAGAGAGGCTAGCTACATAACTCTTCCACTCCACTCGTCTTGCTGATGAACTATTTCATCTTGTATACTCTCATTTGAAAGGTTCTCTTACTCATCTCTCATAACAAAGAAAGCATTTCAGAGGGAATTAGAGTGAAGGAAATATAAACAGAAAAATTGACTCATCACACTTTTGACATGGGATTTTTCAAATGTACAAATGAAGCATAGCATTGAAAATACTACTTGAAACTACAGTTCAAAATGCCCCACTCTAGATCTGTAATGATCTTTTATATGCAAAAAGAAAACCATTCATCTGTCCAAGCGGAAATTTTATGAACTGAAAGGGTTCAGCTCTTGAACTCTTGTCTAATAAACCTGAAACAAAAAAAAAGGGAACAAATCGGGGAAAGGAGGAGATATTTTGTGCAAAAAAACTGAGAAACAGTAATAATGATGTGTGGATGATGAAAATTAGGGTTTTAAATTAGAAGTTGGTAAAGCCGAGGCCACAAGACTTACCCTTAACTACCATACTACTAAATGACTTACTTACAGGTCTCCTCCTTTAAAGACTCCGTCATTGTCCTTGTGCCAAAGTTTTATACGCTACATATACAATTTACAGGGAAAGGAAATGATTTAAATGGAATATAAATGTCTATTTTATTTCGAAATTCAAGACAAAGCACTAAATAACAGTTAAAATACTCGAGGTATTCAGAACGGTCTTTGAAAATGTGAACCGAAATTTCCAAATGCAGGTTATATCTAAAGCCATGGAGTAAAAGTATTGAACATTGACAAAGTGTCCATATGGGTCTGTGAAAAACAAGCCCGAGTAGAGCATGACAAAGGGGACCAAATCTACAAAGTAAATACAACCAACACCACAAACTTCTAATGAAGAGATAACCTGAAGAATTCGTTGATAATGACACTCACAAAACAAGATTCATCGGTAAGTAGTACGACTCAAATTTTTATACCAAAATTAATTATCTTCTGAGAGATTGAAAAATAGAAACGAACACCATCGGTATGGGTATGGTTATAATAGTGTGAAATGGAATTTTCCAACAGTGATACAAAGGGAAAGACTTTCTTGCTTGCACATCTTAAACTCGCTTTATGCTTTTTTACAAAGACTAAAGACTTACCCAATGACTAGAGGAAATTGCTGAAACATGGAAGATGTTGAAACCCTAAGAGAGAGAAAAAAAAGAAGAGAATGCTACCAAAGTTAAAAGCCAGATCTGAAAACAGCAGAAACAGACAGATCAGATACGGGAAGCCATCATGAGAGAAATCTGCCTAATAATGATTCAGAAAAGAAAAGGGTTAAGACTGACAAAAACAACATAAAATCATCAGAAAAAAAAGAAAAAAAAAGTAATGATGAAACTTTTTCATGAAACCAGTGGTCAAACAGTTATCATTACTCCAATCTGCACATGTGTAACCAATCTTAATTTACATATAAACAAAAACTGAGAATTATAAATAAACCACCAACTCTAACCCAAAATTCATGTGATCAACACACTAAAAGAAAAGAAGGCAAGCAAACCATGACATGCAGCTCTTGATCAATCAAGCTTTGACAGAACGCTATGGAAGCAACAATTGGGGGGAATGAAGCCTGGTCCGACGACACTAGAGATGATCAATCCATAATTGAGTAGCGACACAATAGATCTATAAAAGTAAATAAATTAATGGATCAATAAAGTGTCCTCGAGCCAGACAACATTCCCCTCAAAAGAAAAAGCTCCCTTGGTAACATATAATCCTCAATTCTATTCAAGTGTATGTGTGCGTGAGAGATCATTTCTCCAGTCTCTCTAATCTCTTTATCCCCCCAAGAGTTTCGCCTGCGTTCAAGGGGGGTGAGAGACAGAGAGAAAGAGAAAGAGAGAGAGAGATATGGGGGATTTTGTTTTTTTGGTGGAGATGATGAAGAGAATGATAGGGTAAGGGGGTTATATGAAGAGTAAGAAGAGTGAGAAGCCAACGTTAATAAAGACAAAACATTGGTGCAGACACGACCCTACCAGCTGGTTTTCTCAGTTCCAGAAATGACCACGACCCCATGCACACGCTGTTTCTCCCTATGTATTTATCTACTGTATTTTTCTAAACAAACATTCAATGTATTTTGATTTTTTTTTTCAATTTTCTTCTTTCAACCCATATCACATTTTCCACCGTTGGATTTGCCAGATCAAGAAGATGTTAACACCTCTACTATGGGTGATGGTGTCATCAGACATAAACTACTGTAACTGCACTCTGTAGCCTAGATATGAAGACCCATTGAGGACCGTAGGATTTACTGAGATGGATTGTACTGTGATGTTAAAAAAAATTATAATTGTAATGATGATAAAAATAATTGAATGAAAAAGGAATCAAAGTAAAGGAGGCCTAGAAATGAGTCAGAGGAGTGGTTGAGTTATTGAGCTGCCCGATAATAGAAAGCCCATTTAATATCTACACTTATTTTGGTGTCATAATATTATATTCCCATTTAAAATTTAAAATTAGGGTATAATAAATTATTGAGAACTTTTTAAAAAACTTTTGTTTTTCATGAAAAAGGAGCCCTCGTCTGGCGTGTCACTATTAGGGAAGGTGAGGAATTCGAGGCCATGGGCCCATGACCGACAGATAGGGTCAGGGGTCTACGCTTTGCTTTTAACTTGGCCTTTTACCCTCATCCCAATTACTCGGCGACTATTTGCCTAGGTCAAAATGACTACGATTTCCCCCCTTTGTTTCTTTGTCTTATTAGGCCTCGTTGCCTCGAATTAACCCTTCTATTGTCAATGGTTAAAATGGAATCCAACATTGTATTGAGAGTTAATTGCCAATAATTTTATAACTAGCTGCCCTTTGAGCTGAATTAAAACATGCTGCTTTAATAGACTAGACTTTGTTTATTTAATTATGGGTCAATCAGATTTTTGAGTGAGAAAGACAATTATGGATCCTTAAGCTAACTCGTATGTATACAGAGACAAAGAATCCAAGAATTTCATTACAATTTAGTAAAACTGCACACAAGAACTTGCAGTGATTTGGGGATGATCGAATGTTTCCATATTACAGAATCACTCTGTAGTTAACTTTAACCATCGAGAGAGTTTTGCCAAAGAAATATATGGGGAGCACATGCATCAAAACGTGCCAGAAAATATAAAAGTGACCTTGAGGCTTGAGATAATTATATATATATATTTCTAATGGTAGAAATTATCCTCTTGTCCAGTTGTCAAGATAGAGACTCTTGGCTCATTTGAAATATTTCAATCTCGGTAGCTTCACCTCCACGGGCCTTTGTGTTTTCAGGTAGGAATGAGTCTCTTTCAAGTTTTTTCCCCCTGAATTCTGGAGAGGCCATAGCTAAGTAAATTTCAGTAAAACAAGTACATAAATTTGGTTAAGTGACTTCAAGTAGTTTAGTTCACAAACCTCATAATTAAAGTGAGAGAGATTTGGAAAGTTTTGCGAGCGATTTTAACTGCCATTGAACTTCAACAATCAGATGTCGGGTATCTGTGGTAAAAATAGGATTCCGCTATTTAGTTTTTGTTCAAAGGAGCAAGATGGTACAGCTTTGGTACCGTTGCATTAATTAAAATTGGATAGTTATGGCCAGTAAAAGGGGTATTAACACTGTCATTCCCTGGGAGTGGCACAAATTATACCTTGATTGATTGTAACTTTGTTTAATTATATTATCATCCCTTTTATTTAATTGAGATATGAGAATACTCTAATAATTAAAATATTTTTAAAAAATAAAAATATTTTTAATTTTTTAATAAAATAAAGATGTAATAGTGCTAATTTTCCACCAATAAAACGTCTTAAATATTTGAGTGGTTATTTTTTTTTTTTGGAGATATTAACACTGTTACCTTTTGAGATTGGCATAAATTATATTTTAATAACAATTTTAATTATATTTATATTATTATTTTTTCTACTTAAATAAAAAAATAAGAATATTATAACATAAATAATTAAAATATTTTTTAAAAATAAATTATTTTATTTTTTAATTAAATAAAAAAATGACAGTATAATTAAAACTAAACCATCATTAAAATATAAAATTTCCAGCCTCCAGGGTGACAGTATTAATATCCCTTATTTGTTGCCAGGGCATCGCAACTTGCATTTTAAGTCTAAGCCTCCTCCCACTTTTCCCCTTGCAATAATATTGAAAAATGGAAGCTCCATCTAATCAACAATCATAATCATGACTTTCGACATCTTGTTAACAAAGAAATAATATTGATCATTAACAGGACTACTACTTTCTCTATGTTCCACGTGATCCAAAATCAATTCGAGTGAATAAGATTTACTATAATGAAAGCCCTAGACCTTCTTTTCCTCTGGTAATTGGAATGTTGCCCTAAGATTACTGTTACTTCAAAACTCTCAAGTAAGAAGGTTCCATGTGCAAACTTTAATCAATGAAAACGGCAGTGGAAAAACACTCACAAGAATCTTAACCAGAATGATAAATTAGTAAGTAGATCAGAGAATCGGCGAAAATGGTGCAAGCTACATTCCGTAAACCCTTTTTTTTTTAAAAAAAAAATTCTAATTGAGGGGTACCCGAAAGATGTGCTGCCAATGCTATGAGCCTCACCCACTATTCTCTTTCTCTTTCTATTTACTGTACATCAGAGTGACAAACGGAGAGGACGATACTGGCTCCAGATTTCAACGCTTTTAAAAGTTCTTGAAAATTGTGTCTGTAGGAGAGAGAATGGTCGATTGAAACAACACGTAAATGTCAAATCCTGCATCTCCAACCCAGGTTGTCGAGTCATCGATTAATTAATTATAAAATAATAAATACCGATTTGAATATAATATAAAAATATAGTCATTCAACGAAACAAAACAATTTCAAAATACAAAGTAAAAGGACGGTATTTTTTTCCATTACAGTATTTTCTCTATGGCATTACGGGGCTTGGCTTCTTCCGACACCACCTGGATCCATAATGTTCACCGTTCTCCATGTGCATGGTCACGTGCCCTCTCTCTCTCTCTCTCCATCTTTAAGTCATTGAGAAATTAAGAAAGCAAACAAGGATGAGAAAGAGGGAGTGGTTGAAAAGCAAGAAAAGGTTAATAATACTTTATAGCTAGCTTTTTGCCACTCAAGTCAATTTGGTGTCTGCATCGAGAAAGAGAGAGATACATCACTCAATACTCTGTAAAGCAAAACAATCGTACAAAGGAAAAAGGGAAGCTTACGTTGGTTATGTTGTTGAGAAGTAGAAATTTTTTTTAGTAAGCAAGCATTCCCCCCCCCCCCACACACAACCCCATAATTTTTTTTTGACAACCTTAAATGAACTCTCATTAAGAAAGGAATTAGAAATTATAATTGGTGTTTAAATCTCATCACATCTACTTCTCTATAGGGCTGTAGCATTGTAATTAGTGAAAGTTGGTGAGTACAATAGGTCCTCTTTGTTTGTTTGTTCTTTCTATTTATTTCAATTCCTTTGTCCAGATAGAATCCAGCTCATCCTTCTACTAAAACCCTCTAGTCTCTGCTCTGGACAAATATTCAAACTACTTTAAATAAGCACAGTGATAATAAATTAAGAGCAGAAAGACATGCAATTTTAGCATGCATCGATAGAGGAGCATCAGCAGTCAAAAGTTTGCTTGCTCATATAAGAAATCTAACTGATAAGCAGTTTTATTGTTTTACATTTTTACATGATGGGATACAATATACAAAGGCAACATTTCTTCATTTAGGGTATTTAAAGTCGAGGTTTGTTCCCAAGTAAAAGAAGGCTTTGAGTGTTACATCCACCAACAGTTTGCTACCATAACATAGCTAGATAGCCCTGGATTGTAATTTTTGCACTTCTCAAGGCTTCTAAATGGCTGCACACTTGGTGTGTCATTTGAATAGACCGCTCTTGTCTTGTAGTAGCTAGGTTACTATTTTCTTAACCCTTTCACGGGGAAATTGTGGAAAAAACTTTAACACCACAATCTCTCAATCCTCGTGCATGCAAATTGCTATTGTTTTGTCAGAGACTCGAAGCACAGGTAATTTTAAGATTGGAAATTTTAGAATTAGGATCATGCAGAAATAGCAAAGTTTGTGAAAAGCATTCAACAGACTATTTTGTAAGAAACATCAAATTAACACGACTGGACGCAACTTTGTAAGGCATCTGCTGAATGAAGTTGGAGGTACGTTGTATTCACTGATTTCAAAATTTGGGCTTAGCGCATCATCATTATTAGCTGCAAATTGGATAATTTGTAAGAAGGCTTGTCTTTGGGCAAGGCTTATCAGCACTTGTAATTGGGTCAAGCCTGCTGGGGGAAAACGTAAGCCTGGCCCAAGAACAAGCCTTCTTACAGATTTTCTTACAAAGCCTGTTCGTGATCAAGCTTTGTCCACTAGGCTGACAAGCAATTTTTCCGCCCCAATAATAATAAATATGCACAAAAAAGAAAACTCATTATTTATCTGAAAAATTAAAGATTAAACGGGACAAAATAAATGGTTTTGATATTCTTAAGGAACAGTAATAGGGAAAATTTCGGAAGTAGCTAAAGTTGAAGGGGCTTTCACTTTTTTAGTCTCAATTTGAAAATTTTAACTTTTTAGCTAAACTTATTAATTTTGGATGAAAATACCCTCTGCATATATTTTACTTGACCGGCCAAAAAAGCACACACTCACTCTCACTTTTTTTTAGCTAAAATTGTGCTAAAAAAAATACAAAAATGAATCCCATTATTATTTGAACGGAGCAGTCATCAGAATATTTATTTTTTTAAACAAAAAGATAAGATGGATTTTTTTTTTAAATGATCATTTATGGTGTAATGTAATATAGGGATGTGTTGTAGTTTTTAAATTGAAAGTAGATTTGTTGAAAACATATATTGAATTATTAAAAATAAATTCGTGTATAAATAAGATACATTAATTCACAGTGGAGAGATAAAAAAAAACTCAAAATTTTTCATTATTCTATTACGCGGATTGAACTAAGAAGATAAGAATATTCACTTTTTAAAATAAAAATGTAAGATGAATTTATTTTTTAAATGATCATTTATGTTGTATGTAATGTGAGGATGTGTTGTAGTTCCTAGTGATGTGATTTATGATCAACTACAGAACTTAGTGTGTTGTAGCAGTAGAGTGAATTCTGATCAGTATAATGTCGCTATAAAAATATTGATGCCTACAGTGAGAATGCGTATTATACCGTTGAAAATCTATAGTGATCAAGAAGTGTATTTTTTTTTTTTGAGTTAGCAAAAGAGGTTTTATACTATTATGTGTTAATGCGGATCTTAGACTAGTTAATTTTCATGAGATTTCACAAGAATCTGTAAAGAAAAAATGACAGCCGCATAACTACGTCACATTCATAAGCGGCAGTAACCATGTTAGTAGCACGACTCTAACATTACCATCTGTAACGTCCCATCTAACACGTCATGCGACTATAATATTTCTGCACCTATATAGAATGATGACCCATCTCATGCTTATTATGACAGCCATATAGATTGGTTTAAGTATGCTTATGATGGTGGTAATGTTGATGAATATGAAGGTAATGATAATTATGGAGATGGTTTAAACGATATAGAAGAGGGAAGTGAAGACAACTTGTCAAAATATCAAAATGAAGAACCAAGTGATTTATGTCAAACACTAATAATTGAACATGACAATGTTGTTCACCCACAAAACCCATTTCAATTTAACTCTCAAATACTAGCTTTTGACTTGAGATCTTAAGATGGGGCATCGTGTTCAGGAATTGGGGAAGTAGTGGTAGGAAAATTGTTTCCTAATAAGAAAGTAATATACGATGCTCTCAATATACATGCATTGAACGGCAACTGGAGTTTCAAGGTGTTCAGGTTTACGAAAGATTGGTTTGAGAAAAAAATGTGAAATAAAATGAGTAAGTGGTGAGTTCGTGCCATGTACACAGATGCTAAAAAATATTTCATTGTTAGACAAGAAATCTTGAGGCACGTCACTCCTTATCGATGTGAACTGGGTCATATAGAGATAAAACATCATCTTAGACAAGCATGCAACATAGTTCTTAATTTGTTTGCCAATGTGTCCTCTAATGCTAGAGTCGTATATGATAACCTATCACCGTAGAAAATCAACTTCCATTACAACTCAATGCTTGTTACGGTAATTGACAGGAATATACACCTGATTAAACAGATAAATATACATAAAGATAAAATTTGTAATAACTTGGCATAAAGCGACAAACATGTAAAAATGTACATACCTTATTAACATCGCCATAAGGCTTATAACCATACAAGTGTGGTTATCCATACTTACATGTTGTAGTAGTTAAGGGTGCCAATTAATCGATAACAAGTTGGACATGTGTTGTGTGTATATTGCCATAAATGAGTCATAAAAAGATAAAATCCATTAATATGTATTATAAAAATCAACATTAATATATATAACAATGTTGTATATGGTAAAGATAATTAGAAAAACTTACAAAAAAAATATGAGTCTATTATGATATATCATTGTAGTAACTATTCTGTGTATTTGCACTATCGGAGACGAATCAATCTTAGATACTTATTGATGTGCTATGACATCAGAACATAACACTATATCATATACTGTTAAATTAAGAGAAAGAATAATTATTCGGTTGTAATTGAAAATACTTACAACTACTTCCAACCAGTGCTATAGGAGTACCTGAAATCATGAGGTGGGTACATTAATACTTGGCAGATCCACTTGCCTAGTACCCTCATCAACCCACTACATAAATCTCGCACTAAGTGTCGGATCAATTGGGCGCATAGGATCCACATCAATTATCTACTCATAAACCTGCTGGCCCTCAAGTCTTGCCCTTTATTTATTTCTTGTGAAGAGGATTTGTATATAGTGTACACTTCGCCTGCGCTGGTCTGTATTGTCATCTATGGATGCTTGCCCTTTATTCCCACCAGGTATCACATGAACATTGTTAAGTCGCTGACCAGCTTGCTTAACCTTTGGCTGAAGGTTAGTCTTTATTTAGCAATCAGAAACATATACGTCTGGCTGATAATCACTCGAGGAAACCTGTCTAACACATATCAATTACAAGAAAATTAAAACAATAATCAAATTACAAAATGTTAATTTTTAGATAATTTATCTGATTATCATGTACGCCTATACATAAAGGAGAATTTTCAAGCAATTGTCTCATCATTCTAATCTCCTTCATCATCTGTTCATTGTCCTTTTGTTGCTGTTGTCGATAGAAAAGTTACGCCTCTCGCATCTTCTTTATCATTTCTTCTTTATCATTTTGTTGCTGCTCTCGTAAGTTGGCATATCCCTCTCGCACCTCCTTCCTCAACTCGCCAACCTTACCATATAATACATTAATTTATTGTCGATAGTAATTATTAAGATATGTCAGCGAGGCTATGCGTTATTGAAATTACGCATGATAAATTTAAAGAATAAGTAAATTAGGGTGATCTCTATTTATAAGCTTAGTTGATATATGTTTATAGAAGTATATTGTACATGTTCTTTAACAGAATAAACCTCTGGTCATTTGGATATGTGAATGGTGTTGTGTGTTGTTCAAATTGAGCATAATTAAGAAATATACGTTAAACAAGTAAAATACTTAATGTATATAAATACATCTAGATAAATTAAACTAAATAATGTACCTCATCTCTATGTGCATGTGTCTGAGGTTCGTCTTTATGGACAACATTTGTATCCCCTTCCTTGTCTACACCCCCTGCTCATCTGCACCCACTACTTATCTTTTAGATCAAGGTGTCCACCATAATTACCAAAGGTCCTCCTAAATGGCATTAACGCCTGGATAAAATCTGCTCTCATCTCATGCTCTTCATGGACTAATCGTTGAATCACATCCAAGTTCTACAAAAGAATACCAAATCGAATAAGCAACTCATATCTGTTTTATTGTTGATATTACATTACATTCATATACTTACTATTTTTTCATTGAAAATAATATTTAGTATATTTTTATGCGTTATGACCCCAGTACACGCCCACTTCACTATACAAGGGACTATCAGTGGAGTTTGTTGCGCATATAATCTCCCAGCCAAAGAGATTGCCATAAAAAAATCATATATATAAAATAAATTGTCATACCATAAAGTCAACAATATATAAATAAATATTTAAGATGATAAATGACAAAAACTCTAAAATTTATTATGTATCTGAAAAACATAAGGAAAACCTTATATATTGTATTTTTCTTCTTTATGTTTCGGATTTTGCACCTTCAATATCTTGAATCTCTCAAGCTTTCTATTCAATGTCCGATCCTATGTACATTTTGTGAGTGACCTTTCATGATACATTACCATACATATATTTATTGAATTCATCCCAATTATCTACTATTCGTAGTACAAATGAATCTAGATAACTTTTCTCTCCACTTAATAATACACAGTGGATAAAATACATCAACGATAATTTCACCGCATCTTCATCATTCATATGCTCAAAATCATATCCCTCATATATGTCATCAAAGTTCTACAATCATATATTGTTCCTGGGCAGGTACTCATTCTGTAAGCGATGACTCAATTTTTTTAATAACTGCCTCAAGGCTTGATATTCTCCCATTTTCAGTCTAGATATAACTGCAAACTCTTACCGACGAAATCGAATTCACTTTTTTTTCACCATAAACAAAAACTCATCATCTTTATCCACAGTTTTGACCTCGTGGAGTAACATATGATTAATTAAAATATTCGAAAAATTTAATTGTTGCAAATCCAAGAAATGATCCATACATGTATTTTTTCATATTTCTCTTTGATGAAATGTCAACTTGTCTCTTATTGTATTAAGAATCTAAAGCTTGGAGTAACACGAAATGGTGGCAGAGAAATGATCTTTAACAAGAACCTTTAATTTTTAGAAACTGCGTTGTTGTTAAAAAAAGGTAAATCATTAATTAATTATTAATTCTATAAATTTATAATTATTACAAATATTTTTAAATAAATATTAATAAAATTTATTGATGACACAATAATAATGGTATCATTAAAAAAATTATTGACATTTAGAGAAATTTACATAACTGCTGAAAGTTGGCGCAATAAAGGACAATAGGATTCTATTGCCCCTTATCACGTCATTTAGTCGGCATGATGAATTTCTATCGTCACTTATCGCATTGACAAAATGGCGCGATAAGTGACAATAAAAAGTTATCGTCACCACCAACAACCACCCCTAAACCCTCCTCCACTGCCTTCAACCCTTTCCAAAACCCCACAACTTCCCTTCCTCCACCGTCGATGCCACAACACATCTACAACAACTTAAATAATCACCACAAATCACCTCCAAATTCATATACCCACTGTAGCCCAAAAACCCATAACCAAAATTAACACAATACAAATCACCCACATTATCTCCTTTTTAACAACTACAACAACAACAACAAAAATTATACAACAAACTAATCCCACAACAAAATTTAACATAAAATTAAATCACTAAAAAAGTTAATTTTTTTTCACTTACCTCATTTTTATCTCCACCGTCTATCTCATTATTGCTGTTGACCTCTTCCGTTGCTTTATTAGCTGCCGCCACTTGCCGCATGTTTGAGAGAGATGAGAATAAGTGTATATTTAGAGAGAGAGAAAAATGTAGAGTGTATTATTGTCCAAAATGAAAATGATTGGTAAAAAAATTTGATAATTTAAAATAGGGGTAAAAAAATTAAACCCTCAATAAAGACTATTTCCAAAAATTCCCCAGAATAATATCCTCTGGAAAACCTACGTCAGCACGGAATAGAAGAGCTTCTTGCATCTCCCCTTGTCCTTAAGCTTGAACTCAAAAGGTCAAAGCGACCAGAATGCATGACTGCGACTGCAATTTAATCGTGTCTTCGTAACCCAACCTTCCGGTTGATCCGACGAGGTCAAGTTCATGCCACTCATCTTTCGCCATCTCTCCATTTCCCAGTATGTGCTGGACCTTCGGTTACGCTTATCTGTCTTGTATCACAAGCTTCCCTAAACATCCCCTCTACCCTTACTTGACACTCTAGCACTTTAGATTGGTCCATACTTACCTAGACGGAAAAGAATGCTATCCTATCGCTAATCATAACCCCGCCTAATACAAATAAAATCTAAGTCCTTTTCAAACACTGTCTTCCTCACTTTAATATTGTACTTTATTTTTCCTCTATCCGTAATTATGTCTGGACGTCTCTAGCTGGGTTGAATTTGAAATGAGTTTTATGTATACTCCTGCTTATAACAATAAGATAAGCCAGGAATTAAAGCATCCAATCTGAACCCTCCAACTGTTGGGCAGATGAAAGAAGAATTGCGAGACTTTAATCGTTGATGTGTGGGGTAGCCTAAATGTTGATTGATGATTGGCTATGTAAAAGCTTTTTTTTTTTTCCTTTTTGAGTTGTAAATTAGAAACATAAAATTTTAGTACTGCCATGAGATAAGATTGAAAAGCGGAGAAGAGGAAGAAAGAGAGAGACACAGAAAGCTGCAAACCCACGTGGCAGAAATCAGAGGTTACCAAAAAGAACAGTAAGACAGAAGGCAACTCCACTTGAAAAACTTGTCCCACCAGGACGACTCCGAATGAGCTACGATATTCATCAGAATATCGACACGTGTCCCATATATTATACGCGGAACCAAGAGTTTCTTAATATCATTAGGTACCCACCTAAAGCTGTGAAGAAAAAGACGACTTAAATGGGATACTGGGTGTTGACCAAAGTCAGGTGGCAAGAGCTGATTGGATTACGTGTTATGGGTGATAGATCCCTGTCGCCGGGCAAATAATTTTATTAGCTGAAATGATCTTGGTATTATCCGAGTTCTTTATAGTTTCTTAAATAAAAAAAATTCGTTTTTCCACGGGACGGGAGAAACGAAGTTGGGTACGTTGAGAGACGGGGGGTATGATAGTGACTCAACCTAACCACTCTCATGGCTAAAGCCTATAGTTAGTCACAGCTCAGTCGGTGGCTTCAGCGCTCAGCCCTTGTATTGAATTCAGCAACAACACTTTGTTAGGCTTATCAATCACCAGGATGACTCTGATTTGCAATCTGCTAGCTCGTGATTGTCGGATGGAGTGCACGAAAAAATCAGCTTATCATTCGTCTTCAGCAAGCCTGAAATCTACTATGTAAAATTTTATACCAGATTTATCTTGTCAAAAATAAAAAATAAAATTTTATTAACAACCGATTTTTTTACTTTTTTTTAAAATTACTTTGTAAACTTATTTTAATACAATGATAAAGGTTCTTAACAACCATTTTCTCTTTTAAAGTTAAACGTTGAATACATGTAAAAAGTATGACTCGTGCTTTACATTTTTGAAATACGAAGTGTAGGATATATTTTTACTTTTTTTTTTTTTTAGATAAAAATGAATACTATTGTTAAAACCAACAAATATAACAAAGTACATAAATTAAGAGTAAGACATTACACTTTATAAAAGGAATTAAAAATAAAAATTACCATTTAACCATCGAGTGATCTATACTTTGATAATTTATAACATTTAGATATTTAATTTAGACAATATATTTAATATTATGAAATACATCGGAGGTAAAAGAATTTTTGTTCTAAAACACGACCTGGTTATACTTTCTCTAAATGAAGTAAATGTTGAATGGATTTCATGGAAAAAAAAATGCATTGAAAGAATAAATGTTGGACTGTTTATCTACAACAACCACAAATAGGGCAATTGGCTAAGGATATGAATCCCCATTTTGCAAGCTTCTCTCTAGTAGATAATTTGTTTCTCCTAACCAACCAAGTAATAAAGTTATGTTTGGGGATATGTTAAGCATTCCAAACCAATTTATACTATCCAACCTTAACAATGGAGTTAGTAAGGCATGTATCCTTTTGAATTTCTCTTCCAGGAACTCACATCCTCTTTTGAAGAAATAGAGAAATTATTGCATATGTGATTTCAAACATGATCTTTACAGTCGTCTAAAGGGTCTAGAAAAATTCAATGTCCATTCTGCCAAAGATCAGAAACCTTGGCATCTCAAGGAATGTCAGCATTTTTAATGTTCACATTAGGAAATTTGTTAACTACAGACTTCTATGCAACTATGAATCCCACCAGAAATAGAAAGACGTATCATTTCCTAATTCATAGCTGAATAACTTTTTTGTTTGGTTCCTCGAGTCTAGCATTTTTCTCCATGTTCAACTACAGTTCATTGACTTTGTAATAACCCAAAAAATTAAGTGTTCGAAGTTTATTATCAGTCACCTATGTAGCTTATAATGAAAATTTTACTACAATAAGATCCCAAATATGTTTAGTAGCTGCGGCCAAATTCCAATAGATGATTGGTTTTATACTGAGGCCTCCTTCTTTTTTACTTTTGCAAATCTCATCCCAAGTTACTAATCCTCAAATCCTTCGTTGGTCAAGTCTATGCTACAAAAACTTGTAACATTTGTTTTCAATTTCTTTGATGACAGACTTAGGGAGGAAAAATATTGACCACCAGTATATATGCATATTCATTAAGACATAAGTTATCAATTGTAACTGCTTTGCATAACTCAGAAATTTCACAGTCCAACTAGATATTCTAACAGTTATCTTATTAATTAACTCATGACAAAAGTGTTTCTTAAATCTTTCAGATATCAAATGAATACCTAAGTAGTTGATAGGTAAAGCACTAATTTAAAATTGAGTAAGCTGCAAAATAACCTCCTTGGCAGGACTAGGGACATTCTCAAAAAAAAATAAAGCTCTTACTTGCGTTGATCTGCAAACCAAAAACTATGAAGAATTCATTTAACACTTTCTTAAATTTGTCAACTGAGCTTACATCACCATAAGAAATTACAAATAAATTATTAGCAAATATCAAATGATTTAATTTTAGTCTCTTACACCCCTTATAAAAGGTGAACTAATTCTGAAAAACACAGCTTAAACTTCTACTCAAATACTCTATAACTAACATAAAAAATAAGGGAGACATGAGATTTTTTTGGTGCAAACTTTTTTTAAAAAAAAAAAATCTTCTAGACTGTCATTTATTACAACAGAAAACTCGCAAGTTCAAACACATATTTTCTTTGGTTAAAAAAGCATGATTTAATTATATTATCAAATATATATTGAATTTTAAAAATAAAATCTAATCACAAAAGACTATGATTTGTTTTGGACCTCAGAATTGGCATTGAAATATATTGCAAATTCTTGTTATATATATAATCATAATTCACAAGAATAATCACAACTCACCCAACGCTCCAATAAGAACAATACAAATACAATGGTAACAAAACCAACAGTTTTTATATAAATAAGGTAGAATAACATGTTAATGGAAGAACGTGATTCACGCGGCCGACACTCTATGGTCTTGGGCAAAACGAGGGTGAAGTTGTGACGATGACGATGATGACTATACAGATTTTAATATCATTTTGACGAATATAAAATAAGCTGCAAATTTTTCATATAATGAAGTGTACGAGCAAGCCAAGCAAGCTAAGCAAAGAAACGGCTTGGACCCGATACAAGCGCTTTACATTTTCACATTAAATTTACCAAATTAAGTCGAAACAAAAGGATATATATATATATATATATATAGTATTGATTTAGTGAGTTATATATGTAGCGTTAAATTTTTTTAGATACGTGATAATATTTTATAATATATTATAAATTAAATAAAAAAATATAAAAAATGATAAATTTATTAAACAAATTCGGTCAATCAATATAAAAGAGTAGGAAAAAATATGGACAAAGTTTACAAGGCACTAGAGGAGAAACAAAATACGTCATTGGATTGAATATAAATAAGAAGTGAGAAACCCGAGTTAGAAACCAAACCGTATCTACACTTGGCATATCATATACAAGCTCTAACAAATACATACACTCCACAAAGCTTAAACACGCCCGCGCGACGCCCTCCCCCCCCCTTCCAAAAAAAATACACAGCCCTTAACATCAGTGATTATAGAGTGTGTTTGTTTAATAAATTATCAAGACGGCTCAAATCCTAACCAAAAATGTTAGACGGAGGCGAATATTCTCCGGCGGCTGAACCTTTTAGCTACATGAACGACCTCACAACTACAAGGAAGAAGAAGAGTAAGAACAAGAGAAGGTTTAGTGATGAGCAGATCAAGTCATTAGAACTGATGTTTGAAAATGAAACAAGGCTTGAGCCTCGAAGGAAGCTGCAGTTGGCTAGAGAACTTGAGTTGCAGCCTCGTCAGGTTGCTATATGGTTCCAAAACAAGAGAGCTAGGTGGAAGTCGAAGCAGCTCGAACGAGACTACAACATACTTCAAGCTAATTACAATAGCCTGGCTTCCAGGTTCGAAGCCCTGAAAAAGGAAAAGCAAGCCTCGGTTATACAGGTACTTGTTCAATTTTATGAAATGCGTGTTCTATTGGTACATGGAAGCATTTAACATAAGTTCTAATGGAGGTATTATTTTGATTTTTTACAGTTGCAAAAGATGAATGGTTTGTTGGAAAACAAGCCACGAAAGGAGAGTCAGTGTTGCGGACAAGGTGAAGCCGTTAACAGCATGGACAGTGAATTAGACAATGGAGAAAACGCTAAGTGTGAATCAGAAGTGAAGCCCAGCTTGTCACTTGAAAGATCAGAACAAAGATTAGGTGTGCTGTCAGATGATGATAGCAGTATTAAGGCCGAATATTTTGGGGTTGAGGAGGAGCGCAATCTTATGACCATGGTGGAACCTGCAGAGAGTTCCAAGACATCACCAGAAGATTGGGACAATTTCGAGTCCGACGGTCTCTTTGATCAATCTAGTAGCGAATATCAGTGGTGGGACTTCTGGTCTTGAATGAAATAAAAGACTCTTGACACATTAGAAAATAATCTTCCTTCTGTACTTCTGTTGATAGCATCAAAGAGGGTCTTAGGGCGGTGAGCTAAATTGAAGGAGTATGAGGTAGAAGAAGAACTTCAGTGAATTTTGCGGACTACAAGTTCTGCAAACAGAAAAATTTGATCAATGTTACTGGTGTAACTTCTGAAGCTGTTAAACGTCAACCCCACCTCATGAATTCTGCTATGCAGTTCCCTGTAATAACTGGTTTTGGTTTTGGCCAGAAAATTAAGAGATCCGAGTTCAGAGAAGCATCAGTTTCCATGGACAAAAATGGGCAACATATTGATTGTTGGTATATATGAAAGTGATCGATGCTTGCACTTTGAAGGGAACTGCAATTGTGTTCGAGAATAAATCCAGACCCTCTGTTTTAGGTCCTCAATTTCAATTAGTGTCTCTCGTTTCCTTTCTTTCTTTCTTTTTTTAATAGTTTGGATCAATAGTTTACATAGAAGTTCCATTCTGTATATAATCAGAGAGATGCACTGCTAGTAGCTTAAGAAAAATAGTAACAAATGAAATAGAGCATCACTGAAAATTTTGAGTGTTGAAAGCTGGTTTAGGCACAACAATGAGGAAGGACATCAAATTAAGAAAATGAAGAATCAAAGATGTCAGGTTACATAATTTTAAGACAACCAAGCAACTCTCGACTCGAGTATACCAACAGATTTAAACAACAATCTTACTAATCCCATACCTATAATTTTCTTTTTTTAAAGTAAGTTCACATTTCATTCAATCTTGCCCGAAAGTAGAACAGAGCAAAAATTTGTGTTAATGTTCTGAGTATTGGCAAAATGGCCATGTGTGTGGCAGAACCAGAACACCATTTCGTCGCCACCCAGTCCCACTACTAAAGCAAATGTCTTATCGGTTCCCCCGCTGCAAAAAGCAAATGCCTATCAGACAATTTAGCGTTTTATTTCCATTCATTTGCTTGTATTCTACTACTTCTCATGTTAGTGTTAGTCGTGGGTTGAAGATTAATACAAAGTTAAGAGACCGTTATCAGCAAAGCCTAATTCCGATCATAACTTAGCCTCATATCTAATAGCGTACTTCATTTTTCATTAACAAATGAGGGAAGCTTATTTTGGTTTGGTATACTATCCACCGCAATGTCGATGAGAATGAGATTTCATGTTGATGTTGACAAATAATCCCGATACTTTTTCTCTCTGTTCCAATTTATTCCATTGATTTCAATTCTGTTTTTGCGTTTTCATTAAATCAATTGATTATCACAAGACATTAGTAAAATAGGCATTCAAAAACAATTAATAAATTGTTCGAAGAGTATTTTCTTTCAATCCTGGTACTGTCTGTAATCATGTATTACCGAGATCTCCCACCTCATATCTAACCTATTTTTATTACAAAGTTAAATTTATAAATTCAATATGAGTTATGTCTATTAGTTCTAATATATATATTATTTTTTCAAAAAATCAGCCGACCCAGGCCCAAGCCCACTAGCCCAAAACAAGGGAGTTGGGCCGTCTCTAAGGCCTTCCCAAATAAATCACCACTTAACTTTAGTCGGCACCAACATCACCTATACATCCCCGAGCCATCTTATCTCGATTAGATTAACCACAAATCCCGCCTTACCTTAGCTTATATCGGAGTATTTCTTGGCCTAAATACATTTGAGGTTGATTGAGACTTCAACCGAAACAGAACAATTCATCATGGTCAACAACTTAAGAAATTTCACAAGTCGCTCGAGGTCTTCTCTCGTTAGAAGACCTCGAGCAATATTGAATCTCTTATGATTACGGGTAGGAAAAACTTATCGTTTCCTCTTATCTATAAAGCAACACTAAGAATCAAGCAAAATAGTCAATGCGCATCCCATAAGACAAGTGGATATGATCTCCGTCACATGCCATTTATAAGGTAAGTTGCTTCAATCTTAGATAATGATTGCCATTACGTCAAAAATTCAAAAAATAATAATTTGATCCTTTAGCCGTGGATCTTGGGATTGATATAAAGATCAATTATAAAAAACTAGAAGAACAACATTGAAGAGTAATTTTTTTTTTGTCTAAACTTAAAAACACTTTGAATTATACTCTATTTAAAAAAATTATTGATTTAAGTATTAGAGAGTCGTTATCGATATTATCACCGACGAGATCTTAATAAAACTGTTTCTTATTTTATAATAATACACCTAAGCAGCATCAAATCACCACTTTCAACAAAATCCAATCCAGTAAGACCTAGTGATCAAATAAACAAATTCAAAAATTATTGGTTAGAAAATTAATTTTTTCAATCAACATATATAAAATATATATATATATATAATAAATATATCTCTACAAGTTTCTTTAAAAGAATTTAATTCTCAGAAAGGAAAAAAACAAAAAAAAAAAGAAAAAACATCACCTAACTAATATATGATTCTCGCTTTAAAAGTAAACTTGAAACTTATATTTTATTTTATATTTAAAAAATGAAACAACTATCATCTGATAATGATGTTATTTTGGTAACGTGTTAATAGAGAAATTTTTTTATCAACTATTCCCCATATTAAGTAATTGAATCAACATACGAGATACATCATTACTCTCTACTCACACGTAACTCGTTGTTCAAATCTTAATTACTCAATTATTTGATTATCCTCAACATGAAGCCAAGAGATACACATTTTCTCTTTCTCTTTCTCTCTCTCTCTCTTATTTTCCGAATTTCGTGTAGAAGACTTTTCATTAACAGGGCACCAAAATTTCAAGATATTTTTCTCAAATAGGCTGCTGCGCTTCATCATGTAAAGCTGACCATTCGAAAATTGAACGAAACTAATATCTTTTCTATTTTCCCAATGGACATTAAATATTAACGTCACAGTTATTATCAGCATAATAAGAACACAAACTTGTAAACATTGAATTGCTTTAGTTTAAAGGTAAAAAAACAAGAGGCAAAAAAGGACAATACATTATCCCCGATTTTTATGTTTTCTCAAATAAGGCATAGGTTGTGGATTTGTGTCTAATAGCTTCCTAATAATCGTTATGAAATTACTAAAATATATATTTATATATATATATATATATATAGAATCATGCAACTGTGAAAAGGTGTTTCAGTAATTTTAATAAGGGAACTTAATAAAAAATGTCATATTTTTAAGTAATATTTTTTTTAATTACAAATAAATAAGTTAATCTTTATTAACTAAGAAATAGACAATTAGATGCCATTGAATTATATTTTCTCTCTTCTCAAATATTCAAACCCATAAATTTTAAAAATTTTAAATATATCGAATTATTTGTGTTTGTTTTATAAATTTATGAGTATTGAAGTGTAATATAATAAAGTGAATTAGAAAAAATATGAAAAAATTTTTTTTGGAAGTGATTTGAAGGTTCATTTTTTTTAAATTAATTATTTTCTTTTTAAATTTTCTTTTTATTTTTTATGTTGTTTTTATTATCTTTTTGTTTTCTTTATAAAGTATAAATAAATAAATAAATTTGTATTTTATAATAATTTAAATAAATAACAACTAATTAAATAATTTATTAATTATTTTAATGAAAATTTTAAAATAAAAATAAATTTTAAAAATAATTTATTTATTTAAAAGACAAAGAATGAGGTGATTTGCGTTGCGCGTGCTACACACCCCAGGCAAAATATATATTTTATATTTATTATCAAATAAATATTAAATTAAAAAATTAATTTACAAATAACAAATTATTTATTTAAATTATAAATAAAAAAATATTATTTTTTATATTTACAAAAGAAAACAAAAGGAAAACAAAAAACAAAATAATAATAAGAGAATTTAAGAAAAATTACACTAATTAAAAAAAAATAAGATAAGAATCGCGGATCCCATTCGCGAGCCATGAATAGTATATGTAAAACTATTCCCAATTTTTTTTTATGGATCTTATAGCTCTTCGATTCATCTTATTTTTTTTCAATTTATTTTATTTCTTCTCACTTTATCATATTACACTTTAATGCTTATATATTTATAAAATAAACACACAAAATTTAAATTTTTTAATTTTTGTAGAGAGAACGAATTCAAATATTTGATGGAGAAACGTAAGAGCATAATTATCCAATTGTCTATTTCTTGATTAATACAGATTAACCCATTCCCTTGTGATTAAAAAAAAATATTACTTAAAAGTATAGGTCATTTATGAAAAATTCCCTTCTAGTAATTGTTAGAGACCTATTTGATACAAATAATTAGACTATCTCCTTATAAAAAAAGTATAAGAAATCAAGGACCTACATATTATTAACAAAGCCCAAAATGACCGGAAGTATTTCTCTTGTCTCTTCGACAAAGGGACCAAGCAAAATGAGCTGTCATATTACTGAAAATGCTGCAAGTTTGCTTGTATGGTCCCTCTACTTCTAATCTAAACTCGTCTTCTAGTTTGAGGAAAAGGGTGTTGTGCCAAAAAGCGTTCAAAAAATAATTAGCACTATTATCAATTGTTATGCAGACGATCAATAATGCTAGCAATACTACAACGAGGCAACCAACCATCCAACACAATATGCAAAAAAAAAAAGAATACTAAGTTTAACGAGGTTCGGTAATGTTACCTACGTCCTCAAGCGCCGCTAGAACAAATTCATTATCTTCAAGAGAAGTTACAAAGTTTTTTGGCGACAATACAAAATTTTAAACTATTGGGTCAAATTACAAATACCCAAGTAGTAGGGTTAATATTATAATTACCCAAACAATAAAGTATTACTACAAATGTCAAAAAATAAAGGAAAAATTTGAATTCTTACAACTTTCAGGGGCTTAAATGTAAAACCTTTGAACTATGAGGTTCTCATAAAGAGATTCTACAAATAGAGAAGGAGAAGATAATTATTCCAAAGGTACACTTGATATCAAAGAATGCCTTATCTTATATAGGCCTAACCAAACCACCCTCATGCCATCTCCCACCAATGTGAGATTGGCTCAATTGACATATAAGTCAATCTTCAATAAATCTCAACCTTGGCGAATATGCCAATCCTCCACAAAATTTTATTTTTTCTCAAAAAATTCTCTATCCAAATGCGGCGCCTCTAAATTTATGCCCAATGGTGCTATCAAACTCGAACTATATTGATAAAGTCCAAACAATGATTGAACATGATCGTTGTCACCACTTTAGTTAACATATTTGCGGGATTCTCGGCAGTTCTAATCTTTTGAAGTAAGATTCTTCCTTCACTAATGATCTTCCGTACAAAATGATACCAAAATGATCACTAATGATCAATATACTTCGTTTGAACATGGTATACTGGATTCTTTGCTAAATGAATAGCACTTTGACTATTAGAATAAATATGAATCTTCTTCTGACCAATTTCCAACTCATCTAGCAATCCCTGTAACCAAGTAGCTTTCTTCACAACCTTTGTAACTGTTATGTACTCTACCTCTGTAGTAGACAAAGCAACTGTAGACTGTAAAGTAGACTTTCAACTCACAGGTGCTCTCGCAAGAGTAAACATATAATCGGTTATTGACCGACGTTTATCCAAATCATCAGCATAATCAGAATCAACATAACCGATAGCACATTGATCACATATATCATCTCTCTCAAAGACTAAGCCAACATCTACGGTCTTCAGTAAATATCGTAGAATCTATTTCACAGCCTGCCAATGTCCTTTATTAGGATTATGCATATATCTGCTCACTACTCCAACTACATGTTAAATATCAGGTCTCGTACACAGTATAGCATACATCAGGCTACCAACTGCATTAACATATGAAACTCGAGATATATACTCTTGTTCCTCATCTGAACTAGGAGATAAAGATGCATTGATCTTCATATGAGGACTTAATGGGGTACTTACAGGTTTTGACTCTTCTAAAATGACAAAACGCTGTAATACCTTCTTCAGATATTGCTTTTAAATCAAACAAATTTTGCCTCATTCTCTGTCCCTACTAATCTCCATGTCCAGTATCTTTCTAGCTTAACGTAAATCTTTCATCTCAAACTCTCGATTCAACTGAATCTTCAAAATTTCAATTTCTTCGACATTCATTAAAGCTATCAATATGTCATCGACATATAAAAGTAGATAAATGAAAGAACCATCATGTAGCCTCTAAGAATATACACAACGATCAAATTTGCTTCTTGTGTACCTCTAACTTATCATAAACCGATCAAATCGCTTATACCACTGCCTCGGTGATTGTTTTAATCCATAAATCGATCTTTTCAGTTTGCAAACCAATTTTTCCTTACCAGCAACTTTGAATTCCTCTGGCTGAGTTATATAGATTTCCTCTTCCAAGTCACCATGTGAAAATACAGTTTTTAAATCAAGTTAAACTAGTTCTATATTTAACTGAGCTACCAAGGCCAATAAAATTCTAATGGAAGAATGTTTCACAACTAGAGAAAATACCTCATTGTAGTAAATTTCTTCACTCTGTGCATAGCCTTTAGCCACCAACCTTACCTTGTAGCAGACATCTTTCTTGTCAGAAAATCCATCTTTCTTTGCGTATACCCATTTGCACCCAATTGCCTTCTTACCCTTTGGTAGTTGAGTTAGCTCTCAAGTTTCAATCTTCTGAAGAGACTGCATCTCTTCGTCCATAGCTGTCTTCCACTAATCAACTTCAGAATAGTTGACTGCCTCTCTATAAGTGGAAGGAACATCATCATCTATAATTGGAAGTGCATAGGCCACCATATCAACAAATCGAGCAGGTTTCCGAATCTCATATCTTGGCCTATTTACTGTAATAGTTTCTTATTGTTGTTAAGGTTCATGAGTAGAACCTTCTCCATCATCTCCTAAAATTACCTTCGTGATATGAGTACCATTATCTGTCTCTACAAATTTAACTGGGTTCAATGTAGTTGTTTCCAACTCCACCTGCTGTTGAGTACGCTCCACATGTTGCGGAGTACTATTCATTATTGTCTGGTTTTCTGATTTCTTCAACATAGAAGACTCATCAAATGTTACATCTATACTGGATACAATTTTCCTCGAACTCGGACACCAAAGACAATATCCTTTCACTCCTGAAGAAAATCCTAAGAAAATTACTTTTTTGGCTCTGGAATCTAGCTTCGATTCTTTTAAATGATAATATGCAGTGGAACCAAATGCATGTAAAGAATCATAATTAGAAACGGGTTTTTCAGACCAAACATCTAATGGAGTTCTATCACCATTAATGAGATGAAACGCATAAATCACAGCTTCAGCCCAAAACTCTTTATCCAATCCCGCATTGGACAACATACACTGAACTTTCTCCACCAATATCCGGTTCATACGTTCTGCCACCTTATTCTAATGCGGTGTACCTCTCACAGTAAAATGACGTATAATACCCTTATCTTGACACAATTTCAAGAACTGATCACTGCAATACTCACCACCATTGTCTATTCTGAGATGCCTAATTTTCTTACCTGTTTGTGTCTCAACCAACTTTTTTCCATTTAAGAAAAGCACTAAGTACATCATCTTTAGATTTTAAAACGTACACCCAAGTTCTTCTGAAAAAGTCATCAACAAAAATAACATAGTAGCGCAAACCTCCCATAGATGTAGTCTAAGAAAGTCCTCATACATCTGAGTGAACATAATTAAGAATACCCTCAGTATTATGAATAGCAGTGCCAAACTTCACTCTCTTCTGCTTTCCCAGAACACAATGCTTACAAAAGTCTAGCTTGCAAGTCTTCGTATATTTCAATAAGCCTCTTTTCACTAAACTGAATAAGGTTTTCTCACCTGCATACCTCAACCGCATATGCCATAATCTAGTGATCTCTGAATCTACATCATTATCAGAAACTATGGCCGCTGATCCAATCACTATACTATCATTATAGTAATACAAGTTGTTTCTCCCAGTACCTTTCAATGTCACAAAAGCACCTGAAGTGACCTTCAGAATTCCATCTTGTATAGATACAGTACAATATTTAGATTCCACGACTCCTAAAGAGATGAGATTCTTCCTCAACTTTGATATATACCAAACTTCTGTTAGAACTCTAATTCATCCATCATTATTTTTGAACCGAATTGAACCTATTCCAACAGTATGACAACTATCATTATTGCTCATATACATAACTCCACCATTAAGCACTTCATAATTAAAGAACCATTCCCGATGTGAACACATATAATAAGTATAACTCGAATCCATAATCCATTCGTCAGAACGAGACATGGATGAATGACCATTTAAACAAAAATTTGACACACTATTATTGTTTACGCTCTCAACAACACATGTATCAGAAATAGACATATCTTTTTATTTCTTTTTCAACTTCGAATAATCTTTCTTCCAAAGCCTTTTCTCTCGACAAAAGAAACACTCATATTTTTCTACTCTACTCCTCGACTTAGATTTTCTCATTTTTTCTGGTTTTCTACTTTAACTATGCCCTCTTACTGTCAATGCTTCTACTGACTCATCTCTATGTTCTCTTTGATCCTTTTTGCGGATTTCATAGTTTGTCAAAGAAGAACAAACTTATTCAAATGACAATTTATCCATTCCATGGATGAGAGTAATACATAAATGATCTAATTCATCTGAAAGAGAACTAATCAACAGTATAGCCTTTATTTCATCTTTGAAGGTTTCCTCTAAATTTAATAAATCAGCAATTAACTTATTAAATTCATCAATATGAGAACTGATACTCATACCTGATCTCAACTGAAGATGAAATAATCTCTTCAATAGATACAATCGGTTCTCATTGCTTTTCTTCATATATTTGTTCTCTAGGGCCTTCCATAATGCATTAGCAGACTTTTCTTTGATGAATGGATACTTCTGTTCTCTACACAGACAATACGAATCAACCCATAAGCTTTTATATTAAGCCTATTCCAGTCTGTCTCCTTGATATCTTCTGGTTTTGTTTCTTCCAGATTTATATCCAAGTCTTGTTGACATAATCCATCTAACACCTCACTTTGCCATAAGCCGAAATTATTTCGGCCATCAAAATTTTTCACATCTATTTTTGCACTAAACACAGTCACTGTCCTCATCAAAGATGATGATGATGCCATAGCTATCTCACACAAACTAGCTCGGTACACAATATCACAAATAACCAAGCTCCACCAAATAATTATATCTAATAACTAGCAATCCAAAATTCACCAACCTAGAGTAATAAGTGTTCAATGGAAAATAGCCACTCACCGTCCTAAACCTAAGGCTCTGATACCACTTGTTGCGCCAAGAAGCGTTCAAATAACAATTAACACTATTATCAATTATTATGCGAACAATCAATAATGCTAACAATACCACAATGAGGCAACCAACCATCCAACAAAATATGCAAAAAAAGAAAGAACACTAAGTTTAACGAGGTTCGGTAATGTTACTATGTCCTCGGGCGCCGCTAAAACAAATTCACTATCTTCAAGAGAAGTTACAAAGTTTTTGGGTCACAATACAAAATTTTAAACTATTGGGTCAAATTGCAAATACCTAAGTAGTATGGCTAATACTATAATTATCCAAACAATAAGGTATTACTACAAATGCCCAAAAATAAAAAGAAAAATTGAATTCTTACAATTTTTAAGAGATTAAATATAAAACTCTTAAATTATAAAATTTTTATAAAAAAATCCTACAAATAAAGAAGAAGAAGAAAATTATTCTAAAAATATACTTAATATCAAAGAATGACTTATCTTATATAAGCATAATTAAACCATCCTCCTACTAGCTCTATTAATATATAAGTCAATTTAAAAAAAAAGAGGAAATCGAGAAACAGAGAGAGTAATGAACGACCTCTCCAATGCAGCTAAACAGAGAGAGAGAGTAATGAACGACCTCTCCAATGCAGCTCTGTTAGAACAACACAACGCTTTCTCTTGCAAGTCCATTCCATCTTTAGCTCTATACATTCTCATTCTTCTCTTCCTTATCGGTCTCTCTTGTCTCCATCTTCATTCTAATTGTGGTAAAAAACGCCCCGTTTTTCCTCAGCTTTCTTCTGCTCTCGAGCTTTGTCTCTCTTTTATAGCTTGGAACACGCTTAACCGGAGGCAAAAGGCTGCGATTTCATTATTTATCCGTTCTTTTCCTGACTCAGACCTTCGCGTGGCACGTGATGGGCAGCTTGTTAAGATTACCGGGGGTACTAACTTCCCATTTCACAATCTTGATTAAGTATTTTTCCTCGGTTTGTTAATGCGGTGCATTTTCTTTTTTTTTTTTTTTTTTTTAACGGATGGATTGTTTCACATTTCGCTTACATTTGGTTGTTGCTGATTGTGATATAATTTCAACGAGTATGGAATTACATAGGGAATTTTGTCGGGGTTTTTGTTTAATTTTGACACGCTAAATTTATCGTGCAAATGCATGAAGAAATTTTGTTGTTTCCTACCAACCAAAGAGGGCACTGTTTGAATTGCTCTTCAAAGTATGCACTTTGGTTAGTACTTAGGTCAAGTGTTGATGGGTTTTGTTTAGGGGTTTTAGTTTTGAGCATTGAGTGTCTTTGATTTGATGCCATTGCAGCAAACTCACTCTCTTAATTGCCACTACCAAGAGATGTCATGTGAGTGCAGCACAATATTAGTAGTCTAAAATCAATCAACACTCAACAGTAATGCTGGTAAACATTCATACCAACCCCAGCAACAACCCCCATTCCCCCCCAATTACCAAAGTACTTTTCCTGTACAATAATAATTTGATTGAAAAATGTAACTGCAACAGCAAAAACTTAGCCCACTAGAGTAACTCTTGCTCTAGATAACAACTTCAACTTAACATTTTGCATTTGCCACATACTCGAGGCACTTTGACATATGTCAAGCTTTTCCTTGTGCAGTAATTACATGTTCTGGAAACTTGTGCTGAGCTTAAACTTGGTTAATTATATTCCTACAAACTGATGGTGCTGCATTATCTACGTGAATTGGTACATTTTATGTTAGATAACATATTTTCTTTGTTCTGATAATTTTAGCTAGCATCATGTGGGAATGTCTCGCTGGAATCTTCTTATGAAAAAGCTACCAGATGTATATATACGTCAACCCTTTTGTATGAATACGTCAACCCTCAAGCCTGTGAATGTCATCAGATCTTGCTTCCAATGGAGTCTAGTATATTGCGAAGTAAGTTCCATTATAACTTTTGAGTACAGGGAAACTGATAAGTTGTTTTTCAGCTGCTCAACATTATATGTTGTGTAAGTTTGAAGGCTATGTGCTCATTAGTGATTACCAACTTGTATTATTTCCTTATTTATCTTTTAGCATCACCTAAAATTGAAATATTGAACATCAAAAGAAGCTAGTGAGAAGTGAGAGATGACTTTTTATGGCTCATAGCTCTTTCCCCTCTCTGAAATGTAAGAGAATCTTTACAGAGCAATTCATTACGTTAACTAGTGTGATTGCGTCACTAATTCATGGTTATTTGGAAACCTAGTGGCACATATCTATATGGAAGTTTATTTTTTTTCTGCTTGGGCTTTCCATCTGACAGAGGTTCTCCACAGACTTTTACGTAAGGGATTGCAAGTCTGGTATAAGAGCTTCAGTGAAGGCGGGTTCTGGATGTAATGTTCTTCCCATGATCTTCGATAGCAAATTGTCACAACCACTAGATATTGCGGAGTACTGTCTGCTCACCTTAGGAAATGGTTGAGAAACAGAAACCTCCCTGTTGAAGCCCGTCTGCTACGACTAGAAGAAGGGTAACAACCTAATAGAAACTTTTTTTTAATGCTTTTACGGTTCATGAGAGAGCTTCTAAGCCACATATTTGCATGGCTTTTGGCAGTTATGTTCAGGAAGGCAGCTCTGTCACTGTTATTGGAACGTTGCTTAAAGATAATGACACCTTGATGATTGTTCAGCCACCACAGCTCATCTCTACTGGATGTCTATGGGAAAGGCTTCTTCTTCCAGTCGATGTTGATGGACTGATCCTGGGGATCCCTGATGCAACTGGCCATGTTACCAACACCTGTCCGATACAACATCAAGAACAATAACATGTGACATGCATGAATTAGGAATGTGCACGATATAGATATCTTACATTACAGAACTAATTTTCTCTAGAAACTTACCCTCTGTATTTAGACTCTTATCTATTATCTAAACCTTGAAAATTTTTGTGCGTCTAATTATAGGATGGTTTTGTGTCAAGAAATGGTCCTGCTTAGACTTCTTAAATGCCCATTTCAAAGGTTTAAAACCACTTTTGCATATTCTTTTTTCCGCGGCAATTGATGAAAAGTACTTGATATGAACTTTAATTTGCGTAGGCTAACTTCCAATTCGAGTTGATCGACTGTAGCATTCAACAGGTTACTCCATCTCAATCTAGTGGCAGTAGCATTTAACAGGGAACCTATCTCATTATGGTCTATGTTCAAACCTGGAAATCTTACAAAAGATAGTAAATGCCAGTCATTTGATCTGTTTCATATCAGAGACAGTAACTAAAGCCACGTTGCCAAAGAAGTTCAATACGGATTATTTGAAGCGAAAGCACACAAACAAGCAAAAAATTCACCTAAGTAATATAATAATACAGAACAAGTTACTAAAAAATAAATAGAGAAAGGGGTAGAAGAACACACAAAGAATTATGTGGTTCGGTAACTTGCCTACGTCCACGGCGGATCAAGATCACACTCTTCTTTTATTATAAATCTCAAGGCATTCACAAAGTATGTCTTTTACAAGAAAGATTACAAAAAAAACTCTCTCTCTCACTCTAGGGATTTTCTCTCATAAAGAATCACAAAGATCTCTTATTTTTTACAAAGATTGTCAAGATTTCTAGTTGATCACAAAGATCTATATTTGATCACAAAAATGTGTTTACAAGCTAATTGATAGCCTTTATAGGCTTTGGGACGACCTAGGTTTACTCTATACGTGTGGGAGTCGTATTAGGGAGTCCTGAAACAAGTGGAAAACGAAATAAGGAAGTTTTCTTATTTCGGGATACTGTTCCCATCTCCAGCCCCGCGGCACTGGGCTCTCGTCGCCGCGGTGCTGGCGCACTTCTACTAAGCGTTGCGGCGCTCAGGTTCTGGACTGGGCGCCACGACGCTCACGCTTGGTCGCCGCGGCACTGGCGCCTAGTGCGCTCTTCTTCATTTTTCGCGTCCTTCTTCGATCCGTGCGCACCCTGCGCACTTGGATTGATCTTCAAATCATATTCCGATGATTTTCAATCAATATCTTCACAAATCCCCTCCTTGATTCAAAATCATCCACAAAGCAACTCGATCTCTCATTTCCGCATCTTCAGTCACCTTCACAAAGTAGTGACTCCGGTTAAGTCCTTGCATAGGACGAACTTAACCGAGGGTAGTGGCTTAGTCAACATATCAGCAGGGTTTCTAGATGACGCTATCTTTGTCAGACTAACTTCACCACTTTGGACAATCTCTCGAATGTAATAGAGTCTTACATCAATGTGTTTCGACCTCTCATGGAACACTTGATGCTTGCTTAGGTGTATGGCACTCTGGCTATCACAATACACACCGGTGTTCACATCTTCACTGGCCAATACCTCCGCGTATATGCCTTTTAACCACACGGCCTCCTTGATAGCTTCACCAACAGCTATGTACTCTGCCTCTGTGGTAGATAATGCAACCACGTGTTGTAAAACTGATCTCCAACATACACTATACCCAAACACTGTGAATACGTAGCCCATTAATGATCTTCTCTTGTCAAAATCACCTGTATAATCTGATTCTACGTACCCTCTTACCATTTCATTGCTGTCCTCATCCCTTTTATACCTTAACCCGTGATTTGACGTTTCCTTGAGATATCTTAGAATCCACTTTAGTGCAAGCCAGTGATCTTTTCCCGGATTCGCCATGTATCTACTCACTACACTCACAGCCTGTGCTATGTCTGGTCTTGTGCAAACCATTGCATACATGATGCTCCCCGCAACACATGCATACCGTACTTTACTCATCTGCAGTTTATCCTCATCAGATGTCGGCGACTGTGCTTGTCACGCCCCAGACCCAAAAGATCCGACACACGACATCACTTACATTCATTCAATGTGTGTGCACTCATAAATAATATTACACAAAGTTTCAATATTTAATTCAACATAAGAATCCTTAGCAAGTTGCTAGTAAGTTCAACACTAAAATCAACACATAACCTAACATATAAACATAAACTTCTATTGACAATATTTAAACATTCATTTCAATTTCTTTCAGAATTATAGCAATTGAATTATGACTGGGACAATTAGTAAACCGGAGATACGCAAATTTTTCTCAGAGATTAACACTCTACTACGTCACCAGTAGCAACTTTGTTACCGGAAGCCCAGAATATATTCATTGTAAATTCTTACTTAAAATTATCCAATAACCACACTTGATGAAACTTAAACCAAATCCAACCACACACAATAAAATAATACATAAGTATTTATAATCAAATATCATATCCCATGTGTTACCAAATGAAACACTCAGTAGCCTAGCAACTTAGAGAACCCAAGGAACAGCAGAAGCCTTACCAAATCCGCTAAGCACACATGTACCTTATTTACCTGAAATCACCATAAACTATACTCAGTAAGCATACTAGTTTTTCATATATCAAATACAAATACATATATGTACACAATGCATGTGTATGATATGCTGTGATAAATCAAAATCAAAATCAAAATCAAAATCAAAATCAAAATCAAAATCAAAATCAAAATCAAAATCAAAATCTTATCAAATCACATGTTATGTAAGCGCTTATACATTCTTTCAAAACATATAATAGGAACATCATCACTCAACTACTACTTAGTAGGACTTACATATCACATAATGAGCCAAATATCACTCGTAGGTGACATACCGTATGAGAGAAATAGTACAAGTGAAGTTTTTAAATTACACATATATAATGCTCATGCCCGAAGGTAAAAGCCAAACCCTCACCTTGATCATCGATGAGTTCTCTCACATGCACCAATACGCCACCACATGAATGTGATGACTCACTCTTCCTTTCGGTACCAATAAGATCCTCTCTACATACGGAACACATAACATATACCAATCCCAAAGGAAAGGCCACATATAAAGGCTCCACAAATCACATAAAATACCTACTAAGTTAACAGTGAGTTCAAGCATCCTTAAAATATAAAATATTTCTCATGAACATATTACACTTTAAAAGCTCTCTTTGTTAAACACATTTCACTTTGAAAGCTCACTTTCAAAAATACATATATATCATGTATGTCCATGCTCACATTTATAAATACATATCTTCACATTTTATATCAAAATATACTTTGACATAACATAAACATATTCTTATGCACATTTACAAAATCATACAAAATAATTATTATGTTTATTGTGATTTCAGTAAAAAGTCTAGTATACTTACCTCTTAGCACTTTCAGTTACAAAACTTAAATCTCCTTAACATATCAATGGAGATTAATCCTTTCATAAACCTCACAATTCACACAAAATATTTTAAATAGCTTACAAAATTATACACAATACATTTATCACATCAAATTGGTTTAAATACTTGGTTTCTCAAAACTTGTCATTCTGATCACTTACACTTAACAAAATTTTCTAATACATCAAATAATGTCCAATTACTCCAAAATCAGAATATATCATTCTTGACTCATATAGCCTTCTTATATGAATATTATATCAAAATTCCTACACAATCCATTCCATACACACAATCGAATCCAAATTACTAACCTGACAGGATTAAGATATTTACTGAACAATATTCAATCTCCTAATTTTATAAAATCATATACTAACTTAAAAATTATAAAACTACCACAGAGTTACTCTTAACACATATCAAAATCCATGATAAATATTGCACTTCAAAATCACTGCCAAAAGTATTTGAAAACTATTTTATTCTATAGCTTTAAAAATCTGTTAATCAAATACTGTAATGAGCTGATACAATTTAGAAAATTATAACAATTTAACCACATTGATCTAAATTCTTAATTCTAAGTATATCATATTAGATATATAAACTTATCGTATTCCACAAATTCGTAATTTTTTAATATCATTCAGCAGGCCAAAAATTATTTGCCACTGTATCATACTGTTCACATATGAAATTTCCAGAATTTCAGGGTTATTTTGGTAAATTTACAAAAATTCAATTTCTAGAATTTTCAATCGATTTAAAGTCTCAGATGATTCTAAACATGTCTAATTGCATATACTCAAAATTAAAAACCAGAATCAAATCACAACCATTTATAAAATTCCTGGATCAAGAGACTCTCAAGCAGATATTCTACAATTCATCATGATTTATCAAGCTATTTACATAGATTATCATCAATTCTCACAAGATCTTATGAAATACACATCAAATTCTCAATTATACATATTTTCAGAAATCAAAACTTAAAGGAATTAACTTAATTAACACTAATAAATTGAGAAATAGTTGTGATATACCTCTTAAAATTCAAAATTCTAATTTTTTTTCTTCTTCTTCTTCTCTTTCTCTCCCCTCTATTGTTGGAGCTGGTGCTCACGTGCCATTCCAATATTGTATAAATATTAATTGATTAATATTTATACAATAAACATTTCGAATAAAGATTGTTAATATCATATTAATATGGTATAATGCTTGTAACATTAGAGACATTGTTTGATCTGAAAGAGTTCAGATCTGGTCTAAAGGAGTTTAGATCAGAACTAATAGTTAGCAAAGCTGAGAGTTATAAATGCTAAAAGTTAGCACTGTTAAGAGTTAGCAGGTTATAAGAGTCAGCGAGGTCTAAAGAGTTAGAACCTTGTCTATAATGGGACAAAGACCTGAGAGTATACTTGTAATGATATAGTTGCAAAGAGTTGCAATAGGTGTTAAGAAATATCATTATGTAAGTATGTCTCAAAGATAATGTTCCTGATCTATAATCACTAATGCGGGTCTATCGGTGATTCACTATATATAGATTAGTGTATGTCTATATCTGACTGGTTCAGATGGTTGTTCTTAGCTGACCATGAGCTTAGAGCTTGTATAGGCATGCGGGTATCCAGTCAGGACTGGATACTGAACAGACTTATGAGGACCCCAATAGATATCCTATGACACCGTCAAAGGAAGGTCCTCTCGAGTTGAGTAGTATTCGTGGTCCTTTGACCTGAGCGCCACGGTGGTCTTGTGAGTGATCCATCATGCTTTGGTTCCACATATGTCAGAGACCTTTCATGGTCTGACCGCTATGTGTCGCTGGGTATGGTCCGATGCTCATGGAGTCCGGTGTGCGTAGATACGGGATCCGTCAGCTTACGTAGGTAAGTTGTATATCCGATGCTCCGAGATTGTATTTCATAAAGTCTTGTGGCCACAAGCATAAACCCGGGAAAAGAGTTTCCCATAGGGTTAAACAATATAGCAAAAGTGTTTGCGTATATTGTTTATAGAGATACGAATCTGGAGATAAGTTTATGGATGAGCAAATGGGGATTTGACGGTGCTGATCTATATCCCCGCACATCTAGGATATAAATGATGGAAGGATTATACGTATACGTTATGACCTCAACTTGTATGGTCTGACACGCTGATTTGTAATATTCGTAACGTGTGCGTGGGGCATCGATTACGGATTAATGGAACAGTTCCATTTGACAAATCGGGTGTAGACCTAGTGAGTCCCAATATGAAATGTACTCTTTGAGCACTTGGGCAGTATACCGTATTGAATTGTTCAATACAGTATAATTCAGCAATTACTAAGGTTACGTTAACTAAAGTATGTGGTTAAATTGGTGGGACCCACTTTAGGTTAACTTGGTAACCGAGTAAGGATATAATAGTAATTTCACTTTATGATTATTTAATTGTTAAATAATTAAAATAAATATTTATTTATTTAATTGTTAAATAAATTAATTTAACATAACTAAGGTTAAAAGTTAACCAAGTGGTTAAGTTAAGTTAACCTTACTTAAAGGTTAAGTAAAGGTTAACCTAACCATGGTTAAGTTAGTTAACTATGGTTAAATTAATTAAATATTTATTAACTTAAAGGTTAAGTTAAAATAATCTAACTAAGGTTAAATGTTAACTAAGGTTAGGTTAAGCCAAATGAAATGCAAATGAAATTCAAATTAGTTTGGAATTAATTCATTTGTATATAAAGTGAAATGAAATTGAAATTCAAAATTGATTTAGTTTTTTAGGTTTTGCATTTTGGGAGCCAATTCAATTTGAGAAATTGAAATTGTTTGTTTTGTGTTTTAAATGTTAGAACAACAAAACAAATTGAATTAATGGTTACTAAATGTAATAACTAAAAACAAGATTTGTTTTATTTATTCAAGAGTTGAATAAAAGGAAAAACAAATTTAATTAAGTTAAATGGTTTAACTTTGTAAAAGGTTTAAGAGTTAAACACATATGCTGGATTAAGATGCTGCCATTCTAGACAATCAAACCCACCCTTGTTGATTGCTAGAATTGATCAAAGATTCATTTCATGGTGGACTTCAAAGAAAATTAATCCAAAGGCTTCATTGGTGATTTTCTCAATCTCGAATTTTCAGTTAATCAAATGTTAATTTCTGTGTTCATTATATGTAATCTTCCGCTGTGCACATGTATGTATGAGATATGTATATTGTTTGTATGATGAACACAACCCACATGCAAGAACCATAAGTAAATTCGCCCAACCATATAACCCAACATCTATTTCTCTCTTATCTCTCTCTAAAGGGATAGCTCGACCCAAAAATGAGTAAATTAGGGTTTCAAAAGTGTATTTTTATACTAAAAGGCTAATTTTTAGTATTTACGAATTTACCCCCAAAACTTTCAAAGTATTACAATTTGGTCCCTAAAATAAATCTAAAGCCTTGCAAATAAACCCAATACTAATAGTATGCCCTTAACCTATACAAACACTATTAATAACAATATATAAATCAAGTATCAATCACATACAAATAAAATATGTATATTTTTATATTTATATATATATATACATATTCTTACCGGTTGTGGATACTAGTTACTACAGTGCTGCTAAAAGTCTGAAATGCATGGCCAAAGGAGTAAAGACAGCCTTCGCGTTTAATATACTAAACTTCTCCAAATTTTGACTATATATCGCTGTTGGGACAAGAAGATAACATCTCTTCTTTCCCTCACAATATCCATACCCAAAATTCTCTATGTTGCTCTCAAATTCTTCATTTCAAACTCGCCACTCAACTACTTCTTGAGCTTCTGTATTTCTTCCATATTCTTGCATGCGATCAATATATCATCGACGTATAGAAGCAAATACATCATCCTACAACTTATGTTCTTGAAGTACTCGCATCCGTCATACTTGCTTCTATTAAAGCCACAACCCATCATAAACTCATCAAATCTCCTATACCACTGTCTAGGTGATTGCTTTAACTCGTATAATGACTTTTTTAGCAAACAAGCATGATCTTCTTTTTCGGGCTCCTCGAACCCTTGCGGTTGTGCCATGTATATTGTTTCTTCAAGCTCTCCATGTAGAAAATGTGTCTTTACATCCATCTGCTATAGATGTAAATCAAAGTTTGCACACATGGCTAACAAAATCCTAATAGATGTATGCTTGACAACTGGAGAGAATATATTGTAGTAACCAGTATCCATAACCGGTAAGAATATGTATATTTATATATATAAATATACGTATTTTATTTGTATGTGGTGATCCTTGATTTATATATTGTTATTAGTAGTGTTTTTATAGGTTAAGGATATACTATTAGTATTGGGTTTATTTGCAAGACTTTGGAATTATTTTAGGGACCAAATTGTTATACTTTGAAAGTTTTGGGGGTGAATTCGTAAATACCAAAAATTAACCACTTAGTATAAAAATACACTTTTAAAAACCCTAATTCTCTCATTTTGGTCGAGCTACCCATTTTTAGAGAGAGAAGAGAGAAATAAAGGAGAGAGAAAGAGAAGAAGAAGAAGAAAAAGAAGAAGAAATTGGAATTTTGGATCTTTAGAGGTATATCACAACTAATTATCAATTTATTGGTGTTAATTAAGTTAATTTCTTTAAGTTTTGATTTCTGGAAATATGTATAATTAAGGATTTGATGTGTATTTCGTTTGATGTTGTGAGAATTGATGATGATCTATAAGATAGTTTGATAAATCATGATGAATTATGGAATTTCTGCTGGATAACCTCTTGATCTAGGAAATTTATAAATTGTTGTGATTCGATTCTGGTTTTGAATTTTGAGTATATGAAATTAGACATGTTTAGGATCATCTGAGACTTTGAATCGACTGAAAATCTCGGAAATTGAATTTGTAGTGAATTTACCAAAATGACCCTGGAATTCTGGAAATTTCCTGTGTAAACAGTATGATACAGTGGAAAATAATTTTTGACCTGCTGAATGATCTTTAAAAATTACGAATTTGTGGAATATGATAACTTTATATGTCTTATATGATATACTCGGAATTGAGAATTTGGATCAATGTGGTTGAAGTGTTATGAATTTCTAAAGTGTATCAGCTCATTGTAGTATTTGATTAACAGATTTTTAAAGTTATGAAATAAAATAGTTTTAAAATACTTTTGGCAGTTATTTGGAAGCCAAATATTTATCATGGACTGAGATATGTGTCAAGAGTAATTATGTGGTAGTTTTATAATTTTTGAGTTAGTATATGATTTTATAAAATTGGGAGATTGAATACTGTTCAGTAAGTATCTTGATCCTGTCAGGTTTGTAGTTTGGATTCGATGGTGTGTATGGAATGGATTGTGTAGGAATTTTGATATAATATTCATATATAAGAAGTATATATGAGTCAAGAATGATATATTCTGATTTCGGAGTAATTGGACATCATTTGATGTATTAGAAATTTTTGTTAAGTGTAAGTGGTCAGAATGACAGGTTTTGAGAAACCAAATATTTAGACCAATTTGATGTGATAAATGCATTGTGTATAATTTTGTAAGCTATTTAAAGTATTTTGTGTGAATTGTGAGGCTTATGAAAGGATTAATCTCCATTGATAGGTTAAGGAGATTTAAGCCTTGTAGCTGAAAGTGTTAAGAGGTAAGTATACTAGACTTACTACTGGAATCACAATAAACATAATAATTGTTTTGTATGATTTTGTAAATGGGGTTAAGAATATGTTTATGATATGTCAAAGTATATTTTGATATGAAATGTGAATATATGTTTATGAAAGTGAGCATTGACATTGAGCATGGACATACATGTGTTTTTGAAAGTGAGCTTTCCAAAATAAGATGCGTTTAACAAAGAAAGCTTTTGAAGTGTAATATGTCCATGAGAAATATTTTGTGATTTGAGGGTACTTGAACTCACTGTTAACTTAGTAGGCATTTTATGTGATTTGTGGAGCCTTTATGTGTGGCCTTTCCTTCGGGATTGGTATATGTTATGTGTTCCGTATGTAGAGAGGATCCTATTGGTACCTAAAGGAAGTGTGAGTCATCACATTCGTGTGGTGGCGTATTGGTACACGTGAGAGGACTTACCGATGATCAGGGTGAGGGTTTGGCTTTTACCTTCGGGCATAAGCGTTATATATGTGTGATTTAAAGACCTCACTTGTACTATTCCTCTCATACGGTATGTCACCTATGAGTGACATTTGGCTCATTATGTGATATGTGATATGTAAGTCCTACTAAGTAGTAGTCGAGTAATGGTATTCCTATTATGTGTTTTGAAAGAATGTGTAAGCGCTTACATGATATGTGATTTGATAAGATTATGATTTTGATTGATCACAGCATATCATATATATGCATTGTGTACATATATGTATTTGTATTTGATATATGAAAAATTAGTATGCTTACTGAGTTTTATACTCATTATAGTTTATGGTGATTTCAGGTAAATAAGGTACATGTGTGCTTAGCGGATTTGGCAAGGCTTCTGCTGTTCCTTGGGTTCCCTAAGTTGCTAGGTTGTTGTGTGTTTCATTTGGGGACACGTGGGATAGGATATTTGGTTTGTCCCTATTGAATAAATACTTATGTATTATTTCATTGTGTGTGGATTGGATTTGGTTTAAGTTTTATAAAGTGTGGTTATTGGATGATTTTAAGTAAGAATTTGCAATGGATATATTCTGGGCTCCCGGTAACAAAGTTGCTACTGGTGACGTAGTAGAGTGTTAATCTCTGAGAAAACTCTGCGTATCTCCGGTTTAATAATTGTCCCAGTCATAATTCAATTGCTATAATTCTGAAAGAAATTGAAATGAATGTTTAAATATTGTCAAGAGAAGTTTATATTTATATGTTAGGTTATGGTTGATTTTAGTGTTGAACTTACTAGCAACTTGCTAAGGATTTCTGTGTTGAATGAAAGTTAAAATTTTTGTGTAATATTATTTATGAGTGCACATGCAGTGAATGAATGTAAGTGATGTCGTGTGTCGGATCTTTTGGGTCTGGGGCGTGACAGAATATCTCATGAAAATCGACTCCCTCTATCTGAGTTAAACCTTGTGCTACTAACCTAGCCTTGAATCTCGTAAGCTCAATCCCCGGTATCCCCTCCTTCACCTTATATACCCACTTACACTCGACTAGCTTCTTTTGAGGTCTCTTCACCAACTTCCAAGTATTGTTCTTCCTAAGAGAACAAATTTCTTCTTTCATGACCTGCTGCCATTCTTTCTTGTTTTCACTCTTCATAGCCTCACCATATGTCCTAGGCTCATCATACTCAAGAGTGTAAGCAGAATTAAAAGCATGAAAAACTAAATTTGCTTGTGCATACCTGACTGGTGGGTTAATCGTTCTCCTTAGCCTGTCTCTAGCAAGCTGGTACTCTTCAAGTTCCATCTCAGGAGTTCTAGTCTTTCTTTGGGTGGACTTGGAGGAACTTGCCGGTGTTATTGGTTCATCTTCAAGGATCTCCTCGTCGAAGTGTTGATCTAGGGGCATATTAGATCCATGTTCAGGCTCTACTTCAACTTCTATTAACTCGGGTGCTGAGTCTTCCTTGGTCACAGGTTCTTCTTTCTCATCTTCTTGGGAGGTTTTTAGCATCGTCATCTCATCGAACATCACATCATGACTTATGATACTCTTTGATGGTGTTAAGTCTTTACACCACATCTTGTATCCTTTCACTAATTCGGGATATCCTATAAATACCTATTTGATAGCTCTAGGTTCCAACTTTCCCTCCTTAAAATGTACAAAGGCAGGGCAACCAAATATTCTGAGGTGGTCATACTTTGGAGGATTGTCAGACCATTTCTCTTCTGGCATCTTGAAGTCAATTGCTGAGGAGGGACTTCTATTAATCAAGTAAGCTGCAGTCACTACAACTTCTCCCCAGAATATCTTGGATATCTTCGCATTGGTAAGTATACATCTAACCCTTTCAAGTATGGTCTTATTCATCCTCTCAGCTACGCCATTCTGCTGTGGTGTTGATCTTACTGTTCTATGCCTTGCAATCCCATGCTTGGCACAAAATCCATCAAACTCTCTGTTGTAAAATTTAAGGCCGTTGTCAGTCCTTAGCCTATTTACCCTTTTGCTAGTCTGATTCTCAACAAGAACCTTCAAAGTCTTGAATACTTCAAAGACTTGATCCTTACTCTTTAACATATAGACCCACAGCTTCCTTGAATAGTCATCAATCAAGCTGAGAAAATACCTAGCACCACTATGAGTAGCTGTCTGAGCTGGTCTCTAAAGATCCGAGTATATGTAGTCAAGAGTCCCCTTAGTCTTGTGCTCGCCGGTACTGAACTTCACCCTATGTGCTTTCCCAAGCACACATTGCTCACAAAACTCCAATGGCTGAAACTTATCCTCACCAAACGCCTTTTGACTATATAACTCCTTTAAGTTTCTCTTGCCTAGATGTGCCAGTCTAAGATATCACAACTTGATTTGCATACTCTCATCATCTACCTAGAATAGTGCAGACCTACTCACGGCTTCACCCTTAAGCACATAAACACCTTTGCGCTTCTCTCATCTCATCACCACCATGGAACCTTTCAAAACTCTTAAAATTCCTCCGTCGATCCTGATGGAACACCCATTCTAGTCTAAAGTCCCCAGTGAGATTAAGTTTCTCTTCAAGTCAAGAACATACCTAACATCTGTTAACTCTCTCACTGCCCATTATGTAGCTTAAGCTTAACATTACCAATTCCTATCATTTGACATGCAATGTCATTACCCATTAACACCTTACTGTTGTGATATGGTGTGTGATGTGTATAGATATGTATAATTTCAAAAATTAAATACGCAACGGAAGTATTCATACATGTTATACACTATGTAACAAACTCAAGCATATAATCACATCTATGATCATTCAAGCATATATATATCTCATATATATTTTCATGCATGATATAAAATAAATTGTAAATAAATAACCTACCCAGTTATAAAGGTAGCTTTACAATTCTTCAAGAACTTCAATCTTCAATTTGTTGAGCTCACCTTGAAATGTTTCCTTGCACAATTCTAGTTCACAACTAAATCCGGTGGGATTGTGAAGCTAGAATGGCAGCCTTGAATTTCCAGCAAATGATTGTTTTAACACTTGAAATAATTTGTCCTTATGAATTATTACAACCAAGAGATGAGAAGAATTAAGTATTTTCTTTGGTTCTTTACAACTCTTTGTTTTGAACCTTAGTAAGCCTTTGCATATTCTCTCAACACTTTAAGAAATACACATAGGAAATACTCTCAATTCTCTCTTTTCTCTCCTAGAACGAAAATTCTCTCTTCCTTCACACAAATTGAACTCTTTCAATTCTTAATTAAGTGCAAAGAATGATTACTTCTCTTAGTGCTCCACCACCATTTATCCATGTTTGCCATTACAAATATTAATCAATCATATTTTTCACTCAACAAATTGATTCATCCATATGAATCAATTGTTAATGCACAAATGGTTATTAATCAATGTTGAGTGGTCACACTACTTCACAAATGCACCATTTAACAAATTCTAAGTGGCCAACATTGCTTATTATTAATAACAAGTGCTTACTCCATTACTAAATAGTGTTTGCCACTTATTCTAATTAATAATAATAATTTGATTAATATATAAAATATTAATAATTCAAAACTATTTTGAATATTTACATTTACCTTATATGTATTTACCAAATAAGGTAAATAGGTAAATACATGGTAAATTATTTATGGAGCAAGATTGAGCCACTTGTCAATTTCTTATTGGTTAACAACTCTTGTAAACCAATAATGTATTTTATATTCAATTATTGACAAGTGAGTAATAAAAGGAACCTTGAAACATTTTTCACTTTGCTGGAAATTGTTGGATTAATTATTCAATCCAATTCGCTATCCCAGTGCACAACGAGTACACTTCATATTGTGAGACTCTCTAGGTCCATGCTCGATTTGTCATATGAAACTATTTCACACGTCCGTGAACAATGTCCCATACACATGTTACAGATATTACAAAACGGTGCATTAGACCATACAAGTTGAGGTTATAACATATTCGTATAATTCTTCCATCATAAATATCATAGAAGAGCGGAGATATAGATCAACACCGTTAAGTCTCCATGTGCTCAACTATAAACTTATCTCTAGATTTGTATTTCAATAAATAATATCTGTAAACACTTTTACGATATTATTTTTTCGAGAATAAAATTAATTCTCGGATATGTCTGCTTATGGCCATAAGAATTTCTGAAATACAACCTTGGAGTTTCAGGATATTTTACTCACCCAATTGAGTTGATGGATCCCATATCTGTACACACCGGACTCCATGAGCATCGGACCATACCCAGTGACACCCAGCGGTCAGACCATAAAAGGTATCTGACATGTGTGGAACTAAAGTATGATGGATCACTCACAAGTCCACCGTGGCACTCAGGTCTAAGGACCACGAATACTACTCAACTCGAAAGATCCTTCATTGACGACTTTATGGGATGTCTATTGGAGATCTTTGTAAGTCTGTTCAATATTCAGTCCTTACTGAATACTTTTATCTCTATACGAGTTTCTACTAAATTTATGGTCTGCTAAGACTAACCATCTAAACTATCCAGATATAGACATACACTGATCTATATATATTAAGGTCTTCACTAACAGACCCGCATTAGTGAAGATAGATCAGGAACATTAAATTTAAGAATATATTTGTATAACAACATTTTCTAACACCATTTGCAACTTATTGCATCTATGTCATTACTAATATATTCTTAGGTCTTTGTCCCATTTCAGATAAGGCTCAAACTCTTTAGATTTTACTAACTCTTAGTTCTGATCTAAACTCTTTTAGATTAGATCTGAACTCTTTCAGATCATATAATGTCTAAAACGTTACAAGCATCTTACCATATTTGTATACAAAATAATTAGTGATATATTGAAATCATAATTGTATAAATATAAAGCAAATATTTGTACACAAAAGGGATGGCACGTAAGCACAAATCCCAACACTTACCACCACTAATGGGCTGAAAATTTATAAATCAAGACTTGTGCAGGTACATGTGAAAAGTGCAACCAGAATCTAAAACCCATTATTCAGAGTTCATACCATCAGTAGCGACGAGTGTCTCTGCGTTGTCATAGCTATTATCATAGGCAAGCGCAGCATCCGCTTTCTTCTTTTCTTGTGCTCTCTTCTCAGGACAGTCCTTTATAAAGTGCACATCTTTCTTGCAGCAATAGCACTTCCTAGGAGTCCTAGACTTTGACCTTGAGCCTTTTTTCTTCTCATCTCTATATGAGGGCCTTCCTCTTACAGATAGACTTTTTGCATTTCACTCAGTCTATTTTTCTAATAATTTTGAGTTTAATGATGATTTCACATCACTCATCATTAAACTCTCTCTGCCGTAGAGTAGCATATGAACAAAACTCTCATAGCTCTTGGGGAGTGAACTCAGCAGGATAATTGCTCTATCTCCATCTTCTATCTTGATGTTGATAAACTCAAGATCAAGGATGATCTTATTGAAGGCGTTTATATGATCTTTCATCGGCGTCCCCTCTGACATGGACAGCTGATACAACTTCTTCTTTATATGTAATCTGTTGGCCAACGATTTCTTCATATAAAGAGAGTCAAGCTTCTTCCAAAGACTTATTGCCATCTTCTCACCTGCTACTTCTTTTAGTACTTCATCACTTAATGACAGAACGATTGTGCTATGAGCTCTTTCTTGAATGTTTTTTCTTTCTATCTCAGCTCTAGATGACTCTGGCGTCTTCTCTTCATCACTAGATGGAGCTGCAGTCTTCTCTAATATCGAACCAAGCCTTCGGCTCACCAATAATGCCTTAACATTTATCTTCCATAGATTGAAGTCATTCGTACCGTTGAATTTCTCTACCTTGTACTTGGGTGTGGCCATGTCTGCTTAGAACCAAAGCTTTGATACCAGTTTGTTGAAGCGGAAGCACACAAACAAGCAAAAAATTCACCCAAGCAATATAATAATGCATAACAAGTTACTAAGAAATAAATAGAGAAAGGGGTAGAAGAAGAACACACAAAGAATTACGTGATTCGGCAACTTGCCTACATCTACGGCGGATCAAGATCACACTCTTCTTTTATTATAAATCTAAAGGCACTCACAAAGTATGCATTTTACAAGAAAGATCACAAAGAAAACTCTCTCTCTCACTCTATGAATTTTCTCTCACAAAGAGCCACAAAGATCTCTTGTTTTTCACAAAGATTGTCAAGATTTCTAGTTGATCACAAAGATCTATATTTGATCACAAATATGTGTTTACAAGCCAATTGATAGCCTTTATATAGGCTTTGGGATGACCTAGGTTTACCCTATATGTGTGAGAGTCGTATTAGGGAGTCTTGAAACAAGTGGGAGACGAAATAAGAAAGTTTTCTTATTTCGGGATATTGTTTCCGTCTCCAGCTCTGCGGCGCTGGCGTGCTTCTGTTGAGCGCTGCGGCGTTGGTGTCTTAGCGCTGCAACGCTCAGGTTCTAAACTGGGCGCTGCAGCGCTCATGCTTGGTCGCCGCAACGCTAGTGCCTGGTGCGCCCTTCTTCATTTTTCGTCTCTTTTTGCATCTTTCTTCGATTCGTGCGCACCATACACATTTGACTCGATCTCCAAATTATATTTCAATAATTTTCAATCAATATTTTCACAGGATTAATGCTAGATTCAAAAACTGAGGTTGTGGAAAAAGCTTCTGATTTCCACTGATCAAAACATATAATGTAACCTTGAGAGTGCAACCGCTAAATCGTGAAGCTAGTCCCCGCCCACATATATTTGCTTCTCGTCCGAATGTATTCAATTTAAACGAGCTCTTAAACTCTTGTTTCTCTCTTTTCAACCCATTGGGTTTCCAATTATATAGAAATCAGGGTCTCGACCCTTTGTTAGTCTAAATTGAGAGCAAGGATAAATTCACCCCAGTTTCATTCCATTTGCCCCCACTCCTATAAAAGCTATACTATAGTTAAAGAACAAGGGGGTGTTGAGGGTTGTCTTTATCATTCAAACTAAAGTTGATGCTTCGAATTGGGCCATCAGCAGATTGCTCTAGCTCAGAGACCCCATGTACCGTATTAATTGTTAATAAAGTTTGACCTGTTGCTTTGATATAACAGGCACTAAAACAGAACTTATTTGATTAAGTTGCGTCTCGGAACAATGATTTTAGGTTCTATACTTTGCTAACATTTTCATTACTTCATAAAATGATAATAAAAACAATGCATCGTAAAACTATGGGCCCGTTGGCATTTTCTCAATAAATGGATTCTAAATCAAATTGGAATAATAATCACAATTATTTATATATAAATACAGTAGTTTTATTGGTTGTAGCCACTGCTAAATTAATATTACTCACTCGAAAGTCGATACCACGGAATTGAAAGGGAATATTACAGGGAAGATTCAGATTTATATTCTTATTACGCACCCTTTGAAGCATAAGAAAGGTCCATTTAAAGAATTTACTTGAAATTATTGATCATGGGAAGGAAATTTGTTAATGGAGAACATGTACATGCTACATCAAGGTCAATATTTTACGAGTTGGAAATGGTGACGTTTAGTCATTAATCTATTAATTGATTTATATATAAAATCCAAATGGGAAAAAAAAATAAAAAATTGTTAAAAACACGAACCCACTTCCAATTGTGTGTTTGAATTTTAGTGAAGAAGACGCCTAAAGATGGATTATGGTGGACATTTTATTTCACTATCATTAGATATAAAAATTAGAGGATTAGATGCCACTGCCGATTACCTAACCTCTAAGACTTCAACATCTTAACAAACTTCCATTAAAGCTAAAGCAAAGTTGTTTTCCAAGTTGACTCCCGTTGTTTTTTAATTGACTCTCGGTCAACACCGCTCTGTCCGGTTAATTTGATCCTGCCACTAACTAGAGTCATACAATCCTTCAATTTCACGTTTTTTCTTAATAATTTTTTTTTAAAGAAAATAGAAAATGTTGATGTGCCTTCCATTCCATGGGTAGAGTTGAAGCATTGTTTACTTTCTTTATTTTTCCAAAAAAATTACAACAAAAAAAAAATTGAAGTTACAAGAAGATCCCATTTAATTTGTGTCATCCCAAAGAGCAAATCTTCTCCCCTATCCCACACATGAAAAGGGAAATGAAATACACTGTGTAATATGATCACTGATTAGCACAACATAACACATTCCTTCTAGTAATTTGGATAGAGTTTTAGACCTTAAACAAACAGTTCATCAGAATAGTTCCTTAATGCTATAATAATTATGATGATAATGAAAAAAAAGCTACACGTTTATAGGGATAAAATAACACATAATGAGAAAAGTTTTTTTTTTCCTTTTAAAAAATATATACTTATGAAGGTGATATCGTATTTGGCCAAGGATATAACCTTGCTGTGCTCTGGTAGGTCTAAATTAGATTGAAACTGAATCGTTTGTTGGGCAGCAATCAACTTTCATAAATTAAAAAAAAAGGAAAAAGAATATTATAGAAGAAATTATTTATTTATTTATTCATTTCCGAAGTGAATAACTTAAAGAAAAGAAGACTAGATATCAAGCATAGGTAGTGAAATAATGCAAGTTGGAATTGTATAAAATTATTGAAAATATGTTCCATCTCGAATAAAGTCTTAAGAGAAAAAGAGAATATAAGCTCGAATATTATGCTTTCATTGTTTATCCACTTTGATTATGTGCCCTGTATTTCCTCAAATACTCCAAGTCGCAAAGGTAGATACTCTTCATCCAAATAAATAAATAAAAGCATCCACTTCCATTATCTATTGTCATTTTTCAGTTCCTTGCATCTGATCTTCGTGCTGGTGTGTTTATATCATTCATTTTTTATTTTTCTTCTCATTTCATATGGTCATGGGATATGATATAAAAATCTACTTAGATTGATGACAGAATTAATTAATTAAGAACCCAAATTAACATTTTCAGGTGACTTGTACAGAACTTTCTTTATATTTCACTGCTAATTGGAGAGAAAAAAAAATTGGCATTTAAGACTGGAAATTTTTCATACTTTACGAGTTAGAGAAATGATAGGTAATAGCATGTAGGAGTATTTTAATGGGATATTTCAGAACTAGCGAATCGACATGTAGGACCCAAATTTACTTTTCATTTCAATGTTTCCTGTTCAACTTTTTTCAGTCAAAAGCACAAGTGGCAATGTTTGTGATCTAAATCTCCACCAATTTTATCATGTTTAAAGAACGCAAAAGATGTGCACAGGGAAAGGACCACGGATTGAAAGCTGAACATATTCTTGATCATTCAAAGATTCAAATTTGGAAAAAGAAAAAGAAGAAGAAGAAGAGGAAGAAAAAAAAGTGTAGAAACTTTAGACCTCCCCCACTACATCAAACCAAAGTCAGTCAGAAAGGAATTTCTCACTTAATAGATTATGGCATCGAATCCAATCATCGTTCGAGTTCTTTGAGCCAAGTGGGTTAGGCCTTAACCATCGCACTAAATTATTAGATTTGTTTACCCAAAATGGTTTTGCACTGCAAACTAAGCTTAGGCAATCAAATCTACACCAAGGTTTCTTCTCCAGTTATTTGTTGCTAGGATTAGGGTTTCTCATTATTTTAAGCTTTTGGGTATCACCAACTCAAAAAAAGTTAATGCGTAATAGGATACCTAAACCAATAATTAAATAATTTTATCTTTGACTTAATGAGAGTGTACAACGAGTTAAAATGAAATTACACTGAAAGTCAATTTAATTGCAGGCATAATTTAGTGTATGGATCAGATTCGAACCCTAGAAAATGTTTTGCATGAAGTAGACTTGCAATGAAACGGATTGGTACATTAATTAGGTATAAATAATATCTAAACCCTGAATTTGCATAGGAAAGGTATTCAAAATTAAATTTCATCTTATTAAGTTATCTTATAAGCTACCCACATCGTAATCTAGCTCGGGATGTACCAGCTTATGATTTGAGGTATATTCATTGGTTACTTAGGGTTCCTTATTCTAGCTCTGGATGTACCAGCTTATAATTTGAAGAATATTCATTCTTCACTTGGGGTTAAAGCTTAAACCCATTAATTGTACAGTTCTATTAAAAACGTAATTGCCAGCCAAATGTTGATAGTGACTTCCTTTCTTTTAAATGATTTTTGAGATTCAAATCTAGCTACGACGACCCATTTAATTATTTCTAATTAATTAAGCTCTTTTGAATACAAAGCACAAGAGAGACCAATTCAAATTTGTTTTCCCGGAACTGAGAATATTTCTCTCTTATGAGTCCTCTTTAATTAATTACTTGTAAAATGATTGAATGTGTATATTTATTGACGCTTTAACGTGTATAATGCGCTGTTTATTTATCTACCATTTTTGGCAACATTGTGGGCTAGATCTCTCAACATCACAACTAGGCAATGCCCATCATACACAGTCATTTTTTGAAGATTCGAATAAGCCACATTATCGGTATTTTCCTGTTAGGTTTATGCGAAATTTATACATAAAACGAATGGCACAATGGAGAAGCTTCCTTGAAACTTGCGGAGGCACCAAGACGAATAGGTATATTTGCTTATTTAGCAGATATGAAATTTACTTTTTCGGATTTATATATATAATCATGCTTAAAAAGAATAGTTCTAATATATTAACTATTCCAAACTGTTGAAGGTTCTTTCTTTTAAAAGGCTAATGATGAATTAACTAGTATTATAAACATTGCTTAACTCCCAAGACACTACCTAAGCACACGACGTTTAGATAAAATATAAACCATTTTGTATTAGTTTAATTATATGATCAATCTAATGGTTACATAGATGAGTACGCAATTTCTCATTCTTATTGAAGCAGGACATCGATGAACTGAAATAAAATCAACTTATTTAACTCCGATCCCCAAGGGTATGATCAATGATGCTCTTTTACTAGCCAAACAAATATAGTTAAATCAAATTATAGAATTCATTTCTCATTGGAGGGAATTTCTCTTTTTCCGTCTCATCATTCTAAAATTATCGTCCCAAGAACTACAGTGATCATCTCTTAAACTTATATATCTTCAAATTAAACATAAATAAAAGAAAATTCAATAAGACACTACATATTGACCGCAAATTGGATGGGTCTTGGTCTTGGTCTTGGTCCAGGCACTTGCCATTCAAAGAAATGATATTCACATATTCTAAATTGCAAAAAAAAAAAATCAAATCAAATCTTTTTGACCACCTGGTTGCTTACTAAGCAACAATATCAACGGTCAGGGATAGCTCAAGGGACAACTTCATAATACAAACCGTTCAATCACTACCAGCAAAGCACTAAATCGTTAGAAAGCGGGTCCCAAAAGATAGCCTTATAATTACGCAAATGCAGACACCGCAGTGTACTATACCACGTGTGTTGTCTGATTCTAAAAGACAAATTTACCCTCGTCACAATCGATTTTGAAAATGGAAACCCGTCGATTAATGCACTGTCGAAGGGCAAAAACATTTAACACTGTTTTTAACAGCAAGTAAAGGCCACGTCATACAAGAACTTCGGTAAGCGGGTTGCAAGAGTTGTCCCAATCACGCATGCAGGCATAGTGTGAAACGACACGTGGCATAAGTTCAGCGATCTATCATAATTCGTACAAGATTCGGTTTTATTTGGTCTACCGGTTTTGGTTATGGCACTATCTTCAAATGTACTATTGTATTTGCGGCTAAAAGCAGTGTATGGGAAGAGCCCGGGCCACGGGTGCATGGGTCTCATGTGCACCCGCCTACTTGTGACCCGACAATGTCGCGCCACACGACCATCACGTGTCGTACGCCGCAGGAGATTTTTACTGCGCCTCCGGGTTATTTTATTTTTAGGGAAATTAGCCTCCTCACGCGCCATTTTGCTGCATAGTTTCTCACGCAATTTCTCCGAAGTTTTTGAAAGAGAAAAATAAAATCATGTTTCCTCTTTCTTTCAAGTAAACTCATCTGACTTTTTTTTTGGTTCTTTATTATGAGGCCAACAACCTTAATCGAGGTGAAATGACGTTTAAGAAAGTGACATTATCGAAATTTAATTTTTTTTTTATAAGTATCTTTTAAAATAGTAATAAACTGAACATAATTTACATCATTTGGTACAAAAATGTATTCAATTTTATAAAATGATGTCAAGACTGAAGAACATTCTTAAGTATTCCTCATTGAAATTCTTCTTTTAATAAACATAATAATGTAATAGAGTTTTGTGTTCACACATCGTCAACCCTTATTTTCTGGAGGTGTACACAATGTCAACATAACATAATTAGGGTTGGTGAATTTACTAATGGATCGTGATTCTTTTCATCCGAAACTACAGCCCAATAGGGTTATGTTGGTCAACTTACGAATATTGAGAGAGAATTTGCAAAGAAATGGTAATGAATACGGCGCGACACCCGACATATAAACGTCAGCAATGGAGCACATGATCGCAGATGATTGGAGCGTGACTCTCACGCTCCTCAATGTCAAATTAACCTTTTTTGCATATCGTCATGCATTCGTGGCGGCGTTGCTCCAAAATTTCCTACTAAATTCATATTTTAATCCCAGATATACACAATATTTTCAGTTATACGGTCCTACTGGCCAATTATAACGGTTATTTTTTTCCCTTGTGTATAATAAGCTCGTCCCTATATATATCAACCAGCCTCCCTTGTTTTAGTCCCAGAAAATCAAAAAGCCACTCTCCGTTTTGAGTTTTGTGCACTACCATTTCAATTCCAGTTCCAAACCCAACCATGAGTTCTGACATAGAAAGCCTCTGGGTGTTTGCTCTTGCCTCCAGATGCAGAGCCTTCACTCAAGAAAACGTTGCATGGTCAATCGTGATCATGTTCTTAGCTTGGCTAGCCATTGCCCTTGTCAACTGGGCTCACCCCGGTGGCCCGGCCTGGGGCAAGTACAGCTTCAAAAGGCGCTCGTCTTTTGTTGCAGCCAAACCAATTCCTGGTCCTAAAGGGTTGCCTGTAATTGGCAGCATGAACCTCATGATATCACTCGCACATCGTCGGATTGCTGCTGCAGCTGAAGCATGCAAGGCTAAGCGGCTCATGGCCTTTAGCCTGGGTTATACTCGGGTTATAGTTACGTGTAATCCCGATGTCGCAAAAGAAATTTTAAACAGTTCGGTGTTTGCTGATCGTCCAGTCAAGGAGTCTGCTTACAATCTAATGTTCAATAGAGCAATTGGGTTCGCGAGTTATGGTGTTTACTGGCGAACCCTAAGGAGAATCGCTGCCACTCACCTCTTTTCCCTGAAGCAAATCAAAGGGGCGGAAACTCAAAGACAAGTTATCGCATCTCAGATGGTGGCCATGTTTGGTGAGCATAAAGAAGGTTTTGGTGTTCGCGACGTACTTAAACGAGCTTCACTAAACAACATGATGTGCTCAGTTTTTGGAAAAGAATATAAGTTAGACTCCTTGAATAACGAAGTTAAAGAACTTAGAGAACTAGTAGATGAAGGGTACGAGTTATTAGGCATGCTAAATTGGACCGACCACCTTCCCTGGCTATCAGATTTTGACCCTCAAAAAATCCGGTTTAGATGCTCAAAACTTGTACCTAAAGTGAACCGGTTCGTTAGCAGAATCATTGCCCAACACAGAACTCAAAACAAACAAAAGAACCTAGATTTCGTCGATGTTTTGCTCTCTCTTCAAGGCACGGTTAAGCTATCAGACTCTGATATGGTCGCCGTTCTCTGGGTAAGCAAAGCAAACAAATATTAACAAAACATGTTTATATTTTATTTTATTTGTATTCCAAAATTGTTTCTTTGTTTAATAAAATATTTCCATCCAGTATACTTAAAATGTTGTACTAAAAATTGCCCTCTATATTTGGATGCAGGAAATGATATTTAGGGGAACTGATACAGTGGCGGTTTTGATCGAGTGGACACTAGCTAGGATGGTGCTGCATCCTGATGTTCAATCAAGGGTGCATGAAGAGCTTGACAAAATGGTAGGCAGATCGCGGGCAGTTGTGGAGTCTGATCTCGGGGAATTGATCTATCTAACGGCTGTGATTAAAGAAGTCCTGAGGTTACATCCACCTGGCCCACTTCTTTCATGGGCCCGTTTAGCCATTACTGATACAACCATTGATGGGTATCACGTGCCTCAAGGGACCACTGCAATGGTGAACATGTGGGCTATATCCAGGGACCCACAGGTATGGATGGACCCCCTTGAATTTATACCGGACAGGTTTGTGGCTAAAGACGGTGAAGGGGAATTCTCCGTACTTGGATCGGATCTTAGACTGGCTCCATTCGGGTCCGGTAGGCGGGTTTGCCCGGGAAAGAACTTGGGCTTGACCACGGTCAGCTTCTGGGTAGCATCACTCTTGCACGAGTATGAATGGCTACCGTCGGATCAGAATACCGTTGACCTATCTGAGGTACTAAGACTGTCTTGTGAGATGGCCAATCCATTAACAGTTAAAGTGCGGCCAAGGCGTAGGTTAATTAGTTCGTGTTAGTTAATATTGTTAAAGAAGTTGTGCTGGCGCCGGTGCTGGTGCCGGTACCGGTGCCCGTGCCGGTGCCGCTGGGGGTTGGCAAATAATCTAAACCGTAGACGCAATATGTGATGTGATATATATTCACGTTGTCCTTGCTCTGTATCTCGGTTGGGGGTCACGTTTTTAATTTGACAGTTGAGTGTGAAGGGTGTTTTTTTGAATGCTGTTGTAAATACCAGTCAAAGAAATACAAGTTTCGAGTTTCATTTCTTGTTTAAGCAACTATTAAAAATTCTTATTCAGCCAAACTTTTTTCTGATCACATTCAATAATATATATGCCCTGATTCCAAATTCCACCATTGAAATTACAATTAACTTAAAATAGTATAACATGCATAAAGAATCATATTCAATCCAGACAATTATAACATGCGTTCATCTTCTATGCCTTCTTCACTATTCATCTCTAATATTTAATACTCCAATAATTATTCACATTTACTACACAATATAAGAACTCCAGCGTTTGAGCAAATGGTATGCTTTCCAAACCGTCCAATATCAATGGGCTATATACATAGAGAGTTGTGAAATTGAAAGGCATCGTAATCATACCCTGAGGGAATTACTTCTTTATATACATTAAAAATTTAAATTTCTGTTGGTATTAATTCATGTCGCCATTCTGTTTTTTTATTTATAACTTGTTATGATATGGGGTGATGTTAACCTCTCATTTTATTTTTTGGGGTATCGAATCTCAATCATGGACACGTGCATGCAGCCAGCAATCGCAGGCACAGGCTGATAAAGATGTTTAAAGACTTGATAGCTGGACCTTGAAAATTGACATATGATACCGTTGTTTAATCTTTTTTTTTTAACTAGTTATGATTTGGTTAAAAGGAAATCTAAACAAATTCATGCCTTATATTGTTTTATTTAAATACTTTATCAGCACAGCATATTACACACATATATATAGTAGGTTAATCTAAAATTTTAGGTAATTTTTAAATTAATATGTTGAAAATTAATTTTCTGATTTGATTCCATAATTTTAAGAATAAAATTCTCTTATTAGATTAATAGAAAGGAATGTGAATCTCTTTTTTTAGGATTAAAAAATTTATAAGAGAATAAAAGTCTCTTAATTTTTAGTATTAATTTCTTTGATATTGAAAATTTTATTATAATTTGATTTGAAAGATTTATCTTTAAATTTTGAGTCTGTCTTAGAGTATTCGAACTATAACACCCTCTTCATCTGCCTTCTTTTAAAATAAGATCAGAGAATGCTATTATTTTTTTAAAAAAATTTAATATTAAAATAAATTTTTATTTCTTTATTTTAAAGCTAAATAGACAGAATCTTCTTTAAAAATTAGACTTCCCACCACCTATTACAAAGAAAAACACTTTCAATCATTATGTTTCTCAACTCAACTTCTGTTACTCAACCATAAACCCATACTACAAATCTTAGCTCACTGGGGTTAATCATTCACCCCATGTAATCAGATACAACGTAAAATCAAAATAATATATATAATTTATCATTTAAAACACAAAAATAGTTCTTGATCATACATACACATGTACATGCAGTAGATGTCCATACAATTTGTTATACAAATATTTTGAATACAAATAAAATATATAAACAGATGATGTGACTAATTCAAGTTGTTGTAGATATAATTTTTTTTCTCTTCAGTCATCAATACTGGCAACTCTACTACCTGCGCGTAATAAATCCAACACGTTAAGTAAAAAAATTGTTTAGTTGGTGTACACAAAAGTTGAACAATATAATTTATTTATTCAAATAATATACAAATAACAGAATCAATTACTATCACTTACCACTATGTCGACAGGATAGGTTAAAATTTACCAAAATATTTAAATCAATTGACATGTGATTTTAATAGACGCTTAAAATAAACACTGACACGATACCATGGATTGGCCAACAGACTATCAAATGATGATTCAAGATCGATCACTCAGTTACTACCCGCCGATCCAGATCAAATCAGAATATATGTTAGATCAGAGTTACAGATCAAAATCACTAGAGATACAAAACAACACAGTACTGTTATAACACCTTATTGGCATGCCAATTACCAATCCTCACCTGTCAATGTTCAGGTTTACTCAGGGCTCTTTAATAATTTAATAATTATATTATATTAAACCCTTTTTTTAATATACATAATTAGACCCAAAAATTTTCAATATTAACATATATATCTGAAACTTTCAAGAATTCACATACATATTTGAATTTTTTCAGAATTTCATATATAAGTCCAATTTTTTAATATTTCACACATAAGTCCAAGATTTTCACTAATTCACAATTGAGTATGAATTTTTACACAATTTCACATTTAGATCCAAATTTTACCCAATTTTACATATAGGTCTAAATTTTATTCAATTTTATATATAGGTCCAAAATTTATCTAAATTCACATATAGGCCCAAGTTTTTTTCAAATTCACATATAAGTCCAAATTTTATCCAATTTTACATATAGGTCCAAAAAAATTTTAAATTCACATATAGGTCCAAATTTTACCCAATATTAAAAACACATTTAATTCACTTATAATCAACATAATAATTAATTAAGCACACTATTTGCATTCAAGTATCCATCAAATAATTTAATTACATAATTATATACTAAAGCCCTAAAACAAAAATTTAAGTTCAACTTAAATGTATACCAAACCTCTTCCAAATGGCATTCACTTCTTCTCTTTATCATATCATTGGCTCTCCTTTGTCAAGCCTTCGCCTTAATATATCAAGAATACACAAATAATCAATAAAACTTCAATTAAGCCACTAAAAGGAAAAAACCCCTAATTCTAAATGACAATTGAAATTACAAACCCTTAAAACCCCAAATTCATATTCAATTAAAATTTTCCCAATAACTCACCTTGAAATTCACCTTTTCACTTAAAAATAATCATTGAAACTTGATGGAAATAAGTTTGATTAAGGGTTTGGGGGCTTGATTTACTAAGGGAAGTATGTAGAATTGTTGAATTTAAAGGGGAATAAAATAAAAATGGAGAGAGAAGGAAAAAGGAGGGGACGTCAATGTTCTTTGCAAAAATGAGTATTTTCCCACACTATTCCTCTTTATATACTCATCACGTTTCTTGCCAAATTTGCCATCAACTAAATTCAAAACTACAAAAATGTCATTTGTTAGAAATGGTGGCATTTGATTGGTCCAAAAATTTAAATAACTATTCATTAACTAAACTAGTTAAAATCTAGTAAAAAGCTAACCAATTAATTCACTTTCCAATTCATTTTGATGGCTAATTGCTATTGGTTCATGATTAAGTGTAGAAAAAGTGTAAATGGCCAAGGTTTTAATTCCATGAATTCATTCATACCATACTCACACTTTTCCAATCAACCAAATTCTTTCATTTCCTTTAACAAATAAATTTAATCATAATAAATAAAAATTAATTCTAGTAAAAAAATTAATTCTAATAAAAAAATATTCCAAGGTATTACACGAATAATGTGAGTGCTCTGTATGTTTTGACCTTGTGCTTGTATTAAGCTCAATATATGACTTCGATAAGGACTTACGTGGCCTTGATGAAGGTTATAACGACATACAATGGCTTCGATGAAGGCTTACGACAGCCTTGATGAAAGCTTCTGTGGTTTCGATAAGGGCTTACACTGTCTCAAGAATAGTTTAGGTGGTCAAACTTGGTGAGAGTTTAATTGATCATGCTTGATGAGAGCTTAAGCTGTTGAGCTCGGTGAGAGCTTAGGCTATCAAGCTCGATGAGAGCTTAAGTTGTCAAGCTCGGTGGGAGCTTAGATGGTCAAGCTCGATGGCTCGGTGGAAGCTTAGGTGGTCGAGCTCGATGGCTCGGTGGAAGCTTAAATGCTTGACTTCGAGCAAGGGTTTACATGTTCGATGTTGGGGCAGATTTACGTACTTGGCCTCAGAGCAGAGTTAGATGACTGAGTTCAAGGCGGACTTATGTGATCGAGCTCAATAAGAGTTTAAGTGGTCAACCTTAAGGTGGACTTATGTGATAAGGCTCAGTAAGAACTCAACTGATCAGTCTTGAGGTAGACTTATATGATCAGCCTTAGAGCGAATTTATATAGTCAGCCTTGGGATGACTTACATGCTTGGCCTTGAGGAAGACTTAGGTGACCGGGCTAGGTGAAAGCTTAAATGGTCAGCCTCAAGACAGACTGATGTGGTTGGCTTTAGACCAAACTTAGGTGATTGAGCTTGGGTCCTCGGTCCTCGATTTCATAGAATATCATAATGAACCATACATATAGTGGAGTCTATATGCAAAGGTTTAAAAATATCTTCGGTCAAAAATGACTTTTTAAAGCTATAAGGTTTAAAAATTCTAATGAAGCCCTAGTTTTATTTTTATATTTTATTGTTGTGTGTTGTGGTCATTACATCACACCTGCCCTATGGTTCTACTATTATGTTTTGCTTGGACCCTTTGTCTAAGGTTCGTGGTTCAATTTTCAACACTTTTTTTTTTAATCTCAATTGAGGATATGTCATTCACCCCTTTTTTTTTACTTCACATTTGAGGAGAGATTTTCAACTGATAACAGCCTCTTTTAATTTTAAAAGTTAGTAGCTCATAAGCTCTCTTTTATTTGCTGTCAAATCTCACCCTCTTTTTATTTATTTATTTCTAGTAGTAGAATCACCTTACTACCAAATCAATTCAAAAACTTTGAGGATTAGCATCAAAATCTTTAGTTGAATTAATATCATAAAAGGATTTGTTATAAAACATATCAAAAATTAAACATTGGCACAAAAATTAATGTTAATAAAAATCAAGAACTTATCTTTGAATTATTAATCTCCATGTTTAGTCTTCGTGACTTTTTATTGTATTTTTCACAGATGTCGCCAAATTATTGACCCAAAAATTTGTAGACAACTTCTAAGCCAATGAATTAAAATTATTTTTTTTGTTGAAAATTATTTGGTTGAGACTAACAAAGTAAAGATAAAGAGACACAAGGATACTAGATATATAGTGGTTCAACCCAATTCAGGTTTATAGCTACTTTACTGGGTTTGATGGACTCACTCACTTGTAGTATTGGAGGAAAAGAAATAATTGGAAGAAAAGAGAAGAAAAACTATGCCAAGTAGTAGAGAGAATTTTGATGCGCTTCTCTATTATTGAATCCCTTTTTATAGGTGTTGTAAGACTTAGTAGTAAAGTCCTTTTATAAAGACAATTAATTCCCATGATTTAAGGAATATTAATTCTTAATTTGATTCCACGGTTTTAGAGATATAATCCTCTCATTTATTGGTTTCTAAAAAATGATGAGAACCCTTTTTTAAGATTAGAGTTGACCCCAAAAATCTATAGGGAAACATTGTATATAGTTAATTATGTTAATGTTCCTAATATATACATACACATTTTCTGTCATATGATCTTAAGGAGTGACTAAGCTTTGGTAAAATTACTTTGGTTGCAATAACATTAATAGAGAAAATGTACTTTTTATAAGTATAATCGTTTTTCATATACTTGTTTCATATTTTTAAATTTAAAACTTAGATAAATTAATCTAAAAACTTGCATTGATTGTTTTTAGTATATATTTAAGTAAATTATTTTTCCTTTTAATGTATTTTAACTTTTAGTATATTATTTTTTTTATAAATCTGCAAACTTGTGATTATTAGGATTTAAAACCTAAAATACTCTTACTTTAAAAATAAAATTTTTAACCAATTATATTTTCTAACACTTTTAGCAAACTTTAATATATATAACTAAACATTTAAAATTATAAAAATTAATTAAATCAATGACTTAATACATATTAAACAGAAATTGAAACCCACAAGTTGTAAATAATAGTGAACTGATAGTTCTCTAACTAACACTAAATTATAATAAGCAAAAAATTAAAAAAAATTATATTTGGTAAAAGAAATATTATGATTTTAATTTAATTTAAAAATGAATAAAAAATAATATCATATTCACAATATAAATTACTTTTATATCAATAAGCATATATATATATTTCTATAATATTCATAATGTTCAGCAATTTATTTAAAATTTTAAAAGTCATTAAATTTTTATAACGTCATTACATTTTAAAATTTTAATGATTACTATCATTAAAATTCAATCATTAATTTAAAAGTTTAAGATATAACCTTTAAGTCAATAAAATTATTTTAAGTGGGCATTTCATATAAATTTCAAATTTTTATTTAATGGTCAATTTTTCTCAATGAATTCATTTTAGTTTGTTTTCTTTTAATTATAGTTTATGAAAAAAAAATGTATTTTGACTTAATTTTTTTATTTAATTTAAATAACAAATTTTTTATTTTATTTTTGTGAGCACAAATGCAATTTTATGGCTAAGTCAATGTATATTGTTGGAATTAAGTGATTCAAAATTAATGATAAATTTGATTTTGAATTGAAGATCAAAGAAGAGTCGACACGTGGTCAAGAATGTAATAAATAGATAGAAGAGGCGCATAATAGAAAGTAAAATGTGGGGAGAGACATGAAAGCACAAAAGCAACATACTCATATATAAACGTCGTGACGTTGGGTTCTCAATGCCGCAACAATAATTTCAAGAAATCCAACCTCCAGCATTGGCCTTAGAACGCCCTAACGTTGGACAAGTCACATTAATACCCCGGCGTTAGAGATTGAATGTTGCAGCATTACCTATTCGGAAAAAAATTATATTTTAGTTCTAATTGCATGTTTAAGTCAATTTTAAACTTTCTAAGCACGTGAACTCTTATTTCAATAAGGAATAAGGTTTTTAAAGGTGATTTAGAATATATATATATATATATATATAAATGTTTGTAATTTATTAGAATGAACAATGCATCAACAAGAGAGAATAGAGTATTGTGGCAGCTCGGGCACTGAACATAAGTGTGAAAGAGAACCATGAAGTATTTGAGCATTGAGCATAGGCGCAAGATAGTACTGGATAGATCCTTTAGGAGTTTCTATATTGATGTATTTCTTAGGTTTCTCTTATAGGGTATTTTTTTTATATATAAAAGAATTGAATAAAAAAAGAAGAGAGGATCTGGAGATCCATCATGGACGTAAGTGTTTGTTATCGAACCGCGTATATACTTATACCTTATGTGGTTGATTATTTTTTTTATTGTATAATTGATTTTATTTATTTTTATTTTATTTGTAAGTGAAGCCTTCCTTAAAATGCATAGGGTTTTATGGTGTTAAATACCAAGTTAAGAGATATTAGGGCATATAAAACTCCAACGAATGGAATCGGTTCTTATACCACGTATATTTTTATACCTTATGTGATTGATTATTTTTTCTATTATGTAGTTGATATTATTTATTCTTATTTTATTTGTAAGTGAAGCCTTTCTTAAAATACATAGGGTTTTATAGTGTTAAATACCAAGTCAAGAGATATTAGGATATATAAAACTCCAATGAATGGGATCGGTTCTAATATTAATTACTAAGTGAGTTTAGTGTTAAAACTGATTTCCTACAAGAAACTGATATTAGAGTTGGGGTTAAGTTAATGCCTAAGTGGTGTTAAATTGAAAAGCCTAACTTAGTACCTTAATATATATTTTAGTGTACTCCTAACATATCTTTCTTGGTGTTAAATATTATTCACATATCATATCAAGAATAAAATAGTAAAAGAGAAAAAAAAAAGTCATTTCACAAAATTTTTTTAATGACAAAGGATAATGAAATAATTTAAAACATTTAGAGAGTAAATGATAAAAAAATTTAAAGAAAAAAGTACAAAAAAGAAAGTGACAATTTCCCTCACTATAACGTCAGTAAACTTAACATGAAAACCATATTTGTTATGGAAAGAATATCCATGTATGAAGATGAATCGGCAGCCACAAGGGCTTCAAATTTCAATAAAAGTAGGCATATCTTGGAACCACAATAACGGAAACTCTAAATTAAAATAAAGTTTAGTTAAGATATGAGCCATACCGCTTAATACACGAAAAAACAAATTAGCTAGATTGACATGTTACTATACGCATATTATTATGAAATGCCATAAACTAATATCATTGTAAGTTTATTGACATAACTCGAGGTCTAGCAATCTAGGGTCGACAACTTAATTTGCAGCAATAAGGTTAGTCTTGAACTCGATGGTTTTGGCTCTTCACAATTATTGATAAATACATGGCTAAAAGGTGCTCACTCAAACTTTTGAGCACGTAATCATACATGCTATTGCTTTGATTTGATTAATTAATTAATTGAAAGGAAATTCTAACAAACAAGGCTAACGTAAAAATAAAGCAATAATGGATGTCGACATATGATATCGTCCTGAAAGTTTAAGCTTCTTGATCATAGCTGCAAATGCAATTGTCTTTATATAATATATATCTTTATCACGACAATATTATCACATATCACTGTTTTGTAAATTGGTAACAATATCATCGTACTACTTGATATGATTGATATGATTGTGAATGTGCTGTTAATATTGTCGGTAATTCCATCTCGAGGCAGTCAATTGAGTGCATTTTAATCACCATCAAAATGAAAACGAGAGCTGATGTGTATGGTATGCCTGCAATAATTTAATAATAACAAAAATAATAATAAATCTCTCGTCTCGTGTAATCACTAATGTGTATCATTCTCTGCGTTCAATATGAGCTGGCCGCTTGTACGATCTTTTAATTGTGTGATTGCTCAATCACTACTCATATAAGATTAAAATCCAACCAACAACTTGAGAGGCCTGTAAAGATTGAAACTGCAGATTGTCAAAAGCAACACGTTTTGTGACCTAAAGGGGCCCCAATAGTGGATTGTTTCTCGTTAGAATCCAAAATATTAAAGACTATGTTCCAACTTTTATGGAAACCACACAACACATCGAAGTTGACATTTTTAATCCCCCCGTAGTAGATGACACCGATCCCTTCGTTGTTGATGTTCTTCTTCTTCTTCTTCTAGTTTTGCCAGTAATTATATCTGCTTTGCTTACTTATTCATAACTGAGCTGGGTGTAGGCCATACTTAATTATAGCTACGAAATAGAATATGAAAAATAGTTATTGACCACAGTAAAATAATTTCCACCTAATCTCTTTGTGGGTCATCCTCTACATTTCTTCACCTTGAAGCAAAAAACGAAAATCATTAAGATTCGCATTCACTCTCGGAGTCCTTGTCAAAATACCATCACACGTGGGCTAAATCTTTATAAACTTTGTTATAGTCTAGTTTTAGTTGGTGTGTGTGTGTTTTTTTTATAAAATAAAATTAGAGGAAGATATATAATCTAGTGATTAAAGTAAGAGTGCTTGCAATGTGATCATATCAGCAAAATTATAATATAGCATTGAATTTGTAAAACTAAAGGTATTTAATGCCTGCAATCAATCATAACGATGGACCCTAGTACCTGAACCGTTACATCTGGACAAGTGTTATTTATTTATTTTAGAAGTGTTTAAAATTTAAATGATAAATTTATTACGTCAACTTGATGTCAAAACATGGTTAAATGCGGGTTCATCACATCAAATGGTAAAAGGATACAGATTTATAATGGGTCATTGGCAGCGGTTGATTAGTGTTTACATTTATAATGGAGTCAGTTCATTTTTTATTTTGGTTTCTTCTTCTGATCATACATGCAATTTCTAACCTCAATTATTTAGAAAAGAATTCTTCTGTTGGGAAAGACAGAAGAATGATCACAAGTGTGGAAAGTAAAAGAGAATGATCAGAATAATAAAAAAGAAACTGAAGTACTTATTGGCCATCCGGAGATGCCAGAACCAAAAGAGTTAAATCTAAGTAAAACAGAAGGGGAGATATAGACGCCAGAGAGAAATGAGGCGCATGGCCATACAGATAAGGCAATAAAATAAATGCCAGGAACCGGGGGAACAGAGGAAATTCAGGTAATGGACAGATTTAACCTAAGGAAGACTATTACTCTGACACATGATGTGGGAATTATAGGGAAGGGTCGACGTGCCAAAAGAAACTCTAAATTCCCACATAGGGGACAATGATTGCAAGCTGGAACATTCGGGGTCTCCATGACCCCTGCAAATAATCAGAGGTACGAGCTCTGATTAAATCTTGTCGATTATGTATTTTGGGATTGTTAGAAACAAAAGTGAAACTGTCTAATCTAGATACCATTTGGAAGAAGTTGGCATTACGAGAGTGGAAACTAGATAATAATTCTGAGTGCCTAGACATGGGAAGAATATGGATCGCCTTTAATCCGGCTAAATGCAATGTCACGATCTTACAAAAACACCAGCAATTCATACATAGTAGAGTGATTATTGATGGTATGATGTTTTACTGGACTCTGGTTTATGGTGCCTCTGTTAGTATTGAGAGAGAGAACCTGTGGAAGGACCTTAGGGAGGATTTGACTCCCAACACTACACCGTGGTTAATCCAAGGAGACTTCAACAATGTACTCAGCAACAATGACAGAATTGGTGGTCAATGGGTTAATGATAACATGGTAGAACAGTTCAAAAACTAGATATCGAGACTAGAGTTATTCGAGTTAAAGAACCATGGTTGTCACTGCACTTGGTGTAACAATCAAACAGGTGGACAACGAATTTGGAGGAAAATTGACTGGGCATTTATTAATGGAAAGTGGCTGGATGCATTGGAGTTTTCTGAGGGTGAAGTTCTTCCAGCGGGCATTTCAGATCACTCTCCTCTCGTGGTCTCCATTTCTAGAGCTTCATATATTGGGAAGGTTCCTTTCAAGTTCTTCAACGCCTGGTGTACTCACAGTGATTTTGTTCCCACAGTCGAGAGAGAGTGGCAGCATGATTGTCATGGTTCCCCAATGGCCAAGGTATGGTTTAAACTAAAGCTATTGAAACCCAAGCTAAAAGAGCTTAATAAGGTCTTCTTCTCAGACATCCAGCAAAAGATTGAAGATTACAAACTGATGTTGGCCTCATTACAGAGTAGTCTGATCTATGACCCATTCAACCAAACCCTTCAAGATGAGGAAAGGGGCATTTACCAACATTTAAGGAATCTTATTTATGCTGAAGAAAGCATTGTCAGACAAAAATCCAGAATCAGATGGATTCAAATGGGGGATTCAAACACCAGCTACTTTCATAAGTCAGTTAAGCAGAGAAGAGCTCGGAATAGAATCATTTCGATTGAAAACCCAAACGGGGAAATTGTTGAAGACCCCACGGTTGTGAAAGAAGCCATTGTTCGATACTACAAAGATTTGTTGGGTACCCCCACCTCCCATAGGACGTCCATACAAAAGAGAATTATGGACGCGGGCCCTAAACTGAAGGTTGATGATAGAGACATGTTGAATGCCCCTGTCACAGAACAAGAAGTCAGAAGTGCTATCTTCAGCATCAATGGTGATAAAGCCCCTGGACCGGATGGCTATAACAGTTGGTTCTTTCAAAAATGCTGGCACATAATGGGAAGGGAGGTCACTGCAGCTGTGCAACATTTCTTCTCCTCAGGTCAGTTCTACAACCCCATAAATGCCACTACCATTACCCTTGTGCCTAAGGTTCATAATCCTCATAGCTTGGGGGACTATAGACCAATTGCATGTTGTACCGTCCTCTACAAATGTATTACCAAAATTATAACATGCAGACTGAGGAGAGTGGTGAGCTACTTGGTCAGCCCTAGTCAATCAACATTTATCCCTAATAGGAAGATATCAGATAATGTCTTACTAGCTCATGAGCTTGTGAGGGGTTATGATCGCAACAGCGGGAGCCCAAGGTGTGCTCTTAAAATAGATCTCCGCAAAGCTTATGATTCAGTATCTTGGGATTTCCTAGAAGAGGTATTGATGGGTCTGAATTTCCCTTATCACTTTATCAACATCATCATGAAGTGTGTCAGAACAAGCACGTACTCAGTTATGGTAAATGGCAGACTAGAAGACTTTTTCCCGGGGAAGAAAGGTTTGAGGCAGAGGGATCTCATATCCCCTTTGCTTTTTGTTATGGCCATGGAATACCTCAGTAGGAGCCTAAGTTGTATTCCTCAAAACCAGTTTATATATCACAAGGGGTGTAACAGGCTGAAACTAAACCACTTGATGTTCGCAGATGACCTATTGTTGTTCTCTAATGGGGATGTCAAGTCAGTGGGCTACTTTAAACAAGCACTTGATGATTTCTCAATGGTCTCAGGGTTGCACCTAAACGCTGGCAAGAGCTTCATCTTCTTTGGGAATGTGCCTCAACCTACCAAGGAGACAATCCTTCAAGTGACTCAGTTCCAGCAAGGTGTTTTGCCTATCAAATACTTAGGTATCCCCTTAATCTCTGGAGGACTGAAGAAAGACCACTGTCAGGAGCTTATTAATAAGATATCTGCAAGAATCTCAAGCTGGACTGTGAAATATCTAAGCTATGCGGGGCAGTTGCAATTAATAAAATCAGTCATAATGATCATGCATGTCTACTGGAGTTCTATGTTCACCCTGCCTAAGTCGGTCACCAAAGAAATTGAAAGCAAATGCCGTAATTTCTTATGGCATGGAAGTAACCAGCAGGGGAAGAGAGGTTTAGTGGGCTGGAATGAGGTATGCAAAGATAAAATTGAGGGGGGTCTTGGCATTAAATCTATAAGCTTGTGGAATTCAGCGGCAGTTACTAAACACATCTGGGAGCTGGTTGCTGTGAAAGCCTCATTGTGGGCAAAATGGGTAATTGATAACAAACTGCGGAGACTAAGTTTTTGGGGCATCACAAAGCCAATGGATGGTAGCTGAACTTGGAGGAAGATGCTGGGATTGAGAAGTCAGATAAAACAATTATTCTCCTATGAACTGGGCAACGGCAAGTCCTTTCAATTTTGGTGGGATCCATGGCTGGGTGGAGAATCAATAGTTAATAAATTCCCCCACATACAAATCTCCGATGTGAATATTCCTCGGGGTGCAAAGGTTAATGAACTATGGCAGCATGGTCATTGGAACCTTCCTGACCCTTTGGACGAGTACACTTCTCAGGTATGGGACTATCTCCGTAAAAATATTTCAATTTCGGAAAGAGAAGATAGAATTTCATTCACCGCAAGTCCCAATGCAAAGTTTTCCATTGCGAGTACTTGGAGGTGTCTTAAGAATAATGAGGCTAAGGTGGGATGGTGTAAACTGATATGGGGAACGCAACATATACCTAGACACAGCTTCGTTACTTGGTTAGCTTTGAAGAACAAATTATCTACCAGAGAGAGACTTAAAAAATGGGGGGTTATCCCATCAGATGATTGCCCCCCTTTGTGGTAATGACAAGGAAACAATCACACACTTATTCTTCCAATGCAACTTTTGTAGTAAAATTTGGCACAAAGTACTAAGGGCGTGTCAACTCAATTAGTGCCCGAACAGATGGCAACGAGTAATCTCCTTCATGTGTAGGAAATCTGAAGGCAAATCCACTCTCAGTAAGATTAGAAGAGTATCGTTCTGCGCTACAATCTACTTTATTTGGAGAGAACGGAATTTGAAGGTCTTCCAACAGAAAACTCCTTCTACAAGCGAAGTCTACCAAAAGATTAAGGATGTTGTTTGGATTAGATGTATAAATGCTGTAAATGGCCAAGGGATTGACCACATTGTAGTTGGTTGGTAAATGTAGTTAACTGTCTATGGATTGTATTGTCTTACTTTCTCTTTTTTATTAAATCTTTACTCTGTAATACCCGCGAAATTTAGCATTTATATAAACTTTTACTTATAAAAAAAAAAGAATTCTTCTGTTCATTTTAAAGTCACATGATCCTCGACTGACTGAAAGCTAAATGAGCTCCTCAGAAGACTGATTTAGTTATATTATAGGTATACAACAAATAATTTCAATCTGATCTTATCAAATTCGCCTTTTCTGATCGAATTATAGAAATGACATCAAGATCGTACAATTCCAGATAAGTAGGCCGTTATATACATTAATTACATAACACAAAGTATGGCAAATAGTTTAAGATTGATCCCACCAATGACATGTTTAATTTCTGTTTCTTTTGAGAAATCATTTTCTCAAACTCAAAGAAGACACCGACAACAAAATCTTACGTGCACAATGCCGATTAGTTGTTGTCGTCCATTTGGCTCATGCAATTAACATGATCGAGAGGAACGCATGGAGCCAGTGACAGCAATCTATATTAAAGAATGGAAAGCTTTTCTCTTAAATGAAATTGATAAAGACCGCCCACCAATTCAATAAGATAAACACCAATGAACGTAAGTGTATGTATATATAAAGCCTCAATCAAAGCTACAAGACCCTCGATCTCCCGAGGCTTGTCCTTGATCTGTAGACACAGACTGTGACCTCGAAATAAATCCGAACACAACAAAACAAGACAATGTAATGTGACTTCATTCATCCGAAATATAGAAAACAAGATGATGACTTATTCTATGCATGGATAAGCTAGGAAAATATCGTAGTTCAATATATAAGATTGTATCTCGTTTTCTTTGAGGTCCATTTCAAGTTAACACTTAAATGTTTCCTGATATAAGTTTATTTAATAGGTGCAATCAATCGTGATTAGCTTGCTTAAGAGAATCCTAATTAATTGTCACTTGCTAATAATAAATGAAGTTATATAATTCTCAATTAAAGTATATCTTTGTGGTTTTTTAAATTAATCTTCAAGGTAAAAGGACTTGGATCATTAGATGTTTTTTTTTTAGGTTTGAAAAGCAATGAGGGCCACTTGCTAGTAGATTGTGTTTTCTTTTTTTCTTTCTTTTGGGGGGGGGGGAGGAGGGGATGGATCATTTGCTTCTTCGAGGAGTTTTGGTTGGTAATGGAAAAGAAAAATTATGCAATCTAATGATTTTATTATATATGACATTATTAATAATGTCTAGATGTTATAGATAGCTAGGGATGATATAGAAGAAATCAAAGCATAATTAATGCCTCATTTAATAATCGCATTATGAACATTGATGATGTGATTGGTAGAAAAACCCTAGCACCAATAAATATTTAATAAGGCTTCTATGCTTTGCCCAAATGAGTACACCATAATAAAGCAAAAGAAAGAGGTACGTCCATTAAGTTATAATTAACCTAATCGGTCAGACTAATCATGGATAAGCTTAAGATCTTTCCCTTATGATATTACTATTCAAATTTGCATTCTCGTGCACGTCTTTATTACTTTCATATCTGTCGGGGACAGCAGTCGGTGAAGTTGCCAACTTGATCGCTGCTCATCAATTCAGCACATCCCATAAATCTCGTTGATTCAATGTACAAATAACTAAAGCCAATAAACTATCTTAACTTTTCCTGCATCAAAACATTTCAGTTATTTTCAGCCTTTAGATCCAATAGCAAAGACCTAATGAATCTTTTGACATGGCAACAACTAGCGAACAGCATGGTTCTGCCACCGTATAGTAACTTTTGATAATACATATATGTGTATATATTATATATAGCTAAGCAAAAGCAATGCAAGCTGGCTGATTATTATAGACAAAAGATAATAAAATGCGAAACCTAGTTGTCCAAAGGAGTACAAGAAGCTCTTAGCATTATTTATTGCGCTGTTACATGCTGATTCATCTCTTCATGTCAGATATGATTAGATAAATTTCCCGCAACTTACTATCTGTGCAATCAACAATATTAGAAATTTTATCAGAGCATCCAGAGGTTCTCTTTTTAACCCTTCAAATTTGTCTGTTTGTTTATAATTACATAGGTTGAAATAAATTTAGACACCATGCTTTAAAAAGGTCGAGAATCTTTTAAAGAGTTCATAGCATCATGATCCTTTAACTTAATGGCGCAGCTTTTCTGGTTGTAGCTATGTAATAGCTAATAATACTTTACCTTAAATATATAAGCTATTTCTTATCAAGGATGTTAAAATGTCACTCTATTCAAGGACCTATGTGTGTTGGACATAATAATAAAGACCTACATAATACAACTCTTTTAATCTATCGTGTTAAATTATCAAAAAAAATATTAAAAAAAAATTTACTTGATGAATTCATAGCAATTGATTGAGAGAATTTGCAGTCTTTAATAAGAACATAAGAGTATAGCAACTTTTCATAATTAAATTTGTGTAGCTTAATGGAGATTTTTTTGTGATGGAAAGAGAAAAAAATCTCTACGAATAATAATTTAACTTGAGACCACAATCTTATAATAACATGTTAATTATCATTTCATCAATTATCGTTTAAATAATATTAGATTTCTACACATAATAAGCTCATATTCAATATATGTTTCAAAATTTTAATAAGAGATAACTCAAATAAATACTTAAATTAGTCCTAATTTTAATATAACACACAATATATAAATATTATTAATATATGAGCTCACACAAAAATAAATAAATAAATAAAACCCAATAATGTGGGCATAGCCAGATGCCTCTCTTATCCCCCCAAAAAAAAAATTCATTTACCAACTAGTTAATCACACAAAAATAAATAAATAAATAAAACCCAATAATGTGGGCATAGCCAGATGCCTCTCTTATCCCCCCAAAAAAAAAATTCATTTACCAACTAGTTAATCGCTTAAATACATAACATAATTCAACTTGCTTTTGAACTAAAATTCTTTTTTTTTTTTTGTTATCCTTTTGACATTTAAAAAAGAGAATGGAAATTTTCTAATATCAAAGTTTTTTTTTTGAATTCATCATTAGATGTAATATTATTTAATAATTTCATCAACATTACATTTTAAAACTATTAATATAAAATCAAATAAATTATCAAAACTTTACATAGGGTAATTACAATATGGTGCGCTCGAACCTAACAATCTATTTAATAATGTTATCAATATTACATTTTAAAATTATTAATATAAAATCAGATAAATTATCAAAACTTTACATAGGATAATTACAATATAATACGCTTGAACCTAACAATCTTTTTAAAAGAGAATTAAACAACTCATTTTGAAGATCATCTTAATAGTCAAGACAGCTCGAACCTAACAATCTCTTTAAAAGGAACTAAACAACCCATTTTGAAGATCATCCTAATAGTCAAGACAACTGCCCCTATTTTAAATGAAGAATCCAACCATAATGTGAGAGAGACAAAAATTTCACGAAATATGTACTAACTACCCTCACGCAAGAGATTGGGCTCATTCAAATGCGTGTACAATTTTTAGTTACTGGCCCGATGAACTTTATCAAATTTTCGGCCCCATTTACTTCTTTCAAATCGACGACTAAACTACTCAACAGCATAGACTGGGCTCATTCACAGGAAAATATTTTGGGCCTGAGGTTTGGGTACAATCCAGAAATTCTACAGAATAGAACATATCTGTTGGGCCACCAGAGGCCCAAGAAGTAAACACACCTTAGGCCTGAGGTTTGGGTCCAATTTCAGAAATTCTACCGAGTATAGCATTTAAGTTGGGCCAGCAGAGGGCCAAGGAGTAAACACATGCCTACTCTTTGAAGTTTTTGAACAATTTCAATCCTCGAGTAACCGAAGAAATTAGTACGTGGCGCTTTAACTTTCAATGAATTATTAATTATATCCTGGGGTGGTTGGCTTCAAGTCATCTGATGAATATTTCAAGTACAACTAAGTGTTATAACTACCAAGTGATGTTACATATAAAGTTCAAGTTCATACTACGTGTATTTTGCTGTTGTGTAAAACTTGCCATCTGTTTTCAGTTCAATAGTCTGCTTCTCTTGTTGATTAAATGCGAATTATAGAGAATAACAAAAATCTCCAACAAGAAGGAAATAACTTCTACTAGATCTCAGAACCAGGACGAATAAAGCCAAAGACATTATTATTAGTAACAAAAGAAAATATAATAGCAAAAGAAATCCCAACAAGTGTCAATTTCAAGTCCGATGATAGATTGCCAAAGAGTACTTTATTTCAGTTTTACAACTGCATAGAAATAGAATGTTCCAACTACTCCTCTTTCTTGGTATAGTATCGCAAAGCAAATGCTATGCCCAAGATCAACAGCGGTAACAGGAACTGCAGAATCTTAGCCACGAATCCAGTGTCATTGGCTTTATGAACTGCTTGCTGAGGTGGAATGCTCTTCCTTCTAGCTGGAACAGTGGCGCGGTCAATCTCACCAATATAGTATTTTTGCATGATCTCTCTTGCGGAATCACTGTGGCCCACATCTTCAAAATCATCTGTTGCATCTTTCTCTGCAAAGTTTAGGATGAGATATATGAAGTTCTCTCATAAAAGTTGGTTTTCAATAAATATCATAAAACAATGAGATGAAACCAAGGTGCTGGCATTAGTGAAGATGGTAAAACAATCTTACCAGTAGCAGCTAGCAGGACTTCGTCACCTCCAGGATGATCTTCGAGAAATGGGGTTACATCATACACCTAACAGTTTTTGAGATTATATGCCAGTTAATGAATTAGTTGAATTATAAACAAAAGCATTACATAAGGTACACCACAGATGCTCTTCAGTAATTTGTACCCCGAAATTATTACACAAAAGATCTGACCAACAAACAGAATTAATTTGTGCAAAAATACATGAAGAGAGATTAGATCAATCTTGGCCAAGCAACTTGCTCCTGAAAGGCCTCTCTTTGTATGCATAGATGATAAGTTGTTGGCAAGTAGCAAACTGCATATTTTATTTCTTTTAAGACTTTTATGCCTTGCACATGAAATGAAAGTATTTGATTATATACTTTTATTGATAAATCAAAATTTATGAGCCACCTAATCATCATTCATTAGGGATTTATGCATTTTTTTTCTTAAAAGCCCTTATAGAAATTGTCATAGATAATTCTTACTTTGTATCAATTCATTTTTATGGATATTCACAAGGTTTCCTGTCAAGTGGCATAAGAAAAGCAATTTACATATGGAAATGAAAATTTTGTTACCAGGGCTTTTGAGCTAAAATAAACTTGTCAAGATATATTTCGAGTTGGACAAAATTTTAATACATGTCATAATTTTCTGATCATCCCATCAATATATACAGGAATATATTTCCAACGAATACCCGGGAAAAAAGGAAAAAACTGATAAGAAACACCTGGGAATTGGGATCATAGTCTATTGAGTACCAGAGCCAGATAAACCTCTTAAATTTCCCTGGAAATCACTTACAGAGAGAACCTAATACCTCTCTATTACAGAAACATGAAATCACTCCTAAACTCAAATCAAGAATTTTACAAACTCTCTCCAATACCTCCTACAAAAATTCTCCCCCAAAACAACATTTCTGCTCCAAAATCAATGGTCTGGACTATGACCCGAATCATATAAATCGATGTGATTGAGTCCTAACAAATTTAGTTCTATAGATCTTGTCCCTAAACAGTCTATACACTGAATCAAAATTATTCCTATATACAGCTCAAAATCAGAACAAATAGAACTTTTTTTTTCTTTTGCTTTGCAAGAACACGAACTCAGAACAACAGACAATCTACCAAATCAAGAAAATTACAACTAACCGAATCAATGATTAGGACGGGCTAGATAAAACTAACCTTCCCAGAGATTAGAAGCCAGCAATCATCCCTGTTTTTGTGCTTTGCCACCTCTTGAAAATCATGAACTTTGGTCATCTTTTGCTATTACCACCACTGCTCGGACAGAACTATTAAAGTCAACCTCAGAAACCAGGAACGATAAAGATCCAAAAAGAAAAAGAACCCAGAAATTTCAAAGCGATAAAATAATATATACTCGTGTTAAGACATATTAATTCAAAAGAAAAAGATTGATTCAAAGAGTGTGTGGGTTTTTCTTCATCCTACAGGAGATTAAGACAGAGAGCTCTTTGTGTGATATCTCTTACCTTTGGCAGTTAGCAGTTCAAACTTGAAACTTCAAACTCTGACCGGTATCCACTAACCACACGCCCTGCTTTCTATTTTTATCTCATGAAATTTTTTATTGTAATTTGTAAAACGGTGTTACGGTAACCACTATTTTTAATAATTCCCCATTTTTGACTAAATAGATAGTCAGTAATACGATTTAAAAATGAACTATTATAGTTTTCAGTTTTCTTTGACGGACGATATTATTGTAAGATGGTGGTGATTGGATTTATCAAAAACGGAAAATGTTTCATCGGATAACATATTTATTTATTGCCATACAATCAAGGGTTGCCCTTTAATGGGGATTATTCATTTTTAATTTTCACTCGTAAGGATAAATTTCTTTTTAAGAAAAAAATGGAAAGGGAAGAGGAAGACATGAAGCATACGGAACTATTGCATTTCTTAAAAACAGTCATAAAAGAAGGCCCACGCGGCCCATTTTTATTGGTTTAATGCAATATTTTCCTTGTTTGGAGAATTGAGCTGATTACAAAGCTGAACCTAACTCTGTTTGGTCAAACCGAAACTCTGGTATGTAATAAAATCCAATTTAAGGCCTAGTCCAATCCAACGGGCGAAGATGACTTTTCTGCGCCGGGAAATACTCGTTTAGTGTTTTTTTTTTTTGGGACTCGTTTGTTTGCTTACTTGCTTAAAAGGCGAGCTGCGAAAGCTGCTGAGAAATAAAGTAATTAAAAAAAAAGAAAAAAATATTTAAAATTTTAGATAATAAATATATAAATTTAATATTTTTAAAAATTTCATTGACATTTTTATTAACAACGGTTTCAGTTTATTTTAACAATAAAATAAATAAAATTAATGAAAATACGATTATACTTATGTTTCGATTAAAAAAAAGTTTAAATTTAATTAGATATTAAAAAAAGAGTTGAATCTTTAATCTTGTACTTAATAATTACACACTCTTTAATCATAGAGAAATTGGTAAATATATATTATATTAGCTCATCACATGTTCAACTCTTGATATCTTTACTCATCTTGTCAATCTAGACTCAAATTTGAGTCGGCTTCCTTTAATTTATCTTTTTGTTGATTATAAAATAAATAAATCAATTATTAATAAAAAGACTAATATCATCAATCCTAATTCTTTCTTATTCAATACAAATCAAAATTATATTAATGTATAACATAAAAGATTTGATCATCCAAGTATTAATGTACTAAGACAGGTTGTATCCAACTGTAATATGCATACTTCAACCAAAGATAATAACATTCCTTCTTTTGGTTTAACTTGTCAAATGAGAAAAAAGAAATCACAAGTTACACTTTGGTTCTTCAGAAATCAAAACTACTCAAAATGAATATAATAGGGATGGATATAATAAATTGTTGTGTATGGACCAACATTTATACTTTATAGGGATGGAAATAAATACTTTGTCAACTATATAGAAGATTAGAGTAGGTTCACTTGGATATATTCTTTACAATAAAAATCTGAAGTGTTAACCACTTTTGAATACTTTTAGAATCATATTGAAAGATTATTAGATAAGAAAATCGAAATCATGCAGTCTGATTTTGGAGGGGAATATAAATCATTTACCACTTTGTTAAATCAAAAAAGAATAATACACAAATTTTTTCTGTCCATGCATTTATTACTAAAATAGGAGAGTTGAAAGAAAGCATAAGCGTTTTATGAGACAGATCACACCTTATTAGCTCAAAGTAGAATGCTTCTAAAGTTCTGGTGGTAAGCCTTTTCTACGGCTGTCTTTCTCATTAATAAAGCACATTTAGCTGTTCTAAAGTATAAATCTCATTTCCAACTATCATTTAACCAAAAACAGGTTATGACTTTAAGGTATAGTTTTTATCATAAAGGGTACAAGTATCTAAGTGTAAAGGGTAGGATCTATATAACTAGACATGTTAACTTTAATAAAAAAATATTTTCCCTTCTATTTTGATCTTTCATTTGCTATAAATTCTTTTTTCAACTCAAAGAATCAGACCAATAAAGATAGTTATGTTTGTTTCTTTCACAAAGTTTCATTTCCTTATACTAAAGAATTGTTATGTCCTTTAATTGCTGATACAAATCCAAATTTAACTCATACTCTTATTGAAAAACATTCAACTCACACTTTAATCCCATATTTCTAAACACATGCATCACCAACCAACATAACACTAAATAAGACCACATCTATACATAATGAAATCATATCTACATAATCTTCCATCTTAACAAATGCAATACCAAATGTGAAGAAAAAAACTACTATCAATATTCATCCAATAATCACAAGATGAAAGGATGAAATATATAAACCAAAAACCTTTCTTACCAAAGTCTTAAAAGACACACCACCTATTGTTGCAAAAGTCTTAAGGCAACCTCACTAAAAATAAGCAATGTTGGAGGAATACTAGGCTTTGATAAATAATAAAACCTAATGTTTGGTTCCTTACAAGTTGGACTGCAGAATGGTTGGTAATAAATAGGTTTAAAAGATTAAAAAGAACCTTAATAGTAGTATATCTAGATATAAAGGTAGATTGATAGCCAAATATTATCACCAAACTCCTAGTGTTAACTTTACTAAGACTTTTAGTCCTATAGTAAAAACTAACACCATAAGAGTCATCTTAAGCCTTGCAATAACTAGAGGCTGGTAATTGAAGCAGATTGATGTTAACAATGCATTTTTAAATAGAGATCTTATTGTGACAGTTTACATGAGTCAACTAGAAGGGTTTATGGTGGTTAAATAGTTAGATTATATATGTAAGTTATAAATGGCCTTATATGAACTTAAACAAGCCATAATGGCATAGTATGACAAACTTAGAACAATTTTGGTAAAATGGGGGATTCCACAACACTAAATTAGATACATCAATGTTTATTAAGAGGAATAGAGATAATCCTATTATTTTTTTGGCGTATATGGATGACATTATTATAAATGAAGAAGATGCAAGTGCTATTCAAATAGTTATTAGTCCATTAAACAAAAAATTTGCTTAAAATGATTGAGAAGTTTAAATTACTTCCTAGGTATTGATATCACAAAAGTTGGCTCACTTTTGTATGTGTCCTAGACCAAATATATGACTATTTTGCCTAAGAAAACAAACATGACTGAAGCAAAAAGTTGTCCAACCTTAATGAATACAGGTTTTAAACTATCCAAAAATACAACAAGCCTTTTCTAGATAGGTTTCTATACAAGAGTGTTATAAAGGCACTACAATATGTAACACTCACAAGACCTGCAATCTCTTTTGTTGTGAATAAACTTAGCTAATGTCTCTCTTTCCTAACACGACTTCATTGGCAATATTGTAAAAGTTACTAAGATATCTTTAAGGAACAAAATATCATAGATTAATGTTTAGGTCAAGGAATTTTCTAAGCTTAGTTGCCTTTATAGATAAAGATTAGGTATGTGATTCTAATAATAAAAGGTCCTAAAGTGGCTATTATGTATATCTTGCTAGAAATTCAATTTCTTAGAGTTCGAAGAAATAAAGAGTTGTAGCAAGGTCTAGTACAGAAACATAATATAGAGCCTTAGCTCAAATAGCAACTAAAATTGCTTAGCCTTTATTTTTAGAGCTTCACCTGCAACAATCCTCAATACCAATAGCTTGGTGTGTTAATCAAAGAGCAGCTTCTCTAGCTATTAATTTAGTATTTTATAATCACACCAAACATATTGAAGTGGATATGCATTTTATGCATGACAAAGTGCTTAATTGAGAGTTAGATATCAAATATATGCTCACTAATTCACAAGTTGCAAACATTTTTATTAAGGCTCTATTAATTACACGATTTCAAAACTTGACACATAAGTTCAATGTTTGTTTTAGATTATTAGAGATTTGGTGATTCAATAATCTTATTTGAGCAAGAATTGAGAATAATATCAAAGAAGAGGGTCATAAGTGTCAGGGATCTAGTATACGTGGGCGTATGCATGTGTTATTGTGTTTATTGTCGAAAATACGTATCATATATGAATTATACGTGGCGGAAGCGTTAAATTAAACAATAAACACAATAAATAAAATATATTAATCACATAAATATATTAATAAGGTAGAGAACTCACCTCAACATGTAACGTTATACACGTATTTCTTCGGAGTCCGCATGGAGACCAACTCGTGGACAATTCTAGTCACCAACACGGTAGGCTTGGCGAGCTAGAACAACAGTTCGATATCCAGCACGGAATTAACTCTTAATCCCAAAAATGGTCAAGTGTGTGATTTTATTCTTTTCTCCAAAAGGATAAGAAATAAAAAATTTGAAGCATTTTACTATTACTTCAATTAAAAGTATAGAGAATTTTTCCCTTCTTTTTTTTTTCTTTTCTTTCTTCTTTCTCCATTTCTTCTCTCGGCAAACACCAGGCACACACACTTTTTCTACAACAATTCACATCTTTCTTATATATATATATATATAATAAAATAATAATAATAAAATATATTATATAATAATAAAAAATAAAAATAATGGGTGACAACTCACACCTATTATTTAATATAATAATATTATATAATATAAGAGATATTTTGATTATTTAACAATTAAATAATCAAAGTGTGAAATGATTATTTTGTCTTTTATAAATAGTTACTAAGTCTACTACTAGTAGGTTTTATCAAATTTTATATTTGAGTAAACTCAACCGAAGATCCATAATGCACCACGCGTCATTATATAATTAGTAAATAATAATTATTGACTAATTATTATATTTAACACTTAAATACAGATATGCACGTATTCCCGTGATAGTGCTGAATATTACTGGATTAAACACTTTAATCCGGTATGCTGCCCTAGAGTACAACAAGTACACTCCATATTATGGGACTCCCTAAATCCACACCTGATTCGTTAAATGAAACTATTCCATGAGTCTGTGAGTAATGCCTTACGCACACGTCGCGATTATTATAAATCAGTGCATTGAACTATACAAATTGAGGTTACAACGGATACGTATAGTCATTCTGTCATGATATCCTGGATGTGCCGGGATATAGATTATCACCGTTAAATTCCCTAGTGTTCATCCATATCTTATCTCTAGACTCGTATCTCACAGAATAATATGTGCAAACTCCTTTGCCATATTGTTTTACCTTGGTGAAACTATTTCTCCGGATTAATACTTATGGCCACAAGATTTTTTTAGATACAGTCTCGAAGCATATGGATATCAAACTCTTTATGCGAGCTAACGGATCTCATATATTTACACACCGGACTCTATAGGCATCGAACCATATCTACCGACACACAACGATCACACCATGAAAGGTCTGTGACATATGTGGAATCAAAATATGGTGAATCACTTACAATCCCACCGTGGCACTCAGGTTAAAGGACCACGTATACTACTTAACTCGAGAGGACTCTACGTTGACGGCTTACATAAGGTGTCTATCGGAGGCCCTCGTGAGTCTGTCCCATATCCAATCCTAACTAGATACCCATATGTCAATACGAGCTCCAAGCTCACGGTTGGTTAGGAACGACCATTTATACCCTATAGGTACGACATATGTTGATCTATATATAAATGTATCCACCGACAAACCCGCATCGACAGAAATAGATTAGAGACAATTATTCAAGAACATACTTGCGCAACTAGCTGGCACTCGATTACAATTCTTGCAACTATGCAAAACTAGTATATTCTCAGGTCTATGTCCCATTACAGATAAGGCTCCAACTCTTGGATCTATTGAGAATTATAACCAGCTAACATTTAGCATTTATATCTCTCAGTATGGCTAACTATGAGCGCTTATCTAAATTTCTTTAGATCTGACTTGAACTCCTTCATATCTACAATGTTTATAACGTTATATTGCATAATACTATATATGTACATTATAATGTCTCCAAATTTCTTTAAATTTAACTTGAATGAGTATTAGCGATTTAATGGTAATGTACACTTGTATAAATATACAAGTATATGTACATTCAGGGATGTTAAGCACCGACCCTAACAATAAGAAGTCTAGAACGCACGTATGAGAAAGTATAGGACGTGTGGGATATGAAGGGAGAAGTGAAACGAGACTCGAAGACGGGAAGAAAGTAAGTAAAATGTGGAGGCTGATAACAAGTTTAAGCGCCGTGGCGCCCAGGGCTGGAAGCCGCAGTGCCCATATCAGTAAGTCAGTGTTGCGGCGCTAGGCATCCAGCGCCGTGGCGCTGGTCGCGACATACTTAACGTTGCAACTCTAAGTCCTCGGCGTCATTGCGTCAGAGCGAGTTGAGTCAATTTTTAATCCGAATTTATGTATTTATGAAATTTTTGGACTTTTAAAACAAATGGACTCTTACTCCAATAAGGATTAGGATTAGTAGATACAAAATAACCCCTATATAAACCCTTGTAAACCTTTTAGTGGAGATTAAACATTAAAAAAATGCTATAAGAGAAGGAAGAACTAGGTAAACATTAAGATTGAGTGTTCATTATTCGTAAGAGAGTAAGAGTATACCAAATATTATATATTTTTTAAAGTTCTTCATTGAATTTTTTTTATAAATTCTTTAAGGAGTTAATAAGAGAGATTAGAATCTTGGATCAACTATAGACGTAATAATTGACCGAACCATATAAATAATTGTGTTGTACTCTTTGTTATCTATTTTAAATTCTTATTATTATTATTATTATTTTTTATCTAAATTATTTTATTACCCAAATAAATTATGATTTAAAATTAAATTAAATTAAAAATTTAATCTCACAAAAAGAAAAGTAATTCCATAAACAGTATCAGAGCAAGCTAAGCTTAGATGTCTAGAGCAGACATTGAGTTCATGTGTCTAAGTTGTTTTAGAGTAGAAGTAGAAATTGATTCGAGCTCAGCAGCAGGTGATAATTAATGGAGTGGGTGCTCAGTCAGATGATGATTATTCTAAAAACGATGAAGAAATCTATTTGCTTTGGAGTAGTTAATTGTTTCTCTTATATTTCTGATTTCTTTAGAGTTTTTGAAAAGTATAAATATTGGTCATTTTATTTGTTTCATTTATCTGAGTTTATTCAATAAATTCATTTTAATTTTCTCTAATTTTTTCTGCATCTGTCTTATGGGTAACAGTTATAAGAAAAAAAACTAATTGAATTTCCTGGAAACCAGAAACATTGCTCTAATAATCAGATTTATTTCTGAAAGTAAAGGGATTATATATGTCAATTGAAGTGATTGATGAGAGGCGCATGAGAGATCAACTGTCTAAACATGTTATGTACAATTTGATATTGTTATAATATAGCTTTATAACTTGAATTTCTGTACAACTGTCTAAACACCATAAGATATTATATTTTGGGTGTTCATGTTTGTCGTCTAACTAAACTTAACCATTGCTAACTGTTGCTTTAAAGTGCAATAAAAAAGAAAATGCATGGCTAAGAGAGATGCATCAGAATTATTTAAACATGAACCATCAAAGCCCCGTCAATGTTACAAGAACCAAACATCCATCCAACATATGCTACAACAAGCGCCAAAACAATATGAAAAAAAAAAAATTACAAAGCACATGCAGAATCACATTGTTCCACGTGCGTGAAGATACTTGAAAACTTGAATAACAATGTCAACAGAAGTAAAAAAAAAAAAGATTAATAACAAGACTGGGAAAACACATCTAAGTCCTAACAAAGCAGTAGGTCAAACACTCAAAGATCATCAAACAGCTGTAGCATCTGCAATAATAAGGGGGAAGAATATATTAGCTTATAACTCAAGTCTTTTGTCCGCATGAAAAGAACGAGAACAATGGAAAAAAAAATGGTATGCATGATCATAAACATGATGATTAATAATATAATGGTGGAGGGGAAAGGATCATATGGTGTCGGTCCCTACCAATCTCTTAGCAAACATGGGCAGCCATGTAGGGAGATTATCATGGGCCAGAGAAATCGTTTGATCATCACCATTTGCATATTTGATATAGTGTGTGATTAATTTGACAACAATCTCATTGTATTTATCTTTAGAGTTTTTTTCTAAAAGGGACCCATTTATGAGTAGATGATTACTATCATATATATGAGTAATGACAGTGAGGACAGCTTCGGTTCCTCTCCTGTCCACCCATCTTGACTTGACCATGCATCATGCATGCTATTTGAGTCCGTACGAGTAGAAACTGTTAGCAAAGCCTCGCATAATACAAGAAGAAGACGAGACAGGCTTTGTCGTTAGGGAAACTAATACATTAGTATAATAGTATGAATATGATGGTTGTGAGTGATGTTCCCAAGAACAAGATCATATCGAGCCGGGTCATTTATCTAAAACAATAGTGGGTGAAGACTGAAGAGTCATTTTTATGTAGTTATTCTTTCATGATGCGGTCTTTTTTTTTTTGTTGTGTTGTTCAGTCGAGCAATTTGCCAGACAATATGGTAATTAGGTCCCATATTAAAAGCATTAATGGTGCTAAAGGCAGCAGTACAATTCTATAGATCTGGTTGTGCTGATCAATTTTGTTGCACTCCCAATGATTGGATGTTCAAGATCGATCATATTAGGGTATATATTTAACTATGGATGCCAAACTGCATGACCTTAAATGTTCCAGAAGTAAATATTAGAGATAATTGACATGGTCACAAATTGGAAGCACAATTCGCTGGTTACCCATCTTACTGTATCAGGTCTAAAATTAACCGTACAATTAAACTGTGAAATTTTAATAAGTTTAAAATACTTTATGGAAATTTAATTTAATGACATACCTGGAATTTGAAGTAAAAAAACTGATTCACTAGCTTCGTTTTTATTGCCAAGGAGTTCACGAATGCTAGCTCTGTTTTGACCATCTGATCTAGCCTTTCCTTCAAGCTCGGGATGGATCTTCCTTTTTAACATCCTCCTCATCATCTAGTCATATCACAAAGGTCGATTATGACTTAATTCATTGAAGTATGCAAAAACTGGTCTATAATGATGTCACATTGCAGCCCCACTGCACTTCAAAGAAAATATAACACGAAAAGTATGTAGCCCTACAAAAGAAAATATGACACAAGTGTGCTATCATCTTCTATGAACAGGATGAAAGAGTGTTACTTACTTGGTGCAATTTCTTTATGGGGCGCGAATCCTCTCCAACATTAGGAATGAGTTTCTTGGCAAATGACAGGCCATTCTTTGTCCGACCAGATTGCTTTTTACCAACATTTGGCTCGAATTCCTCCAGATTTGGCTTCTTTTTGATCTCAGAATCTTCATAGAACAGGTCTGCTAGTGTTGTTCTTCTTCTCTTCTTTCCTTGATCTCTGTCTCTGGTGCCTATGTCAAATCTGAGTTCATTAGGGGAGCCTACAAATGGAGTTAACGAGACCCCATCAAGGGTTACGATCACGCCAGCTTTGCCAACATTTCCATCAGCATTTAATGCAGTGTCCTCAAAATTGTGTTCTAATGTTGTGAAAATTAGTGGGTTCACTTCCTCATCTTCAGCAATGTTGTTCTCTCCATAAGCACCATCATCGTCATCACTGTTGACTGAATCATGTTCATGACCTTCCTCTTCTTCATCTCCACTTTCGAAAACGGAAATTTCTTTTTGTTGGCCGACAGGTTTTAGCGGATCAAAACCAAACGTACCAATGGTTAGAATTCCATCTCTCCAGCCTTCAAGCACATCGATGAGGGCAACTTGTTCGAGTAAAGCTTTTGTGTTGGTGTCAATGGCAATAGATTCAGTTTTCTTCACATTTCGAGCAAAACCATCTGTGCAAAACAAAATTTATAATATGTAAAGAGAACTCTTGGCGGCGCCGTACACTACGTACGTCATAGGAACTTTGGTCAAAAAGTATTTAATAATTTATTGTTTATTATATTCAAATTAATATAATCTGCCGAAAACAAATACTCGGCGATTATATTTGTAGGAAAGAGATACAGAGTCTTTCATGATAAAGTAACATATATATCAAGTATCAACCATTATTATACACTAGAACAAACGAGATTCTGTAAAAGGTCTGCCATTTAAAAAGGAAAAAATAACGTAAAACTTTAAGCCAAAAGATTCAAACCTTTGAGTAGGTTATGATTAAACTTCCTGTGCACCCAGTTGAAGATCTGTGGTTAAGAAACAAAAACAGATTAGCCAATAAACTCATATGTGAATTAAATTAAATGCAGCCAAAAGAGAAGTACACTAAGCTTAAGAAATAATAGTAAAGGCGAAAGATTATGACAATGAGCGATCATCTAACCTTCATTTTCTCAGCCAAGTCTTTGCTGAGCAAATTGGTACAAAGGAGTTGTGTCTAAGTGAGAGGAAGAGGAAAACGAATATAGGAGAAGAACTAAAAGCAGGGGCCAATGGGTGGAAAATACTGATGATGACACGTGTCGGGACGAAGTGGGGCCATCAATCTGACCATGTTTTCTGGGTGCATGTCATGTTTGAGGAGCCAACATGTTGGGTCTGTCTGGCATGATCGATGTTCCGAAATTCTCGAAATGATGTGCATTTCGCTCTCTGATAACTTGTTCTTTGGTTTTTGCACATTAATTTTCGGTGGACTATAGTTCTTCGACCAAATTCCACCATGACCCCAAAAAGTTTTTCCTTTCATTTATCCATTACTTAGTATTTTCACCGGCCTCATCACTCCACTCATCATATATGTATCCATTTTTTTTCACTTATCCATTTCTCTGTGGAGAAATTGATTTGCAGTAGAAATTATAGAGCTAGGAGTGCCGTTAGTATTTGATTGTCTAATGAAGATTGGTTGTCACTAATATTCTCTCACTGAGACATGTTGGATGCTTTAAGGATGGTGTATATTGACTTTTTGAAAGATACAGGTGACATGAATCTAGCAGAGGAACGGCACCACACCAGGAGTACAGTACTCAAAATTTTCTACTTACAGAAGACTCATCAACTTTAGAGTTTATCGTATGATATGTATGTTGTAAGTTCTATTTACATGCATTAATTTCTTATGCTTTCTTCACGAAAAGTTAATATTCTTGAGACACTTTAGAAAAGTTCTAAGAAACAATATAATTCCAACTGAGAAAGATTTTATTTTTTTTGCAATTTTTTGGACTAATTTACAACCAAATGATTGATATGATTAAACTAACGATATTGATATTATACATTGTACATGACTGATAAATATAAGTTGGCTGGTCCCTCTTTTTTGCTTATATGGTATGGCAAGATATAAATGTCAGTAGTGCAATACAACTAATAACTCAATTGAAAGGATATTAAATACCTCCATCTTTTAAATATCGAAGGCAGTTTTTTGGGTAGTTAATATATATCATCTTTCTTTTTTCTTTTCCCATGTGAGAGCTCAGAAACTAGTCAAATTTGGGATAATGTTCAACGTTTAGTGGGACTTGTTGGAGTTTGATCAATCAACTTGCCTTTTGTCACAAATGTTTATCCAAAGGTTAGATTCATATCAAGCATAAGAAAATGTCATTTCTAAGTACTGGCATGTTCCATTGCATGACTGCAGTTAAAAGGTTGGGTAACCTGAATCAGAGGTGCCTTCCTTCTTGTTGCAAGTTCATATTCCACCAAGTTGAAAACCTACTGACCTTCTTAGTTTAAACAAACATTTCCTATTTCACCAAATAATAAGAGGATTGGAAAAAACAGACCATTGTTATTGCCTTGTTTCAGCTTTTAGACCATTGTTATTATAAGTTCCATGGGCAACAACAAATATTGGTCTGAATAAAATTCGTTTATACTAGAAGAGGGGGATACTAAACTGTACTATCACTATTCACTAATGAAATTTGCTTCTCATTTGAGGCTCAGTTTATCATATATTTTCCTTTAAAATTTTCTTTCTTTTCTTCCCCTTTAAGAGAACCCTCACTATTTTGTATTAAATTTCCTGTGGTTACATGTGGAAGAGCTATAAACCAATAAGCACCCATAATCAGACACTCACAGGGAAGAATGTTCAACGAAAATGAAAGCTTAGCTGGAGCAAGGGGAAACAGAGGCATGGAAGAGGACCCGATGGTGCTGTTATTTGCCATGTAGCAAATTGTCTTGTTATAACCAAGATCTAGCTAAATGCCTTCAGCCATCCATGTAATTAAACAGTAAGTTTGGACCGTAGGTTTACTGGGTATTATCGTTGGCTGCCTTAAAGCATATAACATCACCTCCGTCTCTCCCAGAGAAGATGCTTTGGATTCTAGTAAAAGCAAAACTGATTCAGAGAGGTGGGGTTGCCTCAAAGAGCGTAGTGGTGGGTCAGCTTTGGTCCTTCCATAATAGTACAACCAAAACTTTTTTTTAGCCGTAACAACAGCTAAACCGAAAGAAAGGGAAAGAAAAAGGTTCTTCAAATGTTAAATTGATAGAGCACAATGAATTTTTTTTTAATGATGGCTCAAATTTTAAGTTATTATTTATTTTATTTCCAAATTTAATAGTTAATTTTTTATAATTAAAGAATTTAAAAATAGATAATTTTATTCTTATTAATATTTTTATTCTCAACAAATAAAATCAGTCTATAAAAAAAATGGTCGAACCCTTATAAAATAAAAGTCTCAAAATTGGTCCAATACATGAATATAATTTTTTTTGTGATTAATATATGAAAATGATTAAATTGTGACAAAAATATGTGAAATATGATTAGATTGTGTTAAAAATGAGCGGAAAAACCATTGAAAATAAGTGAAAAACTAATTAAAAATGCTGAAAAATAAAAAAATAATGATGATTGGCATGATGTTATGCCTGCCACGTACGACACATGGAATCGTGTGCCATTCGCACGGCACAACTCGGCGTGCAGTTCCCATCGCGCGTAGGTGCATGCTACACTTGGGCCGCGTTCGTTATGTGCATCCTGCATGTACAACCCGTGCTTCAATTGCATACGCATGAATTAATCAGCACCTCCACTCCATAATCGATCAATCTTTTCTTTTTATAATTGAAGAACTGATTAATCGAAACAGAATAAAGATAAGAGTCTGGAAAATTGGCGATTATTGGATCTTATGATTTGAATTAAATGCACACAAATATAGTCGCGATGCAATTACTAATCTAAAAAATCACAAATTATTTTAGATTTATAATTTTTTCTCTCTAATTTATCGTATTTTTTTTTCAATTTTATCACATTATATTAAGTTTATATTTTAATGCTCATATATTTATAAAATAAATACAAAAAATTTAAAATTATATTAAATTTTAGAATGATTTTAAGAATGCCAACAAATTTTTGTGCAATTTGTTTTCAAATATTTATTTATCATTATATTTTATCAAAAAGTACAATTATATTCATTTATCATAATTTTAGCTAATAAAAATTATACTATTAATTTGTGGCTAAACAAATAATTATCTAAAAATATAGATTATTTTCAAAGAATTTCCAATTTTCTTGGGCCAGAAAATGAAGCAAGTTTTATATGGTCCGTGTTTCACCTGAAAAGTGCTTTAAACCTTTTTATGCAGTCCACTCAATATTCATATTGAATGCTTTTGCTTCACATTATTTCTAACTTATTAATGTCCCACTCAAGTGGCAAATCACTGGTCACTTTTTATACAAAAGGCTATTTTTCATGGGAAATTAATTTAAATAAAATGTAGAAAGATTTAACCTTTAGTTCTTAGTAGTATGCAGTTATATTGGTCGCTGAAGTTCTTCATTTTTATACCATAAATGAAATTTCATTCACATGGTCAGAAAGATATGACCCACTTACATTTCTATTTCTTCTTAGCAAAATCGTTTGCTTTATTGTTATAGGTCACCGTTTAGCTCTCGAATGATTCAGAGCCAGAAATTTAAACAAACCAGCTCTATCAACCGATGCTATCCAATGAACATGCAAAGACTTTGAGCAACAACAATGACCCACTTATAAATATTTGATTGGTATTAGCTTGTAAGGATAAATAAAAGAAGCTTCATCCCATTGGCTGATTTCTGCTTAAAGAATATAGTGCGATCCACGACTTCTAGCAAAAAGAATTTATGAGGAAAAAGACTAAAGAGAGAGCCATTCGCCATTGCTGCTGGCTGTGCTTTTATCTGGGCATTGTTTTCCTATTGTGATTTGTGAACTTGAACGATAATTAAATAAAGCATCATTTGTTTTGGAGAATTAAATGTACATTAAAATATTTTTTTTCTTTTTTCTTTTAAGAAAAAGAATATCAGAATTACGGTTAGGTATTCGAAACAAAGATTTAACTAGCTCCTGTTAATGGAAATCAACCTTACTTCGATTGTCAAGCAATTCAAATTCATAAGCATATTGAATGAAGCCAATAAAGGGTGATGGCCGAAATAGATAGGATAATATAGCATTAAGCCTCATTCTGTACTTGGAGAGTTGAATTAGCTGCTACACAAATGCAAGAAAAATGATCTAAGTAATTTTGATGACCTTGTTGTGTTAAGTTCAGGTGTCAGTAGAAATACCTTGTATATCCTAAATGAAGCTGTAAAAATGTGTTTGAATTGGCAGACTTTCTATACTTGTTTTCATTTTATTGATGTTGATTTACAGATGGAAGTGCAAAATTCTGAACAACTACATATAATCGAGGTATGTGGAGATGTGCCAACTGGAGAGAGAAGCCTAGCCGGGAGTAAGTTTTGCGGGGAAGCACCATGTGGATTTTCGGATGCTAAAACCAGTTCCAAAGATGCTGAGGAGCGTTCAGGATCTATGCGTAAACTTTTGATGGCAGTTGTGCTCTGTGTAATATTCATGAGTGTAGAATTGGGTGCTAACAGCCCAGTCTCCGTTGCGGCTTAATTATTGCTTAGAAATCTCTGGCCCAGTAGTCTCCCTATTTTTTTTTTTTTTCAATATTACATAATATATGCCGTGGGTCTGCTCGCATTCTGAAATTTTGTTCACAGTTAATGCTTTCTTTCTTTTTGAAATTATGCTCCGTTCTGCGCCAACAAAATTTTGACTTGGGACCTGCATCATCTTTTAATCCAAATCAGAATCAATTCTTTTAAAGCAATCTAACGAAAATTGATTTTAATTTTGACTTTTGAGACATGGGTTACAATTATTTATTTGAATTAAGCACTAAATGACTTCATTAGTCCATCTTAATAAGTATAATATTGAATGGTCTCACAAATTATGCGAGTACAACTATAAAAACTTTTCTCCAATTTTTATTATTTAATAACATTATATCTTTATCCATGAAGTGACTATTTATAGCGAGAGATTTAGACTATAATAGGTGAATGGCATTATATTTTGCTCAAGTCTCTTCAACACATAATAAATAAGAAATTTGATGTATAAATATAGAAGTAATGTTAATGGAAAGAATGTGCAAGAAATTTGATGTATAAATATAGAATTAATGTTAATGGAAAGAATTTTAAGCACAAGTTCCTATAATTAATTAATATATTAGAAATTGATAATTTAAAATTGAGCTTAAGTTTGATTTTGAATTGAAAATTAATTAGGAGACACTATGAGGTTGAGAACGCGATGGATAGACGAGATTTAGAGCTAAACAAAGAGTTGGAAGCATGAAGGGGTCCAAAACGCGCAAAAAGATATTTCCCATGCATTGAGGACACAGCTTCAAAGAAGCTAGGCCACGACACCAGTCTTGGTAATAGTTGGGCACTATGGCACTAGCTTATGGCACCGCAACACCAATTTTTTTATTTAAGCATGGTTTCACCTTCTTCAAGTCGATTTTGGACTATTACACATGTAGACTCTTATTCCAACTAGATATACGATTTCTAAGGTCGTCTTAGAGCCTGTATAAACCCTTGTAAAATGATTAGAGTGATAACCGCCAAATAAATATTAAGAGAGAGAATAGAGAGTTTAGGGAATGCTTGAGTACTGAGTGTATAAAAGAGTGCTAGTATAAACCCTTAGTGAGCTCATTTTTAATTATAGTATTCCTTGTATTCTCTTAAATGAGCTTTATGATTATTAAGTAATAAAAGAAATTATGATCCCGTAATCCACCGTGAATGTAGGCAAGTTAAGTTATCAAACTAAATATATTATTGTGCTTTTTGTATGATGGATTATTTTCTCTATTGTTTTGTGTAATTTTTTTTTTCTATTTTTGAATATTTTTAGATAAATACTTCTGCGCGAAAAATCTCATCAATTGGCATCAAAGCTAAAATTATTTAATCATAGCATCTCACAAGTATAAAGTTGAGAAGTTCAATAGGTAGAATGATTTTAATCTGTAAAAGATAAATGTGATGGCTTTAATGGTGAGTTAAGGGTTAAATTCAGCCCTAAAGAGACTTAAGTAACAATCAATGATGAGAAGAAGCCCGGGACATCTAAATTCGACTTTGATCATAAAAACCATTCAGAAGAGAGTCTATAATATCATTATTTTTTTGTTGAGCGATAAAGTACTAAGAGCGATTGTTTAAGAAAATACTGTAATTGGTCTTTGAAAGAAACCTAATTATCTTTACATGACAAAGTCCCTGACGAATCGTCTACACATCAAGAAGAAATCGTAATAGTTGTCCATATTTATAGCCGCTTTGGTCAAAGACCATATTGGTACATTCAACAAAATTATCATTGATCTTGAGATGATAGACATTTAAATTGAAAATGAAGATAGAGCTATATTTTGTTGAGTTCTCTACTAGATAAATATGAGTACTTCAAAAAATATACTTCTATATGACAGAGAGACTTTAACGATAATTAATATTAAAATCTCATTGAACTCAACAAAGATCAATTAGTCAAATGGCAAATTCAAAAAGTGTTATGGTACAACAAAGAAATGCACTTTATAAAGAATTTTTCATAGAGAAAGGGTAAGAAGAATGAAAAAAAAAAATGTGATATTGTAATAGTCTATGAGGAGAACTATGAATTTGTCTAAGCCTTGGTAGCTTCTAAAAGAAAGTATACTGGTAAGTAGATATTTGATTTTGACTATGCTTTCTATATGTGTCTAGATAAATTTTTATTAACCAATTATAGGTCCATTAATGGTAAAAAAGTATTAATAAATAATGGTATAACTTGTGAAGTCATGAGAATGGATAGTAAGGATGAGATTACATAATGAAAAAAAAAATTAGAGAGTTACTTAGTGTAACACATGTTCCTAGTGTTAAGAGGAGTTTGGTATCCCTAAGTATACTAGATCAACTAGAATTTTTATTTAAGATAGAAAAAGAAATATTTAAGGTGTTTAAAGGGTTTATGGTAATTATGAAGAGTGAGAAACATAATGGGTTGTATATCTTAAATGAGAATATTATGTATGGTTCAACGTGTATTATTGAGGGGATGCAGATCAAGAGGTGGCATTGGAGAGTAGCTCACTAGAGTGAAAGTGCTTGAAAGAGAATGAATGGTAAGAGTATTGTTGATTGGAATAAATTTCAACCAGTAGGGTACTATGGTCGTAGAGTTTAGAGTGATACAAGAGATCACAATAAAGTTACCATAGGCAAGATGCATTCGGATCTTTGAAGACTTAAGTCATGATCTTTAATAGAGTTAAATCTGTGCAAAAACTTAACTAGAATCATTGCTAAGTAATTGAGTGTATGATGTGAAGGGGATGGATCTTAAAAAGATCTTTAAAGATTTTGAATAAATGAAAGGTTTGTTAAAAATTTGGTGATTTAAAATTGAGTTTAAGTTTGATTTTGAGTTAAAAGCCAAAAAGAGATGATACGAAGTTGAGAACGCGATGGATGGATGAGATTTTGAGCAAAATAAAAAGGCGGAAGCAAGGAGTGGCTCAGAAAAATTGCAATGAGGTGTTCCAAGCCTTGGGGTCGTGGCTGTAGCATACACCATGGCAGTATCTAGGTGCTGCAGCCTAGCCTTATGGCATCACGGTGCTGGCTCATGGTGCCATAACACTAATTTCTTATTTAAGTGTAATTTTGCCTTCTCCAAGTTGGTTTTAGACTCTTATATGTATGAACTCGTATTTCAACTAGATTTTAAAATTTTATATTTTAGATCCTATATATACCTTTATAAAACCATTAGAGTGGTAAGTATAAAAAAAGTATAAAGAGAAGAAAATAAAGAACTTAATGAGCACTTAAGTATTATGTGTGCAAGAGAGTGTTGGTATAAAATCTTGGTGAACTCGTCTATTGTGTTATTATTTATATTCTCTTTAATGATTTTTGTGATCATTGAGTAATAAAAAAAGTTATAATTTTATGATCTACTGTTAAAAATTTTATAGTTGCCGAACTAAATATATTCTTATTTTTATGTGTGATTAGTTATTTTTTCTATTACTTTGTATAATCTTTCCAATTTTTAAATACTTGGAATAAAGACTTTCATGAGAAATATCGTAACATGTCATAAACAATAACAGCAGGCACGAAACTGCGGTCATTAATAGCAAAGCAAATAAATAACACTTTATTATATCCCATTTTTGCATGAACTAATCTCACACAAAGCAAACACAGGGCAAGGTATAGTCTTCATTGCACTCCACTGGACAGAAAGTGGAATATAACAATGAAGAATCACAACCATACTCTCTTTATCGTCACTCCATCACTCACAATATTATTGTTGTAAGATAAAATAAAACAATTCGTATAGCCTTGGCCTAAATTGAACCACAAGACAAAAGCAGAACTTTTTATTTTTATTTTTCTTTTGATCTCTCTAGCTGTGATGGCCATTGCTCTTCTCCGTGACGTGGAATCCGTGACCAAATGGCTTTCTTGAGAGAGCAAGATGCACGCCAGGATCATGATGAGTGCATGAGGAATTGAATAAAATTGAGTTGTTAACACATTGAACATTGCTGTTCATGAATGCACCCCTAGGAGGAGATAGCATTGCGTTTCCTTTGTGACTCTTGTCCTTCCTCTTGATTTTCCCTTCTTCACCGCTACCGCTGCTGCTGCTATAGCTATGCCATACGGTGCCATCACTCTCAGATTTAGGGTTTCCCTTCTTGTGGAGAGTATCAGAGTTACCATCAAAGGTGTGCTTCATGGGTGATTTGATAACTTCCATCAAAGCACCTTTATTCTCACCTGCAATTGTTATAATCTTCATGGGCACCTCGCGATCAGAATCTGAATAGAACTTCTTGCGGTGACCCTTCTCCTTTTTTCCATCATCTTTGTGCACTTCATGCTTCGCATGATGATGATTTGCAACAACACTTTGCTTGTGAGTCTCATGAAAATCTTTGTGGGGCTCTACGGCATTGACCCAAGGCTTAGACTTTTCAATGTTCTTTTGAACCAGCACGGTCTTTTGCTCAGTCTCTTCAGGGATTTTGGGTTCAAGCTCGTCTCTGGGTTTTAGCTGTGGAGGTGGCAGGGTTAAAGGAGAGGGTGGTGGAGCAGTTGGTTTGGTCATAGGTGAGGTTTGAACCGCAGGCTTTAGGGTTATTGGAGACGGTGTTGGGCTAGGCACACGAGTTGTTGCTATCAAAGTGGTGGGGATGGTGGCGGTAGTTACTGTTGGAGCTCTGCGAGCCAGAAAAGTAGGCAAAGAGAATGTAGTTGGCACTGGTTTGGCTGGAGATGATGGCATTGAAGAGATAGATGACTTTGTGGGAGATGATGCCGGTTTGGGGGATGGGGAAGGAGCTGAGACTTGGGGTTTAGGAGGGGACGGCACTGAAGAAGTGGTTGTGGTGGGCTCAGGCGTTGTGGGAGTTGGGGATGGTTTGCGTACTGGAGAGAATGGCACCGAAGTCCTTTTGATGGGAGATGTTGGAACTGATGAGACACCGGCAGCTGGTGGTGTTGCAGCGGTGGCAGGTGCTGCAGGGGAAGGTGGCAACGAAGTTCTTCCGATGGGAGATGTTGGAACTGATGAGACACCGGCAGCTGGTGGTGGTGGTGGTGGTGTTGCAGCTGTGGCAGGTGCTGCAGGGGAAGGTGGCAACGAAGTTCTTCTGATGGGGGATGTTGGAACTGAGGAAACACCCGCAGCTGGTGCGGGTACGGCGGGAAAAGCAGGAGCTGGAGTAGGTTCTTGAGTTTGTTGAGGCCTAAGTCCGGAGGGTCGAGTCATGGGGGCCCTTATCTGGGGAGGAGGTGGCTCAGGGGTTGGTGTGGTCGGTTGGACTGGGCGGGCTAAGGATGCTAAACGGAACCAAGGACGTGGCGCCTGCTGTTGGGTTGCCATCGCAATGAGAGTTTCTGAGGCTTAAGTTGCTATTGATAATTAAATAAAACTTTCGAGGAATGAACTCAAATATGGATGGCTCACTCGAGTTTTTATTTATAGAACGTATAAGTCATTATCAAAGAAGCTTAACCGAGTTTGAAATCGAAATCATAGACAAAGAAGTCATGATAAATGAGAAAAACACGCAGAGTCTCACAGAGGAAAGAGAAAAGACAGAATAAGGTAAGGCATCGGATTCAGCGAGCACCTACCAGCTACAGCTGACAAAAGCTCACGAAAGCAAGATTGGTATCAATTGGAGTTGCTAACAGGGCTGACTCTACGGTCCCGTTAGGATCCACTAAATTGAGTTTCAACTTGCAACAGCCAAACCAACGATGATACTAGCTCATTGCCATTTATGCTCTTTAATTAAAAAGGAAATTCATTGAACACCATGCAGTTTAATGATTTATTGACTTTAAAAAACAATCGTCAAGAGCATATATCTTTTTTCAGTTTCGTGCATTTGTAGATAATAGGTAAATCAAAACAACATGTACATGATAGTGCGATCAAGGTGGCATATTCCACTAATGGCGGCTACTCATGTCTCTTAAAAAACGAGTACAAAAGCCGTCAATCTGCCTCGTATTACTGGGCAGGATGGCATATTCGTGCTGAATAATATAGCGACTCCTCTTAACAAACACAACTCAAGACATCCTGCAAGATTCTTAATCATACTTAAAATTCACTTAACGAACTATTATAAGATTCTCACAATCGCAGCACGATTTTATTTGCCGCAGCTGTCAGTGGCGTCCTACTGACTTTGCTTGCAAAGATTGTGATGCTGTCTGCTATCTACTTTCTCTTTTTTCTGATATTTTTCCCCTTTAGATTGTGTTGAAAATACGAAATGGGTGATTTTCAGCTTTAATCAATGGTTAAAGCTTTCCAGCTACTCAACTGTTAGTATAAGGACTTCTGAAATATGAGGGGCAGCAATCTTTGATTTAGACGGAAAGATTCTAAAGTTTACCATTCAACGTAAGAGAAGAAAAGAATTTAGAGGTGGGTCGTTGGAGAATCAACATTTCTTATTTTGTTGCAAATGTTAGATGAATTCTTTATTTATTTTTGTTGAGGCAGAAACAATGAAGTTAAGTAGTATAATGCATCAAGAATAAATTAGAGAAAAAAAATTTACATAATTTGGTAATTTGTTTATATCCACGAATGATCGAGATCTCTTTTTTTTTAATTAATAAATTATAAAATAATTACAAAGTATATTTTTTAATAAAAAAAAATTCAAAACTTACAAAAAAAAATTCTCTTAATTGCACTTACAAAAAATAAAATTGATCTCTTTTGTAGTTTAGAGATTTTCTCTCTAGTGTTTTGTATTTAAATCCCTTAAATTTTATTTTTAAGCTAATAGACAGCATTTTATATAGACTTTGAACGACTTAAGTTAACCCTAAATCGAGTGGGAATCATATTAAGAAAGTCTTAATTAACTTAGAACGTGATTCATAATCAAAGGGACTGTTTCTCGTATTTACCATTGCAGCGCTGACTTCTTGGCATCATAGCGCCAATTATATGTCACACCAGCACGTTGGTCTTCTGTCGCTGTAGTGCTATCCTCGACACTCCAGCGCTGGCACCTGTGTGTCTAGTGCTGCAGCACTACCTCTTGGGTGCCACAACATCCAAACCTGTATAATACATTTTCATTTTCTTGTCTCTTTTCACGTCTATTTATTTCTTCACTTACCCCTGCACACTTGCCTTAATTTTCAAATTATATTCCAATGATTTTTATTTAATTTTTTTACAAATTTTAAAAAAAATTGCCGTAACTATTAATGCGGGAGAGTGTAACATGTATTTTCTTTTTAACAAGAGTTGAGCCGTAGGCAGAGCAGAGGTGTAGTGTAAATCATACGCAAAGTCCAGATCAGTGGTGTGTATTCTTTTGTTTTGTGTTTGTTCTATAAGCTGATTGTCAGGTCTTTTTTTACGGAGGATCAAATAGTTTAGTGAATTCTCTTTTACAGTAAAATCAAGGAAATTTGGTGAATTCAAACACTTTGTAGACAATATCAATTCCAGTAGGAATTTTCCATATGAATAGCAGGACATTTAAAGCATTCAAGGCAATGTGAAGATTTCTCGCGGTCTCACTCCCTTTCTGCATTGCTGGTACGAGAGCCGCCGCCACTGCCCATAGCACAGTAATGGCTGTTGCACATCCCAGGACGATCAGGCATTAGTCATATCACTTGCTCAAATCCTCAGAAATGAAAAATAATAGCCTTATACCAGCTGCTTTCTACAATTCTTAACTACATATATTTTGCTATTGTGCATACTAGTATTTTGCTTAATAGAAAATGTAAACTTGAACTTTACCTGCTCCTGAAAACAAATGGGGCCCTGGAAATAGCTTTATCAGTGTGTTTAATCCTCCAGCAACAGACTCAAACACTCCAAAACCTAACAGTATTGATCCTGAATTGAAGTGTCTATCCCCGTAAGACCTTTCAGTAACTCTTTCTTTCCTGCATATTTACAACTCCAATGTTTCAGATGGTCTAACGAAAGCATAGCAACTTATTTTAATACATATTACAACGACTAGATTCAGCTCATTGAATTCATCAACATCTTTACTTTAGTATAATACATAGCGACTCTTTCAACATAACTCTCTCTCGTTTCAAAATAAAATAATTTATATTTTAAGTGGGAACTTACTACATCAGTTTAAAAAGATGTTATGCACTTTATTAAGCAACAAAGCATACATTTTGGACTCCTCAATAGAATAGAAACTCATTGCATGGAATATATGAAATCATACTAGAACTACATTTTAATCAGCATTACTCCAGATTTATACATACATATATATATATATATATATATACACACACACATATATATTATTGCCTTAAATTGTTCTCCTTTTGGCGATTGTCTCAATTAGTAATTGTATTGATACATGTTTTTAAATTTTAAGGAACATTTAAAATAGTAATGATATTGATACGAGCTGCGTACCTCAGTGAGTTGCTGAATTTTGAGGTCAACAGGTGATGAGGCTGCTTCTACAGGTGTTCCATTAGGAGTAACTGGGGTAGGCTTCACTTGCTTCTTTAGCTAATTGATCTCATTCTGAATAGTCCGGACCCGCCTCCATTGCCAGCCCAAATACCCGGCCCAAAGAGTGTACAAGAACAAACCATTCGTAACAATGGGGTGTATGAGTACAACACTCCTGCCCACCGATATCCGAATTTCCCATTAGCAGCAAGCGCATCCTGACCAATGACAATGATATCATTATTCTACAAAGTAACCAAAAGAAGATTAAATTTGATAAATTTTATGAGTACTTGCCTTTGCATCAAACAAGAAGGGTAATGTAATTGTTGTAAGGGGAAAAGCAGCTGATTTTAGATGATGGCTGGTTCCATTGAAAATTGTATGTGGGTTACTGGAGCCTTTGGAAATACTTAGCTTGGTTGAGTCGGAGAGCTTTGATCGATAGTAGGAATAAGAATGTTGCTATTGTTGTTGTTTCTGAGATAGAATTGGAAGTTTGAGGAGGCTGAGCGTGGCTGCCATGCTCTCTTTCTCTGTGTATTGGATAACAGCACAGTGCAAGGAGAAAGACAAGGGAGTGGCCAGTGGACGATTGCGCAGACGTGGTTTGCTGTGCTTTTCTTAAATTACTTTTTAATGTAAAAATGGGCCCCTTTGCCAAGATAATTGAATCCACGAGAACTCTCCAAGAAGTTAGGCCTGACTCCACGAAGAACCACTGAACTATCAGAAATTACTGATCGAAATTTGAATACACACGTTGTGGCTAAGCAAACATGAAGCGCAAAATATGACTTGGGGTGATTCGATATTTTATTGTCATTACCTAATTGATGAGATGATATTAGGTGATTTACAGCCACAACTACCGCATTGTGACAATTTCCTTTCTCTAAGATTTCACTATCAGCATACAACAAGTTGCCAAAATTACAACATAGAAGGGTTTCCTCTCACACACGTTTTGATGAATCGTCTTTTATAATCATGCCAATGACGCCTTAGAAACAAGAAGAAACACGAGAAGAAAAAGACATTGGATGCAGAGACAGGGAAACAAAAAATTAGAATCATATGTTGAATATGGCGTCTTTTTTTCGTATGAGCTGTCTGAATTTGGTGTAAAATTTTCACAATTATTACCGATATCATGTGTTCCTTTGAGATATACAAGTTGTGCCAAATTTTATTGTCATTACCTAATTGATTAGATAGATGATATTAGGTATTAGTTTACCACTCAATCCAAAAGTTTAAATTAATACGTGAAGGCCCAATATTAATATTAAAGATAAGTCTCTAACAGTCCCTCTCACGTGAAACGTGGATTCGAGTAGGTCTGAATCAGGTGAATCTCCCATCTCCAAGAAATCAAGAAAGCCAATAAATTAGAAATTAACTAAAAACAAAGATATAGAGACTCGAACTTAAGACCTTGACTCTGATACCATGAAAGAAATATAGAATGTATATATTTTACTGTGTTTATAAAATTGTACAATATAGCCTTTATATAGGCTGTAGCTCATTACAAAATAGAAAAATAGGACTATACATAAAAAGAAATAATTGCATAATATAAAAGGTAAGAATATTATATAATTAATATAATTGATTTATAAAATCAAATATAATAATAATATTACATTAATACCCCCCCCTAAAACTCAAGATGGTGGAGTTGAGGCAAGCTTGAGTTTGGAGATTAGAGTTTGGAAATGACCAGAAAGTGAAGATTTGGTAAAAATATCAGCAGGTTGATCTTTAGAAGAGATGGAGTAGAGAGTAACAGTTCCCTAAGAAACATGTTGTCGAACAAAGTGACAATCTGTTTCAATGTGCTTAGTTCGTTCATGGAAAATATCATTGTGAGCAATCTAAATAGCACTCTGATTATCACAATAAAGATGTGTAGAGCCAGTGTGAGAAATACTCATATCTTCAAGAAGCCAGCGAAACCAAACAATCTCTTAGGTAGTATCAGCAAGAGCATGGTACTCAGCTTCAGTACTCGAGCGAGTAGTAGCTGTCTGTTTCTTACTTTTCCAGGAAATAAGAGAATCACCCAAGAAAAGATAAAATCTAATAGTTGATCGTCGATCTGTAGGATCACCCGCCCAATCCGCATCAGCATAAGCTCGTAACATGAGAGGAGAATGAGTCAAAAAATGGAGACCGTAAAAAAGTGTACCTTTGAGATATCGTAGAATACAAAGAACTGCTGCATAATGAGAGGTACGAAGAGCAGCCATAAACTGACTAACAACATGAACAACATGAGCAATATCTGGATGAGTGACAGTAAGGTAGACCAAACTACCAACCAATTGACGATAAAGGGTAGCGTCACTAAGAAGAGTACCATCAGAGGATCGGAGTTTAGCATTAGGCTCTAGAGGAGTGGAGGCAATCTTACTATCTTTCAACCTAGCTTTTCCAAGAAAATCAGATGCGTATTTAGCCTGAGAGAGATAATACCTAGTAGAGTCGGATAATACTTCAAGACCAAGGAAATAACTAAGATTGTCAAGATCTTTCATCTCAAAATATTGTTGAAGAAAATCCTTGAGATTAGAAATACCAAGAAGATCATCACCCGTGATAATCATATCATCAACATAAAGAAGTAGTAAAACACAACCCCGATCTGTTCGGCGAATGAAAAGAGCTGAGTCATAGGGGCTGGACTGAAAATCATGTTGAGAAATAGTGCTACTGAATTTTGCAAACCAGGCACGAGGAGCTTGTTTTAGGCTATACAAGGCTTGACGAAGCTTGCAGACTATGCTAGGTGGATGTGGATAACCGGGAGGAGGCTTCATATAAACTTCTTTGGAAAGATCACTATTAAGAAAAGCATTTTTGACATCCATCTGAAATAATGTCCAACTATGAGCTGCAGCAATAGCTAATAAACTCCGAACAGAAGTAAGGCGAGCAACAGAGGCAAAAGTTTCTTCATAATCAATGCCATATTCTTGAGTAAATCCTTTTGCAACAAGACGAGCTTTATATCGTTCAATGGATCCATCAGACCTGGTCTTAATCTTGTATACCCATTTACAACCAATGGCAGTTTTATTGGGTGAAAGAGGAACAAAATCCCAAGTGTACGATTTCTCAAGAGCCTGTAATTCTTCTGTCATTACTTACTGCCAAACAGGGTTAGCACTAGCCTCTAAATAGGATTGGGGTTCATTTAATGAAAGAGTGGTGGAAAAACAGTGATAATCACGAAGTTTAACAGGAAGTTCTCTTACCCGAGAAGAACGACGAAGAGAGGGTATAGGAGAGGCCTCAAAGATGTCAAGAGCAGATCCTTCAAACAAGATAGGAGGCTCAGAAGCAGGCATTGTATTAGCAGGATCACCTATATGAAACTCAGAGGAAGTATCAGGAAACAAGTCAATAGTATTATTAGTGAAAAATTGAGAAGCGGATGGAGACACTAAGTGAAAGTTTGACACTGAGGAGAACATTCTATGTTCAAGAAATACGACATGACGAGAGATGCGAAGACGTTTAGAGATAGGATCCCAACATCTATAACCTTTATGTTTTATCCTGTATCCCAAAAAGTAACACAATCGTGTGTGTGGTTCAAGTTTGGTATGTTCATGTTTTTGAAGTAGAACAAAACAGACACAACCAAAAACTTTAAGGAGACTATAATTAGGAGGGATTCTATATAAACATTCATATGGTGACTTGTTCTCTATAATAGGGGAAGGAACACGATTGATTGTATAGAAAGCAGTTAAAGTAGCTTCACCCCAGAATTGTTCAGTACAAGAAGCAGAGATGAGAAGAGCACGAACTGTATCTAGAATATGTCTGTGTTTTCGTTCGGCTCTCCCATTCTGCTGAGATGTACCGGGATAAGATCTTTGACAAATAGTACCATGTTCCTGTAAAAGATGTAGAAAATCAAAATCTTTATATTCCATGGCATTATCTGTGCGAAAGATCTTAATGGAACAAGAAAATTGTGTTTTAATCATTTGAGCAAAATCACGATAAATTTTGGTAAGTTCTGATCTTTGTTTCATAAGAAACAACTATGTATATCGAGAATAATCATCAATGAAAATAACAAAATATCGAGATCCGCCCATAGTAGCATTAGAAGATGGTCCCCAAATATCAGAGTGTATAAGATCAAAAGGAGCATGTGAACAAATAGTACTATTATTAAAAGGTAAAACTGGTTATTTTACTAAAGGACAAGTCAAACAATCATCTTTATTATCAGAAACATTTCTTAAACAACCACTAAATACTAAAGAACGAATACGACTTATTGAAGCATGACCCAAACGAGAATGCTAGAGATGTAGTGATGATACTGAAGAAGTAGATGCAGCGGACAAAGGGGATGAAGATGGCAAGTGTAAAGAGATGAGCTCATATAGACGACCCACTTTACGGCCTGTCCCAAGTGTTCGACTTGTCTTCGGATCCTGCACATAACACCCAAAAGCAGTGAATAAAACGTTAAGACTAAGTTCACAAATTTTTCCGAAAGATAAAAGATTTAACGTGAGTTTAGGTATAAAGAAAGTATCAGATAAGGAAAGACTAGAGCAAGAAACCTGACCAATGTGACTAACATTCATGAAAAAGCCATTAGCAGTTTGAATAGAAGGTAAATAGGAAGCAGAAGATTTTGAAGAGAAAAAAGTAGAATCAGAAGTCATATGATTGCAACATGCAGAATCAAAATACCAAGAGTTACATGAAAGAACAGAAGAAGCAGTAATAGAAGGGTTACCAGAGTTTAGAAGTTGACGAAGTAAAGATTCAAGATCACTGGTTAGATTGGAAGAAGAGTTGGCAGTATCCTGGGCAGCAGTAGCGGCAGAGAATAATCGAGACCTTGTAGAAGTAGCACCCTGAAATTATTTATTTTTAGGACAATCACTTTCAAAATGACCTGGTCTGATTTTTTGACATTTTCTGCATTTACGTGTTGGACAATTGAGAACTAAATGTCCAGATAAGTGACAATAATTACAAATCTTATATTGAGTGGAGCTGTCAGATTTGTGTTGCGGGGTGGCAAGTACTGTATCTGTACGAACTTACTGAAGAGTAGCAAACCTTGTTTCTTCATAAATGAGATCAGCAATGGCTTGATCCAAAGTGGGTAAGGGCCTTCGATGAAGTAAAGAAGCACGAGTGGATTTAAATTTATCTTGTAGAGCCATGAGAAACTGAACCAAACGTTGATGATCTCGGTAGACAATAAAGGCTTGAGCATCATCATTGTTCTTCCAAATTGGTTCTGAAAGAGCTAATTGATCCCAAATAAATTGCATCTGAGAATGAAAATCGGCAATGGATTGTCCTGGCTCTTGTCGAAGATGATGCAAATTTTGCAAGAGTTCATATTGATGAGATAGATCTGTGGCAGTGTAGCGACGTGCAAGAAAATCCCAAAGTGATTTGGCAGTGTCAAATCGACCATAATGAAGACTGATGGATGAGGTGAATGTATTACGAAATCATGTAATAATCTGATGATTTTTACTATCCCAATCATCTAGTCTGTCGATGAAAGCCTCCGGACTCTCATTATCCCGTTGTTGGGGTAGAATAACATCACCAATAATATAGCGCCAAAGTCTCCTGCCTTTAAGAAAACTACCCATAGCTTGTGCCCATAAGACATAATTGTGTCCGTCAAGAATAATGTAAATTGGCTGAGAAACATCAGATTTATCCATTGAAAAATAAATTTCCCTCTTTAACTTTCAATAATTGTAATTTAATCCTTAAACTTTTTAAAAATTATAAATTGACCCCTGAAGAATATAATAATTATAAAATAGCCCCTAAACTTTTCCAAAATTACAAAATAACTCCTAAAAATTATGATAATTTCAAAATAGCCTCGAAACTATTGAAAATTGCAAGATAGTCCCCAAAAAATAGAAATTTAAGATTTGACCTGGAAATGCTAAAAATCTTGCAAACAGACCCTTAACAGAAAGCAGTGAGATTCAGGTGGCACGTCTGGCCTTATCTGAGCTCCGATTGACGTAATCTTGATGGCGTTGGAACAGCCGCGGACTGAGGATGTTGTTGGTCAGGGAGGTGTCAGTCACGTCGCCGTTTATCGACCGGGATCTGAAGTGAAAGTGATCGGCGGCAGTTGTGTTACGGCGGCGCGTGCGACGGTTTCAGATCTCCAATTGGTGCGTCGTTGACAGCGTTGCGACAGTCGGAATATTCTCAATAGGTTGAGGTGGGCCGTGGCTATCACGGCACACTTTCAGAGTTTTTCGGTGACTTTTCGAAAAAAAAAACTCTAATAAATTGGTTTTGAAAAAATTCCGACAAGTATCCGGCTAAACAGAGTGACAGTGAAGAAACCAAGGCTCTGATACCATGTTAGTTTACCACTCAACCCAAAAGTTTAAGCTAATAGGTGAAAGCCCAATATTAATATTAAAGACAAGTCTCTAACATTAGGTGTGTGAGAAATATAAAAGAAATATATATTTCATTCTATTTGAGATAGTATAAAGTGAGTTTTTATATAAATTTTAGGCTAACACATAATAAAAAAATAAAATGTACATAAGGAAACAAATTATAAACGAATTAATTACAATGTACATATAACAACAATGTAAATATGGCAACGGAAAATTATGTTATTAATAGGTTTATTTATATCTTGATAATTTATGATGTTTGCAAATCGAATTAAGAAATAAATCAAAAAAATAATAATATAATAACTTAATAATAAATTTATAATGAAAAACGTAAAAAATAACTATTGTCAAAAAGAGGCAATTATTATCGTATAGTAATAATGCCGAAGAGTAACAATCACATTGAAAAAAATAATCACCGTAAGTGTAAGTGTATTAAAAAAGACAATTATTGTGAATGTTATATTAGTAAAGAAATTGAAAATAACCGTTGTGAGTGTAAGTGCATTGATGTAAAAATTACAGCCAATATAAGTAAAAGTACAGTGTAGTAGTCTAGTATACCTGAGAGTGAAAACTAAAGACCACAATTTTACTTTAAAACATAAACTTAAGTTTTGGTATTATGTGAGAAATATAAAAATAAATGTGTATTTTACTTTATTGAATATAGTACAAAATGAGTCTTTATATAAACTTTAAGCTAACACAAAATAAGGAAACAAAATATATATAAATAAACAAATTATACATGAATTAATTACAATGAAATACAGCAACAATGTAAATATGGCCAGGGGGAATTATATTATTAATAGATCAGTAATGCTATTTGTCCCGAAAGCCACTGTCCCGAATTTATCCCGAAAGCAGAAAACGTGCACTACACATGAATAAAATAAAAAACCATGGCCGTCGAGAGGACGGAGAGTCATTCCCATACGTAAAATAACAAATAGCATTACTGTTTTGAAAACTAACACTCTGTAGTGAAAACTAATATATTATAACAGCATGTTTTGAGTGTTAGTATTAGTATTTGAATAAAATAACAAATAGCATTACTGATTTGAGATATATGGGCATGATTTGTCTTACTTACTGTCAATGGTTCTTTTTATTTCTCTTATAATTTTTATGTCGACTTTCTTTTTCTTTCTTTTTCTTTCTTTTTTTCCTTCTTCTTCTTCTCCTTCTTTCTTTTCCTTCTTTCTTCTCTTTTGCTTTCTCTCAAATCATGGCCCATATGTCTCAAAAAAAAAAGAAAAACAAAACAACATGATTTTTTATTTTATTCACGTGCTGCTTTCGGGATAAATTCGGGACAATGACTTTCAGGACAAATAGCATTACTGTTAATAGATTGATGTATATCCTTAATAAGGTGATTTACAGCCACTCAAAATGGAAATGACCAGTTGGAGCAACAACTTCACTTTTACAAGTCCAGTGAAGCTTGATAGCAACAATTTCCTTCTATAAAAATCTCAAATTCTTGCTTCAGCCAAAGGAAATGATCTGGAGGATTTATTGACTAGTGAGAAACCTTGTCCAAATCGAAGTTCATTTGTTCAATGTAAGACTTTTTATGAGAATTGAAAACATTTAGATCAAATGTTTTGTAGTTAATCATTGGCTAGGTTAACTCAAATAAGATCTCAATTATAAACAATTTGAAAAGGAACAATGAGTATAAATTATTACTATTAAATGATTACTATTTGAAGGTTAAAAGCTCAGCTAATAATTTTGTTATGGTTGGAAAGTTAGTACCACATCATGATTTGGTTATATACTTACTTGTTAGTCTTAGATCTGATTATGATCCAGTAGCTTTGCTTATTTCAATCAAGAGTAATAAGTTGACATTAGCAGAAATACATGCTATATTGCTAAGTCATGAGAGTAGAATTGAGCTCCCTAATTTAACTTTTAGAATTGACAATTAAATGTCTACTAATATAGCTATTGCTGGCTTCAAACAAAAATATAAAAGGAACTTTGATAACAGATGAGGCTTTAATAGAAAAAATGGTGGTCAAATTTTAAAGGTAGTTAGAGTATAAAGGAAAGGGTAGAAGAAAGGGTAGAGGAAAGCTGAATTTTAATAATCAAGGCAAAAACAATTCTAAGATTGTTTGCCAAATATGCTTTAAGGTTGGACATGGTGCACTTAAGTGCTGAAATAGGTTGAATGAAGAATTGGAACCTCCTATGGCACAAGCTCTAATGTAAAACAATAATCAGAATCAAGCAACAACATATGTAACAACACCAAGTCCTAAAGCAGTCAATAAAGATTTGGGATGGTACAGGGACAATGGAGCCACCAACTATTTCATCAATAATAGTAACAACATGGTCACCATATCCGTTTATAAAGGTAATGAACTTAAGATTTTGAGCATTGCTACTTATGTTTTGCATATCCTTATCTCACAAAAATTAGAACTGAAACAAGTTTTATATATACCTAACATGACAAAAAAAAATTGAGTTTGATAAAAATCTCTATGTTATTAAGAATATGAAGGAGAATATTCTTCTTCAAAGAATTGCTAAAGGTAGACTATATCAGCTAGTCACTCTTGAACATACTGGACATACTTTTAAGTTACAAGTTTGTTCAGCCCTTTAATTCTAAGATCATTGTGTTTGCTGATTATAGTATAAATAAGTTAATATTTAGTGCTAGACCTATTATGATCAACCATTCTCTTGTAAACAGTTGTAATGAAATAAATAATATCATTGATGTATTGCATAGAAGGTTGGTCATCCAAACAAGGAGTATCTTAAATATATTATATCAAACTGTAATACACCTACATCAATGAACAAAAACTTGTCAAATTTTGATTCTTCAGCCTATCAACTTGGAAAGAACAATAAGCTACACTTTGGCTTATCTAAAACAAAGACTTTAGGCATTTGAAGTCATACATGCTTATTTATGGGGTCCTGCAAGTTTGTTATCAGGAGATAGATATAGATGCTATATAAGTTTTATAGATAATTATAGAAGATTTAAATGGATTTATCTCCTACAACAAAAATCACAAGTTTTGAGTGTGTTTATATCCTTCTAATTACATATAGAAATATTGTTAGATAAGAAAATTAACGTGGTGTACTCTGATTTTGGAGGAGAATTTAAAAGCTTAGGAGAGCATTAGTAGATAAGGTTATTGTGCATAGGTTTTCATGCTCTTATACACATCATTAAAATGAGAAGTCGAGAAGAAAATGTGGGTACATTATAGAAATTGGACTTGCTTTGCTTTCCTAAGCAAAATGCCACTTAAGTATTGATAAACAAAATGCCCTTACCAATTCTAAAACGTAAATTACTTTTTCAACTCTTATTTCACCCGAAATCATATTATACTTTCACGAAAGTGTTTAGATGTGCTTGTTATCCACACTTGAGACTCTATTGCAAATACAAGCTAAACTTTAATACTAAAAAATGTCTTTGAAGGGTGTAGTTGTTAGCATAAGATATATTAATGTATCACTTTAAAAAGGCAAGTTTTATATTATAAGGCATGTTTGATGAGTCTGAGTTTCCCTTCAGTTTTAATCAGTTATTTACTGTATCATACTATTCATTTAGGTAAAGATCATATTTGTGCCTGCACAATTCAACATATCTTGTTTCCGTGTGATCCAAATTCAATATGTCCTTTAAAGGCATTAAAGGCTGATTTTTGTTCAAGTACATTAATTCTAGAAGAATACCAGGCTCAAGAAGGTCCATTTGTTTTTACACCTTCTATTAATCTAAACTTACATTCTGGTTCTAATGGTACAGTGCAAACCAATACTTCTTAACATTAGACTACAATTAAACCTACATCACTAAACACTACAAATACACATACACCGTAAACGAATAGCATAGACACTAAATCACCAGCACATACAACAAATAATACATTATATAATACAGTACCAATCTTAAATTCTACTGTCAACTTGCATCCCATCTATATTAAAGGTCGGTATTTGCAAACTTAAGATCTTGCTTACTAAAGTAGAAGGGAGTCCATAATTTACACCAATAGCAACTTCTAAAGCTTTAAAGTTGTCACAGTGGAGAGCTGCTATAAGTGATAAATTTTAGGCATTAATGAGAAATAAAATCTGAAAATTAATGCCACTTAAATCAAATTGCAAGGTTGTTAGTAACAAATGTGTGTGAGATCAAGAAGAATCTAAATGACAGTTTAGTTATTGAGTGTCAATTAAATTATGGTGTATATATATGATATTTGTATTTATAAATAATATATATGCATAACATACATATATATGCACATCAAATACGTAACGAAAGTTTTATAATTATCATATAAATACATTTTATACTTTTAATCAAATTTAAACAATGATTGAAAATTTTCACTATTAAAATTTTTCGACTAATTTTTAGGAATCTGTTCAAAATGATGCTCATTAACAGTACTAGTGATAACAGTACTAGTGATCAATATAATGAGTTTGACCAGTTAGACAATAAATAATCCAACAAATTAGGTTTAATTCTTAAACTCTATATTAATACTTTAATCTAAAAGTTCAACTCTTGAATTATTTGAATAAGTACTGAGCAATTGATATTTTTCTTCTAATTCAATATTTGACCAAGAAAAATAATAGTGTAATTACTTGCAACTTGATCGGCCAAATAAAAAAAAATGAAAGATATGAATTTCTTTTTCTTTTTCTTTATTTCGACTCTTTAAAACAAAAACCTAACAAACTTTTCTCACCATTTTTCACGAACTTGGCTGGCCACACACATATACATTATATATGTGATAATTTGTTTTTGATTATAATAAGATTTGTTTCATTAACCTTAGTTAAGTTTTAACTAAACTAAAGTTAAAACTAACCCTAGGTTAATTACCTTGGCCACCAATTTTGTTTTAATTAGATATTTATTTTAATTAAACCATGGTTAATTTTAAAGTCTAGTTTAATTAACTAAATATCTTAATTTAACTTAATACTTTGGTTAATTTTTAATTAAAGTTAGGTTAATTATTAATTATAGTTAAATTTTTTTATTCATTTAACAATTAAATAAATAAATATTTTAATTATTTAATAATTAAATAATTAATTAAATAATATTTTTTTTAAGTCTTCATTTAATTCAGTATAAGTCCCATCAAACTCAACACTTGAGTTAAATTATTTAAATGCTCACTATGCACCACGTGTTCCTATTTAATTAGTCAACAATAATTGTTAATAAATTAATATACCTAACACTTAAGCATAGATACGTACGCATCCTGATGGTTTCTGAAACATGTATTTTACTTTATTAGATTTTATTGGATTGAACTATTTAATTTGATACGTTAACTCAGTGCACAACAAGAACACTTCATATTACGAGACTCCTTAAGTCCACGCCTGATTCATCAGACGAAACCATTCCATGAGTCTATGATCGATGCCCCACGCACATGTCATGGATATTACAAATCAATGCCCTAGACCGTACAAGTTAAGGTCAGAATGCATATATACAATCCTTCCGTCACTTACACCTTAGATAAGCGGGGATATAAATTAGCATCATTAAATTCTCATGTGCTTATCTAATCTTGTCTTCAGATTTATATCTCGATGAACAATATAAACAACACTTTTGTTATATTTGTTATATTGTTCAACCATGTGGGAAACTTCTTTCCCAACTTTATTGCTCACAGCCGTAATACTTTCTGAGATACAATCTCGAAGCATCGGACATACAACCCACCTATGTGAGCTGAAGATCCCCTATCTACGCACATCAGACTCTATGAGTATCGGACCACACCCAACGACATGTAGCAGTCAGACCATGAAAGGTCTTTAACATCCGTAGAACCAAAGTATGGTGGATCACCCACAAATCCACCATGGTGCTCAGTTTAAAGGGCCACATATACTACTCAACTCGAGAGAACCTACCATTGACAGTTTTATAGGATATCTATTGGGGTGTCACGCTCCAGACCTAAAAGATCTGACACACAACAAAACTTATACTCATTCAATAATGTGCACTCATAATTAATATTCCATAAAATTTCAAACTTAAATTTGATATAAGAATCCTTAAAAAGTTGCTAGTAAGTTCAATACAAAGATCCATCCATAACCATACTCGATGAAATATAAACTAGATACAACTACACCTAATAAAATAATACATAAGTATTTATTTAATACGGACAAATCAAATATTTTAAACTACGTGTCCACAAATGAAACACTTAGCAACGTAGGGAACCCAAGGGACAGTAGAAACCTTGCCAAATCTGCCAAGTACACATGTACCTTATTTACCTGAAATTATCATAAACTATAATGAGTATAAAACTCAATAAGCATACTAGTTTTTCATATATCAAAATACAAATACATATATATATACACAATGCATATGTATGATATGCCGTGATAAATCAAAATCATAGTCTTATCAAATCACATGTCATGTAAGCGCTTACACATTCTTTTAAAATATATAGTAGGAATACCATCACTCAACTACTACTTAGTAGGACTTCCATATCACATATCACCTAATGAGCCAAATGTCACTCGTAGGTGACCTACCGTATGAGAAAAATAGTACAAGTGAGGTTTAAATTACATATATATAATGTTCATGCCCGAAGGTAAAAACCAAACCCTCACCCTGATCATCGATAAGTCCTCTCACATGCACCAAAACACCACCACACAAATGTGATGACTCACTCTTCCTTTAGGTACCAATAGGAACCTCCCTACATACGGAACACATAACATATACCAATCTCGAAGAAAATGTCACACATAAAGACTCCACAAATCACATAAGATACCTATTAAGTCAACAGTGAGTTCAAGCATCCTCAAAACACAAAATGTTTCTCATAGATATATTACACTTCAAAATCTTTCTTTGTTAAACACATTTCATTTTGAAAGCTCACTTTCCAAAACACATATATGTCGTGTATGTCTATACTCACATTCATAAACACATGTCTTTCACATTTCATATCAAAATATACTTTGACATAACATAAATATATTCCTAAGCAAATTTATGAAATCATACATAACAATTATTATGTTTATTGTAATTTCAGTAAAAGTCTAGTATACTTACCTCTTAGCATTTTCGGGTACAAGACTTAATTTTTCTTAACCTATCAATGGAGATTAATCCTTTCATAAGCCTCAATATTCACACAAAATACTTTAAATAGTTTATAAAATTATACATATTACACTCATCACATCGAATTAGTCTAATTACTTGGTTTCTCAAAACTTGTCATTCTAACCACTTACACTTAACAAAATTTTCTTATATATCAGATGATGTCCAATTGCTCCAAAATCAGAATATATCTTTCTTCACTCATATATCTTTCTTATATATGAATATTATAACATAATTCCTACACAATTCATTTCATAAACACCATGAAATCTAAGCTATTATTCTGACATGATCAAGATATTTACTGAACAATATTCAGTCTCTCAATTTTATAAAATCATATGCTGAGTAAAAAATTATAAAACTATCACAGAATTACTCTTGACATGTATTTCAATCAATGATAAATGTTTACTTCAAAATTCCTTTCAAAGTATTTTAAAACTATTTTACTCCATTACTTTGAAAATCTGTTAATCAAATACTGTAATGAACTGATATACTTTAGAAAATCTGTTAATCAAATACTGTAATGAACTGATATACTTTAGAAAATCATAAAACTTTAAACACATTGATTTAAATTCTCAACTTTGAATACATCATATTAGACATATAAATTTATCATATTCTAGAAATTTATAATTTTTGAAGATCATTCAGCAGATCAAAAATTATTTTTCACTGTATCATACTATTAACACGGGAAATTTTCAAAATTTCAGGGTCATTTTGGTAAATTCACTACAAATTTAATTTTTGAAATTTTCAATTGATTCAAAATCTCAAATGATTCTAGACATGTCTAGTTTTATATTTTCAAAATCGAAAACCGGAATCGAAGAACAACAATTCATAAAATTTTCGGATCAAGAGACTATCAAGTAGAAATTCTGTAATTCATCATGATTTATCAAGCTATCTACATAATCATCATCAATTCTCAATATATCTTACAAAATCCACATCAAAACCTCAATTATACATATTTTAAGAAATCAAAACTTAAAGAAATTAACTTAATTAACACCAAGAAATTAAGAAAAAGTTATAATATACCTCTTAAAGCTTAAATTCTAAATTTCTTCCTCTTTTTCTTCTCTTTCTCTCCCCTTTCTTTCTCTCTTTTCTCACTCTAAAAGAGGTGGCTCGACTAAAATGAGTGAATTAGGGTTACAAATGTGTATTTTTATACTAAGAGGCTAATTTTTAATATTTATAAATTAGCCCCTAAAACTTTTAAAGTATTACAATTTGGTCCCTAAAATAAATCTAAAGTCTTGCAAATAAACCCAATACTAATAGTAGGTCCTTAATCTATACAAACATTATTAATAACAATACATAAATCAAGTATCACCCACATACAAATAAAATATATATATTTATATATATATATATATATTTATTCTTACCGGTTGTAGATAAGTGGTTACTACATAGGGTCCTCGTGAGTCTGTCCAATATTCAATCCTAACTGAATACCCGCATGTCTATATGAGCTCTAAGCTCATGGTCAACTAAGAACAACCATCTGTACCCTACAAATATAGACATACACTATTCTGTATGAAATGGATTCACCGATATACCTACATTGGTGAAGTAGATTAGGAACACAGTGTTTAAGAACACACTTGCATAATGACATTTCCTAGCACCTATTGTAATTCTTTGCAACTATGTTATTACTAGTGTACCCTCGAGTCTTTGTCCCGTTATAGACAAGATTTTAACTTTTTAGATTTCGTTGACTCTTATAACCTGCTAGCTCTTAACAATGTTAACTGCTAGCATTTATAATCCTCAGCTTTGCTAACTCTTAACACCAATCTAAACTCCTTTAGACCAAATTTGAACCCTTTCAGATCATACAGTGTCTGTAATATGATAAGCATCATTACCATTTAATAAATAATATTAGCAATTTAATAGAATATATTTTATATAAATATTATCAAATAAGTATTCATACAAACAGAGATAACACGTAAGCACATACCCTAACAGTTATATATAAGGCAAGACTTATGACCAAAGGCTATCATCAGGCCCCTAAAATAGATTTCACTAAAACCTTCAGTCCAATAGTCAAAGCAATCGCTATAAAAGTGATTTTAAGTCTTGCTATCATAAAGGATTGAAAATTGAGGCAAATAAATATTAATAAAGCATTTCTTAATAGTGATAGTTTATATGACTTAGCTTAAAGACTTTGTTGCTAAGGGTAAAGAAAATTATGTGTGCAAACTATAAAAAGTCTTGTATGGTTTAAGTGTTGTCGGGGATCTTATATATGTGGGTGTATATATGTGCAATTGTGTCTATTGCCTAAAAAAATGTATCATATACATATAATACGCGGCGGAAGCGTTTAAATTACAATAAATAAAATATATCAATCATATTAATATATTAGTAGAATAGAGAACTCACCTCAACGTGTAATATTATACATGTATTTCTTCGGAGTCCGCATAGAGACCAACTCGGTGGGCTTGGTAAGCTAGAACAGCAGCCCTATAGCCAACACAGGATTAACTCTTAATCCCCAAAATAGCCGAGTGTGTGTATTTATCATTTTTTTTAAAGGATAAAAAATGGAGAATTTAAAGCAATTCACAATTGCTTCAATTGAAACCATAGAGAAAAATAAAATAATTTTATTTTTCCCTTTTTTTTTCTCTCTTCTTCTTCCTCTTCATTTCAGTTCCATTTACTTCTTTTCTTTCTCCATTTCACTTCTCTCTTTTGGCTACAAAAACACACACCAACACTTTAACAATTTCACATATCTCTCATTATATATATATAATAATAATAATAATAATATAATATATTATATAATATTAATAATATAATATTAATAATGGAATATTTTGATTATTTAATAAGTAAATAATTAAAGTGTGAAATGATCATTTTGCCCCTCATGAATAGTTACCAAGTCTACCCCTAGTGGATCCCACCAAACCCCACACTCGGATAAATTCAACCGATGGTCCACAATGCGTCACGTGTCATTATACAATTAGTAAATAAAAATTATTGACTAATTATTGTATTTAACACTTAAATAAAAATACGCACGTATTTTTATAGTATTATTAAATATTACTAGATTAAACACTTTAATCCGGCACGCTGTCTCAGTGCATAACGAGTACACTCCATATCGCGGGACTCCCTAAGTCCTATGCCCGATTCGTCAAATGGAACTATTTCATAAGTCCGTGAGCAATGCCCCACACACACGTCACGGATATACAAATTAGCGCGTTGAACCATGCAAGTTGAGGTCACAACGCATACGTATAGTCCTTTCGTCATGATATCTTGGATGTGCGGGGATATAGATTATTATCGTCAAATCCCCTTGTGCTCATCTATGACTTATCTCCAAACTTGTATCTCACTTAACAATATGTGCAAACTCCTTTGTCATACTGTTCTACCTTGACAGAACTCTTTCTCGAGATTAATACTTATGGCCATATGATTTTCGAAGATACAGTCTCGAAGCATTTGGAAATCTAACTCCCTATGCGAGCCGACAGATCCCATATCTTTACACACCGGACTTCATAAGCATCGGACCATACCCAGCAGTCACACCATAAAAGGTCTGTGACATACTGGAACCAAAGTATGGTGGATCACTTACAAGCCCATTATGGCACTCAGGTCAAAAGACTACTTATACTACTCAAGTCGATAGAACCCTCCGTTGATAGCTTACAAAAGGTGTCTATCGGAGGCCCTCGAGAGTCTGTCCCATATCCAGTCCTAATTGGATACCCATATGTCAATACGAGCTTCAAGCTCACGGTCAGCTAGGAACGACCATCTATACCCTATAAGTACGACATATACTGATCTATATTTAAAAGTATTCACCGATAGACCCGCATCAACGAAAATAGATCAAGGACAATATTCGAGAACATACTTGCGCAACTTGCATTTCCTGACACCCGATTGCAACTCTTGCAACTATGCAATTACTAGTATATTCTCAGGTCTATGTCCCATTATAGACAAGGCTCCAACTCTTGGATCTGCTGAGTATTATAACCAGCTAACACTTAGTTGTGCTAACATTTAGCATTTATATCTCTCAACATGGCTAACTATGAGCTCTTATCTAAACTTCTTTAGAACTGACCTGAACTCCTTTAGATTTACAATGTCTGTAACGTTACATTGCACAATACCATATGAATGGGTATTAGCAATTTAATGAGAATATACACTTGTATAAATACACAAGTATATGTACATTCAGGGATGGCACGTAAGCACCGACTCTAACATTAAGCAGACTTCAAAAGCCTAGTATGATAAGCTAAGGGCAGCCACAATTAAATGGGTTCACTAATGCAAGTCAAACATATCAGCCTTTGTTAAGAAGCACTCTACTGGTGTTACAGTATTTTTGGTGTTTGTGAATAATATCATCGCTACTAATAATGATGCTAAAGATGTTCAAAAATGAATGGAACGGTTACATAAAGATTTTGCACTAAAAAATCGAAGGAGTTGAATTATTTTATAAGGATAGAAGTTACTAAATATATTATTAATCTATTGAAGAAGACAAATATAGCAATCAGTTAGTAGTTCTCCCACTCTAATAGGTATAGGACTTAAACTATCAAAAGAAGAAGATGAGAAGTTTGGAGATACATTTTTGTATAAAAGTGTAATTAGTGCTCTACAATATGTTACACTTTCAAGAACAAAGATTTATTTTGTAGTCAATAAGTTAAGTTAGTTTCTTTCAACTCTGTCAATGCAACAATGGTAATTCCACAAAAATATTCTTAGATACATGCAAGGAACAAAACATCATGGTTTGATTTTTCAAGCCTGAGAAGTTACTCAAATTTAGCTGCATTTACTGATGCAAATTAGGCCTGTGACATTAATGGCAAAAAAATCTTTTGAAGGGTATTATATTTATTTTATTGGAAACTTGGTATCTTAGAGCTCTAATAAGCAAAAAGTAGCGGCAAGGTCCAAAGTTAGAAAACAGGGCCTTGACACAAGTAATAGCTGATATTTCTTGGTTGCAATCTTATTCTTTAAATTATTGAAATGGGTATACAAGACAAAGCTGAAAGAAAATGACAAAGTTGACAAATACAATACTCACTTAGTAGCTAAAGGCTATAAGCAAGAGTTTGGGATGACTATAGAGAAGTCTTTGCTCCAGTAGCATGACATGACACAACCAAACTGGTGATTACATTGGTTGCACAAAACTCATGTCCTATCTTTCAATTAGACGTAAAATTAGTTTTCTTATATGAAAATTTAGAAGAGTAGGTATTTATTGATCAACCTCCTGGCTATATTAAGGTTGAAAATGAGCATAAAGCTTATAAATTAAAGAAAGATTTATATGGACTAAAATAAGCCTCGTGTGCTTGGTATAATCAGATTGAAGCTTATTTCTTGAAGGAAAGTTTTAAAAAATGTCCATATGAACACACACTTTTTGTTAAAGTTAGTGATAGAGGACAATGCTCATTGTTCGTTTATCTGTACATGATTTAATCTTTACTGGAAATGATAGTGCCATGTTTAAAAATTTTAAAAGTCTATGATGGTTGAGTTTGATATGTCTGATCTTGGAATAATGCATTATTTATTAGGTATTGAAGTGGAACAATCAGTTGCTAGAATTTTTATTTCTCAAAAGAAGTATGTTCAAGAAATTTTAGACAGGTTTAAAATGAAGAATTGCAATTCAGTGAGCACACCCATGGAAACAGGTTTAAAGCTTGTTAAAGATTTTGAAGGAAAAAATGTGGATAGCACTCTTTACAAGCAAATTGTGGGAAGTTTAATGTATTTGACAACAACAAGACTAAATACAATGCATGATGAGAGTCTCATTAGCAGATACATGGAACGCCCAAGAGAGATACATCTTCTAGCTGCCAAGATGATTTTTTCGATATTTACAGTGAACCATTGAATATAGGTTGTTCTTCAAGAAATGTGAAAAGTCAAATTTGTTTGGTTACACTTATAGTGACTATGCAAGAGATCTTGATGATAGAAAAAGTACGTCTGGCTATGTATTCATGATGGGTTCAGTAGCTATTTCATGGTGTTCGAATAAGTAACCAGCAGTTACTTTATCATCAACTGAAGCTGAGTTCGTAGCTGCAACTACATGTGTATGTCAAACTATTTGGTTGAGAAAAATTCTTATAGAGCTGAACTTCAAGCAACTAGGACTCATTCAAATTTATTGTGACAACACTTCAACAATTAAACTTTCCAAGTACCCTGTTTTGCATTGAAGAAGTAAACACATAGATGTTAAATATTATTTTTTAATAGACCTTATAAAAGATGAAATTATTGATCTTATTTATTACAGAAACGAAGACCAAAGTGCTGACTTATTTATCAAACCTCTCAAATTACTTGCATTTTAGAAGTTGAAGAAACTATTCGGTATCTGTACTTTGTAAGATTATGATTGAAGAAGAATCTTTGGCTGTTATATATTAAACTAAATATTTTCAAATATTCAATTTTATGGAGTGATTGTTGAAAAAATTGGAAATAGTTGAAAAAGTCCACTTTATAGAAAGTATCATCTATGTTTTGGTAGTAGTTGGTTAGTAGTGATTGGCAAGCATATGAATTAATATCTATTATTAATGTGATTAATTATAATAGTAATGTAATAATTTCCTTGTCTCTATCTTATGATGTTATGCCTATAAAAGGACTTTGTTTTATAAATAAAACATAGAACGTAAATTAGCTTATCCTTTAATTTTGTTTTGTGCTATCATTGTCTTTACTTTTTCTTTTATACTTTGAATCATTGTATTCTTATTGTAACAGAAACACGAAAAGAAAAAGGCAATGGATGGAGAGACCCGGAAACAAAAAATTAGAATCATATGTGGAATTTGGTTACCACAGGAGATACTGTATCATCCTTAAATTGTCTCATGCACTACCATTTTTATGGTTGTAGTGCAAGATTATTGTAGTAATGCTGTTCATTATTCGCGGGCCACAAAATTAGAGCTGAGATAGCAAGTGCAAGGGATCGGATACTCTCTTTCTCGGAATAATTTTAGATCTATCTATGCCTCCAGAAAAAGAATAAAGGCAGGGACCTCTCTGTCAAACGGGAAGTATTAAAAACGAGATTTATCACCTGGAATTGATAACTGAGCACATGCGATGGATGTAATACTTCTTTAATTAATTTAATATATATGATTCTTCTAATTACACTGATCTAAGAAGACTGAGGTTTTTCTAATGCAGGATGCTTAAGGTTAAAGGAATCAAAAAGACTAAAACCCATCACCAGCCTCTCAGCCAGCAGAAATTGAAAGAGACTTTCTATACTTCTTGTGATTATTAATTTCTAGGCACTTTTAACTTTAGTATGAGACCAGTGAACAGAGTGTGGAGTGTCTAGAGTGTTTACTGAAGAGCTGTTGGAAGGAGATTCATAATTAAGTACCAGTGTTACTGTGTGGAGGTAAAACCTGTCTATGTGACCCTATACTTAGAGCGCCAGCAATAAGCACAAGCAAAGTCCAAAATCAGCCAATTAAAGTTGAAAAATATATCGTCATTATTGAGATTGACGTATCGCAGTTAGATGGGGATATATTCATATTACCGTATTGGAATTGAAATGTCGTGGGAATAAAGGAGTCTTGAAATTTTAAAGGCGTAACAGAAAATTACTTTAGTGGTTAAACCTTTTAGATTAATCATGTTTACCTGGAAAGGTTTCATCTTTTGTTAAAAGTGCTTTTGTCTTATTGACTTTCTTGTAAGTTTAGTTCCCCCATTTGTAAAATAAGCATTTTGCTTTCTACTTTCTACTATGTCCCAGACAACAAAAAAAAAAAGGCCCTAAAAGATATATATATATATATATAGTATTAGAAAACGAAAAATCTAATATGATGGTTCTTTCATTCAGCTGTTTCCAGATCCTCTCAGGGACAAGAATGAGCCACTTGGGATCATTTTTAGCGGCTGAGTTTTTAGTAAAACAAAAGCCAAAAGTTAAAACAAAAAAGCTCCAATATTTGTCGGGCAAAACCAAATTGCTATTAATGAAAAGTGTTCGCAATTGTGCTACTTTGCCTGTTCGAGATTCAAATTCTGATAATGACATAACCTATTAGTTTGATGCCAGTTAGAATGCGGATGAGAATTTCAAATGATGAATATGGTAATCATTCAAAACTTGGAATTTGGTAAAACCTTTATTAAATCTCTTTGTTCCTCCAAATGGAGAAATTTTGCGTTAATAAATACTAAATAACCCTAGTAGTTACTCGTCTATTCAAATATGAGAAGTCATGCATGGGAAATAAACATATTAATATTCAAATAAACAATAAAGACTATCAAAGTCACATATACATTTCAACTCTCACATGTTGCTATCGGGGACTTGGCTAAGTCTCACAAGCTAGCTGGTTTCATTTGTGAAATATTGCGTCATTTAATTGATGGCACTTATAGTGTAACATAATTTAAAAGTTGGTATAGTTTTCGTGTCAGAAAATACGACTCATCAAACTTGCGATTTAGTCAGCTGATAATTCTCTCAATTTCTCTACATGGATAAAATTTGTGCGACGAATTAGGAGAATACTTGCTTGTTCGTTCGTTTATCTATTTACAACTACGAGAGAAATCAGTAAGTTGGCCAAGATTTTTAGACATAGTATTTGTATTCGGCTTGCTTGAACAATGCTAATAACGATGATTTGCAAATTAAGATAAGATGGATGTTGAGGTGGTTCAACGGTTAAAAGTTCTTCGCACTTTTCTTTGCACTGAAAATAAAAAATATGTGCTTATAAATTTAGAATAGAAAATTTTGTATTTTAATGTTATATTACAACTAAAAAGGAGGAGGAGTTTAATCACTACTGTCTCATCTTTAACTTATTTATGTGTAATTAAGTTATATATAATTAATTAATAAGTAATGCTAGACATTTCAAATTGTATCTAAAAAATGATATATTAAATATTTATTGGGTGGTAAAATAATATAAATTTTAAAATTATTTATTATATTTAATAATTATTTGATAAATTATTTTTTAAAATATAATTTAAAATACTTAACATTACTCTTAATTAATTGCCCCTTCATATTTATACTTCCTTTCCTTTGATACTCCTTCAATTCGCTACTTGTAATCATCTTCATAAATCATATAATTACACACCATGTTGACATTAAAAAATTAATGACAATATAACTAATAAAGGTACATGAGCTCATGAGCATATTTATTTATTTATTTATTATACGTGAGAAGAAAAAAAAAAAAAGATAATCCCAATCATTCCATTAATCTCTGCCACAAAATTAAATAAATGTTCAAACACAAATATTTAAATACCAGCTAATCACACCCATAAAAAATAATATATAAATATATATAAAGACACCCTTTTAAGGAAAAAAAAATGGGCTGGGATCTACAGTGAAAATCTTGCAAGACTTTTTTAATTATAACAATCAAGATTTATTACTTAAGTGATTCAAAATTTTCGGTCTTTGATAATAGACAACAAGGTAATGTTAAAATTCGATATAATTTTTCCAAATTCGAACGTGGCCAAACCGCGTGTAAAGAAGACAAATTCATAAGAAACGTAAGCACATAAAAACAATGGCCCATTTAACACGTAAAAGCTATAGGCAGGCTAGCAACTGAGAGATGACGGAGAAACTGAAAAATGATTTCATCATATTCATTTTCCGGCTTCTATTCTCCCTCCCCTCTTCAATTAAAATATAAATACTTAAAAAAAAATTAAACTAACAAAGCAAATTTGCTTTGCTATCTTCTTCGTTTGTGCCTTTTTTTGAGTTTGACCCATCAAATTTGCCGGCAATTAGCCGTCTCTATTAATTTATTATTTTTTCTCATTTAAACTTTCTCCTTCTATCTTCTTCATTATATTCCCTTCACGCTTCTTTTTTGAATCCTCTCTCATCTTTCTATTTATTCTCTTCCAACTGTTCATGCTTTCTTTCTCTCTTTCATCAATTAAAAGTTCTTGGCAAAATTTCATTTTTCCTTTGTAGCCATGCCTATAAACACGCCTTTTGCTTGTAAAAGGAAAAAAATTGCAAATCCTGCTAAGTTTTGCCATTTTGTAATTACATATATTCTCTTGATATTCTAAATCTTGCTTTGCTCCAAAAACCCTCTTAAGACTCCGGGGTCATGGCTATTGTTTTTACCCAGTTAATTCTTTTGTCCGTTGTTCTTGTTTCATTGTTTTTTATTCGGGTGCTTTTGTTTAAAACTGGGTTGATATTTATTACCAAGAAATGGTGGCGGTTGATCGAAGATTGTTTTCATGTGTATCAATTCTTCAAAGTCCCCGAATTCAACGAAAGCATGCAGGAGAATCAACTCTATCGCAAAGTCTATGCTTATTTAAATTCTTTAACTTCAATTGAAGACTCGGATTTCACCAACCTCTTCACCGGCAAAAAGCCCAACGACATCGTCCTCGGCCTCGATCCTAACCAAGTCATTGAAGACAATTTTCTCGGAGCTCGAGTTTCTTGGATTAACCAAGACAAAAATGATTGTAAAACGCTCGTCTTGAAGGTCAGAAAAGCCGATAAAAGAAGAATCCTTCGTCCGTATCTTCAACACATTCACACGGTATCTGATGAACTCGAGCAAATGAAGAAAGATTTGCGACTCTACGTTAATATTAAACGCGATGATCACGGTGGTGAGCGGTGGAGATCTGTCCCGTTCACGCACCCGTCAACTTTTGAGACGATTGCCATGGAATCCGATCTCAAAAACAAGGTAAAATCCGATCTAGAATCGTTTCTTAAAGGCAAACAATACTATCATCGCCTGGGCCGTGTTTGGAAACGGAGTTTTTTATTGTACGGCCCTTCGGGTACTGGGAAATCAAGCTTTGTGGCTGCCATGGCAAATTTTTTATGCTACGATTTGTACGATATCGATCTTTCAAGAGTCTCGGATGATTCGGATCTGAAGACGCTTTTGTTGCAAACAACAAGCAAATCCGTGATTCTGATCGAGGATCTTGATCGGTTCTTGAATGATAAATCAACGTCCGTGAGCGTATCGGGGGTATTGAACTTCATGGATGGGATATTGAACTCGTGCTGTTTCGAAGAGAGGGTGATGGTCTTCACAATGAACAGTAAAGATTACATTGACCCGGCTATTTTAAGACCTGGACGTATTGATGTTCATATTCATTTTCCTTTATGTGATTTCTCTTCGTTTAAGACATTAGCAAACAGTTATCTGGGAGTGAAAGATCACAAATTGTTCTCTCAAGTGGAAGAGATTTTTCAGAATGGAGCCAGTTTGAGTCCAGCCGAGATTGGTGAGCTGATGATAACGAACCGGAACTCCCCGAGTCGGGCCTTGAAATCGGTGATATCAGCCTTACAAACGGACGGCGATGGGAGGGGATCTCTGATTATCGGACGGCGGCTGGGTGGCAGTGGTTCAAAAAATTCAATGGAGGAATCAGATGAACCCAGTGGGGTTTTCACCAGGGAAAATACTGTAAAGGAGTTTAAAAAGTTGTATGGTTTGTTGAGGATGAAGAGCGGTAGAAAATCTCAATCGTTCGATTTGGCGTCAGCGCAAAAGTATGCCTGATCGTGCGGTTCATATTTTGTAATCAACAAGCATGTAGACTGATTGTCACCTGTAAACTGAATATCGTGGTTAAAACTACAAACTATCCCGCTATGCCTTGCTATGCTAAGTGGGAGCGAGCATGATGAGTGGGAGAAAATGTAAAAGAAAAAAGTCATGGGTTCACAGGCACATAGAATAGATGATAGTTTTGATATTTGTTACTTTAATTTAATGTTTTGTTGATAGTGCAGTTAGAATATGATGCTCTCATAATTATATTCTGTGTTCAAAATCTTTTATCCCTTATGATAATTTGCTTCGACCTTTGAATATTAGAGTAGGCGTGCCAATGGCCCAATGTTAAATGTCTAGTTAATAGCATTCAATTGATGAATTATATGCCGGACAACACTGGCTTCCAGGGAAGATTCCTGCCTTTGTTCATTAAGGACAGTGGAGTTGGATAATAGCCAAGAAAAGAAATGGCAAATGGTGTCAATCAAATGTGGATCGACGCTTAATCATGATTTTTTTAATATGTAATCAGAATAGATAAAATTAACGAAATTTGGGTACGTATGGGGTAACAAAAAAGACTCAAAGAGAGTGTATAGGCCACATTTGGTTCTGTTTTGAGATGTGCATAACAGAGCTGAAATTAGATTGGGAAAAAGATTTAGGGATCTCTTGCTGGCCCTTTAGTAATTGGTCAGAGCCACAAAGTCACGGAACGGGAATGGGTGTTTTCTTGCCTTTTTTCCTTTTTTATTAGGATGCTCTTTGTTTTTTTGCTATGAAGCGTAAAATGGTTCCAATATTGTCTTGCTTGTCATGATTGTTTGATAATGTTTTGGTGCTTCTTGTTACAGTAACTTTGTTTTCAGTCTTTGGAACTTAGCACTGGAAATGGCAAAGCACCACTATAGCCACTTGATTGCCTTAAACAGTAAAATAAATTAGGGAAGTTTCGGTGGTCATTTAATGCTATAAATACGAGATTAATGTTTCATTCCCGGGGGTTGTTATCAGCTGTCAGGGATTAATTTGCCGCATGCCAAAATTGGCCGAACCATATATTAATCCCACACCCTCAACTAGGTCCACTCACACTATCAAAAATATTAACTGCAAGTACATTTCAAAGCTTGTCTTTAATAAATATATATGGCAATGGCATCTGTAGCCTATAATGATCAACAATATGCTTTTGCTGGAGTAGACAAACATCAAATTAATAAAATCTGTAGCCAACTGGTCCAGTTGAGATCAAAAGAAGGTTCGTTTATGATTTATCCTCGATTGAATTGCTGTTACAGGCTTCTAGAGTTGTGTGATGGACCAAGCTGCTACATAACTAAGCACAATTAACCGAATTTTCCAGCCACTCTAGATCTGCCCCACTGGCTGCTGCGGCCTGTGGGTTCCAAAATCGGCTGCATTCATAATTACTAAATAAATATAACTAATCTTGTAACAAAATCCGAATTAGGAAGCTGATGAAGATACATCTGATAAACAAGTGATGAGATAAACTCTTATCTGTATGATACTTTTTGAAATAATTAACTTGAAAAATTAGGTTGAAATGTCCAATTGGGAGTTCATGTTAACTTTCCCTTGAGCTATGATTGTGCAATTGCAATGATTATGGACCAAAACAGAGTGTTTCGAACACGAGATCCAATAATTGTTAAGTTTGGGAGGGGTCCCAGACTTCAAGTGAAGATTATATTATAAGAGTTTGCTTTTAATTTTATTATGTCACGCGTCAGATGCGACTTTAAACAAACGAACGTGTTAACATTATTTCATAAACAAACGCACGGACATAGAAATCAGGAAAAACAGACACACGCACGAATACCCCGAATCCGAATTAAGTCTGTGATTGCATGATTTTGTCTGAAAATGTGGCTGCACATGCAAACATGTGAAATGGATTAAACTGTGTTTGTTAATGCTATGACATCAAAGGTAATAGACATTCTTGTTATTTTGTTAAGCAACAAGCATGCATGGCATTGCACAAAAAAAAAAGTGTATTATGTTTAGGGTAATTTGGTGCTGTTGTGTTTTTATTTAAATTTTAAATCTCAACAATTATAGTATTTAATGAATTCATGTAGCTTTTATTCTTGAAATTATGCTAATTTCATTTAATAAATGTTTATATTGAGGAGTAGATAATCATTATTTATCAAATTTTAAAAACTATGTTCATCAAAATGTTATTACTATCATTACTTTTATGAAAAAATAACATTTTAATTCTTAATTTTATAGATATATGCTAACTTAAATTTTTATATTTCAATATATATCATATTAATTTTTATTATTAAAAATATTACATTAAATAGTTACTTTTTTATTTTTACGATAATATCTTTGATGTGACAAATGAATCTATAAATAAACATCAAATAAAATAATTTTTATTTCCTTCCAACCAAATTTTTAATTTTTTTATTTCGCCTCACCTCAATTTTTTATTTTTTATTTCTTATTTCTCCCACCCCAAATTTTAATTTTTATTCTCCTCTCACCCCACTAAAAAAAGTTTAAATCAGCATTCTTTTTCATCTCTCTCTTTCTTCTTTTTCTCTTTCCCATCTCTCTATTCATTGTAGAACTCTATTATTAATTCACCTTAGCATCACAGCTAAGCTCTACTTCATATTGATTCACTTCGCTTCATATTTATCTAATTTTGAGTCTTGACGATGCCAGCTGAAGAGTAGGTAGTTGTATTATCACTTAACACATTGTTTCTTCTTTGCTTCTATAAATATTTTGATACCCTTTTACTACTATGTTCCTTTTTTATTTTATAATTTATCTCTTTGGCTCGATCTAAATTTAGCTTACCAATTCTTCGGATTTTCATAACAAATCTTGGCCTTTATAAAAGTTTGGAAAAATAACTATTGCCCTTAAATTTACATATATATATTTTTTATTTTAAAATTTTAAGATTATTTATTACTCTTTTTTAGAGATTTAAAAAAAGGAGAAAAATAATTATTCTACAAAATAATAATAAATAAATTTAAAAAAAAACAAAAAAAAAGTTATATATATTTTAAAAAAAGTAATATCTTTTAAGATGGACTTAGATGTTAAACAATGAATCTTTACAATATGTTTGAATGAATTAAATCCCTATTGAATAAAAGAACTTGTAGATCTCATAAATATTTTACAACTTCAAGAAACATGGTCCTGGTATATTTTTTTATAATTTGGTCATTAACTATGACTGGTTGGTTGGAAAGCCATGCTAATCTACTCATGGATGAAAATGAAAGTTGTAGGTATATAAAATGTGCAAAGGAGATCTGATTCAAGATTCATCTTAAGCATAAATTCTTTAGTGGTTCTAAGTAGTTTTATAATTTATTATATTATACTTTGAAAAATTACCCAGTTTTGTAGAATAATTATCAAACTCCTTGCTTGTATAAAGAATTTAACAACTAAAATTAATATTATGACTTTGGAAATGTTTGTTAACAACTGCAAGTCATATAACACAATTTAAACATGTATCAATATGATTGGCAGGGATTATGTAATTAATGAAAATAATAAAAAGTCTTTTTAAATTGATATTTTAGCAGTTTAATGAGAAAATTAAAAGTACTATTTTATCCTCAAACAACATCCATTTAACATAATTTTTTTAATACTATAAATTAATGTAGTATATATTAAAACATGAAAAATTAAGTTGGTATATATCTATAAAATGTCACTTTTCTTATTTTTATTTAACATGCTTTGACTTTACAATAATTGTGATTTCAAGATCACAATATTGTAACAATAATAAATGAATCCTTAACATAAAACAACAATTCTCTTCCATTTATGATACATAAATACATATATATATATACACGTACGTACGTACGTATATATTACTTGAGTTTACAAGTTGTCGCCAATAATACCTAACTCAATCAAATGATAATTAATGTTGGTTTGATTTTGAAAGACGAGAGAAAGAGAGTACTCGTCCAACCAACTCATAATGGCTATCACCAGCATTAACGAGAAGTGTTAGTTGACAGAAAATGTTACACATTTTTTTGTTCCACCAAGATGTACAAGTTAAAAGTTGTCCGATGGTATGTATGTATGCCTTCTTTCAGGATTTACAATTAGTTTTTATTGTTTATATAATATTTGCTCATCTAACATTCTCTAAGAAGCCAAACATATATATAATCATTATTTATAAACCTAGCAAGAGTATCCATAAATTACATTATAAGTTACTCAAGTAGGTGAATTAAGTTTCCGTAAAATCAACCGGGTCCTTTATCAATTATTCAGATGAGGAGATAAATCAGAAAGGTTGCTACGCTTTAGGGCTCTTCAAACTCCAATCTCATTCCCTCAAATAGAACTATCAAACCCAATTTATGGAATTTAAAAAGATCTTAATCAATTGAATCTGCTCAATTCGGTTGACCCATTGGATTGTTATTTTACCTCTAAAATAGAACTGATAATTTTATCGGTTTAAAATTAGAATTTGATTGAATTCAAATTTAAAATTGTATTGGAGTTCAAATAAAAAAGAATTCTGCAACCATACAAGTTTATATCAAATCAAATTTCAACAAGAACATAAAACGAATTCCCTCACTAATCTATTTTAGTTTACAAGTAATAATTAAAAGCCACGGAGGAAACAAAATGTAATTCTAATTTGGGCCAGGCCGCCGGTAAATATAGCCATAGCCCGAGAGAGAGTTGGGCCCAAAAGTTTATAGCAAATTCAAATTTGTAAAAAGGTGAATGCAATTGACACATTATCAAAAGCACGCAGGACATCAAATTAAATTAACCACCTCTGCTGTCATAGACAGTAGGCCACAATTTTGAAGACAAGTAAACAACTCACTTACACAGAATTAGAAATTTAGAATACCCTGCACCTCACTCAATGTTGTACGATGACACTTGTTTTAAAAATTAAATTAAAAGCCACAAGAACAAGTAGATAATTTCTTCATCTCACTAATTTCCAATTCACCTCCAGATATCACATCAATCTTGGACCCCTTAAGCGTCGCCCCGTCAACATTTTTCCCACTGCTACTACTTTCCAGTTCCTTCTTAGAAACGACACCGTAAATCTCTTCAAGCAGCCTGAAAAAAGCAGTATCAACATTGTCGCCATTAAGGGCGGATGTCTCGGAGAAAAATAAGCCTTGGTCCTCTGCAAACTCAACAGCGTCCTCTGTTGGAACTGCACGCATATCCACAAGATCAGATTTGTTTCCAATCAATATGATCCTGATGGAACAATCAGCATGAGCACGAAGTTCCTCCACCCATCTGGCCACATGATCAAACGACTGTCTTTTGGTGATGTCATATACAAGCACTGCTCCTAATGCCCCTCTATAATATGCACTTGTTACAGCCCGGTACCTAAACCAAAGAATCAAAATGTTAATATTACTAATTTCTTAACCTTTGCATAGTCAGAATTTAAGGGCGGGTAGAAGCAGAGAGAGGAACAAACCTTTCTTGGCCAGCAGTGTCCCAGATCTGGGCCTTGACGACCTTGCCCTTAATGATGACAGTTCTGGTCTGGAACTCAACACCAATTGTTGATTTGGAGTCGAAGCAAAATTCGTTCTTTGTAAATCTTGACAGTATCTGAGTCTTGCCCACGGCCGAGTCACCGATCACCACCACCTTAAACACATAGTCGATTTTCTCATGAATGATGTTCTCTTGTTGTTGACGATGATGATGATTCTCAGTGACGTCACCATTCATTTCTTCATTCATTTTCAACAAGAACAAAGGAGAAAAAAAATTCGCCACTCTGTGTATTCTTTTTCTATTACTAAAACGAAACGGTATTGGCGTTTAGTGTTGGATGTAAGTTGCGGTAAGTAAAGGGAAAGAAAAAGATTGAAAAGATGAGCAGACAAAGCTGGGTTCGAGGGTTTTAGACTTTTAGTCACTGCTCAATTGTGAAAAAGGAGATAAAGTCATGATATACCGTCAAGTCCTTGTCTTCTTTTAATGCATTATTTCGACGTACCATGCACTGTTTATTTATTTATTTACTCAAGAAATATAATTCAAAGAAATTTGGAGCTGACTGACAAGCCAAGCTATATATAATAGTTGCTGAGTGGAATTTTAATGGGGATTTGCAATTAAGTACTCGATTTGTCGTCTTAATTCCTGGCATGATCCACGGCTCTTCAACAAAAGATAATTAAAGTGATTAGAAAAGAAAGTGATAATAGAACGTTTGTTGGTGTTGGTCAGTTGGTGCTTAATTATGGGATCAAGAGCATTCTTTTCCTGTCATTGTCTCATTGCAAGTGTTCTAGGTATTATGCGGTTTATCTGCGTTGAGCCGTTCAAGGAGAAGGTAACAAAACAGAGCCGTAATCAGTAATAGAATCAAGAAAGAAACTAGTATAGATTTTTTAAAAAAAAAATTAGATCACTTAGTTTTACGGAAATTGATTTTTACTTTTTTCCAAAGTTTTATACCTAGGTAAAGGTTGGGTAGCCAAGTATGGTGCAAATAACTAATAAAAGCATTTAAGTAGTAAGCTCACCTGAGATGACTACTCTTCTATTTCGATTTTTTCAATGCCACCGGTAGCATAGTCCAAACAGAGATAGGCTCTCTATTGTTTAACTCTTTGAAAACATTAAAAAAAAAAACTAAAAGCTTTGCCCTTTTTCTATCTATCGGAGGGATAAAAGACCAGAGGCCCTTGGTATTTACACCAGTGAAGAATTAAAACCTCACAATCATTAGTCAATATACCTTTTTTTTAATACCTTTCTTTGTTCATAATTTAATATTTTGGTGTCTTAGGCACATCAATCTATCATGAATTTGATGTTAAACTCTATTACATTAACAATACTATAAGGAAGGTTTTACCAACAATAGCTCAATGTGAGGATGACAAAAAGTTTAATACCTCCCATTCTTATCACTTTTGTAATAAATGTTCACCAATTTTTTGTCTTTTTTCTTTTGTGCTATTCAAAAATTGTAATCAATTTTATAAATTTATTGGGTTATCAAAAAAGTTTATTTATCTTATTTTTATTATCAATTAAGGATTTCATATATAACTATAACGACCCTCACAAATTACAAATACTAACTTATTAATAATTAATCGAATTGAAGCTATAACATCATCGTTTGCTAAAATTGAAATACTTGTGAAATTAGAGTCACAATTTTTATCAATTAAACAAATTGTTGAAGATTTTAAAGTGATACATTCTCGAAGAGCCGTATATTATTATGGTTGATCAATGATTTTTTTGTAATACCCTTGTTATAGATATTTAATCCTGCTTAAATACGTTTGTATACATGATAATTGTCTCTTTAATGTAATAGCGTCCTATTTTGGAAAGACAGTGGAATTTCTATATATTTTGTTCCGTTCTCAACTCTTTAAACTTATGAAGTCTTATTTTTATAATCAATTGATGAGGAATGCATTTTTGCTATGCTACTAATACTTGTTCTCTTATTCTTGCCAAGCTTATCTGAGGATAACTCTTATATAAAGTTCATTAATATTTAAACTCATTAGTTTACCTTCATTCATTTGTTAATATACCATCAAGCTATTTTTTTAATAACATAATGATACCGAGCCTTTTATTGCAACTCACACCACTAAATTAGTTACTTTATTTTTAATATTAACAATTAAGAATTATTTTCCTGCATCAAAAACTAAATTACAAGCTTATGATAAAAAAAATTTCAACAATACTATAAACAAATAAAATTTTACCATATGTATCCTTAATTAAGAATTTGTTAATAGTACATTTTTCTTATTTCTTTTTTATCATGCCTCATGTACGAAATATAAAAATGAAAAAATATAAACCTTTTTTTAAAAAAAAATAATTAAATCTATTGAAAGCATAGTAATAATGATTATAACTTGTAGGACTTCTAATCACTATGATCAGAAAAATTACAGGACTTAAAGATAATATTACACATTGAAGATTTGTCAACCTCAACAGAGTTAGACTAATCTCTAAGGAGAATAACCTTTTTTTAAGAAGGTGAAGGCAACCCTAATAACAGATAGCAAAAAAGAAAAACCCTCACGTAGAAGGGGAGCTACATACACTGCCCTAATTAATAAAGAAAGTACAAAAAATAGTAGTGTCAAAAAATTTGACAAAACCCCGAATCCAACACCCAAAATTTCCTACAACATTATTAAAAAATGTTGGCACCGCCGAAATGAAGCGACAGCAGTGGCAGCGGAATCCCACAAGGGGGTACAGCGGTTGGACCTCAGGCTTGCCGTCAAAAGGCAGTGAGCGGTGGCGGCACGATGAGAAGACGGCAGCATAATGCGCACTTTGAGAAACAGCGAAAATAGGCCGGCTATTTCTGACGAAAAACTACAAAAAAAACAACCCCCCAAAGACAAGAGTGCAGCGGCGTTCGACTAGTAGGGTTATTGAAGGTTCTCCAGCACAGCCAAATCTGGGAGAAAACAAAATGAAGGGGGCTGCCATTAGTGAGTTGTTGAACTACAACGCACGGTGGAGCACCGCCTCCGCAATGGGCAAGAATAAAGACGGCCAGCCCAACAAGAGAGAAGACTGACAACAAAACTGAAAAAAGAGATTGAAACAAAACAACAAGAAAGCATATAAGAGGAGGAGAAAATGATGGGGGGGTTTGAGGCCACCGGAGAGGAGGCCGAGAGGGCCCCTCTCCGGTGGAAGGAAAAGGGGAGGGGAGAGGCAGCAAATTTTTTACTCTAGAATTGAGAGAGTATTACTTTTAAGGTTTCTTTTTTTTTTTACTCTAGAGAAGAATGATAAAAAATATATAAACATCTTGTTTTATATTGTGTTTGACACGTGATAACAATTTGATTACATTAATATTAATTAAATCCATAAATAATTTAATTTTTTTTTTAAGTATAACATTTTCTCTTTTACATAAATTATAAAAATATGCCATCTTATTATTTTGGCTCCTTAATCAATTTTAAAATTAGATTGATTACTACTACTGATTTTTAGGAAGTTAGATAATAAAACTTAAGATTATTGTGCATATCAAATTCAAATAACTAATATTATTATTACTGATAAGAAAAATTCATATTAAAAAAAAGGAAAGGGAGGGTTCCAATTTATGGCATTATATATGTATATATATATTAACACTACATCAAAAATTATTATATATATCAAATTCAAGTAATTAGCACTATCATTAACACTCTTAATGTTATTTATTTATTTAATATATCTAATTAACTCTTTTTTTTTATCATTGTATTTTTTTTTATTTCTCCATCTTCATATTCAATATTCACCGTCGTATTGATAACAATGTATTGAATAAATATAATTTGATCATGGATAAGTGGAACTATTTATCTTGATTCTATAAGTTTGTTTTTTAATTTTATTTTTATGTTCAAAATTAAATTATCAATTTTTTTATTAAATTCTTTGCTAGTTTAAATTTTTGATTCTAATGTGAATTCAATCTTTTATTTATTAATTTTTTTATTGTATCTACCTATTAGAATTAATCATGTTACTAACTCAATAGCCAAGTACTCAATTTTTTAGTACGATTAGCATCTTTTATACATTTCTATAAAGTAAATGATTCGTTCCAATTATTGAGAGAAATTTATAATAAGAATAGCAATAGTAGACTCCGTCATTTTTCTTTGATTGAATGGTGTGTATTTTTACTGTACTCGTTTCTTCAATGATAAAGTTCAGTTAAGAGTTTCTACTTACATTTGAACCAAGTGTACAAATGGTTTAACTAATAATGGATCAAGAAATATTGAACAATGATGTAGGTAGACGTTTTTAAAGCATATAAATACCTCCAATTTTTTAAGATTTGGCAAGTCTTTAGAATAATTAGTGAATTATAACTTTATTGTAGTGAATTATAACTTTATTGTAGTGCAAAATACTCGTGATGTGTACGTGTGAGATGAATCAAATCTTCATTAAATTAAAAAAATTTATAAAAGGGGCTCGTACATATTTTACAATATCTCCTATAAATACTCCACTAATATAAAAAAGTTCTTAACTTAGCTGAGTCTACATTCCCGGATTGATTGACCCGAAATAACCCTTTCAGATTGAAAAACATACTATAACAGAGTTAATGATTAGTTTATGTTAATGTTTAATTTTACAAATAAAATCCCAACAAATTACTTTTAATATTTACACGTGATCAGCTCTATATATATATATATATATATATACGAATTTGTTTCAATTCTTTTACCATAAAAGGTTAGGTGGTAGTTCTAAGCTTTTACGGGGACAATGCGACATGGCTAGGTGCGAGTTGTCTGATTAGAAAGGCAAAGTCAGTGAGATCCCGACCCATAAACAATATTTGAGACTTCGAAAAGAGCCCTTTGTATCTTTAGACTTTAGATGCAAGTAAAATAGGAAATAGACTCCATTGCTAATTTTCGCACCGACAAAGGTGAAATGCCAAATAGTGAATAGGTGGAGCCCGAATTTTTTAGGAAGATAAAATGTAGAGAAACTAATCCTCAATGCCACTGCAAGATTATTGTCCTTCTCAGCAGTTAAAAATCAAAACAAATCTCTTTTTGATCTTATTTCCAGGAAGATGTTTCTGTAAAAGAATGCTGTCAAATGAAATTACTTCTTATAAATATACTACAGGAGCTAAACTTTAATTTCATACAAACAGTAATTATATCACCAATGTCTTAAACCTTTTTTCGTATTTGAGATAAACCAATGTCTTAAAACTTCATTTAACTATTTGCCGTCGCTAATTTAAGCTAAGCAATGACTAAATCAGCTTGATGCCAGAGCCAGACTGGCCTCTAGCCTGATTATGATCGAAATAGTACAGAAAACAATTTTGCAGACGGACATGACAAAAACATAAAAGGAATGCTGGCTCATATTGGCAAATGGGGGCGGGGCCACCAGTGACCAGACATTAGCAATGTACACCTATATTCTTTTTTTTTTTATTAAAAAAAAAAAAGATGGTGGTACAAGCAATAACTTCAGTGCTGCCTCACCAAATGACCGTGCACATCTGCATTTGAGCTGCACTGGTCCTGAAAGTCATGCTGAGGATTCGGAGAAAGGCATCCTACGATCCGATCTGGATCCATGCAAATCCATAAGGACCCAGTGAGTTGCAATTCAAGAGCAAGCTAAATACCAAATGTCCATACATGGACCGCAATCCATTAAGAGATTTGGTGGAAAGTACTTTTGGGCCTACATGGGTTGGGCCGAAATGTGACCTTATTGTACAACTTCACCCAAATCGCTGAAATAGTTGTTCTTGAAGGTAACCATTTGTTTGAATTGTGATGCAAGCTCAGGTGGCTGAAATTCAACCACGTCTTTTTTTTTTCGAAGATTCAACCACGTCTTCTTTAGCAACAGGCAAGAGTCCAAGACAAAATTTTCAGATTTCCTCCTGCAAGTACAAAGATCGATTTCCCATCTGCAGTTTCTCCATGGATACTCTTTCAAGCTCTGTTTCAACCCTCAAAATCGCAGCTCTTCATTCAACGCCTCGCGAATTATATCACTTCAAAGCTCCAACCACATGCCATCAGCTTCCTCAACACCACCCCCATCTCTCAACAACAAAACCGAAAAGAACCTCCTCCTCTTTCACTGGCAAGAGCCTCAATCTTCCATTACTCAGCTCCTCCGGGACCTCATCTTCCAAGTCAGCATCTCCAAAGAGCCATCAGAAACCTGCCAGTGGCTATGCCGCGGCTCTTCTAGACAAAGCTCTGTGCCACAGTTCTCATGAAGCTGTGCAAAAGGATGTGCAAAGGCTATCAAGGTTACTGAAGAATAAGCAACTTCAAGCTATCTTTGCTGACCCGTTTGTGGGTGAGAAAGAGAAGGGTTTAATAGTGAAAGAAGTGGTGAGTAAGGGGAAGTTCAATAGATATTTGGCGGGTCTGTTGAGGATGCTAATCGAGAGAAATAAGGTGGCCGTGTTGAGTGAGGTTTTGGAGGAATTTGAGAGGATTTACGATGACTTGGTTGGGACTAGAGTGGTTTTCGTTTCATCTGTCAAGAGGATGGAGGAAGATGAGCTTTTTGTGATTGCTAAGAGAGTGCAGGAGCTTAGCGGTGCCGCAAAAGTGAAGATAAGGAATTTGGTTGACGACAGAGTGCCGTCCTTTGCTGTATAAGCTCCATTGGCACTGTTCATTGCCTTGTGTAAGAAAATGCAACTGCTAAGTTGCCGCATGTTGTAATTTTTATGAATTTTTAAATGAATCGGATGAATGAAAGGAACATATAATGTTAAGATCAAACGAGTTTTAAAATTTCTGCCTGATTTTGATCAAATAAGTGCATGTTCTAGCATCGTAATTCTCTAAACATTGTTAGAAAAATTAATCACCTTTATCAAATTGAAATAAATTGTTTAAAATTTTAGTTGATAACTTATAGGCACTGCCAATTTTAAAACTTGTGCCCACAACTCAGTATCTCTGAAATAGAATTATTCAAAGTATGTTTCTTCTGTTTTTAGATACCCAAGCTGCGGCCACAAGTTTTAATATTAACAGTACTTAGATTATATAGACATACAGTAAAATTTTATAACATATTATAAATTAGAAAGTAATCAGATAATTGTATAAAACATTGAGTGACTATTATAAATATTTATCTTCTTTAAAAAAAATTATTTTTAAAATCTTATATTTTTTATTATAAAAAAGAAAAAAAACCAAAATTATGTTTCTGAATATTTTAATTAATAAAATGTATAGATAAATAATAATAGTAGTAAAATATAAATCTATCGTTAAAATAAAAAGTATAGAACTTGGCTCCTGTATCTAAGGTTCGTTCCCAGAATGGAATGGACCAGCATAAGTTCATATCATTGTTCGGAAACAATTCGACTCTCCACCAAGTAACGGGTTCTCTGAAGTTGAGGCCACAATGTTGATTCATCGCCAGCTGAAGATCACAGCCGTCGCTTCCTTTCTCCAGCTAATCAGGACTGTCAGCTGTTCTTTCTCCACCTTCGCAGTCGCACCACCAATCAAACCCTGGCCCGAACGCCTCTACCCAAAGCGCTTAGTTTCCATGATCACCCGCCAGCAAAATCTCGATCTTGCCCTCCAAATATTCCAATACGCCGGCAAATTCCACCCCAACTTTTCCCATAATTACGACACCTACCACTCCATCATCTACAAACTCGCTCGCGCCCGCGCTTTTGACGCCGTCGAATCACTCCTCTCTGAGCTACGAAAAAACCTGCAAATCAAATGCGGTGAAAATTTATTCATCACAGTTATTCGTAACTACGGTCTGGCTGGTCGCCCTGAATTGGCCATCAAAACATTTTTACGCATCGAAAAATATAACGTGCAACGTTCTGTACGGTCGTTAAATACTCTGCTAAACGCTTTAGTGCAGAACAAGAGATACGATTTGGTTCATTTTATGTTCAAGAATTCTAAAGACAAGTTTAAAGTTGTCCCAAATGTGTTCACTTGTAACATTTTGATTAAAGCGCTGTGTAAGAAAGATGACGTGGAGGGTGCGAATAGGGTTTTAGATGAAATGCCGTCAATGGGAATGGTGCCCAATTTGGTGACTTATACGACAATTTTAGGGGGGTTTGTTTGGAGAGGAGATATTGAGAGTGCCAAGAGAGTTTTTGGCGAGATTTTGGATCGTGGGTGGGTACCTGATGCGACGACGTATACAGTTTTAATGGATGGGTATATTAAGCAAGGGAGATTAATTGATGCTGTTAAGGTAATGGATGAGATGGAAGATAATGGTGTTGACCCTAATGAAGTTACTTATGGGGTTATGATTGAAGCTTTTTGTAGGGAGAAAAAATCAGGCGAAGCACGTAACTTGCTTGATGATATGCTCGAGAGAAAGTTTGTACCGAGCTCGTCGCTTTGTTGTAAAGTTATTGATATGTTGTGTGAGGTGGGGAAGGTTGAGGATGCTTGTGAGTTGTGGAAAGGGCTTTTGAAGAAGAATTGTATGCCAGATAACGCCATTTCTAGCACGCTTATTCATTGGCTTTGTAAAGAAGGGAAAATATTGGAGGCCAAGAAGTTGTTTGATGAGTTTCAAAGAGGTTCAATTCCGAGTTTGTTAACTTATAATACATTGATTGCAGGATTGTGTGAGAGGGGGGAGTTGACTGAGGCGGGGAGGTTGTGGGATGATATGGTGGAGAAAGGGCATCAGCCGAATGCCTTTACTTATAACATGTTGATTAAGGGATTTTGTAAGATTGGTAATGCAAAAGAAGGGATTAGGGTTTTAGAGGAAATGCAGGATAAAGGTTGCTTGCCAAATAAGTCAACTTTTTCTTTGTTGATTGAGGGGCTTTATGAGTCGAGAAATGAAGGAGAGATTGGCCAGGTTGTTTTGATGGCAATGGCTAGTGGAGGTGTTGATGGTGATTCCTGGGAATTTTTCTTGACCAGGATTATAGGTAATCTGGATAGCGGGGCTGGTGCTCTGGATGAATTATTAGTGGAAAATGCTGCTTAACAATCGTCGCTCTAGCATCATGGTATGTTAGGACATGGATTGACAGGAGCTGTTTCTGCTTTTGTTGGAGTTCACTGGCAAGAAGCTGCTATGTGATCAGTCGCGTACAAGTGTGCAGGGACCAGTTTGTTTAAGCTGCCTTCACCCTTTTCAAATCTGAGTATTTGCTGATAACAGATTCAAAAAGTAAGGAGTCCAGTATGATTTAGATTAGTGACTGGGCTGTTAGATCCAAAATAGTTGAGCCGATGAAGAAGTGACTTGATTATAGTTTATAGACATTGAAAAATACCCTTCTTGAGGTAATCTGAGGAAGATCAAAGGACAATCAAAAGGACTGGTGTAACGTGTTGTGATTCTACCAGCATTTGGACAGTCAAGTATTTACAAGCTCCCAAATTATTTTCAATGTGTGAAGAGAGACTGTTAGTCAAATATCTCTATGCTTTAGGTTTGATTATATAAGTGGAGTGACTGCAGCAGAGGGGAAGATGGTTGTTGGATTCTCCTAATAGTTTGCCCCTTTAATAACTGCATTTTTGTTCACGACATTCCAACATATGTTTTGTTGTTATTTACTGAAAACTGGTCTGATGATTCATAGCTGGTAACCTCATTCTATTCAATTTATTAAAACAGAATGCATTTGCTAGTATATAATCATTTGAGTTTGTGTTGCGCATTTGTCTATTTTAGATCTTTGATCCCCTGTTGCAGTTTTCAACTCAGTTGTGAACCTATTTTTTTTCTTAGCTCAATGCTGTCGCTGGAGACAACTTCATTCGTACTAATTAGTAACGGTAACAGTTACAGCTATAGTCCATTTTCTGAAAGTCTTTGCCATTTTCTTGTTGATAGTATCCACCGAGTCCACATGGGTTTGAACTGGCAACTCTCTGTTCATTCTTAGGGAGAGAAGTCATAATCTAACTGGACTCGATGACCCTGAATCTGGTAGTAAATTAATCCATACTTATGCTGACCCAGTAACAGCGAGGTAGGGGTATTGCCATTGAGGATCCTAAGTTCAGTAATTTTATTTTCTAAATTCTTTTTTCTAGACATTAGTTTCTCTCAATTTAAACAATTATGTTTAATGATGTACCGTCCTTTTGTTGGGTTATCAATGAGTACCATCAATATATTTTCTTCATCATTAGTCGTATTGTACTCTCCTGCAAATTGAAAACACAATATACCTCCTCTGTCACTAGCGGAGAGAGATCTTACTCCCATCTCTCCGAAAATAGATTTTTCTTCTCTCCTTTCGTCGCACTCTCTTTTACTTAAAAAAAAAAAAGTTATATATTTTCATCTGGATTTATATTTTTGATGGTGCGTCTCTATCTAAATGTAACTTTACGAATTTTTTTTATAAAAAAAATGTAACTTCTTTTTAATTAGATTTTACAAATTTATGATAGTTTTTGGGTTTTTAATTTTCTTCTGTTTAAATTTATGTGATCTTAGATAATTATGATATTTTTTTAATTTATATTAGTGATTTGGTACGATTCCTCTCTAAATTGGAGGTCATCGTCCTCTAGCTTTGAAATATATTAAATTATAAATATTTAATTTTTACAACAAATATAACACATTACCAATTAAAAAAATTGATCACAGTAGCGTAAAAATAAAAAAAATAAAAAAAGAGCGGTGGAGCCCTCTTTTAAGTTTAAAGTTTGAATGTGTACAATATGTAATTAAAGAGATATTTTTAAGTGAATCAATCAAACCTCTCCTAAAGTTTGTAATATTCTGATTTGTTTTTTTTTTTTTAAAAAAAAATCAATCATATCAACTTTCTTTTTCTCTTTTTTTTTTTGTTTATTTATAAATTTAATGTTTATTTCAAAATAAAAGAAAATTTAATGATTTGTAAATAGAATACAAGAAACAGCCTTTGTCTTGGGCGAAGAATTTTCCGGAGGAATCATAGAAGGTAGGTCAACAAAACTGAAAACCAATTAATTGGTCGGCCTTTTTAATATTTTTCCATGTTGAATAAGTCAATTCAGGCGTGGAATTTAAGTGGACAGTCGTAGCCATCTTGAATACTCCTTTCCAGCTCACGTGTTTCCCTACTGCCTCATTTTCATTTTTGATTCGTTAAATTAGTTTCAAATTTCCATCTAAGATTTTCTTTTTTCTTTTTTTTTAACCTGAAAATCTAAGATTTTTGTAATGGGTAAATCATACAAATAGGGGATGCAGTAAACAAATAGCATAATTTAATTCATTGAATTGAAAGCATTAAATAAAGAATAATGTTATTTTTTTTAAATTATATTTTAAATTTTAAATGAGGTGTAGATAATTATTAAATAAAAAATAATTTTAAAAATTAACTAACCCAAATGATATTTTACACACCATTATACAAAAGATAAAAATGTCTTTTTTAAAAAAATTATTTTTAATATATTTTATATATCAAAACACTTATTCGTCATCACTGTACATTTTGCCTGGTAAGGTAGTTATTTAGAGGATTGCTGTTAGATTATTTTTATTTTGAAAGGAGAAAATTACTTGCGCTTACTGCTTAGTGCTTACACATCACAGGTCAACGCGCGAGGGAATTGGAAAGAAGCCATTGAACGGAACAGAACAGGATCAAAGACTTAAAAAGGAGAAAGTCTTTACTGTCTTTTAAGAGACAACTGGAGACAGACTAGAGAGTGCATATATAACGTCACTTTGCTCAAGTCTCAACTACTCGTATTCATCTAATAGTTGGAAAAACATTAGTTGTTTGAATTCTCTTTTATTTTTTTATTTTTATAACTTCTTCTGTCTTTGTATGGTTTAAATTATTGTAGAGTCCTTTTGGGCCGGCGGCTGCTGAAAGGGCGTGTTCTTCCAAGATCCGATTCGGGGAATTTACTGGGAACTCTTTTTGTATTTTCCCGGAAAATCAGCGGTGGTGCTGGGAACTTTCACGGGCATTGACTCATTTCCAGGTTCTCTCCTTCAACTCTCTCTACAGATTGTTTTAACGCGCTTCTTCAACTCGGTTGACTCTGTTGGTCTTTGCTTGTGCTTTGGTTTGGGTTTTCAAGATGCATTTTGCAGAAAGAACAAACTATCATTTGTTATTATTATTGTGTCGAATAAGTTTGGAAGGGTCTAAGCTAATAGCTGAGTGAGTATAGGCGTATTAAGTGAAGAATTGGAATGTTGTTTAGGTATCAGGGTTGTTTTCAATCTCAAGGATCAGACAGTTTCACAATTGCCATTTGTAGTTAGTTATTCACATGGGAAAAGAGGGGTTTGCTTCCTAACTTCAGCTGGGGTTGTGAGATAATGGCATTGGACGTGGTCAGTAGCGCTTCAACTGTTCCAGCTTCAGAAGTTCTTTCTCAGATTGTAGAGGCCATTCTAGCGTTGGTGGCTGCTTCCAACGATGTCCTTGTTAAGAAGGAGAGTTTTAAGCAACTTGCCTCTTATTTGGAAAGGATCGTCCCAGTCTTAAAAGAGCTGAATAAAAAGGATGTTGGTCATTCTGAGGGATTAAATAATGCTTTAGAGATCCTTAATCGAGAAATAAAAGCAGCAAAGGAACTTGTGACAGAAACCAGCAAGAGAAACAAAGTTTATCTCTTAATGAATTGCCGGGCAATAGTTAAGCGCTTAGAGGACACTACCAGAGAGATCAGCCGCGCACTAGGTATCCTTCCTTTGGCCTCTCTAGATATTTCAACAGATATAATTGAAGAGACTGGAAAGATCTGTGATAGTATGCAGAGAGCTGAGTTTAGGGCGGCTATGGCAGAAGAAGAGATATTAAAGAAAGTTGAGTCAGGGATACAAGAAAGGACTGTTGATCGTTCTTATGCCAATGATTTGCTGTCTCTCATAGCAGATGCTGTTGGTATCTCAACTGAGAGGTCAGCATTGAAGAAGGAATTTGATGAATTCAAGAGTGAGATTGAAAATTCCCGGTTGAGGAAAAATCAAGCCGAGGCTATACAAATGGATCAGATTATTGCTTTGTTAGAAAGGGCAGATGCTGCTTCATCTCCAAGGGAGAAAGAGATGAAGTATTTCTCCAAGCGGAGGTCTTTGGGCAGCCAGCCTTTGGAACCTCTTCAGTCATTTTATTGCCCAATCACTCAGGAAGTTATGGTGGACCCTGTAGAGACTTCTTCTGGACAGACATTTGAGAGAAGTGCAATACAAAAGTGGTTTTCAGATGGTAACAAAATATGTCCCCTAACAATGACTGTTCTAGACACATCAATTCTACGGCCAAACAAAACTTTGAGGCAATCAATTGAAGAATGGAAGGATAGAAACACAATGATTATGATTGCTTCCATGAAACCAAAACTCATGTCCCTTGAGGTGGAAGAAGTGCTTCCTTGCCTGGAAAACCTTCAGGATCTCTGTCAACAAAGAGACCAGCACCGGGAGTGGGTAATATTAGAGAACTACATACCAAATCTTATTCATTTGCTTGGTTCTAAAAATCGTGATGTAAGGAATCATGCTCTTGTCATCCTTCGCATTTTGGCAAAAGATAACGATGATGCTAAGGTACTCCTAACTTAAACTACCATTTTTTCCTGTGTTTTGGATTCTTAATAATCTAGGAAAAGGCTGCTTTAATCACATCTTGTACCAAATGTTGCTACATTATTAGGCTATTTACAAGATTTGTTTGAAATTGGATCCATAGGACTGGACATATTTGTTCAGAGTATCTTTTTCTATGTATGAATGCATATGGTTGATTTTCCTCTCTTATTTATTTATTTTTCTTTTCAGTTTTATTTGAGGATATATATGGGAGTTGGGTAAAAATGTGCATGTTGCTTTCTTAAATTTTGTTTACCATGACAACTGAAGACATTTTGCAGGAAAGACTCGCAAAAGTTGATAATGCAATTGAATCTATTGTTCTATCCCTTGGGCGTCGAACAGAAGAAAGAAAGTTGGCAGTTTCATTACTTTTGGAATTATCCAGTCATGATGTGTTACAAGACAGCATTGGGAAGGTTCAGGGCTCAATTCTCCTATTGGTGACTATGTCGAGCAGTGATGATAATCAAGCTTCCAGGGATGCACAAGAGTTGCTGGAGAATCTCTCATACTCTGACCACAATGTAGTTCAGATGGCAAAGGCAAACTATTTTAAATATTTACTTCAACGACTCTCTACAGGTTCCTAAACCTTATGTGATAATTTAGCCTCATCGTTGATTTCAAGTCTAATTAGTTAGTCATTAGTAATTCCAGGATTTTCCTCATGTTTCAATAGCACTTTTTTTTCCCATTTATTTGTGCAGGACCTGAAGATGTTAAAATGCTCATGGGAACAACTTTGGCTGAAATGGAGTTGACAGACCACCATAAAGTATCCTTGCTTGAAGGAGAAGTACTGGGTCCACTTCTTCACTTGGTCTCTCATGGTGACATTCAAATGAAAGAAGTTGCTGTCAAAGCTCTTCGGAATCTTTCAAGCGTACCCAAAAATGGATTGCAGATGATAAGAGAAGGTGCGGTGAGCCCATTAGTTGATCTCCTTCTTCGCCACAGCTCATCATCCTCAAGCTTACGTGAACAGACAGCAACCACAATCATGCACCTTGCTGTATCAACCATGGATCAAGAATCCAGCCAGACACCAGCTTCACTGCTGGAATCTGATGCAGATGTTTTTATGCTCTTCTCTTTGATTAACTTGACAGGGCCAGATGTGCAAGAAAGGATTCTCCAAACCTTCAATGCCTTGTGTCGATCTCCTTCTGCAAGAAATATCAAGACCACATTAACACAGGTACATCTGTAATGGAAGATGTGTGTGTGATTGGGTGAATGCTTACTTTATTGCCTTCTTTAGATGACTTTGAATACCTTCTTGGTAGGTAAATTTTTTTTTTTTTTTTCAACCAACACCTCATCTGAATGTCTCCTACATAGTGAAATTTTCTCTATGTGATAAGTTTCTATGGAGTTTCATCAAGTCAATACTAACTAGTCTAATGAAATTAACAGTGTTCAGCTATTCAAGTACTAGTTCAGCTATGTGAGCATGATAACCAAAACGTCCGAGCAAATGCTGTGAAGTTGTTTTGTTGCTTGGTAGATGAAGGCGATGAAGCCATCATCCTGGAGCATGTGGGTCAGAAATGCCTCGAGACCATAGTGAAGATCATCCAATCTTCTGACAACGATGAAGAGAAGAACTTTGCCATGGGAATTATCACAAACCTTCCAGAAGTACCTCAATTCACTCAGTGGCTTCTGGATGCCAGTGCTCTTCCAATAATTTCAAATTTTCTGAAACATTGTAATGATCCAACTAAAAGTCAATTAGTTGAAAATGCTGCTGGAGCCTTACAGCGCTTCACTGCTCCAACGAACTTGGAATGGCAAAGGAGAGCAGCGGAAGCTGGTGTTATTCCCATGTTAGTTCAGTTGCTAGAGTATGGAACCACTGTGACAAAAGAACGCGCAGCCATTTCTCTAGCTCGTTTTTCAGAAAGTTCCCTTAAGCTTAGCCGACCAATGCCAAAGCGCAAGGGGTTCTTGTGTTTCTCAGCTCCACCAGAAACTGGCTGTCAGGTACATGGAGGATTTTGTGACGTTGAATCATCTTTTTGCCTCTTGGAGGCCGATGCAGTTAGACCACTTGTGAGGGGTCTTGAAGAACCAGATCCTGGAACATGTGAGGCTTCTTTAGATGCATTACTTACTTTAATAGAAGGTGAAAGACTGCAAAGTGGTAGTAAAGTTCTTGACGAAGCAAATGCCATTGACCGTATGATAAGATTTCTTAGTTCTCCTTCACCCAAATTGCAGGAAAAGGCTCTTAATGCCGTGGAAAGAGTTTTCCGACTGCCAGAGTTTAAACAGAAATACGGGAAGTCTGCTCAGATGCCTTTAGTCGACCTAACACAGCGGGGTAACAGCAGTATGAAGTCTCTTTCAGCCAGGGTACTCGCTCACTTGAACGTGCTCCAAGATCAGTCTTCTTATTTCTAAAGAATATTTACGGGAACGAATTTGAATTATGTTGTGTTTGACTTGCTTGTGCTGAGGACACTAATGAAGGCACAAAACTCTTCTTTGCTGCTGTAACTGTGCCAGAACCTAGAATCATCGAACTGGAGGATGACTACTCATGCAAAAGCATGAGGTTCTGCACTTCTAAAGCTGGATAGAAGTACTACAGGCCTTTCTTCTAAGGTAATGAAGGTAGTCATTTTGAAGCCTAAATCAGACAATAGTTTTCCAATACGATTTCTGATTTAGGAGCAAGATTTGCATTCTTATCCACCGTATTTTTGCCTCTGGTGGTAAAGAGAACTATTTGTTCAAAGGGTGAGATTTTATAAGTGGCTCATTATCGTAGGCCATAAGATTTGTTCTGCCTGTACAGCTGAAGCCCACGTGGCAAGTTTTTTTTTTTTCACTAGAAGATGAATCATAGTGAGTTTTATTTTTTTAGAACTGAATTCTTTGGAAGATAGTTTCTGTAATTCTCGTGCATAAGGTTAGCCAAGTTTTTTTCTATAATTCTTAATAAAGTCATGGATTTATCAAGTTTCAAATGGAACTGAACTTGAATTTATCAAAGCATTCAACCACGACAGACTTCTTGTTTGGGATTTGAACAGGGTTCAGATCTTCATTTCTAGACAAGTGACAAATTTAATTATTTGATAGGGGTTAACCAAGTTTACAAAGCTGTAAATGTCCATTTATTTCTTTTCTTTTTGGCCCAAAAGCTTATAGAATATTCTTCAAATGTACCCCTTATTAGGGAAACTGGATTTCACTTGGTCCATTCCCATTGAAGGTCTTTATTTGACTTGATTCTGTGAAGTACTTATTGTAAACCCGTTTTCAAATAAATAGGCAACATTGTGAGACAAGTAGATCCTGTTAATCTTCAACATGTTATGATCTTTCCACATACCACATTGTAGTGGTTCTTGGCTGTATATTGAAATCCAGCATATTATGTGGCATTCCTATTGTTTCTCCCTTGTACTGGGCATGCTACTTGGCCGTACCGGGAATATTGTTGTTCATAGTTTACAATTTGAAGCCCTGTTATGCAACAAAACGGAATATATATATATATATATATATATGCACAAAAAATTCTGGAAATTGATTCTAAAATAATTATAAACACATGACCTAGTTCATGTTTCTCAAGTAATTCTTAAAAAAAAAAAAAAAAACAGAATGTGGCAGAGTAATCTGCTGAATCGAGCAGTGAACTAAGTCGTCTACCTTTCTAAGAAAGAAATTTATCCAAGAATTTAAATTCAAATATATTTGTTATGATTTGTCAGTGTCACCTCTGAAGATTCCTCCATGCTGTTATATTATGCTGTCTTCTCCTTCACACTAAATCTCCTACTCCTCCCCGCAAATTTAAGAACTTCATCTATAAGAATTACAGGAGCCGAAACCAGGATGACCAAAAGCCATTCATTTAGACTCAATGGAACAATTCCAAACACGTTTGCCAGGAATGGAACGTACAGTATGAGGCAATGGAGTCCCAATGAGACTGACATGGCAACTAAAAGCCAAGGGTTCCTCCAAGGCGGCATTGTGACCAAGCTGTTATCTTCAGAGAGAGCATTCAGAGAATTCAACATCTCAATTGCCACCAACACAGAAAGTGACAGAGTCATTGCCTTAACTTTACCAATGGTAAAATAGTCACAAGGGTTAGAAAAAGTAATCATCTCACCCCCAGCAACTGTGTACGGATTCACAGTGAAATTGGACCATGTTGAGCACTCCCCCCAGTTGCGGAGCTGTGATAGAGTTACAAGAGTATGGCCATCACCAACAAGATTGATACCCATAAATGAAGTCCTAGTATACCATAAGATGAAAATGCCAACAGTTGCAATTCCCACATAAGAACCAATTACCTGCCATTCAGCATAGATAGAGATAAATTGCAAGTATAATCCTTCTTACCCATAAATCACACACACATCTATTGCATTTTTACTTTGAACTTTGCAGGAGGATAGTTTCTTCTTCTCTACATGTTCTCCAAATTATATTCTATAAAATGTTAATAACTATATTCTGCTTCATTTTGCTTCACGATCTTCAAAATCTTACAACATCTTTTATTTTATCATTACCATCCAATTAATGAAGAAGAACGAAATGCTATTAAGTTCTTTATTGACAAAAAGGGTATTGATCAATACTAACCAGGTAATGCAGAAGGACCCAGGAATTTATCAGAGCATCATCACTTTTGCGGGGTGGTTTCCGCATTATATCAACATCAGGAGGGTTAAAACCAAGAGCAGTTGCTGGAGGACCATCAGTAACCAAATTTACCCACAGAAGCTGCACAGGTATCATACATTCTGGTATCCCCAGAGCAGCAGTCAAGAATATGGATATTACTTCTCCAACATTGGATGATATCATATACCTGAAGAATGAACAAATTAATAAGTCATCTGCAAACCAATCAAAAGAAGAAGAAGAGAGAATAAAGATATACCTAATAAAAGCTTTCATGTTATTGTAAATTGAGCGACCCTCAGCAACAGCTAAAACAATGGTACCAAAATTATCATCTGCCAAAACCATATCCGAAGCTTCTTTTGCAACCTGAAATAGTAATATGGAGGTTCCCAAATTTTAACAGGAAATCAAGACATTAGTTCTACTTGAAAAGATAAGGGTATATGAGCAAGTTACTAGTTCTAATACATCTCAACATTCAATGTCGACATTCTTTTGGGCCAAAGCACATAAGGCAACAAATTGAAAACTTGGTTTTACCTCAGTCCCGGTGATGCCCATAGCAACTCCAATATCAGCCAACTTCAGGGCAGGTGCGTCATTCACTCCATCTCCAGTCATTGCAACAATCTCCCCCATCTCCTTCAGTATCCTGACAATTTCTTGCTTATGCCTGGGCTCAGCACGAGAAAAAACCTTTCCTCCGGATTTTGACAAAGTTTTGATCTGCTGTGCAGGGGAAAGAGCCATGAACTCTTTACCAGTGAAACTTCTTCCGCTGAGATCCTCATCATTGGAAAATAATTTAATTTCCTGACAGATAGCCTCGGCAGTGGATTTATTATCACCAGTTATCACCATAACTATAATCCCAGCTCCTCTACACTCCTCAATTGCTTTATCAACTCCATCACGAGGAGGATCCTGTTGGATGTTTTAAGTAAGAACTTTGAAATATACTAGTCCAACAATTTATCGATGTTAACCATAAAAGTTGTGGCATGTACTCACCCTTAGACCAACGACCCCTACAAAGACTAAGTCACTCTCAATGGAGAAGTAGCAAGATGGATCAAGCAACTTCTTGTGGGCAGGATGACTCTCAGCATAGTAGTCTGAAAACTCTCCCAACTCATCCTTGTATGCCAATCCTAAGCAGCGCAACCCCTTTGAACTCATCTCCAAGTTTTTTGAAAGCAATAGTTGCCTACAAGGTTCATCTATTGGAACAAGAGATCCATCTGCAAGTTGCACGTATGAACTGCGCTCCAGTAAACTCTCAACAGCACCCTGCAAATTCAATCAGTAGATGAATCTAGAAAGTGTTAGGTCTCAATGAATTCATGCTGATTGTCAAATCAGAAAGCTGTCTGCAGAAAATAACAAAAAATTGGTACCTAAATATTTATTTATTACTGTCTTAGAAGTTGCAATAATACCAATTTATTATTTCTATTTTCACTCTGTTTTGGCTAATACCAATTTATTATTTCTATTTTCACTCTGTTTTGGCTAACATTTCAATTTGAATATATTTGACTCTCAAGTTTCTAAGTTAGACAGACAAAACATACAAACAATTAGCACTTTCCTTATCTTCATTTAACTGTCAGAAACTCAAATCAGAATGAAATAAAATTTAAATACTAGCTCGTTCATAGCTACTTCTCTTGTAACAAAGCTGGCTTATAGATAAAATGCAGCAATCACCTTGACAAGTAAACAATTATGCCCAGTAGGCTTGCGGACAATAACACTCATTGATTTTCGGATGCGATCAAACTCCAATGTGGCAATCCTTTTCGATCTTTTTTCCCACCACTCGCAACAGCCTATATTTGCAAATATTATTGAATGAGATCAAGAAATTCTCATAGTAATTTCAGAGGTTATGTTACAAATAAAAAGTTTTTCACTCGCCTAATTTAACTGTGCTGCAATCAATCAAATAGTTAGCAGCAAGCTGTGTATCACGGATCTTGTTTCTTCCCTTAGCATCTGGAACTCCCATCTTTTCAACCAAAACCTTTAAAGCTGCTTCAGTGGGCAAACCAGTAGCTCGGAACAGATGGCCCTCACAATAAATCCCAGAATCATTACAAATGGCGCATATCTCTGCCATGGCTTGCAAGTTAGCGTCCATATTGTAGCATGACCAATCAACAATTCCACCATCCTTTGGATCATAAGTCGTCCCTTCAACATGGAAAATTCTGGAAGTAGTGGTTTTGCTACCCAAAGTGAAGAACTCTGTCACAGACATCTGATTTGTAGTCAGCGTCCCAGTTTTATCAGAACATATGACAGTTGTGCATCCCAAAGTTTCTACACTAGGAAGTTTTCGAACAATAGAATTCTTCTGTGCCATTTTCCTGGTACCCAAAGCTAAGCAAGTTGTGATTACAGCAGGAAGGCCTTCTGGGATTGCAGCTACAGCCAAAGCAACAGCTATTTTGAAATAATAAGTGCACTTCTCAAAAGAAAATTGGACATTTGCAGGCCATCCATTTACAACTTCCCATGAGAGAAAATTTTTGTAATTTATAATCCAGACAACAAGGCAAACAAGCCCAATTGCAGTTGTAAGCCTATTGCCAAATTCATCCAGCTTCTTTTTCAAAGGGGTATCACTCTCTTCCAAAGATGCCTCATGTATTTGCTTCTGTATCTTCCCAATCTCAGTGTTCATTCCAGTGCTAGTAACAACACAAACACAGCTCCCATTCACAACTGTTGTGCCAGCAAAAACCATATTTTCTTTAGCTTGTAACTCACAGTCGTCCAAGAAAACAGGACTAGTGCCTTTCAGAACAGGCATTGCCTCTCCAGTCAATGAACTCTGCTCAACCCTCATAGTTGAAGTTTTCAAAGCTGCAACTCTCATGTCAGCAGGGACTTTGTCCCCAACCCTCAGTTCCACTATATCTCCTGGAACAAGATCTCTTGCAGGCAAGTCAGGTACAAGATACCCATCTCTCAAAACCTTCCCAGATTCACATTGCATCTCTTTGAGGGCTTCAAGAGCCTTTTCAGCATTGCTCTCTTGCCACACCCCAACAATGGCATTAACGACTAAAATCAGTACTATCACGAATGGTTCCACATAGGCCTCCAATCCAAACTCCCCGGTTTCACCACCATGCAAATAAGCTAAAACAAACGATATAAAAGCTGCAACCAGAAGTATCTTCACAAGCGTATCATCAAATTGTTCTAACACGAGCCGCCATAGAGGTTTCCCCTTCTCTTTGGCGAGTTCATTCCACCCATATCTCTCACGCCGCTTTTCCACCTCACAGGTATTCAGACCTTTATCTAGTTTTACATTAAACTCTTTCAAACACTGCTCTACAGACCATGACCAAGCAGGAAATGGCTTTTCCTCCATTGAAATTTCAATTTGGAGTTTAAATTTTCACTCCAAAAAAACAAAATTCTAAAAAATCATATCAAGCCCCTGGAAAACAGTTCAAACACATTGAGCAAAATTCAGTTAATCATGGGATTAAAGCTACAAGTTCATACTAACGTAAAAAGAGAAAAATAACAAAGAAAAACGTACGGTTGATAAGGAAGCTTAAGTTTGAAAACATATTAGAAATACAGAGTACAAAATTATGCACCAACTCTTTAACAACAAAGCCGACCACCCACAAAATACTAAAATACAATAATGACTGACTGATCTAAAAAACTACATATGCACACAAACACACGCATAAAATAAATAAATAAATAAAACAGAAAGGGTGGTTTAACAAACCAGACAAAACTAGTCTGCAAAACACCAAACAAACTGAAAACTAGAAAATTAATTGCTATAAAACACTATCACTTACCAACTTTAGTAACCACTAACCAGTAACCACCTCCTTTTTTTTTTTTTTTGAGGGAAGTAACCACCCTTATTAACTATTAATCTTTTTCGTAATAAAATGAGAAACACACAGTTAACACTTTAATATAAACATAACAAAAATGAAAGTACAAGAACAGAACTGAACCTTAAAAGATCAAAAAGAACAAGTAGCAACTTACAAGAAGGATGGTCTGAAGTCTGATGGTGGCTTGGTTACAAAGCAAAAGACCAAAAGAAATTCCTTCTTTGGGTTCTCTTTACGACCAAAATTCTTGGCCGAGAAAGTTTGTGGAAATGGAATATATGTACATAAACATAAACAAAATGCTAGTATTGTTGTTGGATTATGACTGGTCAGTCTTTTTTAACTTTTATGGCTCCGTTTCTGCGGTTTTTTACAAAAATAAAATAAAATACAACGTAGTGGGTTTGGAATTTCGAATCTTCCCTATCAGTTAAAATTTTTAAACGTATTAAGTCATATTACGAATTTGCCCCGGTGACTTAGGTTTTGACTTTTGACATTTAGAATCTTAAGATTTTAAAAACAAAGCAAGGACAAAATTTAATCATTTTAAAATTTTCATTTATAAAATTAATAAAAATATAGTTACATCCATATTTTGAGTTATAGTTATCTATGCTATGTCCATATCGAGCGTGATTAGCTTCTAAAGGAGGGCAATGGACATGGCGTGTGTCTCGGTGTGTAGGGAGAGCTGGAGGAGTTGTGCAAACTTGAAGGTGAGAGAATCGAGATTGTGTTACTTACAAAGGTTGAAGATGAGCTTAGCCTGAGATCGCTGCTCATTTGAGGCATACATCAAGTGGGAGAATAGGATCTTAAAGGGGGCGGACATTATTGACTCTTTCGATCTCGCATCACAAAGAAAATAAAATTAAACTCTAATTAGAAATTGGAATTAAAAGATATTAAAAATAACTTATGAAAGTTTCAAGAATACCTCATTAGAAATTAAAAATAAAAAAATATTAAAAGAGTCACAATCACAACATGACATGTGAATTGACTCAACCTATGATAACGTGTTATCTAATAATTTGAGATTTTTAATTTGGGTTGAATTATTAGTTCTATCTTTTATTTCGTTAAAATTAACAAAAGCTTTTATTAATAAAAATATAACTTAAATTTTTTAAATTACTGAAATATACATATTCTTCTTTGAAACTTTCCAAATAGCGGCCACGGGCTCTCGGGGAAATCTCTGTTTTTGGGACATCTTCTGACTTAGTTGTATAGATTATAAAATTACAATAAATTATATTAAGCCAACCAGAAATAAAAAAGAGTAAGTGTAAAATGAGACACCAAAACGGCAGCTCCGCCCGCGGGTTTTATTTGGGGAGAGACTTTGACTAATTTATTCTTTAAGAGACCTTGCAAGTTGTAATATTTTCGATTTCAAAAAAAAAAAAAGTTGTAATATTTTGAAATTCCGGAAAATTCATTTTTCTCAACCAGGCTGTCAAATTTTTCGTGTGATATTTTCGGTTGTTGGGAGTTGTAAACGGATATTTCTGTTAAAGATTTGTAATTCTTTTTAGGAGATGGAAAGGCATAAATAATTGTCTTGAAAGTGGGAAAAGAGAAAGTAAATTGGAAAACTATATATTTACTCAAATGACACCAGCTTCAGCTAATCAATTTCCCCAACATTTAAACCGTATGTACCCTACAGCAAACGTTTGGATCCGATCTCTACGTCCAAATCCAAGTCCAAGGCTGACGCAGAGCCTGTCAGCCTGAGCCTAACCTGTTATTGTTATTTGTTAATGTCAACTTTTATATTGCATTTGGTCATCTTTTGAAGAGCCAGTAAGCGGCGGTGCTCATGTATCGTCATAATTGGCATTTTTTTATTTCTATTTTCCTCGATTGTTGAGCAACTGCAGGTTCCAGGAAGCTTCTCTTTTACCTGCCAACAACGTATATTAATACTATCACTAGTCAGCAGTCACTACATTAAGAATGTAATCAACCACCATCATCATGCCATTTTTTTTTAGAATAAAGTATCCCACCAGCTTTAATTTTTAAGAAGAGTATTGATCTGATGTATGGAAATATAACGTCTACCCACCCTTTTTTTAGTTGGTGGTGCCTTTCAAATGAATAACAAAATGAACTTCTATCTTCTTTTTTATAATGGTTTCCACGTCTATTTTCATTTTCTTCTTAAAGAGTAACTATTGAATATAAAATATCAATTGGGGAATTATAAAAAATAAAATGCATTTGCTGAGACAGAGTAGACTTCTTATCATGATTGCAACTGTGTTTATATACATCATCATACACATATTAGCTAATCCGAGTGACTATCAAATAAAAATTACTTTACAGAATTTCCATCTATATATGTCTCTGATTGCTTTTATAAAATGTTTCTGATTGCTTTACAGGCGTGATAGAGGAGACCCTGTTTTGTTCGGGATTATGAAACTTGGGGTACTTTGGTAAAAAATAAAAAAATAAAATAAATCCTAGATCCTAGTGGTTAACTTTTAACAGCTGTATAAAAGCTAAAACTGGGGACTGAAATTAAGAGGAAGGTGGCAGGTGGGCACTTTATTATTTTATGATGTTGAGAAAGTGTTGTGTTCTACTGTGCAGATTTTGAAAAGTCTTATCGTCATAATGATAATGGGATGTTGTATTTCGCAAACCAGACAATTTAAATCAACGTTTGGCTGCTGTCCAAAAATTTTAAAAAAAAAAATCACTTGTTCAAATCTTGTTTTTCTTTTATCAACTGATTCCTCTTCTCGTAGGGGTTTGAAATTTGAAAATCCTTAGGAAGTATATTGACTTGGGTCCCATTCAATTTCAGATATAAAGTCTTGCTTTCCCTTCTTTAGAAAAGTAAAATTTGAAACTTTTGTATTCGAGAAAATTACATTATTATTTATATTTCATATTTATAAACCTAAACAATGAGTCCCCATTTAAAGATGAGTTTTTACTCTGAAAATAGTTGTTTGATCTAAAACTAAGCCAAGTTTATTATTCTCAAGCTTTTTTCTGTGTATGAGATCTATCACTGCAGTCACAAAAATTACCTAATGTTATTATCTCCATCAAAAACCTTTATAATTAAATTAAAAAAAAATTGGTTGTTTGAAAGTTTATTGATGGATGGTACAGTGTTTAGAGATTGTTAACTTGTTTTATAGTTTCTCTTTTCTTTTTTTTATTTTTTTATATGTGTAGATATATTTGAGTTGCAATCTTATTACAATCTCACTTGCAAGCTTTAGCTCTCCCTTATACAAGTTTCTCGAGCATTTATCCCATGTCATATGTAATTCCATATTTGAAATCGTGTGTGTATTTGAGAATTTTAGGAATTGGGAGGTTAGTTGCCTCGTGTTCTTGCATATACAAGGAAACGTGATGACATGTTTTGTCTCGCCCGAGCCTTTCTTATGATCATGCATAAAACGATACTACTTTTACGCATCAAAGATAGTTCTTAAATTGAGGATGTCCTTGGTTAATGATAAGTTACAAGCTCACTCTTCTATATAGGAGTCCAAAGCCAACATGCCCTTCAATTCTTAAGTGATTTTATGAACTCAATATTGTTTGAATAACCATGAGTCAAACTTGGTAATAACGAGCTGAGCATTAGTAGATTATGGGTCGAGTTTGACTGTTTTGAGTTTTATATCACTGATTTTTTGAGAACCGTACGATTTTAGAGGCGTTGTTTGCTAAGCAACCAAAAAAATCACACAAAAAAGAGAAGAAACACGCACACTAACTGTTTGAAAGAATGCTCTCTATATTGCTGCTATGAGATGATTTATACAAGTAAGGGTCTCTCCTTTATATACTAGCAGTCCTATACAATTGACGGTTGAAATTTAAATGATCTAATGGTATACATACAAAATAGAATACTATAATTTAGAATATTCATAAATGTCATTAAATATTTTATGAAATATTTATTTATTAATTGAGGTTAACAACTTTAATAAGTTGAGGGTCAAATTTGATTTTTTATTTCAAACAACGGGCTTTTTAGAAACTCTAATCCACATAACGTTCCATAATTTAAGAGACTTCTAACAGATATAATAACACACCAAGTATTTAAAAATACTTGAAACGTGACACTTAATAAATAGGCTAGACCTAAGAATCTGAGGGCCACAAAATTGATCCTATTTTCTTTTTACTTCAATCCTTGTTAACTATAATTATTAATTTATTAATTACTTACCTGTATTGTTTAGAATAAATAGCCAAAACGAAAAGCAACGATTTATTATAAAGGCTAAATAATAAAATTCAGAGAACCGCTCTTTAATATGATATTTCTCGTATGGGGTTCAGATATCTCTATATATAGAGATAGTAAATTTTACTTTTGTTGGCACTAACTCCATTCTTAAATTTTATTTTTGTTGGCGTTAACTCCTTTTCTTAAATGGAACCATCCTCTTTTTTAGATTAAAAATTTATACTAAGTTATAGATAAACTACAAAAACAAATCTTAACAAAAAAATTATTATATAACGTGTGACATTAATAAAGAAAAGAAAAAACCTCAAGTGAAAGCATCCGAATGAGATTTATATTAAAATATTTTATATTTTTCTCTATTTTCCTTGGAATGAAATCATATTTTTCTTTATTTGCTCAATAAATGTTTTGATGATCAAATTATGAGAAAATGACATTTTTATTCTTGGAATACAAGCTAATAACCAATTTTATTCTTACAATTTTAAATTATCAAATTTTGTCATTCTCCATTAATCAATAATTATTAAATTTAACGATTTTTTTTTGTACAATAACACTTTTTACCCATGTGTAAAATTCAAGTGTTAATTATTGTTTCATATGTCAATAATTGACTGGTCATCGATAAAAAAAAGAGACACATGACACATTTTGATTGAATTAATTTTAATATTTATTTTTAAAAATAAATTATTTTTAAAAAAACCCTCCATTGGGCACCATTCCAACTATTAGACTTCAACAATAAAAATTATTAAAATTTATATCATTAGATTTAAATTTTGTGTGATCTACATAGTCGTAGGATAATTTTTGACAAAAAAATTACTATAAGACGACAAAATACACAGTGGGAGACAGCAGACACCGACAATGCATGACAAAATGAGCAATGGTGACATGCATCGTCGCTTCATTTGACATACACTGCTAGTGCTCACTCCACTAGGGAACGACAATCGCTATTAAATAGAGCGGCGGTGATGTGCACCGCTGTGCTCACTGCCCTTACCACCAAAACGTGATTGCTATTAAACATTCACCGTTGCCCTCGTTTGACGTATACTATCAGTGGTTGTTGCCTTTCATTGTTTCATTGTATATTTGGCCGCATTTTGATATTTTTTTTGTTAAAAATAATTATACCATTAAATAGATCACAAAGAATAGAGTTCAACAATGTAAATTTTAATTATTTATATCATCAACGATTGATAGAATGAAGACTAGTAGTCGGTGGTGGCTTGTCACTGAGTTAAATATAATATAGTTTTTATTTATTTATTTAATAATTTATTATTATTTGACACGTGTCTTAATGTGTGGATATTTTCTCATTAATTTACAATTTTATTTTTTAATAATAAGATCTAACGGTAACGGGCATTTATTAGAGGGAAAAAATTAAGTAATTTAAAATTTTAAAAATAAAATTATGTACTAAGTTATATTTTGGAGACGTAATTATCATTTTCCCTCCAAAAAGAAAAATAAAAAAGAGGAGTCATAAAGGCCAACACCATTTCAGTAGTAATCAGCAGTTCCTCGACCCAATAAAACGTGTCACCAAAGACACCTTCGGGCTACTTAAAAGGCAAGAGAGTAGCATTTAGTACCGCTCGCCCATTGAAAGAGAATGATAGAAAAAGGGCCCAGTTAATGAGGTCCAATTAAAATAACGGGCTTCACTTGTTTTATTGGACCCTTATCCAAATGGATCACGCGGTGCCGGGATTAGGGCTATATTTTAGCTCTATAAATACGCATAACACCACTCCTCATCATCCCCTATTCTCACTCGCGCTCACTCCTTTTTTTCTAGGGTTTTCGCTCTTTTGCAAATTGCAATTAATTGAGCTTAAGGTAAGTTCTCTTTATATATCTACTCTCTAGTTTCTAATGCCCAAAAGGTTAATCAAAAACAAAACAATTATCTTTACTGTGCGACTTGATGCTTATATATGTGAGATTTTTTCACCTTTGGCGATTTTAGGCGTTCACAAAAGGCGGGGGTAATTGTTGGATAAGTTACGATGTCGAGACCGGTATTCGTCGGGAACTTCGAGTACGATACTCGCCAGTCCGAGCTGGAACGTTTATTCTCCAAATACGGGAGGGTAGAACGCGTCGATATGAAATCTGGTAACCCATTATGTTCGTTATTCTGAGATTCTTGGATCTTTTTGCTTCTGTTTTGCACCTCGTATTGTTTACTTCAGTCATATACCGAGCTTTGTTGTGCCATCAGTAAAAGTTCCATATGCTTTTTTTTATTTTACTTTTTAAATTTTTTATCTGCATGTAAGATTCTAGCTATAGCTTAGCCTAGTAGGTAAGTGATATCACTATTTGTGTCTATGGAATTGCTTTGAGTGTCTTGAATATTTTTTATGCTTAAAATGTGCCTTTGTTGGTGGGCATTCATTGCTATTGTTTGAACTCCTTGAATAGTTTCTTTATTACAGTTGTCCTCAGTAATATTTAGAAGAGAGGCTGATGCGTCTATCAATCAGAGGTTTACTTTGTTTTCCTATTGCTTGGAGTTTTTAAGGTTCTATTCCACTTATAGTTCTCTCTAATGCATCAAGTTTTTGTTACTACTGTTTTCCTCCTACAGACCTTGATATGGTGTTGCTTTAAAACATTGATAGGCCATTAATAGAGGTTTTATTTTCTAATAAACTTTATTGTTGAATTGAAGCCAGCATTCCTTTTTTTTGGGGGGACTTTGGTTTTCTCTTCGTAATCAACTTGTGTTGCTCGTACCTTGATACATTAGACAGGTGTCGTGAGTTCCAGGCACAGGAACAGCTGTCCTATTGATTTTTAATAAATAAGGATTCTTAAATTAGTATTAGCTTGTGGGACTTGGATACATTGCTACTATTGTAGTAATTATATCCAGCTACTGCATCCTGGCAGAAGCTAAAATGGGAACCTCAGAATTTCAATTTCTCTGGAGAAAGCCTCCATATTTAAGTGTTTGTTTTGACGCAGGAACTTCTACTAATGGAAATTGAGCTTATATCTGGGCTTGCCAACTTCTCTGCAAAAATATCTTATTGCAATGGAAACTTTCCTGCCTGCCTGCTCTACTTCCATTCACAGATGGCATCATCCTGCATTTTCTTCTCACGATTATCTGTCATTCACCCACCTCACCGCCAAAGTTTTCATCCCACAAGATGATCGTGGTGGGGAGCAACCAAATTCTTATGACATGCCTTCTACCATTCACTTCATGCCATGTCCTCCATTACTGAACTCGTGCTGTCTGAATGCAGAAGCATCCTTAGCAATGACGTCTCAGACCTGAATATTTGGATTTTAAATCTTTAATAAGCTAGCATCTTGATTTAGTTCATCATGCAACGCTTCTACATCCTTATGTGCATCAGCCTTCACGTGTATGCAGGTGTCATTTATTTTTTGGTTCATCCCAGGGAATGAAACCCTGATTTGGCTGATGTACTGCAGGTTGTGTGGATATAAAGCCAATGCCTCAGATAAATATTTTTGACTCTGATTTAATTATGCTATTACAGGGTTTGCTTTTGTTTATTTTGAGGACGATCGCGATGCTGCTGATGCCATTCGTGGGCTCGACAATACACCATTTGGTTATGGCAGGCGCAGGCTGTCAGTGGAGTGGGCTAGGGTGTGTTATTTTTTTTAAAAAAAAAAAATTATATATATGTATATGCTGCCTATGATTTTTATTTTTTTGGGTACTTGTATGTTCCTAGTTATTGGAATTTTTTTTGTAATAAACTCTTTGAGTGGTTTAAATTTCTAAATTAACTTGTTATGAACTTTTGAGTAATAAATCTCACTTTGATCAGGGTGAACGTGGGCGGCATAGTGAAGGGTCTAGGTCAATGGCAAATCAGAGGCCCACTAAAACCTTGTTTGTTATTAACTTTGATCCAATTCGAACGAGGGAACGGGATATTAAGAGACATTTTGAACCTTATGGGAATGTTCTCTCTGTCCGGATTCGGCGCAATTTTGCATTTGTGCAGTTTGAAACACAGGAAGATGCAATCAAGGCCCTTGATGCTACAAATAGAAGGTTCTTGTAGCTCCTATTACTTGTCTTGCATGTTGATTGCTGCAATTCTAGTCTTTTCTCCTGACAAATCATTATGAACTTTTCAGCAAATTGTTGGACAGAGTTATTTCTGTTGAGTATGCTTTAAAGGATGATAGTGAGAGGGATGACAGATACGATAGCCCTAGAAGAGGTAGTTATGGTAGGCATAGTCCATATGGGAGGTTACCAAGTCCTGCTTATCGGAGGCGACCAAGTCCTGACTACGGCCGCGCTCGCAGCCCAGTTTATGATCATTACAGTGGCCCAGCGTATGATAGGCACAGGAGTCCTGATTATGGGAGGAGAAGTCCTGGTCCGGTGTATGAGAGGCGCAGGAGTCCCGATTATGGGAGAAATAGGAGCCCCGAGTATGGTGGTAGATATCATCGCAGGTAGTTTGATAGCCATCTGGCGCGAGCTTCATTGCTTGTATATAAATATATTCTACAATTTATATTCACCTTTACTTCCTTCAATCTCATTCAACAGTCAATCCCCAGTTAGAAGGTCAAGAACGTGAAGAATCAACAACGGACTGGGAAGAAGCTTGCTCAACTGAAGACGTGGCTGTGTAGCAATTCTAGATGTTGTGTAGAAATAGCATTTGACTACTAGGGGAGATAGTTTGCCATTGTATTTGTATGTTTGGCCTAATATCCCGTGATTTGCAGTAAAAGAAAAACTAAAATTGTTATGTTTTGTTGGAACTAATCCTTTGGGCTTTCTATTGTAGCTCAGTGGGCTTTTTAACTCTAGAATTAGATATGATTGGTTGACTGTGAGTTATTGTCATTATAGGTTGATTTGGAAAGTTACTTTACTCTGTAAAAGTAATGCTTCTTGACCTAAAATTGTGTGATTGAAAGCGGTTCTTCCCGAGGTGAATCTGTTTAATGCACTCAACCTGTTGGTACTTTGTTAAAATCATGCTGGGTGTCTCAGCTCAAGTGACTATTAAATCTGGTTTTGTTTAAGGTGAATTAATTGAATGAATCGATGTTGCGTAAATTGTCAATGAGTCAGCTCGTATAGAGTTGCTGGGGGCTTATGTTGTGAAGTGCAAAGGTTATTTACAAGTAGAAATGGTGTTTATTAAACGGATTATTCTACAATGCTGGGAAGGTATCGTACTGAAATTATTTGTATTCGTTAGATTTGATTTTATCCAATGATTGAAATGTTAAAAGTTAGTGCTTTGAAAATTGGGCAGAAATACTTCTATACCAAATAAATCTTAAATAATTAGAGCCAGTTGTGCACTTGTTGCTACGAGGAGGGAAATCACCTCATATATATGGTTTGGTATGTCACCTCAGCTCAAGTTTCAGATGCACATTCTGCATATAAAGTAGGATAATACAATGCTCGTATCTCTTAACATTTTTTATTTGAAATGATGTGTTAGTTGATAAAGAAGTGTAATAAATAATTTTATATTTTATATTATTTTAATACTTAATAATAATTTAAAATATTTTTTAAAAAAATATAGCAAATATTATTATACCTACCGATTAGAATTCTTGTCATCTCATTTTCAAATTGGTGACATCAACCCAACCAACCAACCAACTTTGGCAGTATTTGACTCGTCATTCGTTCAATTATAATGCCGCTGATAATATTTAAGCTGATTGTCGATTTCATATTTAACCCCTAATAATTGTCAAGTATTCATGATTTGGAAGAAATTGTCTTATTGCTTTCTATTATGGAATGTGTCTACAGAAATATGTAAAGCTCGGATGGTCGCGGAAAAATCATTCTTCGATATAAGAGCACCGTTGACCAAAACTATATGCCCATTCCCCACTGTAAAGCGTCTTGTTTTAAAGAGAGGAACTTGTCCGCTGCATTTAATTTAAGCAGTTTTCTATTAGTCTTCTCATTACATGCAATTTACCTAATAAATAAAAGCAAAACTGTAATTATTCTGCTTCTTTTGAAAAATCCACGCGGCGTATGATTCTAAGCGTATTCATTCTTCTTAAAAAGAATTTTAAATCCGCACTGCACTAGTCTTACATTTGAAAACTTTTTTTATCATTCAATCTGAATGTATGGAGTTTTGATTTGTTTACCCACTTAGTTGAATTTGGATCAAGTAATTAGCGTACGAAACATGTCATCAACCTGATTTAATTCATATTCATAACAAAATAACCTGTCCTTACAATACAACATGCATGGTGAAACTAATGGAATAGTCCCAGATAATAATACAATCAGAAGGATGAAGGTGAGGATTTGCTGAGCTCTTGATCAAGTGCCTTCTCCAGCCAGGCCTCAGCATCCTGCATCATGCCGGGGCTCAGTCTCACCATCAGAATGCAAAATTCAGTCTCGTTGAGTGCCCCATCTCCGTCAAGATCCCCTTCTCTAACCATACCTTCGGCGTCCTCTATGCTCATCCCATCCATCCCCAAATGCGACGAATTCCTCCTTAAACTCTCTGGCGTTATCAGACCTCTATCCAAGTCTGCCAGAACCCGAAACCCACCACATAATTCTGACACAAAGCTCTCCACATCCAGCTTCTCAGCCATTACCGGTAATAAATCCTCGTACTCGCTTGTCATCGTTGTTGTTTCTTTTCTTGAGGTGTTGTTATTATTTTCCATACTTTTTGTTTGATCACAAAAGAAAAGGGAGATGAAACTAAAATTAAAAATTAAAAAAAAGAACAAATTTTGAAAAAAAAAAAGAATAAGAAGAACTTAGTATATCAACTGAGGTTACAATGGGAGATTATATATAGGGGGTTAGAGAAAGCCTTTACAAGCACAAAAAGTTTCAATGCTTTTAGGGCACTTTCATTCTCTACTTTTTAACTTGACTTGTATTGTTGATCTCAGCCCTCCAATTTGGATACCCTTAAATCATACTCGTTGGTTGATGCCCCTCCTCCAAAATATTTGGATATTTATCTATAATTCAGCTGGAGAGCGTAAAATTGAGGTCCATGTCAAGACCCATGTCAGAAGGGGGCTGAAAGTTGGACGGCTTGATCTATTACAGAAGAGGACACATGTATGGTCCATGATTATCGGTAATATATGTGTCCATGGTGATGCCACCACCGTAGTCGTAGATATATTCTTATTGAAATTGAAATTGAATTTAATTTTTATTCCAATTGAAGGGGTTTCCAGGAAGGTGCAAAAGGGAGAGGGAATAGGCCAACTGGGGAGATAATGTTGGTAGACGTAATCTTGATGGTGATGACGGAATTGTCCGGAGTCGAGCTTCTATGAAGGTTCCTTGGTCATTGCTACGCATTCTATCTCTATCAATTTGATGATTGGATTCTTCCATTTTTGTTCTCTCGTTTCTGTCAATTATTTATCTGCCGTCCAATTTCAAATTAAACATAAATTAGACAAAGAATAAGGCCAGCCTTACGCCCTGCCCCCAAAGGCCGAAGGAGTTTTCATAAAACCATGTATTGTGCATGCGTGTCATTTACTGCAACCCAATTGATACTCGTCCAAAATTAAAAGGACCCGTTTGGCAAATTTTGAGAAATATACAAAACAAATTTTTTTTTCCACATCCACATCATTTTACTAACGGGTAACTCACCACGTCTTTCATACTGCCACCTAATAAAATCCCATCACTTCCACATAATTTTCTTTTGAAATTGTACATCAGAATTCAGAACATTGATTAGAAAAGTGAGAGAAGGAATTTACATAAAGTAACACACTAATTCTATACTTTCTCGAAATATGACAGGGCTGCCTTTATTTCCTTGTCAAATTGGGTACAAATTTTCCTTGGTAATTAGTATCTGTAATTTCCAACCTAATAGAAACTTATAGAAGCCAATAAAATGTTCATCACCATTTAATTCTCAGCTCATACATAGACACAGTGAGGAACTCGTATTCTAGGAACTAACTAGACAATTCTTTTTTCTGCCATCCATTTTTCGGAACAGAAGCAAGCATTACAATCGATGAATGCCTCTTTACAATTTGAACAAATTACAAGATACCAACCTCTACAATTTTATCCCCAGAAATACACGGCACTTAAGCCTAATTACTACTATGAATTAAAATCATTCATTTGAAAAGAATTATTTTATACAACATGAACAGATTCAAGAATCAAGAGTAGTCAAGTCTAGTGATGTTGGCTACCGCCTACCAATTTTCCTTGACAATCTTGAAGTTTTCAAGTACGATTTTTCCTTCCTTGTACTTCTGGGATTCCTCATAAGCTCGTTCATATTTCCAACCCAACAATTCTCCACAATCAGAGCAATACACATCAGCAACTGTATGGAGACCAGTAAGAAGATGCCGATCCTCTTTAGGCCCTTCAACTAGGTTCCTTGCGTGGCTAAACAGAAAGGCTCTCCCACAGTCCCACTGCTTCCCTATAATATAACACGATTCGTATACAATACAAGTTTCAACCTTCCAGATGAAACAAAACAACAGCCATGTGGCGTGTAAATCGAATCAATTAAACACATGAAGCTTGGAAATCGTTTGCATAATTTGCAACACTCTTTATCAATTTTGTCAATAAAATCACCATATATACGACTCTGATTATTTATGTAAAATGACAACTATATTGATAAAACCCTGATCAAATGATATTAATCTAGGGAAAGATGATACAAAATCAGCCTCATAAAGAGAGAGCTCTGTCAAATTCACAAGTGAATTCATCACCTGAAACCCTTTAGAGATAATATGATCGTGACGTGCTGCAAGATTTCGGCACTTGCAGCAACTGTACATCCGTGGTCCTATCAAATCTGCCATTTGATGATAAGCTCAATGCTCATCACTTCACTGCTGCACAAAATTAGAGGGGAAAAAAAACAGAATCAGAATTATAATCCAATCCAAAGTTCTTCTCCAAGAAAAAAAGCAGGAGGGGATATACCCGATGAATATCATAGCCTTTAAACAAAGGTTTTGCTTGACATCATGAAAAACATTAAGCTGTAAGCATTATTGGTTGAATGATTGAGAAATATTATAATGTAAGATTTAAAATTTAAATAGATGATTGAGTGAATATTCCATACAAGATAAAAGAACTGGAATAAACTAATGGGGCTGATAAAGACAGGATTTGGTATTTGGCTATCAAATATCAAGTCTGAGTACTACAAATGAAATGTTTAAGAGTAACACCCAAGATTATAAAATTACGTGCAAACGTATTTTTAATAAATTTGAACAATGAGTAAGTAAATGGACCTTGTCTGTGCTCTGAGACCAAGTCTTATTAGTATTCTCCCCCAAGAAACTCAAATCAAATTTATGGTAAAACCCTAATTTGTGCTCGTTTCAGTTTCAGGTCTAATCAATTGGTGCTACCTCAAGTCTTCTAAGTTCTAAACTTGTTGAACTTTTGTTTCATAGATTAATCAATTCAATTATTGAAAACTAAAGCAAAACAAGATAACCCTATCATCAATTTTTACTTAAATGCTTCCGTTTCTTAAGAATATGAAAGGCTAGAGGTGGATAATGATATAAACTGGTTTTTGTTCTTTGGGTCCATAAATCTCAGCTACTGCATGCAACTTGATTATATAAAATTCAACCGGGTAATACATCGATGGACATACATATAAAACCCAGGATTTGATCACCAAATTAAACCGAGTTCAAAAAAGTCATCTTCTTTTTGCTTGTGTTGAAATAATTTAATTTTTACTTACGTCACAACAAGTTTTTCTTTCTACCGTTCATTTTTCATAGCAGAAAGTCAAAAGTTGAAAGTTTTCGAGGAAGAAATTTCAGGAATCTGATTCCAGACTAAATAGCAGATTAATAGAATATTTTAAGTAGCAACATTAGTCACGCTAGGCATCATTCGGAAAGCCAGTGAGAAATAATCTAACCAAAAGATTAATATTCAGATTAATGATATAAGGGAACATTCAAGCTAAATAGTTCACATCAATAAACAAATGAGGTTAGTTGGGGGTTGATAAAAGCAAGATTAACAACTGTTTCTTATTTTTGAAGGAGGTACATATTATGTTTATTATCAGTTTTTTTTCTTTCCCAATCGTTACATTACAATCTATTAATATTTATAAGCCTAGGAGTATTTGGGAAATATATTGTGGTGTAATCCAAAAATTTATGCCCATAAAAAGTTCTTATGAGAGAAATCTAGGCCACAAATATTAGCCAATGTCAATTATTTTTTAAAGATCACCTATTGCATTTATGGAAAGATTATTTACACTTCAAAATACAAATATAAAGTGGAATCTTGACAAATGTATACCTTTGGGATAAAAAATTATATTAATTAAGTGAATATTACTTCGTAGATTACTAAATGAATTATTAATTTATGAAAAATATCTTTTATTTTTCTGAAATGTGTAACAAAAATCAAAATCACACATGACGTAGAACAAATTTTTAATTAAGTTAATTTTTAATTTCCTTATTTTAGTGGTACTAGTATTCTTAAAATGGGATAATAATTCTATTTGAGTTTCTATTTAATTTTCTAAATTGAGCCTTTAGAGCTCATTCGATTTAATTTTCTTATCTTATTTTAGTTCTATTAGAATTTATTTTATGAATTAGAATTTACTGTTTGATTAGGAATCAACATAGACGCCTATAAATAAGGTTTATTAACCATTAACTTATCATACTCTTATCAATAATAAAATATTAAAATTTGTTATTAAAAAACTTGAACTTTCTTCTATCACTTGTCCTTTTACGTGTTTTGCTTCTTCAACAAGTCCATATATCAATGAACTTAATTTTGTTAATTATTATTTTATGTAACAAGTGAATTTTATATGAACTATAATGAAATAGTGTATACGTGACATTTTATTTTATATGGATATTTATTTAATATTTATATAATATATATTTTAATATTTTATATATGAGATTAAATTTGTTATTTTTTAAAAATTATAAATTTAAAAGAGTTTTAAAATTTGATTTAAAAAAAGTTTAGATCCGCGTTAAGAGTTAATATTCTAAGAATTAGAATCTTATATGAACTAAGACAAAAATTCAAAAAAATTATAATGATAACATAATTACAAAGAGTTATAAATGGTACTAAGAAATATCATTATATAATATATTCTCAAACACATCATTTCTAATAAATGGTTGTTGACACAGGTCGATTAGTATATTTTCTGAATCAATGTATATCTATATCTGGATTGTCTAAACGGTTAATCTTAACAGACAGTGATCTTAGTTGAAGCTTGTAAAAGCATACAAGTATTTAATAAGTATTAAATACTAAACAAACTCGCGAAAACCTTCAATAGATATCTCATAAACCGTCAATGAAAGGTATTCTCGAATTGAGTAGTATTTGTGATTTTTTGACTTGAGTGTCACTGTGAGCTTATGAATTGTTGAAAAATGGGTGATTCAACAATCTTGGTTGGACAAGAATTGAGATAAATACCAAAGTGGAGAATCATAAGAAGTTTAGAACGTTGGGGACGCTTATAGAGAAGTCTAGGATATGTGAGACACGAATGGGGAAGCGAAACGGGACTCAAAGATGCAAAGGAAGCGAAGAAAATGCGAGATAGGCACTGCCAGGGCTGAGCGCCGCGGTGCCCAGGACAACACCCCAGCACCACAATATTGGGCAAGATTTTAGCCAGCGCCGCGGCGCCCAGATGCGTCAAGATATCCGTTTTGGTTAAGGATTTTGAGTTTTGAGAAGTTTTGGATTTCCAAAACAAATAGACTCTTACTCTAACAAGGAATATGGTTAATAGGCACAAAATATAACCTATATAAACACTTGTAAACCCTTTAGTTGAAATTAAGCATTAAGAGAGACTCTAAGAGAGGGGAAGAATTGAGTAAACACTAAGTACTTGTGTGCGCTAGGGTGGAACCGTCGTTTGGGTGATCATTGCTCGTGGTAGAACTGTTGGGTGTTTATCATAGAGTGTGTGATTATACGAGTGTATACGTAATTTCAAAAATTACAATATGCGTAACGGAAGCATGTTACAAAATACACCTATTTTAACAAATTCAACATATATCATATATATGCATAAGCATAACAATTATACAATTATAAAAAACATGATGAACAGCATATATCACATATATGAATAAGTATAACAATTATACAAAATATATATGATGAACAATATTGTACTAAAAATATAATGTAAAATACTCACCTAATGAAGAGTTCACCTTGAAATATATGTTGAACAATTCTAGTCCATAACTTTTGGTGGGATTAAGGAGCTAGAATAGTAGCTTAGTGTTTAGAATTTTCAACACTTGTATTCAAACTCTTTTGAATACAATTTTATTTCTTAAATGGAGATGTTAAATATTTTATATACAACTTTTGTATAAATTAAAAATCTTTAACGTACAACTCTTGTATATTAATCTTATAAACAATTTATACATGATAATTATTTTAAACAACTCTTTGCAAAATAATTATCTTTTTCTTTATTTACATAACATTCATTTTTGGCCATCTATTAAAGAAGGAGATGAAGAGAAGTTTGTTTATTTTTCAACACTTGAAAGAATAAAACTCAAAGAACTCTCTCTTACCTATCTTCCTTGCCATTGCCAAATTCTTCTCTCAAAATTGAATGAATGAATTCAATTGTTTTGCCAAAATTCATTTTGTTTATTCAACACTTTGATTAAACAAAAATAAACAAAATGAAGTGCTCCACCAATTTTATTGTTGGTCTCCCATTTAGAATTAATTAAACCAAGCACTAGAATAATGGTCACCAAAATTAATCTTTACCTAACAATTATAATTACTTTAATTATAATGGGTAATTAAATGGCCAACATCTAGACTACTCATTGTATTAAAATATAATGCAATGATCTATATATATTATAATATTATCTAATAATATAATAATAATATATGATTTAATTATTCAAAATAATTTTGAATAATTATTTTTTACCTTACTAATTTTTACTACCATAGTTAAATGATAAAAAGGTAAAATCAAATCATGAAACAAATTTTGTCATTTGTCAATATTCTATTAATTAACAATTCTTGTTAATTAATTAAGTGATGTACTTAACAATTAAGTCTTGACAAATGTACAATCCGAAGGATCCCTAAACAATCGTTCTCTTTTGCTGAAATTTATTGGATCGAACTATTTAATCCAATCCGCTACCCCAGTGCACAACGAGTATACTTCATATTGTGAGACTCTCTAGGTCCACACATAATTTGTCATATAGAGCTCCTCCATACGTCCGTGAACAATGTCCCACACACACATTACGGATATTACAAATTAACATGTTAGACCATACAAGTTGAGGTTATTACATATTCGTATAATCCTTCCATCATTTATATCCTTGAAGAGCAGAGATATAGATCATCACCGTCAAATCTCTATTTGCTCAACCATGAACTTATCTCCAGATTTATATTTCATTAAACAATATCCACAAACACTTTTGTGATATTGTTTATTCCTCCGGAATATCTTTTTCGAGGTTTATGCTTGCGGCCACAAGACTTTCTAAAATACAATCTTGGAGCATTAGGATATACAACCCACTCATATGAGCTGATGGATCCCATATCTACGCACACCGAACTCCATGAGCATCGGACCATACCCAGCGACACCCAGCGGTCAGACTATGAAAGGTTTCTGACATGTGTGGAACCAAAGCATGGTGGATCACTCACAAGCCCACCTGGCGCTCAGGTCAAAGGACCACAAATACTACTCAACTCGGAAGACCCTCCATTGACGGCTTTATGAGATGTCTATTGGATGTCTTCGTGAGTTTGTTCAATATCCAGTCCTTACTGAATACCTGTATCTCTATACGAGCTTCCTACTAAGCTCATGGTTTGCTAAGACTAACCATCTGGACCATCCAGATATAGACATACACTAATCTATATTAATGGGTTCCACCGATAGACCCGCATCGATGAAATTAGATTAGGAACATTATATTTGAGAACATACTTGCATACTGACATTTCCTAGCACCATCTGCAACTCCTTGCAGCTATGTCATTACTAATATATTCTTAGGTCATTGTCTCATTTCAGACAAGGCTCTAACTCCTTAGATTTTGCTAACTCTTAGTACCTCTAACTCTTAGTGTTTATAACTATTAACGTTGCTAAATCTTAGCCCTGGTCTAAACTCTTTTAGACCAAATCTGAACTCCTTCAGATCATACAATGTCTAAAACGTTACAAGCATCTTACCATTTAATAAAAATAATATTAATGATTTTATTAGAAATAATAATTGTATAAATACAATCACTATATATTTATACATTATGGGATGACACGTAAGCATAAATCCCAACAAGAACAAGGGTTCAGCAAACATTAAATCCTTTTTAGGGTTCTTTCATTGGGTTTTTCTTGTAAAATCTCTAAGGAGTTAATAAGAGATGCTAGGATCCTTAGATCCACCGTGGACGTAGGTAATTGATCGAACCACGTAAGATTGTGTTGTGTTCCTTTATATTCTGTTTTGGATTCTTACTATTTTACTTGATTAACAGATTATTTCGCTGCATAAAGAGGTTAGGGTTTTAGGTTGAACTTGAGGTTCTTCGCTTCAACATAACCTCGAGAGGGAGAATGATGTTTCCTCCTTCAACATGAATGATCCACCATACTTTGATTCACAGCATATTCGACCTTTCATAGTTTAAGATCTAGGTGTTGTTAAGGATGATTAAATGCTCATTAAATTTGGTGTGCATAAATTAAGGATGGTAAAATGTCTCATGGAACCTTGCTCCGGATGGGATAAGAAATGGGAGGGGGCGCGGCATGAGAAAAAATTATTTCCTAAATTATTAATGGGGCGAGGATGTAATTAAGCCTCCTCGCCCCGCGCTCTATTTTATATGAATATATTAAATATAATTTTTAGTATATAATTATATAATTATATAATTTTTAATTTTTTTATTTGTATTTAACTAAGTTACTAAGAAATATTTTAATAATATAATTTTATTAATAAAAATTGAAAATGTTTACAAAAAAATATAAAATCTAGTATTAAAGACTTTTATTTTTGAATTGAGCTGTCAGACATCATTAATTTTATTCTCTCGGACTCTCATAAAACTTGTTAAGTTGCTCTCTTTGTTCTCTCATCAAACTTGATCTCTCATTTCGAGTAAAAAATTCAAAACTACAACAAAATTAATTTTAGTAGCATCTGAATCTGCATTTAGTACAAATAATAGATTTGTAAGTCCTTATTGTAACAGATTATATCCAAAGACATTAGAAGTTTTGATGTTTGCACAATATTGTGTATGAAAAAATTAAATGTATGGCATATAATTATTTATAATTTATAAAAAATTAATTTTTTATTTTATTTTATTTTATCCAATTAATTCATACATGATTTATTTTTATTATTCAGTTTAAATTCAAATTATTTTATAAAAACTTAATGTCACACATTTATTAAAGATACTGATAGAGGTAAACTTCAGTCTAATTTCTTGTAAGTTTAATTGTGTTAAGTTATTTATTACATTATCTTAAAGAAATTAATAAGAAGCTAAAAGTAATTGATTTATTTTTAAGAATGAAGTCTCAATCTCATAAATTTTAATGAGAGAAGATGAAGTAATTAATAGAAAGATCAATGATAATAAATATTAGAATATTATTTTTTACTTTATTTATTATTTACTTAAAAAATTATTTATTATTCACATTATTTAAGGATATTATCATATTATTCTAGCTTAATAGTTTGATTCTTTTTTATCATAATATAGATTAATTTTATATTATTAAAATTTGTGAATATAAATTAATATTTAATGTCAATAAAAATGGGGAATGGGGCGGAGATGAGGCTTAAAATAAAAAACAGGGCACGGTATAGGAAAGACCTCCTCGCCCCTGCTCCGCCCTATTGCCATCCTTAGCATAAATATGAAATCCGTCAGCTTATATGAGTGAGTTGAATATCCTGATACTCCAAATTTATATTTTAAAAAATATTGTGGCCATAAGTATAAACTTCAAAAAATAGTTTTTTTGTAAGATTAAACAAGATCGTTAAATAATATCGCAAACGTGTTTACATACATTATTTATCAAAATGCAAATCTAAATATAAGTTAATTGTCGAGTATATAAAAAATTGACAGTAATGGTCTACATCTCTACTCTTTTAGAATATAGGTGATAGATGGACTATATGAATATACTATAACATTAATTTGTATTGTTCAATGCGTTGCTTTGTAATATCTGTAACATATGTATAGGGCATTATTCATGGACTTGTGAAAGAGTTGTATAAGATAAACAGGTGTGAACCTAAAGAGTCTTATAATATAAAGTGCACTCGTTGAACATTAAAGTAGTAAATTGGGTCCAACAGTTTGATTTGAATAAGTTATAGAAAGCATAATTTGTTTCATGATTCCTTGAAAAACATATTTATCAAGGTTTAAGAGTTAAACTCATTATTAAATTAGTTAATAAAAGTTTTTAACCAATTAAATTGTGATAAGTGGTATTTGCATGGCATGAATGGTGACATTTAGCAATGTAATATACATGTGTTAGTAAAGTATAAAAGAATACAAAATTGTTTTGCATGGTCAATGATTTGAAACTAAGTGAAGCAAAAGTTGTATTTTTTCTCTAAAAATATCTCATTTTCAACCATTTCGAGAGACAAAACAACATGAGTCGTTGAACAATCCAATTATATTAAAAGTTTTCAAAGATATATTTATATTATTATAATAGACTAACATTAAGTGTGTGATTATTTAAATAAGAAATAGATTTCACTTGTGTTGCGTAATGTATGTATAACATGTATTATATATTTCAATGATCACACCATCACATGCACGCATAATTAGCACACAAGTTCCAATATGTATTATCTTATAAATTCATCGAATTATTAATTTAGCATATTGGCCCCCAAGTCAAAACTAACAAAAAAATATTATTTAATCAAAGCTATTAATTTATCAAGGTTTTATTATACTTTAAATATTAATTTACTTTGTTGCTCTCAATGATTTCAACTCAGACTAACTCAATAAGATGGGAATCAAACTTCCAATAAGCTTACCTGAGACCCTAAATCCTAAGATTCACTAACAGGCCAATCCTCGATCCCTCTGAAAACTATTTTACCTTGAGCCAAAGTTCAAAGACTTCTACATAAGGTCTCGAGAGCTCAGGCCTATAAGGGTCCAAAGGCTAGCATAATGAAAATTTGCCCTTTGTATTGAAGAATTTTCTCAATAATGAAGAACTATCCTTAGTATTTTAGATTAGTCAATTTTGACCTAACTAACCTTTCGACCTTTTAAAGACTATTCAAGAAATAGAACTACACTACCCTTACAACTTTAAACGCTAGCCATTTTGAAGATCTTAAAATATTTTGAAAATCTCGAGCATATCTCATTCTTACAATCTTAAGAATATTTAACTCTAAAATATAAAAGCACGTCCTAATTTTTAGTGGGTTTGGTTGACAAAAGCATATAATAAAACTTATAAAAAGGGAAATATATTATTTCAAAGGAGGAGATTTCGTTAGAAGCATAAAAGCTCTCTCTAAAGAAAGTACCAACAAAAAATAATGCAAGCTTATAAAAGAAAACTCTATTTTATAATCTCCTTCACTCATTAGAGTTATATTTTTCAACTATTTCCTTTTCATAAAAAATTCCTATTATTGATTTAAATATTAAAGAATTATTATAAAAAAAAAAATTGGCATAGTCTAATCGATCATATGGTGCAAATATCAATCTCAAAAATCAACGAGCATTTGAGAGGTTAGATTATTCCACACAAGAGGGTTGAGTCATTGTTCCCAAACAACAAATTTAGTTTGTGATTAAAGGTTAACATATTTAAAATGCCCATCTAAAAATTTAAAAATTTAAATTTTTTACTCTACACAATTTTGCAAATGCCAAATAAGAGAATTTATTAGATCATTAATAATTTATTTTGTTTCACTGTTAATTTATCCTAATTTAAAATATAAACATAATAATTTTCCTTTTTTTTTATGAGATTATATTTAAATTACACTAAAAGGAACTTTAGATTCCATTCAATTCAAATAATATCAGTAGATTCAAGAGTCCACAGTAAGAAAGGGTGCAAATGTAAAGACGATTAGACAAATTGGGTACAAGTTTAGAGTCACACAAAAGATATTGGGCCATAAATAGAAATAGACCAAAAAAAGGGCCCTAAGACATCCTACTCATGTACTTGTTTTTCGAAGTTCTAAAACTGAATATAATCTCAAATTAGGGTTTTAACAAACCCCCGACTAAACCCCTAAATCTATTAAGACTCAGAATTCAATCGCGCTGCATTGCTTAATCAGGTGGTGTACAAGATCGAAGTCTCAACTAATTCTTCGATTATAATCACAGATTACTGGTATTTAAGCCTTTTTCAGTGGGGGTCTAATTCAAGCATTGAGCGGTTAATATTGCAGGGATTGATGTAAGAAGATGGAATTTTGTCCGACGTGCGGTACGATGTTGCAATACGAGATGCCACACATGGATCGTCCTTCTAGATTCTCCTGTCCTGCGTGTCCGTACGTTTGCAACATGGAGAGCAGGGTAGGTCTTCTCTCTGAAATATCATATCGAATCGATTGATAGTTTTTCAAAATTTTCATTTTGGTTTAATTTTGGATCCCTGTATCAAAGAATGTTACATTTTGTGTGTATATTTATCAAAAGGTTAAAATCAAGAGAAGGCAACGTCTGGCCAAAAAAACTATCCAGCCAATTTTCACTCAGGATGCCATGATGGACGGCCCCCAAACTGAAGGTGCCATTTTTTTTTTCTGATTATCGAATTTTCTTTTTTATTAACAAAAAAATTTTAGTGGGTTTAATCCACTTTTCACTTTTTTTGTATGTTCTTTCATGGTCTTGATTTTTTTTCGTGTTTGTTTTTGGCAGTAACATGCCCTGTTTGCAAACATGGCAAGGCTGTTTATCATGAACTTCAGACACGTTCAGCTGATGAGCCGATGACAATATTTTACATGTGCGCTAATAAGAATTGTAAACACAGGTGGAATGAATGAGGATAAGAACACTAGCCGAAGACGAAGGCTTAAATGTCTCTTCTCATTTTAATTTTGATGTTACTATGTGTCTTATCTACTTTCTTTCTGTTTTCTTAATAAAATTGTTTTGTTTTTCTTGAATAATTTGAAGTGAGTTGATATCATACACTGGTCTGTTATATGTATCTAGTTACATTTGTAATTCAGCCCATTCAGGTTCCTGGTTCATCATGTCATTTTAAAAAATAAAAATTGTTGCACTAGTTTATATCTAAATAATGAAATATGTGTTCAAAATTGAAACAAAATTTTAACTTCTAACGAGTCTTAAATTTTCATGGTTTCATTACGCTTCTGTTTCAATTTCTTTCACTTTTTTGCTTCCAAATTTTTAACTTCTAACGCGTCTTAAATTTTCATGGTTTCATTATGCTTCATGTTGTATAAATCACGAGAGCTACCACTTCAACTTCAAGAAGTTGACTACTGTATCGCCTAGAGTGCAATTATGCATGCAGCTCTCCTGGGAGCTTGAAAATTCTACAAGTTAATGCTCCTGGTTTTTCAGTCATAAAAACATTGCAATTTTGCTGATAAAAGATGAATACACAAGGGATAAATTTGTTAAAATATCAGCAAATCTAGTTATCAAAGAAGGTCAGTAGGCAATTAGCTCCTACTGAACCAAGTTCAAAAGAATAACTCACACCTAAGGGCCGAATCCTGTACAAGAGGTTATAATTATTATATAATCCATATGAATTAAAAAAATATCAATTGACGATATACACAATGATCTGATAGAACACGAAAAAGATATGGCGCTGTCAAATGCTTCTACTCAGTCAATTAACGAGAGAGCTTCTTCCTTGCCATCCATCTAAATTTCACAACTTCCAGTGCCTCTTCCCTCATCCTGGAAAGTTCTCGAAACCAATGCTGATAATGATCCTCAATTGCATGGAGCTTCAGCTTCAGGTCATATAAATCTTTGTCAGCCGCGGACAGAGTCAAACAGCTGTTTGTCAAGCTCAATACTGAGCTCAAGTTAGGGAATGACAGCTCTGAATTCTTCCCAAATTCAAAGGAGAAAAAGCCTTCTCCAGCATTGCCATAGTTTCTTTGCAATTTACAGTCATAATACAGATCCCCCACTCAAGTCTTTATGGTTTCCATCAAAATTGTAATCAACAAATTCAGATGGTTTATCATTTTTAGTTAAAGCTTCTTCAACCAGAAAATCTGAAAGAACTGATGATTGCAACTCTTCATCTTCCTGATGAGCCAAACTTGGAGAAGAATGGTAGTCACCATCATAAATAACTCCAACAACAATACTATCATGAAGGTTTTCTCCTTGAGCAGGTATAAAATCTTGGGAAGGATTTCCAATAAACCCAGAAACAACATTTTGCTCAACCACAAAATCAGAAAGAACACTAGCAGGCCACGCATCCCATGGGGATGGCATTGAGGTTTTGCCATTTCCAAGGACTGGGGACCAGCTATAGAGACTTACTGGTCCACTTGATGAATACTCAGATGAGGGCTTCCAACTAGGCAGAAGTTACATTATCAAGTATTTGATAAACCCAGCTATGAAGACCACATCATGAAAAGTATGTCAGAGATACGAAAAAGTATGTCTTACCTTTGATACAAGAACAAACCAACATGCAAAATCACTTGCCAAAAGAGTCAGAGATAGGTCAATGATACTATGGTGTTGTCACTTTTGGTCCCCCTCAACCTAAACTAATTGTTCTTGTGCATCCTCTGAAATTCCAAAACTGGACAATGTGGTGTTCCGTTGTTGCTTTCTGTATATGTGCTTAAGAAGAGCTTCTTATACTCAGGGTCTATATCTATGGACGAAAGTCCAGACTTGGGTAAATTTAGCATTATCAGACTCTGGTCAGGTAACTGTAAGGGATCACATATTGGTTCCTTTGGATTCTCGACTTGTAGGAATGGGTCGTTTAAAAGATCTTTTGAAAATCTCTCAGAGGCTGGAACCAGACATTTCTCAAAAAAAACTTCTTAATCTGGGGGTCAGTCACCTTAGTCAAAGAAGCAGGTTTAATGCCCTGCATGGACAAGACCACGTTGACAATAAAATAAGCAATCACTAAAAAGAAGTTCAATATGTATGATAGACGATAGGTGGATGACATGTTTAACTTACAGAGGTAACCTTCTTGTAAATTTGAGCTGGATTTTTGCATTCACTATAAGGGCACTCAAAAGTAACCATCTCAAATATGCACATCCCGAAAAGAGTATATGTCAGCAAGTTCATTAAATTCCTCTTCATAAAGCTCCGGGGTCATAAATTCAGGGGTTCCAAAGATAAAAGAAGGGAAAAGTTCCCTACTGCTGAATTGAGTCAATTTAATCTAAAACGCTAACATTTAAGAAATCAATATTTTACCAATAACACTTCTAGCAGTTGGCTGCTGCATGACAAGTGCAGGTCTCCAATTTTAAGCTCTCCATGGTTGCCATTAACAAAGATATTGTCACATTTTCAGTCCCTGTCAATAATTGGTGGATTGTGACTGTGGAGACAGTGTAAATCAAGGAGAATCTGCCTTGACCAGTTCTTTATCACCTTCATATCAAATTTTTTATGCTTCTTCTGATATCTAATAACAGAAAGGTAAAGAATTACTTCAAATGCTCATAATGGCAATCAGAAGAAACAAAACCGAAATACAACCAAAAACATACTGCCTCAGATTCCCTGAAGAGTTCAGTAATCAGGTTAACAGATGGCCATAGGGCAAAAAAGAAACAGTTCGCAATTCCAACAAAGACAATGAAGCAGTATGTGATTAACCTTTTTCAAAGTCAAGCCCAAAAATAAAATAAAATAAGAGAGACTAGATTTATAATTAATTATTGCCTCGATTTGTTGGCAAGGAGTCATAAAAGTTGACCTTGAATACAAGATTATCTAAGAATTGGCAGAGTTCAAGTTGCTTCAAATTGAAAATTACAAATCAAATCAATATCATTACATCATACAAGGAACATTAATGAAACTAAATATAAGATAAAACTGAAAGAGATAAGTTATGTGCAGTAACATTACCCATCAAGCAAGACTATTGAGCCTGTTCAATCCACAATCTGAATGTAATGCTCTGTTTTCTAAAACAGAATATAATAAATCTTAAACTGATGTTTTTGGTTGGTAAGTTTCTTAAACACTTCAATTGTCTGTATTCTGATTTGCATTCAAAGATGACAAAGAAGGTTGATCAACGAGTAGAATTCAATTAATAGCCGATTCAAATATTAAAAGAGGTAGCCAAAGCCAAAGGCGAAATTGCATACCCTAACCTATCGACCGGTCGGATATTTTTCAACAATACGAGATTCAGCCTCAAGTGGGGATCTGCTGTCCCAAACATTGCAGCTAAGAACCAAACGACAATTAAAAAGACAAGGGCGATTATCTGTTTAAAATTAATTTTCTTTTTCGGAATCAAAGAAGTTGTTGGACGCCAGATGAGGAGTAGTAAAACGACGATGCTGGTGGTAGTCGGCGAATGATTCGGACGCAATCGAATGCCGACCCAAGCGGACTCGGCATTCAACTAGCACGACGTCGTTTCTCATAGGCAATGAATCTCGACTGCGACTACCCATAACCCCAAATTCCGTTCCCCGTTTCAAATCCCTCATTCTCATACCATCACCTTCCCAGGCCCCCAACATCACCAAATGCTCCAACAATATTTCGTTTGCTCCCCTAATTTTTTTTTTAATAAAAAAGTCACAGAGAAGAAAAAAGAAAAACAAAGTTGGAGACCGGTTTTTTTTTAAGGGTGTAGGCGCGGTTCCATTCGATTTTTTAATAAGAAAAATTGAATGAATTAATTTTTTCGGTATGGTTCAGGTTTTATTTTAAATTATGAATTTTTTAATTTTATTTCATTTTTTTCGATTTTTTTACTTTTGAAAAAAAAAAGAACCGATTTTTTTCATTAAAAATCGATTCGATTCGAGAAAAAAAACAAACAAAAACGTTTTTGAACTGAAATGTAAACAGAAAGAGTAAAACGAGACAATTGCATGTGATTTCGTTAAGTGTGTACTGGACGCGTCGAATAAGGTAACAATGAACATTTGTAAGGAAAATAATCCCCATTTTATGGTAATAATTAACGCATGTAGTCAAGTTATATGGTAAATCACCCTAAATGACAAGTTAAGATTTTCTATTTTGTATATACGTAATACAAACTAATATTCTGTTGCATAATCTTAACACTAATTGATTTTGATCATAATACATTTAATACCTATCATGTCGATTACATGTTGATTATATATACTTAAAGAAATGATTTAATAGGCTATGTCATTCACTATATAATCAACAATATTATTATATAATATTTATTTAATTAATTTATAATTTTTATGTAATTAATTTATAATGTGTTACTGATATTTACACATTCAAATGCTCACAATTAAATAATCTATTATATCAAAATTTACATAAAATCAACATATGCTAAATTTACACTAAAATTTAATCTAATTCTTATTGGTAGTCAGATGAAACTAATTTTTTTTTTATAAAAAAAAGTAGAAATTACCTTCAAATATACCTCAAGTGTTATTGGGCAAATTAGGGACGTTCTTTTTGTGAATTGGAGTCGAAGCTGAAAATAAATTAACATAAAATCAACCAAAAAAAAAAAACTTGAACTAATAACGGTTTATGAAACTGAACTCTTTTGATTTAGTGAAGTTGCTTGAAAGACCCCATAGTTTCAAATTATTATAAAACATCTTGTTTATTAGTGCTTATTATTTAATTTAATAAAAATTTCGTTTAAATATGTGCAGTTACTATTTTATCCTTAAGACCGAATAATCTAAAATCAATAAATTTGAATTGAAAAATTTATTGGAATTAATTTTAAATCTATGCAATTACCATTATCCTCTTGGTGCTCAGCTATAGAGTACTACAGCCTAGAAGCTTCTAATAATGCTTCATCTCTCTTCTTGTTGCTTGCATCAGCTTATGCGAAAGCTCAGCCAGTGTAATCTCCTCTCTCGCACTTGATACATTCGTTGATTTTGAGTTCGGGCTCTTTCTTGTTAACAAATGAAAAGAAGACTTGAAAATTCCATTTGAGCTAGCCATGAAAGATGAATTTTTGTTGATATCATTATTGTTGATATTTTCTAAAGGGAAGACAAAACAACTTTGATCTTAAGCAATTCTCTTCTTCTAAATCATCATTTTCATTATTATTTTTTTCAATCCTCATGAATGATCTTATTCGTTTTTATTTTTTTAATTTTAACTTATGGATAGCCTAGATAAATTAATTTAGAGATTGGCAGAGGAGACTTCAATAAGAATGCTGCAATGTTGAATGACAAACCAGAGAGAGGAGACAAAAGTGCAAAAACTAATTAAACAGGCTGTCAAGAGAAATGACAAATAATCATGGTCCATCAATGTGAAGTTTTAGGACTAGTTGGTTAAAGAGAAAGTTTAAGAAATAGAGGAAGAAAAGGAGAGAAAGTTTGATCTGAAGACTAAAATGATTTTGCAATATTTCATTACTTCAAATGAATTACAATACGCTTGTTTATATAGAGATTATACCTTCAAGAAGCACACGTGGCTATTGATCCGTAAAACAAGCAAAAATATAACAAATAATAACAGATTTAGTTTTGGCGGGAAAAGTGTTTGTTGCAACAGAATTTTGGTCTTTCTTCTTTCTGCTTCCACTCTCTTCTGGTTTGATCTCTCCACTTCTCCTGAAATACCACAAGCTCCTTATACATATATATACTAATAATCAAATTGAAGAGAACGTGTTTTTGGATTTCTTAATTTGTTGCCGCTTTGGTTCATGTATGGTGATAATGAAGACTTGGACCATGATTGTTTGTTTCTCATATTTGTTTCTAATTATTATTATTAATATATTTTAGTAATGTACAATTTGCTCATTTTCAGAAAGGTCAATAACGACTCAATTTGTAATTCAATTATTCGGATCAATACTATGCCTTAAGTGCCGCCCTTCTCTTTCACATTCTTGATTCTGCAACCAACAAACAAACCAAAAAAAAAAAAGGAAAATGGTGTCTTTAATACATAGTTAAATAAAATTCGCAACTTTTTTTTTTTGCATTGTATTATTATCCCATGAAACAAGCAAAAGGTGTTAGAGAACTTGCAAAAGGAAAACAAGGGTATTGGTGAGGAGGAGGAGGCGGCGGGGATTTGGAGGAGGAGAAGGACAAGAAAAAGAAAAAAAGTGACTTTGTATAGAAAACCACGAATTAAAAGCTGCCACGAGGATTTAATTAGATACCTATAATGTTTTCTTGTTTTTGATATGTTAAATAATAAATTGTCTCTGCTCTTATTAAAACTAAGGACGAACGAAAGTGTTTTAAGTTATTTATTTATTTATAAATATGAGATCTTTCAAATAAGTTTCACTAAATGATGGGTCTAGAAAGTCATAAACCCTAATAATAATAATAATAATAATAATAATAATAATAATAATACGGTTAAAGCGTACGTCGACTAAAAATTTGATTCTACACTTTTTTAACTAGCTGAAGTAATTCTATTAGTGATTAATTATTTATTGAAAACGCGTGTAATCCGGTGTCGTGGTGTAGTTGGTTATCACGTCAGTCTAACACACTGAAGGTCTCCGGTTCGAGTCCGGGCGACGCCAATTTTTTTTTTTCTCTTGGTTTGACCGCCACGGCCTTTTTTCTTTTTGATCGGACCGCCCAGTATAATTCAGTTACAGTCTTCGTTTTCGTTTTATCCGCTCGGAACACAACTAACATAACACTTTACTCATTTCTCTCAAAACCTTGTCGGGGGGAAATCCCGTAAGAAATGGAACCCCGAAGAGTAGGGAAATTCTCTAGAACCAGAAATAAAAGATCCAAAGCCGACTTAGCCGCAATTCTCCGGAAATCATGGTACCATTTAAGGTTGTCGGTGAGACATCCGTCGCGTGTTCCCACGTGGGACGCTATTGTCCTCACTGCGGCTAGCCCCGAGCAAGCCGAGCTTTACGAGTGGCAGCTCAGGCGCTCCAAGCGCATGGGCCGGATCGCTCCCTCCACTGTCACTCTTGCCGTGCCCGACCCTCACGGCCAGCGGATCGGCTCCGGTGCAGCCACACTAAATGCCATTTATGCCCTCGCTAAGCATTATCAGAAGCTCGGCCTTGATCTTGTCCCTGAGGTAACTTCACTCAACTACATCCTATCATTATCTTCAATTTATTTTAGGATGCTTAATAAAATTTTGAAGACGCAAGTGGTACAATGTGAAACATTTGATTTAGTTATCAAAATGAATAGTTTTCAGGATTCGAAACGAATCTTGTATTTTAAAATTATGTAATTCTGATTGCTTTATGTTTATGAGAATATTGGGTAATTTGTTTTTTGCGCTGTTGGTGTAAAGGAGATCTTTCAGTTTCTGGCTTTAATGGGGGTATATTATAAACAGGTGGCAATTGCAAATGGTGGGAATTCTGGATCTTCTGTGAACAATGAAGATTCGCTAAGTGCAATGGTTAAGTTAATGGCCAAAAGGCATATACTATTGCTTCATGCTGGAGGTGACTCCAAGAGGGTCCCATGGGCCAATCCTATGGGCAAAGTTTTCCTGCCACTTCCTTATTTGGCAGCAGATGATCCAGATGGGCCTGTTCCGCTGCTCTTTGACCACATACTTGCAATCGCTTCTTGTGCAAGACAAGCTCTGAAAAATGAAGGTTATTTGTCTTGTTTGTTATATTTCACTGAAATTTGGTTGGGTATATTTTGAGAATAAGAATTTTCAATTGGGATGAATGAGTTTGTTAAACACATCTCAGTATTGTTCAGGTTGCATGCAGATTTTTGAGTTCTATGCTCTTTGGATTTATACAACATTACAACTATCAAAATGTTTATTCAATTCAACTGCATTTTGGAGCTTCACATCTTGGCCTTTTATATTTGCATGAGCTACTGTATTGCCACTTTAACTTGCTGTTTAACTGATGTATGAGCATTAGCTTTTCATGACCAGAATAATTTCATCCCAGTTTCAAACAATTGATCATATCAAAAAACCGGTTATCATTACTTATAATGTTCAAATTTTTGCGATAATAATTATCTCATTGCTGCATTTGTTATATTGATGATATACATGCAAGGAAGTTGTTTACTGTCAAATAATCATTAATTGCCACATTTATTTTATGTTTATCAGTGGAACTTATTTTGCAGGTGGAATATTAACTATGACTGGGGATGTTCTTCCGTGTTTTGATGCCTCCACATTGATTCTTCCAGAAGATGCATCCTGTATCATTACCGTTCCCATCACCCTTGATATTGCATCTAACCATGGCGTTGTTGTGGCAGCTAAAACTGGGATTTTTAACGAAAATTATACAATCAGTTTAGTTGACAATCTCCTGCAGAAACCAAATGTAGAGGAGCTTGTCAAGAACCATGCAATTCTAGATGATGGTAGAACATTGCTTGACACAGGAATAATTGCTGTTAAAGGGAAAGCATGGGAGGAGCTTGTTTGCTTTCATGTTCCTGCCAACCTTTGATTTCAGAGCTTTTAGAACGCAAGAAAGAGGCAAGTTATTGATTTTCTGTTGCCAATTTTATTCTCTGGACTGAAAACATAATATATCAAAAATAAAAGGAAGTATTTCATATATTTCTGTTATCTCTTGGTCATCAATTTTCCTTGTTCCCGTATTCTGATATCCAGTTTTGTGAAAATCACTTTACATGTTTTTTCTCAGTCTGCTTGTTCTCTGAATTTGGCTACACATTGGCAAAGAAAATGATATAGCTAGTTGTGTCTAGTATAAAGCCTGGTACATGCCTTTCTCTGAATTAGGTGATAGAACTATATTAAAGAACTTTACTGTATGCTAACATTTTCAATTATTGATATTTGTTCCTCAGATGAGTTTGTATGAAGATCTGGTAGCGGCTTGGGTACCACAAAAACATGACTGGTTGAGCAAACGCCCTTTTGGCAAAGAACTCGTGAGCAAATTGGGAAAACAGAGGATGTTCAGCTATTGTGCCTGTATGCTAAGCACTGTTGAAGTATCAAATTTGGTCAATTTTGTTGTTATTACTATCTTTCTGACTTTCTTTATCAACACTGTCCTTGCTGAATTATCTCACTGCAGATGAATTGTTGTTTCTACATTTTGGAACCTCAAGTGAAGTTCTGGACCACTTAAGTGGGGCTGTTTCGGGACTTGTAGGTCGAAGACACTTATGTTCCATCCCCGCTACCACTGTATCTGACATTGCAGCATCTGCTGTTATTCTTTCTAGCAAAATTGCACATGGCGCTTCAATTGGAGATGATTCTCTTATATATGATTCAAATATTTCTGGGAGAATACAAATTGGCTCCCAATCGATAGTTGTTAGCACTAATTTCCCTGATGACACTGGTGTGACAGCAGAAGATTCATTTAGATTCATGCTTCCAGATCGCCATTGTCTTTGGGAGGTTCCCTTGGTAGGATGCACTGAAAGAGTATTAGTTTATTGTGGCCTCCATGATAATCCAAAAAATTCACTTTCCAAAGATGGGACATTTTGTGGTAAACCTTGGGATAAGGTTTTTCACGATTTAGGAATTCAGGAAAGTGACCTGTGGATCTCCACAGGTGGTCAGGAAAAGTGCTTATGGAATGCAAAAATATTTCCCATTCTTTCTTACCGTGAGATGCTTTCCTTAGCAATGTGGTTGATGGGCTTGAATGACCAGAAAACTGAATTCTTTCTTGCCTTATGGAAAAATTCACGCCGTATCAGTTTGGAGGAGTTGCATAGGTCAATTGACTTTTCAGAAATGTGTAACGGATCCGGTAATCATCAAGCTGATCTTGCAGCCGGAATTGCTAAGGCCTGCATTAACTATGGCATGCTTGGCCGCAACTTATCTCAATTGTGTGAAGAAATTCTTCAAAAACAACTATCTGGAGTTGATATATGCAAAGACTTCCTAGATCTATGTCCCAAACTTCAGGATCAGAATTCCAAGATCCTTCCCAAAAGCCGAGCATATCAAGTACAAGTGGATCTTCTCCGTGCTTGCAAAGATGACACAACTGCTTGTGAGTTGGAGCATAAAGTTTGGGCTGCAGTTGCTGATGAAACTGCTTCAGCCGTGAGATATGGGTTTAGAGGTAGAGTCAAGTGCTCATATCTTAAATTGTATCATACACACATAAAAATACTAAAAACATGAATAAAATAACCAATAAAAGAGCGGTCAATCTTAATGTAGAATTTTCATCAATTTTTTAAGGGCCTATATTTTACTACACCTATTTTATTTTCTGTAGAACACCTCTTGGAGTCTCCCAGCAGAACTAGTTCCGCTTATCAGAACAAAAATGTTGATGGCTGTGTGAATCAGCCTTTCCACCTGAGAACAGTAAAGGTTGAATTACCAGTTCGGGTAGATTTTGTTGGGGGTTGGAGTGACACACCTCCCTGGAGTTTAGAGCGTGCTGGTTGTGTTCTTAATATGGCAATAAGTCTGGAAGGTTCTCTTCCTATTGGCACCATCATAGAGACAACAAAAATGAGGGGAGTATTGATCAGTGATGATGCACGACACCAGTTACGTATTGAAGATCTTACCTCCATTGCTACTCCTTTCGACCACAACGATCCATTTCGGCTTGTCAAATCTGCATTATTAGTGACTGGTATTATTCATGAAAACGTGCTTGTATCCATGGGCTTGCATATAAGGACATGGGCCAATGTTCCACGTGGTAGTGGCTTAGGAACTTCTAGCATCTTAGCAGCTGCAGTTGTTAAAGCACTTCTCCAGATAACTGATGGAGATCAAAGTAACGAAAATGTTGCACGACTTGTTTTGGTGTTAGAGCAGCTCATGGGCACAGGAGGTGGCTGGCAGGATCAAATTGGAGGTTTGTACCAAGGGATTAAGTGCACTTCAAGTTTTCCTGGAATACCATTGCGGCTCCAAGTCATCCCCCTACTGGCTTCTCCTCAGCTGATTTTGGAGTTGCAGCAACGATTACTTGTGGTATTTACTGGTCAAGTAAGTTATCTAGCCCCAACAATTTCCCCACCCTTCACACCGCCCCCCCCCCCAACAATTTCACCATTGGAGTTTCATGTTGGAATTCGATCTTGTTAAAACAAATTTTTTTGGTGTTTTAGAAGTTTGCGCAGCATTGTCCTTTTGATTGGCTATCTTTGTCAAATGTCTTTGTCAAATGTCCTTGCATGTGTCCTTTTCCACTTTATTGGAAGAGGAAAGCTTGGGATTTCTGAATCCACATGAAACATTGCATAAAGTTTGCGTTAAAAACTCTGTTACTTACCAATCAATCTAAATAAACAAATAAATCAATGAACAAACAATTCAAAGTAGAAAAAGGTGAAAAATTAAACGAGGACTTGCTCCCTTTCTTTAGACTTGTATATGTATTTATTTGGCCTCAGACGAATTCTGCTATTACTTACAGGTTCGACTTGCACATCAAGTACTGCAAAAGGTTGTAACTCGATATCTTCAAAGGGATAACCTTCTTATATCCAGTATCAAGCGTCTGGCTGAACTAGCAAAAAATGGAAGAGAAGCGTTAATGAACTGTGATGTAGATGAACTAGGACAGATTATGTTGGAGGCTTGGAGGCTGCATCAGGAATTGGATCCCTATTGCAGCAATGAAGTTGTTGATAGGCTGTTTGCATTTGCTGACCCATATTGTTGTGGCTACAAGTTAGTGGGTGCTGGTGGTGGGGGCTTTGCATTATTACTCGCCAAGGATGCTGATTCTGCCACAGAATTAAGAAGCATTCTAGAAAAAGATTCAGATTTCGACGCAAAAGTATACAATTGGAACATCTACTTAGAATCTTAGTTATATGTAGAGATGGAGTTGGCTCATTATTCTTAAAACTTGATTCTACATTATTATTGTTTGTTTGGGTTATGATGATCATACTGATTGTATTGAAGCCATTCTTTGGCAAGTCTACACTGAAAGAACAAATAAATATTTATGCCAAATATTAGCTCAATAATAAAATTCAGTAGCGTGTTGATATGCTTTTTCATTGTTTGTTCTTTTGAAGTAGTTGCTTTTGTATTCCATTAACTTGTATAAGTCTTGCTTGCTCCATAAGTTGGGCATAAAAGAGGCAGCATTAACTTTCTTGTTTAAGTGATAGCCTTCACATGGGCCCAACTATATCTTGCTAAATGAGCAAAGAATCCGAAGCGCTTTGGATTCTGTTTTTAACCGTAAAACGGCATCGCATTGCTTAGATTGTTGGATTTGGACTTGGATAACGTCTCGGATTTTACTAACTTGACCTAGATAAACGACAATCTTTGATCACCCACCCATTGATCCCTTCCAGTCAACCGATAAAATGAGGATCAAAATTTGGTCCCCTTTCTGGCGATGCGACGCAAGATAATTCCGCTGCTACCTTTAGTTTCCAGGTAAAGAGGAAAAAGTAAAAGGTAAAGAAACATGCCAATTGGCCATCATTGTCATCATCTTTAATTATATATATATATATATATATATATATATAAATATTATATGATAGCGACCTTTTAAAAAATAATTCGGAAGAAAATATTATCAATAGGTAACGGTTGTTGAGCTGACTCCAAGATAGCCCAATCATGTATTGACACGCCGTGTAATTGACATGTTCTGACCCGAGTCTAATAATGTGGGGTCTAGTGTTTGCTTTACCAAAGCAAGAACTAATTCACTATCTGGATTCGGTAAAGACTACAGAACAGTCAGAGAGAGTAGAAGCAGGGGACTAGAGAGATGGGTTTGTTGACAAACAGAGTGGAGAGAAATGAGATCAAAGCCGGGGATCATATTTACACTTACAGAGCTGTTTTTGCCTACTCCCACCATGGTAATATTCTCTCTCTATTTTTATGATTGATTGTTTTGACTAACAGATTATGAGTTTCTCAAATCATTGTTATTTTGCAATGTGAGTTCTTCATGTAATTCGCCTTTCTCGGTTTTGTATTTAGTTTTCGTTTTCTAAAAGTGAAACCGTTCCACCCTTTTGTTTGGTACCGCTTCGAGAAAAATTAAGAAATAGAAAAGGTAATATAAAGATAAAAATTGATAGAAGACAGTATGTTTCACTCTTATGTTCTAATGGGTACTGCAGAATTATGACTAAAATTTGATCATTACAGTTTTTGTTTCTGCTGATTGCTTGTTATTTTGAAGTTGAGCCTGCCTGAAAACATCTATACATGGATCATTTGGTATTTACAGTTGTGCTTTAGTTTGGTTGCTGAGATAATGTGGGAAGATGCAAGAAAATATATCAACAATTCTGTTTTTCTTTCTCCAATTGCTTGGAACTTGATTATGAAGTGAAAACTCCTTTTTCAAATGTGCCTTATACAGTTGAGATCATGATTAGTTTTCCTGTTTTGGAACTGATATAAGATTTAGAAAATAATTTGTGTAGTTAATTATAAACTTGGAAGAGAGAAATTTTAAATGAAGAATTTTGTGTATTGTCCGTCTCTCATAATACAATGTTTTATACAGAATTCTTTTATAGAAAAAATTACAATTCAAAGTTTCTCTTTGATAAAGTGCTTATCCACTTCTACATGTTTTGTTCTGTCGTAAAGAACAGGATTATAGGCAATAAAGATCGTTGCGTTGTTATCACAATAGATCTTCATAGGAAAAGAATTCGACACTTTCAGATCATCTAATAATCTCTTAATCCATAAAACTTCACAAATTCGCAGTTGCTCTGAATTTTGCTTTAGCACTGCTCCTCACAACAACATTTTGTTTCTTGCTTGCCAAGTGACAAGGTTGTCTCTAACAAATGTACAGTAGTCAGAAGTTGATCGTTTGTCAATAACATTTCTTGCCTAATCTGCATCATTGTATGCTTCAATTTGTAGAATGCCACGCTTCTTAGATATCAAGCCCTTTCCCAGAGTGTTTTAGAATCCTATAGGTTGCATCAAAGTGTTATGGTCTGGGTGAATGCATAAACTGGCTAACTTTGCTAACAGCAAATGTTATATCAGGACTTGTATGAGACAAGTAAATTAATCATCCAACTAGCCTTTGATATTGCTCTTTATTTTGCACATCTTCGGCCTTGGCAAGCTATAACTTCGGGTTAGGTTCAATTGAAGTTTTTGCCGGCTTACACCCAAGTAAGCCCGTCTCACCAAATAAATCGAGAACATATTTTCGTTGGTTGATAAATATACCTTCCTTGGACCTAGCAAATTCCATTCCAAGAAAGTATTTCAATGTGCCTAAGTCCTTAATTTCAAAGGCAGCTGCCAGCTTCTTTTTTAGTCTCTCTAGTTCTTCAATATCATCACCAGTTAGAACTATATCGTCCACGTAAACAATTAGAATTACAACCTTACCTTCCTTGTTGTGCTTGTAGAACATTGTATGGTCAGCCTGACTTTGACAGTAGCTACATTTTTTTACAATCTTTCCAAAACGCTCAAACCAGGCTCTAAGAGATTGTTTAAGGCAATATAGGGACTTTCTCAATCTGCAGACATTATTAGGTCTAAGTCTCTTCTTCAATCTAGGTGGTAGACTTATGAAAACTTCTTCTAGATTTCTGTTTAAAAAGGCATTCTTCACGTCCAATTGGTGTAAGGGCTAGTTAAAATTCACAGCTAAAGATAACAAAACGCGAATTGATTTTATTTTAGCAACATGAGTAAAAGTTTCCTAGTAATCGCCTTTAGCAACTAGTCTCGCCTTGTATTTTTCTATGCTACCATCAGCTTGGCATTTTACAGTGAAAACTTATTTACTACCTACTGTCTTTTTTCCTTTAGGTAGGTCCATTATCTCCTAAGTACCACTTCTTCCCTTCCAAAATTGCTAATTTCTAATTTGGATCGTTCAAGGCTTCCTGAATATTTCTAGGAACAAATAAGTGCTAGTTTTTTTGAGGAAAAAGCCTTATGATGGTGAGAAAGCTTTTCATAAGATAAATATTTAGCAATGAAATACTTTGTGTTGGTTTAGGTTCCTTTTCTAAGGGCTATAGGAATATCCAAGTTTGATGGCATATTAGAAACGTGAATTAAATTTGAGTTAGAAGTAGGAATACTTGTAATATCTTGGGTAGCAGTTCTCGGAGTTGGAGATTAATCTTGTTCTAGAATCATAAATGGGCCTTAACTCTTTTGATGGGGTCTCCTTCTAGTATAAACCTGATGCTTAGTATTTTGATTTCTTTGATGTATTTGTAATGTTTCTCCCTTTGTTGAAGATACATCGATGTTTGATAATTGTTTACTAGGATTTCCAATGGTTTTATTAAAACTTTCTTTTGTGTTTCGAAAATAATAGTAGAATTTAGAGAGGAAGAAGTAGGAGTAGTATTCAAGATACTTTTTGGTAATGGAACAGTGGATAGATTCCAAAATTGTCTTCTACTCATTCTTTTTCCTTTTGAAGAGAATTTTTTGTGGAAGTAAGATTTATTTTCCAAGAAAGAGACATCCATACTAATATGAAATTTTTTGGTTTGAGGATTATAACACTTATATCCCTTTTTGTTTTGAGCATACCCAATGAAAATACATTTCTCAGCCCGTGGATCAAATTTGGACCGAGAGTGGTTGGAAATATGGACAAAAATAGTGCAACAAAAAATTTTTAGTGGTAAAACCGAGTAAATTTGAGATAAAGGAAAATAATTTTTGAAACACTCTAAATGTGTGCTATATTTCAAAATAAGTGTAGGCATCCTATTTATCAAATATAAAGCTATTAAAACAGCTTTTTCCCAAAAATAATTTGGGATATTCATTGAAAACATTATAGCACGAGCCACTTCAAGTAAGTGTTTATTTTTTCTTTCAGCAATACTATTTTGTTGAAGGGTATCCATATATTTAGACTGATGATAAATACCATTTTCCTTTAAAAAAGTATCCAAGTGTTCATTAAAATACTCAGTTTCATTATCAGTATGAAGAATATTGATTTTAGTTTGAAACCAAGTTTCAATCATTTTACAAAAATCTTTAAACAATTTTCCTACTTTAGTTTTCTCACACATAAAATATATCCAGCATAATCGAGTATGATTGTCAATAAATGTTATAAACCATTTTTTTTTAAAAAATAGCAGTAATGTTTTAAGGTTCCTAAACATCACTATGAATTAAATAAAATAATTTTGAAGGAACATAGGGTTTTGAAAAATAAGTTGTACGATGACTCTCACATTGAAAAGTAGAACAATCCAAACCCTTAAACAAAGTAAGAAACAAGTATTTAAGATATTGAAAACTAGGATGTCCTAGTCTAGAATGCCAAAGTATTATTTATTCAAACACAGGGATAGAATTGACACTATTAAAGTTTTGAACTTTTTTATTACTAGAGGAGTTACCATCAAAATAGTAGAGTTCATCTATCATTAGAGCACTGCCAATCTTCTTCCCCGAGCTTTAGTTCTGGAATTCACAGTGAGAATCAAAGAAGATAACACGACATTTAGACTCATTTGAAAGTTTACTCACAGACCAAAGATTACAAGTTAGTTTAGGAACATAGAGAATAGATTTAAGATCAATATTCTCAGAAAGTTTTATCAAACCTTTTCTTGTAATCGTTGAGAAACTACCATCTGCAATTCTAACTTTTTCTATACCAGAACAAGGTGAGTAGGTGCTGAATAATTTGGAAAGACTAGTCATATGATCAGAAGCTCCAGAATCAATAATTCATGGAGTGATGTTTGAACAAAAAGAAAGGGCACTAGATGCACTACCTGTTTGAGTAAGAGAGTTACTAAGAATACCAGATGATGAATTGGATTTTAGTAGTTTAAGAAGATGATCCATCTGCTCATTGCTGAAGGGAGTTGCTTCGACTTCATTGACAGTGGGTATTACACGGGTTGTCCTGTCACCAATCTTGCTACTTTTTCAATTTGCAGGCTTGCTATGGATTTGCTAGCAGGTCTCACGGGTGTAGTGAGGACGATTACAGTAATCACACCAAACCCGTGACCTTTTTATAGCTTTTTTCGGATAATTTGTTGCCTTGTTAGCAACAACTTCAGAAGCAATTAAGGATGAAGTATCGATAGCCTAACTAGTTTTTTTTTTTGACAACACTTTGGTATTATTGATAGAATGGGGTAACTCAGATGATACTGCAGACATGGTGGGTAATTGAGTTGTGCAAAATAGAATTTCAGTGAAATTTCGCATCATGAATAGTGGTTGACAGCAGATAAACAGTGGTTAAACAGTACCGGAGGGTGATGAACAGTAACCAAAATACTTTTCCAGCAAAAAATCTGGCAGAAGAATGAGAGGAAGGTCAAGTATCTTATGGCTCTGATACCATATAAACTTGGAAGAGAGAAATTCTAAATTGAAGAATTTTGTGTATTGTCTTTCATAATATAATGCTTTACATAGGGTGTTTTTATAGAAAAAAATTACAATTTAAAGAATTAGAAAAATCCTCCTATAATAGATGGCTAATAATTAACTTATTTTATATATAGTTAGCTTTCCTATTTTACATATAATTAACTTTCTTATTTTATATTATTGATTAAATCACACTATTTACAACTAATCAAATCTTCCTAAGATTCAACTATATTACAATCAAATCCCTACTTTCTTACTTTCCAACATTAATATTCCATGTATCCAATTATTCAATGAGTTTTTCTCCCCATTTGCAACAATTTTTCCCTATTGAATATCAAACCTTACAGGTATTTATGTTGGGGGAAGCAAGGTGGTTCATTTTAGACCCGAAAGGAACTTAAATTCAAACGGGGAGACATCTTCTGATACACATGATTTGATCCTCCCTTCATCCTGTCCGACCTTTCCTGATTGTGGGTTCAGGCAACCCAACAGTGGAGTAATCCTCTCTTGCCTGGACTGCTTCCTTCGAAATGGATCACTATATTGCTTTGAATATGGAGTTACCCCATCAGTTTTTCTAGCAAAAGTACGTGGTGGCACTTGCACAACTGCAGCGTCCGACCCCCATGAAACAGTCATTCACCGAGCTATGTATCTTCTGCAAAATGGATTTGGCAATTATGACGTGTTTCAAAACAACTGCGAGGACTTTGCACTATACTGCAAAACGGGTCTTCTGATTGTAGACAAGGCAGGGGTTGGGAGAAGTGGTCAAGCTTCTTCTGTTATTGGTGCCCCATTGGCCGCCATTCTTTCCTCTCCGCTCAAGCTGCTGATGCCTAGTCCTGTTGGCGTGGCAACAGTTACTGCTGGGATGTATTGTATGAGCAGGTATGCTACTGATATTGGTGTTCGCTCCGATGTGATCAAGGTGGCGGTGGAAGACTTGGCTGTGAACCTGGGCTGGCTCAGCCATCGCGAGGAAGCAGGCGAAGAAAACGAGGCTTCTAACAGGCAGATAGTCAGGTGATCCATAATTCTCCCTTGTGCATGCTAAGCTGCATACATATACTATTTGACATGAGCATAATAAGCATTTAGGGCCCTTGATAAGTTTAAATGTCTAATGTATGATGTTGGTATTCCCTCCAATTTCTGCCGTTCTCTCTTCTCAAGGTTGTCCTGACAACTGCTTTCTTGTTGTTTGATGTATCAAATGTTGAAATTTTTTAGTTCAATGGTGGTTCAAAGGAAAGTCACTGGGTGGTACTTTGCCATTTTGATGTTGAAAATTTCATTGCATTGCTGTACTTATGATGGTCTTCATTAGCTAAATTATATAAGTCGTCCACTCTGAATTGACATGGTATAACTTGAAGAAGCTGACTTGTTTGAGTTGAAGAAGTAAAAGAAGCATAAAACTTGAAACACTTAGTATAAGGCTGAGAGAGGCACTTAAGTTAGAGAACTTGTATCAACCTGGAAAATCAAGTATTCTTGGATGTTATCAATGACATTGAAGAAAATGTCATCAGGAAGTCGTTCATATAGACAAAATAAAATCCCGAGTCATTATAAATTTCGCTTTCCTGTTCGTTTGTAACATTTGTATATTAATGGATTGACTTATGGAGCCACCTACAAAGAAGTTGATGCCACCTGTATAGCAACATGAAAATGCAGGTTTTATTTATACGTACTAAAGTTAAGCCATGAGAAGTACGGCAATGCAACAAAAGGGACTAACGAATATAGCACAGACAGTGTGGATCGCACAAACAACTTGTTGCATGGTGTAATGCAATAGCGCCCAAAAGCAATGAATCAACATCAATTTTTTTAAACTACAACACAGTTTTCCTTCTTTACTTTTCCATTTGACAGCCCAATCTTTTGATTTTACGTACCAACCAATATGTCTGGGTAGAACAATACAATATTAGTACCCAGAATGAAATTTCGCGTAAACAAAGCATTGAACTTTCAAAGTCAGAGAGCACTTATTATAGGCTTCCTTACTGTACAGAGGAAAGTATAAACTTTCCAGCATATTAGGGGCATAAAGGAACTCTCTGAAATGTCGAATTTTTGATAAAATTGATCTCTTCTGTCTGCCAAGTTAACCAATTTAAAGTTTAAACTCAGACCTTGAGTTGGGTCTTCACGGTTTCGGGATCTTGGTTATCTGAAGTGAGATTTGAAGCGGATTGATTTGGTTTGGGCTTCTGATCACTTATGGGCTTGAATTCTGCAAGGTTGGCCAACTCATTCACTGTATCGACAATGGCTTCAATTTTTGCTGCAATTTCAATCAACAATGACACTAACGTCGCAAATGGAAGCATCTCCACAAGAGTTGGTACTTTGATTTTTGTGATAAGCTCCGCATTTGCATCTACAGGAGCCTCCGTTGTTGAGGATGTGTTTGTAGTAACGTGATTAGGAAGAGAAATCAATGCATTTTTAAGTTCTTGTACTGCGAAGTTCATTTCTCCAACCGAGAAGTCTATTTTAGATGATTTTTTCATTGTTTTCATGGTAATGGCCAATTCTTGCAAGACGTTCGAGCAAGCGGAACTCACTCTCACGCAATTATTTTTCAAATGGCTCTTTAGGTTTGGAGGTGCCTGCCGTCAAAATGATAAGATGAGTTACTTATTAGAGCATGTATATATAATATTATAAAAAGTAAAAACAAAGGTCTGATACAAAAATATATGAGCTATCCATTAATTAATTTATAACTATTTGATGAAAGAATATAAAACTATATCCTGTTTATTGAAGTTAAGTAGTTACCGGAGTTTTTGAATTTACCCAACTATTGAGAGTCTCGATACAATAAGCACAGTAACGCATTGAAGCCCCAATCTTGAGATACTGTTTCCATGGATGTCTGAAGTTGAAGCGACCATGCGCCGGTTCCCATCTCGCAAAATTGGCCTGCAGCAGGAGTTAACGGAAGAACATTAGGTAAGAGAAAACAAAAAACTGATATACAACGTATTTGGAACAAATTAATTTATATGTCATACTACCATGGATTCTTCTGTCGCCTTTGAATTAAGCACACATTTATATCCTTGCATTTTCTTGTTAAAATCTTCATCGCAGGCCGTCGAAGTTTTGTTATCTCTAAAGCACTCAGCTACGCACTCTGCAATAAAATTTTCAGAGAATACCCCCCACAACATGATCAGTGTATTGCAGGCCTTTGAATACGGGTATGTAACTTCAATTTATTATGTGGTTTTTTTGTACTTACCCTCCAAGGAATAGGCCAGTTTTTCCAGGTTTCGACAAATAAGATGATGAAGCTCCGTACCTGCCCAAATGGGACAGAAGAGCATGCTCATAATTATGCATATGGAGGTTCCGATGGCAATTGTAGATACTCTTTCTTGGGCCAACTCAAGCAATTTATCCACACGATAGCCTGAAACTGATACTAGGCTGAAAGTGAGGATGAAGATCGTAGCGCCGTAGTCGAATCTTGCTTTAATCGATGGTATAAACCGCGAGAACGTTGCTGCTGAAGCTGCAAGAAGGAGGAACTGTTTGTATAAGAATCAAATATAAATGGGCCAAGGAAGTAATTTTCTAGGAAAAGAGTTTACTTACCTAAAACGAAAACTGAGATTCCAAGAATTATCGGCTCTAGTTCTTTTCCCGAATGACTAGCAATCCAGTGAACACCAACACCAAGTGATCCAGCAAGAATGGTTCCTATTGCTCTGTTAATGCACTTATAAAATGTTGCACCTGCAATATGAAAAGTGGTAAATTGAATATCATCGTGCCCAACCAACTGTAGCAAAATCGCATGCATGATACAGAATTCTCTCAGAAAGATATCACCAAATATAGAAGTGTTTCCAACATAGATTATAATCCAATCTTGATCTGAGCTTTTATATATTTAGCAAATATAAGTTAGTGATTAGTTGTTAATAAAATGAAAAATAAAAAGTAAACTTAGGTTATGAGAGGATTGTAATTTTTTAAGTACTAACCTATAGTGAATTCAAAAACTACCACAACGGTCATAACTGCCCACATAGCGTTCCCTCCAAAATCTTTGTACAAAGGCCTCATATAGTAAAAAAGAGACACGACAGAAATTGCCAGCCCTACTCTGAGACCATGGATAGCTTTCTTAGGTTCAGCAATTGCCAAATTCCAAGCGTTCTCCAGAAACTTCCAAAATTTCAGAACCAACCCTCTTATTACACTTTTCAACCTCCACCAAATTTTGAGGGCTGGCCCGGATTCTGGCTCTAATCTCTCCGACGTTCCATCAGGTACTTTTATCCTCCACTCTAGTTTACTTGACAATTGCTTTTCCATTACTACGATGAAAATTAAAGCAATTAATGTGTTGACACAACTTTGAGGTTCTCAGATAGGTAGCCCGGGTTATTGTGAACGAGATCACCAGTCAAGCATATTTATATATATTAGAGTCTCTCTCTGTCACTTAAATTTGTTAATAAATTATTGTTCGTACCAAAGTATGGACGGAAGCGCTTTAAGATTTTTGGTAGGTAAGCTTACAGTCACATTCTTTTGATAAGCTTATGGTGACATTTAGGGACCATTAGCACAGAGGCGATAACATGCACGGGCTTAAAAAATTGGCCAACTTTTGCAAAAACGTCATCTCATAATGATTTTAACCAATGAAACGAACAGAGGTATGCTTGGGCTGCTGGAACAAGTGGGTGGATCTTACGCAACTCCCTGGATCAGTTGGAAGCAGCCAAGTTGGGAAAACGACGCTTAAATGCTTTCGTTTACTATGAACTATGAGACTATCTTAATTATGAATTAGAACCAGAGATTCTTGAGAAATTAACCATTACATTTTATGTTCCTGCATCAGTATTTCAGTCAATCCTAACCAATAAGATGATATACGTTTACTCTAGCTAAATTTACTATTATAAATCTTCATACAATTTGCCTTATGCAAGTTTCCCACAACGTTACAGCAAAAATATCCTGCAAATAATTATACTAACTTGTTTATTCTTGCTTGGCAAATGTTAATTCGTGAGAGAGAGAGAGAGAGAGGACCTAATTTTAGGTCCTTTTCTAGGATGAGAGTGAAGCGACCTAATTTAATTTCACGCGGTACCGTTCAGTGCGTGATAGACTAATTAAGTGGAAAGACCTTCGTATCTTTAAAGATTCCCATTATGTGGTTTAGTTTCTATATCTTTCTTTGAACACATGCCTTTACCTTATCATCATCACTATCTTAAGATGATTTATTATAATGTTTCTACACTTATAATGACAAAATTAGGTCACGATCAATTTTAAATCCTTCTTACTTTTTCATAGATATCTTCGTTAATGGTTTCTTAACTAATTTGACCATTACGTCTTCGTGTTATAGAATAAGGCAGGCATACAAAGGTGTCGCTAGGGAACAAGCTGCTATCTTATTTCTGATGTGATTACAAAATCCTATATAAGATTATTTACGTGTTTGACATTTTCCAATCTTAGTTAGTCTAGTTGAGAGCTGATTGTAGTTATGAATTTCCTTTGTGTTCAATGTTGGCTGGTTAATGTAAAAAAAATGTATTGTATGTGCTTGTTGTGTACGTGTGCATGCATGATCACGTATATAACACACAATCCGAAATCACGAACTAAGGCAGTTTTTAGTTCTTCTCACCAAACCAAAGCAAGTCAAGAACAACCTCCAACAATTTCCCTACTAACTGAATAGTTCTGATTATTTGGTTAATTGTATGGTTTGTTTTTGAATTTGAGATATCAAATATGATTAAAATGTATGATTATATATCATTCATTTACGTTGAACGAAGGAATGGGTTTAATTTGGTACCAACTTTGCTAATCGAGTATGCCAAGGCTTTTCTGTTAGGGTGGACACGATGCCCAAATCAAGTTATCAAATATGGGCCTACATTGTAGAGCCCAAAGGAAGTACAAAGATATATCTGCGGCCCTATCCAATAGGAAAGAAACGACGTCGTGCAAGACTTGCTCCTAAAATCACAATTTTTGTTTGCCAGATATTTTTTCTGACAGTCAACTTAATTAATATCAGCTCTCATTTCAAATTGTCACGCCATTATCGTCATTGAAACCATTAGGTTTCCGGAAAAACAAAAATCACCAAATCATTCAATTACTCTGATCACCAAACGCCTTCAGAATAGAAGCAGTCTAATAAAAAAATAGAGATAGACAGAGAGAGAGAGACGGAGATTGATTAGGGTTACAGAATTAATTAATTAATTAAAGAGAGAGAATCAGATGATGGCGAATCTGTACGTGAAGGCGACGCCACCGACGGATCTGAACAAAAACACGGAGTGGTTTATGTATCCAGGTGTATGGACTACGTATATACTCATACTATTCTTCTCGTGGCTTATCGTGCTCTGTGTTTTTGACTGCTCTCCTGGCATGGCCTGGACCATTGTCAATCTCGCCCATTTTCTCGTAGGTTTCATTTTATCTCCTCAATGCCCGACTCTTATGTGGCGTTAATTGATTGATTGTTCTGCGTTGTTTTATTAGGGCTTTGGTTTTTGTCGTTAAATTTTAAATTGACTCTGGAACGAGCGTGGTCTTATTTGGTTTTATGCTTGTGAATCGTATTAAGCCTTGTCTGAATTTCGTTTGATGACTGTTATTATTATTCGTAGTGAAGAAGCTGTCAGATTTTTTATTAGTATTAGGTTATGTGCTGTTTCATGTCGTTTAGTTTCATTGAAAGAAAAGAGGAATTATAGTCTTTACCTAAGTGAAGTGGTTGCACTTTATTTTGACTGAGCAGTATGGTTTGTTTAATTTTGAAGTTCTTCCTTATTACTTTCTCTGCATTGAGGACACTGTTTTATGGTTACTGTTGCAATGCGTCTGGTGCAGATTTAAAGATGCGCATCTTATTTTGAATCTTGTTGTTCTTGTATTCTAGATACATGGCAACTGATGGAACCAAGTGAACTGAGACTTTGGGGACTTAGCATATCCAGGAATTGTTTCTTTTTTTCCAAGAATGGAAGCAAAGATAATTGAGCAGTTTAACCTGCTTCATTTAGATGAATATGTGCATCTGGATACTATTTCCCCTATGTTTAATATCTAGAGCTTTCTGGATGCGAGTATTGCATTTTCAACTGTGCATGTACTTCTATCTGGGAGATGCTCAGTTTCAGCTTCTCTATTAATTGTTAAATTTATGCAAAAGGAATTAGCTTAGTGTTGATATAAATTAAATTGGATATGTTGTTATTGGTGGGATCCTTTATTTATTCAGCAGAAAGAAATGATGGGTAATGACTATTTAAATAATGTTTAATGCTTATAGGAAGAAGAGCACAGTGATAGATGTAGCTTGATAAATTGAATAAAACATCCAATTTGTTCCCCTATTTAAAACAAATAATTTAACAGTCTGATATATGCTGTATAATTAATGTACTACTTCTCCTTCTTCTTAAGTTTTGGTGTGTGTGCCGATGTTTCTTAAAAATATGACTGTTTTAGTAACCATCAAGTAGAACCCACTTGCCAAGTAAAGTCTTGGATAGGCTAAAGTTATATGTTCATAATTCTCCCCTTAAAGTTGCCTCCTATCTCTGTGAATCATGATTGACAAGCATGTTTCTCCCTGCAGATCACCTATCATTTCTTTCACTGGAAAAAAGGAACACCATTTGCAGAAGATCAAGGGATCTACAATGGGTTGACTTGGTGGGAGCAGATAGACAATGGAAAGCAGCTTACCCGCAATAGGAAGTTCCTAACTGTTGTACCTGTTGTGCTGTAAGTTTGCTTATCTGATACTGTAAAACACTATCTATAAAAATTCTGTCATTTGTGAGTTAATGTTCTAGCTGTTATTGTGAATTTCATGCATTTTGAGCTACTTACATGCATAAACATTCAAGTTGTCCAGCAATGAATTATTAAGAGTAACCATGTGGTGGAAGTTAGTGGGTTATGAGGACTCTGAAGAGGAATCATGCCTGAATTGTTTTCTGGAACTTGGAAGCATGGTTCTGCCTGTCTGTTTGGTAGTTGTTGGTTGTGGCTGGATTGCATGACCTATAAATGCATATAGTCAGGGAGTAGTTAAGGGTCTGCTCAAATGCATATACACATCTCAGTACCTTATGTCCCATGATGTCTAAGTGGAAAATTCAGAATATGACAACTTCCACTGCCACTGTTGTGCAGTCAATCCTAACTCCAGCCTCCTAACTCCTGTACTGAGTATTGACTGGTGTGTGTTGTTGGTTTTACTTCAGTATGTTTGCTTCTGTACCTTATAACAAGTATTTAATCATTGTTCAATCTCTGTGTTTTTTTTATACATGACACGGATGTTTAAAGGGGAATTGTCTGTCCGATACAATCTCTGTGTTCTTTGCAGTTGTTATCTCTGTCCATTATTATCAGGCAAAGAAGATGAAGACATTTATTTATAGGAATTTTTGGCTTAATATCTTTAAATTTTCCAGAGACAGAGTTACTATTTCTGGCAATGCTAATGCTATGTGGCATAGAAACTTCATTTCTTTCCACCATATAGAATGGGCAGCAGATGTTGAACCCCCTAATCATCATATTATGTGATCATGAGAAGCATGCTCTTGGATTGCAAAGTTGTGATCAGAATTCCCTTTGAAACTGGTGAAAATGTTGAGATGATTTCTTGTGACATCAAGTACTCTTAGCGTGAACTTAAATATTGGTTGTGATCCTGTAGATGTGCATATGACACTCACCATTATTTTTTATCAACAGGTACTTGATAGCCTCACACACAACTAACTACCAACATCCAATGCTTTTATTCAACACCCTAGCATTAATCGTTCTTGTTGTTGCCAAGTTCCCCAACATGCACAAGGTCCGGATTTTTGGAATCAATGCTGATAAGTGAGTTGGTTTTGCGATGAAGATAGCCGAGATTACCTGCTTGAAGGCACTGATCCTCCGCTCCTAATGTTCTGCTTAAAAGTTACATCACTGTATAGAAGACAGAACTGGAAGAATATTTGAATATGTAATGTCTTTGTACTGGCTGCTTTGACAAGAAAGAAGGAATAAGTGTATCTGAGTTATCGTTGTACAGTGCATAATTTATGTACGTGGATTATCGCGGTGCTATCATCAGCTTCTCACATATTTCTCTTTTTCTATCATTTGTTGATTCGATTGTATTATGACCTTTTCTCAAGAAAAAAGAAATTTGTGTTGTTACTTTTGGGCTTTGGCCTCTTTTGGATTTATTAACTCTAGATCATTTCAAAAAAAAAAAAAAACCGTAGATGTGAATTATTTTTGTGATGGCACATCATCTTCGGGGAATCATTGACCTCTCCCATATTAACTATTTATTTACTACGTATAATAAATGGAATTATTGAACCCTCCTGTTATTAATTGGTGTATGCGAGTAATGTATACGTGAACTTGTAATTGTCGCGGTTGCATATGTTAAATGAAAATGATCCTTTAGATTCCGTATGATTAGATAGAAACTAAAGTAGGGCTTTTAAAAAAGAAATTAGAAAAAAAAAACAGATTAAGTAGCTTTCATTCATTTATAACAATTGGAAAAGTTTCTGTCCATACTGTTACACTTGAATGAATTAAAGAAACTTGACAGCATGTGTGCTGCCATATTACAAGTTCTTGGAACATTTAATAACAGCTTCCTCTCTGTCTCATCCTTAGTTACTTGGATGTCTTGCACTGTCTATTTGATTTCTGTCAATAAACAGATGGTTCCTTTTATCAAGTCTACGACATTTTTCGCATCAGACTCAATTACAAAATTGCTTAAGTTTTGCTTTTCAACCACTTAAATTCTCAATTTAACAGCCGTTGTTTCTGCACATTCAACATCCCCATCAGAACTTCAACCATTAGTTGTCATCCCTATAACTTCACCATCATTGTTTCTAACCACAACTCCCATATCAGAATTTTTATTCTTCAAGTCTAATGCAGCATCCACATTAATTTTGTAATAACTTCTGGGTGGAGGTTCCAATTTTTTTATCTTCATTGATTCTCCTCTAGGGTTCATTACATATTTGCTATGTTGTGCTTTTTTTCATGGTGGCCAGATAGGATTCTGCTCTGGCAATCATGTTTGGCACTTCCTCTTGTTTGCCAGTGCTAACATGATTGCTTCTTACTTTCCAGCTAGTCCTCAGCAACACTACCAATGTTTTTGGTAGAAGTGTGCTGACAGACCATCTGGGCCAAGAGTCTTGGAGGGGTTGGATTGTCACACTGCCTTAGTCACTTCTTCTTTAGTGAAAGGTTTCTCGAGTTCTTCATTCATCTGACTTGTAACTTTACATGTTATTTCACTCAGTGCAGTATCCCTTTGGTTTTTCCTAGGCCTTGTAGAAGTAAACAGGGCCTGAAAATAATCACACAGAATGTGTTCCACCTCTTCCTCATTCTCCTTCCAATTTCCCCCTTCATCTACTAGCCCCTTAATCTCATTCTTCTTTCTCTGGTTGGCTCGATATGGAAATATCTTGTGTTCCTATCTCCTTCCTTAAGTCATGTTACCCTAGCTTTTTGCTTCCAGTATACATTTTTTTTCATAAAGCAAGTTGTCAATCTGTTTTTTCAACGTCAAAACCCTACTGTCCATTAACATTCTTGAGAAGTATTAATTTGAAAGTATTCCGTACGATGAGTGTGTATATTTTAATTTTAATTTACATATCACACATGCATAATATATGCAGCGAAATATTAAATAATATATTTTATTACATTAATAAAAAAAAAACTCTATCTTAAATGTGCTTTATATAATTTTAATTGAAGACGGAATAAAATTCTTTAAATTAAAACGATATTTTTCTTTTCTTAGCAAAATAAGTTATTTGAAGTAACACTTTCTTCTAACTCACTCGACCAATTCTAGTGTTTATTTAAGTAACCATCTTAATTCACCTCACTTGACTTGTTCTGCACAAATGAGGAAGGCCACTATATATAGCAATTCATGCCGCCCAATTGTCTAATTAAATTGCAATTCGTATTCAGCAAAAACAAGCATGACAAAGCATCTTTAACTTGCCACATCATGCTATATAATTGCTTGGTGGCATAACTGATGGGCTGGCGGAATGAAGAAATAAGTAGTGGCCAGTTTACTTGTTCAAATACCATTGTCTAATGCCACTTCCTACTTGCAAAAATCAAGGACAAAGCATGACAATGTAATTAGCAAAAGTAGCCGAATTATTGGTGGTAATTGCTATTTCAAAATAATTATACAATGCCACCTCATGTTAAGCTTGATATGCTTAGTGGCAAGTACTTTGAAATGGACAAAATGCTTTACTTAAGTCGATACTACTGTTTATATATCATACTAACACTTAATAATTAAATGAGTTATTTAAATTATCCTATGTTATGTCATAAACTAATGGCAATACAAGTAATAAAGGGATGAAATAATAAGTCTCACTTTATTAATATTCTAAGCTTAATATTTAAATTTTAATAATTTTTTTATAAACTTTAAGATAATTTTAGTTTATCGAGAATTTTTTGAATCGAATTATTTAATTTGGTGCACAACTCTAATGCATAATAAGTACATTTTATATAATAAAACTCTTTAAGTTTACTCTTGTTTTATTTTACGAAACTCTTTCGTAAGTTCATAAACGATGCTCCATACACACATTATAAAAATAATAATACGGCGTGTTGAATCATATAAGTTGATGTTAATACATATTTGTATAATCCTTCCGTCATTTATATCTTGGAAGAGTAGAGACATAGATCATTACTATCAAATCTCTATATATTTAACCGTGAACTTATCTCCATATTCGTATTTCCTTAAACAATATCCACAAACACTTCTGTGATATTATTTATCATACGAAATTTTTTTTTTCAGATTTATTACTTATGGCTATAAGACTTTCTCAAATAAAATATCGGAGTATTAGGATATATAACTCACCTCTATGAGCTAACGGATCCCAAATCTATATACACCAAACTCCATAAGCATCAAATCATACCCAGTGACACTCAGCGGTCAAACCATGAAAGGTCTCTAATATGTGTGAAACCTAAGTATAGTGGATCAGTCACAAGACATCGTGGTGCTCAGGTTCAGAGACCATGAATACCACTCAATTCGAGAGGACCCTCAATTGATAACTTTATGAGATGTCTATTAGAGGTCCTCATTGAGTCTGTTTAGTATGCAATCCTCATTGAATACTTATATGTCTATAGAGCTTTCATTAAACTCATAGTCTACTAAGATTAATCATCTGGACCATTCAGATATAAACATACACTAATCTATATATGATAAGGTCTTCACTGATAGACTCGCATCAGTGAAGATAGATTAAGAATATAACGTTTAAGAATATATTTGCACAATGATATTTTTTAGCATTATTTGTAACTTTTTGTAACTATGTCATTACTAATATATCTTCGGGTCTTTATCTTATTTCAGATAAAGTTATAACTCTTTAGATTTTTCTAACTCTTATAACTTGTTAACTCTTAGCAGTGACAACTCTTAACAATTATAACTCTTAGCGTTACTAACTTTTAACACTGATCTAAACTCATATAAAGCAAATCTAAACTCTTTCAAATCATATAATACTAAAATATTACAAGTATTTTATCATATATATATTTATTTAATATTAATAATTTTATTTAAAATATTTATTATATAAATATTAAATAATTAAATATTTATACAAAATTAAAATGTCACACAAATACTATTTCTAATATAATTCTCTTAATCTTCCTCTTTCTACCTTCAAACCTTTCTTTTCCCAAAGTTTTCAAAGTCCGGTTAAGTTTTTATAATTTATCTATAAATGATTCAATTAGGTCCATGCCATCCTCCTCCATTCATTCCTATCCCTCTGTGATTTTTTCTAAGCGTTCTTCAGGCAGACCCCATATATTTTTATAATGAAATATTGGCATCATCCTTTTTTTAATCCTTTTCCACTTATTTTTTTCTAACATTCCACCTGTATCAGACAATGATCAGAACTTGCTGCCACCAAGTGCTGGACTTCAAACCTCCCAAAACAATTACTCCAACTTTCATTACACAGAAATTTATCCAGCTTTTCTTCAATAAGGCATATTTCATACCTTTTGTTTGACCAAGTATATGGAAAGCGTTTCCACGACATCTGACAAATTACAATTTCTCATAGCCTCTCTGAATTCCTCAATTGCATTAACATTCATTGGCTATCCACCATTTTTTTCCATCAGGTCTCATAATTTCATTAAAATCCCAAGCACAACTATGGTAAAAAGAACATCTGGTTCAGTCTTTCCATTAATTTCTATGTGTGCTTCTTCTGATTCGTTTCTGGCATCCCATAGATGCCTGTTAACCCCCACATCAATCCATTTTATTACTTAATAAGAGCATCCACATGACAACTACTATAAGACACAATTCTCAAATCAACTTCATCCTCCCACAACAGAGTAATTTCTCCAACTAAGCCATTTTTGTCTAGTACCGTACAATTTCCCACTCCTAAAAATTGTGTGACTTTAGACACGTTACGTGTTAAGCAGTCAAAAAAATCACACAAAGAGAAGAAAAACACGCACACCAAGTGTTTGCACGAATACTCACTATATTGCTAAAGAAAAAATAAAGTTATGAGATGAATAATACAAGTGAAGGTCTCTCCTTTATATACTAGCAGTTCTATAAAATCGACAGCTGAGATCTAAATGATCTAACGGTGTACATACAAAGTGGAATAATATTCCCTAAAATATTCCTAAATACTATCACATATTTCCTAGAATATTCCTTTCCTAATTAAGGTTAACAACCCTAATAAGTCGCGGGCTTGTCTCAGTTCTTCACTTATGTCAGCGGGTCTTCTAGAAGCTCCGGCCTGCCATCTGTTCTAACAGCCCTTAATGCCTCTAGGAGGCTTTGTTGCGCACCAAGTGTTTGAGGGAATGCTTGAGAACACTTGGGGCGTGCCATTCTTCCCCACCAAATTCACGCGACGCCCTCGTTGCGTCTTTACTGAAAACCGCACTCATCGTTCTTCAATCTGCCGTTGTGTGCTTTTATATTTCCAGTGTGCTTCAATATCGGGTACTTCTTTTCACTTGACAAAGTACTCACGCCTTGGAGGTTGGTCTTTCCTTTGCATCGTCCGTCCGTTGCGGATGAGTTTTGCACATTTGTCGTCCCATGTGGAAATCCCTAAAGGTCCCTGTTTATGCTCCATGTCTTCCATACCCTTTTGGTATAGCTTCAAACAGTTCTCGGGAGACACCGGATGCAACTGCTGTCTCGAAGGTATCCCCACCTTATGGGAGACGTTGCCAACCCTCTTAGCAACAGTAAATGACCCTTCATCCCTGTGATCAAGGACCTTGTGAAGTGGGTGTGTTGTCTTGTGTTATGGTGGAAGTATCGTCTCCATTACCAAGTTCCCCATACGATGCTTGACACCTCGCTACTTATCCCTAACCCACTTTTTATGCTGAAAGCGCATATCATATGACGCCTCGAGTTGTTGAGCGACACCCATACTCGCCAACTACTTGAGCTTCCCTCGCAACTCATCTAATCCTAATTGAGGCATCTGTACTGTAGTTGGAAGCATCAACCCCAGTTCCAACTGTTTTCCATGCTCGGTATCACCTTGATGTGGCTGCACATGTGGTATGTCAGTTGGCACGACCCCCTTGTACTCCTCGCGCACATCCGCAACCTCCGTTGGTAGCTTACCCTTGCCTCTTGTTGCCTTATCATCCATCCCCCTAACTATGGCTGGATGTACTTCTCTTTTGCGCCCAGTAACTCCCATTAGTTGAATGGCGGAAAGGATTTTAGTGTTGGTTTTCGGCTGCGATTGCCCACCCTTAGGCTTGTCTACCATCGGTATCATGTAAGGCCCTCCTTGCATGATGCACATGTAGTCGTGTCGAGGAAGCGGCACTACGTCGTACTGCCTCAAGAACTCTATACCTAACACCACATCAAAATCATCAAGAGGTGCTACAGAGAAATTTACCTCGTCGCGCCATTTGCCTAAATGGATATCGACCCCTCGAACCACCCCATCCAGTGGCTTGGCCGCAGTATTTACCAATTTGAGGAACCTCTCCTCCTTCTCTACGTAAAGTCCCAAGCGCTTTGCCGTCGCATGCTTAATGAAGTTATGCGTTGCGCCTGTATCTATCAGCACTTGAGTCTTTATGCAGTTGATGTAGACTTCAACATACATGAGCGCCTTTTCCGTTGGCTTGCTGGCACCCCGCTTGGCTTTCATTGTGTTGAGTAGCTGCAAATACCCCATTTGACCCTGCTCGCAAGCCTCGTGTACTGTAACCATTGCGTTAATAGCCTTCTTCTTCGGGCAGTCCTTAACCCAGTGATCCTCATCCCAAAGGAAGCAGCTTATCTTTGGTCCATTCCCTCTATGGCCGTTGCACTTCTGCTTTTCCCATTTAGGCAGCTTACTTTTCTCCTCCTCATCCTCCGGAGGCTAAGATTCCTTGGCGCCCCCACCTTTGCTGTGATTGGGTCTCGAATGCTTGGACTTTCCTGAGTCACCCTTGCAGTAATCCATGAGCATTTTGCCAGTGTTAGAGTATCGGATATTCTGGTCACCCCGCATCGCTTTAATTCATTGGACATCCATGTTTGTAACCCGTCCAGAAAATTGAACAACAAATCCTCCTCGCTCATGTTAAGAATTAGAGCATTAACAGGGAATACTCATCGACGTACTCGCTGATGGACTTGATTTGCTTCAATTCCTTTAACCGCTTTCGAGCGTCGTGTGCCACATTCTCCGGATAGAACTGGCACTTCAGGCTCCCGTTGTAATTCTGCCAAAGTGTTGATTGTGCAAGTACCCTTACGTATCTCCTCGCTTTTCCTACGCCATTATAGAATTGTATGGTCGGAAAGATATAAGGTCTCAGTATTTACCTTGTCGTCATCCCGCACGCCCATGGCATCGAAGTATCTTTCCATCTGTCAAAATTAATTGTCGAGCTCTTTGGCGTTCCGCTTGCAGCTGAACTCCTTCGATTTAGGAGCCTCAACTCTTGACACCCCTTGAGCAGCAATATACCTATTCGCTACTGCCCGCTTGCACAACATTACGTCCTCATTGACAGCGTCAAACCCTCTATGCAGTTCCTCCACTTAGGCTTAAACTTTTTCAATGGTTGTGTATACCTTATCCTAGAAAGCCTTGATCCAGTCACGCTGCTGATTAGCGTAATTCTCGATGGATGTGTCGATGAGGGAGTGCAGCTCGTCCCCTTGAGCGTCGAGTCCCACCTCGAGCTTCTCTACTTGCTGCTCCAACTCCCCAAGATGATCCGTCGCCTTTCCCATAATGCCACCGAGTGTTTTCACCATGGTCTCAAACTCATGGCCTGGATCGATAGACTTGTCGCGAGATACACTGCCGTGCTTCTTAACTTTGGGGTTCCGACCCCTCTCTTCAGTCAAATCCGACGGTATGACGTCTTTCTCCATCTTTGAACTTGCTCTGATACCAACTATCACGGATCTTTTTGAGAACTGTGCGGTCTTAGAAGCGTTGCATGCTAAGCAGCTGAAAAAATCACACAAAGAGAAGAAAAACACGCACACCAAGTGTCTGCACGAATGCTCTCTATATTATTGAAGAGAAAACAAAGCTATGAGATGAATAATACAAGTGAAGGTCTCCCCTTTATATACTAACAGTCCTATACAATCGACGGTTGAGATCTAAATGATCTAACTGTATACATACAAAATGGAATAATATTCTTTAGAATATTCTTAGATGCCATCACATATTCCCTGAAATATTTCTTTCCTAATTAAAGTTAACAACCCTAATAAGTCGAGGGTTTGTCCCGGTTCTTCACCTATGTCAGCGAATTTTTAAAAATTCCGGCCAGCGATCCATTCCAACAACCCTTAATGTAACACACGTGTAGTATATATATAAATCTTGGTGGCAGAAAAAAAAAAAAAAAAGAGAGAGAGAGAGAAGAAATGAAGCGGTGGCCGTTTTTATATATATATATATATATTTTGTTTTGCTTTCTTCATTTAAGAAGAAAAGCAATTGAAACAGAAGAAGAAAGGAAGCAGAGTCGAACAGAAAAGAGAAAGAAAGAAAGAAGAAAAAATCGAAAGAAAGAAAAGAAAAGAAAGAAAAGGAAGAAGAAAAAGAAAAGAAGAAGAAAAGGAAAAAGAAAAGAAAGGGAAAGGAAGAGACGGGAAGGAAAAAGAGAAAGAAAAAGAAAAAGAAGGAAAAGAAAAGAAAAAGAAAGAAAATAGGAAATTTTAGGAAATTAGTTGGGTAGTCAGAATTATACCCAGTGGTTTAGCGGGTAATAGTTTTACGATATTAGAATATTTAGATTTTAATATTTAATAATACATATCGATACTAATGATGTATTTTTACACCCTATGATATAGGAGGTGTGCCGATAGCGGGTAGATCTCAGAATCCAGACCCAGCTCAGGATTAGCGCACTTTTGTGAGTGAATAATTATATATATTTTATATATTTTTAATACAACTAATTATGATTTAATTACGCGTTATCGGATTTAGTTATGATTTATTTTAGACAGAAAAATATTTATACTATTTAGTATATTCAGAAATGTTTTAGAATTTATTATAGTACAGTTTATAATTATGTTCAGTACAGAAATAATTATTTCAGAATAATTATGGTCATGATATTATATTGTAGTAGTTTTTGAACCACCATATGCGTACCCTCCCCTTTAATGTAGTTGCTCTGCGCATGCGTTAGACCAGTTTAGTTTGCTCTGCCCGAGCGATGTAACATTCCGCCGGGTTAGACCAGCTTAGATCCCCCGCTCTGCCTGTGCGTGAGTTACTCCGCCAGGTTAGACCAGATTTTCCCTGGGTACAAGTTTGGTGTGGTTTTCAGTATATATATGTAGTACATGTTTCCAGAGTTATGTTACATATATTCAGTTTGATAATAGATTTTATGATAGTTTGCGCTTTCAGATTCCAGTACTATGTCATGATTTTAATTTCAGCACAGATTTTATGACAGTTCATATTTTCAGTACAAGTTTATTGATTACTCAGTATACAGTTTTATGATTATTTTATCATACAGATTTATACGTGTACAATACATATAAAGTATATAATATTTTCAGATTATATCCACTCACTGAGCCACAAGCTCACCCTTTTTCCTATTTTCCCTATTTTTCCCAGGTTGTCAGAGGAATTTGTGCAGTGTGATACAGTCATCACATTTTGAGGTTAGGCCAACGTGCATAGCTGCATAAGTGTTTTAGTCTATGTATTTGTATATGTTTTTGTATATTGGATGTACACTTTTGTTGAGGCAGGTAGCCTCATTGTATCATATGTATGAGTAAAGAGTATGTTAGTCACATGTCATCGCAGGATCTGTCTCGATTCTCGAGGAGAGGTCGGGTCGGGTCCTGTCAGTTTGGTATCAGAGCATGGTTGTTAGATTGTAGTAACCAGTATCCACGACTGGTACGAATAAGTATTTATATATGTATAAATATACGTATTTTATTTATATGTTAGGTTATGGTTGATTTTAGTGTTGAACTTACTAGCAACTTGCTAAGGATTTCTGTGTTGAATGAAAGTTGAAAATTTTGTGTAATATTATTTATGAGTGCACATGCAGTGAATGAATGTAAGTGATGTCGTGTGTCGGATCTTTTGGGTCTGGGGCGTGACAGCTATTAGATTTAAGAAAGATCAGAAAGCTCAAGCAAGAGTCTATGCTCTTACCAGAAAAGAAGCAGATGATTCACCTTCTGTGGTGACAAGTACAATTTCCATATCTGGCCAGCATGGTTTAGCTCTTTTTGATTCGGGTTCTACCCATTCATTTGTGTCACATGCATTTGTTAGTAATATGGGGGTTGTGCCAGAACCTTTGGGTGTAGATTTATGTGTTGCAACTCCTTCAGGAGATTTGATGTGTGCTACAAATGTGGTAAAATCATGTAAAATTGAAATAGGAGATAAAGTGCTACAAGCAGATTTGATTATCTTGAATATGTATGATTTTGATGTTATATTTGGCATGGATTGGTTGTCTATGTACCATGCTAATGTTAAATGCTTTGAGAAAGAAGTTGTTTTCCAACCACCCGGGGAGCCTGAGTTTAGTTTTATTGGTTCTAAGTTATGCTCTTTGCCAAAAGTAATATCTGCTTTATAAGCTTGGAAAAGTCTTAAGAAGGGTTGTCAGTGTTTCTTAGCGACTGTAGTGGATACAAAGAAAGAAGAAATAAAAATCCAAGATGTTCCAGGCGTGAATGAGTTTATAGATGTATTCCCTGAAGATTTACCTGGAGTTCCACCAGATCGAGAGATTGAATTCACTATAGAACTTCTGCCAGGAACCAGTCCTATATCTAAAACACCTTATCGTATGGCACCAGTAGAGCTTAAAGAGTTGAAGGAACAGCTACATGAATTGCTTGAGAAGGGGTTTATTCGCCCGAGTGTTTCACCTTGGGGTGCTCCAGTTCTTTTTGTTAAGAAGAAAGATGGTTCAATGAGATTATGTATTGACTATCGAGAGTTGAACCGTGTGACTGTAAAGAATAAATATCCACTTCCAAGAATCGATGATTTATTCGATCAATTGCAAGGAGCTTGTGTATTCTCAAAAATTGATCTTCGTTCTGGCTATCATCAATTGAAGATCAAGAAAGAAGACATTCCAAAGACTGCATTTCGTACCAGATATGGGCATTATGAGTTTATTGTTATGCCATTTGGGTTGACAAACGCACCTGCTGCCTTTATGGATCTAATGAATAGAGTATTCAAGGATTATTTGGATAGGTTTGTTATTGTGTTTATTGATGACATCCTAGTGTACTCTAAGAGCAAAGGAGAACATGAAGAACACTTAAGAAAAGTCCTACAAGTGTTAAGGGAGAAACAGCTTTATGCAAAATTCAAGAAATGTGAATTCTGGCTAGATCGAATGGTATTTTTGGGACATGTTGTTTCCTCAAAGGGAATTTCAGTGGATCCAAGCAAAATTGAAGCAGTGGTGAATTGGTCCAGACCAACTAATGTGGGGAAAATTCAAAGTTTTCTTGGGCTGGCAGGATATTATAGACGGTTTGTTGAAGGATTCTCTAAGATAGCTTCACCTTTAACTCAATTGACAAGAAAGAATGTCAAGTTTCAGTGGTCAGAAGAATGTGAGAAAAGTTTTCAAGAACTCAAGCATCGGTTAGTATCTGCTCCCATACTAACCATCCCTTCTGCTTCTGCTGGATTTGTGATTTATAGTGATGCTTCCAAGAAAGGGCTTGGGTGTGTATTAATGCAGGATGGAAAGGTAGTGGCATATGCCTCACGACAACTAAAGACTTATGAGCAGAATTACCCTACTCATGACTTAGAGTTGGCTGCAGTAGTTTTTGCTCTGAAAATTTGGAGGCATTATCTTTATGGAGAAAGGTGTGAAATTTACACAGATCACAAAAGTCTTAAATACTTCTTTACTCAAAAGGAGTTAAATATGAGGCAACGTCGATGGTTGGAACTAGTCAAAGATTATGACTGTGTGATTAACTACCATCCGGGAAAAGCTAATGTTGTAGCAGATGCTTTGAGTAGAAAATCTTCAGGACATATGGCAGCACTTTTGACTACTCAAAAGCAAATTTTGTTGGATTTAGAAAAGCTTGGCATTGAAGTGGTAAGATCTAATGATAGGGCTTATGTTGCAAGTATGTCCATTCAGCCTACCCTAATTAAGAGAATTAAGGAAGCACAAGGTAATGATGTGCATCTGAAGAAAATTATGGAAGAAATTTCATTGGGTAAAAGGCCTAACTTTGCTATTTTTGATGATGGAGCTCTACATTTTGAAGGTAGACTTTGTGTTCCTAATAATGATGAGTTGAAAAATGAGATCTTGGCTGAAGCTCATAGTTCACCATATACTGTACATCCGGGAGGTACCAAGATGTATCGAGACCTACGAGCTGTTTATTGGTGTGTTAATATGAAAAGAGAGATTGCTAAATTTATAGAGCAATGTTTGACATGTCAGCAAGTTAAGGCAGAATATCAGAGACCATCTGGGTTATTGAAACCTTTATTGGTACCGGAATGGAAATGGGAGCACATAGCCATGGATTTTGTAGTTGGGTTGCCAAGTACACAAAAGGGCTACAATGCCATATGGGTGATTATTGATAGGCTAACAAAATCAGCACATTTTATTCCAATATGCACCACTTATTCCATGGATAGGTATGCCCAATTATATGTTGATAAAATTGTGAGGCTTCATGGAGTACCTGTGTCAATTGTATCTGATAGAGATCCCCGATTTACTTCAATATTTTGGAAGAGCCTACATAATGCCATGGGCACAAAGTTAAACTTCAGTACTGCATTCCACCCACAGACTGATGGTCAATCTGAAAGGACCATTCAAATTCTAGAAGATATGTTGAGAGCATGTGTGTTAGACCTTAAAGGTAGTTGGGACAAACACCTTTCATTAGTGGAGTTTGCATACAACAATAGTTATCAATCAACTATTGGTATGGCCCCATATGAAACTTTGTATGGAAGAAAATGTAGATCTCCTGTGCATTGGGATGAAGTTGGAGAAAGAAAAATTTTAGGGCCAGAGATTGTCCAGCAAACTTGTGAGGTTATAGAGAAGAAGAAGAAAAAGAAGAAGAAATTGGAATTTTGAATTTCAAGAGGTATATCATACGTATTTCTCAATTTATTGGTATTAATTAAGTTAATTCCTTTAATTTTTGATTTCTGAAAATATGTATAATTGAGGATTTGTTGTGTATTTCGTAAGATCATATGAGAATTGATGATGATCTATAAGATAGTTTGATAAATCATGATGAATTATGGAATTTCTGCTGGATAACCTCTTGATCTAAGAATTTTATAAATTGTTGTGATTCGATTCTGATTTTGAATTTTGAGTATATGAAATTAGACATGTTAAGGATCATCTGAGACTTTGAATCGATTGAAAATTCTGGATATTGAATTTATAGTGAATTTACCAAAATGACCCTGAAATTCTGAAAATTTCCTGTGTAAACAGTATAGTACAGTGAAAAATAATTTTTGTCCTACTGAATGATCTTCAAAAATTATGAGTTTGTGTAATATGATAAGTTTATATGTCTAATATGATATACTCGGAATTGAGAATTTAGATCAATGTGGTTGAAGTGTTATGAATTTCTAAAGTGTATCAGCTCATTGCAATATTTGATTAACAGATTTTTAAAGTTATAGAATAAAATAGTTTTAAAATACTTTTGACAGTTATTTGGAAGCCAAATATTTATCATGGACTGAGATATGTGTCAAGAGTAATTATGTGGTAGTTTTATAATTTTTGAATTAGTATATGATTTTATAAAATTAGGAGATTGAATACTGTTCAGTAAGTATCTTGATCCTGTCAGGTTTGTAGTTTGGATTCGATGGTGTGTATGGAATGGATTGTGTAGGAATTTTGATATAATATTCATATATAAGAAGTATATATGAGTCAAGAATGATATATTCTGATTTCGGAGTAATTGGACATCATTTGATGTATTAGAAATTTTTGTTAAGTGTAAGTGGTCAGAATCACAGGTTTTGAGAAACCAAATATTTAGACCAATTTGATGTGATAAATGCATTGTGTATAATTTTGTAAGCTATTTAAAGTATTTTGTGTGAATTGTGAGGCTTATGAAAGGATTAATCTCCATTGATAGGTTAAGGAGATTTAAGCCTTGTAGCTGAAAGTGTTAAGAGGTAAGTATACTAGACTTTTTACTGAAATCACAATAAACATAGTAATTGTTTGGTATGATTTTGTAAATGTGGTTAAGAATATGTTTATGTTATGTCAAAGTATATTTTGATATGAAATGTGAATATATGTTTATGAATGTAAGCATTGACATTGAGCATGGACATACATGTGTTTTTTTGAAAGCGAGCTTTCAAATAAGATATGTTTAACAAAGAAAGCTTTTGAAGTGTAATATGTCCATGAGAAATATTTTGTGTTTTGAGGGTACTTGAACTCACTGTTAACTTAGTAGGCATTTTATGTGATTTGTGGAGCCTTTATGTGTGGCCTTTCCTTCGGGATTGGTATATGTTATGTGTTCCGTATGTAGGGAGGATCCTATTGGTACCTAAAGGAAGTGTGAGTCATCACATTCGTGTGGTGGCGTATTGGTGCATGTGAGAGGACTCACCGATGATCAGGGTGAGGGTTTGGCTTCTACCTTCGGGCATAAGCATTATATGTGTGTAATTTCAAGACCTCACTTGTACTATTCCTCTCATACGGTATGTCACCTACGAGTGACATTTGGCTCATTATGTGATATGTGATATGTAAGTCCTACTAAGTAGTAGTTGAGTGATGGTATTCCTATTATGTGTTTTGAAAGAATGTGTAAACGCTTACATGATATGTGATTTGATAAGATTATGATTTTGATTGATCACAGCATATCATACATATGCATTGTGTACATATATGTATTTGTATTTGATATATGAAAAATTAGTATGCTTACTGAGTTTTATACTCATTATAGTTTATGGTGATTTCAGGTAAATAAGGTACATGTGTGCTTAGCGGATTTGGCAAGGCTTCTGCTGTTCCTTGGGTTCCCTAAGTTGCTAGGTTGTTGTGTGTTTCATTTGGGGACACGTGGGATAGGATATTTGGTTTGTCCCTATTGAATAAATACTTATGTATTATTTCATTGTGTGTGGATTGGATTTGGTTTAAGTTTTATAAAGTGTGGTTATTGGATGATTTTAAGTAAGAATTTGCAATGGATATATTCTGGGCTCCCGGTAACAAAGTTGCTACTGGTGACGTAGTAGAGTGTTAATCTCTGAGAAAACTCTGCGTATCTCCGGTTTAATAATTGTCCCAGTCATAATTCAATTGCTATAATTCTGAAAGAAATTGAAATGAAAGTTGAAAATTTTGTGTAAAATTATTTATGAGTGCACATGCAGTGAATGAATGTAAGTGATGTCGTGTGTCGGATCTTTTGGGTCTGGGGCGTGACAGCTTTTATAATTGTAGTAACCAGTATCCATAACCGGTAAGAATATGTATATTTATATATATAAATATACGTATTTTATTTGTATGTGGTGATACTTGAATTATATATTGTTATTAGTAATATTTTTATAGGTTAAGGATATACGATTAATATTGGGTTTATTTGTATGACTTTGGATTTATTTTAGGGACCAAATTGTTATACTTTAAAAGTTTTGGGGGCAAATTCGTAAATATCAAAAATTAGCCTCTTAGTATAAAAATACACTTTTAAACCCTAATTTACCATTTTTAGGTCGAGCTACCCATTTTAAGAGAGAGAAGAGAGAAATAGAGGAGAGAGAAAGAGGAGAAGGAAAGTTGAGTCCAAGATTCATTGGTCCATTTGAAATCCTTGAAAGGATAGGTGATGTGGCTTATAGACTTGCCCTTCCTCCATCATTATCAGGAGTTCATAATGTGTTCCATGTGTCCATGTTGCGAAAATATGTTTCAAACTCCTCACATGTGTTAAGCTATGAGCCACTTCAACTTAGGGATGATCTCACTTATGAAGAAGTGCCCATTAGGATTTTGGACAATAAGAAGCAAATTTTTCGTACTAAGAAGATTGATTTGGTAAAGGTTTTATAGAGAAACCATGCAGTTGAAGAGGCAACCTTGGAACGAGAAGATGAAATGAGATCTAAGTATCCTCATCTATTTGCTTAAGTTATGAATTTCGAGGACGAAATTCTTATAAAGAGGGGAGAATTGTAGTAACCAGTATCCACGACTGGTACGAATAAGTATTTATATATGTATAAATATACGTATTTTATTTATATGTTAGGTTATGGTTGATTTTAGTGTTGAACTTACTAGCAACTTGCTAAGGATTTCTGTGTTGAATGAAAGTTGAAAATTTTGTGTAATATTATTTATGAGTGCACATGCAGTGAATGAATGTAAGTGATGTCGTGTGTCGGATCTTTTGGGTCTGGGGCGTGACATAGATTCTGTAGACTAGTACATGATACATGCATGTTAGAGATGTCATTAATGAATTGTTGCATTTTATAGATTTTCATCATGCGTCCACGTGGCCGACCTCGCACGAAACTTGTGGCTGAACTGGGAGCTCCCTTAGTATCAGATAGAAGGGATGAATCTATTAGAGAGGAAGTAGCTGAGTCAGTTCCCCCTATACCCATACCTCAAACTCAGCCCGATCCTATTGTAGAGGAGATGCACCCTCAGCCAGTACCACAACCTGTGACACAGCCTACACAGGGACAGCCTGATAGACCTGTCCTAGAGCAATCCATAGATAGACTGGCTCACTTAGTTACAGTTGCAGTGGAGAGACAAACACAGGGACCACCTAAGAGAGAGAATACAATAGAGCGTGTTCGTAGTTTGGGGGCAGAGAATTTTTCAGGCACTACAGAGCCAGCTGATGCAGAGTCATGGTTGACTAGAGTAGAACAGATATTTGATGTTATGAGATGTACTGATGATGAGAGAGTTTCCTTTGCTACATTTTTACTTGAGGGTGGGGCATACCACTGGTGGAGATCAGTATCACGTAGATATGGAGGGGTGATTAGTTGGGCTGATTTTTGTAAAGACTTTAATGTTAAATTCTTTCCTATGGTTTACCAAGACATCCAAGCTAGTAAGTTCTTTGAACTAGAACAGGGATTGATGACAGTGGAGGAGTACGAGAACCGTTTTATAGAGTTATCGAGGTTCGCTTCTTATGCAATACAGAATGAGAGGGATAAATGTAAGAGGTTTGAACAGGGCCTTAGAGGCAATATTAGGACAACAATTACAGCTATGGGGCACATTGATTTCAGTGAGTTGGTAGGGGCTGCAATGAGAGTTGAGAAAAGCCTAGTAGAGGCACGCAGAGCCCAGTCATTCAAGCAGAGACCAGGCCATAGTTGGTCAGTTTGTGGATCAAGCAGCAGTAGAGCATCTGGAGGAAAGATATCACATGCAGGGTATTCTAGTAGACAACGGTATGGTCAGAGCCCTATGCTATCAGGAGGACAGAGACAGAGTTATAGTCAGAGTATTGTGCCTCTATCTGTTGGAAGCAACATAGGGAGTCAGAGGCCCCGAGGTGGTAGCCAGTTAAGTAGTAGTGCAAGCATAAGAAGGTACCCTCAGTGTTCCATGTGTGGGAGGAGTCATGAGGGACAGTGTCTGAGAGGTTTTAGAGGTTGCTACCATTGCGGACAAGTTGGACACTTGAGGAGAGATTACCCTCATCTTCTTCGAAGTAGCAACTTAGCACAAAGTATAGCTTCTCAGGGTTTTCAAGGTGGCAGTGGCAATATTCAGAGACCTAGAGGATCTCAGACAGGAGAGCTTATCTCTAGTATTGGTGTACAACCTAGAGTTTTAGGAGCTAATAGAGATCTACAGAAGGGTCAGCCAGGTCGACCTCGTAGCCAGACACGTGTATTTGCTTTAACTCAACAAGAGGCACAGGCTACCTCAGATGTTGTTACAGGTATGCTGACTATTTTTGGCCGAGAGGCCCATATTTTAATTGATCCGGGCTCTACGTATTCTTTTATTTCCCGTATCTTTGCTATATATGCGGATAAAATGTTAAAACCCCTAGATTGTAGTTTGGTGGTAGCCACACCAATTGGAGAATCATTATTGGCTGAGAATGTATTTCGGGGTTATGTTATCAAAGTGGGTAGTAGTGAGATGGTAGCAGATTTAATTCCTCTTGCTATACATGATTTTGATGCAATACTTAGGATGGACTGGTTAGCTAATCACCATGCTACTGTAGACTGTTTTCGAAAGGAAGTTATATTCAGAAGACACGGAGAGCCTGATATTATTTTTTGTGGAGAGCGACAAGTTCTTCCATCCTGTGTTATATCTGCTATGACAGCTAAACGGTTGCTTAGAAAACGATGTTCAGCTTATTTGGCACATGTTATTGATACCAGAGTCAATGGGGTTACATTAGAAGATATTCCAGTGGTAAGAGAGTTTCCAGATGTATTTCCTGAAGATCTTTCAGGCTTACCACCAGATAGAGAGATTGTTTTTGGTATTGATTTGGTTCCAGACATAACTCCTATCTCCAAAGCACCATACAGAATGGCCCCCTCAGAGTTAAAAGAATTGAAGACTCAGTTACAAGAATTGGTAGATAAGGGTTTCATCAGACCTAGTGTATCACCATGGGGAGCACCAGTATTGTTTGTTAAAAAGAAAAATGGATCTTTGAGGCTATGTATTGATTATCGGGAGCTTAATAAAGTCACTATACGCAACAAGTATCCACTCCCTCGCATTGATGATTTATTTGATCAGTTACAGGGTGTAAAGATTTTCTCAAAGATCGATCTACGATCAGGGTATCATCAGTTAAAGATTAGAGATACTGATGTGGCTAAGACTGCTTTCAGAACTCGATATGGGCATTATGAGTTTTTAGTAATGCCATTTGGGTTAACTAATGCTCCAGCTGCATTCATGGACCTTATGAATAGGGTATTTCGTCCCTATCTTGATCGATTTGTTATAGTTTTTATTGATGATATTCTTGTGTATTCACAGAGTACGGAGGAGCATGTAAAGCATTTGAAGATAGTGCTACAGATTTTGAGAAATAAACAGTTATATGCCAAGTTCAGCAAATGCCAATTTTGGCTAGATAAAGTTGCATTTCTGGGCCATGTGATCTCAGCAGATGGAATTTATGTGGATCCTCAGAAAATTGAAGCTGTAGTAAATTGGGAGCGACCAGCTAGTGTGACAGAAATTAGAAGTTTTCTCGGTCTAGCAGGTTATTATCGAAGATTTGTTAAAGACTTTTCTAAAACTGCTGCACCACTTACAAAGTTGACCAGAAAAAAATGTAAAGTTTGTGTGCACTGATGAATGTGAAGATAGTTTCCAAGAGCTTAAAAAGAGATTGACTTCAACTCCTGTTCTCACTCTTCCATCTGGCACTGAAGGATTTATAATTTACAGTGATGCTTCTAGACAGGGGTTAGGTTGTGTATTGATGCAGCATGGTAAGGTGATAGCTTATGCTTCTAGGCAGCTTAAGAAGCATGAGTTGAATTATCCAACTCATGATTTAGAATTAGCAGCAGTAGTATTCGCCTTGAAGATTTGGAGACATTATCTATATGGTGTTACATGTCAAATCTTTACTGATCACAAAAGTTTGAAGTATTTGTTCACACAGAAAGATTTGAATCTGAGACAACGAAGATGGTTAGAGCTAATAAAAGATTATGATTGTACAATTGATTATCATCCGGGTAAGGCAAATGTGGTAGCAGATGCACTTAGCAGGAAGTCTTCTAGCTCCATTGCTTATTTGAGAGTGACTTATCTTCCATTGTTAGTTGAATTAAGATCTATGAGGGTTGAATTGTCTGTAGCTAAGTCTGGAGTCCTTCTAGCACATTTTCAAGTTAGGCCTATGTTGATTGATCAGATTCGAGATGTGCAAGATCAGGATCCTAATTTAGTTAAACTTAAGCAAGAAGTAAAGAATGGAATGCGAACTGATTTAACGTTGAAAGCTGATGGGACATTAGTTATGGGTAACAGGCTTTGTGTTCCGAATAACTCAGAGTTAAAGAAGCAGATTTTAGAAGAAGCTCACAGCTCAGCTTATGCTATGCATCCTGGCAGCACAAAAATGTATCGTACTTTGAGAGAACATTACTGGTGGCAAGGTATGAAAAGAGAGATTGCAGAGTTTGTATCTCACTGCTTGATTTGTCAGCAGGTTAAGGCAGAACATCAGAGGCCAGCAGGATTATCTCAACCACTTCCAGTTCCTGAATGGAAGTGGGAACATATCACCATGGACTTTGTTGTTGGGCTTCCTCGTACTCAAAGGGGTCATGATAGTGTTTGGGTGATTGTTGATCGACTCACAAAGTCTGCTCATTTCTTGCCTTATAAGATTTCATACTTATTAGATAGGCTGGCTCATTTGTATGTGAGTGAGATTGTACGGTTACATGGGGCTCCAGTGTCCATCGTATCAGATAGAGACCCTCGATTCACTTCTAGATTCTGGCATAGCTTACAGAAGGCCTTAGGCACTAAGCTAAACTTTAGTACAGCTTTTCATCCTCAGATAGATGGGCAGTCAGAGAGAACTATACAGATTTTAGAGGATATGCTCAGAGCTTGTATGTTGCAGCTTAAGGGTAATTGGGATGATTATTTACCATTGATGGAGTTTGCATATAATAATAGTTATCAGTTTAGCATTCAGATGGCACCGTATGAGGCTTTATACGGAAGAAAATGCAGAACTCCGATTTGTTGGGATGAATTTGGAGAAAGAAAATTGTTGGGTCCAGAGATTATTCAAGCCACTAGTGAGAAGATCAGTATTATCAGAGATAGACTCAAGGCAGCTCAAGACAGACAGAAGAGTTATGCAGATAAACGCCGTAGACAGCTAGAGTTTGCAGTAGGAGACAGAGTCTTTTTACGGATCTCACCATGGAAGGGTGTGCTTCGTTTTGGGAAACAGGAAAAACTAAGTCCTAGATATATTGGGCCATATGAGATTCTAGAAAGGGTTGGTGTGGTTGCGTACCGCTTAGCATTACCACCTGAGTTGTCACGCATTCATGATGTGTTTCATGTTTCTATGTTGCGGAAGTATATACCTGACCCTTCTCACATTCTAGATACTCAGCCAGTTCAATTGAGGACAGACTTGACTTATGATGAGGAACCTGTTCAGATAATGGATTATCGCCAACAAGTACTACGTAATAAGACTATACCGCTAATTAAAGTCCTATGGAGGAATCATGCAGTGGAAGAGGCTACATGGGAGCGAGAGGATCAGATGAGAGTTCAGTATCCTCATTTGTTTCAGAGAGGTATACGAATTTCAAGGACGAAATTTTTATAAGGGGGGGGAGGAATTGTAACACACGTGTAGTATATATATAAATCTTGGTGGCAGAAAAAAAAAAAAAGAGAGAGAGAAGAAATGAAGCGGTGGCCGTTTTTATATATATATATATATATATATATATATATATTTTTTTTTTGCTTTCTTCATTTAAGAAGAAAAGCAATTGAAACAGAAGAAGAAAGGAAGCAGAGTCGAACAAAAAAGAGAAAGAAAGAAAGAAGAAAAAATCGAAAGAAATAAAAGAAAAGAAAGAAGAAAAAGAAAAGAAGAAGAAAAGGAAAAAGAAAAGAAAGGGAAAGGAAGAGACGGGAAGGAAAAAGAGAAAGAAAAAGAAAAAGAAGGAAAAGAAAAGAAAAAGAAAGAAAATAGGAAATTAGTTGGGTAGTCAGAATTATACCCAGTGGTTTAGCGGGTAATAGTTTTACGATATTAGAATATTTAGATTTTAATATTTATAATACATATCGATACTAATGATGTATTTTTACACCCTATGATATAGGAGGTGTGCCGATAGCGGGTAGATCTCAGAATCCAGACCCAGCTCAGGATTAGCGCACTTTTGTGAGTGGATAATTATATATATTTTATATATTTTTAATACAACTAATTATGATTTAATTACGCGTTATCGGATTTAGTTATGATTTATTTTAGACAGAAAAATATTTATACTATTTAGTATATTCAGAAATGTTTTAGAATTTATTATAGTACAGTTTATAATTATGTTCAGTACAGAAATAATTATTTCAGAATAATTATGGTCATGATATTATATTGTAGTAGTTTTTGAACCACCATATGCGTACCCTCCCCTTTAATGTAGTTGCTCTGCGCATGCGTTAGACCAGTTTAGTTTGCTCTGCCCGAGCGATGTAACATTCCGCCGGGTTAGACCAGCTTAGATCCCCCGCTCTGCCTGTGCGTGAGTTACTCCGCCAGGTTAGACCAGATTTTCCCTAGGTACAAGTTTGGTGTGGTTTTCAGTATATATATGTAGTACATGTTTCCAGAGTTATGTTACATATATTCAGTTTGATAATAGATTTTATGATAGTTTGCGCTTTCAGATTCCAGTACTATGTCATGATTTTAATTTCAGCACAGATTTTATGACAGTTCATATTTTCAGTACAAGTTTATTGATTACTCAGTATACAGTTTTATGATTATTTTATCATACAGATTTATACGTGTACAATACATATAAAGTATATAATATTTTCAGATTATATCCACTCACTGAGCCACAAGCTCACCCTTTTTCCTATTTTCCCTATTTTTCCCAGGTTGTCAGAGGAATTTGTGCAGTGTGATACAGTCATCACATTTTGAGGTTAGGCCAACGTGCATAACTGCATAAGTGTTTTAGTCTATGTATTTGTATATGTTTTTGTATATTGGATGTACACTTTTGTTGAGGCAGGTAGCCTCATTGTATCATATGTATGAGTAAAGAGTATGTTAGTCACATGTCATCGCAGGATCTGTCTCGATTCTCGAGGAGAGGTCGGGTTGGGTCCTGTCACTTAAGGCCTCTGGAAGGCTTTGTAACGCACTAAATATTCAAAAAAATATTTGAAAACACTTGAGGCATAACAATAAACATCGGGTTCATTTCTTCATCATCTCGACTGGATCTCCTTACTAACAACTTCCACTTTCTTTCTCTTTTTGTTGGGTTTTGCTGTTGAGGCCCCTTTCATTCTTGCTATTAGGCTTTGGCTATTTCCTTTAAACCTCGGCCTACTTTATTTTCATCAAGTAAAACACATTCTTTGGCGCCAACGTAGTTCCTTTTGTCTTTGTTCCTGCTTTCTTAAGGACTTTAGCTCTGCCTTTTCTTCTCTTTCACTTCCCTCAGTCCTCTTTTTTTCACTGCTTTGCTTTTTTCCTATGTTTGGATTTAAGTTTTCTCTAGGGTTTATATCCGTCGTAGGAATGTCACCGTCACCATTAATGCATTCTATAATCTCTCCCCTCCTTGGCCTTGCCCCCTTAAATCCTTCTCCTCATCTGCTTCTGGGTTTGATCTTGGGCTAGCATTCGGGTCTTCTGTGCTACCCGTTTCTGTGTTTTGACCCAAGGAATTTCCCTTTACATTCTCTTTGTCCTCGAATTCTCTGGTTCTCCTTATGTTTGCTCCTTTACAACTGATCAATTGATTCTTTATCCTTATTGTCACCTCTATGTTCTTTTCCATCTAAAGCTTCTCATTCTCCTTTCCCCTTATTTGCTTACTGTATTTACCATAAATTCCTACCCTCATCTAGCTTCCATAGCCAAACTCAGCCTCCTCTGTACCATCACCACCACTTTCTTCTCCTTCTCCTTTACTTCTTCTAGTTCTCCTTCTGTATTCCTCACACTCACGGTGGGAATGGCCTAATTTACCACACTAATAGCAGAAATCAGGCAGATTTTTGTATTGGACTGGCAGTAACACTTCTTGCAACGATCCTTCCACTCTAACTCTCACAAATCTTCGGAGCAGCTTGGTGATGCCAGTTTTGACTCTTACCCTTAAAAATTTATCTATACAACTGCCTTGGCTATTCATTTCTACTTCTTCCACTTACCTAATCATACTGGCTACCATTCTGATTGTTTTATTTTGCATACAAATTATTGGGATATTATATTTCTAAATTCTAAATCCAAAAAGATGCTTGTGAGAATTGGATTCTATTTATCTCTCCCATTCCTTCTACTTCTGCTAACACTATAAATGCTCTATCAAAATGCCAGGCCCCTCCCCTTCCCCGCTAAGACGTTCATTTAATCTTCTTTAGATTTAAAATGACATAAGAACCGATTGCTACCCAGAGATTCAATCTATAACTTCTCAACAGTTTGCCACACATGTTGCATTATATTTTTGAAAGCTTCTCTGTTTACCACTCTACTTAAGAACACGTTGCTAATCAGACAGTTTGCTTTCATTCTTTTCCCTTTTACTTTTTGATCCCCTGCAATTTCTACCTTCTCTTCGTTTGAGATTTTTAATGACTCACAAAGTCTAAACAACTTCTCTGTATCTACTCTGGATGCAATATTAATGTTTTCTAGTACAGTATTTATTTTTTCTTCCAACCAGCATAAATGACCTTCTACAAACAAATTCATCAATCTACACTTTAAGTCAAGTTTCACTCAACTAAGTGACTGCCTAGCCCGTAATGGGCTAAATCTCCTTTCACGCTTTCCTCTTATTTAGAGCACAGGAGAAGAGGAAAGACTCGTTTATTCTACGCGAAAGGCCTAACTAAAGTAGTGCTTGATTTGGGTAACACCATTCAAATAATCTGTAATGTCGATAAATTATAATAAGAAAATATAATTCAATTGTAAAGCACGCTTCGTTGAAGGGAAATGCATCGAGGTCTTTCTCTTTTGGACTTTATATTCGACGGCCATGACTTTAAACTGGCATGGTACTGGTCAATTTGGTTGGCTAGACTAGATTGCATTGCCAAACCCAAACGCTTCAAAAAATTTGGATAGAAAAAACATAGTAGCAAATGCTCAAATTTTTATTTAGTGTTAGGTACTACAATCAGATGATAGTTAAACAACATGAGAGTATGATTAAGATGACTGTGAGGATAATAAAAGAGTACAATTGTTGAAGCACGCTTTATAATAAACCCGTGATCATAGATGGCTACTGAAGTAACACAAGAATACAATTACTAAGACACACTAAAAAATAAACCCCCACGAAAAGAGGATGCAAATCCCACTAGAGAAATTATTTTGTTATCCTTGCAGCGGTTTGGACTTAAATCTCCAGCCTCTTAATCACAAAAGCGTATGCTAGCCATCGCTGAGTTGTTAAGGCTCTACATGGAATGGCTCAAATAGGGTTATATAACCCTAGTAGGTAGTCGAAGGCCTGATATCGTGAAGAATAAGACATCTAGGGTGGTGAAGCGTAGGATGTAACTTTATCATGTTAATGTGGTAAACACAACCTAATAAAATATACTAACTTAGAACGCCGGCAGCTTCCATCTTCTTCGGTAAGTTACAGAATTAACCCAGCTTTTCGCCGACTTATTTCTTCATCGGATTGTTTCAAGACCCGACCTCAACAGAAGTGGAAATTTCTCTTCATTTGCAAAGCTCCGATCTGATCCGTTCGGCCTATTAATTTTTTCGTTCCTACAGCAAACTCCGGTGCAAACAGGTTGTTGATCCAGCCAAGAATTATCTAAATTTCCTCCTTATCCCGCCTATTGCTACAAAACCGACTCAGTAACTGCCATCCTGTCTATGTAGATTGCCGCTACAGCTGCCATTCGGAGTTTCAAGACCGATCAAGCAGTCTACACTGAGGGATCACACGCACCGACTCCATTCCTGTTGTCAACAGGTAATTGTGCTTTTCTGTTTCTCAAGAAGTTGCTGCGTCCCAACTTGTGTAAGCCATGAACCTTGATGAAGTTGTCTCTAGATATGAATCCCTAAGCTTAGATAATAATGCTCTACCAATAAAAGAACTTTCTCAGGATGCTTTGGCGGCTGGTAATAGAAGGATTTCTTTATCTTTGTTTGAGAAGGTTCTTTGTCCAAATTTGGTAAAGCGAGAGGCCTTTATCAAGTGTATGAAACGTATATGGAGGCCATCGAAATTTTTTTACTGTGGAAGTTGTTCAGCCAGCGCAAAACTTATTTGTTTTCTCTTTTAGTTCGCCTAGTGATAACAAAAGAGTTTTATCTGGAGGTTCTTGGACTTTTGACGGCATGTTAATCATTTTTGCTGAGCCAAAAGGTATTGGGCGCCTCTCTGAGCTGTCTTTTGAGTCTGTTGTGTTTTGGGTACAACTACATGGTTTGTCTATGTTCTTCATGAATAAGGATGTTGGTCGGAAATTGGGCTCAATGATTGGGGTTTTTTGAGTACATAGACAAAGGTGTCTCAATAATGCATTGGAAAGTTTATAAGGGTGAGAGGGAGAGTGAATGTTAATGAGCCCTTAATCCCAGCATTAAAGGTGTTAATGAAGGATTTAAAAGAGTTTGTCATAATAGTGCTCTGTTATGAGAGGTTGCATGTATTTTGTATCAGACACGAATTACTTGGGCATGATAAAAAAGGTTGTTTGTTGTCAGAGGATGGTAGCTTGAAACACAAGTGTGGATTCTATAGCACCTTGATCAATGTTAACCATAACCTATGTAGCATGCATGGATCTCTTAATGGTCCAAGGGTTTTAGATCATGATACTAAGTCTTCTAGAAAGATGAAAGGAAATACGGGACAATTTCAATGGAGGAAGAAGAATAGAGAGTTTTCGAGTGATAAGATTAGAGATGTATCTCAGGGGTGTGAGACAAATATGCTCAGTGATATAAAAACTAATGATCGTAGCTACCCCAACACAGATAGAACCTACATTTTTACTAATCGGAGGCTTGGTAAAGAGCCTATGGTGTTTAGAAGGGAGAACTTTGAAAAGAACTAAGAAAAATCTAACATGTTTCAACCTCATTGAGGATGTACAATTGAAGATGTTCATGCACAAGCTTGTCAAGAATCAGTGTACTCGCCTAACCCGTTCGTAGGCCTTTTTTTAGGCCAACACCGATTAGGAAAACTAGGGTACACTTCTCTAGTGGTGGGGCAATTTTGGTGGGGAATATTGATGACCTGTTAATGAAAGTAAAACTTTGTAATAACTACCAATTTAGTACTCGCCTGTCAAGGGAAGATAAGAGGATTTCTAAGGCGATAAAGAAAAACTCTAGTTCTAATAAAATTAAACCCAGTAACAAGACACTCAATGGGTTGAAGAATGTATCTAGTGAGACGCAAAGATAGGTTATGGTAAAGTTAATGCAAGCTACTACGGAGTGGAAACTGTCTAAACGAAAATGGGATAACTATAATTTTTTTAGCTCATTAAGAAAGAAGGTCGTGGTAGTACAAGGAGAAAACATGTTATGGTGGTACAAGATGAGAAGAATAGTGGAGCGGTTATCATTATGATAAGGAACAATAATTGTATGGATTCAATGATTGATGCTTTTAATGATAATATTTTATCGGTGGCTGCTGGCACGACCAGAATATAGGAGTTTATTCTCAAGTGCAAGATTGTCGAAGTAATAAATAACCCGATGAGAATGAGGTCGATCCACAGGGAAGTAGAATTAAAATTACAAATTATAAACACTTTAAAGATAATTAATGCAGTATAAGACGTTTGTAAATATTAATTCAATTAACCAATTCAAATAAAAGCTAAGGTTAGGGGGATTCACTCTTGGCATAAAAAGTAAGAATATATTTAACTTTTTTATAACTCAATTGGAATCCTCACACAAAGGAGGTTCCAACCGAAAAATATAACAATTAAAGTTCATCATCATTTATATATTAATTAATATTTATTTCTTTCAATTATTATACACCAAATCTTATAAATGGGTTCAAGTATTTATTATGCTAATCTTTATATTTGTCTACAATAAATCAAGACTTCCACTTTACAAGAAAGGTTATATACACCAAATCTTGTAAATGGTTTCAAGAATTTATTATGCAAAGTATAAAGTTTGTCAATAATAAATCAAGAATCACCACTTTAGAAGAAAATGTATTAATTCTACAAACAAAATAAATACATCATATATAAATTTGCATAACTTAAGAATGAAGTATTAAATTCATGAATAAGTATTAAACATATCTTATTACCTTACCAAGAGCTTCACCCTTTCACCTTAGCATAAAGAAAATTATTTTGACATAATAAAACTAAAGAAAAAGAAAAGAAATAGAATATGAAATAATATGACTTAATAGTAAACAAGAGAAATAATATTATAAAGAGATAATACAAAGGATAAATATTTTGAACTAAATTCTAACTTTCTAATTACATCCTTTAGGCATAAACAAGCTACCTATTTATAGAAAAATATGGATAAATCGAGACAAATTAGGAGGGAACCACTTAAAGTCAAGAATGGTGACAAAATAATTTGTATTGATTATCACTAAAACACCCACTTGATTATTCAATTTGAAATTGATGTGATCCAAATTAGCAATCACTCAAAACATCAAAGTTATAGATAAGTCTCTTCTCTTTCCAAATTGAGTTGTCTCATACATATTAGATACGTATTACTATAGTTATGGGCAAAATACTGATAACTGTTCAAACTGGGCATGTACTACAGATCAGTTCTGTTCTAGGCCATTTTCACCCTCTAAACACTCGAATTTCAAATGCTTTGTGATACAATATGTTAGTGCATTAAGTCATCTCTTCACAGGATCAAGAATCACTCCAATTGAATTTTTAGATAGAAAGTTATGCCCATTTTACCGAACCTACCACAAAACAGTTAAAAGATAATTAGGTATAATATTATAAATAAACTTAAATTAAGAAAATTAAATACACTAGTAATAAAAAACAATGATGTAAAACTCTTATTAAATGTGTGATTTCAAGTGTTCATCAGCTGCTGCAAATGTGCAGGGCTGCTGGACAATATGAAAATCTTATATTATAATGTATGAAGAGCAGGCAATCCTCGTGCATTCCAAATCTTAGGTCGTAAGGTCCAGGAATATAAATTGAGCTTGGTATTTTTTTAGTGAAACTTTAGCAGAGTCACAATTAATGAAGCGAATTAGAGTTCAACTATATTTCACTGGCAAACTTGTTGTGGAGAAATCAGGCCGTAATGGGATATAACGTTATTATAGTATGATGATATTGGGGTGAGATTCCTTTTCTACTTTAGATACCATATTGATGTACAGATTAAGTCCCACTAGAGGAAGCTTTGGAGATTTTGCTGATTTTTATGGTCATCCAGAATCCTCACAGAGGGTCCATTCATGGGAATTATTACGGCGTGTTAGTGCTGTTGACGAGGATCTAATATATGTGGGTGTATGCATGTGCAATTGTGTTTATTGCCTAAAATACGTATCATATACATATTAAATGCTGCGGAAGCGTAAAATACATAATAAACACAATAAATAAAATATATTAATCACATTAATATATTAGTAGGATAGAGAACTCACCTTAACGTGTAACGTTATACACGTATTTTCTCGGAGTCCACATGGAGACCAACTCATGGGCAGTTCTAGTCACCAACACTGTGGGCTTGGTGAACTAGAACAGTAGCCCCATATCCAGCACGAGATTAAATCTTAATCCCTAAAATGATTAGGTGTGCGTTTTCATCATTTTCTCTAAAAGGATAAGGAAATAAAAATTTGAAACAATCCACCATTATTTAATTGGAACCATAGAGAAAAATTAAACTATTTCATTTTTCCCTTTCTTTTTCTTTTTCTTCTTCTTTTTCTTCTTCTTTCTCGACTCACCATTTCTCTTCTTTTTTCTTTTGTTTCCTTTCCTTTCCAATTTTCCGTATCAGCAAAAAAACACACCCATTTTTGCACATACATCTCATTATATATATATATATATATCTAATATAATATAAATAATAATAAAATATATTATAATGGGTGACAACTAGATGTCACCATATAATATAATAATATTATATATATTATAATGAGATATTTTAATTATTTAATAATTAAATAATTAATGTGTAAAATGACCATTTTACCCCTCATAAATAGTTACTAAGTCTACCCCTAGTGGGTCCCACTAAATATCACACTTAAGTAAACTCAATCGATGGTTAACAATGTACCACGTGTCATTATACAATTAGTAAATAACAATTATTAACTAATTAATATATTTAACACTTAAATACAAACACGCACACATTCATGTGGTAGTGCTGAATATTACTGGATTAAACACTTTAATTTGGCACGCTGCCCCAGTGTACAACGAGTACACTCTATATCGCGAGACTCTCTAGGTCTACGCCCGATTCGTCAAATGGAACTATTCCATGAGTCTGTGAACATTGTCCTACGCACACGTCACGGATATACAAATCAGCACGTTGAACCATGCAAGTTGAGGTTACAACGCATACGTATAGTCCTTCTGTCATGATATCTTTAATGTGCGGGGATATAGATTATCACTGTCAAATCTCTTAGTGCTTATCCATGTCTTATCTCCAGACTTGTATCTCAATGAACAATATATGCAAACTCTTTTACAATATTGTTCTACCTTGGTGGAACTCTTACTTGGGATTAATGCTTGTGGCCACATTCTGAGATACAGTCTCGAAGCATCTGGATATCTAACTCCCTATGCGAGCTGACGAATCCCATATCTGTATGCATCAAGCTCCATAAGCATTGGACCATACCCAACGACACCCAGCGGTCACACTATGAAAGGTCTGTGACATGCGTGGAACCAAAGTATGGTGGATCACTTACAAGCCTACCGTGACACTCAGGTCAAAGGATTACGTATATTACTTAACTCGAGAGGACCCTCCGTTGACGGCTTATATATGGTGTCTATCAGAGGCCCTCATGAGTCTGTCCCATATCCAGTCCTAACTGGATACCCATATGCCAATACGAACTCCAAGCTCATAGTCGGCTAGGAACGACCATTTATACCTTATAGGTACGATAAATGCTGATCTATATATAAAAGTATCCATCAACAGACCTGCATCGGCAGAAATATATCAAAGATAATTATTTGAGAACATACTTGTGCAATTAGGATTTTCTGGCCCCCGATTACAACTCTTGCAATTATACAATTACTAGTATATTCCAATGTCTATGTCCCATTACAGACAATGCTCCAACTCTTGGATCTACTGAATATTATAACCCGCTAACATTTAGTTGTGTTAACATTTAGCATTTATATCTCTCAGCGTGGCTAACTGTGAGCCCTTATCTAAACTCCTTTAGATCTTATCTGAACTCCTTCAGATCATACAATGTCTGTAATTTTACATTGCATGGTACCATATAAATAGGTATTACCGATTTAATGAGAATGTATACTTGTATAAATATACAAGTATATGTACATTCAAGGATGGCACATAAGCATCGACTCTAACAAGTGCATTGTCGTCTTTACCGTGGCTTTGCGATGGGGATTTTAATGAGATTCTAGATGTGAGAGAAGCAAATGGGGCATTAAGCCCTCACTATCTTATGAAGAATTTTCGTAAGGCCTTGGATAACTATCGGTTGATTGAGATGACAGGAATGAGACCTCCTTTCACTTGGTGTAATGGTCATCAGAAAGGTGACTTGAATCAAGAAACCCTTGATAGGACAATTTGTTCTTTGATGTGGTTTGAGTTGTTTCCTTACTTTAGTGTATAATATTTGGATTTCTGAGGGTCAGACCAAGTAAAGATGCTAATGGAAGTATAAAAAAGAAACATGATAGTCATTTTTCAATTCGAAGAAGCGTGAGTAAAAGAAGATGATTGTAGAGAAATTGTTGAAAATGGATAGTTTTGCCCAAAAAGAGAGTTGCGATATGCTATGGTTAACCTGAACTGGATTGGCACAAATCTTAAGGTGTGGTATAAACAAAAATTTTAGTACTTAAATTCGGAGATTAAGAGGAGGTGCAAGGAATTGAAAAATTTTAATCAAGATATAGACTCTGAATCATGAAAAAGGATTCAAGACACAGAGAATGCCTTAAATGTGTTGCTATATAAGTACAATGCTTATTGGAGATAGTGTGCACGGGTTTTATGGTGTAAAAATGGAGATAAAAGCTTAAAATATTTCCATCAAAAAGCTTTAAGTCGTCAAAAGCGTAATAAAATTGAAGAGGTCTTTAATGATAATAATGTGTGGATGGATGATGACAGCAGCATTGAACATGTCTTTTTAGATCATTTTCAGCATATATTTTCTTCTTCTAACTCTTTAATGCAGGATATGAAAAAAGTGGTTGACAATATTTCTTCTTAAATTTCTAAAGCCAGTAGCTTGCGAATTGATATTCCTTTTTCCAATAAGGAGATTAGGCGTGCCTTATTCCAGATGTATCAAACCATAGCCTCAGGCAAAGACGATATGCCTGCCTTCTTTTATCAGAAGTTTTAGGATATAATTAGTGAGGATGTCTCTAATTGTTATTTTGAGTTTCTTAATAATTGATGTGATATTTCTTATATTAACAAGACTCTTATTGTCTTAATTCCTAAATGTGATTTTCCAAGGACTCTTGGAATTATAAACCAATTAGCCTTTGTAATGTAGTTTACAAAATTATTTTTAAGACTTTGACAAATAGATTGCGGGGAGTCTTAAGTGATCTTATTTCAAAATCACAGAGTGCCTTTATCCCTAGTAGACTGATAACTGATAATGCAATTATTAGATTTGAATGTCTTAATTATGTCAAGCGACAGACAGGGTCCAAAGAGAGTTACATGGCTATAAATTGGATATGTCCAAGGCGTATGATCGGGTGGAATGGCTTTTTTTAGAGTTGATGCTAAAACAGTTTGACTTCTCAGATAATTGGTGTAGGTTATTGATGGGGTATATATCCTCAGTTTCTTACTCGGTGCTAATTAATAGTATGCCGAGAGGTGTTGTACAACCCAAAAGAGGTCTCCGTCAAGGAGGATCCTCTATCTCTATATTTTTTCATCCTGTGTGTTGAGGGGCTATTATCTTTACTTCAGCATGCAGAGAGATCTAAAAGATTAATTGGGATTCAGTGTGGTAGGCATGGGCCCTTAATTTCTCACTTTTCTTTTTATTTTTGTCAATGACAGCTTGATATTTGCTAAAGCTTCTGTGATTTGTGGGCGGACCATCTCGGAATTGCTTGACTTATACGCCAAGACTTTAGGTCAAGTCATTAACTTTGAAAAACCAACTGTTTATTTTAGTAAGCTAGTTATTGATGATAGAGTTAGGGACCTTCTCAGTGTGCTTGGGGTTCAGAGAGTGAATTATTATGAAAAGTATTTAGGTCTCTCAAGTATTAATAGACGAAATAAAAGAGTGTGTTTTGCAAATATTAAAGATAAAGTGTGGAATAAGTTAAAGGGTTGGAAAAGGAAGATTTTTTCAGCTGCGAGTAAAGAGATATTAATTAAATTGTCATCTAAGCTATTCCCGCTTACACTATGAATTTATTCTGCCTACCAGTAACCCTAATTCATGAATTTTATAAACTTTGTGCGTGCTTCTGGTGGGTGAAGATGAGTTGAAATAGAAGCTACATTAGTGTCAATGGGATGTGTTATGTTATGGAAAGAAGAGTGGCCGCCTTGGTTTTCGAAATTTGTTTATCTTTAATCAAGACATGATTGCTAAACAGGGATGGTGTATTGTATGGAATTCGAACTCTTTTATAGCTAGGGTTATGAAGGGCTTTTACTTTTCAAATTAAAGTTTTTAGCATGCGAGGGCAATTTCTCGGGCTTCATTTCTTTGGCACAATATCTTTTGAGGAAAAGATATTCTTTCTAAAGGGACTCGATAGTGGATAGACAATGGAGAAAATATTATGGTATATTAATATCAGTGGTTACCTAGGCCGACAATACCACTATTTCTGAGCTTATCTCTACTTGAGGAGAGTGGAATATTAATGTGAACCATTGTGATTTCTCTTTGAAGGAGTAACAAGCTACTTTTAGTATCCCTCTTTCACGCTATAATACCAATCAAATGGATAGTATTATGTGGAATTATGATCGTTGGGGTAGATACACAGTAAATAGTGGGTATTGGCTAACTTGCCGAGAGATTGAGGTAACTAGCAGCTCTGGAAAGTCAGTAATTAGCGATTGGTGTAAACGTTGTTAAAAGTTAAAAGTTTTGCCTAAAGTTAAAGTTTTTCTTAGGATGACATGCCATGATTAGATTCCAACAAATGCTAATCTGGCGCATCACCATGTTTCAACTGATGTGACTTATCCTAAATGTGGGGTAGGTGCTGAAAATACAATTCATGCTCTTTGGTTATATCATTCTCTAAAAAATGTGTGTAATTGGTATAGTTTTATGCTTGATATTACATACACTCACAAAACAATCTTGTGTAACTTTCTCATTTCATATATGTACTATTTGATTGATGATGATTTTGAGTTCCTCTATGTTTTATTATGGCGTATTTGGTATGTGAGAAATCAAGGATGATGAATGTCAGGCCTTTTGTGTGGTTGGGATGAGTAATTCTTGGAGGATTTTAGGAAGAGTCAGGCAAAGTCCTACTCGATAAGGGTGGGTAAAAAAAATCGGTAACTGAAAAATCGAACCGACCAGTCGATTCGGTTCGGTCCGATTTTTTGCCATAAAAAAATTGGTTTGTGTTTTTTATAAAAAAAACTAACGACTCGGTTCGATTTTTTCAAAAAAAATAACTGAACCGAAAAATTAGTTTTTTTGTAATTATTTAATAAAATATTTATATTTATGTCAAATTAAATAAATTTTAATTATGTAATATGAAATAGATACAAAATTAGGTCAAAAATTGATTTACTAAATTATTTAGACAAATAAATTAAAAAAGCCTACAATCTAAATAAATAAAAACTCAAAAAATAGTCTAAAATTTTAAAGACTTATATAATATATAAGAACAAATTTAGTGGTTTATGTAATGTGCAATGAAATTTTTTTGATTATATAATATATAACGTGTAATGTAACGTTTAATATATATTAATTTAGTCAACTTAATTTTCTAAAGACTTATATAATAAATAAGAATAAATTTAGTGGCTTATGTAACGTGTAATAAATTTTTTTTATTATATAATATATAACGTGTAATGTAACGTGTAATATATAATAATTTAGTTAACTTAATTTTTTAAAGATTTATATAATATATAAGAATAAATTTATTGGCTTATGTAACGTGTAATGAAAAAATTTTAAAAATGAATTAAAATGATCTACTAAATAATTTGGATAAATAGATTAAAACAATCTACAATTTAAAATGATTTTTTATTTTAAGAAAGTCAAAAAATCGAAAAGAACTGAACTGATTTTTACTAAATTATTTGGACAAATGGATTAAAAAAATTCACAATTTAAAATAATTTTTTTTAAAAAAAAAGTCAAAAAAATTGAAAAAAAAATGAACAGTATCAAATTGGAAAAATCTGTTCGGTTCGGTTCAATTTTTTTCTTAAAAAAATTAGTTTCAATTTTACATATTTAAAAAATCGAATCAAACTGTGTCCACCCCTACTACTCGATGAAAGCTTTATTCAGGCATAAATGGTTGCCACCACCTGTTAAATGCTAAAAATTATTTCTGATGCAACAGTGGATACTCATCATGGTGTTACTGGTCTTAATTTTATGGCCTGTGATCATTTAAGGATTGTGGCATTATTCAAAATTATAAAGTAGAATGATTTATTCTCTATTCCGATTGTTGAAGTAGTAGCTATTTTTAAAGGTTTGATTACGGTGCATGATTTAAATTTTTATTCAATTATGATTGAATTAGATGTGGAATAAGTAGTGAATGATATCTAAAAAATTATCTCACTCTAAAATATGTTATAAATTTAAAGAGATTTATATGTATCTCGATTATTTTATTTTTTTAATGTGTGCTTTACTCTTTAAAAAATAAATGTGATAACTTATAATTTAATTAAATTAGCACTTAATTTTGAGTTAACTATACACTTAAAAAAATTTATCTTTCACGGGAGCTTGAATATTTTATTTTAAAAAAATTTCCTTCTTGTATTTAAGTTTTGATAAATGAAAGTTAATTTCTATATATTTTTTACTAACTTGGTAATAAAATAGAGTGGGAATCTATATGAACGGATTGACTCGGTGAATGAGATTATATTTATCTGCACGCATGCCCAGGGGAATGTTTGGTGGGTCCCTCTTTAGACCAAAGAAAGATGGATTTGCCATAATTTTCTCATCTTCGAATATTAAAACAATTTAAATGACATGAAGTAATGATAACATTAGGGTTGCCATCGGAAACCGAACGGGTGTCAAACAAAATATTAGGTCAGCTTTTTAGTTGGGGCAGGTAATAAAACTGGGTTTTTTTTTTTAATGTACAATTTGCTTTGATTATCTCTGTCTTCGTTGTTTTCAAACTAGATTTTAAGATACAATTTAACAACTAATTCTTTGCATCCGAACATTTTTTAAAGTGGGCCTGCCATTAACCAATTATCATGTTGAGTTAAAGATTTGGGTTTATGCGCAACTCTTTCTTTTATTTCATCTATTCTGTGTATACATCTTACTTGTTTCCGAAGTGCTTTCATGGCTGGAAGAATCTCATTAGATGCCACGCATGAGTTGTAATACCTGACACGACAGAGCTATCTTTTTGTGTATGCGTGAGATGGATGAAAATGATTTGATAACAAGAACAAGTGTAACAACAGAAACTAACCAAGTGTCTCTGATTAATTGTAAATGGAACTAGGCAAATCAAGCAAATACTTTTGATTACAAACTTCCAATATTAATATATCAATTGTTCACTGCATACATTCAAACGAAACCACTTTCAGAAACACATACAGCACTATCAGGAGCCCTAGTTCTGAACTTCCGATAGAAGAATAAATGAATACTGGCCATGCTGCTCTCAGAAAAACCTGGCGTTATATTCACATCTTCTTCTATCTATACACAACACACAAGTATCTAAAGGAAACCCTTCTGAAGCCAACCCAAAATAACCTCCAAATTTCATACATTGTTTAAACACTAAAGATAAAAATATGAAAATGAAAAAAAAAAGGAAAAAGAAAAAAAGAAGAGCATATGTATCTATCTGTTAGTTCTAAACAACTTTAAACAATAGTGACCAGCCATGTGGAAAAAAAAAAGTGAAAAAGAAGTAGTAGAAGAAAAGCAGTCTCTTTTTCTCCTCCTTTCTTTACCACGATCCTCCACCTAACATTCCATTCCAATATCCCGTGGAATTGCCTTGTCCCTTGTTCTGAGGAACTTCAGTAGAGCTGGAAATTTGCTTCAACTCTCCAAAAGGAAAGAAGAGCCTCCCAGCACCATTCTCTTGAACACCATGAACATTCCCAAACCTATCTCCAAGCCCATCAATAGAAAAAGTAAGGGTGGGTTTAATATCTTGCAAAGGAAATCCAGAAGTAAACAGCGTGTTTGTATCCGGCATCGGTGTCGGGATAAAAGAATCTAAACCCCTGGAAGCAATACCAGTCCTGAGCAAGTCAAGTGCTGAAAGTGGTGATGAAGTATAGGAAGAAGACAAAGATGAGTTTTGCTGATTGTTCTTGCTGTTGTCGTTGCTTTCAGTTTTGGGCACTTCAACATATTGAGGCATATGATCATGGTGACTCTCGTGCATAACTTGAAAAGCCAGATTAAGATCTTGGCCTTTGTGGGTCTTAGGGTTTTGAGAAGAAAATTGCGGGAGGCCTGGTGGGTTTAGATCTGGGAGTTTACTTGGAGCTGAAGATGAAGAGGAAGATATAGATCTCTTATTCTTTCTCGATCCTCCTCCAACGGGAACATTTCTGAGAGAACCTCCTTCAGTCCAGTACCTTCTGCAAGTCTTGCAGAAATATCTTGGTTGAGAGAGACTATAATTGTTGTAGTAACAAAACTTGGTATTTGTTGAGTTACATCTCGGACAATTCAATTGCTCTTGAGGCCTTGCCTTTCGTTCTAACATCGGCCTGCCGTTGCATGTATTTGAATCAACTTCCTCCATGGGCTTCACCAATCCAATCTCTTGAAAATTCTGAAGGAGAACCGACCCATAGTTTTCAGTGACAAAACAAACAGAATCAGAAAAATAGAAATCTACAAATCAGTAACGGATAAATAAAGAAAACAAACAAATAAAAACATGAAAGACTTTTCCCACTTAAAATTTGTATTGAAAAAGAAGGTATATGGAGAGAAAACCTAAAAAGAACCAAAAATAGAGTTACTTTTCCGATTCCTTTATCAGTTATTGCATCAACCAAAAAGTGGGAAAAAAGAAAAAAGGTATTGCTTTCATGTTTTAATAAAAAATTTAACTTGATACATCTTTCAAAAAGATTTATCAGATAAATGGAACTTGCACCCGCATGAATGAATAATTTCATAGAGGATTGTAAAAGAAGAAATAGAAAAACAAGCATCATGATCACATAAACTATTTCCTCAAAAAAAAAAAAATTTAATGAAAGTTAATCCAAATTTAGCCTAGTAAAAAGAAAAGGAAAAAAAAAACCCTAAACCTGAACCAAAAATATAAACTATCAATTGTGCCTGGAAAAGCAAATTAGAAAGTAATTAGATCTACCAACCTGCGGCCATTTAGCAGCATCCATAAATTCAGAAGAACAAAAGCGAATTGAAAAGCAAGTGATGACTTCAGAGAGAGAAAGAGAGAATTCACCTCTTTTGTCTGCAGCTGCTCTTAGTGCAAAGAAAGAATGTTTTAGATAGTTTCTGTGCTGGCTTTATGTGTTAGCAAAACTTTATGAATGATAAAAAGAAACAGAGAGGTGTTTGTTTTGACTACTCATAATATTTTAATGGCATTATTTTATGTGGCGAATTTTTGTCTGGTTGTTTATTATAATAGTGGTACAATAACATTTTTTTTAAATTAATAAATTCATCGTGGGTGGAATATGAGTGTGTATACTGTGGTGGGTTTAACCTTTTTGACCTGATAATGGAGAAAGTCTTTATTCTTGTATTCTCTTGTCACTATCCTTTTCAATGTTTCTCCAAGGACCGTTCATGAGCAGGATCAGTTGGGATTTGTTTGGACTTTGGACAATCAAAAAGATAAGATTTTATTCCTTTACACATTCTGTAATTTGTCAACAAAATCCTCATTTCTGCTGTAACTTTTCATGTTTTCCGAAAGTAGATAGCCTTCTAGGTTCCCACTGCATCCTTGTAAAAGGAATTAAGCATATTTTCGATTTCTGTGGCATCTCGAATATTAATGTATCTATTTACAGCTTTAAAACGTTTTGCAAAAAGGGCATTAGTTCATGATGTATATTTTTATAAGCTTATTATTATTATTATTAATACAAGGAACTAAAAATCATGATGGACTGAATCATCTCTCGAAATTATTAGCGGCTTGAAAATTCAGAAAGTTCAACAGAAGTATCAAATTATTTTCAAATTGAAGTTCTCAGTACAAGTATTTCCTGTGTATATTAATCTACATAAATATATCAAGAGATATAAGCAAATATTCAAGTGAATGTTATGTAATAAGAAGGATGAAGACTTCAATTACTTACAGGAGCTTAATCCTTAATCATATCTTGTAATGTTTTTGAAAAGGGTGCTGTTTTGGTGTACTTAATTTGACGTGTGAAAAAGGAAAAGATATATAAAAATGTAAAGAGAGAAAGAAAGTGACAATGGAAAGTTCACGGCGGGAGAAGGGGAGCCGACAAGAGGCGACAAAAGCAAACTGTGGTAGGCCCCAAATAATGCGCTCTAGGATTGAAGAGAAATTCTTACTTCGCTTTTGCGTTGGCTCGGTGCCTTGGATTTCTTTATCAATTATATTGATGCTGACACCTATATTTATTGCCTATTTGCCTATCCGCAATGCATGCCTGTTTGATCAAGTTCTCCGAGACACTCATTTCTACCCTCAAATCTAAGTGGCTATACATATTTTTTTTATATCAATGTCTAATGTCACGCTTAAAATATTTTTAATTATTTTATTAAACACTTATTTATAATAAAAATTTTAAAAAAAATATTTTATATAAATTACATAAATTAAATTTTTAAAAAGATTCAATTAACTTTGATTAAACCCACAATTATATAGTAGTTAAAAGAATATTCTAAAATTTACATATTCCTTAAAATATTTTTGTGGTAGATGGTATCTTTAAAATGTTTATTATACATTTTTTTTACTTTAGATATTGACCTTAGATTAAGTGATTACATAACTTTAGTTATAAATAGATAGAATTTTTATTTGAGTAAACTTTTCAGGTAGAATCTACTTGACGGTCGAGACCTACCTTAAGCTTCTCGACTTGCTCTTCCAACCCCCCAATAAGATCCATCACCTTGCTCACAGTACCACCAAGCTTCATAACTATGTCCAATAGTTCATAATTCGAATCAACGGACTTTTTAGGTGGAATACTCTTATGTCTCCTAGCTTTGGAGACTCTACCTTTCTCTTCAGTAACCCACGATGATGTAGCAACGTCCTTCACCATTTTTTTTGAACTAGCTCTTATACCACTTGTCATAGAATTTTCTCGAACCCGTGGTAGATGGCATCTTTAGAATGTTCATTATACACTTTTTTACTTTAGATATTGACCTTAGATTAAGTGAATACATAACTTTAGCAATAAATAGATAAAGTTCTCATTTGAGCAAACTATCATCCAACATTGTAATTATCATAACTTTATAATCTCTCTTTAGTATTAATATAAGAGTGCATTCACTCAAACACTTAGTGTGTTTCTTCTTCATATCTTTCTTTGAGTAACTAATCTTGTAGGCTGCTTAACATTTGAAAAGTATTTAAGGCCGCACGAGTTCGAGAAAATTCTATGACAAGTGGTATAAGAGCGAGTTCAAAGAAGATGGTGAAGGACGTTGCTACATCATCGTGGGTTACTGAAGAGAAGGGTAGAGTCTGCAAAGCTAGGAGACATAGGAGCATTCCACCTAAAAAGTCTGTTGATTTGAACCATGAACTATTGGACATGGTTATAAAGCTCGGTGGTGCTGTGAGCAAGGTGATGGATCTCCTTGGGGTGTTAGAAGAGCAAGTCGAGAAGCTTGAGGTAAGTCTTGACTGTCAAGGAGACGAGTTGCGCTCCCTCATTGATAGCTCCATCGATGAGTATGCTAACAAGCAACGTGATTGAATCAAGGCTTTTCAAGAGAAAATCTACAACACCATGGAAAAAGTTCAATCCTAAGTAGAAGAGTTGTGTAAAGGGTTTGAAGCTGTAAAAGAGAATGTGGTGTTGTGCAAGCGAGCGGTTGCTAATGGGGTTGTCACTCAAGCCATGGTGGCTACACCAATGGTTGAAGCTCCTAAATCGAAGGAGTTTAGCGGCAAGCGAGATGCCAATAAGCTTGATAACTTTCTTTGACAAATGGAGAGGTACTTCAGCGCTATAGGCGTATGGGATGAACATAAGGTAAGTACAATAATTTTGTACCTTTCTAATTATGTAATTATGTGGTGGCGTAAGAAAAAACGAGGAGATTCGCAAGGGTACTTGAACCATAAACGCATAGGAAGAATTGCAATAAGAATTGAAGAGTCAATTCTATATCGAGAATGTGGTGCGTGACGCTCGCAAGTGGTTGAAAAAATTGAAACAAACAAAGTCTATAAGGGAGTACATGAAGGAGTACTTTTTGTTAATGTTGCAAATCTGCGACATGAGTGAGGAGGACTTGTTATTCAATTTCCTGGATGGGTTACAATCATGGGCAGTCAATGAGTTAAAAAGGCACGGAGTGCAGAATATATCTAACGCTCTTACAATGGCAGAAACACTCATGAATTATCGCAAGGAAGAAATGAATAAGTCTAAGCATTCTAAACCTAATTACGAAAATGGTGGAGAAGCTAATGAGTTTTAACCTCCGGAGAGCAAGGAGGAGAAAGAAAAATTGCCTAAGTGTAAAGAGCGGAATCGCGACAGCCATAAAAGTAATAGTCCAAAGCAAAGTTATTTTCTTTACAACGGGGATCATTGGGTGAAGGACTGTTCGAAGAAAAGGGCTTTCAATATAATGTACAAGGCACAAGAAGATAGTGAATAGAGCCGAATGGGTTACATGCAGCTGTTCAATTCCCTCAAAGCCAAGCGGGGTGACAACGCGCCAACAAGGACGATGCTCATATACATTGAAGCCTATATTAATTGCATAAAGACTCAAATGCTGATTTATATGGGGGTTATACACAACTTCATCAAGCGTATGGAAGTGGAGCGCTTGGGCCTTTATGTGGAGAAAAGAGAAGGATACCTCAAGTCTGTGAATGAAAAGCCAAGCTACTGGATAGGGTGGTTCAAGTGGTCAAAATCCACCTAGGAAAATGGCGCAATGAGATAAATTTATCGGTAGCACATCTTGATAATTTTGATGTGGTTTTGGATATAGAGTTCTTGCGGCAGTACAATATAGTGTTACTCCCTCAACACAACTACATGTATATTTTAGAGGGAGGACCTCGAATGATACCGACGATAAACAAGCCCAAAGGTGGGCGATCCAAGCTAAATGCCAAAATCCTTTCCGCAATTCAACTAGGGAAGACACTGAGCATAAATGAGACATTCATCCAGCCACAGTGAGGGGGACAAATGACAAGGCGAAAGGGAGAGAGAATGAGCTACCAAAAAATGTTACAGAAGTGCTCATATAGCACAATGGGGTCATGCCTATTGCCTTACTGAAAGAACCACCATTAAGAGGGATAATTGAGGGTGAGTTGGAGCTTAAGATTACGCTTTCAACTATTGTGCAAATGCCACAACTGGAGTTAATAGAGTTGTGGGGAAGCTTGAGGGGTAAATAGATATGGGTGTCATCCAACAACTTAAGGCATCACATGATATGCGTTTCCAGCATAATAAGTGGGTCGAAGACACGCGAACGCATGCTAAATATGGTGCGAGGGACTTGGTGATAGAGACGATACTTTCATCATAACACAAGTCAGTACGCCTACTTCACAAAGCCTTTGATCGTGGGGATAAGGGGCCAATGTTCGTTTCTAATAGAGTTGGTAACGTCTCGCACAAGGTGGAAATACCTTCGAGACAACAGCTACATCCGATGCTTTTCACAAGCTGTTGGAAGTAATTCAATGGATGTATGAAAGGCGTGGAGCATAAACCACACAAACGGGAACCTTTGGAGATTTTCACACGTTATGAAAAAGAGGAGGAACTCGGGATGAGCTTTGTGTACTTTGTTAAATGAAAATGGTTGCATGATAAGAGAGTACACTAGAAACACGAGGGTGCATAGCGACAGTTTGAAGAACGGGGTGTGTAAATTCCAATTAGGATGCGATGAGAGCGTCACATGAATTTGGTGGGAGAGAATGTCATGCCTTAGATGTTCTCAGACATTTCATCGAACATTTAGCGCGAGACAAGTCTTTCAAGGGAGTATTTGGCCCATGATACGTTACATGGGCTGAATTTTCTAAAATGCTCAATTGACTTGGGTTAAACCCACATTTATGTAGTAGGTGAGAAAGTATTTTAAAGATGACACATTCTTTAAAATATTTTTGTGGTAGGTAACATCTTTATTTCTTTGTACATTTTTTATTTTAAATATGGACCATTAGATTAAATAAATTTTAGAGGTTCATTGTGTACATCTTTAATTATAAATAAATGAAACTTTCATTTGAGCAAACTATATTTTAACATTGTAATTATCATAATTTTATAATTTTTTTAGTATTAATATAAAAAAATATTCTTTTAAACATTTAGTGTACTTCTTTTCATCTCTTTTTTTAAATAATTAATTTTATAGGTCAGTTAACATTTAAAAAGTATTTAAGACTACACGAGTTCTAAAAAAATCCATAACACTAATCTCTCACTATCAGCAACTATCTTAAACCCTAATTATTTAATATGGGTGAGTTATTATAGGTGCTCTCGTTAATTTTTACCCTGATTTTACTGAAAATCCAATATGGTTGTCAACAGTTTAAGGTCTTGTTCAAGATCAAGATAGGATGTTATTGGATTGAATCTGTCAATGTTTTTTTAAACTAATCTGTCAAAAACTTTAAATTGTATGTCCACATGAAAATATTACATTGTCAACTTTCCTTTTCTTCTTTTGTGTTTTCTTGTCTGAAAACAACATGATTATCACCGTTCGATCACTTTTAAAAGTGATCGGTCTTTATACATAATTGTGAATAAACCTTTTTCCTGTCTCCTGGAAAAGTGATCCTCTTGCACAAGCCAAGCTACCCATCAATCAGAAATTAACTTTCTTAGAAAATAGAACGGGATTATTGGCTTGTGACAATGCACACAGATGCTTGGGTGGGCAGAAATTATTCTCCTTAAACAGTGTCTAAGGTAATGGGCTTTGATTATTTTCAACGTGGATAAACATGGATCGGGATTCTGCCTTCTGGTGCTATACACGTAAGATGCCCCTCTTCCGCCGTCCAAATATATATCTGCTGTCAGATGCATGAAATTATACATATATATTCATCGCATTGACACAATACATGCACCACTTTCATGCCGTATCTGTTTTCATTTCTAACACTTGTTAAGATTCGTCCAAGAGCTTCCAGGAACTTCATGCTAATTGGCTTTGCGTCATATCCAATCCCATTCCCATAGAAATTGTTTTCATTTTTTTCACAAAATTCAGAGAATGCTTAATCGGACCACGCACGGTTGACGGCCCAGACATTTAGCCGCTCGCCCACCAAGGAATTGATGGGCTCTTGTCATCTGGCCAGGGTATTGGTACCCAAATTCTGTTTGAATTTCTGAGTACGAAATTTGGGAAATTTGTCTCATAACTGCGAATGGTAATTTGGTCGGTTGTGAAGAATTTCTAAAATTCCATCCTGCTCAGATTTAGAAAAAAAAATTAAAAATTCGAGTCTTTTTTCTTATTCTGTTTCAATTTTTTTTAAGGTAATTCGGATTCGGGTTTTTACCGAATTTAAGAAATCTGGTCTGAACATAAATTCTGTACTTTTTTAAAAAAAGTTAAATTAAATTATAAAATTTTTAATATTTAATATATATAATTACTTTATAAAATAAATATTTTAAAATTTCAAATTTAATATAAATTTTTTTATAAAAAAAATTACTTTAAATTCAAATTCTGTCACCTAAACAAATTCAGGTAAAATTCAAATTTTAAATTTATAAAAAAAAAAAACTTGAATTTGAATTCAAATTTTATCATCTCTACACATAAAATAATTTAAGTCATAGTTGCAATGAAATTTTCAATCTGCTGAATTCCTCCGCATTTAAAAAAAAAATCCATTCCCATTAAAAACCTACTCTAAAAATTAATTCCCATTTTCTTGTTTGAGGTTAATAAGTTATCAGACGAAAACATTTCACTTTGCCACGCTTAGTTGAATTAGTAATTACGAGAATAAGAAACAAACTGGTAACAGTAAACTAGTATGTTAAATTGCTAATTTATATATGAGCCCATAATAAAATTATACTCGTGACAATAAATAAGAAGGATAATTTGAAATGTCAACTCTAATCATTAGTCTTGTTTGATAATTTTGTCAGCCAGAAGTTAATATGTTGAGGTAATATTGTAGAAAGAAGAAAAGAAATTTTGATCTTTGAATGATTCTGTAGAATTTTGCGGATTTAACACTTTATCTTCTTTACAAATGCAGAATGAAATCATTCTTAAAAATTAAATAAATTCACAGAGATAGGACAGTAGATGTCCTCCACTAAAGGAGACGAATGCTAGATCCTTCGAGTGATCCAATCGGAGCCCATACACCGAAGACCATTCAACTAATGATCCAGCCCAAATATTTCTTACTACGCAAAGCAGCCCAATACGTTAGCACTTACACTTAGCAATGACCGAAACGCAGCATATCCATTAACAACGGGGATGTCATGTCAATGAGCTGGAACTGCAAAACTAATTGGTTCACAAAAAACTACACATGATTTCAGCTAAGATTTTGGGCCCAAATATGTCACGTTCCAGCTTTGTTCTTCTCTTCAAACCATAAACAATTAGTAACTAGCTATTACAAGTTGCATGTAACATCTAGTGGTTGCTTATAAGGCGGAATCAGAATGTAAGATGAGAGAGTATCAAATATTAAAGTTAAAATTTATATTAAATTAAAATTTAATTATATTAAAATTTTAATATTGAATTAAAAAAATTTTAGGAACAAAATCTCATTTATTTTAGAAGTTAAAAATTATAAAATTCTATTGTTAAATTTTTAAAAAAATTGGAGCTTGGGAGGCGCTATGGCCCCTTAGGCGCCTAAAAAGGTCTGCCCATGGCAGCTTACAAAATATAAACTGCGACTCCTAAGGCCTTGGTTGAGTATTAATATTATGCGCAGCAGCTGATTTTCTTTCTTTCCGATTTTGTTTTTCTGAAGTACAGTATCATCAGATGGTTCCCTCATTGCGTTCTAACATGATAATTCAACAGCATTAATTTTTTTCAGGAATTACTAATTAAAATTGATCCCATTCTCCTTAAGATAAGGTAGAGCTTGAATAGGCGCAGATTCAATCAACAAAAGCTCAAATAGTTTGGTCACTGTCCCCGAACGTTAACAAAAACACAGGAAAAAATGTGCGTGTTCGCTTAACTTTCATCTCTCTCCTATAATTCAGTGTTCATCAACTCATTATTTGCTTCGTCCAAAGCATATCACTTCAAAACTTTCGCCAAAGGCCAATACAATTGTGTCGATGTATTCTGAAAGGCACAAAACAATGCTATTTGGCCCGGCATGCCTCGACGTTTTTGCTAATCGCATTCTCGATTGATACTCCAAGCTTCCGAATCCTTGTTTCTTTTCGAATATATAAAATTCCCACAACCGGCACACACATCAATATCAACATCACATATGACGACGTGTAGATAATACTTGTCAAACACTTTTGATGATGGAATCTCGCGAACTTGTTACGCGTAGAAGCTTTTAGTTAATTACAGGAAAGTGTAGTCATGTCTTGTTTCTATTTTTGGGCGGGCATGTATTAAGTTACAAGACTTAGAAAAAAGTTTGGACATGGAATGGTTCAGTCATTCTGGGGTCAGGTCAATTTTGAACCCAATGAAGTTGTTACTTTGTTCAATGTTTCTAGTGTTTTGCCATCATTTCTTCATACAACAATGATTTGTGACTTTCAAGTAGTAGATCATATACATACCTGTCATTTTCATTTTATTTAATATTATTTCATTTGACATATCTGCTATAAAACATGAATTAAGCATAAATCGCAGTCATATAATGATCAGTCTTCTTCAATCATGCTTTCTCGATACCAATCTTGGTTCAAAATTATATTACCATAAACACACAAAAAAAGGAAGAAGGTTGTAGTACCATCTTTTATGTTTTTTTGTAATTAGTGGTTTAAAATTATATTTAAATATAATTTTAAATTAAAAATTTAAGAGGAGTTAAAATGAGGTCAAAGACGCGTTGAATGTATAAATAAGGGATCAAAAATAAAATTCAAATATAAGGAGGGGGCACAAAAATATAAGATGGGGCTTAATAACGTCTAGACGATACATTGTTGGAAACTCAATGCTGTAGTAATAATTTCAAAAGGCCAACATTATGGCTTTGGAACGCTATAGCATTGATTCGAAATCGCATTAATACTTTGGCGATAGATCTTGACGTCGTAGCGTTACATATTCAAGAAAACTCTATTTCTTTTTTGCAGAATTACATTCTAAAGTTGGTTTTGGATTCTTACAATGTGTGAACTTTTATTCTAATTAAAAATAAAATTTCTTGAAAACTTTGTAAATAATATATAAACCCTCGTAACTCCTTAAAATTAATCAAGCATTAAAGAGAAACTTCAAGAGAAAAAATATATAATTAAAACGACTTGTGTATTAAATGTGTAAGAAAATACATAGAGAGTACTTGAGTTCTAAGTGAATAAAATAAGTATTAATAGATCATTTGAAACGGTTTTATTTTTATTTTTATATTTTTTAATAATCTCTTGAGAGAGAGATTTTTGTAAGGGATAAAGACATTTTTATCCCATGAATTTGATATAATTCTTAATTTTTTCTCACGAGTTTCAAAATTTTCAATTTTGTCATAGTCCGTTAGTAAGATTCTGTTAACTTTAATTGAAAACCTCTTTTCATTATACATTGACAAATTTTTTCTCAGTTATTATGTTAATTAAAATGACTAATGTGATTACATAAAATAATGTACATGTGTCGGTTATTAATAGGTTATTAAAAATAAAAAGACACGTGACACATTTTAATAGGTTCAAAATTTTAATGAATATTAAATTGTATTTTATATTAACAAATACTTAAAATAAATAAAACTGAACAACTAAAACCGGCGATTGTCGTCGCCAGCCACCACTAGTCGCCGAATTTCGGTAACGAAAATAGACAAAATTTATGTCATTGGATTTCATTTTTTTATATCTACACAATGGTGTAATCATTTTTGTCCAAAGAAAACAAGAAGGTGGTAAAAAAATAGATCAAAAATAGGAGGAGGGTGACGACCATCGTGTGCCACTGTGGAACGGTGGGGCGCAAGCCACCGCCCAGCGACTGGCGGTGGGGGAGTTGCTGGTAGCCACCACTGTTCAATGATATAAATTGTGAATCTAATGATATAAATTTTGAGTCGAATTGCAATTAGTCACCGGCGGCCGGTCACTACTGACGATGGTAGCGATTGCTCTCTTTTTATTTATTTATTTTATTTTATTTTTCAAGTGACAAATCAGTGATTGACACGTGAATATTTTGTGTTAGGTCATTTTGCTATTGACATATTATGACTGTTTTGCCCCTCCAGTGTTAAAGTTAACAGAATCTTACTAATAGACTGTGATAAAATTGAGATTTCTAAAACTCATGGAATAAAATTGAGAATTATGTCAAATTTATGGGATAAAAATGTTCTTATCCCTTTTTGTAATATGTGTTTTTTGAGAACTAATAAAAAATGTTAAGAATTAAGATCACGTGGTCTTCTGTGGAAGTAAGCATTTATTACTTAACTATGTAATTTGATTGTATAATTATTTTATTTTTGTAGTACTTTTATTTTTATTCTTATTTGCGTTGTGATTTAAATCTTCAACATTTATTTAAAATTTATTTAGAGTGTATGTTAAAGAAATTTTAATTAATTAATATTAATATAAAAACTAATTTTTGAAAAGATTAATACTAATACTATTATCCGTACCAACAATAGTTTCAAGTTTGTTTCATATGTGAAAGATGCCTAAACGATCTGGATCCACTATTTTAAAAACACAAATTACGGCAGCAGGCCATACTGAAAACCAGACAACAACAAAGAAATGTAAAGAAGACAGGCACATATGTTTCTCGCGGTTGTGTTTGGTTCCGTATCTTGTTCCCCCTTAATTAATCTATGATTACGTGTATGACAGCATTTTATTACATAATTATGACATAGCGTACCTTTTTTTATTTGAATTGCAATTTTTTAAAGATCTAATCGTGCAATTATTCATGATGAGAAAAATGAAGAATAATTCTGACTCTACTTTTATGTGCACCATGTGTGATCGATCGTTTAACTTGAAAGTAAGGGAGAATCATGCCTTTGTTTTATAATTATCAATAAATATTCCTAGTGAAACCGTCATCAATGAGATTGCAGTTCATGCAACAGCCAGTGAATTCGAATGCAATGTTCATCCTCTCAAATCAGTCATCCAGCTTATAACGTAGGTGTTGGACAAAACAATAATGTGATAGCTACTTTTAAAGTTGGCCTGATCGTTAATTTGGTCATCTTCAAAGTCTTAAAGATATGTAGTGCGTCTGTCAAAGTAAACGTAAAGGAATGAAAGAATATATCCCGAGTCAACAATAAAGAGAATCTTGTTGTTTCTTAAGAAGAAAACTTTATCGTGCTCGCGTTCGTATGCATGCAGTTGATAATGCCTTTAATAACCCTAATTTTTATTTTTTCATCTTGTTGACAATTGTACACTAACACTTATTCGGGGCCCGAATTTGGGTGAATTTTTGATTCAACAGCAGACAAATCATGAAAATATCTCTTGATTAGGCAATGGTTCTCTTGCATCCGGCAAGAGGAGGCGTCAAATTCCTTTTCTTAACATGATAATTGAGGGCTTTGTATATTAACATGTACAGTCTGCTGCGAACAATTTGGACGAGCCATAGACATGCTAATTTTGGAAGCATCAATTAAGTTAATCTATTGTGCTCAAATTCAAAAGAGAAAAAAGAAGGGTTGATATATTAGAGCTATAGAATAACAGATAAAAACAGTAAGTGAGAAAAGCACGTGACTGGGAGTAGATGTCAAAATTGACATTTGACAATGGCTAAACAACCACGTGATTCTTGAGAGCGGCACAGCTAGCTTCAGCCTGCCTTGTTGCTTGTGGCTTTCACATTTTGGAATTCACTCCCTACATTATCCTACTCGTTTAGCAATAACTTTAATTCCAGGCAAACTCTCATGACTCCTGATATTAATAATAACGACAAAACAAGGTACTTATTTTACAAAAGAATGTTTCTACCATAACGTTTCTCAACGGGATATTAACACTCTCACCCCTTAAAGTTGACATAAATTATATTTTAATGGAGTTTTAATTTTAATTATATTGTTACTCCCTTTATTTAACTAAAAAGATGAAAATATAAAAATATTTTAATTTTTTTAATTAAATAAAAAAATTAACAGTATAATTAAAATTACTATTAAAATATAATTTATATCAAACTAAGGGGGTGGCAGTGTTAATACCCCCGTTTCTCATGACTTTTACATAAGATTTGTAATAATAATAAACTATCTGAAGCTCACTTTAGCATAGGTACGTAGTGAGCCCACAGGCTAGTGATATCCTATAAAGATCCTACTTCCTAAGTAGCTTACAAAGAACTACTGTACAAGGTACAAACTCGAAGGCCAAAGCTCTGCCTAAATTTCTGATAAATAGCCGCCCATTTTTGAACCTCTTTAGTTCCGCCTCAAATCCGTACTCTATTCCTGTACATTCTGATTTATTTTACTCTACTTCAAAATACTACTTGTCTACTATTATCATGACACGTGTCCGCATATATGATAGAACTATGAAGAGTCTACTATTGTTATATCTTATAAATCTATTAGAGTAAAAAGCAAACGCATAATTTCTGTAAATTGAGTATAAATTAGATACCATTTTTATAAAAGAAGAGATTCTAAATCAAGCAAAATCCGATTCAACTCATTAATTTAGAAAATCATTTAAGATTGCAAAATTGAAAACAATCAAAGAGACGATTTTTTTTAAAATTACATTACACTTCGACGCGAAACTTTCTCAACAATACATCTAACATCAATCCAGATCTGGTAAATACAAGCACGGGGCACACGTGTGTGATAATTGCATTAACCGGACTATAAATAATAAATAAATAAATAAAGAATACGGGTAAAATAAAAAAGGTAAAAACAGTAATTAAAAAGAAAGAGAAATGAGTCAAACGACGATACTAGTACGGGCACGGCACACAAACAACGCTACATGTACGCCTCTCGAAATCTCGTTTACTGGGCCATCCGTTTTCACTGCTCTCGAGATTTTCTTTTTTTCTTTTCCTTTTATATAAATTACCCATTTTCGATTTCTATTTATTTATATTTTCTTTCTATTTTTTATTTCAAGCACTCTCGGGTTGGGTTCTCTCTAGACTGAAAGAGAAAAGAGACGCCAACATTTGATAGAGAAGAGAGAGAGGGGGAGCTGAAATCTAATCCCCATGTACCAGAATTGCTTGATTTGACGAACCTTAAACAAAAACTCCAGGTGCCCAAAACGAACCAACTTAAAAATTAATTTTGTTTGTTTCCACATATTTATTAGCTGTTTGTTGTTCTTTTTTTCCATTGTTCTTAGTGTAGATTTGTTCACCGCCAACGCCTTGTATGTTTCACTGTTCACCGATCTGTTTTTATAGACTATAGAGTAGTTTTGAGATTTGGGTTTGCTCAAAATATGTTTTTTCGCTTCAGTTTCGGATCCGTGTTTCTGACACTAGATGAGATATTAATTTTTCTCTGTTTCAATTTAATTTTGTAGGGCACTTAGGACATTGCCTATGGTTTTTGAGAGGAAATATTTTTAGAGCGTTTGATTTGTCAATGATGGGGAGCTTGAGTGAAGAAGATGATCAGTTCTTTGACACACGTGAGGACATCACTTCTGTGTCTGATTCTAGCTCAGATTGCCTGGAAATTTCAGATTCTGATTTTGGGGTTGTTAATTCCGTGAACAGTAATTTTGGATATGAAATTTGGGTTAAGAACCCAAGTAGTATTAACGAACGACGGAATAAATTTCTAAAATGGATGGGTTTAAGCGTAGATCAAACAGTGATGGAAGATACTGACAAGTGTAATGCCGCTTCTTATGAAGTTGAAGTGGAGACTGACAGAATCACAACAAATAGTGAGGCAGTATTAGGGTCGTTGAGTTTTGATGATGGGTTCACATCGAGTCAGTCCTCAATGTCTTGCTGGTCGAGTGATGCTGGGGAGTTGTTCAATGGGACTGTAGAGGAGAATGTTATATGTAGGATTAGGAATTTGGATGATGGGACTGAATTCATTGTGGATGAACTTGGGCATGATGGTGTGCTGGGGAGATTGCGTGAAGTGGGTTCAAACCGATCATTGACTGTTGAGGAGTTTGAGAGGAGTCTTGGTTTGTCTCCATTGGTTCAGGAAGTTATGCGGAGAGATGTTAAAGATGGGTGCAATTTTGGGGCAACAAGAAAGCAAGTAAAAAAGTGGTGGTTGAGGAGATTAGGTTCCGTAGCTTGCATTGTTGATAAGCAAATGGAAACTGGTGGTATAGTGCACAATGTTTCCTATCCTATTGCTAGGACTAGGAATCAACCAGTTAAGGTTCGATCTCACAGTAAGCGGTTCAAGGAGTTATCAGCTCTTTATATGGGACAGGATATACATGCCCATGAGGGTTCAATCTTAACAATGAAATTTAGTCCTGATGGTCAGTACCTTGCAAGTGCTGGTGAAGATGGCATTGTGCGTATATGGCAGGTATTGGAGTCAGAGAGATCAGAGGAATTTGATGCTGCTGATTTTGATCCTTCACGTGTATACTTCAAAATGAATAATCATTCTGAATTAGTTCCTATTTGTGTGGATAAATATAAGAAGGGTAAGTTGAAAGGTGTTAAGAAAGCATCAGACTCAGCTTGTGTCATTTTTCCTCAGAATGTTTTTCAGATATTGGAGAGACCAATCCACGAGTTCCATGGGCATTGTGGTGAAGTCTTGGATCTCTCATGGTCAAGAAATAAGGTTAGAACTTGCTCACAAGTAATTTACTTCTTCTGTGTTGGAAGTTATCTGGTTGCTAATTCCCTTTACTTTGTGCAGTATCTCCTGTCGTCCTCTGTTGATAAAACTGTACGCTTGTGGCAAGTGGGATGTGAGCAATGCCTCAAAGTTTTTCCCCACAATAACTATGGTATGTCCTTCGCTTCATGGTGCAGTTTCTTTGTAGTTTATATCTTTTCATACATGATGCTATCTGATTTGCACCCCTTTTAACTGTTCTGTTTTTGCACTACAATGTGTTGCAGTTACATGTGTTCAGTTTAATCCCATGGATGATAATTACTTCATTAGTGGTTCCATAGATGGGAAAGTACGCATCTGGGCAATTCCTGGTTGCCAAGTTGTTGACTGGACTGATGTCACAGAAATAGTCACAGCTATTTGTTATCACCCTGATGGAAAGGTTTGGTGAACTTTTCCTTCGTGAGTTCCGTAAAATGATAACTGACATCAGCAATCTATGTTTGATTTTCACTACAATCGCCTTTCATGCAGGGTGTAATAGTTGGCTCCATGACTGGCAATTGTCGATTTTATGATGCATCAGGTAGATGTTCAAATGAAGTCTTTTTTGCCTTTTTTATTTAAGAATAAATAATAATAGAAGTATCTATGTCTCAAGATCTTTACTGCAATCCAGAGTTGAGTCATTATTCTTACACAGTACTTGTGATCATCCTTTCTACACTGTGTATTACAAGTTAGCATACCTTCAGCCTCACTATAGTTATTTGTATTTGATGTGGACATATTTTGGAGGAGGAATGTGAAAGGTGCATACCTTATATGATGCATTTCTAACTAGTGAAGAAGAGACTTTGAAGATTTTCTATTTCGTGGAACCATATAGTTTCATGTTTTGACTTCCAATTTCAGTGGCTTGGCTGTGTTTTTCTAATTGCCCAAAGCTTCAAGTACTGTAGTACTTGAAGAGTTGTATAATCGTAGAAAGAGGTTTATTTCCAAACTTTATATGACTTCTTCTTGAAACCCATCATGATGCATATTTGGACGTTGATATGCTATATCATATTATGATGCAGGGGGTTGCTTTGTTCAACACTAACTGGATCTGTTTTCCATGGATCAGATAATTGTCTGCAACTTTATGCCCAAGTATGCTTGCAGGGCAAGAAAAAATCATCGTTCAAGAGGATAACTGGCTTTCAGGTGGGTATTTTTAGACATCTGTTTCATTCTGCTCAATTTTAACATGGATGTTTTAGGCACTTCATTTGATGTGTCGAATTTTCCATTAAGTGATAGTTTCCTTGTTGCAGTTTTCTCCGAGTGACTCAAGTAAAGTAATGGTTACTTCTGCTGATTCACAAGTCAGAATCCTTCACGGTGTTGGTGTCATCTGCAAATTCCAAGGTGGGTGAATGTTTTCTTGACTTTGAATGTCCTGTAGACAGAGAGTTGTTTTAGTAGCTAAGTATGTGAGCAAAGAAGTAGTTCATTTAGTAGCTTACAGACTCCGCACAAAATTTTGTAGGGGCATTTATGCTGTGTTGATCAGTACTAACAGAGAATGTACATTCTTTTGAGCAATTTGTTGTTATTCAATGTTAGGATAAAGCCCTAGGCTGCATAATAGCCCTCTCCTTAGAGATTTTTTATTCTCTCTTTCTCAGGGCTGCGTAATTCAGGGCGCCAAATATCTGCATCATTCACCTCAGATGGGATGCATGTTGTGTCAGCAAGTGAGGATTCTAATGTCTATGTATGGAATTATGTCAACCCGGATGGTCCTCTGCCCCAAACTAAGAACAATTGGTCATGTGAGCGCTTTTTCTCAAACAATGCTTCTGTTGCCATTCCCTGGTGTGGTATGACATGTGGCAGCTCTGTTTTCTCAAACCAATCTGGAACATCTCCATCCCCTGGCCTTTCAGTTAATTTATGGGGATTTAATGAAGAAAAAGGTTCACAACAATCTGAGTTGGGTGAGAGTTCTCAATGCAGATTACCATTCTCTTCTTCCGAACATTTATCAATGAGCCACCGAATTTTCTCAGACTCTTTGCCCAAGGGTTCTGCAACCTGGCCTGAGGAGAATCTTCCTTCTCCAAGCTCATTGGTTGTATCATCTGCAATGTGTAAATCCCAGTTTAAGTTTCTAAAGGCATCTTTGGAAAGCATGGAGGGTTATTCACATGCATGGGGTTTGGTGGTTGTGACAGCTGGTTGGGATGGACGGATCAGATCATTCCAGAATTGCGGATTACCAATTCGGTCCTGAGATTATTTTTTGGTGAAACTTGGGATCACACTGTGATTCATTCGTCTTATAATTCCAGATATGGGGCAAAATTGAAAGACAGACCTTGACCAGTTTTCAACCCTGCATAAACTGCATTCAGCTGCATTCCAAGCCGGAGCAGGTCCTGGAATGAATAGTAAATATGAGTGAACACTTGTATGCTACTGGGGCAAACTTGGTTTGTTGGCAGGTTGACTGAGACGTTTAGTTTTATTACAGTAGGGTCAAGTGTTCTTACATTTGTTACTGTAGTTCAGCCACCGATAACAAGTGGCTTGTTAGATCCAACTGGATATAACATCCGGTGTAATTATACCATTCTTTTATTTGTTTTTATCTAGAAATAGTAGTCTCAGACAACCTGCCTGCCTTGACAAAAGATTAAAGGGTCGTGTCAAGAAAAAGAAGACCCGTCAGAGATTACATACATGTGCAATTGTTGTATTAATGAAGATGTTGTGGAACATTTGGAGATTTAATCTCATAAAAATGGACGAGGAGAAATCCGAGCTGGTGGTTAGCAGTTGCCTGAAAGAACGTGGGTGGGGGGTATTTTTTTTTTTCACGATCCTGTTGGGTGGTTGAATAATGCGTTGTGCATTTATCACCCTTAGGAACGATCTGTCGTTTGTCGGGCTGCTCATTCAACCCAGCTCGTTGAACCGTCATGCAGTTTTAGCAATGCTGAAAGTTGAAGCAGAGGAACAGAAGTGCGGATTGTGCTACAGTTGGTAAAAAAAATTATCAATGAGGGTAATGCAGGAAGAACATGTATTTGTTTTACTAGGGTAATGCAATCAGATCCAAATTAAGTTACCTGCGGAATAAAACCGTCTTTAGTATTTTTTTCTTCTTCCCCATCTTGTATAAGTAGCAGCAAAATTTTATTGAAAGAAAAATGGTCTTTAGTTAATGTACCTCTAAAATCTATTTAGTGCAAACGGTTAAACTTTAGACCGACAAATCGCACGCGTTCTGTTAATCATGGGTCTGTACACTGATAAAAGTAATGTTGCGCTTCATATGATTTGAAGAAGCCCAATCTGAATACTGTCTTATTGATTTTTATATTGGCATGATGAATTGAACGGTCATTCAGGATGCCTGCAATACCGTCCACATCCCGCCATTCTTTCTTACCACAGCATGGGCCTTGTACCATCAACATAACACAATTTTTTTTTTCACAGATACGCCCTCCATAACTCTAAAACAATGAAATGAAATGACTGAAAATTAATAATTTTTTTTTTAAAAAAAAAGACTTCTCTAACGTTTATTGGCATCCCTGTTTTAGTATTCCAAAGAACCAAAAGCACGATTAATTTTTTGAAAAAGAACTCAAAATTAAACTCCTTCCAAAGGTGAAAACAGATATTATTGTAATATCTGCATGGATGTCAATTAGTCTAGTTATTTCATTATTTTATTCATGGAAGTCCCAACGAGTTCTAAAAACATTTGCCTTTCATTTGAACTATCGAGCATCTTTTAATCGTCGAGGATCTATCTAAAGCATTAGAGGCAAACAAATATGTGCTAAAAAATCTGACCTCAAAACACAACTCAACCCATTATTGCATACTCCAAGTTCAAAACTTTTGAGTTAAAGAGCATTTGAAAACTCAACAAACAGATAAAAACATGTTGCTCTAAAAAAGATCCTAGTGCTTTGTTTCCAAATAATAAAAAAAAAAGTGAAAAAATAAATATATTTTTGTTTAGATTAGGGGTGGAAAAATTAAATCGAATTGAGTAGTCGATTTGATTTGGTTCTGTTTTGTGCATTATTCATGTTGACATTTGGTAATTTAAAATCGCGTTTGAGTGTAATTTTGAGTTGAAAATTAATGAAATGATAGTATGAGGATGAGAATGCATTGAATAGATGAGACTTGAAGAGAAACAGAAAGTTGGAAGTAAGAGGGGACTCGGAGCAGCGTAAGCCACAAAATTATGGTGGGGCCACAACCTCACCTAGGACCTCAGCCCCAATTCTGGGTTCGCCCCGTTTAAGTTTGTTTTCGTTATTTTTTAGTCAGTTTAGGATTCTTTTATGTGTGGACTCCTATTCTAACTCGATATATAATTTTTAGGGATGCCTTAGAGCCTATATAAATCTTCTTATAAAACCATTAGGGTAGCATGCATCAAAGAAGCATCAAGAGAGAGAAATATATAGAGTTTAAGGAGTGCTTAAGTATTGAGTGTGCAAGAGAGTACTGTTATGGGAACACTTGAACATTAAATGTGCAAGAGAATATTGTATAGACCATTGGAGAGATTGTTTTATTGGGCATTCATTGTAATCTCTTGAGTAATATTTGAGTGGTTTGTTGATAATCACTGAGTAACAAAAGAAGTTAGGATCCGTGATCTATCATGGATATAAGTAATTTATCGAACTATGTATATTTTTATGTCTTGTGTGTGTTTAATTGTTATCTCTATTTTATTTGTGTGATCTTTTACAATTCTTGAATGCTTGTGGATGAAGACTTTTGTGCAAAAAATCTTAATAATTGGCATTAAAGTTAAGGTTATTCGATCATGGCATCTTATAAGTATAAAGTTAAAAAATTCAATAAGTATAATGATTTTAATTTATGGAAGGTAATAGTGATGGCTTTACTGGTGAGTCAAGAATTAGATTCAGTTCTTGAAGAGACTTAAGTAACAACCAGTAATAAGAAGAACCATGTGACATCTAAATTTGACTTTGATCATAAAACTGTTCAATAGAGAACCTATAGTACCATTGTTTGATCATTGAGTGATGAAATTCTGAAAGAAGTTATTAGAAAGAAGACTGCAATTGGTCTTTGAAAGAAACTTGATGACCAGTATATGATGAAGTCTTTGCGAATAGTCTGTTCATCAAGAAGAAGTTGTATCAGTTGTTTATGACTGAAGGCACTTCGATTAAAGACCATATTAATACATTCAACAAGATTATCATTAATCTTAAGACTATAGACATCAAAATAGATAATAAAGATAAGGTCATTATCTTATTGAGTTCTCTATCTTTGAGTTAGAAGTACTTCGTTGATACACTCCTGTATGACAAAGAGTTTTTAACGATAACTGATGTTAAAGTCTCGTTGAACTAAAAAAAAAATTAAAAAGATTAGAGCTTATTAATTCTACAGTGGTTTATACTGCAAGGGAAAAAACTAAGAATATAGATATGGAGAGCAATCATTCAAAAGAGTTAAAGGGAAAATCTAAGAAGTG